>JAZBRI010000008.1:15000-2490000 GCA_036874045.1 Cymodocea nodosa
CGTCATCGACAATGGTGGAGAAATCATCAATCAAAAGGTCATATACCCGTTTGAACCAAAATTCTGTGAATTTTGCTGCAAAATCGGGCACACTACCCCAACATGCAGAAAGAAAGCTTTGTCTGACAATACTGATCCTGCCAGTACCGCACCTGTCATTAATCCACGCAAAGACCCGCTGGGCAATTCACAATGGCAAGTTGTAAATCGAAAAAGCAAAAGGAAAAATAATCAAGAACAGCCGTCGGAAGCACCGGCAGAAGCGGTTTACACGCAAAAGGCACCAACGAACAGGGCTGGTGTGAACGCAAAAATCGCAAAAGAAAAAATCGGCAGGTCTGACAAAAGATCGGTTGAACCGGAGAATACTACGGTACAACCGAAAGAAAAAGATGCAATCTCCGACGCTGTACTGACAGAATCACCGGTCGAACCGATAGGATCATCGGTCCAACCGAAGGAAAGACAGCTTATGGTGTCAGACCAGATCGGCAAGACCGCAATTCCTCCGGTGAAACCGAAAATCATACCTGACAATCCCACCGTCGGACAGAAAAATACAGAAATAAAAAAATCTGTCAACTTCAAGGACGCACAGTATGCTACGCCTGACCAAACAGTCAACCTATCGATAGAAGAACCGATATGCATATCTGACAAAATCCCGGGGGAACCGGAAAATACAACAAGACAAAGAGGAAAAAGTTCGCCGGACTCACCGAGTTATCAAATCAACCTGCCAAATGAAACAGAATCGTCGGTTCAGCTGCAAGCCTTGACTGACTCAGAATGGAGACTGGTTACACGCAACAGGAAATCAAATAAAGCTGTCACTCCTTCCGTAGAACTCGAGCAACCTTATGAACAGCCATCGGCGGACCACTTACCAGATAAGCATCCATTAACAGAACATATCTTATTAAATCAGAAAGATTCAGGCATTATACGAAATCAAATGTCCTTAGAAATTTTAAAAGGAAAGCTGAAGCACTTGTCAGAAGGACCCAGCTCAGAAGATGACTCTTTTTCCTCAAGCAACCATCATTCTGACACAGAAGATACGATCTCACAGCAGGACTTTAGAATAACCAGATCAAAGAGACAAAGCATTCGTCTCCGACAGAAAAAAAGCAAGATTTCTAATGATACTGTATCTTCCCACAGCAACAGCAGCATTTCTCAATAATTCTCTTTCCTCATTCTTGATTTTATATGAATATATTATTTTGGAATTGCCGTGGGCTGATCAATCGATCAACCCAAATATATCTCAAAAATCTTATCAAAACTCAAAAATTAGAGGCAATATGCATATTAGAACATTTTATGAAGCCTGAAGATACTCAAAAATTTGCTGATAATATTAATTGGAATTATCATTATGGCAATTCCAAAATCTGCACTCTCTGGTCGGATAATCTTACTTTTCAGATCATTGATATACATCCTCAAGTTTGTACTTATAAAGTATCAAATGCCACTTACAAAGATTTATTTATTTCGGTTATTTATGCCTCTTGCAACCAATATACCAGACGTCAACTCTGGAATCAATTATCAGAGATTAATTCGATTGCAGATAAAGCAAGCTGGATTTTAGGGGGAGATTTCAATGTGGTCAGGAATATTGGAGAAACCAAAAATATTTTGTATAATCAACAATCAGCTATGCAGGATTTCAATGAATTTATTCATAACAATCTCCTCACGGAACCTTTTCATCACGGGAATCAATTATCTTGGTGCAATAACAGATCAGAATCTGATAGAAGGTATGCCAGACTAGATCGAGTCTTAATAAATGCACAGATGGCAACACATATAGCAGAAGATATAATTTATGGGAATCGAGTTAACTCGGACCATGCATATATTATCCTTCAGAATTCGAGCAATATCTCTTGGGGGCCAACCGCTTTTCGCTTCAAAAATATGTGGCTGACTTATGAAGATCTACCAAATATGATTCAAGCGGTATGGCATAGTCTCACATATCAGAATCCTATTACAAATTTTAGTGCAAAACTCAAGCTGCTCAAAGAAAAACTAAAGATTTGGAATGCAGATAGAGTGGGCAATATCTTTGTAGAAGAAAAGCAGATAATTAGAAAAATAAATTTGCTGGAACAGGACTTCCAACTCAATGGTAGCACCTCGGAGAAACTTTCCTGTCTTCACAATTATCAAGAAGACCTGAGAAAAAACAATTATCGGCAATCTCTATATTTCAGACAATCTACACACATTGATTGGTTGAAGGAAATGGATCGAAACACAAAATACTTTCACCAAATTATCAAAAGAAGAAGCACGAAGGACTGCTTCAGGAGTATGCTTAGATCAGATATGTCCAATATTTCTTGTGATCAACTCAAAATCAAAGGAAAAAATTATTTCAGCAATTTACTGACATCCCAACATACGCAAATGATGGATAGTATGATCAGCAACATTCCCAATATTCTCAATCAGGAGGATAACAGAAAACTATGGGATATTCCCAACATCAATGAGATCAGAACAGTTGTATTTGATCTTCCCAATAACAAAGCTCCGGGTCCTGATGGCTTCACTGCAGAATTCTTCAAACATTTCTGGAATATTATTGGTAATGATTTTTGTCTAGCAGTTCAAAGTTTCTTCTCAGGATCTTCTCTGAATGATAAATGGAAATCTACTTTCATTACATTAATTCCAAAGAAGAAACAACCAGAGGAGTTTTCAGACTTTCGTCCTATTAGTCTTTGCAATATCTCTTATAAATGCATTGCCAAAATCTTAGCTAATCGGATATCGGAAATCATACCCAACATAATATCTAATACTCAAGCAGCATTTATTAAAGGCAGGAGTATTTTTGACAACATATCTCTTACTCAGGAACTCATACAATATATAGACCAAGGTCATAGAGGGGGAAATCTCATGATTAAACTCGATATGGAAAAAGCTTTTGATAGAATGGAATGGTCAGCTATTTTTGACACACTTGCTGCCTTCGGATTTGACACTACTATTATTGATCTAATATCAAGATGTCTATCGTCGAATCCCACCTCAGTTCTTTTCAATGGAGCTAATTCTCAAGTATTTTATCCAACCCGAGGATTACGACAAGGTGACCCTCTTTCTCCTCTTCTCTTCATTATCACGGAAGAATTATTATCCAGGGCTCTCCTTAAAATGCAAATGGAGCAAAATTATGTCCCTTATAAATGCCAAGGAAGACATTGGAAAATATCTCACCTACTTTTCGCTGATGATGCCATTCTTTTCCTCAATGGCCGCAAATCGATGTTAGACAAAGCTCTAACCATTTTGCAGCAATATGAAGCATCTACGGGTCAAAAAATCAACTACAATAAGAGTAACTTCTATGTCTCCAAAAAAAGTCCGGAACACAGGAAGATTGTTTTCTCTACTATGATTGGATGTCCTCAAGGCAAATGGCCTTTCATCTACCTCGGCTGTCCAATTTTCAAAGGTCAATCTCGTATCAAATATTTCCAATATCTCATTGACAAAATTCAAAACAAAGTTGCAGGTTGGAAGACTAAATTTCTTAGCCAAGGGGGAAGATTAATGCTTATTAAGCATGTGTTAAATTCTATTCCTATACACACTTTATCAGTTTTGCCCCTTCCATGTGGAATCGTTCAGAAGATCAACAATATTTGTGCTCGTTTTTTCTGGTCAGGAGATAGTAATCAGAAAAACTATCATTGGCTCAAATGGGAAAAAATCTCCACCCCAATTCCCGAAGGTGGGCTCGATATCAGAAATTTAAAAGAGCAATTAGTAGCATTCCAACTAAAGCAAATACACAAGCTGATCAATAATAATGGCATCTGGGCTGAAGCAATCAAGGCAATCTATGGCAGTATGGACCATATTTTTAATATCCACAGAGACAGCAACATAGGCAAAACATTGGGCAAAACGTGGCATAGATATTATCAAACTCTGCAGATTCCAAGATTTTCAGTCAAAGTGGCTTGGAATTCTATCAGAAATCATCTACACTGTAACAACAAACTCTTGGGTTTTTGGAGTTCGGGAATACCTACAAAAATTTCTGTTTTTCTATGGAAACTCAAAAACAAATTCCTTCCAGTAGATGAAACCAGAAAAAAGATGGGACACCAATTACCATCCATATGCGGATTCTGCAGGAACGACACAGAAACTATCAAGCATATCTTTTATAATTGCTCTTTCACTCAAGATGTTATCAAATGGCTTCGATTATTGACCACAGCAAATCCTATCCACAACTGGGAAATATGGAGCAGTCAGCAGCTATATTCAAGAAAAAAATCTTCTCGGAATCACTTTTATAAATATCTATCGGCATTCACTCTTTGGAGCTTGTGGAAACACAGATGTGAGATAATATTCGGCAATAAAAAGCCTAATATTACTACTATCGTATCCCAGATTATTTATTATATCAATAGTTTCAATATCCGAGAATGATTATGCAGATTTCAAGATCTACAAGATACAAATCACAACTTACGAGAAGATTTTGCTCGTCAACAGTCTTCGGAAGTATACTCTCGAAGACCAGCTGTTTGACACTTCTCTGTTCACACGGAAACTCGGTACACAGGGTAACCATGTTCACACGGGAAAGGCTCTTCGGAAGAACCACTCTGGCTTCGGTTTTCGAAGGATAAACCGAATCTGCCCCGGTTACACCGAAACCTGTACACGGTCACACCGACCTTCTCCGAAAGTTCTCCGGTTGGACCGATCTCAGAATTCGGTTCCACCGACAAGCAACAGGCTTCGATTGCAGACAAGTCCCGGTTCACACCGAAAGCAGGTATCGGTCGCTGACAAGCTATGTTCACACCGAAACGGTTTCGGTCACAGATGTCTCTGTTCACACCGAAATCAGGTATCGGTCGCTGACAAGTCTCTGTTCACACCGAAACCGTTTTCTCGAATGAAAAATCCTTGTTTCGGTATGACCGTCATTTCAACGGTTAAACCGGATCTGCACCGGTCGATAAACAGACACGGTCTCACCGATCTAAATTCTCGGTTTAACCATCTTCTCGGTTGGACCGCCCAGCCTTCTCGGTTTTCGAAGGCCAAACTGAGTCTGCCCCGGTTACACCGTAACCCGTATACGGTTACACCGACCTTTTATCTTCTACAGAATGTTCTCCGGTTGGACCGATCTCAGCATCCGGTCTCACCGACAAGCAACAGGATTCGATCTCTGTTCACACTGAAGGATCCTTGTTCCGGTATGACCGTCTTTTCAACGGTTAAACCGGATCTGCATCGGTCTCAACAACAGACACGGCTTCACCGATTTCTCAGGTGGGACCGGTCACAGTGCTCGACAATTTCTGTCGACCGAAATTTTCGGTTAAGCCGAAAAGTATTTTCTGATATTATTATATCTGATTTCACTCAATTTAAATTGAGTATTGTAATGCCTTTTTTAGGTACACTCCTTTTTAGCAGGCCTATCCCCTGATGAATACAAAGGATAGATTTATATAAAAAAAAAAAAAAAAAAAAACCCTAAACCCTAAACCCTAAACCCTAAACCCTAAACCCTAACCCTAAACCCTAAACCCTAAACCCTAAACCCTAAACCCTAACCCTAAACCCTAAACCCTCTTCAGTCTGACAGCCGCTCGTCAGATGCTATCAGTAGTTTCGGCAGACGCACATGTAGTAGTCAGAACATCCGGTTACACCGTTCACTTTACGGTCAAACCGACCCTAGTATTGGCATGAACAACAAAATTCGGTGACCTTCGGTTCAACGGAAACATTTTTTAGGTTAAAAAAAAAGAAAAAAAAAACCTATCTTTTACCAGCCCGGTTTGACCGCTCAGTGCACGGTTAAACCGAAAGTTTCTCCGGTCCGACCGAGCTCAGCGTTCAGCCTCACCGATGAGCAACAGGCGATCTGACAACTTTACTAAAGTCTCTGTTCACACCGAGAAACAGGTATCGGCCGCTGATCTCTGTTCACACCGAAACCTCTTTCTCGATTGGATGTACCGGTTTGACCGTTCTTTCAACGGCTAAACCGGAACTGCTCTGGTCACACCTGAATCTGACACGGTCTCACCGATTTTTTAAAATCGATCAAACTGTTCTCTTGCTGCTACTCGGTCGGACCGCTCTACACAAGGTTAAACCGAAAAGTCTCCGGTGGGACCGATCTCAGAACTCGGTCTCACCGACATCTTCATCACTCCTCGCATAGTTAAATAATTATGGTTAAAACTGTTTTGAAAAAAGGTTTTTTCTGACATTATTTAAATCTGTTTTTCACTCAAATTATATTTGAGTCTTGTAATGCCTTTTATAGGCACACTCCTTTTTTTAGCAAGACTATCCCCTGATGAATGCAAAGGATAGACATTATATAAAATAAAAAATAAAAAAACCCTAAACCCTAAACCCTAAACCCTAAACCCAAACCCTAAACGCTAAACCCTTAACGCTAAACCCTAAACCCTAAACGCAAAACCCTAAACCCTAACCAGTGCAACTTGGAGAACCTCCTCCTTTTGTAGATCCTTAAGCTTGGCAAAAGAACACTCCTCGTCCTTCTTTTGCAGCCACTATTAAGGAACATTTTGTTCCTCCAACTTTCTCGGATCTCCCAGTTCGTGAACCCATCATTGTAGATGGACAAAGACGGATTTCTTTTAATACGGAGGAGATATCTACAATGACAGCCCCGTTTCATTATACCTTGGTGGGACAATTTGCTGGTCAACGTCCACATCTGCATTCTATTATGGAGGGTATTAAAGCTACTCTCAACATTTCTGAAGGGATTTTTCCTGCTGCACTTGACTCGAGGTATGTTCTATTACATTTTCAACACCAACATATTTTCTTACAAGCTTTAGTTAAAGAAAACTGGAACATTAAGGGGAAGAGGATGTCAGTTTTCCGTTGGTCACCTTCTTTCTCACCTGGGATGGAAGCCACTTGGGCTCCAGTTTGGGTCCACCTTCCTCAGCTGCGTGCACACTTACACACGCCCAGAGCTATTAAATCCATTGCAAAACTTCTAGGGAAATACCTCTGCTCGCATCGAGATGTCTGCAATTTTACACGCCCCGGTCTTACAGCCATCTACGTTGAAATGGAACTTTCCAAAACTCTTCCCTGCTCCATCGTCATCGACAATGGTGGAGAAATCATCAATCAAAAGGTCATATACCCGTTTGAACCAAAATTCTGTGAATTTTGCTGTAAAATTGGGCACACTACCCCAACATGCAGAAAGAAAGCTTTGTCTGACAGTACTGTACCTGCCAGTACCGCACCTGTCATTATTCCACGCAAAGACCCGCTGGGCAATTCACAATGACAAGTTGTCAATCGAAAAAACAAAACGAAAAATAATCAAGAATAGCTGTCGGACGCACTTGCAGAAGAGGTTTACATGCAAAAGGCAACAACAAACATGGCTGGTGTGAACGCAAAAATAGCAAAGTAAAAAGATGGCAGGTCTGACAAAAGATCGGTTGAACCGGAGAATACTACGGTACAACCGAAAGAAAAAGCTGCCAACTTCAACGCTGTACCGACAGAATCACCGGTCGAACCGATAGGATCACCGGTCCAACCGAAGGAAAGGCAGCTTGCGGTGTCAGACCATAACAGTAAGACCGCAATTCCTCCGGTGGAACCGAAAAACATACCTAACAATCCCACCGTCGGACAAAAAAATAAAAAGAAAAAAAAATCTGTCAACTTCAAGGAAGCACAGTCTGCAACGTCTGACAAAGCGGTTAAGCCTATCTATCGAAGAACCGATATGCATCTTTGACAAAATCTCGGTGGAACCAGAAAATACTACAAGACAAAGAGGAGAAAGTTCGCCGGCCTCACCGAGTTTTCAAATCAACCTGCAAAATGAAACAGAACCGTCGGTACAGCTGCAGGCCTTGACCGACTCAGAATGGAGATTGGTTACACGCAACAGAAAATTAAATAAAGCTGTCACTCCTTCCACAGAACTCGAGCAGCCTTATGAACAGTTATCGGCGGAACACTTACCAGACAAGCATCCATTGACAGAACATATCTTATTGAATCAGAAAGATCCCAGCATTATACGAAATCAAATTTCCTTAGAAATTTTACAAGGAAAGTTGAATCATTTGTCAGAAGAACCCAGCTCAGAAGACGACTCCCTTTCCTCAAGCAACCATCAATCTGACACAGAAGGAACTATCTCACAGCAGGACTTTAGAGTAACCAGATCAAAGACACAAAGCATTCGTCTCAAACAGAAAAAAAGCAAGATTTCTAATGATGCCGAATCTTCTCACAGTATCAGCAGCAATTCTCAATAATTCTCTCTCTTCCTTCTTGATTTTCTATGAATATATTATTTTGGAATTGCCGTGGGCTGATCAATCGATCAACGCAAATATATCTCAAAAATCTTATCAAAACTCAAAAATTAGAGGTAATATGCATATTAGAACATTTTATGAAGCCTGAAGATACTTAAAAATTTGCTAATAATATTAATTGGAATTATCATTATGGCAATTCCAAAATCTACACTCTCTGGTTGGATAATCTTACTTTTCAGATTATAGATATGCATCCTCAAGTTTGTACTTATAAAGTATTAAATGCCCCTTACAAGGATTTATTTATTTTGGTTATTTACGCCTCTTGCAACCAATATACTAGACGTCAACTCTAGAATCAATTATCAGAGATTAATTCGATTGCAGATAAAGCAAGCTGGATTTTAGGGGGAGATTTTAATGTGGTTAGGCATATTGGAGAAACTAAGAATATTCTGCATAATCAACATTCAGCTATGCAGGATTTCAATGAATTTATTCATAACAATCTCCTCATGGAACCTTTTCATCAGGGGAATCAATTTTCTTGGTGCAATAACAGAGCAGAATCTGATAGAAGGTATGCCAGACTAGATCGTATCTTAATCAATTCGCAGATGGCAACACATATAACAGAAGATATAATTTATGGGAATCGAGTAAACTCGGATCATGCATATATTATCCTTCAGAATATGAATACTATTTCTTGGGGGCCAACCGCATTTTGCTTCAAAAATATGTGGCTGACTTATGAAGATCTACCAAATATGATTCAAGCGGTGTGGCATAGTCTCACCTACAAGAATCCTATTACAAACTTCAGTGCAAAACTCAAGTTGCTCAAAGAAAAACTAAAGATTTGGAATGCAGATAGAGTGGGCAATATCTTTGAAGAAGAAAAGCAGATAATTAGACAAATAAATTTTCTGGAACATGACTTCCAACAAAACGGTAGCACCTTGGAAAAACTTTCCTGCCTTCATAATTATCAAGAAGCCCTTCGAAAAAACAATTATCGGCAATCTCTCTTTTCTAGACAATCTACACACATTGATTGGATGAAGGATATGGATCGAAACACAAAATACTTTCATCAAATTATCAAAAGAAGAAGCACGAAGGATTGCTTTAAGAGTATGCTCAGATCAGATATGTCCAATATTACTTGTGATCAACTCAAAATCAAAGGAAAAAATTATTTCAGCAATTTACTGACATCCCAACATACGCATATGATGGATAGTATGATCAGTAATATTCCTACTATTCTTAATCTGGAGGATAACAGGAAATTATGGGATATCCCCAACATCAATGACATTAGAAAAATCGTCTTTGATCTTCCCAATAACAAAGCTCCAAGTCCCGATGGCTTCACTGCGGAATTCTTCAAACATTTCTGGAATATTATTGGTAATGACTTTTGTCTTGCAGTTCAAAGTTTCTTTGCAGGATCTTCTCTGAATGATAAATGGAAGTCTACTTTCATTACATTAATTCCAAAGAAGAAACAACCAAAGGAGTTTTCAGACTTTCGTCCTATTAGTCTATGCAACATCTCTTATAAATGTATTGCCAAAATCTTAGCTAATCGGATTTCGGAAATCATACCCAACATCATATCTAATACTCAAGCAGCATTTATTAAAGGCAGAAGTATTTTTGACAACATATCTCTTACTTAGGAGCTCATACAATATATAGACCAAGGCCATCGAGGGGGAAATCTTATGATTAAACTAGATATGGAAAAAGCATTTGATAGAATGGAATGGTCAGCTATTTTTGACACACTTGCTGCCATCGGATTTGACACTACTATTATTGATCTAATATCAAGATGTATATCGTTGAATCCCACCTCAGTTCTTTTCAATGAAGCTAATTCTCAAGTATTTTATCCAACCCGAGGATTACGACAAGGTGACCCTCTTTCTCCTCTTCTCTTCATTATACTGAAGAATTATTATCTAGGGCTCTCCTTAAAATGCAAATGGAGCAAAATTATGTCCCTTATAAATGCCAAGGAAGACATTGGAAAATATCTCACTTGCTTTTCGTTGATGATGCTATTCTTTTTCTCAATGGCCGCAAATCAATGTTAGACAAAGCTCTAACCATTTTGCAGCATTATGAAGCATCTACGGGACAAAAAATCAACTACAATAAGAGTAACTTCTATGTCTCCAAAAAAAGTCCGGAGCATGGGAAGAATATTTTCTCTACTATGATTGGATGTCCTCAAGGCAACTGGCCTTTCATCTACCTCGATTGTCCAATTTTCAAAGGTCAATCTCGTATTAAATACTTCCAATATCTCATTGACAAAATTCAAAACAAAGTTGCAGGTTGGAAGGCTAAATTTCTTAGCCAATGGGGAAGATTAATGCTTATCAAGCATGTGTTAAATTCTATTCCTATACACACCTTATCAGTTTTGCCCCTTCCTTGTGGAATCGTTCAAAAGATCAACAATATCTGTGCTCATTTTTTCTGGTCAGGAGATAGTAATCAGAAAAACTTTCATTGGCTCAAATGGGAAAAAATCTCCACCCCTGTTCCTGAAGGTGGGCTCGATATCCGAAATTTAAAAGAGCAATTAGTAGCTTTTCAACTAAAGCAAATACACAAGTTGATCAATAATAAAGGCATCTGGGCTGAAGCCATCAAGGCAATCTATGGCAGTATGGACTATATTTTTAATATCCACAGAGACAGCAACATAGGAAAAACATTGGGCAAAACGTGGCATAGATATTATCAAACTCTGCAGATTCCAAGATTTTCCGTTAAAGCTGCTTGGAATTCTATCAGAAATCATCTACCCTGTAACAACAAACTATTGGGTTTTTGGAGTCCCGGAATACCTACAAAAGTTTCTGTTTTTCTATGGAAACTCAAAAACAAATTTCTTCCGGTAGATGAAACCAGAAAACATATGGGACACCAATTACCGTCCATATGCGGGTTTTGTAGGAACGCCACAGAAACTATTAATCATATTTTTTATAAATGCTCTTTCACTCAAGATATTATCAAATGGCTCCGATTATTGACCACAACAAATCCTATCCACAACTGGGAAATATGGTGCAGGCAGCAGCTATATTCAAGCAAAAAATATTCTCGAAATCAATTTTATAAATATCTAACGGCATTCACTCTCTAGAGCTTGTGTAAACACAGATGTGAGATAATATTTGGCAATAAAAAGCCTAATATTACTACTATTGTATCCCAGATTATTTATTATATCAATGGTTTCAATATCCAAGAATGAATACGCAGATTTCAAGATATACAATATACGAAGATTTCAAGTCACAACTTACGAGGAGATTACTTGTTTACCGCATACAACAGTCATCGAAAGAAATACTCTCGAAGAACAGCTGTTCTGACACTTCTCTGTTCACACAGAAACTCTGTTCACACGGTAACTATGTTCACACAGGAAAGGCTTTTCGGACGTACCATCCTGGCTTCGGTTTGACCGCCCTTTTCTGCCCCGGTTACATCGGAACCTGGACACGGTCACACCAACTTTTTCTACCGATCTTTTACCAGCCCGGTGTGACTGCTCAGTTCACGGTTAAACCGGAAGATCTCTGGTCGGACCGATCACAGCGTTCGGTCTCACCGATAAATCTCATATTTCGTTTCACCTCGGTTCAACCGTCAAACTATATCAGTTTGACCGTTTTCAGTTGACCAAATTTTTTCGGTTAAACCGGATTCATTTCTTCCAGAAAATTTTTATATATTTTCTTTACTTAGCAAATTTAGACCCTTGTATTGCCCTTCTTTTTGGGCTCTTACTTTTTTAGCAGGACTATCCCCTAATGAATGCAAAGGATAGATTTATATAATAAAAAAAAAAAAACCCTAAACCTTAACCCTAACCCTAAACAATTTATCTTTGTTTGTATGTTGTATTTGAGTGTTGTATTGTTGGTGTTGTATCGTGATTAATGTTATCTGTATCAATTTTATGATTGTTTTATGTTAGTTTTAATTTTACAATTGACTGAAATTGGTTCGTACAAAACAATTTAAAGATTTTAATGGTTACTGTTTGAATCATCTGAATGTTAGTATTGCATAATGATAAATCCAATGTTAACTAGCATTAAAAAGCTTAATTGATGTTATTTACAATCTGTGGAATCGCCCAATGGTTGGCCGAATTCCTCTGTAATTAGCAGTATTATAAAGAAGAGACAGGCTCATGGAGTTAACTTAAGTCCATGAGGATAGTCCGTTGAGTTATCAATAACTCAACGAACTTAGTCCGTTGAGTTAACTGTAACTCAACGGAGTGTTTATTGAATATAAATTTGAATTGTTCATAATCAAACATTTCTTAAATTCGTCAGCAATTCCCTATAGGATCGACCTGTACTTGCACACTGATATAATAGACACTATGCACTTGCAGTTAAAGTACAAATTGGAATTAATATCTAAATTGTATTAAAGGTTGTTTGTTTACTTCTAAAAGAAAGAATAGGCATCAAGATAAATTAACTAAGTAAAAATAGAAGTAACAAATCCAAGTTTTTCTAGTGTAGTGTTGGGAAGACGTGAACATTACTCAAGGAGAAATTAAAGTAATGGAATAATGATAGAGTGGGTGATATTTTTGAAGAAGAGAAGAAGATACTCAACCAAATCAATTCTCTCGAATTGAATTTTCAGCATAATAGTAATAGATGTACTCTCGAAAGAACAACCTATCTACACCAACACCAAGAAGCTCTTTGTAAAAATAATTATCAACAATTCCTCTTTTTCCGCCAAGCCACTCATATTAATTGGATCACGAAAATGGATTGCAATACGAAATATTTTCATTAGATCATTAAAAGAAGAAGTACTAAAGATAGTTTCAAGTCTATGCTCAGATTAGCTCCAAGCAAAATCACTTGTAACTAACGGGAAAAACTATTTCAATGGATTATTGACTTCTCAATATACTCAAATGATAGGCAGTATGCTTAACAATGTTCCTTCCATTCCTACTATAGAGGACAATAGGAAATTATGAGAGATACCTAATATCATAGAAATTAAGAATACTATTTTTGATCTTCCAAACAACAAAGCTCCAAGCTTAGATGGTTTTATAGCTGAATTCTTCAAGTATTTTTGGAAAATAATTGGTAATGACTTTTGTGTTGCCATTCAAAGTTTTTTCACAAGATCTACTCTTAATGCTAAATGGAAGGCCACCTTTATTATGTTAACTCCCAAGAAGAAGTAGCCAGAGGACTTTGCAGATTTTCGTCCTATTAGTCTATGCAACACCTCTTACAAATGTATTGCACAAATCTTAGCAAATTAGATTTCGGAGTTCATCCCCAATCTCATCTCCAATACCCAAACAACTTTTATTAAAGAAAGAAGTATATTTGATAATATATCTCTCACTCAGGAGCTTATACAATATATTGATTAGGGACATCGTGGAGGAAATCTCATCATCAAACTTGATATAGAAAAAGCATTCGACAAAATAGAATGGTCAGCCATATTTGACACTCTTAAAGCTTTCAAATTTGACTCCAAAATCATAGATTTAATTTCAAGTTGTATATCGTTAAATCCCACATCAGTTCTAGTGCACGAAGCAAACTCTCAAGCTTTTTATCCAACTTGGGGATTACTTCAAGGTGACCCCCTTTCCCCTTTACTCTTTATTATTATAAAAGAACTTTTGTTAAGGGTATTTCCTAAAATGTAAACGGAGCAAAATTATGTCAAGGCAAACATTGGAAAATATCTCATCTTCTCTATGTTGATGATGCTCTGCTATTTCTCAATAGCTACAAATCGATGCTAAACAAAGCCATAAATATTCTATAGCAATATGAATCCTCTATTGGATAAAAAATCAATTATAGTAAGAGCAACTTCTATGTGCCCAAAAAAAGTCCTAAACATAGGAAGTAGTACTTCTCGACAACTCTAAGTTGCCCTCAAGGAACTTGGCCTTTCAATTATCTCAGATGTCCAATCTTTAAAGGTCAACCTCGTCTTAAATATTTCCAATATCTCCTAGACAAAATTAAAAATAAAGTTGCAAGCTGGAAGGCTAAATTCCTTAGTCAAGGGGGGAGACTAATGTTAATCAAACATGTTTTAAATTCCAAACCCATACACACTCTCGGTCATGACCCTTCCTTTTGGTATCATTCATAGGATCAACACTATATGTGCACGTTTTTTCTGGTCTAAAGATAGCAATAAAAAAAAATTTCATTGGCTTAAATAGGATAGAGTTTCAACTCCCATCTTAGAAGGTGGACTCGATATCAAGAATTTAAAGGAGCAATTGATAGCTTTTCAACTAAAGCAAATCCATAATCTCCTTCTTAATAAAGGTATCTGCGCTAAAGCTATTAAGGTGATTTATGGAAACATGGAGCAAATAATCAATATTCACAAAGACATCAATATAGGCAAAATGTTGGCTACAACATGACACAAGTATAATCAAACTCTTCAAATTCCAAAATTTTCTATCAAAGCGACTTAGAATTCTATCAAAAGCCACTTTCCCCGAAGCAATAAACTACTAGGTTATTGGAATCTGAAAATTCCCACAAAAGTATCTATTTTTCTTTGGAAACTCAAATAAAATTTTCTTCTAATGGATGAGACTCGAAAAAAGATGGGACATCACCTACCTTCTATATGTAGCTTTTGTAGTAACTCAATGGAGTCTGTCAATGATGTTTTTTACAAATGCTCATTTATCCAAGAAATTATCAATTGGCTCCGATTATTGATAGCACCAAATATGATTCACAACTAAGAAAAATGGAGTGCTGATCAGCTTTATTCACATAAAAAATCTTCTCAGACTCAATTTTATAAATATCTAGCGGCTATTACACTCTAGAGTATGTGGAAACACAAATGTGAGATTATATTTAGCAACAAAAAGTCAAATTCTTCTTTTATTACATCTCAGATTATTTATTATATCTAAAGTTATGATATTCGAGAGAATAAATAATTTATTGGTTCTACCGAAAGTTATAACTCATCTCTTTGAAAGCTCAGATATCAAGTTCAGTTAGAAAAATGTCACATCCTACAATGCTGCAATCGATCGTCGACCTTTGACGTGGTGTTAGAAATAGTGCCCACATTTAAGTCTCGAGACTAACTACCTACAGACTTCTGACTTTGCTTGTCAATTTGTTAGACAATTTGGTCGAACTATTTCCTACTACAGGTTATACCAAATCCCTTCTAACAAATCAAATGATTTCTCTGGTTCAAAGGAAACATATTTTTATCAGTTCTACCGAAGCCTTGCTCCGGTTCAACCAGAATCTAACAAGTTCATCTCTAAATTTACCAAATTCAAATTCGGTTGCATCGAAAATGCCAATGGTTAAACTGGATTTAATAATCAGTTGCACTAGACTTTCATTTTCTAGCCAAACCAAATTCAAAAACTGGTCTAACCGAAAAAATTTTGGTTATACTGATAAATCTTTACGGTCAAACCGAAAGATCCCAACAGTTCCACCAAAACTCTTACGATCTAGTTGTAGACTTTTTCTTCCGATTTTACTGAGGTTTTCCATGATCAAACTAAACTTTATTTTAGGTCATACCGAACTTAAAGATCGACCGAATAAATCTCTTTATATTCCCTTTTTCAACATTTATTCACAATTGTTGCACTTGCTTGATGAGCAAGATATCAAGTTGTATCTCCTTTTTTTTGCAAGACTACCCTCTAATGAATCTAAAGGATAGATTTAAAATAAATAAAAAACCTAAACCATAAACCCTACACCCTAAACTACCTACTACTAAGCATCCACTCTTGTAAAAACTCTAGAGTTAGCCATGTTTGAGCGGGAGTAGAACTAGGATAGGTGACCACTTGGGAAGTTCTCATGTAGTGCCCATGAGCAGTAGTGTTGGCTCTACTTAAGTGTAGGTAAGTGGTAGGTGTGTACACTTACCTAAAATTCATGTGTCGACATTGCGGGTCTTGCCTTTGTTAGTACTCTCGATCAAGTTAGTGGATGAGGCCATTGACTAGTTGAAAATGTCTGAGAGACAAAGTGTGTGGTATATGAAATCAAATTCTACGAGAGTACCTTGGAAGACCTACTCTTGCAAGCTTTCACCTTCATAGATACTCCTAGTGTATACTAGGCTGTTTGAGTGTCCATGGAGTATCACATGTTATCAACTGCATAGATACTCCTAGTGTTCACTAGGCTCTTTGAGTGTCTATGAAGTTTCATCTATTATCACCTATATAGATATTCCTCATGTACACTAGGTTGTTTGAGTGTCCATGAAATGTTACCTTAAAAAAAAAAAAAACCCTAACCCCTAAACCCTAACTCTAAAGGTGCATTTATACCTACTATCAAGCACCCACTCCTGTAAGAACTCTAGAGTTAACCATGTTTGGGCAGGAGCAGTATCAAGATGGGTGACCACCTAGGAAGTTCTTGTGAAGTGCCAATGGGTAGTAGTATTGTCTCTACTTAAGTATAGGCAAACAATAGGTTTATACACCTACCTAAAATCATGTGTTGACATTATGTGCCTTGCCTCTGTTAGTACTCTTGATCAAGTTGGTGGATGTGGCCACTTGGGTACCCTTAACAAGTTGAGAATGTTTGGGAAACAAGTGTGTGGTATATGGAATCAAATTCTAAGAGAGTACTCTTTTAGGTATTTAGGAAGGCCTACTCTTGCAAGCTTTCACTTCCATGAATACTACTCTTCCAAGTTGTTTAAGTGTCTATGGAGTATCACCTATTATCTCCTATATGGATACTCCTAGTATTCACTAGGTTGTTTGAGTGTCTAGGAGTGACACCTTAAAAAAAAAAAAAAATCTAAACCTAAAACCCTAACCCTTACCCTTAACTTAAATAGAGTTGTTAGGTTAGGATGGACAGGTAGTTTTGTTGCAAAAGTCTTGGCATTTTTAAGTGGAGTGTGTATCTACATGGCAATGCATCTAGACCCAAGGCATTTGGTAGAGGTTGATTCCAACCTTTTGGTGGAGGTGCTCCATGGGGGATAATATCTTCATCACTTGTTCATTGTATTTAGATTTTCTTTCATTAGCTTGTGATTAGATCTTTAGCTTTACTTGGATGGCTCATGAAGGTAATTTTGTTGTAGATATCTTTGTTCGTTAGTCTCTCTCCATACATAAGTAGGTTTGGTAGGTCGTAGATGGTTTTCCTATGTGTCAATGTGTATTGTTACTTGATAGGTAAAGTATTCTTACCTATTGGTCTTAGTTTGTTGCATGTGTTGTTTTTTTTTTTTGATTGTTCTCTTCTTATTTAGTGTTCCCAAATTTAGACCTTTTGATGACTCGAATCCACTCCTTTTGTATCTTTTTTGTTTTTGTAGGTACCTCACCACTTGATGAATAATATTAGGTAAGAATTTCTCAAAAAAAAATCTTAAATTCTAAACTCTAATCATAATCATAAATTCTAAATCTTAACTCCTAAAACTTTATATCATGTACCTTAAATCCTAAGTATTAAACCCTTTCCTCTAGGTGTTTAGGTTTGGGCTTTGGCTTTAAATAGCTTCATGTAGAGCATGGTTGTAATTTTTCCTTCAAAAAGTGTGAAATAAGTACAATAAATTAGCTTGATGATGTTTTGTCTAATCTATTACCATTTTATGAAATGATACTCCTTTCTTAGATGACTTACCACTTAATCATTTTATAAAATTGATATATGAGATATAGTTATAGATAAAGGTTAGGGTTAGAGATAATAGACAATAAAAACATGTAAGTATTTTATAGTGATTCAACCTACATAACTTAGTCTTCTCTTGAAGGCAATTAACATTCTTAGTTCAGCACATTAGCATTATAAACTTTTCTTGACAACAACCTTGTTAAATTTTATTTCAACCACTTACAAATCCACCACATAAGAAAGAAAAAACTTAACTACAATTCTTGCACTTTACAATTCTTTAGGGGCTTAGCCCTCACAAGATAGCTCATTTGAATGATGTAAGTAAATTCATACTAATGAGCTAAAGTTATGTGTGAAAATAATTTCTTTTTAAAAAAACAATGTGAAATGTAAAGAGAATGGTTGGATAATTTATGGAGTATTCAAGTCCTACCAAATGAAGACCAATGTATCATATTCTATGGCCCAAAGAGTAACAAATCAATATTATTATCTAGTGCATAAAAAATGGATATGCCAATTTCCATTTTGCTATACTGTTTTCTTCGATGCATACCAATCCCTTGATTAATCTTCGCAGCCTAAGTCAACCAAGAATTCTTCACGTTGATCTCTATTTTCAATGTGCAACACCTATGCCTAGGGAATTCACTTATCGATTTTCCTTGTGATATTTAAATTTGATTTTTTTGTGTTATTTTCCTAAGTTATGCCTAGGGACTTTGACTATGACTCGATAAAAATAAGTTATAATACTTGAACTCAACAAATATCATTTTAACTTGAATGATATCCCAAATTGGCTTGGTAAACTTAGTTGATGTAAACGAGTCTAAAGTTCCTTATCTTCATATTTTAGTCATCAATAACTAAATTAGAAAATTATATGAAATAAATCAATAACTACAATTTCATAAAGGTTTATTTTAAAACTTATCATCAAGAAGCGTATTGGGCCGACAGTGCGGATCGGCCCATCCAGATCATCATCATCTACACCATCACCTGGCGGCACAATGGTTGATTTCGATAGCAAAAGAAAGGCAGGTACGAAGATGGCGAGTAGCGGCGGCGGTACGCTGGTCGAGGTTGCAGTGCGGGTCCTAGAGGAGCCCGATCCCTTTGAAAAGGCACGAATTGGAGAGGAAGTGGCCATTCGGTGGCTCCGCGGCGACATCTCCCTGTCGCCTCATCGTGGTGGTGCTCCCCCCGCCCCAAATAAACCTGCCAGGCTCGACACGGTAATGTTTTAACGATGAAATAGTAGGAGTTACTTGTTCTGTTTATGTTATGTAACTGCACCGTTCGTCCAGGTGAAGCTCCTCCCTTCCCACTTGATGCCGAAGCTGGGCAAGGGCGGCAGCCTCCGTAGCAGACAGGCGATGCTCCACAGTCTGGTCCACACGGAGAGCTGGGCCATCGATCTCTCCTGGGACATCGTCGCCCGCTTCGGCGTGAAGGAGTCAATGCCACTTGATTTCTTCACCGACTTCGTCAAGGTTGCCCGGGACGAAGGCCGCCACTTCACGCTGCTTGCTTCTCGCCTCCGAGAGCTGGGTTGCTCCTATGGGGACTTCCCAGCTCACGATGGTCTCTGGGAGTCTGCCGTCAACACTTCCCACCACCTCCTCGCACGTTTGGCCATTGAGCACTGCGTCCACGAGGTCTGACTTCTTACATCAACAATCACTCTACCAATGGATTGCCCCTCCGATTGTTCGTTCTTTCATTGCAGGCCAGAGGACTGGATGTCCTCCCGACAACCATCTCACGTTTCCGCAACGCAGAGGACGAAAACACCGCCAAATTACTAGAAACCGTCGTCTACCCGGAGGAAGTTACCCATTGCGCGGCTGGCGTCAAGTGGTTCAGATACCTCTGCCTCAGGGGCGGAGACGACATCGAAGTCGGTGAAAATCGTCAGCCCAGAAGCAGCGGCAGCAGTTGCACGCAAGGTGCGTCGCTAGTCTGCGGTCCCGAGAACGACGACCGTGTTATCCCGACCTTCCATGCCATCGTTAGGCGATACTTTAGGGGATCACTGAAGCCGCCTTTCAACAGGGGGGCGAGGGAAGCCGCAGGCTTTCTTCCGGAGTGGTACGAGCCCTTGGCTGTCAAGGTCGCAGAGCTGGAGTGATGGCCTGGTTATAGAATTGATCGAAAAATGTCGAAATGCTTAAACTTTGTTTTTGTTAATTTAGATTTTGTTCTTATTTATTAATCTTCTGATTGCATAAAATTATTAATATTTTGAAAAGATGCGAGAGATCAATATGATCTATATTGTAAGGCAATCTAAAGCTAAAGTGGACCCGCTAAACTTGTTGTGGGTCTAGAATCTAGCTTTTGAATTAAAAACCCGTGAAAAATAATGGGTCTATGTTTAAGTTTAATTGGATGCGACTTAAACTTGCCAATCTTTGATGTGCATATTGATGAATGTACATATTGAGGAGGTATATAAGTAATTTAGGATCATTATAATGACATACAAGTAAAGAATCTTTTATTAAATGACTTGCATGCCACGTAACATTAATTGCATGTATTCTAAAAATATTTTCCCAAGTAAGATTCAAATAATTTAATAAATTTAAAAAATACATGCTACAATGTTGTCAATTTTATTTTAATAATAATAATACTTTTTAATTTATTAAAATTTAAATTTCAAACTTATATTATCAATTTTAATTTTAAACGATTCTTTTTTTAAGTAAAAAAAGAAAGAAAAAAGAGAAATAACATGCATCAAAATCCATCCATCGTCTAAGGTGTGTGGCATCGTGTATATGCGCCTCTTCCCGAACGCACGGTCTCGCAAAGCCTAGCGGGTGGAGATTGGAGGGCGCCGTAAACAGGGGAATACGAAAGATGCCAGAGGACGATGCTAGCGGAGGAGGGGGAGGAGTTGCCGCTGAGGAATCAAATTCTCATGCTGTATCTCCGCCGTTGGTGCTTTTCCCGGACGCCTGTCGGTGCCGGAGCATTCCAACTCCTCTCGTGGTGGAAGTCGAAGAACATTCTTCCCAAGGGATGAGCCCCCGTAACATGTGGCAGGTTCACCAGTCTTTCTTTCTTTTGTTCGTTCCTTTTTTATATTTATCTACACTAAGACGGCCATCTTTCAGTCTTCTTCTTCTGATGATGATGTTACTGTCTTCAATCTTCTTGATAATGCCATTTTGGTATACTCGTATAAATCAGTAATCACTGTATGCTCTATTCTAAACTAACTTTGTTTGTTATGAAGAAGGGGATATAGGATGCATAACATCGGTAAGGGGATATAAGCTGAGAC
Source organism: Cymodocea nodosa (assembly GCA_036874045.1). Classification (NCBI taxonomy): domain Eukaryota; kingdom Viridiplantae; phylum Streptophyta; class Magnoliopsida; order Alismatales; family Cymodoceaceae; genus Cymodocea; species Cymodocea nodosa. Next base: position 36,384 of record JAZBRI010000008.1, read on the forward strand.
AGGTTTCAATATCTATTCCCTCGATTCCTGCTCAAATTAATAATCTGGACTGCATTTATATGATATGAGAATCTTCATGCATATAGAGGAAGATCCATTTCTTTGATTGTCGATTTGCATATTAAATCACCAAATTTTTGGCTTTCTTCCAAACTTTATTGATGGTGGATGCAACAGCAATTGTGAAGATGGTTTCCTGATCGTGTGCGTTCTCATCTTTGAAAGCATGAGCGCTTGTACTACTATAAAATATACAGTTTTGCATAGGTTATATGATATGCAAGGTTCAAAGTCACACTTCATAACAAATATTTAGTTTGACGTATGAAAATCTCAAGGCCCTGAAATCATCTTCACTTGCAAATAGAAGAGATGAGAGAAGAAAATTCCAGAGATTCCATAGGGAAAGCTTTCCCTAGTAATTATAGAGGAAAGATCTTTTGAGATTGTGGAGGATTTTTAACCTAAAATGGATTGAAGCAGCGACAAATGAGTCAAGAACATTCTTCTTACTCCAAGATGTGAAGGTTTTGAGCCAGATAAATTCTATTAAGAAGATTATAGCTAGGGGGGAATGAAAGTTATCCAAACCCTACCCATTGAATGGCTGCACTTTGACCTAAACTCTTAAGCAATCAAGGAAGTTTCATTCAAAGGGTTGTAGGTATATATCCTTCTTTTTCCTTTCCAAAGCCAATTTCTACAATTGTCTGTCTTTTACACTCTTCATACACACCTAGCAAGTCATATGCTTTGGAAATTGGAAGAAGTTTGTATAATATGGAAGGGATTATTATTGATGAAAATACTAAGGAATCAATTTCAATCCAAATAAATCTACTTGGATTAATTTTATTGATCTTCAATGCTAAAGGACTTTCTTGAGATAGTTTTGCTATGTTCATACATAACAAAAATATGCTCTTGATTGATACAAAAGCTACAATCCAATTTTTTCGCTTTTAGAAAGTGGAACATTTTTAAGCTAGTGCATGAAAATAAGATGACACATGAAAAATATCTTTGGTTTGGTTTTTTGTAAAATGTCAGCTTCTTTTCATATGTTGAATCAAATAATTGTAGTCACTGAAAGCTCAATGTTAGTTTCTTCTTGAGCTTCGATCTTTAACAGAGAGAGAGAAAAGGGAATGTTTCAAACATTCCTACTAAAAGTTAGCAATGGTAAGTGTTAGAACACAAGAGATGGGTGGAAGTAGAATGATGCATTAGCAAAGATAAGGGTCTCTTTTTATAGAGGCTACATATGAGAGACAAACACAACTCTATCAATGTGGGACTAAACCCACAACACTCATAAAACCTTAATGTATTGTTTTCTTTAATGCTCTCCCTTAAAGTAGAGCATCTAGTTTACAACAAACTCATATATAAACAATTTATAACAAACTAAAGGAGATACATAACAAACATAAAGGTTGTGTAAACAAACTAAAATAGATATAGTAGTAATAGCATCAATAGGTAGCAATGTTGTGTAAACACGAAAAATGGTCAAACCCTAGTTGACAACATTTTAACAGGTGTAAATATTGATCCGTTGTTGACATCATTAGATTTAGTCAACATACAAACACCTACACATGCTAAGAGGCTTACATACACTCTTCTATAAATATTAATACAACCATCAACCATCCAATAGAACTATTTAAGAAGTGGGGCAATGTGATATTTTTTAGTTAACTGTAAATCCATAAGCATTAGGTGTGAGTGCTAAGTGGTAGTGCACAATTTGGATTTTTCTAGTGAAGATATCCCTAGATGGGACTTTAGACTAGAAGTTACCCTTTTTCAAACAATATAAGGTTGTGAGTTCTGTGGTTGTGTTGATATGTTTGTGGCAACACATATTATGGTTTCTAGTCCCCTCTCTATATAGAAAATAGTGATGCCCTTGTTATTTGTATTTCTAGAACCAATTCCTTCATGAATTTAATATGTGTATCCAACTAAGAAGACCATCTAAAAGTGCTTAATAAATTTTGCAAGCTGAAAGCTGTTTATGCCAATAGCCCAGTATAGACTTAAAATTTTACTGATTTTTTAAATATTTGAACTCTAGTTACCATAACCTGTGATATTTAACATTTTTTTCCTTGGATGAAGTACTGATATTTAATATTTGTGTTCATATTATTTTTTAGATTTTTATTTAATTGGATGAGAAAATGAAGGACATTTGAAGTGTCATTTGCTTCTTTTTTATCGTATTAGCTTCTTTTGTCAATCAACACATGGTTTCATACTATAAGGTTTACTTAGTGTTGGTTAGCATGCCTAACTTGCTAGGCATGGAACCTATGTTAGAAACTTGTTTCTCTAAAATAAAAATAATAAAAAATTCAAAATGTTTCAGCAAATTTTTCTGACACATATCAATATTAGAAATCAAGGTTGCATTTAGTATCATTCACTTGGTGTATAAATCTTTTTCTTTGTAGTTTGACTTTATGGTGAGCTTACAACTTTGTTCCTTCTCATTTTTTTTCTATTATCCTTCTTCTATTGCCTGTTAATTTGTAAGAAATCCCTTTATTTTCTTTCATTCTAGATGCATTCTCCTAAGTTCATTATAAGTATTGGCTTCCTTTAAAAGTAACATTTTCTTTTCTACTCCAAAAAGGAATGTAACCAAATTACATTGGAGAAATAAACTAGAGAGAGAGAGCCTTGGATTTGTTTCTTTGGAGAAATGGGAAAGTTGGTCTCATCACTAGAAAATTACCTTTTGTTAGATATTTTTCACCATTAGATTGTTAGGATTAAGTTTTGATGATGATGTGATCAAGTTTTCAATTTGGCTATTTTATTTAAAATAATAGTGTCAAAAAAATTATGTAGAAAGAAGACAAAAAAGACTAAAATCTAGGAAGTAAAACATTGAATATGCAAAATCTTAAAAAGTCATAGAGTTATTGTTAACCTAATGAGTTTTATGATTTTTTTTTGGATGGTGGTAGACGACACTAGCATCTCACCCCCTCCATCGTTCACCACTCCAGGTGCTACCAGAAAGTTGTTCGACCATCTTTTGCTACGATGCTTTGGGAGTCACACATTCCCCCCACTTTTTTGGATCTCCAATGGAAGAAAGTCGTGATCATTGATGGAAAACCTGTTTTGAAGTTCAACAAAGTGGAGATTGAAGCCCTAGCTGCCCCCTTCCAATGCTCTTTGGTTGGTTGCTTTGAAAATTCCAAGTCGTCCCTCCACACCATCCTAGCCCAGCTTAAAAGGATTCTTTAAGTCCAATATGAGATCTTCCCCATTGCGATTGATGATCATTATGTGATTATCATATTTATGGACGAGGATGTTTTTATCAAAGCTCTTAAAGAATTTTGGTCCTTTCAAGGGAAACACATGACTGTCTTACGTTGGTTTGCCTTCTTTGCATTGGGGAAGGAGACCACATCGACCTTGGTCTGGGTTCATCTCCCATAGCTTCGCATCCACCTCCAAGCTTTGTGCACCATCTTGTTGATTGCGGACATGCTCAACAACTTTCTTTGCTCATGCAAGGACATTTCCTAGTTTACCCACCTTGGACTTGCAACTATTTGTATGGAGATGGATGTCTACAAACCATTTCCTAACAACATTAGGCTTGATTTGGATGGAGAATGCATGATTCAACAAGTTCTCTACCCATTCGTTCCAAAATTCTACAAAAAGTGTAGGCACTTTGTGGAAGGTTGCTCTATTCCTTTTATGGCAGGCCTTGTTAATTCCTCTACCCCCTCTACCCAATCGTAGAATCTCAAGACCATGATCTCAAGAGTTAATTGGGTCTTGATAAAAAAGGTTTGACCAAGGACCAAGAAGGATAAACGTGCAATGAGAGGACACCACAATTTTAGAAATAGAGGCCCAAAATGGAAATAATGGTAGCTTGCCAACCCCTATTGATCCTATCATTGTGCCATAAAACTCGAGCGATCAATGCCCAACCGTTGAGAAAGTTGTTGAGCCCCCTCTAAGGCCCATTCCAAAGCTCATATTTCCTATGGGTTGATGCTGGGCCCTAGGTTCAGCCTTGACTAGGTTCTAGGCTTGAAGGTCAATCTTGTTGACAACTCTTCCAAACCCTGTGAGCCCACTTAGGAATCAGATCTGTTGAAGGGAAAAAAGCTTCCAGACTTTGACATTGTTAACAAGGCCAAAGGTTCTAATCCCCTAGTTGCCTTCAATCTCTTAGTGTAACTTCCCCTCCTCTTGTTTAGGAGTCGTGCCACCAATTGTGCTTTGATGGAAGACCTTGGAAATCAAGCGAACCTACCTATAGACTCTTTGAGGTTGCAACATTCTCCATCTTTGATCTCTAAGGGATAGAGTAAGTATGTGGTGGATTCTGTTGACAACAATGCTAATGATTGTGATGGTTTGGTCGATGGTACTTGGGACAAGGTGGGGGCATTTGCCCATTTTTTGACAACCTACTTCACTACATTCCTTGCAACATGTCCATTGAAGATTGTAACTTGCAACATGTCCGTTCAAGCATTTTGTGATGAACCTTGATCTAGACAATGCCCCTGGTCTTGATGGGTTTTCTGCTTTCTTTCTAGGTGTATTGACCAACGATTGAGGATGACTTAGTGGAGGTTATTATGGCTATTTTTCAAGGTGTTTAGATGGACCAATCTTGAAGGTCAACCTTCATTGCACTCAACCTCAAAAAGCCTTCTCTTGGTGGCTTTTCAGACTTTTGGCCAATTAGTCTTTGCAATGTTCAATACAAAATCTTTTCCATGATCCTATCTAATTGGTTCAACCCTTTCATGAATTTTCTAATCTCAAACAACTAAGGGGCCTTCATTGTTGATAAAAGTATTTTCCATAATATTGCACTCACCTAAGAGCTTACTCAATGCATTGATTCGAGAGATTGGGGTGAAAATGTCATCCTCAATCTTGACATGGAAAAAGCCTATGATAGGCTTGAAAGAGATACTTTCTATGTTATTCTTGCTAAATTTAGTTTTAATGATTCCTCTCTCAATCTTATTAAATGTTGTGGCAATCAGGTATCTTTTACTGTCTTGATCAAAGGTGCTGCAACCTCCTTCTTTCCCAATTCTCATAGATTATGGCAAGGAGACCCCATCTCCCCCCTCCTGTTCATTATTGTGGAAGAGCTTCTCACTTGGGCTCTCCTCCACTAGGAACAACGCAACAACTTCATCCCTTACGGCAATCGAGCTTCTAGTTATAGAATTTCTCATCTTTTATTTGCTGACGATTCTATTATCTTTCTTAATGATATTAAGCAATGTTTGAATGACTGTATGAGTATTTTGAATGTCTATCAACATTCGATTGGTCAAAAGATGTCCTTCTAGGAAGAGCTTCTTTATCACTACAATTAATAGTTTGAGGAACAAGATTGCTTACATCATGCACATCACGAGTTTTCCCGAGGGATCTTTTCCTTTTATTTATTTGGGTTGTCCCATATTCAAGGGTCGATCTAAGGCCTCCTATTTCCATTTTATGTTAGATAAGTTTTAGGATAAGCTAGCAACTTGGAAATCTTGTTGCTTATCCTCAGGTGGTCGTTTGATCCTCCTCCAACATGTTCTAATTGCTCCCCCACTCACCTCTTTAGTGTTTTTGACATTCCTATGTAGGTAATGACATAGATTCAGAGAATTTGTACTAAATTCCTATGGGGATCTTTTGTCGATTCCAAGGCTAAACACTGGATCAATTGGGCTAAGGTGATGAAACTCATTAATGAAGGTAGCCTTAAAATTTGGGACTTTAAGGATGTTATTTGGCCCCTCTGTATCAAGATGACTTACTATACCCAAAACAGTTGTGGGCTCTGGCCTGATTACATTGAAGTTGTGTATGGAGGCATTGCCTACCCTCAAAGGCCTCATTTGGTCTCTCCTCTCTAGCGATCCTTGCATAGGGCTTGGATGAGAGTTTGCCACTAAATGGCTTGGACTAGAGGTTGTGGCCTCTTCTCCCACTAGTTGGATGAACTCGAAACCCTAACTTTGTTTAAAGCTCTTAGCTTAGCAGGCAACCTCATAGGGATTAGGCAAGTTTTTACTCTCAATAGCTTCACACCCTTGCTCTCTTGGCTTCGCTCCAATCCCTCATCAAAGATCGGTTCAAATGGAAAGCAAACTTGAATGAGATTCTTATGGTCAAAGATGCTTGGAACTTGATCCATTCTCGCAAGTACTGCGAAAATGGAATCCTAATATTTTGTAGGTGCACATCCCCACCAAAATCTCTTTTTTCCTTTGAAAATGGTTTTGGGCAGCCCTCCCTACAGAGGATCTTTTCAAGTGGAGAGGTGTTTCATTGGCCTCTAATGTGTCTGTTGTATGATATGATACAGGTTTGATTCAACTTACCTCCTATTCTTTGAGGGGGAGTGAGCCTTCCTCTTTAAATGATTGGTCATGACTGAATTTTACATCCAAGTTCCCAATTTTGCTGCTTGGGAAGAGTAGATTTTGTCCTCTCTCCTTTGGTGGCAAGGATCTTGCCCACAAATTTCACAAATTCCTTGTTGCTAACATCATGTAAGAATCCTGAAAAGCTTGTTGCAAGATCTTCATGGAAGACGCGAACAAGGATTTTGGAAAAATTTGACGCAAGGTATGCTCTACCATATCTACTTACAAAAATGCTTTTGGCTCAAATTATTGTAGATTGTGATCCCGTTCCCTTTAGATTTCATGAAATGTCCATAGTTTTGTATCTACAAACTTAATGTCGATGGAGTTATCATTCATGACATTGATGCCCTCTTTATGGAAGTGTGCACTCTCCTAAAAGGTCTTTAGTTATGCATTGAGTTGGGCATTGATCTAGCTGATGTGGTTGTAGAGTTTGATTCTCGTATTTTGGTGTCCTGCATTCAATCCAGAAGGTGTGCTTATTTGGATTTTCTTCCTTGTTGACAATCTTTGTTTTAGCTTTGTAATAGGGTCAATAGTATGGAGTAGATTGCTTGCAAAAGCAATATGGCGACTGACTCCTTTGCTTGTTGCATTCCTTCCTTTGGCAAACATGTTTGGCGTAACTTTCGGGATTGTCCTCCAATTGTTGCATGATGCTCCTGTTGGATAGATGGAGCATCCCTGCCTTTAAGGTCTAGGTTTGGTAGTGCTTCTCTTTTATTGGTTTTCCTTCTCTTTCTTGGCTTGTGTGAGTTGTAATTCAGTTTCAAGTCCTTAGTCATGGATTTGCCCCTTTTGTACCTCTTGTTTTAATTTGCAAGTATCTTACCACTTGATGAATAAAATTAGATAAGGGTTTCAAAAAAAAAAAAGAGTTTTATGATAACTCAACGAGTTCCTATTGTAGATATTTTAGGAAATAGTTACTTTTGTTGATGTTAAGTTAATCATTAAATGTTTAAGGATAAATCCAATAGAAAAGTTCATAGTGTTTAAGTAAACCATATGAAAGTCCATATAGCTTATATAAACCCAACGAAGTTAGTTTGTTATGTTTAGACATTTTTTTTATGATGAAAAACTTGCCCTTGGCGTTGGACACTTATATAGATAAGTCTCTATGAATTTATGTCATGTCGGTCTCTTAAGAGATTAAGACCTGTACATCTTATTTTTGTTGGATGACTTTCTAAATAGTCAGATGAACTACTCGGATGATTATAGATTAATTTATCAAACTACTTAATCACTTAAAAGAGTAAGATTCCATGACTAGTGTTTAAATGCTTATCGTTTTTGTTGGTCGGTAACATAAATTATTTACTATTCAAATAACTTGGTAACTTATTATGTTTACTATCTAAATGTTTAAATATTGAACAACCCTACACTTTTATATCTCATTGAACTTAAATGATCCTTTGACTAGTTATTCAAATTAGTATCTGATGATTAAACTACAAGAAGAATTAACTTGTATATTATTCAAAAAATTTGGTTACTTATATTTACATTGTAGATTCATAGATTACCATTTTACAGATTGATCTTAAGGCGAAGAAATTGAAATGAAAAAATAGAATGATGTATTCAACAATGATGAGAATTGAATTCTATGGAGTTTTCAAAATCAGAAAATGAGAACAAACAAAAGGGAAAATCATATCCGTGCGTGAAAAATTAACATATCAAAAGATTAGGTGTACGACTCTCTACAATAAGGATTTATGGCAATTCAACTCTTAGAAAGAGAAATTGCAGAAACAATTTTGGAGCATTCTATAAGGAGAACATCGGGAGTTCACATTGGGGTTTAAACTTATTTTTTTGTTCTCTTGTGAATTACATTATAATATCGAATGCTCATGTGTTGAATTTTCTGATAGTTCAATAGGTTTTACTTGAGAAAAATCTAACTCATTGGGGTGTGGTGAGACACCTCAAATTTGGTGATTTGAGAATAGGGTGAGGTTGATGTCTCATCTAAATAAAATGGTTGCTTTGTTGGCATAAGTTCAATGCCTTATGTTGTGCACAGAGTGGTACCTTTTGCATTGCAGTTGAGTGTGTAGCTAGAAAACACTATTATAAGAGTTTGTGAACTTTTATAGAGACTAGTATTGAACCTTGAAAAATATCAAGTTAGTAGAACTCTCAAAGTTGGAGTATTGAGGAATGAATTAATTCATTTAGGTGAACGACTATAAAAATCTTTGAGTTCCTTACTTTTATTTTTGCAGTATTTCTTTTGTTAAGATAATTGTTTACTATTTGAAATAAAATTAACAACTCTGAGATGTATATATAATCTGAAGTGAGTTAAAAATCAGTAGACATATATAAGAAAACTCATTATTCACCTCTCTCTAGTGAGTCTCGATCTAATAACAAGTGGTATTAAAGCTTGGTTAATTTCATTACTGATTAAACTATTTTAAATCTATGACTCATCATCAGAGAGACAACATATCTATAGGCCACCCTTGTTTGATAGTAATAATTATAACTATTAGATAAATAAAATGAAAAATTTTATGAAATCTCTAAATGTTTAGTTATGGAGAGTTGTTGTCAAGGAAATACCTTTACCTACAATTATAGAAGATGAATAAGATGATGAAAATGAGAAGAAGATTCAACTGGATGCACGAGGTATAAATGTTTTAACTTGTGCATTTACTACTGATATTTACAATAAAATCTCTATTTGTAAAAATTCTCACGAAGTCTGACATGTACTAGAAATAACTTATAAACAAATAAATGAAGTAAAAGAAATGAAAATAAATATTTTGTTAAGACAATATGAGTTATTTAAAATGAAAGAAAATGAATCAATTACTGATATGATGTCTAAATTCATTGAGATTACTAATGACTTAAAAATCTTGGAAAAGATTTTACTATGTATAAATAGATTATTAAAATGCTAAGAAGTTTCACTATTGAGTGGAAACAAAAAGCTACTTTTATTCAGGAGTTCAAAGATTTGAGGACTTATACTTTAGATGATTTGTGTAGAAACTTGTTGGCATACAAAGCACAGATAAAGGATTGAAGAGAGGAAGAAGGAGAATTTTCCAAGAGATCATAAAACAAGAGGGAAATAGCTCTCGAAGTACAATTAGAAAAATCATTAGATAATCTACCTAAGGAGTTGACATATGTCTTATGGAAATATAGAAAGTTTTGGAAGGGAGACAACAATAACATGAAAAATGGAAAAACTGTAACAACCACATGTTACAACTATAACATAGACACTTTTAGAAGAATCGTGCTGTAATATTGAATAGAACCATGCTACATTGTAATATTGAATGCTTATATGCTGAGTTTTATGATAGTTCGGTAGGTTTTTACTTGAGAAAAATTTAACTCACCGGGGTGTGATGAGATATTTTCTCAAATTCGGTGATTTCAAAAGAGAATGAGGTTGATGTCTCATTTGAATAAGGTAGTTGTTTTGTTGACATAGGGTTAGTGTCTTGTGTTGTGCATAAAGTGGTGTTTTATACATTATGATTATGTAACTAGAAAATATCATTGTAAGAGTTCGTAGGCTTTTATAAAGGTTGATATTGAGTCTTAAAAAATATCAAGTTAGTAGAATTCTCAATGTTGGAGTTTTGAGGAGTAGACTAGTTTGTTTAGGTGAACTTCTATAAAAATTTGTATATTCTTTTCTTTTATTTCTACATTATTTCTTTTGTTGAGATAATTGTTTACCATTTGAAATAAAATTAACAACTCTGATATATATATATAATCTAAAGTGAGTTAAAAATCGGTAGACATATATAAGAAAACTCATTATTCACCTTTCTCTAGTGAGCTTCAATCTAATAACATTTCTAATAAAGGCAAATTGTTAGTTGTTAGTCCTTTTTGTTAAGATCGAATGGATCACCAGAGGGAGGGTGAATGAAGATCTATATCTAATTAAAATTATTTCTGAGTTATACGAATTGAATAATTAAACTTGCAATTATACAAATATAATTAGATCATGTACAACAGAAATAAAAGAAAAGAATACAAGAAAATTTTAAGTAGTTCACCAACTCTACTAGTCCACCTTTAAGGATCACTTAGACTTCACTAAGTGTTCAAATATTTACATACACTTGCTTTCAAGTTGAAGTAAGAATCAATCTCTTGAACTTTCAGGTTGAAGGTCAACAATCAACTACTTGAGTTTTTAAGTCGAAGTTCTTAGCTAACCTTGAACTTTTAAGTCAAAGCTCAGCAACCAACCTAAAGACTTTCAAGTCGAAGTTACAAACCAACAACTTGAGCTTTCAGGTCGAAGCTCAGCAATAAACATAGTGTGTAGCTTTTTAGTTAAAGTGAAGAACCAATGATCCTTCTTGAATCAGACTTTCAACGCATAGAAAGTTTTGAGAATCTTTCTTGTATTTCCAACTTTTAATTTATTCTCTGTTGTATGAAATTTGAATTATGCTTTCTTCTGTAATGGTAGATGATCTACAATGTCTACATATCTCTCTCTATCTTTCTCATTAAATGATCTGATTGTATTTATATCTATAATTCCAATGATTATAATTTCTTTAATGGTATCAATCTACTATACTTGATCTTCAACGTTATTATTCTACTGTACTTTGATATGGTAGTCTTGAGAATGGAAAGTTATTGTTCATCTGACCGTCAAAGATTCTAATTGTTGCTTTATTAAACACAAATGACTTTTCAAGAAACTTGAACAAATAGATCATAACTATACGAGTTTTTCCTTCTACTGTTCTCTTATTTTCGTTAGGTGATGACTTAAGTTATTTGCACATGAGATATAGAAAACTCAAATAGTTAACTTACTTCCAAGAAAACTTAAACAGTTAACTTATAACTATATGAGTTTTACTTATACTATTCCTTTTTTTTCTGTCACGTGATCTTATAAGTTGTATACATAACACCTCTGTAAAGTCGTAGAGTTATCTTAACTATTCAAGAAACTCGAACAATTAACTTATAACTATACGAGTTTTACTTCTTCTATTCCTTTCTTCTCTATCACGTGATTTTATAAGTTATGCATATGACAACTCTGTAAAGTCGTAGAGTTATCTTAACTATTCAAGAAACTTGAATAATTAACTCATAATCATACGAGTTTTACTTCTTTTCTCAGTCATGTGATGTTATAAGTTACACACATGAGATCATTTAAATACAAACAGTTAACTTATAACTTTCCAAGAAACTCGAATAGTTATCTCATAACTATTCAACTTCTCCTACTTTACTCATCAAATAATTGTTCGACTTTTTCCTTCTGTTTGCGACTATTCTTTAGTTGTCATGATCTCCAAGTTGGCTTGGATATTTTTGGTCTGACTTTGTCTTTTTAGCTATACCTGTGAATACATCTTAATAACTCACATAGATTTTTACATTACCAAAATGCAAAGGTTCTAATACTTTTTAATGAAGGCAAGTCATCAACTATTGATTTGAAAGAGGATATAGTCTTTACCATTAATCAGTTGGATGTGTTAGTGACCATTGATTTAGATGGTAACGATGGAGATGCTTATGGAAGTCACATGTCAAAAGTTCTTCTAGCTTACTTCAAAGTTGCATTCAAGACACTCTACACCTTCAAACAATCTTGATCCTATCCAATGCAATGATGGTCATGGGGCATCAATGTTGAGTGGTAGTGTGATCTTCAACAAGGCTTGTGCAAAAGGTAACCATGTACATCACATCTCCCAATTTGAGATGGGTGTTAGAGAATTAATGAAGCTCAAGTTGTAAGAGTTTGGTCATTAGAGGAGGCATGTGAAGAGGGTCTAGGATTGGCATGACTCTTTGGTTTATCTATGCTTTGGTTTTGGAAGACTTCAATTAGGAACCAATTTTGCACTTCATGCTTTAAGACTTGAATATGATCCTTTTGTATGGTTGGAAGAATTATGAGTATGAGAAAAGAGTAGGCAAAATGAGTAATTGTATTGTTAGTGTCTATGAATAAATAGATTTTTATATGGATCTCAAGTAGTGTTATGAGTTATTAATGGATTTAGTCTCACATTGATTATTATGCATGTATCCACTCTTTGTTGTCTCCATAAATAGAGGTTTTATGTTATCATAGTGAAATCAATCTATTTCTACTTATTCTCTTATGTTCAAACGTGCTATCAAAACTTGATTTTGAGAGTCAAAAAAAGTATGAAAGATCTAGGTAAGAAGGAGAAAAATCCTAGCTATCACTCTCCTTCCAACCACCACTATTGTTGACCCCTGTCTAGGTTGCCACTGCCAAAACATGGGGAGAAACCCTACCTCCTCTTATCATCTGCCTAGATTTTGCACCAACCCCCTTTCATCAATTGTCTCGCTTTCCATCAGCCAATTTTTCCCTTCCCCCTTTCTTCTTTTGTTTTTTCACATTAAGGCTTGTCACCAACACCTAGCAACTATTAGCTCTTCTAACAGACCTTGAAATTTTCACTATTGGAGAAATAGGAAAAAGAAGGGATTATTTTAAGTTGGAACTAGAGTTATATTTTTTGATAATGGTTGCATTTTTTTTCAGATTTGAACCTAAGACCTTATCCTTCGTAATTGATAGATGACCAACTATATTATCTCATTATTTGCAATTTGAACTCGAGAACTAGAATTATAATTTGAAATGCACACTTTAGTGTCCTATTAGAATACATACATATATGAAATCTTGAGACACTCAGTTTATCGTTGGCACACTAATATTCCATGCTCACCTTTTGTCTAGTCCATAGAAGAATTGATCAGATTGTCTTCCATCCAATCTCATTGCTCAGTTTGTTGAAGTGTCATAACATGCCACTATGTTTATATCTATGTAAAAAATGTGCCATGTTTTAACCTGGTTCTCAAATATCTGACTATATCCTTTATTAATAAACACAGGGATAGACTAAGCATTACAAATTTGGAGAAAACATGTGCTTATTTTACTATGTTAACCAATTTTTTATTTCAAGAACTTTGTTTCCTTTAATACCAAAAAGGCATGATCGACACTGCTAGTATATGGTTAATGATGAAATTTTTGCATCCAAAATCATGATTTTCTTTTGATTTGTAATATCCATTTGATCTGTATTGATGGTCATTTATATAAGAGGATCATCTAGGATTTTTAGGAGAATTGACAAGGCCAGCCTAGTAATAAGTATCATTTGCTTCTGTCAAGATGCTTGCAGATAAGTATGTGCATTTGAATAACAAGAATTCTAGCTGTTGCAATCTCTTGCTATTTCATACTAGTGGCGTCTTTGTTCTACCAATGTTAAGATAATGTACTTAACAATAGAATTTCATTTGTCAATGATGCTGTTATTTAAATAGGGCTTGCTTGTTTAAAAGATTTGTTCAGTTCCATTTATAAGAAACCATTACCATTCATGATCTTAATTGTAGCTGCAAAAAGTTAGCTCCCAACTTTCTTCTTTAGCAATAGTAATTTGAGATTCAATTTTTTTCTGATCCACCTAAGAGCTGAGATGCTTGTTACAAGGAATTGCTTCCATCTATTTCCGAGGTTAGTAGGTATGTATGTTCAATATTGCTTTCATAGTTTTATGATAGTGAGTGAAACTTGCTTTTGCATGCACTTCTAGTTCAACTAAAACAACTAGACTTCATGTTGGAAAATTTATCGATACTCCTGGGTTCATTGTTGCTTTAGACTGAAGGGAGAAATTACTTCCATCAAAAATTTCAGCGAGAATTTTTATGTAAGAAGTTGAGTGATTTATGTAAATTAACCAAATATTTAACAATAGATAAAAAAACTTAAAAGACAAGAACTCATGTAACCAATCTCACATAATAGGATTATGGCTCAAATTGTTGTCAGATTAGACATTTAGACTCCGATTGATCCCAAAACAATCCATTAAAAGAAGAGCATCAATCAAAAATATTATGAATGCAGAGTTGGATGTCTAGTTTAGTCCAAGATGGACATTGGGTGATGGTGCATTTGGACGTCGGAGATAGACATTGGGTGACGTCTTTGGAGGTGATTGGAGATTTGGTCAATCATCTAGTCCAAACATCCAAAAGAGACTCTTGATATGACCGAAACTGATCTTCAAATGTCTAATGGTTGTTTTTGAAACTCTAAAGAGTGGCTAGGACGTCTAGGCCAAACATTGGTTTTGGTATGATGACACACCTAGGACTCTAGATGGACATCGAAATAGTGAACTAGACAAGATTTTCGACTCTCCTTCAAGACAAGGCAGATTCCCAAACTTAAAATAACAACCAGTATGCTTTGATCTGGTGCATAGTGGAAAAAAACCAGTTGAACTAGACAGTTCAGTTCACTAGTTTGAATCGTCAGTTCAGTTGATGTAAATTTTTTATAAAAAAATTAATAAATTTTTCAAAACTATATCTAAGTAAATTATTAAAAATTAAACGTTTAAAACTTAAAACTCAAAATAAAATTAATTTTCAACTTTTATTTAAATAATTTTTTTCTTTCTCCTTTCAATAAATTTTAGGATATGATTATTTTCCATGTTTCAAGGTACATTTAATTGACTTAGAAGAGATTTTTTAATGATATTATAGAGTAATGCCAGAGTAAAGTGGAAGAAAGTAATGAAGAGGTTAGTACACACCATTTTAATTTCAAGTATGAAGTTTTTTATTTTAATTCGTTAGGTGATAATTTATGAAAAGGAAATAATAATATTATATTTGATTTCTTAAGGAAACTATTGTAACAGTAATATATTTATGGTTGGTTTAAATGCGTCTAAACTATTTATGAAACTTCAAAAATTCGTTGGGTTGGTTTTTCGATCGGTTCAATACATATGGCATCATGTTTTGAAACCGAAACCAATGGTCTTCCGGTTTAATGCCCAATTCAATTTCAATAACGTTGTCATGATCTGACCTTTACCAAATTTTTCAGTTTCATTAGATAATGCACGTGACTTATATTGCTCCATTTAGGCTCTTGCATGTTTCTAATATTTAAATAATCCAAGAAACTGTGGTTTTCTAGGTATATGCAATTGGAGGGTTTATGGTTTTGAGGTGGATATGGGCGAGGTGGCAAGAAAAAAGTGCAAGAGGACGATCATCTTCATCGGGGGGAAAGGCTGAAGTGTGATTATCTTCTCGCAGTGATTGTAGGGTTCAGCTTCGTACTGTAATATGGCGTGCTGTAGTTGTTTCGATGTTAGGCATTGTGGTGCGGTGGAAGACTTCCATATTGCTTGGCTGGAAATATACTCGGTTGGTCACATATTTGCCCGCTGTGTAACGTTAAGTAGTTGTAGGTTATCTCAGATATTGGAGTTTATAAGTTTTAAATTAAAACCGTATCGTTAAGTATTATGTTCTGGGGCTGTTTGTTAGCCTGTACTCTTTGTCTGTTGCCCGTAGTGGGATGTTTAAACACTCTTACTATCGTGTTAATAGACGTATCGACCGAACGCCCTCTGCGGTCCGCCCGTTTTCCTTTCCTGGCGAAGTAAAAAGAAATTAGGAATTGCATTGCGAAGTTGATTGGATGGACTTGCCATTGGAGAAAAATATATGAGTAAAAAAAATAGTGAGGAAACATTGTGGGTTATCATTATTTTTTGAAATTGGCGAAAGATTATTGTCGTCATCATTATTGTCATTACAAAGTGTAGTTACATGGAGGAAGTGGTGGTGGTGGATAATTAGCAAGTACGCATTTGTCCACGAACGTTGAGTGAAAATGAGATTGTTTTAGATTTCTTGAATTCCTTAATTAATGATAGTATTTAATTCAGATTATGAGACAAGATTATTGGATTATGATGATGTGGGTTTATACACAAGAAATTGAATTACACGTACATGAACGTGTTCAGAAAATACAACAGATTTTATTACACGTACATGTTCAGAATTTACATAAAAGAAATTTAAATGTTAAATGTAATATAATATTAACATTCTATTGTTATATAAATTGGAAGGTAATAAAAATTTTGCTTAGACTAAAACTTATTTTCCATAAGTAAAAGATTTAAATGAAAATTGGAAAATAAATTGATAGGATTTGTTTTAATTTAATGATACTATGGGTAAAATAGAAATTTAGATTTGTAGCAATTAAGGATTAGTATTAATTTAGTAATAAAATAAAATTTATATAGAACCAAGGGACGTCTTCGAAAATCAAGCTGTGAAGAACAGAGACAGTTGAACGATGGCGGTGCAAGGATTAATCCGGACGATGCACGTTGATTTGTCGCTTGAATGGCAGACACAGGCAAAGATCATTACAATGATGATGATACATCGGCATTCACACAAGGTGGTCGTCATCCGTGGCTGACAAAGAAGAGATCCGAGGATCCTCGTCACTCTGGGGCAGCCTTACGTCGGCGACCATCTTCACCACCTCTGGCATGGTAGGCCTCTGGTGGGGGAGGTCTGCGGTACAGGCGAGAGCAATATGGAGCATGGCCACCATCTCGTCCTGGACGTCCCTGTACTGCAACAGCTCCGCATCGAACACCTCTGCCGTCCACTCTTCTCTAACCACAGATCGTACCCAGTCAGGGAGGTTGGTGAGAGTGGCATCTTGCTGGGAATTGGGATCCTTGACAGTGAGGAGCTCCAGGAATATGACGCCTAAGGCGTAGACGTCCGCCTCCAGGGAGAGCGACTTGGTGTGCTGTTGCTCTGGCGCCCGGTAGCCTCCAAGCTTGGCAGTGGCGTTGGCGGGATCGAGGAGCAGGGCAAGGCCGAAGTCGGATAGACGAGCGTTGCCGTGGGCGTCGACGAGGATATTGGAGGACGTGACGTTTCCGTGGGGGATGCAGCCGTCGTTCTTCTGGTGAATGTTGGAGAGGCCCGTGGCGGCTCCCAGAGCGAGATGGACCCTTGTCGTCCAATCCAGCCCTTGCCCTAAATGCATGGAGTGTATTAGGTATGTGAAGAAGTTCCTTCAAATCATACAAGTCTGAAGAAGTATAGCAGCAGCTTGCTACTGCTCCGTCGATCAACCAACCAATCCCGTATGTATGGATGGATGGATGCACGTACTTACCACGACGGTGATGATGATGATGATGACGACGACCATGAATGAGCGCGTGCAGAGTGCCGTTGGGTATGTAGTCGTATACGAGGAGTTTCTCCTGCGGAGCGTAGTAGTAAGCCTTCAGTGGCACGAGGTTGGGGTGACGGGATCTTCCGATGAGGTTCATGTAGCCCTCGAAGTCCCTCCTCTCGCAGGGGTTCGCATCCCGTAGCCGCTTCACCGCCACCATCCATCCATCCTCCAGCACCGCTCTGTACACCGTCCCCAGGCTACCCCTTCCCATCATTTCCGCCGACGACCGGAGTAGATCCTCCAGCTCGAAATGACCAGGTCCCTCTGCCCGCATCCTTCCTCCGTCCGTCCAGTAGTGGTCCCCCTCCTCATCCCCATCATCAAAGAAGACGAGCTTGTTGTTGGGCACACCGCCGCTTCCACCATCAACCTCCCCCTGTAAACAACGCCCACTGTGCTGCTTCTGGTAGTACCCATTGTAGTACTTGATACTCCTGTCCTCCTCCGATTTACATTTCCCCGCTGCTTTCTCCTCCTCCTCATCGTCATCATCTTTCATGGCGCGCCGTGAGAAGCAGCAATAGTATGCCAACAACAGGCACGACAGGAGCAGTAAAACTGCTGCATTGCCGGCAGCGATTGCGATGACGGCACCAAGACTCAATTTTCCCTTCCCATTGCCCTCGTATAACACATCATTCGGCGTCCTACTCCCCGGCATAAAGCTGTGACTGGACGGTACCACCTCATCGGAAGGCGAAGACGATGACACAGATGGAGCAACGGCGACAGTTTGGGAGTGATCGTTGTCATGATGAGCAGACGCCGGCGGACAGGAAGGAAATGGGGGGAGTGAAGCACAAAGGCCGGCATTGCCAGCGAAAGGGGCGTCTCCGAACCTTGACCTCATGGGCTGCGGGATCATGCCGCTCAGCTTGTTGTTGGACACGTCCAACTCCCTCAGGCCCGGCAGAGCTAGGGTGAGGTCCGGGATCGCACCAGTCAGAAGGTTGTTTTCTAGGCGGAGAGTGAGGAGACGGCTGAGGTTGGCCACGGCATCCGGGATTGGGCCTCGAAGGCTATTGTCGGAGACATCAAGCCTGACGAGGCGACGGAACCCACCAAAGGAGGGGATGCCACCGGAGATGTCGTTGTGGGAGAGATAAAGGAGCTTGAGGTTGGGGAACGAAGACGCGATGGGGGTCAGAGTACCGTTAAGCCGATTGGAGTGGAGGTCGAGAAAACGAAGGTGAGAAAGGGAGGAGAGTGACTCGAGGGTTCCACGGAGGTCGAGGGAAGGGAGGGAGAGGGAGATCACCCTACCTCCTCCGCACACCACACCCATCCATCTTCCGCCGCAAGCGTCGGAGCGGGTGGTGGTCCAGTTGGAGGCTAGTATACCATGGACGTCGACCTTCTGCCGAAAAATGGTTAGCGCTTCCGTGTCAGTGCTTGGCTGACCACGACTACCCGCTGCTGCCGCCAAGGAACACAACACCAGTGCCACCCGAAGTACAGTATAAAATGTGGAGAAGAAGAGCCTCACTTCAGTACCATTACCGTCGGTGGCGGTGGCGGTGGCGCCGTAGCCACTGGAAGAGGAAGAGAAGATCAGGGCCATGGGACGGAGGAGGAGGTATGGAGGACGGAGGGGAGGAAGAGATTTGCAGGCACGGCGGGAGGAAAGAGAAGGGTGGCGGATTTCAAAACCATGAAACCTTTCGAAGAAAGCAACAGTACAGACTAACCAGAAAAAAAAAGGCATTCAGTACTGGAGGCACGCTAATCAAGAGGGCATGTAGGACAAGAGTTGACGGCACGGCACAACCTTCATTTTCCGTTCCGTTGCTTATTTTACGGTAATGATCTTATTTTAACGATGAATATTAATATTTTTAGGATTCAATTATTATAATTAATTTTTTATTATGACAATAATTCTTTATATCTTTTTAAATTTATACAAATATCACTATTTTAATTAAATAAATTATTACAATTAATTTTCTAATGACGGTATTAGAATTGTACTTCCAAAGATCAAAACTGTTCGTAATCAATTTAAACCAAACAGGCGTATGAATCTCAAACGCCGCAAACATGATCGATATTTGACAAATCTCTTTGGATTCCGCATTGATTATATATTGGCGCATTTGACAAATAGGATGGATTCTACATTTCTACTTCCATAGGATTAAGAAGCAAAATTTTTCTTACGCAAATTTTAAAGCAAAATATGTTATTTTTTAAAGTATGACAAACTTTAATTATTTAATACTTATGGAAATCCTTTTGCTAATTCAGAAACTCAGAATCAGCATTTTTGCTAATTCTAGGTTATGTATGATATAAATTATACACATTCTACACAAACAGATTATACGCTTTTTTGAACCAAGAACCATTGTGAGCATTATGTCTATTTAAAATCAAGCATTCTTTTTTCCTACCCAAACACTTAATAAATAACAAACACGATCTATAGATGTTGAATGACTTACATTGTATTTAAAATCTCTATTTTTCAAAAATCCAAGTCTCTGAACTCACAGCCGAACGTTGGAAGAGCGCTTTTGACATTTTGCTCTTAAAATGTACTTCAACTTAGGGACCTTCCTTTGCTTTCTAGCCAATCCTACTCTTGTTGGGACAAGTTCTTTCGTCTCTGATGCTAATGCACTACCCCTCCTTATCTATCATCAATGTGGTAATATAGGAAGTCCCTCCACCCACACGAAGGTCTCTATTTCACCATTTAGGTGGCGATAATCTTCCATAGAGTGGTCAGATGTTCATTGGAACTTACAGTTCTCACTCTTCAAACCCAACCAGAGCCATCACTGGACCTCTTAAGCTAACGAAGGGGCTCATGGTTGTAGATTTTCATCAATAGCCTCGTATGTGTTAAACAAAGGGAAATGAAATTGTTGTTTCGACAAGTGATTAAACTTGTAGTAAAGTAATGAAATGCCTAAAGGGTTGTTTATGCATCTATAGATGAAAAGTGAATTTTGTTTCTTTAACAAATCTTAGAATTTATTTTCTGAGTCTAAAAAGTTAAAAATTAAATTCTATCCTAATTGTTGTACCCTCTCTTATGTCTCCTACTTGCGTGTTTGACTCCCGTGAAAGGCTACGGTAAGAATGTTTGAGAGAAGGAGAGAGAGGGAAAGAGAGGGAGAGGGAGAAAGAGAGAAGGTTATCTCTAATTATTTTAATTATTACTTAATAATTTTATTAAAAATTAATTTTATTCAATTATATTATATACACAAATATTTAAATTTTAATTTATATCAAATTTCTGAACATACACAAATACCTGAATTTCAAATTATTTCCATCAAATTCTGTAAAATTTAAATTCCATTAAAATTCAAATTCTATAAAATTCAAATTCCAAATGTGCAAACAAGTCCTAAAGGTCCATTTGTGTATTTGGAAAATAATAAAAAGAAAATGATAGAAAACTACAGAAAATGACAAAAAGTTAGTAGAAAATTAGAGTATTTGTGTAGAACAGAAAATGACAAAAAATTACAGAATGTAAAGTATGTATGTTTATTCACAGATTAGAAAATATTGAAATTTATAAATTCAATATTTGTTGTACTTGTTTGAAAGATAGAGAATAACAAAATTTATCATAGATAATAGAAAATAGAGTCATTTGTGACAATAGTTACAATATAAAATATATATCACATATCTCTATTATTTCACATATCTCTCATAATATTAACACGTATTGTATTAGCAATTTGTTTTCTATAATATTGACTTGATCCAATAGTAGTAGATGCATCTTCTTTTGTAAAAATTTGTTGAACATTACCATCTGACATTCCTTCTAATTCTTCTTCAATGTCTTCAAGTAAATCTATTTTGTCTACTTTTCAAATAAACTTAAATGAACTAAAAAACATGTTAATACAATCTTCCCTTATGTTTCAAAAGAAAATGACATATAACCTCGTAAAATTGAGAATCAATGTTTGATTATTCCAAATGTTTGTTCAATTACTATCTTTAATTGTAAATGCTTGTAATTAAAATTTTCAATTGCATTCATTGTTAGTCTATAAGCGTTATAGTCATTCAAGTAATATCTTACACCTTGAAATAGTATAATAAATTCTAGCCTATTAGGAAAATCAACATTTGCCAAGTAATATTTACTTGCAATTTATACAAAAGTTTTGAATATAATGTTAGAAACATTAATTCCACAATTTCTACTATACACAAGTATTTCTATTATTTTTATTAATATCATATCTAATGGAACCTTAAGATCATTATATTGCAAAAGTGCATCTTGAAGAATACAAGCATCAACTATTAATCCTTCCCATCCATTAAGGACATAAACAATTTCCATATCAAAATTACATATTGTTAATACATTTTGTGATAATTTACCTTTTCTATTCTTCCAAAAATAGTTTCTTCACCATAAATTATAGCTTTGACGTGGGTACCATCAATTACTCCAATGTAATCTTAAAAGAAAAAAGAATATACATAATAATGGATCTAAATGCTAAAGAAGATATTGAAATATAACATTGACTCACCTTGAAATAAGGATAAACTTGTTGATCATTTTGAATCTATGTTGGAGTTGATGATTCTGGCTTAGCCAATAGTTTATATCCTACTTTCAATATTGCATTCAACATTTCATTGAAGTATGTACTAATTGTTCAACCAGATCCACGAAAGCACTCAGTAGTTATACCATATCTTTGATTTTGTCCAATTATAACTAAAAATATTGCCACCTTTTTCTTTCACATTCATACATCTACTAACTTGCATTACTATTTCACATCTCAAAAAACTACAAAAGTGGAAGAATACATATTGACTCATTCTATAAATTTTCCTACAGTTATATACTTGATTAGGTAAAGATTGATGTAATAATGTAGTAATGTATTCTTGTCATTCTTTGTTGTATATTCTAAAAGTACTCATTACAACATAATTCACATCATTTGCAAAAGTAAATATGAATTTTCATGTTTTCATTAGGTACATGAGTATTTATTATTGTTCTGCCTCTTTCTCTTCTATGAGTGTTTTCAAAAGTTTAATGTTTGCACTTGTGTTCATTTGTAGCAAGTAAAAAAACCTACAAAAAAAGGAGATAGGCAATAACATTTACATCAAATGATGACAATAACAATCTACATAAAAACATAATAAAAATATTTGGTACATCATCAACATATATAATATTAAATAACATGAAACACTGTCTCCTACTTCATCAACATACATAGCATTCAACAACATTAAATAATAACATTCATAATAATATCTTCAATAATAATAACAATATTTACTAACTAACAACAACAATATTCTTCACTTTAGATTATGTCTTAGCTAAGTAAGTCTCATATCTTGAGGTAAACCTAAAAATATTATTTATTTTTGATGATTTTCTAATAACATCATTGCATTATATACTTCATCTTAATCTAGCTCACTTAGTTCAAGCAATAAAGAAATAATGTCCAATCCATTTCTTTCTTCATTGTGTTGGTGTTGAGACTTAAATTTATGCATTTTATATAGGATAATTCATGCATTTTATCAAACTCGAGTTACAATTAATATGATTTAATAAAGAATGATATGTTAAGTGTACTTTCAAGTGTATGCATGTTTTATGTATAATTAATTGATGCATAAATTCAATTTTTAAGGTTATTGAAAATCATTTGGTAAAACAATATAGGAATTAGTTATTTAGAATGAATACTTGTCGCGTTAACTAACAGAGGGTGTAATTTATAGAAATCTATTAGTTATTTTATATGAGAAGATGAGTATGTTGGTTAACCTAATAACCAACGAACTAACTCCATTGGTTATCACTTTACCAATGAGTTTGTCACGTGAATTGCACATGTTAACTTATTGAGTTAGCATAGTTGCACACATTGACTTGCATGTTTGAATAGTAATATAACACATTGAGTTAGTGTTGTAAAAGAGTTACCTCAATAATTAGAACTTAAATGAATTTTATTTAGAATATATGAGGTGATATTATGCTATGATTTATATACAAGTTTATAATATGCATCATGAAGAGGTATTTTTATAGAATGCAATTATATGTTTATTAAAGATGATTTTTATGTTAATTGCAATTATTACCTTTTTATGTGTTAATTATATGTTTAGTGCATAATTTATTTTATATGAGAAAATAAGTCTATTGGTTATCAAGTTAACCAATGAACTAATTCTGTTAGTTGAACTAGTTTACTAACAATCCTATTTTCAGTATTTTACTGATTTTATATTATCACTATAAGGTCTATCATTGGTTAACTAGTTTACCAACGATTGCATATTTTAGGTGATTTATGCAAACTTAGTTTATTTCATTCCATTATTAAGAATGTATTGAAACTTTGATTATTTATGAACCATTAAAATATTTATATCTCTTTTATTTATCTATGGAAATGACAAAACATTTTATATGTATTAAAGTAGTTGTAGAAAGCAGATAAATTTATTTTCCAAAAAATGAAGAATGTGGTTAACATGAAAAAGAACATGGTTTACATGGAGAATTCTTATTGCTAGATGGATAGAAGTTAACAAGTTGTGAATGAAATGTCACTCACATTGGCAACTGCTATGATTGAGAAATCAACACACTATCTCCACTCATAGGATCATGATCTCATCCCAATACTGCCATATAAGAGAAGTTGAAAACTACATTAATTTCTCTCTCCCTCTTCATCAAGATGCTATTCTAGATCATGTCCATTTCCAAACTTCCAAAATTCACCCATCCATTTCTTCCCAATAGGAGATTGACGACCTCTTCTTCTTCGTCCTCATCTCTAGTGTTATCACTACAACTTTCTTTAACTTAAGCGTATTCTTGAAGGAAAGTCTCTTGACGCTAGCTACTTTCCTCTGTAGCTAATTTACTTAATGTTTCATTTTATTTATATTTTCTCTTATTGTTGGTTTAATTGTATTTTGTGAAGTTTGTATTTTATAAGGTGTAATTATAGGTTTTCCTAAAGGGAGTAATTTCCAACAACTTGAAAGGGCATTCTACAATTTCACCAAGGTATAAAATGGGCACTTAGCGAAATTGGTAGGGGTCACTCTCGTGTTCGGCGGTTCTCCACACAAGCTAGGGCACCCGTTCATATCTCACTCTCAAGCTCCCTACTTTAGTGATTTCTCGATCAAGGTGTGGAGGAGGCTTGCATTGTCCTCCTTTCTTTGATCTTGGAGGAGGCTTGTACTCAAGCATGGACAGGCTACTATGCTTGTAGGTTTTTGAAGCTAGTCATGAAGCTCCCTCTCCTTCAATAACCCTAGGTGCTAGGAACTCGCATGGAAGAGACCCAAGTGACATTTCTAGTTGCAGGGGCATTTGGTAAGGACTTCCAACAATTGTAGTGAAGTGTGACCGATGATCTCTTCTCTTCGGTGTAGGCCAATGGTGGTGACAACCATAAGGCTTGTGTGTGGAGGGAGTTTGGTAACATCTCTGGCATGCTTTGACTAGATTAGTTGTACATTTACAAGTATTAAGTGGGGAAGGAGGGGATCATATTTATATTATAGGTGTTATTTGTTGTGTATGTATGTGTGTTTATGTTTTGTTGATTTCTATTACGTGCTTTTAAGTAGTTGTAATGTGTAGTTAGATAATGTAGTGTTGTTTACGTTTAGGTCAATAGTTAAGATGGTTTTTTCTTATGTTTCTTTGCCTATAAATTGTTAACAAACATATATTTGTAAATCTTGTAAATACTTTGTGTATATTATCTATAGTTGTAAATAACCTCGTTTAACTCAGGAGAATTAACCTAGTAAGTTAGTTAGGGCAGTACCTTCCTTTTTAGATCTCTAATATTGACTCACGATTCCTTGTAGATTCGACCTGTACTTGCATAACTTAATATAATAGTCATCGTGCACTTGCAATTATTACTTAAGACTTAATATTCACGTACACTAACATTTGGTAATATATTTCATTATCTACATTCTAGTTCTATTACAATTCTTATATTCCTGTAAAAATTCTTTCATGTCTATTTCTATATTTCTAACTAATGTTGTTATCTCCTCAAATGATTCTACATGAGGATGAGCTCACTCCTACTTCTTTTTAGAATCCAACTCATGTGATGGTGGTGTTGACATATCATCACTAGATGGTATTGGACATGTGATGTTATCAAAGTTACTTAATGGAGATATGTCATCATTTAAATTAATATCTTTAGTATTATAGAAGTTCATAAGTACTACACTTGTTCCTCCTCTAGCAACACCCATTTGAAAAATTAACTTCAACTACTCATATATTGTACATGACTTTCCTTTCAAGGTGGCACATACAAGATGACTTTACAAATTAAGAAGAAATATAATGAGTACGAAATAAAGTATATGTAAAATAAGAGAGAAACATATGTATCATAATAATTAAAGTTACCTTCACAAATTCTTCCTAAATTTCATCAAGAACAAATGTATGACTATTTACATAGTCTCATCCTCATCCACTTTGATTGAAGATCTTGTTATAATTTTTATACATTTGTCGTTAGGTCTTTAGATGACTATCAATTTTTTTTTTCTCTATCCCAACGTTTATTTTAATATTGTAAGCTTTGATTACTTTATTCCATGTGTCTGCTCTAATCTTGACATCATGTGTTTTGGTATTTCCTTGATTAAAAACATCACAAGGAAAAGTTAGGATCATTTCATCATCTTTTTGACTCCATATAAAATTTTTCCTTAATGTAGTCTTCTTTCCATGAGTATTGTTTTTTACTATTATCTACAAATGTATTTCTTGCATAATTAAAATACCTCACAAGTAATTAAGATTGATAAAAAAACATAATGTCAAATATTTAAGTCAAACAAAACAACATCAACATAGTTTTAATCAACAAACTAACATTTAAGTACTAAATATAACCTAATGCAATATGAAACAATGATAAAGTAGTTCAAATCAACAAATACTTAATCATATTCAAGTATTATCAATAAATACTTAATCAAATTCAAGTATTATACCATGAATACCCTCGTAGCCTCAAACCAACTTTTATGAGTAGGAGCCTCACGAAGAGAAGTAGGTATTTAAGAAATAGAATGCACATCACAAGATAAAGCATGTTTAGGATTGAGTTTAGTAATTTTAGATTTTGATATATATGAGATTTAGTAGTAACATTGTTTTCTATAAATTACTGGAAATAACATTATGAAGAGAAATATTACCTAGAATGGAGACATCACATGCCATGTCAACATTATGCATATTGTCCTTACAATCAGATGTTTATCAGAAGTTTTTTCCTTTTGATGGTCTTAATACATTTACATTATAATATTATCTTGACATTTTCTAATATTTTAATGTTTCTTAGTCATTCAATCATCTAATTATTTTTAAAGTGGATATATCAATGTATAATTGCATATGAAAGTGGCAAGAAAATATCATCAAATTTGCATAATTACATATTTTTTAAATTCTTCTCAATGGCACCTACGACTGGGTGAAGTGCTAACGATTAACACAATAAGACTTTAGCGTGTGGCAACTTAATGACCTTGTTCATTGTATTGTAACTGCTTGGATCTATTTCACTTCTGCTAACTGCTAACCATGTATTCAAAATTTTCTTTAAACATACATCGCACCTATATAAGCAGGTGGACATGTGCTAGACGCGTCATGGTCAGGATCCTTCGTATTCTTTTCAAATACAGGAGGGTCAAGTACAAGGCATTATTAGCAAGAAAAATAATTTGAATTCACTTTTGATTAGAATGAACACAAAAATTTCTTAATATGATACGACAACAATGCAATGTTGAGAACATATATGGGTGGTCTTGATGTCATCACCCACAAACTGAAATGATAAATTATTTGTTTGATTTCATTACTTTTTGAGTTTTGATGAAAATTGATTGCTTAATGATTTTTTTGGCATCTTCTCTTGATTTATTTGAATAGTGGTATTGAGTGTAATCTAGAAAGTTATAATATGCATATCTAGTGTTGTATATCTCCACTAGGGCAAACTTACAATCTACTTTGGTGACAACTTCGAAGATATTTTTGCTAATCATTCATATCAATGGTAAATCAAAGGAAACCAAGAAATTATTACCTCGAGGAGGATGACTACAAGGAGGTGAATGCAAGGGCTGCAAGCAAGAAGTTGTCTGCAAAGAGGGTTCATCAGATTGTGAGGAAGGTTCGTCAAGCTACAAAGAGGGTTCCATTAGGCTACGAGGAGGTGACTGCAAGGGCAACGATGAGGACTTTGTTTGCAAGGAAGATTCATTAGGCTACGAGAAGGTGACTACAAGGACCGAGGAGGACTTCCTCTATGAGGAAGGTTCATCGAGATACAAGGATGAGGGTTGTGAGGAGGAGGGTTTGTTGGGTTGCAAAGATCGTAAGGGCTACAATGAGGACTTCATTTGCGAGAAGGGTTCGTTAAACTACAAGAAGGTAATTACAAGGGCATAAGGAGGACTTCCTTTATGAAGAAGGTTCATCAAGCTGCAAGGATGAGAACTACAAGGAGAAAAGTTCGTTGGATTGCAAAGATGGTTCATTAAACTATGAAGATGAGAGACGAAATAATTTTCTATCAGTTTCTATAAGTTTGAAGTGAGAAAATAATGGAAAATGATATGTGAAGTTATCTTTTATGTCAAGGAAAATGATGAAAAATACCATTATTAGATGTACACTTGAAAAATAATGAAAAATTTTCTACTATTTTTCTTTCTAATGTTTTCTCTTGTTTTTCAGATGCACAGACAATCATTAAATGTGATCAATCAAGTCACTTTTGCCTGCATGTTATATTCAAAGTAGAAAATTTAAACCTCAACCTATAAAGTTTCAAAATGACGATTCCTTTTTGTGTCCATATGACTTGAATTATACTCAACTTTTTACTATTAACAAATTTTTCTTAATCATGTTTTGAGTTGTATTGTATTCTTACGATATTTATAATAAATTAGTGCTAATTTCAACCATACCATCTGATTGTATTATATAAGCAGCTTCCACGTTAACAAACATTTGAAATTTCATAAGGTGTTGAGCACCTTGACCTATTTGTCTTTTTTAAAATATTTCTATCAGGAAAATAACGATTCCTTCGAGGAGTCATTTACCAAGTTTTATTATTTTAAACTTTAAAACTTTTAGTAACAAATTGTAAATAACTAAGTCGGTTGATTTGTGTGATTTTAGAATTTTATGATAAGATAATAGATAATATAAGTAATTCATGTATCCATAAAAAAATCACAGACCATACAAAAAAATAGAATAAGGAATATTTATAATGGTTAAAAGTACTGATTTTAAATCTAGATTATGTTATCTTCAGCAACAACTATTCGACATTTTATTCTTGAAATTAAGTGGTTTATTTTATTTTCCGAAAACAGTACCGCGAGTCGATTTTTGGTCCGTCCAACTTCCAACGGACGTTGTGGATTGTCCGATGCGGGTTGTAATGCGCATGCCGCTTATAAAACCACCATAAACCCTAAACCCCACCCTTCCGCGCCCAATTCTGTACTTTCTGCGTCCCGCTCTCCCCTGCGCGAAGCCCTAGCACCGCCACCACCGGAGTCGGCACCCTCTTCTTTGTCCGTGTTCCACTGCAGATCGATGGAATTTTGGGGTATGATATGATGGTCTGGAGTTGCTCTTGTTCTTTCTCCATGAAACGAAGGGAAATGGAAATCATCATCGTCTTCTTGCTTTTCTTCTCACGATGATGCTGACGCTGATACCAAGGATTATCGATTCTTTTTTTGCACCCAAGGATCGTTCCTCTCCTTTGCGCATATGGCATAAATACACTCTATTTGATTTTCATACATCGCACTGTGATGACGTTTCGCTTGCGTATACTCTGTTATGATAAATCTCTGCTCGTTCTGCAAGCCAAACTCTTATATTTTCGGAATACCTAATTCTACTTCGTTGTCTCACAAGCTTCTCAGTTGTCTCCATGTTCATTTCTGCATTCGCGTGTTACCCAAATGTATTGCCCGTTGCCTTCGAAACGCTTACCGTCTATCTGCTCAAGCATTCATTTTTGAATTTCCGGGCTACAACCATTGCATTTTTTGCTTCAAAAATGATGCTTGAGATTTTCGTCCGCTGTTTTTCTTCACTTAAAGCGTTATTGTTTTCCGACATTACAGCTCCTGCATTATTGTATTCCAGGAATTGAAGTAAAACCGGATCAAACCGTGAAATGTCAGCCGGGGGAGGAAAGATATATCCATCTTTCTCAGGTATATCTATATATTTCACACTTCTTATCTATCGTTTCTACAAATTATTCACCTACTTTTCTGTAAGTTGATTTTTGATTAATCTTCCCCAGGCGTCACTTGGGGAGTCGAAAAAGGGTAATGTTTCGGTACCCGTATACGTTCATTTTGGGGGCAAGAAGCTTGTGATTGGAACGCTTTCATCCGACAAATTTCCTCAGATCTCATATGACCTGGTTTTCGAGAAAGAGTTTGAGCTATCCCATGGCTGCAGGGATGGCAGTGTCTACTTTACTGGTTACACAACCATATTGTCGGTCGATGGAGAATATCCTTTCGTAACTTGACTTGTTATTTAATATTTGTTTTTACAATAATAATTAGCCTTCTCGGTGATGCAACGGGCCGTCGATTTGTTTCCCTTGACTTTTTCTTTGTTGGTCTTCTTCACTTCGGAAGAAATTTCTGGTGTGTAACAAATGAATACCTTTTCCTGTGTCTCCCGGACATTTATTGTTTGTTTTACTGAGATTGTAGCTGATATTTGGCTCTTCCATAGGTACCGAGTCTGAATCTGAAGAAGACTTGAATCCAATTCTTCCCGATACCCGAGCAAATGGTGAGCTTCTCTTCATCCAGACAAAGTATTCCTCGTTATTGGAAATTCCGAGGACAGATCTAATGGTGATGCGTACTCATTATTCATTGTTGAAGCATGAAGGCAAACCGGTGCTTTCGTACATGAACTGATTGTTAGTTGTATTAATCTTTTGGCTTGTTTGTCATAAGATCCTTGCCTTTGATTGTCCTCTATTTTTGTTTCGGCATGTTTCTTAAATGGCTAATATGTCCAGGATTGGATGTATGATTTTTTTGAGAGGTTTTCCAGTGATATATCTTCTCCATATTGGTATGGATTAGTATTGTCAGATCGATGGAACTCTGAGTATAAAATTTGCATAAACTTACGATGTTACTTCTGATCGTGTATTTCTACATTGGTTATATGCCTTCAGATCATTGTTTTGAATTGGTCCCTTATCCTTTCTGATAGTTTGTATTAAGCTATTCTTTTATTTTTATGTCTCATTTGCTTGTTATCTGACTTTTCAGAGTTCCATGCATTCTTTTCTTTGTTAAGTGCCATAGAAATGTTATTTCTCATAGTTGATCAATTCTTTTTCACTTGTTTATTGTGTTAATTAGGTAAACCGGCACTGAAGAAGGAAGAAGCTGTTGCTGCTCCCGGGAAGGCCAAGAATGGTCCTTCTAAGGTCAAAGTTAGGACTGAAGTGCCAGAAATGCCTGATGTAGAGGATGAGGACGAAGACAGCGATGAAGATAGCGATGAAGATGAGTCTGGGGATGGTGACTCTTCTGATGAGGTGAGCCAGATTTTTAAATTTTATATTGGGTATTCTTGCAACTATGTTTGTGTTCTTTGCTCCGTGATCGTAAATTTACACTCTTTTATTCTTTCAATGGCTTTCCGTTTTATTTGGAGGTTTTGTTGAATGGTTGCTGCAGAACATGGGTGAAGGTGACGATGAATCTGACGAGGAAGAAAGCTCAGAAGAGGAGGAAAAAGTGACGCCAAAGAAGGTATGGCCTCTTTTCTTCTGTTAGAAAATGTCTTATTCGAATGTGTTCTCTCAATTCTTACTTATTTGTCGAGTTCCCTTTTGGAAGCCTGAGAGTGGGAAAAAACGTGTTTTTGTTTCTGACGTCAAGACCCCCACCCAGGAGAAGAAGGCCAAGGTTGTAACTTCCTCAGGAAAAGCTGGTGAGTTCATCTTCTGTGGTGTCATCTGTTGCTACAAGGGTGCCGATTGGCTTGGTGTCGTTGGAATTATTCTTTATTTTATTATATCCTGCATCTTTTATCACGATCCTAATTGCCTCCTTAAATCCTTTTGTCAAGATGGCAAGAAAGGTGGCCATACTGCAACCCCTTATCCGACGAAACAGGCGGCCAAAACTCAAGCAAGTGATTCAAAGGCAAAAGCTCAAAAATCTGGTTGTTCCGTTAGCTGCAAGTCCTGTAGCAAGTAATGAGCTACCGTGAAATTATCGAATTAGTTCTCGTTCTGAAATCTGTTGTTTTCTGTCGTCTATTGACCTAATTCTATTTCTTTTGTGCAGGACCTTCGGTTCTGGAAATGCATTGCAATCACATACAAAGGCAAAGCACGGAAACTAAGGTTAGGGTCGAGGCTCGACCTGGCTTAAAAGCATTTTCATCGACGCAGGAATTGAATTTAACGAGAGTTGAGACTTTCATATGTGAGGAGAGCGATATTTTTATACCGATGGAGCTGTTTAGTAACGTTTTTGGAGTAAAACTTGTATTTCTGTCGTTATTACTTGTTCGATATTTTGAAGGCTGGAGGTTACAATTAGTTTCAATATATAATCCCTGTTCCCATAAATGACTCTATTTGGTAATTGTTCTTGTGGTTTTTGCCGTTCTTGCCTTCTGACAATTTTATGAAAGAGGAATAGGCTCTGCTTCTCTCCTAAGTTGCCACCCTGTTCATCATACGTAGGGTGGATTTCTTTTGTAGCGTAGCTTCCCTTGGAAACTTGTGAACGAATCTGTGAATGTTACTAATGGCGCCAGTGTGTTCCTTCCATCGGTTGCATCCTTTTTGGGACCTTTCGTTCGCGGCTACAGGCGTGCTGGCATTCTTCCTTTTAGCTAAGGTTCTTGCCCACCTTTGTCCGTATTTTTCTTTAAGATCATGAAAGTGTCTAGCTCTACAGCATTTGCAATGTCTTTGGTTAGAATGACATCTTAATTTTCCTTTTAGTCTGCTCAAATACTAAAGCTATTGACATGACTTTGCAAAAACAAGCCTCAAGCTATTTAGTCTTTGTCATCTATTCTACAAGATTTTTGAGTCAATGTCTGTATGCTAAACTTCCATATATCTATATTTCTTTAGGTATTATTAGGCTAGGATTTTGGTGCTCAAGATTCGTCCATGGTAAACTTCCAAATATCCATATTTCTTCAGATATCGTTTGGAAAGTTTGCACGCTGATTTTTAATTCATTTTTTAAGAGTTTTATGATCAAAAATTTTTCCCGTCCTAAGATTTTGCGTCAAATTTTATGTGCCAAGTATTGTGTTCATCTAAAATGGAGCATCCTCTTTTCCCGTCCAAATACTTTGAATGATACTTGCATTTCATAGATCTTGAAGCTCTATGATTGTGGGTTGAACTTTTACAAAGTTGTAACCGATAGCTACCTTAGCCATTAGGAGGCCACCATTAATTACATGGGCAAGGATTGCCCTAGTCAAATCAATTTTATTGGTGAGAAAGTCTTTCGTATGTTCAACTAAAATGATAATTCTAACACGTCATTTACGTGGCACCACCTCTTTCTACCAAATTTTTTGTACATTCCAAAACAAATCCCTACCTAGCAGCATCGGTCCCCCCCCCCCCCCCCCCCCCCCCCCTCGATCGAAAATCTGTATTACAACACTGATAAAAAATTCCAACCATACCAACTATTTCTCTGGAAATTGATGAGTTAAGCATCAAAGGTGCCGACGTAACCAAAACCCATGAGGAGGAAGGCTAAGGCCTGCGGGAATAGGAAGAGGTAGTAGTGGCTGCTCCCATAGCACAAATCACGGCTCGCACACAACAGCAGGTATGCTCCCACGCTCACCTCCAGCAGGTGCAGCCGATCGCCCATCTTCCCCATCCAAGCCCTCTTTGGGGGGGCTCTGACCGACGGAGATGTTACAGTCGGTCGGAGCGCATCCCCCAGTTTCTCCGTCACCACCCACTCATTCACTCTCCCCACTTCCAGAAGACCCGCGAGGGTGGCCTTGGTTCTATGCAGGGACATCACGTTTTCGAACAGGATCCAGAGGAACAGCAAATGCAGGGACGACCTGGGGTACGTGCCAAGCGCGTTGAGGATGGTGATGGCCAAGGGAACGTACACCGCACCCCAGGTCGGGATCTCTACGTCGGGGAAGAACACGGCGGTCGGAACCACCACACAGTAGAACACGAAGGTCACGACATGGGCCACGATCTTTCGGACAAAGAAGAAACTATATATCACATATACCTTCTTCCATACCGTCACTTTCTGCATCGATGGATGACCCATTAATGAATATATTGGGCGGTCTATATATGTTAAAGTTGTATGCATCATTTGTTGAGGAACCGATCAGCCGACCTTGTTGCTGAGGATGTCAGTGAACATTTTCCTGAAAAGGTTTGCAGGTCCACATGACCAGCGATGCTGCTGATAACGATAGGCCTTGAAGGTACTTGGCAACTCGCTCTTGACCTGACACACACACTCATATATCTAGGTTGCCTGATTGATTGATTGAAGAATACAAGGGAGAGTTGCGTACGTTCGTACGCACGTATGTACCTCAAGGTCATGCACGTAGAGGAATTGCCAACCCTTGAGCGTGGCTCGGACGGCCAAGTCCATGTCCTCCACCGTCGTCCGATCCTTCCATCCCCCCGCGTCATTCACGGCCGAAATTCGCCACACTCCAGCAGTCCCTACATGTTATTAATTGGTTGATTGGAATGCATTGAATTCGTAGTAATCGATCGATATTTTCACATTAATGGACGAGGACGCACGTACGTACCGTTGAAACCGAAGAAGGCATGGGTGGAAGAGCCGACCTGCTGTTCAACGGTGAAGTGGTAGTCGAGGGACATTTGCTGCATTCTGGTGAGCAGGCACTCGTCGGCGTTGACGAAGGTCCACCTGGCCTGGACGAGGCCCACACATGGGTTGCGGGCGAGGATGGGGATGGAGCGGAGAAGGAAGTCTGGGTCTGGCTGGAAGTCGGCGTCGAATATGGCGACGTACTGGCAGAGCTTGGCGTAGGGGCACTTCATCCCCTCCCTGAGAGCCCCGGCCTTGTAACCGTTCCTGCTCTCTCTGGTCACGTACCGGACGTCTACTCCTTTGCTGCCATGCCACCTCCTGCACTCCTCCTCCACCGCAACCTTTAATTTATCATGTACATAATGTTATGATTTATGTATGTATGTATGTATTTATTTATTTAAGTACATGTATAATTGCAAGCTTAATTATAAATATTCTATACCATGGATCGTACGTGCAAACATGAAATTAATTGTTTACTTAAACAAGCTTGTGTACGTACCTTGATGACTTTTTCTGTGGAATCGTCCAGCACCTGCACTATGATTCGATCTGACGGCCAAGAAAGCCGACACGCAGCTCCGATGGAGAGTTGATACACCTTCCTCTCGTTGTACATGGGGATTTGGACGAGGACCATGGGGTAATTAGGCGACGGCGTCGACATCTCCAAGTCGACCTCGTCGTCCGTAGCAGACGCTGCTGCGGCTGCATTCACGAGCAATGCCGACACAATCAGCTTGCACTTGAGGAGGAAGAGGACGACCGTCATGTACGCCTTCTCCACTAAGAGCATGAGGGACATGGCCAGGCAGAACGACACCACCACACGGAGGAGGAGCACGGCCGATGACGGCCCACTATCCTGTCCCTGGTGGTGGGATTTAACGGTGGAAGAAGACCAAACTCGTTCCATGATCGACAATATCAACCCAATTCCTTAATAGCCTAGATCCCGATGGTCGGTTTCCACCTCCTTGGTGGTCTCTACGCAAGCAAAACACCTCTTCGGTCCTTGTGCAGCGACGAAGAGAACTCGCACCGGCACCACCATGTCGAAGCTGACGGTGGTGATAATTTAATTAATAAATCGGAAATCGTACGTATGTACATAAACATACCACCTGTCCAATCAGTTGATTGAACGTTCGTCGTGAACAACTCGCGTCGTTTGCTACATCCTAGGCGTCAAAAACGCTTATTCGTCTGTTATCGAAGGCAACAACTCATGCGGCCTCAACTTGCTTTCGAGAAATTCTCATCCACACGTGCTCCCATTGACATTAAGTAAACGTAAAACTCATTGCCAACCAGACTGAAACAAGTACCAAAACATAAGAGTGGAAGACATCAACTTTTTCGCATATGTGAAGGTTTCTCAGCCCCTGCACAAATTCATACTCTGTTTCCTCTTTCCCCGCCATGGTGAAAGCGAATGCCTTATCCCCAGGTGGCATAACAGAGAAAAATCTATCATCCTTCTCACAAAGCATCTTTGATATTCAAACACCAACCGTAGATTCAACCACAAACAAACCATGCATAACATAAGTAAAAACAATCCTCACATGGCACCGAGATTAGCATGGCAGATGAGATTCTTGATATATCATAAATTAAAACTAGACAATAAACACAGTCGTGAACCAGCAAAAAATAACATTAAAGCCTCAACCACCCACAACCCAATTCCTTAGGACCCAATTTTGTGCAGTGGAGCACCAAAAAGAAAAGGAGCAATGAGGCACAAAAACAATCACAAAAACGACCGGCAGAGAAGACCAACTAAGAGGGAGAGTAGCAGACACTGGTCCGCTGATAAAATTGGAAAAAATTGTCAGCTGGCAAAGCCCACAAAAACTAACAATCTCTGAGAGAATTACATTTTTGAGAGGAAGAGGGATTTATATATATTGAAACTAATCGCAACGTCCGGCCTTTCAACATATCGATCAAGTAATAACGACAGAAATACGAGTTTACTCCAAAAACGTTACTAAATAGCTCCATCGGTAAAAAAAATATCGTTCTCACATATGAATGTCTCAACTCTCGTTAAATTCAATGCCTGCGCCGACGAAAATGCTTTTAAGCCACAGGTCGAGCCTCGACCCTAACCTTAGTTTCCGTGCTTTGCCTTTGTATGTGATTGCAATGCATTTCCAGAACCGAAGGTCCTGCATAAAAGAAATAGAATTAGGTCAATAGACGACAGAAAACAACAGATTTCAGAACGAGAACTAATTCGATAATTTCACGGTAGCTCATTACTTGCTACAGGACTTGCAGCTAACGGAACAACCAGATTTTTGAGCTTTTGCTTTTGAATCACTTGCTTGAGTTTTGGCAGCCTGTTTCGTCGGATAAGGGGTTGCAGTATGGCCACCTTTCTTGCCATCTTGACAAAAGAAGGATTTAAGGAGGCAATTAGGATCGTGATAACAGATGCAGGATATAACAAAACAAAGAAGAATTCCAACGACGCCAAGCCAATCGGCACCCTTGTAGCAACAGATGACACCACAGAAGATAAACTCACCAGCTTTTCCTGAGGAAGTTACAACCTTGGCCTTCTTCTCCTGGGTGGGGGTCTTGACGTCAGAAACAAAAGAACGCTTTTTCCCACTCTCAGGCTTCCAAAAGGGAACTCGACAAATAAGTAAGAATTGAGAGAAACACAAGACATTTTCTAACAGAAGAAAAGAGGCCATACCTTCTTCGGCGTCACTTTTTCCTCCTCTTCTGAGCTTTCTTCCTCGTCAGATTCATCGTCACCTTCACCCATGTTCTGCAGCAACCATTCAACAAAACCTCCAAATAAAACGGAAAGCCATTGAAAGAATAAAAGAGTGTAAATTTACGATCACGAAGCAATGAACACAAACATAGTTGCAAGAATACCCAATATAAAATTTAAAAATCTGGCTCACCTCATCAGAAGAGTCACCATCCCCAGACTCATCTTCATCGCTATCTTCATCGCTGTCTTCGTCCTCATCCTCTACATCAGGCATTTCTGGCACTTCAGTCCTAACTTTGACCTTAGAAGGACCATTCTTGGCCTTCCCGGGAGCAGCAACAGCTTCTTCCTTCTTCAGTGCCGGTTTACCTAATTAACACAATAAACAAGTGAAAAAGAATTGATCAACTATGAGAAATAACATTTCTATGGCACTTAACAAAGAAAAGAATGCATGGAACTCTGAAAAGTCAGATAACAAGCAAATGAGACATAAAAATAAAAGAATAGCTTAATACAAACTATCAGAAAGGATAAGGGACCAATTCAAAACAATGATCTGAAGGCATATAACCAATGTAGAAATACACGATCAGAAGTAACATCGTAAGTTTATGCAAATTTTATACTCAGAGTTCCATCGATCTGACAATACTAATCCATACCAATATGGAGAAGATATATCACTGGAAAACCTCTCAAAAAAATCATACATCCAATCCTGGACTTATTAGCCATTTAAGAAACATGCCGAAACAAAAATAGAGGACAATCAAAGGCAAGGATCTTATGACAAACAAGCCAAAAGATTAATACAACTAACAATCAGTTCATGTACGAAAGCACCGGTTTGCCTTCATGCTTCAACAATGAATAATGAGTACGCATCACCATTAGATCTGTCCTCGGAATTTCCAATAACGAGGAATACTTTGTCTGGATGAAGAGAAGCTCACCATTTGCTCGGGTATCGGGAAGAATTGGATTCAAGTCTTCTTCAGATTCAGACTCGGTGCCTATGGAAGAGCCAAATATCAGCTACAATCTCAGTAAAACAAACAACAAATGTCTGGAAGACACAGGAAAAGGTATTCATTTGTTACACACCAGAAATTTCTTCCGAAGTGAAGAAGACCAACAAAGAAAAAGTCAAGGGAAACAAATCGACGGCCCGTTGCATCACCGAGAAGGCTAATTATTATTGTAAAAACAAATATTAAATAGCAAGTCAAGTTACGAAAGGATATTCTCCATCGGCCGACATTATGGTTGTGTAACCAGTAAAGAAGACACTGCCATCCCTGCAGCCATGGGATAGCTCAAACTCTTTCTCGAAAACCAGGTCATATGAGATCTGAGGAAATTTGTCGGATGAAAGCGTTCCAATCACAAGCTTCTTGCCCCCAAAATGAACGTATACGGGTACCGAAACATTACCCTTTTTCGACTCCCCAAGTGACGCCTGGGGAAGATTAATCAAAAATCAACTTACAGAAAAGTAGGTGAATAATTTGTAGAAACGATAGATAAGAAGTGTGAAATATATAGAAATACCTGAGAAAGATGGATATATCTTTCCTCCCCCGGCTGACATTTCACGGTTTGATCCGGTTTTACTTCAATTCCTGGAATACAATAATGCAGGAGCAGTAATGTCGGAAAACAATAACGCTTTAAGTGAAGAAAAACAGCGGACGAAAATCTCAAGCATCATTTTTGAAGCAAAAAATGCAATGGTTGTAGCCCGGAAATCCAAAAATGAATGCTTGAGCAGATAGACGGTAAGCGTTTCGAAGGCAACGGGCAATACATTTGGGTAACACGCGAATGCAGAAATGAACATGGAGACAACTGAGATGCTTGTGAGACAACGAAGTAGAAGTAGGTATTCCGAAAATATATGAGTTTGGCTTGCAGAACGAGCAGAGATTTATCATAACAGAGTATACGCAAGCGAAACGTCATCACAGTGCGGTGTATGAAAATCAAATAGAGTATATTTATGCCATATGCGCAAAGGGGAGGAACGATCGTAGGGTGCAAAAAAGGAATCGATAATCCTTGGTATCAGCGTCAGCATCATCGTGAGGAGAAAAAGGAAGAAGATGATGATGATTTCCATTTCCCTTCGTTTCATGGAGCAAGAACAAGAGCAACTCCAGACCATCATATCATACCCCAAAATTCCATCGATCTGCAGTGGAACACGGACAAAGAAGAGGGTGCCGACTCCGGTGGTGGCGGTGCTAGGGCTTCGGGCAGGAGAGAGCGGGACGCAGAAAGTACAGCATTGGGCGCGGAAGGGTGGGGTTAGGGTTTATGGTGGTTTTATAAGCGGCGTGCGCATTACAACCCGCATCAGACAATTCACAACGTCCGTTGGAAGTTGGACGGACCAAAAATCGACTGGCGGAATTGTTTTCGGAAAATAAAATAAACCACTTAATTTCAAGAATAAAATGTGGAATAGTTGTTGCAGTATTAGAAGACCACATAAACTAAGTTTAACTAAAGATTCGAAAGTTTAGAATGATAGAATCGTTATTACTGTGAGCGAAATATTAAAAAAGAGAGAGTCAAGGTGATCGATATCTTGTAAAAATTGAAAGTGCCCGGTATTATCGAGATTGTTTGCGTGGTACAATCGTATCGTAAAGTTGACGTTAGCACTAATTGAGTATAAATATCATAGTAAACATCATATCATTATAGCAGTAATTGACTCCTTATTTCGTACGCTCACTTGATTTAAACTTCAAAAGATATGAGATCAATCCTTTATGCGTCAGATTTATTTGCTATTTTGTGAGTTGAGTATTTTGACGAACATCTTATTCAACTAATCATTTTGTCAAGTTAGATGGCAATGCATTTGGTTCAAGTTAATTATTAGTTGATGCTATTTATGTGAAAGAAGTTTTAATTGATTGAGCAACAGTTATGTATCTTAAATAACCACGAACTCGATAAAATGACAATGATATAATTGAGAATGACACGTTGAATAAGACTTCGGACCAAATTTAGAGACTACCAGGAAAGGCTAAGTGCATGCAACTTGTTCAAGGAGCGGATTTTAAGGAAAGTTATAACGAAGTATCTCCACATAATCGTCACAAGGAGATGCACATCTTCATCGAGTAGAAGATGGAGTTTATTTGTTGGAGCGATTAGCTACGAAACATGATATTTAACTAGAAGATGATAGATTAGTTAAAAGAGTTTAACAGTAAAAAGTTAAACATATTAAAATCTATCTTAATAACAGAGTTGTATTAAGTTAGATATAATTCAAAGTATAATTTTTCTAAAACGTCGAAATATAAATATCT
This sequence comes from Cymodocea nodosa, assembly GCA_036874045.1. Classification (NCBI taxonomy): domain Eukaryota; kingdom Viridiplantae; phylum Streptophyta; class Magnoliopsida; order Alismatales; family Cymodoceaceae; genus Cymodocea; species Cymodocea nodosa. Next base: position 77,007 of record JAZBRI010000008.1, read on the forward strand.
AAAATCGCAGTCAATATTCTTTGCAAAAATCGTAGTCGATGTAAATTGAAAATTACCATTGTGTGTGCCGACTGTCTTTTTAAAACATCCGAGGGGCGAGTGCTGAATCCGCTTCCCTCGTCTATTCGTCTCGTCTCACCTTATCCTTCCATCGCCAGCACCGGCGAGAGAGCGAGAACCATGCCGGAACAAGAGAAGCGGAGGCCGCCGCCACCGGACGTTGATGGGGGCGCAGAAACTGCAGTCGATAGAGACCGTGAAGAGCTCAGAGAAGCGCTAAGAGTTCTCGGGGAAACCGACGACGAGGGCGACAGGAAGGAATCCGACACCTCCGACTTTGAACCCGACTCCGAGCTCGAGTCGGAGGAGGCGGAGGACGAGGAGGAGGCATTCAACGAGGAAGAGCTTCTCAAGGACAACTCCCGTGATGCCAACATCCGCCTCTTTACCCACGCCCTCGACAGCCCCGACTTCCGGGAGATGCAGGACGAGGAAGATCGCGACCTCACCTACTTCGAAGACAACTACGATTTCCCGGAGGATCCTGAGAACTGGACCGAGGAGGACCTTCAGGAGTTCTGGGCTGACGCACCCGTCGGCGCTACCAAGCCCGGATGGGACCCCGTATGGGCCGATGAAGACGACTGGGGGGTCATGCGCGACGAGATCGACCAAGGTAGGGATCCTCCAATCGCCCCATTCTACGTCCCCTACAGGAAATATTATCCCGTCATACCCGACAATCACCACGACATCTCCAACGCTAAGTCCGTCATTGAGGAGCTCGACAGGACCGAGGAGTTCTTGCAATGGGTCAGCTACATTTTCCCCAATGGCAGCTCGTAAGCTCTATCTCACTTTCCTCTTTTGCTCTTGTTTTGTTGGAAAGCAATAGCTGTTTTCGTTTGCTTTTGATTTCAACTGCTTACAAAAAGAAAAAAAAAGTTCTCCCTCTTCCTCGCTTTACACTCTTATTACCATTGACAAAAAGAAAAATGAATTCCTTAATGCCCTGCCCTCATCTTGATAAAGGTACGAAGGAACTGTTTGGGACGATTTAGCTCATGGAAAAGGTGTTTATGTGGCCGAGCCTGGCCTCGTCAGGTATGCTTCTTCTTCATCAACGTGAAATGTTGTTTGCTTTACGGATACAAGCACATCTAATTTTTCACGTAAATATCACTTTTCTTTTTGTAAAGAAGTAAATAGGATAGATAATAGAGCCTTAGCTATGTAACCACAATTGAGGTTAAAAGGTCCAAAAAGCATACACCAACCAAACAAACAATAACAGAAGAGTCTGATCTCAAATAAGAGACAAAACAACAACACAACTTGTTATTTCCTTTGTCTTTCAAATTATCACTCCAACGGTGTAGAAGGGAACCCTCTGTTTCAGTGTTAGTTGCTGCAAACTGAGAAGTTTCAGAAGAGATGAGTCTTGCCACTTGAGCATCCCAATTGGATTGGACTTAACCACATCCACGTCAGAACCAGGAACACAAGAGATTAACCGTATTATCAAATATTGAGATGATATTTGAATAAGGTTTATTAAAAATATTATTGTATCTTTGCAGCTAGCCATTCCAAATAAAAGGTATAACAAATGTGAAACGAATGCAATTTTAAGATAGAAATTTACAATTGAAGGAAGGAGAGAAGGATATGATGGGAAAGTCTTCATCAAGAAGACAACCGTTATTACAAACCAAGAAAGATCAGAACTTATGTGGATTTTCACAATCTACAAAGATGTGCTTAGTGCTTTCCCTACAGATATTACAAGTAGAGCAGATGATGTTTCCTCTTTAGCCTTTTTTTTTCTAGGTTCTCTTTAGAAAGAAGTTTTTCCTGTATACAAAATCAGGTTAAAATTTTTGTTTTAAGAAGAGCTTTAGCCTTATAGATTTTTTTATAAAATTTAAACTGAAGACTTCCATTTATTAAAATGCCATAGGAAGATTTAACCATATACATCTCATTTGCAGATGGATTCCATATGATGCTATCAATCTCAAAAGAAAGGTTAGTAGAGTTTATAATTGAAAGTAAAAATAGGGTAAACTTTCTAATATTAGAATGAAAAAGACTTTGCAATTTACCCTTAATAGCTGGAGAGTTGATCATCTTAGTAATAGAAAAATTATGACAATTAAGGAGATCAAAATTATAGGAAATTTATATTTAAGAGTACCATCTCCCTTCCAATTGTTGTGCCAAAACAAATTAGATGTGTCATTGGAAACTTGTAAAGTGCAGAAAGATGAAATAGTAGGTTAAAGATCTTTTATATAGCTCGTGATTGGGGAAAGTTGATTTGAAGACTTGTTTATTATGAAATCTTTCTTCTGAAGGTAATCAGCTTTCACGTGTTTTTTCTTTCTTCACCTGTTTTACATTTTCTCTCTTTCTTATAATTTTTCCAACTTCCAATCTTTCTCTTTCTCTTTATCTTTTCCACTCTCAATCTTAGATAATTATTTGTTAAATTTAAATGGATAAATGTGGAATTTTTGTAAATTTATAGTATCCTCTGTAGAGCTATTTTTTCTAGCTTGCTTTGTTGGGTAAATCTGTAAATGAACCCAGTATAAATCATTATCAGGTATTGCAAATGCAATAACGATGCTTAAACCCATATAAACATTTTCACCACTCATCTTTGTCTTTTTTAAAGAAAGAAAACTGATGTGGGGTGTCCATTGAGCAGGCCTTACAATGGCTGAACAACAAACTGACCATGGTTCCATGTTGGAGCAAGCAGCCAATCACTTCTTATCAAGAAGATGCATATATGGCTCAAGATTGACTAATCAGTGAAATGTCTTGTTTGGGACAAAATGCCCAACAGGGTAGGTCTGTTTGTCATGCTCCCATAAGAAATTGTTGTTCTTGTGAGGGGAATATTTTGAGAAGGACGAACAGGTTAAGGGCACCTTTAGTTGTTGTTTGGCGAACATGCTATCCTGTTTGGAATTTTCCTTTAGGATCCATTGTTGAACATTGCATTCAAGCAGTTTGACAGGCTGAGCATAACAGCTAAATTAGAGAGCACGTACAAGATTGGAGACCAAGTTGATTGGCCAGTGACCATATGGGCATACCTTGAGAGTGGATGGCTGCTGGATGACATGAACAAGTCAAAGGTTGTTCAAAGGCAAGCAACCAAATATTGTGTAGTGGCTGGCCAGCTCTATAGAAAATCACTGTTGAGATGCATTAGATTGGAGGAGGGTCAGTCGATCCTGGAGGATGTATATGAAGGTGAATGTGGTAATCATTTTGGAGTAGAATCCTTGGTGGTGAAAATACTACCAACTCACCTTATTGCAAGAGGTAGTAGAGTACACCTGTAGTTGTGGCCAGTGCTGATAGAGGTGTAAATGGGGCAAGTACGAGGTGGGTATAGACGTACTTGTATTTCTACCTGTATTAAACCTGAAGGTAAATGTGCAGGTAGTGGTTTGAAATTTGCCTCATTTACAGGCTTAAGTGCCAATGCCATGTCAACATTCCTGAAACCCTAACAAATGAGATGGTGCCTATCTTTTTGCCCATACCATTTGCCTAATAGGGGATAGGCCTTGTTCACCCATTCACTCCATTGCCTAACTAGGTCAAGTAGTTGATAGAGTCAACTAGTTCATAAAGTGAGTGGAAGATGAGAAGACAATGACAGTTTTTTAAGAAGATCATCTATCAATTTGGAGTTCCTGTCTTAATTGTCATGGATAATGAGATGTAGTTCTCCATCAGCAACTTCTGTGTCTTTTACAACAAATATAAGATCAAGTTGAAGTACGCGTCTGTTATGCACCTCCAGATGAACAACTAGGTGGAAGTAATGAATAGCTCCATTATCCATACATTGAAGACCGAGCTAAAGGGGGTGGATGAACCATGGGCCATCAAAGTTCCAGAGGTCCTTTGGAGTTATTAGATGACTGCTAGTTGTGCAATTGATCAAACACCTTTCTTTTTAGCATTTGGTGAGGAGGGGCTTTCCCCACAAAGTTGACATACTCAACCTACTGTAACTTGTCATACCAGCAGAAGAACAATGAAGCAGACATCTAGGTCAGTAGAGACTTGCTAGATGAAGTCCACTTAGAGACATTGATTTGTATAGCTGCCTGGAAGTAGAGGATGGTTTAGTATCAAATGAAGTTGATTGCCTGAGAAGGGAGACTTGGTGTTGTGATGGATGGATGTTTTTCACTTGGATCATAACAAAATGAAACTCTCACCCAATTGGGAGGGATCTTACCTAGTTGATGACATCATTCAATAAAGCAATGGCTTTAGAAGACTGTTGATCGACTAGGGAGAAAGGGAACTCATTCTTAGAACCTAGAATATTTGTAATTTGAAAAATTATTATGTATAGACACACATTGTAATGATTTTTGCCACTTAATGAGACAGGTTCATCTTCTCCCTTAACTCTTGGTGCAAAACCACCTTTGAATATAAATGCCATGGTAAATGTAGTATTACAAGTATGGAATTTAACCTAAAGCTTGATTGATTTCCTTTATATGTTTATCTAACTTAAGCATCAAAGGAGACAAAGTTGAACCTATCTGGCTCATTCTTGCCCACTATTTTGCAAGTTGAGCACCCTAACTAGCATCACAATCCAATGGACTAGTTTGATAGTATATTGCCTTCAATCAAGCCATCACTTCACCTTTCACTTTGATTACTTTGAGCATGGATGGTTTTCCACCAACAACGTAGCAACTGGATATCCTCTCCTCTTTACCTTCAATGAAAGACTCTAGCAAACATCTTCTCTTCTCTATCATCCCACTCTTATTGTTTTACAACATTAACACATGTATCTCTATTTTGTATCCAAACAATTGTTGTGGCTGCTGTGAGGTTTTATTTATATTTTACAACTGAGGATGTAAAACTAATTTTAAATTTTCATTGTTTCTGTTGTAGCATTCCACTTGTAGTTCTATTAAAAAATTCAGCTGAAAAATAAAACTGCTGCTAGAATAGTCCTCTGTAGAAGCTATAGTGAAATGAGTCAGACTTGCTGGTAGTTATTGTGACTGTAGGAAATTGTTGTGTGAGTGTGTATAAATATTATTAACTTTTTTCTCATAATTTCTTCATTTGTAGGTATGAGGGTGAGTGGTTTCGGAATGCAATGGAAGGCCATGGTGTTGTTGAGGTTGACATTCCCGATATACAACCTGTTTCTGGTTCCAAGTATGTTAGCCCACTCTTCTTGTCAAGTCATGAATCATGCTGTAATTCTGAATGAAGTTCTGTGATCCCAGCTTAAAAGTTATTTCTAATTATAATCTATTGATTTCAGGCTTGAAGCTAAAATGCGTGCTGAAGGTAAAATTATATCAACTGATTTTATGTCACCAGAAGACAAGAAATGGCTAGAGATGGATGTTGAAGATAGCATTCGGTTGGCTGGTGATCATGCTGAGATTCCATTTTATGAAAATGATGAATGGATCAATATTTTTGGTGAGAAACCGTAAGTTCCCTCATTTCCCATAGTTAACATCATAGACCTGTTCCATTTGTTATCATCACAAGTTATTGGCTATACAAGCTTTTGAAAGAATAATTTTTGCTTCACAGTGCCTTCTCTTGCTTTAACAGCAGTCTTCCAAAGTTATTGGACATTGACATCCTGCCTGTCTTACTTATAAAGCTTAATTTTTACTAAGTTTGATTGGTGTGTCATGCTGACCACCTTCTTGCCAACTGAACATTTGCTATGGTAGAATTCTCTGTATAATTAATTATACATGGGATCATGTGCAAGAGATTTTTTTTTCACCTGCAGGCCATTGGCACTCTGATTCATCTGAGAAGGTCCTAAAAGGTGTTTGCATGCTATTATGCAACTCTTACTTTATAGCCAATTCTCTTCTTTAAGCTAGTCTTACTTTTAGTCTCTTAACATGTCATAGTCATCATTCAATGTACCGATACATCATTCTATATTCCTATTTTTTCTGATGATTTTTTTTGTTTATATTTTTCAGTTTACAGCAGTCACTGTTTTTTGACAAGTATATTCGTCATATTATATTAAAATGCACCAATCATTGAGCTAATATCTTTCTAGGGAAAAGGGTCGATATAAATATGCTGGACAATGGAAGCATGGAAGAATGCACGGTTGTGGTGTTTATGAAGTAAATGAGCGTATTCTATATGTAAGCACCTGCTAATTTGCTGTTATTTGGTTGATCGATGTGTTTTCAACTTTAGTTTCCAATGGAAAAAATAGAGAATTAGTTGGGAATGATCACCGAACTCCTCTTAAAGCTGGGTTTGGACTAATTTTCCACCCCATGGTTAACTATTTATTTTTGTGTATACCTTTTATAATATTTTTCTTCTTTTTTCACAATGAATACTGAACTTGAAGTTTTGAAACAGTCTTGTTTATTTTATTGCAGGGCAGATTCTACTTTGGGGAATACTTGGATGATTCAACTGGTTGTGATGCTGATATTTCTGCGGTATTGTTGCTGCTGGTTAATTATTAAACGTGTTGTTTATGAACTTTAGCATTTGTATTGATTATTTCATCTCATCAGTTGCATGCTGGGATTGCTGAAGTTGCCGCTGCAAAAGCAAGGATGTTTGTTAACAAGCCTGATGGAAGTTTGTTCTATTCACTTATCTGCTTATATTTAACTGACATATGTTTAGTGGTCTAGATGTCTGGTGCTTGTAGGCTTACGGTAGAAAAGAATGCATGAGACAATATGAAAAAACTCTTCTGCAATGTTGCTTCCAGATTTCTCAAATTATGGGTTTTTGAGAATCTTATAGGGCATTATTTGCATATCTATGTATGGTGTAGACTACAGAGTGCTGGTCTGTTAAACGCAAACACGTATAAAAAATTTGGCATAACACAAATGAGAATGTTAAGTTAAATAAGTGATAATAATATAAGAAATAAATGAAGAAGACTTCATCTAAAAGAGGGTAATTGGTTACACCTATTGATGATAAAACAAGAGAAAATTATTTTATACGATTTGATTATGTACATAGAGAGTGTATAGATGCACTTGTATGGAAATAGGAATTAATTATTTTAGATGAAAAAAATGAATGAAGATTAAAAATTACTTGGTTAAAATCGTAACAAAAAATTTAAAATTACATAATTCAATAAAAGATTTAGTAAAGAACAGAAATAAATGTAAAGAAAATATTCAAATAATTGACTTCACACGATGGGATTAAAGCCATTGGTGGTTGTAACCATGTACGGGTCCTGGAGTATTAACCCTCGACTAATGTGTTCATACTTTGATTATGATCAAAATGATTGTTGCAATATTTTCGTCTTTTAGCTGAATCTTCTGGCCATCTCTGGTTATTTTGGCGTATATGATTTCTTTTCAGTGGTAAGGGAATACAGAGGTCCATATGGTGATCCTCAGCATCCTTATCTTTACGAGGAAGATGATGTCTGGATGGCACCTGGATTCATCAACCAGTTCTATGAGGTGAAGGCATCTACCTTTCTTTTTTTACTGGCACACATGTTCTGCACCATGGCAATGTGGATTTTGATGTAGGTTCCTGATTATTGGAGAGCATATGTTGAAGAAGTTGATCAGGAGAGGGATATGTGGTTAAATTCATTCTATAAGGCACCTCTGAGGATTCCCATGCCTGCAGAGCTTGAGTACTGGTGGGAGACAGGTGATAAACCTGTACCTTTTGCTAAACTAGATACAGTTGTATGTTTGAATATGATCTTACAGTCGTGAGACTTCCATCATAGGACAGTAAGTGCATGATTCATGCATCACTGGAACATGAATGCATGATCATCATCATTATTTAGTCAAGGAGTGCTGTAAAGATAAATGGCAATCAGAATAATTGACCACTCAAACAAGAGGATAATCAAAACCAAGAGCATCTACCTGTTCTAGGAACCAAATTTACTTTCATACCTATGCAATTAATTGCTCATTCATGATAATTCTCTCTGTTTTGTTTTGAAGATGATAGCCCTGAATTTGTGCTCATCAACAAGGAGCCCGGGCCAGATCCAGAAGATCCATCAAAACTTGTTTACACCGAGGACCCTCTCATTTTTCACACTCGCACAGGAAGGCTTATTAATTATGTGGATGATGAGAAAGACGGAATCCGCTTATTCTGGCAGCCACCTTTGAAAGATGGGGAGGATGTGGATCCAGAGAAAGTTCAGTTTTTGCCCCTTGGGTTTGATAGCTATTATGGAAGGGAAAAGCGTGTTCCAAAGAAGAACTGGTTGTCCCACATGATAACATCGGTAGAAAACACAGTGAAGCCAATGCTGGATAGGGTGGGGAAATGGGCTGATGAGAGGAAAAAGCAAGGTGAGATGAACTTGAAACTAATAAACCAGGAACTTGAATTGGTTGAGGCTGAGATTTGCCTGGAAGAGGAACTAGAAGACCTTGAAAGGGCATTGAAGAAGAAGCAAAACGAGGAAGAAAAAGCAGTGCAACAAGAATTGGAGACTTCTGCGTTACAAGGTGTTGATGAAATTGAATCAGATGAAGGTGAAGTGGAGGATGAAGAAGCACATTCGAGTTTTGGCAGAGTTTTTGGTGGAGATGATGCGAAAAGCAGAAACAATGCTAAGAAATCTCCCTTTTCTTCATTGTCCCTATCAATTGGATCGACCTCTGTGATGTTAGCTGTGAGTTAAATTTTCTTCATCGCACACTCATGAACTTGTTCATCACGTAGTTTGTTAGAATAACAATGTACCCAAGCCACTCATGTTATGTAGTGACTGACGATTTGCAGGTGTGGGATGAGGTGCAGTCAGGGATGAAAGTAAAGCACGGCATTTCAAGGAGAGAGGACGAGAGGGTTTGTTCGGTTAGTTACCCTCGCAGCGTGGGTGGTCGGATGATGAGGTTAGGAAGCGGTGGGAGAAGAATTCGCAGCAGTAGAGATAAGGATTCACGTTGTCGATTGAATGGCTTGGCCCGGATCCTATGGCGGTCCGGAATGCGATCCTAGAGGCCATCGTGAATTTATCCGCCGGCTGCAGCGGCAAGGCTTTCGATATCACCGACATCTGAAGCTGCATTTTTATTCCTCCATGGATGTGTTCAATTAAATCTCTTTAGGATCGAGAAGACGGCATTTTTATTAAATAAGCAGAATGATGGTTTATTATGCTTTTGCGTCCAAAAAAATAAGTGAAATTCACCTTGTTCTGTTATGGTATTTGACGACGATGGTACGTTGTGGGTGGCCAAGTGGTTTTCTTCTAATTTTAAATTTATAAATGTTAAAATTAAACGCTAATAAAAAATGAACTGCTAACGGTGTTACCTCGTGCCAGTTAAAATAAAAGGGCGAGAATGCTCAATGCTCGATGATGTTGGAGGCGGGGAACTCTCACGTGGTTAGCAGTGGAAGTGCATCCCTCAACTCATCACTATTTTTCTCTTGGAAAAAAAAAAAACCAAAATCACGGCCGGCTTAGTTGATGTAAGAGTGGTAGGTGATGCGGGCTGAGTTCCTTGGGTTCGTTTGCTTGCCGTAGCTTCAATCATGATGCAAAGAAGAAGAAGATAATAATAATATAGAAAGATTATTCAGAAAGTTTTTTTTTTTTCATATGAATTTAGGTGACAAGAGGCTCTGCACTTTTTGAAAATTTCTTTGCCCCCAATTTCACATCATACATGATTTAAGTTATTTAATGATTAATTTACCAAATAACAACAACGACAACAATAATAATATCCACCGCCTCGCTTGGTTTCTCAATTTCCGTCTCTTCTCGTCCCACGGGCGGTTGCGTCCTTGCTTCTCTAGTCGTTCCCGTCACCATCGCCTGATTCCATCCCCTCTCCGCCTCCTCCTCCACCTCCTACCATCGTCTCATACACAGATTTTTCTTCCGATTCAGATTGTCCGCCTCCAGATATTGCTCCTACGACGGGATAGATCCATCTGCCCCCGTTCGCCACTCTCAGGTCTGTTCCTCCATCTCCTCCTCCACTCTCCCCTTTCTTTCCGGTGCATCCCTTCTCCCCCTTTCATGGGGCTTCATCTCTGCGCATCATCCTGCAGTGTCTTCTGCCTCCTTCCTCTCTACCTTCGCCTATTTCCCAGACAGGATGCTGCATGTGCCCTTGGAATGTGCACCTGCAACTCCCTGACGAGAAGCCCGGGCATTATCTATTTTCTGGATTAGAGCGAAAGATATCGATATCAACAATTCTGGATTCTGCCTTGGTTTCATTTGCATTTTATAACATCACGATTTTTACCAACTTTTTAGTTCATTATCACGGAAATTCACTTTTCTTTTCCAATAAAAACTGCTGGAAGCACTTGTTCGGAACTAAGGATAAAGCATTTTTTACCAGAAGCTGTTGTTATGAAAGCAGTTTCAAATACAACCAAGTACTAGTTATACCCTTTTCAGGCTTTCAACAACCAATTTGCCACAAAATATATATAATCAAATATTGCCTAAAATCATGCATTTCTCGTCTTTTTTTGGTTTTGTTCATAATATCATCTATTCGTTAAGAATAATGTCGTTAATTTTCTTTCTTACATTAAATTTCGTGAATGGAAAAAAAAGCTATGCTTCACAATAATAGTCAACTGGAAGAAGAAGTGAGCTTTCATTTAGGGGTTCCTACTGATTACCCCGAAGACTTGAGCTGACGCATGGTTCAAAAGCTTTTATAATTGGACTTTGCGTCCAACCGCTAATTGAGTGTTGAACTGGTAATAAATTCTATTATACCTGGCTTCTGTCCGGATGATTGATCCATGGATGGTGCAATGCCAACACCCAATGAGTCAGTGCTCCCTAACTTATGGTCACTATTTCTCAAGAAAATTGAGCAAAGAATCGCTGTTAGTTGCATGTTTGCAACGTATTTTTTAATCTCATTTCTTCTCTCTTTTGCTAAATTTCTATTAAACCAATGATACGATTTTATTTGTAATCAAAATGTAAAGTTGTTTTTATTTCCTTTGACACCCAAAAGGCAAAATAGATTGTCTATCTTTATCACATTTTTGCTTTGATGTTTGTTTTTGTCAGTATTGACTTTTCACTTAATTGATTCTTTATGTTCTTGAATTGAGTAGGGATCCAGATTGAGTTTCGACTAAACAATAGATGTGTTGAAACGATGCCTTTTATTTTAGTAAAATGAGATATTATAAGGTTTGGATTTTCGTTTGCATGTTGTTAATATTTCACAGATAAAAAGTTTGCATGGGGCGAGTGAAAACATTGAAGAAACATGCAGTATTCTTTGAAAATTATGATCATTCAATGCAAGTCTGAACATGTTTGAATCAAGCAAAACTAGCAGTTCGAACTACTGTTTCGAGAGCAATTTGACTTAATTTGCAGTTGATTGTTGGGTGAGGCCGGGGTGCATGATTTAAATGATTCACTTTGCCATGATGTTGGATTGCAAGTGGCTTATGTTAACAGGAGCAGATTGGTAGATGCAATGCTCACCAGACTTTTGGTAGGTTGTAACATTGCAGAAGAGGCTAGAGTGATATGGTTGTGGAATTGAAAGTATTAGATACAGTATGGTGGTAGCGTTAGTTGAAATAATATTGTAGTTTTTTTAACAAAGCAGAACCATATGGACTTAACGTTTACAATAGCTGCATTTTGAAATTAGTAGTAGTTATCCTACTATAGAATTGAATTGTAGGGTTGACAAAGCGAATATACACATCAGATATATATTTCCTACGGTAATTACATTATACATCTTGAAATAAAATAATGCTCTAATAATTTATTAAAGAAATCTGAATTTGTTCTGGTATACTCAGAGTCATCTGAAATTTTTATGTTGCCTGTGGTTCGTTGCAGGTAAATATGGAGTTGACTACTGTACAAGATGCGTTTGACAGAGTTGCCAAAAAGCAGAAATTGTCATCCACCAAAACCCAAGAAGTAATTGATCTCGTGGGACGAGAGATTGAACAAGCATTGTTAAGGCTGCAGACAACTGTTGATGAAGGTGGCTCCTCTTCTTGTTGCAAACCTATTCTCTTAGAACTAAACAATAAACTGAAGGAGATAGCTCCTCTGAATCAATTAGAAGAGTCCCAAAAAGAGCTGAATGTCGGATTAAACAAGTATGCTAAGATTCTCGAGAAGCATTTGAATCCAGATGTATCCAAAGCATGCAGAAACGTTGAGCTCGACCTCCATACCATAAACCAAATAATTTCCAGTCACTTTTACAGGCAAGGCATGTTTGATGTTGGTGATTGTTTTGTAAATGAGGCCCATGAAACCTCCGATGCAACTGCCCTAAAGCCCTCTTTCCTGGAGATGTATGCAATACTGGAATCTATGAGATGTAGGAATCTTCAACCTGCTCTGAGCTGGGCTGCTGCTAATCGTGATAAGCTTCTGCGGGATGGATCTAGACTTGAATTGAAGCTTCATCAGCTGCAGTTTGTGGAGATATTACAAAATGGAAGCAGAGATGAAGCACTTGAGTATGCGAGAACGCATCTTTCCCAGTTTGCGTCCATTCATATGGCTGAGGTACAAAAGCTCATGGCATGTCTCCTTTGGGTGGGTCGGCTGAACATGTCACCTTATGCAGAGTTGCTGGCACCATCTCACTGGGAAAGTTTGGCGGAGGAGCTGATACATGAGTTCTGTAAGGTTGTAGGGCAATCGCATAGAAGCCCACTGAGTGTAGCAATAGGAGCGGGAGTTGAAGCTTTGCCGACACTGCTGAAGTTGGCAAGGGTGATGGCCGCAAAGAAGCAGGAATGGCAGGTGATGCAGCAGCTGCCGGTGCCTCTGGAGTTAGGGAGGGAATATCAGTTCCATTCGGTGTTTGTGTGCCCAGTTTCGAGGGAACAAGGGAGCGAGGATAACCCACCGATGTTGATGCCGTGTGGACATGTTCTATGCAAGCAGTCCATTGTGAAGCTGTCCAAAGGCAGCACTCGGACATTCAAGTGCCCCTATTGTCCGCTTGAGGCAACGGTTGCCAATTGCAGGCAGCTCCATATCTAACCAACGAGCGACTTTGTTGAACCATCTGGCAATGTATGCAGTACACATCTCTTTTAGTTTAACTAGATTTCTTTGCTCCTTTGACGGTCAAGTTTGCACTTTCGATTATTATTTCTCCCCATCGTTCAATATGGTATCCCTGCAAGTGCTGCAATAATGGTCTTGCACATCCTGGCCACTGTTTCGTAAGCGTATCCTAAGCCGGGTTGGGTTGTCAGAGAGAATCTCGCGGTGTGGCATTTGAGGGAGATAGAATAATATATGGAGGGTAAGGTAAGATTCGTACTCGTGCAAAAAAAGTCATGTTTGACCATGCGCCTCCTCTCTCCTGTCGCATGTCTCGGTCGTTTGCGATCGATACGGTGGATTGTCTGCCATTTGACCTACGTCTCACTGTTTTGGTAGCGGGGACGAGGGAAATCGTGAGAGTTTGCCCTGTGGCAAAGTCATTGGGGCGATGGACCTTGACAGAACTCCAGAAAACTTTCTTCTTCTAATCTACGAGGATTTTCATCCTGATGGGCGAACATTATGATTTTCATAAACCTTCTCGCGATTTATCGATAACGACAGATGGTCTAGTTGATTTTTTAAGTCTAAAATAAATAAAAACATTATTAGTAAAAATAAAAAAATCATGGAACAATATCTATATAAAAAAATTATCATTCCACGTAAAAAGTTTAAGTAATATTTGTAGAGGCCAGGTGGAAGGAGTACGGAAGCGGGCAGTAGTAAATAAGTGGGTGAGGTAAGTAAGAGCCCCGCTTCCTCCCTCCCACCCTTCCTCACTCTGGGGTTTTGCTTTCTTCTCCTCCTGCTCCGCTATACATTCTTCTGCTCTATCATTCTTCTTCTTCTTCTTCGCCTTACGCCATTCCACCACTCACCTTTTGTTTTCTTCCTCCACCGGAGGGCCGAGAACGATCAAAAGAACAACACGACGGAAAAGAAAGAAAAGTTGGAAGGCCCGTCTCTCTCCCTCCCGCGGCAAATGAAAAACCCAAAACCCTAACCCAACACATAATACCATCCTCCCACTGCTGTTGCTGTTCACCTCACATCATCTACTGCTGCCAGCTCTGCCATGCCTCGCCAACGTTAGGCATGGCGACCAACCTTCCTGCGCACCGGCGGCCCGCTCGCCCAGGCCCATGGCCCCCGGCTCCTCCCCATCACTCCACTACACCACAAATGCCGCCTTCTTCCTGGGCGAAGAGGACGGGTTTCAAGCCCACACCTCTGTCCGGAGAGTCCAATGTATCTGACTCCGGTCAGATTTTTCCTCCACCCAAGCCACCCTCCACCTCTACTTCCGACCCCGACCTTGAGTCCGGCCGCCTCCATTCTGCTGTCGCCAATAGCGAATCCGACAACGGACAGAGGTCTGCTGCACCTGCGCCAGCCGGCAATGATCGGGCCTTTCATAATACTAATACCAACCGCGCTAGTAAGAAAAGGGACTCTGATAGTGGGGCAGTTGCTCGTCTCCCCAAGCCCACTCCCATCGCTACCAATGGGCATGCTCGTTCTGATGCAATTGCTCCCCCACCGTCCAGGCCCAGAAGGGTAGACGATCGTCCTGGTGCCGGTGGGATTCTTCCAATACAGGAAGACGAACACTTCCACCCCAGACACTCTCATATCAAGTATGAGCTTCGGGATAGACCTGGACTTGGTTCGTCTTCCTCTTTTTTCCCACTTTGTCCTTCCAAAGATGGATTTGTTTCTAGGGATTCTTATCATGCTAGCTAACTCGCGCTCTCTGCTATTGTCTGCCAGTTCCAATTGCCTTCTACGGTCTTCAGCATTACCTCTCTATGTTGGGTTCCTTGATTCTCCTTCCGCTTGTTCTAGTACCTGCTATGGGTGGATCTCAGGCAAATAACTTCGTTTCCTTTTTTCTCTCATGTTCATTTAGGCAGCTTCTATTGTTAAATACGCCAGTTTTTTGGTTGAGTTGCAGGATGATGCTTCTGCAGTTGTATCCACGGTCCTTCTTGTTTCAGGAATTACGACGCTTCTGCACACATCCTTTGGAACGAGATTGCCGCTTGTGCAAGGACCGTCGTTTGTATATTTGGCTCCGGTCTTGGCAATAATCAACTCGCAGGAGTTCCTGGGTTTGAATGCAAATGTATGTCGATGTACTCTAGCTATTTGCCTTTTCTTGAAGTATCTGTATCATATTATCAAATTCTATAATAAACACATTTACAAAGAAGATCGAGGTATGGGTTTGCACATGCTGCCTTTGTTTCTTATCCTTCAATTTGGTAAAAATGAAACAATTTTGTTGAAGTTTGTCATCTTCGGTTGTATATACTTATTTCTTCATTGTTCTAAATGCAACTGGATTTTGCATGTTTTGTAAGTACAATCCATCAAAACAAATGTATTTGGAAACCACCAATTTCTGGCCTAACTGTAGATCATAACTTTTATATGCAACTTTATTGCCAGATTTTGAAATTCTCACTTAATTTAACCATGTGGGGTGTTGAAGGGAGAAGAATCCACTTATGCCACCAGGGAGAAAAATCCTTTTAATCTCTACTTTACCAATGCACTTCCACACCTTATTAGGGATATCATCTGGTCTAGGAGTTTTCTCATATTTCATTTTCTTAATAGTTTCTTTTGCCTCCAAACTTCTGATTCTTATAAAATAATTTTAATTTATATCTTTTGTGTTGCTACCCAAATTTTTCATGTAAGAGTTGTTATGGTAGATTTAGGAACTAGATTTTGCCTCTTATTTCACCAAGTAACAAGATTCCTACAAGAGTAGCTACCAAAGTCACTACCTAGAAGTTGACTTTCTGTCACCTGCACCACCAGAGTCAGAGTACACCTCAATTCTTAAGTGGTCGTGTCTACTATATACAAGACCTGTACCAAGTGCAGGTACATGCACCAAACATGCTTTGTAATGGTCCACCGATCCATCTAGTTTGTATTTGACAATGTACACTCTTGCAAGTAGCCATGCTTGTCTTTACAGGAAAGGTCACTATGTCCCATGTGTCATGTGATCTTAAGGCATCCATTTCTTCATCTATCATTACTTTCTAATATGGTAGTTAAAATGCCTCTTGATGGTTCTTGGGTATAGACTCAGAATGGATAGGAAACAATGAAAAGTGAGGTGAAGTTTATCATATGACACAAAATTAGAAATAAAATGAGTTGTAACATTTGTATTCATATTAGAAATGTCCCAACTGAGATATAGTAATTGTTGGAGTACTAGTACGGATGACAATGGTATCAGTTGATACTGTAGCAGTGGTAACTTATGCTCAAACTGGCCTCCAAAACTTCTCTCAAGACTACTCAGATCTATGGTTTGTGTGTCTATAATGCTTACGTGGTGTGCATCCCTAAAGTTTATCATATGACACAAAATTAGAAATAAAATGAGTTGTAACATTTGTATTCATATTAGAAATGTCCCAACTGAGATATAGTAATTGTTGGAGTACTAGTACGGATGACAATGGTATCAGTTGATACTGTAGCAGTGGTAAGTTATGCTCAACCTGGCCTCCAAAACTTCTCTCAAGGCTACTCAGATCTATGGTTTGTGTGTCTATAATGCTTACGTGGTGCGCATCCCTAATCTTCTATATGACCTCCATGGCTTGGGCTATAGCTATGGCCTTCACTGGTAGCCATGGCTAAGTGGTTTCCTATGTGTGCTGATACTAGTGAAATTTCATAGTACACAAGCAAAAGCAGTCTCCAAATTTGGAAGAGTATCAACACCAAGTATTTGCTTGTGAACTTAGAACAAGAGCTCTGGAATTAGACTTGATAGGTAAGCTTGTCTTGCTCATAGTTTCCACATCTGAAGT
The DNA here is from genome assembly GCA_036874045.1 of Cymodocea nodosa. Classification (NCBI taxonomy): domain Eukaryota; kingdom Viridiplantae; phylum Streptophyta; class Magnoliopsida; order Alismatales; family Cymodoceaceae; genus Cymodocea; species Cymodocea nodosa. The sequence goes on from JAZBRI010000008.1 coordinate 93,924, forward strand.
CAATGGTTGATAAATCTTCAACTTCTTGAGTAGGGTGCACGGTGAAATGTTCCTGTACCATAGTGTGAACATTTGCTCATATATCTCAAATACCTAGGATATATTCTTGTTGTGTTACAAGGCATCCTAAAACTTCTTTGCAGACTGTGCCATCATAACTCCTCTGACAACTCTTGGCTCTATGCTCTTTTCCATCTCTGTCACTGCCATTGAGTCATTGATATAGCATTCATCATAGACATTGTGTTTACTTTAGGTGATGGGTGTGTAAGATGCTTTTCCTTTCGATGAGCAACTATGGATGCTTGAAAACTCTGTGACCAAAGCAAGTGATTCTTTCTATTAAATTTCTTAGATTTTCCATTGGGATTTTTGGTAATAGGCTCTTTTGCAGTCATCATTGATCTTTGATCAGTTCCATCCAGAGAGAGAAATAGCTGTCCAGCATGTCACAGAAGTGGTATGAGACCTCTGTAGGTAAGAAAATAAGTGGAGTAGGAAGATCCACCCTCAGTCACTGCAGATTTGACCAAACACAGTCCTATACATGAGCTATGCAGACAGAAAACAAATTGGCTATGCTGCCAACAGGTAGAATAGGACCATTGGACACAGCTGGTGGTAGGAGAAAAGAGGCACAATCCAGGAAGGACTATAGGAAGGGTTTGATGGTCTTAGCTGTAGGATTTGCTGTCCTTTCCTGTGGTGGTGGTGGCAGTCAGGGGGCTTTCCCCCTTGAAAATAGGCACTAACAGCCTAGAAAGAGCTGGCCATAAAGGTGTCAATTGGGCCCAGCCCAGCACAAGTTGATCGTACCAGTCAACAGCCTGACATGATTCAATGAGCTGTGTTGGGCTGGAGGATTTGTGAATTGTGCTGTTCTGACACAACATGATCCATGGGCCGCCAACATGGCCTATCGTGCCAAAGGCACGGCATGGTAAGGGCACAAGCCATTAGGTGGCAACTGGGAGGAGGTTAGAACTGATTGGTGGTGGTTTTGGGTTGGCGGTGGTGGGAAGGGTGGACAGCTACCTTATAGCTTAAACTTAGGCTATGGTACCATATCAAAAGAGAGATTAGGGTCAAAAAATGAATGTAGTATACAAGTAATGAGAGTACAAATATATATAGAATGAGCAATGGATCCCTATGTAATTGGATATCTATTTATCCATTTATCTAATGACCTATCTAATACTGATTTGTGTGTGTGTGTGTTACATACGTGCAATTTACTTCTATTTTTTTCACCTTGTATACACAAATCCTAAAATCACTATTCCCTTTATGTACTATTGTTATTTAATTTTGATTTAATTGATCTTATGTAACAAATCAAATGGGTTCGATAGGTCAACTAGCTTACATAGGTTAAACAAGTTGGATTACTTGTTTAAGTCATTTAACTTCAAAATGAGTTAAATGAGTTTGGTTGGGTCAAATTATTCATAAAGAAGTTGAGTTTGAATTAGGATTTCCAACATATTTATTAATCGGGTTGGGTACAAAACATAGACAAGTTGGATTGTAAACAGATTCAACCTAAAACCAACTCTTTGAGCCATTTTTTTATCCTATCGTAAATGGGTTGTGCATATAAATCAAACACAAACTGTTATGTCAACTTGTTTCCTATCAACCTAAATCCATTCATCTAGCGTGTTGGTTAGAAATTACCATCCTTATCAGTAATGATGAGAAATGGGTTCATTCAATAACGTGGGGACAGATGCTGTTTTTTCCATTGTCTTCTCAAAACTCAGTTCTTGATGTCATATTGGGGTGGAAAGAGAGATCTATTGTTGATTAGTAACAGGGTTACACATATAAGGCATATGACACCCTAGTTTCATTGATATCCAATAGCCCATCAATTATCCATCTTACTATTAATAACATGTATAAGAATATCTAAATCACCATCCAAATGAATTAGAAGAAAAAAGATTATTCTTTGTTGCTTAATTTTAATGAGAATTCAATGCAGAATTTTAAGCACGTGATGAAGGAATTACAAGGAGCTATAATTATTTCATCAACCTTTCAAGCAGTGTTGGGATATTCTGGTTTTATGTCTTTCTTTCTAAGGTATGATATTTTGTTGCTCTACGTTATCATTTGTTGTGACAGCTAGCCTTTTTTGCGTAAACATTTTAGTTTTGAAAGATAAGTAACTTGTTTTCTTGCATGATCAAATTGTTGAGTACTGGATGAAGCAAACCGTTTTGTTTTCTTTGAGCAGCGATGCAAATTTATTTGGTTAGGAAATAAAATTACATTATATTGGATAAAGACTGTCAAAAATAATTTGATAGATTTTTGCAGTAATTTGAAACAACTTTTGAGGTTAGTAGATAACTTTCTTAAAGAAGTACAGGTGATGGAACATTTATCCATATGCATGGAAATTGCTTCGTTGTTGAAGGTTGTGATGACATTTAGTGCTTGTCAAGGTGCTTTCTTGTTTTTTTGTCAAGAAACAACTCAAAAGTAATATTGTTGTTGGTCCTATAATGTCTGAAGTGCAATCCATTTTCTCTTTGTAGTGTCACTTATTATTGAGAAGCATTCGAGGATCAGCTAACCATCTTTTGGTGCCAAATTTTGTGGATTTGCTTTAAAACTTCCAGGCATAGAAAAGAAAGCAACCTAGACCTGTGAAGGTGTAATATTTTCTTTATCACACATAACTAAAAACCCAATTTGGGTGATAGCTAGCTATACTTGAGAATTTGAGATATTAAAAAAATTGAACAACTGATGTCAAGCGTTAAAGCTCTCAAAACTGATTGGAACTCAGTTTTATGCCTGGGGCGTTAGGATCCTTGGGGTCTCAAGCAACTCCTCTTTGAGTCAAACTTGGGATTGTTCTTTCTGTATAGGATTTTCCTAGACTTCTTTAGTCAATGGTTAAGAGTGTCGTCATCCCAAGATATATCCTTCACTACTGCCTAATTGTCTGCTTTGGTGGGGGAAGGGGTTCCTCAGTTATCAAAAAAAAACTCCCTGCATGGACAAGAAAGTGGCATTAAAGATCAGATATAGAGAATTCAAGAGGCCAAACAGGGCAAAGGTGAGACCGCTGGTTGAAGGGTTCATGGCTTTTACACTGAAAAGTTCATTTCTTCTACATTCCAGAAATATCTGTCCGGACCCTCTTATCAGCCCCATGCAATCTCTGCAAAAGCAAATAAACAAAAAATATATATTTTTAAGATGAAGATTCTAGAATAATTTAAAAGTATTATAATAAAATTACAACACTCATTCAAAGAATTACTCATGGAGAATGTATAACTTAAAATTATTTTATGATGCTTTCATTGGTTACATTCCTAATAAAATTGTAATCAATATGGCAAATAAACTATTTTTTCGTTCTCAAAGTCATTACACAAGTGATTCCTTATGATATTTTGGAATAGTCTCATATGGATTGAATTTAAAATATGATATGAATTAATATAAAGGACCGATATCACAACTGAGGAGTGATAGAATAATCCTATATGGATTAAATTTAAAATAAAACGTGAATTAATATAAAGAAGGATCTCTCCAATCATAAGTAATTGATTTTGAGTTGGAAGTCTATATTATAACAATATCCATTGCTAAGAATGCTTTTTTACAAAAATTATGATGAATAGTAAAAATTAATTTCAAAAGTTGGCAGACAAAAAAACCATTTGCCATCTTGAATCCACAAGCTTTTGGGAGAACCCACTAATGCCATTTATATTACAAAATTTTGATTTTTTGTGTAATTAATAGCATTGATAATCATGTTATTATCAAAATAATTTTCATAAAATTTAGCTTATGGAAAGAGAAAATGAAATGTTTGCATGAGATTTATGTTGACTTGAGCTATCATCTTTGCACAAGATTCATAATTTAATTTTAAAAAAGAGTATTGTACCCTTCAGGGTACCAGAAAATTATGTTGGGCACCAAAATCTTTGAATCTTGATCATTCACTAAAAAAAATGAATTGTAAAATTTAGATGTAAAGCAAACACTTGAAAATATCAAGTGATTATTTCTTTGTAAGAAACATCATAAATACCATATAATTTTCTAAATTGAAAACATATATTATTTTTTCTGTGCCTCTACTGGTCTCTTAGATGCTGTGCAGTGTGCACCATTCTGAGAGAAACTCTCTTTTTCAGGTTGATCAATCCTGTGGTTGTGTCTCCGACAGTTGCAGCTGTTGGGCTTTCATTTTTCAGTTATGGTTTTACTCAAGTTGGAACCTGCTTGGAAATTGGTACAGTGCAGATTTTGTTGGTCGTTATTTTTTCACTTGTGAGTGTAACATGACATCCTCTTTGCAGTTGTTTTATAGATAATGTATCCTCTAATTCAATGCATTCTTCAAGAAATATATAGGGGTTAATTTCTCAGAGCTCTGGCTTTTGTCTTTTGGCTTATATATATTTGCTTTCTCATTGCAGTATCTTCGTAAAATATCTCTATTTGGTCACCGTGTATTTCTTATATATGCAGTAAGCCCTTGCATTGACATACTTGTATGACTGCTTCAGTTGTTTCGTTGATTTATCTCCTTTATGATTTGCCATTAAACATCTCATGTTTTGATTGTGGAATTTAAGGTTCCACTGGCCCTTGGAATCACATGGGCTCTTGCTTTCCTTCTTATGGAAGTCGGTGCCTACAATTATAATGGCTGTGATATACACGTGCCTTCCTCAAATGCTATATCACCCTACTGTAGAAGGCATATCTCAAGGATGAAGCACTGCCGAGTGGATACTTCTCATGCATTGAAATCCTCTCCATGGGTCAGAGTTCCCTTGCCTTTACAATGGGGCATGCCTATTTTCAATTGGAAAATCAGTCTTGTCATGTGTGCAGTGTCCATAATTGCCTCAGTTGATTCAGTAAGTTTTTTTGGCCTCTGACAATAATTTGTAGTACCTCCCTAACTTGTCTGCAACTTTTTTGTTGTTTTTCATATTTCCATTTGCATTATTAGAATGAGAAATAGCTTATGCTCTATGGCACTCTAACATCTCACTCAGATACATTCATGGACATTTAACATATATTCTTCAGAAAGCATATGCCACTGCTGGAAAGTAGTAAAGTTCAAGGAATACAACTGGTTTCGCTGAATTTGATCATCTTTTTCTTTGATTCTTTTACATCTTCCACATAAACATGAATATAATGCAGGCGTTGTTGCTATAAATTTCCGAAGTGCATTTCAGACCAATTATCTGCTGTCAGTTTATAGCTTGGGAATCGTAAAAAAACCCCAACTATTTGTTGTTTGTACCCTGTAGCATGGAATTGTAGACATTTCATTTCTTCCAAATTCTACCAGCATTAAATTCAAGATGTTTATGTTTGACATAAAATGACCTGCTTTCTTTGAAGTATGCATGCATTACTCTGCAAATCTTGAGCTTTTGGCTTTTTTGTTGTTTAATACTCTATTTTCAGGTTGGTTCATATCATGCGTCATCTTTGCTGGTGGCATCAAGACCTCCGACTGCTGGTGTGCTCAGTCGTGGGATTGGTCTGGAAGGTATTTCAAGTGTTCTGGCTGGTTTGTGGGGCACTGGAACCGGATCCACAACCCTCACAGAGAATGTGCACACAATAGCTGTGACAAAAATGGGCAGCCGAAGGGTAGTTGAGGTTGGTGCCGTCATTTTGATGATCTTATCTTTTGTAGGTACGTGCAAGTTCTGGAATGCTTTCTTCTTTAGCCGTCTTATACAGCTCTCCATTAACCGAAAACTTTGCTGGGACCTGCCAAACTTTCATCGTGTTCTTTCGTTTGATGTTATCAAAGAATGTATAACCTCGATGGTTCAATGTCTGTCATCAACAGGTAAAGTAGGTGGGTTCATAGCTTCGATTCCGGATGTCATGGTTGCTGCTCTTCTTTGTTTTATGTGGGCCATGCTTGCAGCTCTTGGCTTGTCAAATCTGCGCTATAGTGAGGCTGGAAGCTCTAGGAATGTCATCATTGTTGGACTGGCTCTATTTTTCTCCTTGTCGATACCCTCCTATTTCCAGCAATATGGGATTCGTCTAAATGCGAACTCTTCAGTTCCTAGTTATTTCCAGCCATACACGGTGGCTTCCCATGGTCCATTTCGTGGCAAATATAGTGGGGTATGTATTTTGTAGTTTCTCGATCTCAACGTTTTAATTTTTAGCCTTTTAGTTGGAAATTCTATAGCAAGTCCTAACAGTAGAGAACTTCCTCCTGTTTTTTTTTTTTTGAAAGGAGAGAACATCCTCCCGTTGCTAAGTGGCTATTTAGAGAATGGTTCTGTTTATACTTTTGCCTTGCTTGCCTACATATTCTGACGTACAATAGACTTGCTTATAGTTTGAAGGGGGATGTTCGATTGCAGCAGTTGCAACCGAACGTCTTTTCAACAGTGCCTCATCACATTCTGGTGGGCTCCACTGCTCCCTGTGTTCCTGTTTTTTCCCGTTTGGTAACTGTAACACATTCAATACTCTTTGACAGCATCAATTTGTATTGGGAAAATTGTCTCATTTGTTGGAGTTCATGAATCGATGGGCATTTTGTTTGATGACGGTATTGATACTGAGAAACATCTGTTTGACCATATATTGCAGGTAAATTTTGTCATGAATGTGCTGTTGTCACTTAACGTGGTCGTTGCATTCCTCATAGCTGTGTTTCTTGACAACACGGTTCCTGGAAGTCGCCAAGAACGTGGAGTATACGTTTGGTCTGAACCAGAGGATGCAAGAAGAGAACCTGCAATTGCTAAAGACTACAAGCTGCCATTCAGAGTTGGATGGGTTTTCAGATGGGTGAAGTGGGTTGGCCTCTGATGCCAGCAGTTAATCCTCAACCTTCTTTTGCCGATTCAGAGTGCTTCTGTCCCAAAATGTTACAAACTCCCTGTGTCTTTTAGAAGACAGACAAATCTTCATTTACGCATGCACTCTTTTGCCCATGATATGTTTTGAAGTCTAAGCTAAGTGAGCCTGAGTTTAGGATAGAAATATGCATTGTTTTCATTACAGTCGGTAGAAAATGGAATATATGAAATCTAGAGATTGGGACGAAGATGGTAGAGTTTTAATAAAAGATAAATACTTTAGGTATCTTAGTAGGGTTTTTGCATTTATCGTTGGACACTTTTATAGGCAGAATTTGCATGGTAATATAAAACATATAAACCATAATTATTTTAGAAGAATTAGGTGAAGTTAATTACGTTTTTAAATATAATTTTAAAGATAAGAAATACCAGATGAGGAGGATCTTTGTAATATCTATATTTAAAAATAAAAAAGACGAGAAAATTTCTAATAATTATCGTGGTATTAAATTGATCAGAGTAATATTTGTAATTGTTACCAGAATTTGAATATCGATAAAATTTTAAAAAAAAACACCGTAACTTGATAACTGCATGGCCTTATGAATTTTTTTTCTTAAATATTTTTATCCATTGTCAAGTGTTCAATTAAATTACATAAATTTAAATTTTTTCTCATAATTCCAAAGTAATGTTAAATCTACCACCTCTATTACTTATAATCTCTTTTGTACTAATTAATTCTGTTCTAGAATAATTGCAATCAAATCACTCCTATTTTATTGCCAGTAAAATCGTTTTTTAAAAAGTCTAAACAAACAATCAGGTAAGAATAACTTGGGTTTTGACAATCAGGTCACATGTGGGCAACATCATGAATCCCTCCCTAGTCATGTCAGGGTGTGGTGGTTGGCGTGGAATTGAATTGACTCGATCGATCATGGAAGCCGCCGAGAATCCTAGCCCGAAACCAAAGGTGTGGAATCGAATTGAAATTTCCTGCCCGCTTCTTCTTCTCAATCCAAGCTCAACAACGATCAGCCAAGCGGAAGATAGATATAGAAGATAGTTGGGCAGCAGAAGAAGCGCATTCCCAACTTCCCATGCCAGCACCCTCACATGGAGATCATCAGAAACCAATATAGATAAAGAAAGAGCAGCAGTTACACACTCTTCGTCCACCAGCCCCGTACCATCAAAATCTCTTATTTTCCCACCTCAACTACGGTGCCCGCTTAGCGGAAGGTATGTATCTGAAAAAATGAATCGAAGACCACGAATAAGGAAGCGCAGGAAAAATGGTATTAACTAAAAGAGTAAAGATGACCGATACACGGAAACGTACCTCTTTACAGGCAGTTTCGAGCTTGTATGTTCGACGGTGCTGCATTTATCGATGCGAGGATGTCCCCTCCACCCCCAGCGACTGCGCCATCCTTTACCATCGGCCACAAGCCTCCACCACTTGTCCCAGTCCACAACCTTCCCCAGCCGCCGGCAAGGCCTACCACCCACCTCCGATCAGTTCGTTGTCGGCCGCACCATGATATCATAAGATCAGTCTGGTTAATTTTAGCCATTGGTCACCGTCACCATGACTTGAGTTTGAAAGAGAATACAAGTCTTTTCCTTCCGCTAAGCCCTTCTCATCAAAATAAAACTAAACTTCAATACCGCTTCATCCAGACACGAACGATAACAACAGAGCAGCAGCAGTTGAACTTCGATCGATAAGGATTGCAACCCAATCGATTCAGAGGTGTTCACTCTGACATATAGACCACCCCCACCACACAACACAAAAGGGATATCGGTTCATGCACAAGAACACCACTTACCACGTTACAATACAAAATACAGCTGTCCGTCCCCTACCATCTGATCCCAAAAAAACAAAGATTTCGATTGCATGCAATCACAATCACAGGATATATTGTTCTAACCGACCTAGGGTGGATTACGACAGTTATTTCAAAGAACCCAACCAAATCCTGAGCTGCTAGGTTAGATATGAAGGATGAATGAAAATACATCAAATACATGTATGTGTTCTCGAGGTATATTGGAACAGAGGAGTCACAATCGACCGGTTTGTCGTCTGAGTCTAATTAAGCATTCCATCGTCGTTCCACATTTTGTAGGAGAAAGGGCAAAGTCGTTCAGAAACGGCTCAGACGTCAGAAGAAAATCAATCAACAAGACCCACATGTGGCTGTGGCATTTGCATTACCAATTTCACTCACCACTCAAAACACATCCGAGTCAGTGGTGACAGGACCAAAAGATTCTCCCCGAGTTGCTTCCGTAGATTACAAAATGCCGTCCATACTCACCATAGGAATGCCTGGGAAGTAATTTTTATCACCACTTGCCTGCTTTTGTTGGCTGGGATGGAAATCATACCGAATGGCACACTGCACTTCAACCAAAGCTGCTAAGTAACGCATGCAGAAGACAACAGGGAGAAGTATATAATGCAACAGATTCCTAGTCTTTTTCTCCTAAGAAACAAATTATCGAGAGCAGTCGTAAATGATAAGGTTCTCAGACTTCAGTTTCGTACCGAAATAGTTGAGGATCAAGAGAGCCACCACGATATTTTACTCAAGGTTTGACATCATTATGGCCAGCTAGTCTTTGCATGCATTTCGCATGAACAATAATGCCTAGCACTCCACTCCCATCCAAGTCTGCTGGATTTCCTTCATCAGCTGATTGCTTCATATATGCTGTTCCTTTGTACATCCACTCATCCCTCACATGACAATAAAAGTCTTCAAATGGCTCACCACAAAGCGCACATATGCTCTGACTTTCATCAGCAGGAACCATTGGTTCACATTTTTCTTGACTTGCATCTGTTTGTTCTACCCACTCAATGTCCATGTTTGAAGCACTAAAACTTAAATTCATGTACCATCTTCGAGAGGCTCTATTTGAAGTAACTGAATCAAGCTTTGTAGAATCATGCCAAGCAATGTGCCTAGTGAGCTGGTCTTGTAGCTGGAATCTTAAACCACACATTCTACACTGATACTTGAGGTCATCAAACAAAGAATCAATTACAACCGTATGGAGACTTCTCATTACTTCTGGTTTGAACTGAAGGCCTATCAAGTCCTTTGAATTTGCAGTTTCATTTTGTGCCAAATCAGCATCTTTTACTTGGGAATGTTCAGGTAAAGATGGCTTGCTAACAGAGGATGGAGTCCCTGAGCCATCAGGCACTGAAGCATGAAGAGCACTTGTAGAAGGATGAGTAGCTTCACTCGGCAACTGATGAGGCATACAAACCTCAGATTTGGTCGGTGCTTCATCTGCACTTGAAGATATCAAGCCCTTTGCGACTAACGAATTCAAAAGGTTGGAAAGGGGAGTGGAGTTTGTGCCAACTGTATTAGTAGTGGATATCACCAATGCAGAAGAAGGTGGAGGACCAGGTGGTAATGGGGGTTGCATCACTTTAGTAGAAGTTGTTACAAGAGGTGATGAATTGATGGCAATGGTTTCAGATGTTGAAGAAGATTGATGCAAAGGTGTAGCAGTTATTTGAATAGGAGGTGGACCACTGGGTAGAGGCGGGTCAATGTTGAAATTTTGGGAAGTACTGACTGGATTATTTGAAAAAAGTCCACTCTTCATTATAGCAGCCAATAAGCTTGATGCACTGGATTGACCTGAGATGTCAATCTCCGGATGATTTGAACCAGCAGGTGTAGATGGTTCGCTTGATTGTCTCCAGGTATCAGTGGATAACTGTGACTGTGCCTCTACATATTGGGGGGTGTTGTCGGCTGGTGGTTGCTGGGAGAAGTGAGGATATTTTTGCATATCAAAAGGCATGGAAGAAGCTGACAAGGTATCAATGTGTTGAGAACCCTGAGATAATGTTTGTAAATTTGGGAGTGTGTAAGATTGCTGAAAACTTGTAGGAATAGCAGAAAGAGAATCTGATGCAGGTTTTAGTGGTACAATATGACTCAACTGTCCTAAGACGTGCACTTCTTTATTTCTTTGGGGAGATTTCTGGGGTTGCTGATACTCATGGACTGCCATGCCATGTGGTTTTGGATTTTGAACTGATGCAAGTGAAGGTGTTGAATGCGAAAATGAAGATGATCCTACGCCAGAGGTAGCAACTACAGCTGGAAGGCCTTCATGGGCATGCAATCCAGTCTTCTCAGATGGCGACCTCATACTTGCAGGCAACCCACTGCTAATAGGTGCTTCCTGGCCTTCCACTTGGCTTGAAAACCTTGAATTTATGCTTGGGCCAAATACAGCATCTAACTGTGGTTCTTGATATTGCTTTGATGAAGTCCAATTACCTAGCAAGGATCCTACCATGGTTAAAGAATCAGATGAATCCTCTTTATATGTAGTCAAGCTAGAATCATATTGAGCAGGTGACTGAAGGCGTTGTTCTTCAATATCCTGCATGAAGGCAAAGCAAGATTAGTGTTGGTATTCCTGAATAATCCTGCATATGAAACTCATTGTAGATATTATAAATGACTAGTAAAATTATTAAATCTTCAATTTTGATCAAGGATGAATAACAGGTGAAATAGCCATCAAGGCAAGTTGCCTTGTCAACTTGGGCTAATGAGCAAGTCCAAGAGAAGGGTATTCTTCTTGACAAGTTTTCAAAGGTTGGGTTCAATCAAAATCAACTTGGGTGTCCTTGATGCACCTTCTTGTTACTTATATTTTCTATTTTAAGTTACTTATCACTTTCCTTTTTCTTCTCCTCCTCTACTTTAATACTTTTATACACTCTTCTTTGTCTCTTTCTGATGCTTAACTTTTGGCTTTCTTCTCTTTTTGTTGTCCCTTTCTTTCATCTGTTTTTAATTTTTCATACAGATACACAAGTCCATGTTTTCTTACACCTAAATACATAGAAAATTTTCCTATTTTCACTTCTCTTCACATTTTCTATCTACACACACAGACGAGAACTGTATATACTAGTAAAGACATCTTTGTTAGTTATAAAATTTTTAAACATTCAATATTGTATAGTATTATTAGAAATTTATATAGAAAACATGTTGACAACAATATTGCAATTTCTTACACATCATTGTTTTTATAGCATTTGAATACATTATCATCTATTTGATGAATGAATCATTATTAACATTGTGCTATACATGTCCTTTTAATAATTTATATCCTTGCCTAAACTTTTTCAATGGGTGTCATCTTGAGATTAGCTTTTACCTTGCTTGTTAAGTGATTGCTTTCACGGTAAAGAAGAACATAAGCACATTTTCCACCCCCCTTCCTCACAACATAAAAGAACACCCAAAGAAAGAACATAAAGAACAAGATCTAATGCAGCATACCCTATGATGAGAAGCTCTGTTTTCCACCAGAGTGTTTTCCAATTGACTGTAAGGGTCAAGTTTGTTCCGATGAATATCATCCTTTTTTATGTCAGTAGGAACCCAACTAACTTTCTCTGAGTCATAGTTCATCCCATGACTTGACGACTTAGAGTTTGCATCATCCCACATATATTCTTCCTCCTCAGAGTTCTTCCAGTTTCTAGACAGCAATGGAGTTCTTTTGTTTGTAAAATTCCGATTAACAGTGAGCTGCTGATCAACAGATTGTGAAGATCTGGATGGTATACGACTTGCCTGTGCATAAACATCAGATTTATTCCTTTGGTTGATAGAAACCTCAGGGCTTCTGCTACTAATATCATACCAAGGAGTATCAAGCCCAGTTTGTTCTGTAACTGCTTTGCCGCTTCTTCCTGTTTTCAAGCCAGAATATCGAGAAAGATCAGAGCCAAATTTGTTTTCTCCATACTTCAAGCTTGGACTCTTCTTGGGTGAATGTTCTTTGAGTAACTCCTTAATAGGATGATGAATATTCTGCAACATTTATTGAATTGAGGTATATATAGCAGGAGAATCCACTTTTTTCTATGAGTAAGGGAAAATCCATACGAAAAATGTTATGTAGCTAATAAGACAAGGATGAGAAATCTGAAAGCTCCACATCCATACCTTCATGGATGTATCAGCCCATTTCCTTGTACTTCCAGTGGCAGATGTAATCGCAGGCCTCTCAACATTGTCAACAATAGTGTCCTCTTTGCTGCTTGCTCCCTTTGACTTCAGTTGGCATAAAAATAACAACACAGTTAAAAGTGCAAAAAGAACCGACTTTGCTATAATATTCAAAAAGAAGCATATGACTGAATCATAACATGTCTTAATCAATGTAATTTTTTATTAAATGAAACTTTATAAAGAATGATGAGCAAAAAAGTTGTCCATATCATAGATTTTCTTGCTGCAAGATCAACGTCTCCATACAAAAAACATGATATAGTTGCCACATGAAATAACCTCTCATTTACCTGGTTTGACTGTTGAAAGAGGTGCCTTGCTTCTAAGTATTTTGGATTAACATGAATGCTATGGGGATGACGCTGTGTTTGAGAATCCACCCTAGATGTAATGCCCACAGAAGCGGAACCATTCACGGCAGAAGAAAAGCCAAGGTTCTTTTCAATAAACTGAAGTGTTGCAGGAGGAAAAACACCTTTCCATGTACCAAAAAGATGTCTCATCCCTGGATGTATTGAAGAATCAACCTGTTTATAGGCCTTGCAGAATACCTAAAAGACAAATGCATCATGTGTTGAACTAAAGCATGAAGGAATTGACATTATCTGCAGAATAAATGCAGGAAATTTAAAATACCATAGGCTGGAAACAATAAAACCAAGTGGAGATCTAAAATACCAATAAATAATAGCAAAGTAATACCAAAATCAAGTAACATGTGAACAGATGTATGTGATCATCAACACATAAGTCCAAAATGAACTGCCACAAACAAGGCATTTTAATAGAGTGGGGAAGTCATAGAAGAGTGTGACAACATAAGGTCAAGGGGATGCAATGATGAAAACAGATCACGTTCATTACAAACATTACCCAGAGGTGATATTTTCACACAATATGAGTGATTTCATGAAATAATTAAAATAATACCTTTTTTCTCAGCAGTAACAAAGATAATAATACAATCACAACTCTTCATATTCTTTCTATATATGTCATGAAACTTTAAGAAAATAGAGAAAACTTCCAATTGAAATGTGACAGCCATGAAAATCTGACCTCAGATAGACGAGAGGCAAAATATTTAATGTAATCTCTGCCAATGTTCTTTACAATGCTATCTAGAAGATACAAGGATGGTAACTTTTGTTCACTTGGGACCTGCAATTGTACAAATTTGTCAAATATACAGCATAAAAGATCTTTCAAAAGGGGAACCACATAATAAGCATTGGCTAGTATGGAAGGTCTTCAACAGTTAGGATAGATAAATGATAATGTTTTTAGGCATAACATAACAAAAATAAAAGAAGAAATGGTGGGATTCCTCCAGCTATGATGGGACAGTTACGGCTTTAACCATAATTGAAAATCCCCTGAAGATAGCATCATGATAATGTTTTTGATATGCTTTTTATCAAAACACAACATTCCATTGAACATTTGTTGAAATGAGGATTATCGTTAGAGAGTAGATAGACTTCCAATTAGACACCTAATCTAGTCCATTGAGATTAATAACTAGTTTTATTGCTTACGTTATTTTGTGTATATATAGATAGAGAGCTTGTGGATTATTTGCATAACTCTCTACAAATTCTTTTATGCACATTCTTGTAATTTTCTTCCACCAATGGCTATATGCATTGTAACATTAATTCTCTCTCTCTCTCTCTCTCTCTCTCTCTCTCTCTCTCGCTCTTGAGTGGTGTAAAAGATTGTGTGCATAGGTCATCTCCACTTGCAAAAGGGAGATATAGTCCACTTGCAAAAGGGAGATATAGTGTAATATCACGTTGTAGTGATGTGAGTAATTGAGCATGGACAATGTTGAGCTAATATAAATTGTTTTTCCCTTTTGTGGATCTCTCATTGTGGTTTGTTTTGTTTTTGACTAGTTAACCAGTAAATAGTTAGGAAATTTGTAAGTATTGATCCGTACTGTCCTATAATAGTAGGCACAACAAAGCTCCATAAAAAAATCGACAAGGACAGCTTATTCCATGAGATAAAAAATCTTGCATGCAACAAATGAACAGAAACGTCAGCTTGTTCAGGCCGTGAAGAAGGATAAGGTTGCCAATACCATTTTTCATTTTTGGGCGGAAAAGGCAAAAGAAATGAGAGTCCTTAAAGACAGAGAAGACAGAAATGTGTAAAATGACTTGGAAGCTAACCGGTCCTTTATGACGATGTATAAAGAGGTAGTCGTAGGATTTGAAGTGGGGCGCAATCACCTCAAGGATATTGGCACAGATGGCGTCTGCAATCCACTTGGCGGCATGTAAGTTCTCGCCGGCTATGATGGTCAAATTGGTGATGATGGGCTTGGAGTTGAAGGTCAATTCGGCAAGTGCAGTGGTGTACTGGGCGACAAGCTCCTGTATCTGCTGATAAGAATCATCCCTTTCTCTTTCGTTTTCTCTCTCTCTTTCCCTTCCTGGGGTAGACTTGAGCCTGAGGTCTGAGAGCTGGGAGGCACTGGGTCTGGGTGGAAAGGCGCGAGCTTTGGAAATGACGGCGTTGGCGTCATCGTTTGCCAACCTGGGCTTCTTGACGGGTGCGGCCGTGGGCTGTCTGGAGCGGTCGATGGATCTGGCAGTAGCACTGCTGCTAGTACCACGGGAGCTGTTCATTTCCATCTCTAAGTCCGACGGGGAACCCTAACAACTACAAAAACACCACCCACCATGGCCACCACAAAATCATACGCTCAGGTTTCCCCTCGTGAACATGAATCGGATCGAGGAGGATTCCAGAGAGTGCGTGCGCGTCGAAACAGAAGATCGAAACCCTAATATCCCTAAACTTCTTTTCTGCTGTCTGCTTTGGCGGTGACGGACGATAATGACGACAAAGAGAGAGATCAAAACGAGGAGGAGAAATATTAGGATTAAATGTGCGCTTATTAGCCTTCATCTTATAACAAGCACATTTATTTAAAATAGTATATGCTTGGTATGTGAATTATTTATTTTCTTAAAATATTATATTTTGAAATGTACCAAATATATAAGAATTATCAACTTATAATTACGATATTTTTAATTTAATTAGATTTACTTTATGAGTTGTAACATAAAATATGCATCAAATCAATATCACAATTTTAAATCAGCCATACGGTAATATGTATAATTTTTGACAACTTTCTAATAATACATAAATTCATTGAAAAATATTTAACAACCGGATTTAAACGCAAATGAAAAGAGAAGACAGGTATTATTTAAAAAGTTATCATGTATAGCAGCAAATATACGTTAAGGAAAATTATAAGGCGTGGGTTAGGTAGAAAAATTAACCTAGGATTTTAAATTTTAGAATTAATATAGTGGAACTTGAATATGTATGCCAAGTGGCATACCTATAAACTTAAATATTAGTTGTATGCCAATTGCTAAGTAAAGAGTGGCATTGGTAATATGATGATGATGATGACGGCATATTGATCACAGACGTCTATCTGACAACCATGCCATCCGATTACACACACGATCTCGTAGGTTTAAATCATTTCTTATAATTTTCAACCAAATAAAACCAACCTTTATTTCGCATTAATTAATCTTGAATCTTGAATCTTGAATCTTCTCTTAGCGCATCATTCAAACGACCTAAAATCGTTTCTCTTCTCTCTTGGAAGTGGAATTGACTGATGGGACAACGTCTGCATGTAAATATTGCGAAGAATGTCATCTGAGATACCTTACCTCCAAAATATTTTAGCGAAAGGATGGTATGCATTACACGTCAACCGTTTCCACCTCAGACTCCGTTTACCGATAAAATTTTTTTTTTGTTGCAAGAATCGTTTTCACGGACCCATATTCCATGAGCAGGAAGGTGAAGAAACCAATAGCATGGCAAGCTTAAAAATCTGAGCACAAGCTGGTCAACTAGTAACCATGGAACACCACGCCTGACCATTTCTTCCAACCTTCTCCTTCCTGCAAAAATCTTATACACCATTGGCGGTTCCACCCATAACCAAATTAATATATAAAAATAACGTGCTCCCAACTCATAGTACTGATTATGAGAATAGCCAACCTGTGCGGGATTCAAATTACTCCATGATTACTGTAAAGCCATCACTTCCCACAATATCACACCAAAACTATAAACATCAGATCTCTCATTTGATGGATCATCTCCAAGGACCGCTGGAGCCATCCATTCAGAGTCAATGAAACGCAAGGCCACAGAAGAAGGCAATTGGCATGAAGGTACATGATTATTTACTGTACCAGCTACAGTCCTAGAAGACGGGAAAGGCCAGAATCACGGTACCTGAATTATCATACAACAGAAACAATTAACCTTTGAACTGATGTAAAATTGTTATGAAACGTCTATAATTGAATATCAACAGTGGGTCTTGAGACTTACCTTTACCGTATACTTTTTATCCACCAAAAGACTTGGAGATTTTAAATCTCGGGGTACAATTGGAGCATCGTGTCTATGAAGATAATTCATTCCCTTTGCCTATAGCAGAGATGCAATACATTATACTTAATGACGTGAATAGTTTTTTAGCTTTAATTGTGATCACCATGAATGGTTTTAATCCTGGTGAAGGCTAAATAACTTTCAAAGGTTGCCATCATGATTTTACCTACCACACCAAAAGCCATATTTAGACGACACCTCTCATCTAGCACTTCTCTACCACCTGATCTATGTAGAAGTTTACATAAGCTTCCTCTGCAGTTTTTGTAAAACTTATCTCAGGAGCAAGATAAGGAATCTATAATCTCAACAAAAACAATACTTGCTCTGAACACATGAAGAATATTTTGCATGGAGAAAAATACATAAAAAAGGAGAAATATGATGACACAATATACACCTTGATAAATATTCTGTAACAACAGACAGATTAGATGGCTGAGTGGTAGCACCTATAAAGAGAACGATATTTGGATGCCGCAGGCTTTTCATTATTGCAACCTAGAGAAAGGAGTCAACTGATGATATTAAAATCTGTAGCCTTATTCTAAAACTGGTCATAATGTTTTACCTTCCTTTGCTTGTAAAAGAAATAGCATAATGTTGATACTGATAATGAACTACAAGTCAGACAATTCTAAGCTTGAGAAGACATATAAGACCTGTTGTGATATAACACATGCACGGTATAGATTTTTTTTGCTTGCTATAAGTCTATAACTGCATAAGTTCAAATAACATTAGGTACCAGCACTTAAAACTGTTAATGCATACCTCTTGTAGAAATTCCTTCAAACTTTCAGGGTGGAAGTCTCGATCATTGAGTATCTTCATAGCCACATCCTGGTAATTATTGTTTTTAGACTTCACTTAATATGAACAAAAATGTTGCAAGGGGTTCCCAAAAACTATGAAAAGACTAAAAAAGAGTGAGAAATGAGAGTACAAAAGATGACAAAGCTTGCAGAACATACCAAGCCACGCCAATCAGGATGACGAACAATTCTTAAAGAACCTGAAATGCAAAAGTTCAATATATATGAAGCAGTTTCTTATAGTGGATGGTATTAAGATGCAATTAGTTATAACATACAAGTTGTACTAAAAGGAAACTATCACCACCAACAACAACCCATGCCATAATCCCACCATGTAAGGTTGACCACATGACTATTTTTTTCCATCTATAGTCAGTTAAATCATGTAAATTCATTTATATTTTCTTAATTCCTAACCAAGTAATTTTAGGTTTTACTTTACTTCTTTTAGTTTATTCTACACTAATTAATTTTTCTCTTCTACATCCCTTAGTCTTCTAAAAATATGACCAAATCACAAGCAAAATTTACTAAAAGGAAAACATAGCCCATAAATAACAATACCCGCACCAATTCTCTCTTTCAGTTCAAGCTCACACCAAGGAATATCCAGGTCGTCTATGGAAAAAGTAAGTCAAACTAAAATCTTCACTTTGCTTGGTACAAGCTTCAATGATCAAAATAGAGATGAAACTTACATCCATATTGAAGGATGATTCTTAATGGACTAGGCTCCTACACCGTCTGGAGCAATTTTTTGTTTAAGAGGCTGGTGCACTTGAGAATCATCAGCATTGCTACCTATGGTGCCAAAGGATGCCAAGAGTGAATACTTATCATTGGGATGCTTGTTGGTAGATAAAGCAATCATACCATCATCACCACAAGTATTGCTGGTGATATATCAAAAAGCCAGCTATAAAGTGATGTGCAGTTTGTTAAAGCGACCATGGCATTGGCAAGCTGGCTTAAAGAAAACAGATAGCTGAAATCAAGCATTCCTTTTAACTGAATTCTAGTTCACAAACATAACAACCCTGAGTTATAGCTGTCTATTAGGATTTTAAAAAGTTAATATAAAACCCAAGGGTTGTTTTTCAAAATTAGGACTGCTAGTGGGTTAGATTGGATATAGAGATATGTTCAGAAGTCGGGAATGAATGCATTCTAGGCTCATGTAGGATATTTTGGCCATAACTTTGCAAAGGTTGATTTGTTTTCGTTCAGATTTAGTTCTGTTATAGTAGATCAAAGGGGAAAATGAGAGATTCAACGGCATGAGTAGAGAGAGTTACACATAGACGGGAATAGTCTCTTACATGGAGATCCATATGCTCATATACCTAACATATAACCCATAATATCTCACAGAGATTGAAGAGAACTATAAAACTTTTGAACTAAATGCTCCCCTTATTGATAGGAAAATAGTTTTTCGTAGATCATGCAAACACAAGCAATGTTCTCATTATGACAAGAGTTCTGTAGGATTTTTTGGATCTTCCTGGCAAAAGGCATTCCTTGCAAATCTCTTCATTCATACCATTCATGAAAAAAAAATCATGGCACAATTGTTTGCCTACCCATCATTGTAGATAATATCTTTTGCATCTGGAGGATCCTCAATGATATGATGTATCTTCAAGGGGCACAAAAGAAATTCTTGAGTGCATGAGACCAGAGAAGATGGTTGATGTTGGTCAACTTTACAAAGATAGCAATAAGTCCTTTGACCTAAGTATCCTTTAAGGTGGCCATTTCCTACATCTGGCAATGTTTGAATATTGCCAACTCAACTGAAAAACTGTTATTTGCAACCACTTTGTGACCTATGGATTGGTACTTCTAGGGCAAACACATAACCCTAGGTCTGAACTTGACTGAATCAATTTTTGGCATTCTATACTTAGAGAGAGGCACAACCGACAGTTGGAAAGTCCTAGGTGATGCGGTGGTGACTAGAGGAGGGTGCTGGAAGGTGGATTTCTCTGCCTGGAAGGGCCAACAGGAATAGCTGACAGGGGCAGGGAGGCTGCTTGACCGATGACTGGTGGCTTTGCTTGCCACCAGCAGTGGTGGCTGGAGAAAGGGGTTTAACTCCTGAGCCTTGTAACCATGTTAGAGTAGATTAAAGAGAAAAATAAGAGATTCAATTACATTACGTTAGGGTAGAGTATCGCGCATATATAAGGAGAGGGTGACCTTTACGAGAACATCCATATATACCCAACTAGCATATATCCTATAACACCTCAGAGGTTCCAGATCAGATTAATAAATTGTAGAACCATACTCAACCACAAGAATCATCATCAGCTCTATATTGGGTTCAATTGGGATTTGATTGGACTGCGTATCTATATAAGCACAAGCTAACTCCTCACCTTACAATTGAATTCTTTTAGCAGATATCACAATTGAATCTTAATTCGTTACAATTTCCCATGCTTGAAATTTTGTAACTATTCTAACTCATTTCCCACTTATTCAGTTATATCTAATAAATAATATATCATCTTTAGATATATTTCTAGAAAACTAAAATAAAATATTAGTTCATGTTTTAATATGTTTAAATTTAAGATAAACAGTACTCATCATGTTTAGAATAACTTATAGAATTTAAGGCATACTTCTTTAAACACCAAATATGTCAATACAGCTTGTTATTAACACCTAGGTGAGTGAATATTTTGTGTTTAGGTCTACGTTGGGATTGTTCAGACAAGAAAGGTAGATCCAAGGTGATGTGGGTAGGCCAATTTACAAAATCCATAAATAATTATTTGTGTCATGGCCTTCTGTGGGTATGATATAGAAAATTGGTTCTGACCTATTTGAATGCTGGTCGAATCCAGGTTAGATCCAGTTGGATCAAAGCCTTAAGTAGAAATGATAATTCTATGCAGGTTGCCTTTGAAACTGAAGTTACGATCACGACTTTTCAGAAAATCTTGATTATAACAGACGATGGATGAGCTGTTACTATTAATTCACCGTTTATGTTTATTTATTGTCCTAGTAGCAGTAATTAATTAGCTACCAAACGCAAGACCATCAAAATGAAAAACGAATGAGACGCAACCTCTTCCACGTAAAGTTGCACCTGAACCAATCCACCAATGCAATGCGTGATAACATCGCACACGGACCAAATCGATCCACCATGGAAGAAGAAGATGGAAATAATAGCGCCTTCCCCTTCATGTCATCTCTTCAAGACTTGCCATCTGTACAATTAAACACCAGCATTCTTTTTTTTTTTCTTTTTTCTTTCTTAGGAGAGAGATTTGTGTATAAAGGTAAGTGGTGTAAAGAAAGATAGTAAAAAAATATAATATATTTATGTTTGACAAAAATGTTTCTTATTTTTTATTGTCACTTTTTGAAAAAAAATTTATAAGAAAAGGTAAAGTGATCTTTTTTTTTTCAAGTTAAAAGATCTAAAAGTAACGAAAAGTGAACAAAAAAATAATTTATTAAATTCGTATATTAAAATAATAATAATAATAATTAATGAATAATTATAATAAAATTTTATAATATATTAAACTTATATTAACATTGTAATGTATAATGTACTCGAATAATTTAAGCAATTTAAATTTATTTGTAAACTTAAGATGTCTATAAATATTTTATTATATTTTCTTACTTTTTATTACTTTTTGAATTTTTTTTATGACTTTCTGATTAGTACACAAATACCATAATTTTTTAACCACTTTTGCAATTTTTTTTTCTGTTACTTTTTAAACTTTTTAATATATTTTTTATTACTTTTTAGACGTACAAATAAGCCTTTAGTTGAAATTTCATCAATTATTTTGATTTTCTCTTCAAATTTTATCTCTAATGGCCTCTTTCAAAGCTTTGAAAGACCAACTTATTCCTTGTATTCTTGTTGTGGTTATTCCTTTTATTCTTGTAGTTCAAGCCGTATTTCACTCGTATAAACGTTATTAAAAGTTGATCATAAGTAAAGAAATTATCATATATTAGTCTAAATTTGATTTTTATATTAACCGGTATAAGACTATTCTAACACTATTTATTTATACCTATAAGTGTTTTATAAGTGTGTGTTCGTTTGATATTATGTTAAAACTTTATTTGAAAATTTAGTTATAGATAAGTAAAGAAATTTCTTATATATTAATTTAGATACAATTCCGACGCTAATCGATATAAAACTAATGCAAGAGACGTTCGTTAGATAAGAATCCCATCTGCAAATGGTCTCAGAAACAAGCCATCCACTCTCTGTATGGTTTTAAGAAAAATCACGTCAAGCTCATTTGTCAAATATACAAGATATTTTATTTAAACTTTTAAAAAACTAGGCCATAGTTTTTGAAAATAAAACAAAAAACTAAATCATGTAAACAGATAGGTGTTTACATATATCAAAGGAAATGATTAATACCAAAAAAAACAAAAAAGAGAGAAAAGATTTCGGGGGAGGAAAATCGAGCCGAAATAAAACCACCACCACCACCTTCAATTTCACGTTCAAATTTTTGTGAGAGGGACGAGAACCACACTCCAAGCTCCGGTTGGCAGGTTCCCTGCATTCCTCTCTTCTCTAGGGTTTGTCGTTGCAAATTCGTTGTCGTCAGGGCATGGATCCCAATGCTCCCCCTACTCCCCGTTGGAACAGCGAACGCCCTTACCTTACCGGCAGATTCCACCAGGTTTGCGTCCTCTTTCCCTCTCAGATCAACATTACGCATCGGTACTCATGACTCTGACGTTGCCGTCGAAGAAGACTTACCGATCCGAGTGTCACCTTCGCAGGAAATCAAGCACCCCTCCGCCCAACTTCACTTCAGGCAATGCTTCTCGCCCTCTGTCTTTTCAGCACCTGTACTTTCCAAGACTTTAACTCTACTGATGATTTTTTTTTTTTTTTTTTTTTTTCAACTATAAGCAGCGGAGGATCGGACATCATCATCGGCACCTATCCTGTCGCCGTTCAGGTACTCCAATTCTCCAAATGCTGGATAGGAATTGTTGTTTGTTGCTTTCTTTGCATTTGAGTCTGATTTCTTTGTATGTTGAAAATTCAGGAGCTATTGATCATCGATGACCTGCTCTATGCTTTAGTTGGAATCGAAGGGAGGTACATCTCAATCAAAAGGATTCGTGGAAAGGAAGGTAGCTTTATATTTCAGGTCGACTCATCTACCGATCTTGCTCTGCAGGCGAGTACAGTAAATGCTTTATATTTTTGATTTTCTGCAAAATAGTTCCCAGCGTGAGTTGAGAAACTTTCTTTGTCGCAACCCCACCTCCAACAATCGAATGCAGGAATTGGCCAAAAGGATTTTCCCGCTATGCGAGAACTTCATGTTGATCAATCAGTTTGTTGAGTCCATGTCGCATTTCAAGACTGGTCTGGTCAACCAGGCCTTTGCCGCTGCACTGAGGGCTCTGCTTTTGGTACTTTATTTTATTTGTCTCATGTCTTTTTTTTTGTTTTGATGGTTCGATTGGATAAAGAGCATGCCTTCTTTTTATGATATCTAGTCAGTTGGAAAGGCACACTATAGTTGGGTGGTGCTTGAATTTCATATTCAACATAGTCGTCACTGTTTCTATATTATTGTAACTCTATGCCTATCTTAATCTATTCATTAAAGGAAAATGGTTGGCTTTTAACTTTTATGCAACCACAATGATAACTTGATTGCCCACTTCAGGATTACCAGGCTATGGTGGCACAATTGGAGCATCAGTTCCACCTTGGGAGGTTATCCATTCAAGGATTGTGGTTTTTTTGTCAGGTTTGTGCTGATCTTCAATTATTTGTCCATGTTTCATACTCATACGTTAGTGTGTGGAATCCCGATGTGGACACATTTTTCTTGGGTTCTTATTCCAGCCCATGTTAGGATCAATGCATGCCTTGTCCACTATCATAGAGAAGGTTTCTGTGAACTCCCTATCAGGTTCAGCAACACTTAACCTTCTTCAAACTCAGGTAAACATAAAAAGAAATTAGTAAGCTTCTTTTTTCTCTGGAATTTTCCCTACTTTGCACTTGTCTTTATTTGTTTTATTAGCTTTTCTTATGTATTCGTGATATCCACATTAAGATGCAACTGAATCATAGGCCAAGGCCATGGCTGGTGATAATGGAGTGAGAATGCTGCTTGAGAAAATGGCACAATGTGCAAGCTCAGCATATCTCAGCATATTAGAAAGGTGGGTAGTATTATTACTGTTGCAATTTTTACTGCACTTTGTTATTTTTTGCTGATTGTGCCAAACTACAGATGGGTCTATGAAGGAATAATTAATGATCCCTATGATGAATTCTTCATTGTTGAAAACAAGTCACTGCAGAAGGTACTTGTCATAATTTCTAAAAGTTTATATGTTAGTGAAATACCTCTTTTACCAACAATCTCATACATGTATTATAGGAGAGTCTCACTCAAGATTATGAAGCTAAATATTGGAAACAACGTTATAATCTAAAGGATAGCATCCCAAACTTTCTACTAAGTATAGCAGGAACGATACTAACCACTGGAAAATATTTGAATGTTATGAGAGAATGTGGGCACAGTGTTCAGGTACATTTCTCTCTTTCCTGGAACTATACACTTAGAATAAATTTTATGGAAGAGAGGATGTACTATGTCTTTGTTGCCACTTTTGCAAAATCCCTGGTTCAATAGGTACCGATGTCTGATATGTTGAAGTTAACAAGTGCTGGATCAAACCATCATAATCTTGAATGCATTAAAGCTGCTTACGTTTTTGCAAGCACTGAACTCCTAAAGCTTATCAAAGAGAAGGTGTGCATTTCTTAATAATTTTGCTTTCCTTACCTAGCTTTGGCATTTTGGTGGTTGTCAACAATCTCTTATAGCTTTCATTGAGGTGCAATGGACTAACTACTTTATTTACAGTATGACCTTGTTGGCAAGTTGCGATCAATCAAACACTATTTACTTCTTGATCAGGTAAATGTGCCATGCCATTTGTTTGTTTCCAACAGGTAAATGTTTGTTGGGTTTGATTGATTTATTTTTAATTTCTAATGGTGAAGAACACGTGAATTGCATGCTGCAACCATCCTATGACAGTTGATTTGTATTGAAATATTGTTACAAAAACTTAAAATTTTGAGAAAATATATAGAAGGTTATATGATAAAATTATGAATTTATAAAAATATGTTGGTTAACATTTATTATACGTGATCCTTATTTATTAAACAACAAAACGTAAACTTCATTTAAAATTGAATGCACTTGAAATCCAGCTTTTTAAATGAGATTGAGAACTTACAGTCACTAATGTCTGGATGATGAGTGGAACTTGCCTTAATTACATTATGAATTCAAAGTGAGATATTTCATTAACAATTTCTAAGATCATACTAATAAATTAGGAATGATATATAAAATTAGTTGATATTTAGGGAAGATTGGAATTTAATTTATATTAGATGACATTTTAGGAAGTTCATTAATTAGATTGGTTGCATCTTTGAAGAGGAGGTATTAAGGTATTTTCTCTTAATAAGAGATGTACTGCTTGAATGAAATGTTTAATGATTGTGTAAATCAAATTGTTTAGGGCCTTTTCTTTTAGCAAATAACTGATTTTGGTAATAAGGATTTTGAATTCAGATTTGAAAAATGATTAGGGATTTGTTTTAAATTTGTGAGTAATTGATTTGATTGTTAAAGTATAAAGATTTGGAATTTAAATTTAAAAGTTATAAGCAATTAAGAATTAGAGGCTTTGATAATGAAAGAGGATTTATTTTGAATTGAGGGATATTTTAGTAACTCTATTAAAATGTCAGGTTATGTAAGATATGCCATTACTTAATATATAAAATAAGTTCATTGGATGAGATTGATTATGCCTTAAGTTTAAGTTTTCATTTGAAATAGATGAATTACAAAAATTAAAGTACTTATCATTCTTCATTTTAATTAGATTGGTTTGAATTAGGAATGCCACAAAAATTGATGACGTTATTTAGTTTATGATGTTAAACATAAAATGATAGATTTAGTATTTTACAAAAAGTTAATAAAAGGAAAATATAAATTTGGAATTTAAACTTATAATGGAATAGAAATTAGGAGTTGGTATTTTTGGTAATTATAAGGGATTGAGGGGTGTCTTGGGAAATCAAATAAAAGCCAATCGATAGTGAGGTGGTATATATGTCGTCCATGTTTGGTAGAAGTTATCCTAATCTTAATCCCCACCTAATAAAGCTACATTTAGACCATCCATTATTATATGTGATTTATGAAGAAAAATAATAGAACTACTTACCCAAAACCACTTACTTGCAAATCTATTTTCATTTGTATTTAAAATATATAGAATCTATAGAGGAACATTGTGAATCACACACTTCCATTTTTATTGCACCTCCATTTTTAACACACTTTCTCCCTTCCCTTGCTTTCCATTTTAACCCACCTTTTTTTGTTCATGTAATGGCACTCCACACCCCCTCCTCCCCCTCCCACCCCCCTAGAACACACTTCCTATCCACGTACCAAATTAGTGTCATATGGTGGATCATTGTCAGCTTACCGGGTTGAATCAAGCATTTTACTACCTCTGTTTGGGTCCACTATGACTACGATGAACTTGATGTTGCTAGATGTATGTGCAACAGCCTCCTCTTGCACCCCATGCATGTTTGCTGTCCATGTTATCTCCCTTTGATGATCTTGTCATAACTCCTTCCCTCCTTTGTTTGGCAAATCACACCTTCTGTATTGTGGCACACGTTAGATTACTATGTTCTCCACTAGCAACTACACCTTCCACTTGTCCTCCCCCCTCGAGTGCCAAGGATGCCACCCACAGAAGGTACTCCTTCAACATGATAAAAAGCAGAACCTATCTGGTGGCCAGCTTCCCCATCCTCGTCAGACAAAAATAGCTCATCTCCTTGGATGTGTGAGGAGGGAGGAGGTTGGTGTTTGGAGATATGGTTCGATTTTACAAATTCATGTGTGGAAATTAGAGATATTTTGGGCGAACTAGATCTAATACCATTTTGTAATTGTTGAAAATTCATCTCAAAACCAATTGTTAGCTCATCTTCTTATTATGATTTTTCTAGTGTGTAGTTTTTTGATGTATTTTGTAGGTTGCAGGTCAAAAACAAAAGCAAACTCATGGGTTTGGTCTAGTTTGGTTTCAACAAAAGTAAAGTTCAATCCAGTGCAAATAATTTTCAAGCTAATAGGTATAGTTTGACTGATCCCATATCAAATCAGAAGAACTTGTTAGGCCATTAATAAATTTAAAAGAATGTACATTTTGATGGCTACAAAAGTCATGGAAGATATGTTAGATGGGACATAAATTTTCTATTTGCAGGCACCATTGAGTATTTTGATTTAACTTTTTTTGACTTTTAGGGTGATTTCTTGGTTCACTTTATGGATATTGCACGGGATGAACTTACCAAGAGGCCTAATGAAATATCTGTAGAGAAGTTACAGGTTGGTTTTCACCTGCCATTTAATAGTAGTGAACCTTATTGAAAAAATTTTAGCTCATTGAATATGTTGACTGTTGCTCCAAACGAGGATTGCTGGTTCCATAGTCAATTGGTGAAGAACTTCAATCTTCAAAAAAAAAAAAAAAAATTAAAACTTCTAATCTGGAACATGGAGCGTTATTCTTTACTGTGGAAACCTTTTAATATGTGTAATTGACAGTCACTCCTTGGACTTGCTTTGCGCTCCACGGCTGCTGCAGCTGACCCTTGTCACGAGGAATTGACATGTTGCATTGTAAGTTGGAAGCTCTCAAATCGATTTTTGGGATTGTGTTGTCCTTGTCAGCTAGCCGTTGTCTGCATATGCAGTATATTCATTGATT
Source organism: Cymodocea nodosa (assembly GCA_036874045.1). Taxonomy (NCBI): domain Eukaryota; kingdom Viridiplantae; phylum Streptophyta; class Magnoliopsida; order Alismatales; family Cymodoceaceae; genus Cymodocea; species Cymodocea nodosa. The sequence continues at coordinate 122,016 of JAZBRI010000008.1, forward strand.
TTTTAGGAAAAAGGTTCACTATTCAAAACACTTGCTATGCTATGGAAAAAGGAGCTTTCTAATCTTTCAGATATTCCTGTTTTTGGAAGTGAAGAGTCAATAAGTCTCACTGGTTTGGAAACTTTCTATCTGAGTTACAAGGTCAGTGTTACCTCCATTTTTTTCATCTCCTTCAGTATTAATTTGTAATTTTATGTTTAATTTGTCTTTGTAATTTTATCAGGTTCGGTGGCCACTATCCCTTGTTATTACAAGAAAAGCATTGACAAAATATCAATTGGTATTCCGTTTGCTTTTCCACTGTAAGCATGTCAATCGACAGCTTTGTATGGCTTGGCAAATACATCAAGTATGTATACCTTTTTTCTGCTCACATTGATGTAGTTTTTTCCTAGATCTGCAACCCTGCCTACTGAATAATAACTGGACAGGGTTTTCGCTCTGTCAACATAGTGGGAACAGTTATCTCAAGATCTTCAGTTCTTTGCCGGAACATGCTAAAATTTATCAATAGCCTTTTACATTATTTAACTTTCGAGGCAAGCCATTTTTCTTTCTGTGGCAAATACTATTGTGATTCAGTGGGGTTTTAGAGTCACTTTAGCCTTGTCGTGTTTTAGGTTTTAGAGCCAAACTGGCATTTGATGCATGACAGGCTTCAAACTGCAAATAGCATAGATGAGGTAATATGCTCATTGCTCACTGTTTAATTTTATATTATCCCTAGGTTGAAGCTAACAAAATGATTGAGTGACCTTTGCTAATGCTTTCTTGCAGGTTATCCAATCTCATGATTTTTTCCTTGAAAAGTGCCTAAATGAATGCCTGCTTCTCCTACCTCAACTTATACAGGTTTGTGGATTTCTTGGATTAGTTTAATGAGAGTATTGAATTAAGTTCATCTTCTGTTCCTCTTTAGTGAAAGCTGCAAGACTTAATTGAAAAGAATTGTACTATTGCCTTCATCAATTACTAGGTCTTTATTCAGTCTTGATCAAAACATTTCTTCTGCTTCTCAGAACAAAGTTTTGTTTGCAATAAAATTGACGGGACTTTTGAGATTCTGACGTAGTACGCATTTGTACACAGAAAATAGAGAAACTAAAGAGCATATGCCTTCAGTACGCTGCGGCAGTTCAGTTGTTGATTCCATCTGTCTATGACCCTGCGACGGAGAACAAGTTAAGGTTAAGAAGAGCAAATAATGCGCCTTGGAGATCAAAATTAGCCGAGGGAAACAAAATGTTCTCAGATTCAATCATGTAAGTGTTTATGAATCGGCATCTGCAACGGTTGTAGAATTTTAGTAATTTTCGGAAGGAATAGACTTCAATAGTTGTTTTTTTTTATGTTTCACGGTTTGCACGGTCGATTGCAGGGCTTTCGAGAAGGAATTCAACGGTGTTCTTCAGAGTCTTGGGCCTATGTTGGGCAATAGTTCGCAAGCGACGCCCTACTTGACACATCTTGCGCAGTGCATCCTTGGAGTGGGAGGTGACAATTGAATCTGGAACCAGTAGCGGTTGTTTAGTTGGTTATGGAACGTTCTTGTTGTTGGAAGAAATTTGTGTAGGCATTGACACAATCTTTTCGATGGAATTGATTATCGATGAAGTCATGACGTACGTGATTTTAGTTGTCACCCTTCTTGTACCCTCAACGCACTTCTGCATGTCAATCTAGAAAAAGGGGTCGAAAATCTGTGCATATGGTTCACAGTGGCTGGCTGAAGGCGACGCTGATTGATATCGAGCTAAGCGATTGATTGATATTTATATATTTATTTGGATGAGACGTCCATGTGGCTATCGGCGTCGTTGGTGGTGTCAATAACAACCCTTCGGACATGTTCTGAAGAGAGAGCTTCCTTGTCCACGAATCCTCCCGTCAGCATTGTCATCTCAACGTTCGATGATGATGATGGTGGAGCGATCAGTGGGGCTTCTGGTGTAAACCTCTCTCTGGAAGCACCGCGAGCAGCTTGCATGCACGTCTGCCGTTGTGATTAGTCGTTGTTGTTCGCCGTCTGTAGCGTTGAAGATGTACGGTACATCCCTACGGTCCGAGCGGCAGCAACGCCTGTGATATCGTCCCCAGATGTCGACGTAGTTCGGGGGAGGATCCACTAGAGTCGGGGAAGTTGAGCGGCGCTGATGGCCACGGAGTGCGATGGCTGCAACGTCGTGGGCTCGAGCGGCAATCTCCGGCGTAGGGTAAGTTCCGAGCCAGATGCGAGCCTTCTTATTGTGAGGCTGCCGAACCTCGCAGACCCATTTCCCGCCATTGCGCTCCGGAACTCCTCAGTACAGGAGCGTCCATGGTCCATGGAAAATGATGGCCTGTCGGTGGATTTGCTGGCCCCGTCCATTTCACTCGCCTAAATCCAAGTATAACACCCCACCGTCCGATGCCATTCTAGACAGATCTAGAGATAGTCGGATCTACTGAACACGCTGCAAATTAAGATCTGGAGGACCCGATGCCATCTTAAGCAGAAGATCTAGAGATAGCCGGATCTATTGAACACGCTACAAATTAAGATCTGGAGGAGACGTAGGAAGATTCGGGTCGGACTCGGATCATACGGTTTGTTGGGTTGTCTTGGACTCTACGGAACGCCGGACGGTTGCGGTCGCGTACCACCTGTGCGGTGAACTCTGAGTCTGCGCTCTGCCACTGCACCTCCGAATGCCTTCCAAGGATAGGATCGCATACTTCTACGACGGTAATTCCTCCTTCCCCTCTCCCTTCCATACATCATCCCCTTCCCTTCCTCTGCTTCACTTCTCCTAAAACCCTAGAACCTCCAACTACTTTGTACATAATTTGATTCCTCACAAAAAACGATAGCTACTGCCTACCAACCGGCAAAGTTTCAGAATACGATGAAACTACGCCACTCCCGTGCAGGTTTTTCTGAGGCGTGTGTCTGATGTTGCAGGAGACGTTGGCAATGTCTACTTTGGGCCCAACCATCCCATGAAGCCCCACCGTCTCTGTATGACGCATCATCTCGTCCTCTCCTACGACCTTCACAAGAAGATGGAGATATATGTTAGTCGTAAGAATTTTCATGCTGTCTATTTGTTGCCACCATTAACGTTGTCGAATTTAATACCTTCCATCAATTAATCCATCAGCTTAATCTTTAATTTCCCCCCCCCCCATTTCTCCGTTTTTACTTGCAGCGTCCACACAAGGCCTACCCCACAGAGCTTGCTCAGTTCCATTCCACAGATTATGTTGAGTTCTTGCATCGGATAACCCCCGACTCCCGGCATTTGTTCTCAAACTCGTTGGCGAGATGTATGCCTTTTTTACAAAGCTGCTTCTTTGTATTTACTTGGTGAATGCAAATTACTTTTTTTCTTTTTGGATCGGAGAAATATTAACTCTTCTCTATATACTGGAGTTGGCAATTCATTTGTCACGTTACGTGCTATTATAATCTTGTACGAGTAAGTTAGTAGATAGCAATGGCATCCACAATTAGCTACAGATATGCATGCTTTCAAAGTAATGCCTGCATTTTTTGTTATGTTCATTTTGGCATTTTGTAGTGCACATAGTATCATGAAATGTCTTTAGTTGTATCAGCTGATTTCAGCCTCACCTTCAAGGCAATGTTTCCTCAACTCTGAGACCATACGAGCATGCTAAATTTGTAGACTTTATGTCACACTGGTTGAATAGGAATACATGATCCTATTCTTCTATGGACTGGACAAAAGAATGGGCATGGAAATCACCTTTTTTACATTGCAAATGAACACATTATTTATGATTTCATTCAATTTCAGATAATCCATTATTTCAGTTGATTTAGGCATATTGATGATTATTACTGTCTAAAACTTGTTTTCCTCTTTTTGATATATTCTTGTTTCTTTATGTGCAGACAAGCTTGGTGAAGACTGCCCAGTGTTTGACAATTTGTTTGAGTTTTGTCAAATTTATGCTGGTGGAACATTAGGTTTGTTGTTTCTTGTTTCTTGTTTCCACTAAAATATCATTCAGATTTCAGGCAATACTCATCCTGAAATTTTTTTTTTCATGTAGACGCTGCACATAGATTAAACAATAAGCTTTGCGACATTGCCATCAATTGGGCTGGAGGCTTGCATCATGCAAAAAAAAGTGAGGCATCTGGTTTCTGTTACATCAATGACCTAGTTTTGGGGATCCTTGAGCTTCTCAAGTACCATGCTCGAGTTTTATACATAGACATAGATGTCCACCATGGTGATGGAGTTGAAGAAGCCTTTTACTTCACGGACAGGTAAACATGTAAGTTTTGATTGTTTATGAATTATTTTGGAATTTAGTCATGATGAAAAGAAAGAAAATTCAATTTTTTTCTAATTAATAATTTATTTTTCCTATCTATATTCAACTTTGTAAAGACTAGATGATAAGATATTACAATTACCAGTTGCCTGAAACTCATATTATCGAGCACTAATCAAATTTTCTTCCAGGGAAATGACAGTCATGTTTTCAAAAAAATTTACATTTTCTAATTAATGTTTTTTATTTTTCTATATATTCAATTTAGTAAAGCCTAAATAATAAGAGCAACTAATAGTTTCCTGGAACATTATTGGGTACTAATCAATATTTTTTTCCAGAGTAATGACTGTCAGTTTTCACAAATATGGAGATTCGTTTTTTCCTGGGACTGGTGATGTTAAGGTGACATTTACTTTATATGGATTCATTTTGTTTGGATGATGACCAAAATAGAAAATGCTGGCTTGAAATTTTGGTGTCCATTCTATGAAGATAATTCTTAAATGCCCTCATCAAAGGAGAATTTGATTGTTTCTATTATTGAAGGACATAGGAGACAGAGAAGGAAAACATTATGCTATTAATGTCCCACTTAAGGATGGGATAGATGATTCTTGTTTCACTCGTCTTTTTAAAATTGTAAGTCGTATGGTTCAAGAACTGTATGGGTTTTTCTTCTAGACAAGGTGCTTTTTACTCAATCTAATAGCACTTTTACTTCATAGATCATATCCAGAGTTGTTGAAACATATCAACCTGGTGCAATAGTTCTGCAATGTGGAGCTGATTCACTTGCTGGAGATCGCTTAGGGTGCTTCAATCTTTCCATTGATGGTGACTATTTTACATGATTGGTGATTCTAATGTTGAAGATAGCAAAAAATGATTTACTACCTTTATTGAATTATCAGCATTTTAAAATTATTTTGTATTATACTGAAAGCAAGTACATCCTCTCTGTATAACAATTACTTTTATTTTTAGAACCTAAAACAAAAAATTTTGATGTGATAGATTTTGTGAAAATGGGTGAAATTGTGCATGGTATTTCTATGAGAAAGTTCGCATAATTTCCATAAATGAAAATTTTGCTGTTTATAGGATAGTAGATTAAATTATGAGTTTTTGTTCTAATTTATTTGAGTATAATTTCACGTGAACATAATTTTTTGTGGATGTAAATAATACTTTAAAGTTGTTGTAATGATAATTACCTCATAAAATGCATATACTCTTGATTATGCATAATCTGGATGGCCTATAGTCTAAACCAACACAACTTATACGTGTATGATGCCTCAATGTTGTAGTTCCTTATATTAGTTATGACTTGAGTTATCATTGCATACTTTTGTAACCTATATCAATATTTTATTAGTTATGATTTGTGATTAACTATCTAATTATTATTTGTTGTTGAATCATGAATGTACATCACAATTAACATTTGAGACATGTATGTTGTTTTAGCCTATTACATATCAATATACTATAATTAGTGTTTTATGTTTATTGTTGTTTGTGTTTGCCATTTAATTATCTTATAAAAAAACTGTAATCCTATAACCTTACAAATGTTTCTTATTGTTGCCTAATGAAATCCACCTTGTCACCTCCTCAAAAAATTATCTCATGGAAAATCTCATAACTAATAAACACACAAACAGATAGAGAGATGTTAATTGTATTTTTATCCATGTTGTGTATTCATATTATTAGAAATAATATGCATGTCCATAACTGTACCTAGGTATCAATTTATTACTTGGAAAAAATGAAGTGTTGATAGAAATGCATCCACATTGTACCAGCCTTGTATCAATGCTGGTCCATTGCAAATATTAACAAGTATATCATGCATAATCAGCTTGATCGGTAGAATTGAAAGAATTGTAAGTCTAGAATGTTGGTAACTACTGAAAACAATCATCATCTTTTTGGGGTTATAGCAACATTTCCACGTTTCTGTAATAGCCTGTACATATTTGTTCCTGCACCAAAATCGAACCTCATCTTGTGTTGCAAACCTATAATTGGGAAGAAAGATGCTGAGGTTCCCCTTCCCGTAGCAGTTTGCGTCTGATAACCCGTTAAAATAGGTTGACCAACTCACTTTTGAATAAAGATTCCACATTTTTTTGTTAACATGAAATAAAATGTTGCGGTAAATTGCCAATAAATCCATTCAAATATTTTATTGTATGTTCAACCTAAGTGTGTTTGCAATGCATGATTTTATTTCTATAATTGAAAAGTCATATCTTACATTGATTCAAATATCTTGCATTTTTTCAAAGACGTGCAGTTCTACTCTCTTTATGTCTAAAAGGCTGATTTATTTTTTAGTTCAACTTGAGGTTTCATCCTTCCATCCATTTCCGACCTTTGTATCTTTGTTCCACCGGCTGCTCATTTCTTCGCTCTATGGTGTACACTACAGAATTTATAATATAGTTTTTGTTATTTTGATCATTACAGGGCATTCTGAATGCGTAAGATTTGTGAAGGACTTTAATTTACCTCTTTTGGTATGTTTCAGTCTATTTTGTTGGGGTTACCTTCCTTGCATACCATACTTAATATATGTTACTGGGATTCAAATATTGCAAGGTTACTGGTGGTGGTGGGTACACGAAGGAGAATGTAGCTCGTTGCTGGGCAGTTGAAACAGGCATCCTGTTAGACACGCAACTCCCAGACAGTGTGTAATCTTACCTAAGGCTGCATCCTCTATGAGATGTTTTTGGATATCATTTATGCTTGATGCATGTTAGCCATGGTATAGGATCTATGGTTAGGTTCTCTTTGGTTTGTCTGACTTAATTGAAATAAGAAGGAACTTTTAGACATATCTTTTTGGTTATTTCTATCAAAATTGAAATTTAGATTTGTTTGCTTGAATAGTAGAATGTTTTTGAGTTTTTTATTTACAAGGTAATTACTTATTGGTCAAATTACCACATAGAAAGTATTGAGTTTTAATTTCTCTTATATTTATCATTGATTCATCTAAACATACACATTTCAGTAACATTAACTTTTTGCTTATGTTTTTGCTTTACAGCTAAGTATTTTAAGTTATAAAATATAGCTAGGTGTATGGCCTTAAGACCATTAGATGACATGCAAGAAAGAGCTTGAAATGAATGGGGAGGCAACCTTTGGAACTTAAAATTTCTGAGAGGACATGATCATTTTCTAACGTTACTGTTCTCATGGTTTAGCAATGTCAGAAACATGGGTTCCAGTTTTGCATAATAATTGCCATGTTGTCCTTTTTTCCGAGTAGGCATCTTCTTTATTTTTCACGTCTGACCTCATAAATTAAATATACATTATCACTTGCAGTCCCAGTTTAACTCTTCTACTGAGACTTGACATTCATATTCCATTTGTGTGCTCTTTTTGTGTTCTTGTGATTTATAACAGAAATTCCAGACAATGATTATATCAGATATTTTGCTCCAGATTACTCCTTGAAGATACAGAATAGGAATATGGTATGCTTTTTAACCTATAGTTTTATTTTTTTTATTTCCCCTGATTCTTGATCTGTTTTTAATTTTTTCAATGCTTCAGAAAATAATCAATTAAACAAATGATATAATTCAATCACTTAATTAGTAAATTAGTATAACCAAAGGCCATTCCTTTCCCATACTATGAACAAAAAGGCAAATTTAAGGACTACAATTAAAGCAACTCAAGTGAGAATTTTTAATCCTGGAAGCCTTGTCACTTCCCTTTTTCAATTCCAGACATCAGATGAAATAAATTCGGGACATGATGGCATTTGTCTTGTCTCTTGCAAGATGGCAATAAATGCTTTTTTGTCGTCAACCCAATTAGCTTGTATTATAGATGCTACAGAAGCAGCTAGGTCAATCTCATTACTTTTATCAACCTTTTGAAGTTATGAATGGGAGAACTGGGTCAATTACCTAACATTGTCTGTTGGCTTTATTAATTGGTGAGCCAGGACAATTTGAATAGCAAGTCCTATATCAATGCAATCAAGGCACAAGTTCTTGAAAGTCTGCGGTACATACAACATGCTCCTGGTGTGCAACTCCAAGAGGTATGGTTGTTCAGTCCTTGTAGTAGGCATTGCAGAGACTTTATATTCAGCAGTTATCTTTGCACATCATTTTATATGATAACAATTCACTTGTTACCTTTAGAATTCTGATCTTTCATCAGATTGAAGTTCGTCCCGTCCTTGCTGTGTTACAGTAGAAATTTGCAAGATCAATGCTTTTCATTTGTTAGTGAGGGTAATGCTGGTGATTAATTCAGATGAATTTATCACGTGGACATGTATTTGTTTATAAATTTCTTTTTTACAAATATAGCAATAGTCGAGATTCTGGGTATCGAACTTTTCAGACATATAACAAAAGGCAACAAGGAAGACATCATTCCCTTAATTGAATGTCTTGTAGGTGCACTCTCGTGTGTTTTCAATCAATATATCATGGAAAAACTTGTATTTGTGGGCCTTATCTAAGTTGTGTAGAAGACCATGCCTTGTACGAAAAGCGTTGGTTGGGTTCCTAAGATCACTATACATCGTATATAACAACAGAGCCTCAGGTGATTTTGACGTTTGTCACTGTTGCAGGTGCCCCCCGATTTTTACATCCCAGAGTTTGACGAGGACGAGCTAAATCTCGATGAAAGACTACACCGTATGCAGATAAAATTTATGTTTGTTTCTTTATCAACAAAGCTTATTGTAATCATATGGTGCCAAGATGCTTAACCCCCCCTCCCAGTTTTTTATAAACGTTGGTTTATTTTCATTGATTTCTTAGCAATTCTCTCCATATTTTTTAAGCTTTTCAACAGCGCAAAACTATGTGTTTATGGACATGAAATAGAATATTGTACTAACTCGGTTATTTTCCCTTTCTGGGAGTTGTGGCAGAACGTTTTCAAGAAAAGCAAATCCAACGGGACGATGAGTACTATGAAGGGGACAATGACAACGATGCTAAAATGGATATTGATCCTTAGGTAAATCAAATCATGGCTCCCGAGCCACGCCATCTATCCTCATGTCGTGTAATTGTTGATTATTGTTCTATACGAGAGATTTGGAGATTCGAATGCGAGGTTACGAATGAATGGCTGTATTCGGAATCGGAAATCCAAATTAAGTTGTTATTATTATTAAGATATTAGCTTCAGATATCTGGATTGAGTTTTTTTAGATTTAGATATTATCTAAATTTAGATGAGTCCATCTGGTATTGATTCAGATATTTGAAAGGATATCGAATTATGATTAGATGGATTCAAATTATCCCAGTATTAAACGTATATAGGCTTGAATATGGGTCTATCCAATATAAGTTTACTTCGTTTACACCGTTGTATATCGTATACCAGGCCATCTTCTAGAACTACCACACATGAAATATTATTTTTTTGTTCCTCTTTATGTTAGTTGTGATATTGGCATGAATGATATCAGTATTTGTAGGGTCCGTGCCATGGTTCGTGTCACCTCACGGCTAATTACGTGCCTCGATAACCAAGTTACTTGTCGTCAGGGGGAGGGATATGACTGATTCCGATGGTAACATACTTCATCGGACAAGATGGGTTATAATTTAAAGATGTTTTGTGGTTTCCTTTTTTTGTAAATATCTTTTTTGGGGATATAGGAAATGATACCTCTAGTATATTTTATCGTTTTAAATTTTTGTTGTCACAATTCATAAATTAAAATTTTATTTCTATTACCACATGGACAACTACTAGTAATTATTACAAATCCTTCTTATTTACCTAAATAAAAACATATAAATGAAAATCTAGTCATCTCTCGTAAATAAATATTTTTCATGATTATAAATACTTATTTTAGCACAAGTTTGAGTAAATGGATAAGACTCAAGATTTTTATTATCCAAAAATATTCTATGGTATATTCAAGAGTATAAAAGACTCAGTAAAAATGTATTGAGGGGTTTTTCCTAGTGGTTATACCAGGTAAATTTTCCTAGCGAAATTCTAAATTTTTTTCCCGCGTATACATGAAAAGGTGAAAGTGTTCGTATAGATTTTACTTTTAGATGATTATAAATATATAATATAATTTTTACCTAAATCAAATAAGTGCTAATCCTTGACGTAAGGTCTTAAAATTTAACAATTTTCTATCAAATTTAAACCAACGTTTCTTAAATAAAAATGATAATAAATATAACTATAATTAATATAAAATTTTGACATATAAAAGAATATTATGGCATGGATTAAATAATTGGATAAATATATTTAAAAATTTAAAGTAAAACATGAGGGTGAAAATGTGGGTTTTCTGATGACGCCACGCCGCCTGGAAAACTTCATCGAAACGTCGTAAGCCCGTCACCGGCATTTCTCTTCCGCTGCGGTGGTCGGATCGACGACGACGAGGGGAAGCCAGTCGTGGAGGATCTGGTAAGAGTGTGCTGCTGGATCTTCTGTTCGAATTTCGATTCGCTAGCTTTTGTACTCTCTGTTGCTCTCGTTCTCGTCCCAAAAGTTGCGGTGATTTGAGATGTTTTAGCAAAATTGGGGAATATCGATTTTGTGAGTATCCTGGTTTTCTTTGTTTTTTTTTTTGTTGTTGCGCTTTCGGTTGACGATGAAAAGAAAATTCCAAGGTACAGGATTGATTACGGTAGGATTCCGGTCTAGTACGGACTCGTGGCGAGCAGAAACCGTTGTTAAGGGCTCCATCTTTCACGCGAATTACGTTCGCAGACATGGAGCGAGCAGAAACTCCAACTCGTCTGCTCGCCTTTGCGCTCTTTCTTCCCTCAACTACTTGCTCCCCAATTCGAAGAATTCCTGTGAGGATTTTCTTCTCTAGTACTTCCCTTTTATGATTGTGGTCGGGAAAACCGTTTTCCACACGGATGTGGCTTATATTACTGCGCGGGAGTATCATGGTCGCCTTCTTCTATCGTAGTCAGCGGTGGTCTGCCTTTTCGTGCAAAGAAATGGTTTTCTTTTTGCTGTTTTTATAAAAATTGAGTCCGTGGACTTGTTCGTGCTTACTACATTACTGTTAATCGTGGCTTTCGTTAATATTTTCATGTGCAACATATGTAGCGAATAACTGCCTGCCATCTATTGCATCTGACTTCATCGTTCATTCTGCTCAGAAATCTGAATTGGAAGATCAACAGCTGGACTTCTTTGTCTAGTCATGGGGACTGCAGAGGCTGTTCTACCATTTTTATCTGGCGTAGTGCCCAATGACCTATCGTCTAGGGTATGCATGGCTTCTTCTCACCAAACATCACCTATAAGGCCCCATTACAGGAGGAAAGGAGTGTCAAAGAGCAACCGTCTCTTTTATAGCTTCAATGTGCCAAAGACCTGTACCAATGTAGATGGAATTCTACAAGCTGGGGCTATCATTCATGAAAAGGAATCCTTCAATAGATCAAAGTTTCACAGGTGCAAATGCCAACGGGCTGACAGCATCAGTGGCATAAATGGTAATGATGGGAATGGGACCTGGATTAGACAGTCCATTAACAAAACAGGTGAAATGCTTGGCAAAATGAACAGCCAAAATGGCATTGCTTTTGAGGAATTCCGTCAATTGAAAAATGAAAATGAGGATTCGTCGCTCCAAAATGATGTACTAGCTATTGCAGGAGGTACGAAGCAAGCAAAGCAAAGTAGCAAAGGACAGCTCGTCGAGGAAGAAGCTTGGAGACTTTTACGAGAATCTTTAGTTCTCTATTGTGGTAGTCCAATTGGAACAATCGCCGCAAATGATCCTTCTGATTCAAGTGTCTTGAACTATGATCAAGTTTTTATTCGGGACTTCATTCCCTCTGGAATAGCATTTCTTTTAAATGGAGAATATGAAATTGTTCGGAACTTCCTTCTTCATACACTGCAGTTACAGGTAACTTTCTTCTATACTACATCACAAAGTATAGTTTTTCAATTTATATTTGATTAACCAAATCATTATCAGCTTTATAGTATTTCTGCTTTTGATGCTGCGTTTTTGTTTTTAATTTCAGAAGTTGACTTCGAACTTTAATCTGACTAGAGGTCAATGGTTTTCATGTATTTGTCTCTTACCTCGATAATTTAAGGTCAACTCTGAAAAGCTTGCGGTGATGTCTTTAAGCTGCTAATTGAATTGTTAGCGCACTTTGTGTTTCAAACAACGTAATAACGTCTAGTCCAGACCATGCATATGATAATAATGGCTTTTTCCCTGATAAAGGGTATCCCATACAAATTCCGAGAAAGATATGGTGCAATAAACATTTTTGTTTTTCCTCTCACACACTGTTACTAATATTAGTTGGAATTAAGAAACAAGATTGGCTCATAAATGAACTAAATATTATCTAGTTATCATGTTTTTTTAACTCTCCAAAGATACTGATGGTTGTCCTTGCAACGTCAGAGCTGGGAGAAAACAATGGACTGCCATAGTCCAGGTCAAGGTTTGATGCCTGCTAGCTTTAAGGTGCGAACGGTTCCCCTTGATGGCGATGATTCCACAGCTGAAGAGGTTTTGGACCCAGATTTTGGAGAATCTGCAATAGGTCGTGTTGCACCTGTTGATTCTGGTAAGTGCATTCCAATTTCATTTTTTGGAATCTCTTTGATGTATCCATGATGTGCACCACTTCTCTTGCAAATCATTCCAGAAGAACATGCCATAAATTTCTTTTTTTTTGAGCAGGGGCATACCATTGATTTCTGAAGTTGCTTAACTTGACCTTGTGTTGTGTCTTCCTCTAAAATAAATCCTCCAAAATAACTTGGCCTTGTCTCTGTACCAGGATTGTGGTGGATTATTCTGTTAAGAGCGTATGGAAAATGTTCTGGGGATCTTTCATTTCAGGAGAGAATTGATGTTCAGACGGGAATTAAGATGATATTAAAGCTTTGTCTTGCTGATGGTTTTGACATGTTTCCAACGCTACTGGTGACTGATGGTTCATGCATGATAGACCGGCGCATGGGAATTCATGGCCACCCTCTCGAAATCCAGGTAAGATAATTATGTTAGTGTGAGTTCAGCTACCATGTACTATGGAGGGATTTCATCCTCTGTCTTCGTGTTATAGGATTTTCTATGTACGATCAATAATTATAATTGAGTGTAATTCCTGACGTACTTTGTCTTGCTCCAGGCTCTCTTTTATTCGGCGCTGCTGTGTGCTCGGGAGATGCTTACACCAGAGGATGGATCAGCAGACCTCCTTAGAGCCTTAAATAATCGATTGCTAGCATTATCGTTTCACATCAGAGAATACTATTGGCTTGACATGAAAAAACTCAATGAGATATACCGGTACAAGACAGAGGAATATTCCTATGACGCGGTAAACAAATTTAACATTTACCCTGAGCAGATTTCTCCTTGGTTAGTGGAATGGATATCAGAGAAAGGAGGATATTTTATAGGAAACCTACAGCCTGCTCATATGGATTTTCGTTTCTTTTCTTTGGGAAACCTGTGGTCTATAGTATGCAGTTTGGCAACCTGGCGTCAGTCACATGCCATTTTGGACCTAATTGAAGCCAAATGGTCAGATTTAGTTGCAGATATGCCTCTCAAGATATGTTATCCTGCACTAGAAGGTCAGGAATGGGCGATAATAACAGGCAGTGATCCAAAGAACACGTCAGTGCCCATATGCTCATATTATTTTGCGGTAAAGTGTTCATGCTTCCGTTCATATTTCTAAGCCCTTTGTTTTGCGTACAGGCCTTGGTCATATCACAATGGTGGCTCTTGGCCAACTTTACTCTGGCAGGTAAGCCAACTGTTTTTCCACTCCTATCTTGAGCTACTGTTATTTCCAGTGGTTGCTTTAATCATAACATCAAAAAGTTTGGTTCATGGTGATTTTGAATAAAATATTTATCCCTGTCATCTTGTTGCGCCACGTCCTTGTGCACCGATATTTTTTCCTATGTAACTAAAATGGTCCAGATTTTTCTTCTTGCGGTCATTACATCTGGAATATTTAGTTATAACGGTATAGAAGGTGCCATATAAGATTTATATATTATGTATTTTAGAATAATGTGTGCGTTGAGCTGTATGGTGGCCAAATCCAATTTTAGGTTCCTGCATCTCCTCCACATGTTTGTCCTCACGATACGACTACCGAATACTGAAAAAAGTAATGGTGTTGTGCAGCTCACAGTTGCTTGCATCAAGATGGACAGGCGAGATATAGCTGCAAGAGCTATTGAGGTTGCAGAGAGACGGATATCAAAAGAGAAGTGGCCTGAATATTATGACACGAAGAAGGCTCGCTTTATTGGTAAACAAGCGCGGCTCTTCCAAACGTGGTCGATTGCAGGCTATCTCGTGGCAAAGCAGCTCCTTGCTAACCCAGATGCTGCCAAGATTCTTGTGAACGAGGAAGATGCAGATCTCGTCAATGCCCTAAGTTCGTTGTTTGATGCTAATCCTCGCAGAAAGCAGGGTCCGAGAACAACCAAGAGTTACATAATATGAGAATATGTAATTAACCTTACAAATGTATCACAGGTTCTGCCGAAGAAAGAGAAGTCATTGATGGCGTGGACTCCATCCTGATGTCCCTGTAGTTCATGTACGGTTCGATTATTTGCCCAAAGAAAATTATAAATCTCATGGTCATACATTTCTATTGGCTTACAGACTTAGCCGAATGGATTGGTTTTGGTGTGGACGGAGGAAATAGCCTCACTGCTTCTCCCAGCTGGGGCTTTATTTATAGAATTAGAGTGGGGGGAGGGGGGGGTATGTGAGGAAAAGGAATGTATAAAAAGTAAATGAGTTGTTTGTGTCTGTTGGAATTTTAAAAAAGTATTGATAAATTTTTTGTGATATAAAAAATATAGATTTCTTAGATTCTCACTCAGAAAAATTCGAGAAACCCTCCTCTCCTCGACAACGATCGACCATGCATCTAATTGATCACACACTTGCCTCTTCCCTGCAAGTTAATTAACCATCGTTGCTCCTTCCTGCAAACTAATTAACCATCATTGCTAATCAACCATCGTTGCTCCTCCCTACAAGTTCTTCAACCTCTGTTGCTCTTCCTCCTTAC
The DNA here is from genome assembly GCA_036874045.1 of Cymodocea nodosa. Taxonomy (NCBI): domain Eukaryota; kingdom Viridiplantae; phylum Streptophyta; class Magnoliopsida; order Alismatales; family Cymodoceaceae; genus Cymodocea; species Cymodocea nodosa. The sequence continues at coordinate 137,396 of JAZBRI010000008.1, forward strand.
AAGTTTTCGATCAACCACACTTCTCTCCTCTCCATGAGTTGATCAACCTTTATCGCACCTCCTCCCTGCAAATTGATTGACCACCACTGATTTTCCTCTTTGAGAACTCTTCGACCTTTGTCGTTCCTCATGAATTCTTCAATCTTTGTCACTCCTCTTAGAAATAAAATCTAATTGTTTAGTAATGACACTATAACACAATTCTAAAAAACTCACCTTTAAAACTCATTGTAATTGGGAAGTAAAGAGAATAGAAGAAAGAACACACTGAATACAGTATTTACATGGTTCAGTAACTGCCTACGTCTACGGAAAGTTGAATGCTTTTTTATGAGCTTCGACACAATCAATCATATATTTTTATAATATCATAAAAGTTTATATACTATTTAACATAGAGTTAATAAATCTTTAATTACAATAGAACCATTACAATAGTAAAATAAACACTTCGAAAAAGGAAGACTTATTTTCGAAGCCTTTCATCTTAACTCTCTAAAAGTTGCAGCATTTCAGATAATTATAGGACTTAACTATCTGAAGAAAGTCTTCTCTTTACATTTGTTATAATGGACGTATTAGTAGGCTAATTATTTGGAGAGATTTTATCTTTCAAATAGTTATAGTCCTAACTATTCAAAAATCCACTTACATCTTTCTTAATCCTTTTAGAAGGTTTTGCCTGTAACTTTCTAAAAATTCTTGCCTTTTAGATAGTTATTATCTTAACTTTTTGAAAACTCACTTAAATATCTCTTGACTATTTTCAAAAGGTTGTAGTTGTGACTTTTCGAAAACCTATGACCTTCAGATAGTTGTTGTTCTAACTATCTTAAGATTTACTTAAGTCATTGACTTTTGGATACTTAACTTCTTAACTATCTGAATATCTACTTAAGTCCCTAACTTTCAAATACTTAACTTCTTAACTATCTGAAGATTCACTTAAGTATCCTTTAAGTCATTTCGGATGATTCTGCCTGTAATATTTGGAAATCTTTTAACTTTCGAATAATTAACTTAAAAATTTCTAACTATTCTATTATTTTCAAATACTTTAAACTGAAAATATTCTAAAAATATTAATCTACTAGAGACTTATAATTAACAAGCTTCCGATTGAACTTAAACATCTTGTGACATACTTCACACCTATACTACTTGCCCTAACAATCTTCCCTACGAACCCTTGATTGATCATGCACTTGCCTCCTCTATGCAAGCTGATTAACTTTTACCACACCTCCTTACAAGTGGTTTGATCACCACACCTCTTCTATGCACCCTTAGGCCACTGAACTAGAAGTTTGCCTCTTCTTCAATTATGTCCTCTAAGTTGCCTTCTTCAAGAATCCTTCAACTATTACTGCCCCTCCTCCCTGCAAAGTTATGTATTTGAGGGACCTATTTCTTCCTTTTATTGTGCAAATTTACTTGTTAAAGAATAAGTTTTGTTAGAATTATTTAAGAAAAATGCAGATGTTGATTGATGATTGTATGTTTTAAATTGTGATTTATGGCCATCCATGGATTTCTTAAAAAAAAATTCTTATCATCAAGAAGTAATTAGTTTTTGAAGCCCTTCCACCTCTATTTTTGACCCCATCATATAGAATCTAGTGAAGTTAACCGTCAGCCCAGACAACATCTTAAGGATATTAAAGAAGAACTTGAGATTAAACATTTTCTCCCTTGATGTCGCTTTACAGGAAAACGATGTAACGTTCACATATGTTAATTCCAAGGTTAGGCAACTTCTTATGTTATCAAATAGGTAAGGTGGAAGAACCTTATTCAGTATGTTGACAGTAATATAGTTTATAGTATATTAAAATATTGATATTAACAAAAATTCTAAACAATTAATAATGCAAACATTATAATAATAATGTTGTGTCCATCTCTACCGATTAAGACACTAAAAATAGTAATGTCATATCAGCATTTAACTAAGAAACCACTAAATACTATATATTAAATACTAAACCATTTAGGACAGCATTGATGTCGACGTATTATACCTTATAATTCTGTCAAGAAAGGATACTACATATTGTTACTGGCCTTTACTCTGTACGAGTTTTTATTTGTATGCCATTTAAAAATTTATTATTCTCGTAGAGATACCCTCACCTGTCAAGGGCAAACCGTAAGAATATCAAAGTAAAAAAAAAAAAAAATTGACAATAACATTCAAATAAATATGAATTTCGAATATCGTATAATTAATTATTATCTTTTTGATGGTACGTACGTAGATAAACTTTTAGACTCAGGACGCAACCCTCATGACGCAAGAGTGGAGGCTATGGATCGTTTTGTTTGAAGCGGTACGAACCCAAGCTGATCTGTCATACGTACCTGGCAAAGATGGTGCCGGTAGCATCGTTATTCAAATTTTATGAGTTTCAAATAGTTTTAGTTCCTTTTTCATCGTGGAGTAGAAATCATAGTTCATTCTGTATCACACATGACGTGAAGCAACTCCAGTGGTGGTTCAGAGATGGAAATGGCGAAAAAACTTGAGCGAACGTCTGCACCCGTTCACCCTGCAATAATAGAAATTTAGGTGTGAAGACTTACTCTTAATAAAATAATGAAGCGAGATATGATTACAAAAGAGAGCTCAGCAGTGATCAAGCCATCATCCCAAACTTTCTATCGGAGTCTTTCGCATAGAAAACCTTTTCAACTAACAAAGGGACAGCAGGAAAAAAATTATTTAGGAAAGCCACATCGTTTCAGAGATCTTCAAGAAAACATCGTTTCCGCTTCATGTCCATTTTGACACTTCATGACAATCGACTGCAATTATCACCTATACCAAATCATCCACTGATGTGGCATTAATAACAAAATCTCCATATTATTGAATCTCTTTTAAGGTGAGCTAATTATACCGACAAGAAAAGCCCATCATGATTTTTGCCTAGTTGGACAAACATTTAGCCAGAAGAACAATAATAAGGCTCAAATGAGGTATTCCATGACACAAAAGGTCGTCTGCATGAGAACAACAATAAATTTGTTTGAACCAAATCAAATGTTTTCTCACTGATCTCTATCCATTTCAGGGTATATATTTCATAGTCCACTCAAGAACAATATATTTAGGTTTATTATCTTAGCAAACGGTCTCTATATGAAGGTAAGGCTACATACAATTAAATCCTTGTCAGACCATACATTGGTGAGGGCTTCGTGCACTAGATTTTTCCTTGTTATCTACAGAATGGGAAACATGGTGAGTTGAAACAGTTCACAAAATAGATGTGAAATCAGGGAGAAGAGAGTAAAAGGGATATAAACTAATGAGAGTGGGTTACATATTTATAAGGTAATTAGATAAATAGAAATCCAACAACCCTTAAATTCACACACCAACTAATAAAATGTTCAACAATATGCAATACTATTTTATCATGGAACAAAAGCATGGTGCATCAACTACCATTAGCTTTGTTTGTCTGCTTGAAGGTGAAAATCACATGTATTTTCATGTTGGTTGTTTGCAAATAAGTGCAGGATCTGCAGATGGACCATCCGAGTCCAATCGTAAACACAAAAAGTTCTTGGGGGAATGGTAAACAGCTCCACACACCACTAGACGAGCAAGAGAAGAAAAGAGAACTCACCCTTCAGATGTTCTCAGCTAGAATGCTGTCAAGTAATGACTCACAAGCATCTTCAAGCAAATTCAGAACCTACAAAGATAGACAATGAAAATTCAACATGATAAAACACTAGTATTTAGTAGCTTGTTACCGGTCATGGGATTATATATTGGAATTAGAAATTACGTCATCACATAAAAAATGTAAGGTTTGACCATTACAAAAGACAATAAAAGGACTGTAGTTCGGCCTTGATTAAGTGCATGCAAAATGTTGCTCTTTGAAGATAAGAAGCCTGTTAACCATATGACATAAAAACAAAAGAAAAAAAGAAAAGAGGCCAATCTCTGTTTCCTTTTTCTACTATAAGTTTTAACCTATTACACCTACGGATTAAATGGAAATTGTATAAATCAATAATAATGGATCACAGAAGGGACACATATGACACCTTTCCTGCAAAACTAAAATGCATCCAAGCAATGATTTACCTTCTCAAAACCTTGAGGTCCACCATAGTAGGGATCAGGAACTTCAGTTTCACTATGATTCCTACAGTACGAACACACCAACTTAACCTACAAAAACATTACATATGACATTAATTATCTTAAAGTACAAGCATAAAATCGTGTTGTAACCATATTTTAAGGGAAGAAGCATCTTTGTTCACTACAACAAAATGGACCTATTGAAAATCGGTTTCCAAATCTAGTATCACTGTCAGGCCAAGTCCTTTATAGTGAAGTGAAAAAATTGTTTTGGCAAGAGGTCAGATTAGACCTCCAAATTGGTTGAGATTACAAGTGCTGACAGCCGGGGCATCGAGTGCCAGGTCCTTGATGTAGGCAGGCCATGCTACGTATTGTGGAATTACCGCTTACCTTGTAATTTCTTCATGCGGAACAACGTATAATTACCATCCCACAAGCTTTGTTTTTATATAAAAAACGCAATCTTTGGTGCGTTTGGGTTTCCACTGAAACAATTTGTAAATACTACTATGTTTACGAACCTTTTGTTGAGCATTTTCCGGGAGAGACTCCTTGTTTCTCCAGCCCTCATATGCAGCCAGTATATCATCTGACAGTGTTTGGGAAGTGAGGGAATCAGTGGCCACGAGCCGTGGCAGAAATGGAGATCCCGCCTTGCTTTCAAAATTCAATAAATGAGTAAGTTAGTTAATTATCACCTTTATTCCGTTTGTCCATGGCCAGTATGAGGTCGAAGTCGGTGAAATCCGGCGGGCGGACGGGCCTGGAGATGGAGGTGACCTCGATCCCACGCCTCTTCGACGCATCCCTCATCCTCGGGTCCGCTGGCTCCCCCTTCCGATCCAAAGGCAGACCGGACGCCAAAGTTCACAACAACTCTCTTCAATTCAACCACAAAAAAGAAGGGGTCTAGAGAGAAACAGAATGTCGCGTCGTGGCTTTTTTCCATGTTACCTGGTGGTAGGCGATGGTGCCGGCGGAGTCGATTGTGAAGCGGGAATCGAGAGCCCTCTTGGTCACCAGACTCCGGAACACCGCTTCCGCCGCCGGGCTCCGGCAGATGTTACCGAGGCAAACGAAGAGAACTGCGAAGGGCTTGGATTCGGCGGAGGATGTGAAGCCGGCAGATGCTGCCATTGGCCCCGCCGAGTTGGAAAAGGAAAAGATGGAAGATGGTATTCGGGAGAATCGATAAGAAGAAGTCGAAGGGGAGACCGTAAGGTTGACCTTGAGGTGGTGGGAAGTAGCAGGAAGGCGATGGCAGAATGGTAATTTTGAGGAAACGGCCACAGCTGACGCCGACGATGGCGTGAATAGCAGAGCGGCGGCACACATTTTTCCTTACTTTTCGGATACTGGACCGATAATCGATCAACCTTGCGGAAATAAAAATAAAATTTATTCATGTCATACAAATTAATCGTAATAAAATAATCAAAAATAATGTACAATAAGGGCTAAAACGAATGGAGGGAAGGATGGATACCGTCCATCTACCGCGATTGCCTTTTTTAAAAAAAAAAAAAATCATAATAGTTTAATTATCATTTCTCGTAGATTTTTATTCATCAAATAATATCAAGTAAAGTAATAAGACCAAGATCCGATTCGTGAAGAGCGGTGGTAAACCCGACAAGTAGTCCAAGTTGTAATACGGTCGTATCGACGGGCCTGATTTGTGCCAAGTGTAAGAGAACTATTGGGTCCACGATCATAATTCCACCGATGGTCATTCACTCTTCCCCGGTAGGTAAAAGGAGAACTCCGAAAAAGCCCGGTAGCCGCGAGATCCATTCATCCATCCATCCATGGCGGAGGAGAAGCACTTTAAGTACGTCATCCTCGGCGGAGGAGTTGCCGCTGTGAGTATTCATTCCACACTCCTCTTCCACATCTCCTCTCTTCGTCGACAACGATTCCGCTGGATCTTGTTGTTCGACTTCCTCTTTCTATCGACTTCATGTTCTTCTCAACTTCTGTTCTGCTCTTTCACCTTTCGTACTGGCATCCGGATTTGTGCTTTCTGTATGTGTCCTCTTTTGTGCGGCTTCGAAAGTGATTTTCCTTGCTTTGCTTTTACCGTACGTTTTAATTTCGGCTGTATCGATATTCTGCTGTTATTTTTCTTGCAATATTCTGCTGTTGCAACTTAAATTTAATTTTTTTATTTTTATTGTAAGTTTATAATAATTTTTTTTTAAAATTTATAGTTGTAACCTAACCCTTACAACATATCAGTTACAACAACAACAAAAAAGGATTTTTTTTTCACTAAATGACCAAAAAACCATTGTTGGAGTTACATACGTCCAGGTCGTTGCAGAAAACTTCATTTCACAACTTATTCATCAAACCTATTCAAATAAGCTACATTTTTGAACTAGTACCTGTTCAATATGAAGTTTCGAACAGGACCTTTAACTAAGAAACGTAGTTGATTGTGGAACCTAGGGGGTTCATTTTGTCTTATGCATTTTCAAGAAATGTGTGGCTATCTTTCCTTCTCAACTATGATGATATCATGTGCGTGTTCATCTGCACTCACTCAAAAATCGTAACATGTGAATTTTATGATTTTTGACTATTTTGATTTTTCCTTGGCAATTTAAGAACAAGATTTCTGTTTTCAATGGCCGTAGGGATATGCAGCAAGAGAGTTTGCTAAGCAGGGTGTCAAACCAGGAGAGATAGCAATCATATCGAAGGAGGCGGTATGAACCTAATGCTTGTTTGATTGCCTTGTTCGAGATTTTTATTTACTCAATTCTACTCAATACTTTTGAGAAGATAACCTCAATAGTTTATCACCGTTTTTTGTAACATGAAATTTCGAGATTAGATAAATTGCATTTGGAGTGATTTGTGGAGATCATTCTGGATTCTCATGTACTGTTGATACTTGACGGTATCTCTGCACATAATAATACATTCATGTCCTGTTTTCACTCTCATTTCGTTATCTAGACAACATTGATGCATCCATGTTTTTTCTAGGTAACTTAGAATATATTATCATCATCCAAGCCGCCCACATTTAGATTTCTGAAGGTGAATTCAAGATTAAATTTCTTGTATTCTTAGTTCTATATCTTGTCAAAATTATTTGTCTTGTAGGCTGCACCCTATGAACGCCCAGCTCTTAGCAAGGCTTACCTTTTCCCCGAGGGTATGCAAATTTTTGTCTTGTGCTCTGATTATCTCGTTAATCATGCCATCATATTTGAGTGGTATACAGTTGTAGGTTTCACCATGCATGCATAGATTTATAAACTTTCATGGTTTGAAAAGGTGAGCATTTTATCTTTCATCATACTCCATCCCTTAGAAGGGAGTATTGGAATATAGACCTCACTTATCATAGCTTCATTTTGGGATAGTCTGATGTGGAAGAGTGAAAGGACTTGAAAATAAATAAAAAGAATAGGCCTCTTTACTCATGATTATATGTTTTTAAGTTAAATGTCTTATGTTTCTACATATTATCAAAATTAAATATAGTCTTTTAGATTAAGTTATTGTACATTTGCTTGATTCAAGAATAAGAATACTTGTATGATCTAAAAAATGTCAGAAGAGTGTTAAAATAATCCTATATGGAAAGTGGAAAGAGGGCATAGAAATATATAAAAAAAATAGACCTCTTCACGCATAATTAATTGATTTTTAATTGGATGTCTTACATTTCTACACACCAAACTCCCTATCTTTGTTCTTTCTTTTCTTGCATTTTCCATTATAGTCATATATTATATTTGTTTTATGTTAAGTTTATCTTTTAGACTTATCAAATTTTATTCTAATTTTATTTCTATGTTTATCTTTTCTTGCAGATCATAAATTATGACCATTATATTCAAGTAACTATATTTTCCGCCCACTTATTTTGTCTTTTGATAGTATATTATGATAAAAATTATCATTATGCTAATTATTTTTATATTATTTACTTATCTAGTTCTGTTAAGTAGACTTATGCAAAGTTTATTTTTAGCTTCATTGAAGCATCAATGCAAAATCCCTACCTTAAAAATGCCATATCTATTGTGTACAATGCTTCTCTTTGTTTTTTTCAATCGTAGTAGAAGTTGGAGACAACATGTTGCTAAAAGTGTTATTTCTTTAACTTGCTTCCTTGGATGTATGATTGATTGTACAAGAATAACCTCCATAGATGGAGTTGGATTATCACTTACTAATAAGAAAAATTTAATCTACCGCCTCAAAAAAGGTGTTTTACTGATTGAAGATTCTACCATTTCTTGTCTTCCCGTCTTTCAACTTGATTTCAATGTTTACTGCTTTATTCAATTGCACAGGATCTGCAAGGCTCCCTGGGTTCCACACCTGTGTTGGAAGTGGAGGAGAAAAGCTACTACCAGAATGGTACACAGAAAAAGGTAATGTGCAGTTTAGTCTATCTGGTGCCTTAAAGACCATCTAATCTCATGGTCTGAACCACTGAATTTTCCATAACATAAATCCTCTACGCAGGCTAGAACCTTTTAGTAATTGTGCACTTCGGACATTTGTGTTTTTCCTGTTCATCTATGCATTTTGATAGTATGATATGGTTATTGCCAACATTTGATTGTCTTCTTATCATTGTTTGTGTATTTCTTGAATCACAATGCTACAGCATGATGTTTGTCTTTATATGCCCAAGGAACCATACATGGCATGCTCGTTATCCATATTTGCAAATAAAATATTTAAGTTTATGCTATCGTGTAAAAATAGAGATATAAGCGTTTAACATAAATCTAACAAAAACTTTTCCATGATTCACTAATATGTAGCTTGGCTTTTTTGTTAACTTTTTCCATAAATCTGAATTGATGATGAATTCTTCAAAACCTTAAGGATATGCTCTATTTATATAGTATATAACTTTGTATTCTCATGATGGAATTTGTGATACTGTCTGTTGGTTGCAGGAATTAAACTGATCCTCAGCACGGAGATTGTTAAAGCTGATCTTGCTTCAAAATTGCTTGTTAGTGCAGCTGGAGAAGCATTCAAGTATGATGTTCTCATAATTGCAACTGGCTCGACGGTACTCTCATTCTAGTTATCCTTTCTCTTTTTGAATTTGCCACATTTTTTCTTCAATATGCCAATGAAATTACCATTGTTTTCTTAGGTTGAATTTGTTCATTATGCTGGTTATTACGTGTTTTCTGGCATGTGTTTTCTATGCTTCACAGGTCATAAAATTATCTGATTTTGGCGTTCAAGGAGCTAATGCAAATAACATCTTCTACTTGAGGGATATTGATGATGCTGACAAGCTTGTAGCAGCAATACAATCCAAGAAAAAGGGGAAGGCTGTGATTGTTGGAGGAGGATACATTGGTCTTGAGCTTGGTGCTGCATTGAATATCAATAACCTTGATGTAACTATGGTTTATCCTGAACCGTGGTGTAGTAAGTTCAACTACCTTTCATCATCTTAATATCCATTGTAATTTCAAAGCATGTCATCAATAATTTATCATCTTGCATCTAAGATACAGCAGTTTTCACACATTTCAGTGATTCTTAGTGGCTTGTGTTCCCTGCAGTGCCTCGTCTTTTTACTTCTGGTATAGCTGCTTTCTATGAGGGTTTTTATGCAAACAAGGGAATTAAGATAATTAAGGGTACAGTTGCAGTTGGGTTTGATTCAGATGCAAAAGGAGATGTAAGCTAGAGCGTGTATTTGCTTGAATGAATTGTGAAATACTGTCAAGTTTCTATTTGCTCACTCAATATTCCTGCTCCATGTTTCATTGTCCAGGTCACTTCAGTAAGGTTGAAGGATGGAAGAGTCCTAGATGCTGATCTCGTTGTTGTTGGTGTTGGTGGAAGGCCACTTGCAGCTCTTTTCAAGGGCCAGCTCGAGGAGGAGAAAGGAGGAATCAAGGTCAGAATTTTCTTCATGGAAGCCCATTATGATGTTAACACTTGCAATCTTCTCAAGCTAAAATTTCACGATTCTTCTGTAATATTCTGTTGTTTTCAAGTGCAACGACAGGGGGCTTATTCACGATTTTTTGTTTATTGCAGACTGATGGTTGCTTCCAAACAAGTGTACCTGGAGTGTATGCCGTGGGAGATGTTGCCACATTCCCTCTCAAGCTTTACAATGAAATGAGGAGGGTAGAGCATGTTGACCATGCCAGGAAATCTGCAGAACAAGCCGTAAAGGTGCGAGATTTTCTGCCTCTTGCTTTTTGTAGAATGCTTGAAATATACGGATATGCATTTTCAGCAACATCTATTTATAAAAAAGATGCACATGTGCAGCCATACATGTAGTATGGGTTTGTATTGCAGCATGCGTCTCTCTCAAATATTCTGAGCCATGGACTTATAGATTTAATTCTCCGCATTTTGCAAGGTGTTTGTTCTCTGATCTTTTTACAAAAACGTGACATTACACAGGCAATCAAGGCTGCAGAAGAAGGGAGATCGATTGAGGCGTACGATTACCTCCCATATTTCTATTCTCGTTCATTCAGTCTATCATGGCAATTCTACGGGGACAACGTTGGAGAAACCGTGCTCTTCGGAGATAGCAACCCAACATCCGAGAAACCCAAGTTTGGCACTTACTGGATCAAGGATGGAAAGATCGTGGGAGCATTCCTAGAGGCTGGGACCCCAGAGGAAAACAAGGCCATTGCTAAAGTTGCGAGGGTTCAACCGCCCGTAGGAGATCTTGAGCAACTCAAGAAAGAAGGACTTGCATTTGCTAGCAAGATATGATTATATGCCATATCGGTTTATTCCGAATTCATTTTCGAGACGTTTGCTTCGGTTGAACTCCTTGGGAAAGGGACCATAAACCTTTAGACACTTACTTTCTATGATGCATTGAATAACACCTGAAGAAGGTGGCTTCGATTTAGGTCCAATCTTTCAATCAAAGAAATGGCTTATCACACCCGTAGTACAAACTATAGCCCATTCTACAGAAATAAAAAGTTCCTTGTACTTGCTTTGCTAGTAGGGGGGCGTACGTGGACAAATATAGATGGATCAGGCTAAAGATGAATCTAATATTCGATCCAAATGGCTTATCCAGGCCGAATAAGTATAAAATGATCATACTTGATGTAACTTCACTTTAAATCTAAATCAACCTAAGGCTGACTCTTGAGTTTTGTATGCATTTATTAAGAAATAAAAATTGACAAAACGTATCTTCTGATATCAAACATATAACATCTGCTAAATTATACCGCAATAACAAAGTGACACAGCTGAAAGAAAAATTTGAAACATTCGTAACACCTAACGTGTGATGCTTCGATAGCAGCGTATGGACAGGTCTGTCGACGGGTGCTCCACACTAGTTTTCATGCGTCAGACTTTGCATGCCAACGAGAAACTTCAAAGGAAAAAAAAGAATAGTCCTCTGAGATAAGATCACAAGGTCTTCTTGCGTAGTCAACTGGGTTACAACACTAATAGGTTAATGCCATTACACAATTATTTTATTTTATTGTTCAAAAAGCTAGCAGAAGTAGTTCTTCAGGTAAACCAACCAAGGAAACTGAGGATGATGGCTCACACGCGCCATCCATCGTCATTTAGTGAGCCTAACTAAGCCTGGAGCAACGTGAATGATGTCACGCAAACAGAAGCAATGGGAGACGCTCGAAATTAATCCAAAGTGACGATATGGCTTGATTGCCTTGGCGACAGACTCACAAACTCGAGCGCCTGCATTCGCAAGTCCAGTGGATAGTCATTGACACACCCGATTCTCGGACCAGCTCCGGTAGACCAAGAAGACGAAAGTTGATGGCCCAACTGGTGCGACTTTGCCTTCCCCTTGGACTCTATCCTCGTGAGAATCGCATTCCGAGGCACATCTGCTCTTGGACTTGGAAGGCCACCAGAGAGAGATCTCTTGTATTCTCCTCCTTTAACTGCACTGGCTTGCATGCTCTCCTCCTCTCCACCTGCTGCTGTTCCTACTTCCAGATGAAGGTCTTTCACCGTAGCAGCTGGTATTTCAAGTTTCGGAGGCTTGTCATCTTGTCCAACTCCATTAGTTTTTTCTTCAGGACTTCCCTTCTCATTCTGATCATAATACTCTCCGTTGGACAATGAGTTGATCTGACCGCGGCAAACCAAATTTAATTACTGTAAATTCATCTCATGAAGGTATTATTTTGTAACCGAACCACGTTCTTTAGCTAGAATGGTGGTCCGTGCTATCAGTTATCGATTATCATATGTATGTGTGTATTTACGTATAAATATATGTGTGTAGAAAATATTTACATACCTGAACACTGTTCCTATCAATTCCATTTTCACACAAGAAGCTTATAAAACTCTCGAGGTTTTCGTCACTTGGTCGGTAATGTCCACTGTATGCCCAGATGGTCTACAAATAGAAGAGGAGATGATTATTAACAGGACGGATGGGAAACCTTAGTGTACCATTTATTGCTACCATTATGTTTCATTACCATGTTTTATGGTTGGTCGACAACATTGGTTGGTGCTTTAAGTTTAAGCACAAATCTCTATAATGCAGCGGCTACATAATAGAGGAAAAAAATTGCAAATATCATGGTAATGAAATTACAGTCTTCCTAAATTGACAAGTTAGTCTGATGGCCTGAATCCGATCTTTCAACAGCCGATTTTCTCTTTCCTTTTGAATGAAAACGGTGCATGTACTCATCATGAATTTTACTAAAACTAATAATATCATTTCCACACTATAATCAATGGTTTTTGTCAGCGTTACCATGTGCCGTCTTTCGTTTTTATAATCATTCTAGTCATTCTATCACTAGCTCACTACATCTTCATAAATTTATTATAGTCTGTTCTTGTAACATACCTAATGCAGTTGTCACACATTTTTATGGAAAAGCTAGACTCCATTTATGGAGAGGACTCGATGGTGATTACCTTAAGTATCCCGTTCTCTGCAACAAGTCTACCCGCTGCTAGTGTTGCTCCACCTGCTAGGAAGCTAGAATGGTGAAACGTACCTTTCTTTTTCTGCAAAGAGCTTATCATGTAAGTTACACAAAAATTGAGAAATCATTATAACTGGTCTTCAATAAAGGTTAGTGATATAGAACTATTCAACATATTATCTCATCTTACAATTACCTTGCCCACATATAATTCCTTCTTTGTGCTCATCGTAAAAATCCATTTATCATTTTGTGATCCACCTGTTGTATCTAGGAGATCTCCAGTTAGTTTGTGAATCATTTTACCATCAGAAATTATAATTTCATAGTGCTCCCTCTCTGCCTGAAAGAAGACCGAGCGCAATTCACTAATTCATACATGAGAAGCAATTTATGATACTTGAATTTGACCATTAACCAACTATGAATCCACTTCAAGATGATCTTGAGCATTATTTGAAAATGTGATATCAAGAAAGCATGTACTTCATTTATTTTCAGGGAGAAATTTGTGAAGATACACACAACAAAACTCTCTTGACGAAAATCAAACAGGGACATCAATGATTTAGCTACAAAAGCAGCCAACACTGACAACTCCAGATGCAAGAGCTTACTGGTCCAAGATATTTGACAAATTGTTCACGGAGCAGCGTCCTTGGGCACTCTGCCAGATCAGTGCCTCTTCCGTCACCAGCGTCTAACCTAAACAATGACAATTTAGATTTTTAATTGAGACTACATGACAACGATTTGAATAGATACTATTATTAGAAACTAGAGGGTCAAAAAATGTGAACTTAGAGGATCCGTATGTTCAATCACAAGAAGCATATTCACACACTTGCCTGTCCGGGACAATAAACAGAGGACATCTAACCTACTTCTATCTCTTCTTGTTCCTGCTTTTATGCTTGCGTTGGAACTATATCCCCATTATCAAGATGATTTCCTTTTCTGTCCTCCTCCTGTCATGGTTTACCTAGCAACCAGGTCTAGGAAAGAATATTGCTGCTCTTTGTTGCTCCCAATGGGCATTAGAAGGATACCATGCTTGGTTTGTGGAGACAATTCCATATAAATTACCATTGCATTTACGATCTTCCTGGTTGAATATTTCTTAGTTTGTTTTGACATGACTTGGATACCAATTGTTGGGATTTTGTTTCTGATTTAGGTTTCCCTCTTTCAGGTCTAGTGGACAATAATGACATGTAGCTCGATATGATCGGGAGATTGAATGTTGAGTGTCCAAAGGTCAGTTGAAGATGATCGGTGTTAGATAAATGCCAGAAGATGATCGGTTAACCCTCGATGTGAGGGAGGCCCAAAGGCTATTTGATGTTTAAGTTTAGAAGGAGGAGTTGATGGTAAAGAGATCAGGTTTTAGAAGAGTTTGGAAAAGGATTACCTGTTGTGTCGTAACAGGTACCCTGATTAGATGTATTAAGTTGTCAGTCACTGTAGTGATGTGGTTGACGGGAAATTTATTCTAACACACGCAGTAATAGGGTCCCCAGACTTACGAACGTATATTCCGGTAAATAAGGTCCAAATCATCGATTACATACCAGTAGAAAAAGGGCTGCCCTACATTGCTTTTGCACCATACATCATAGTAGTAATGCAAGTTATGGCCGTAACGATGACGGGGATCGATCTACACACGTATCAAAGCTCAATCAGCAGGGAAATGTAGAAGATTTCGTGGTAAAGAGGGAAGAGCAAGTTGAAAAGGGTGTTTACAGCTTCGATCCAGTGCTGGAAGGCGAGCTTCAAGGCATTTGCATCGTTAGACAAGCCCTTGCCGACCTGCAACAAAGCCAGGGGAAGGGGAAGCTTATGACCAAGATCGATTACAGTCAGTGAAAGGCACTTTTAGAGATATATGACCTTGGAAGCATTCAAGCCAACACGGTTCCACTTGGAAGAGACGGACTCGGGTTTGGAGTGATCGAAGAAGAAGACGGTGCTGTGGAAAAGATGTACGAAGTCTATGGCTTTCCACCTTGGGGTTAATTAAACAATGAGAAGAATGTGGAAGGCAAAGAAGAAGGGGGAAAGAGAAGAGAAGAGAATAGAAGGAAGAAGCGCACCACAACTCAGCGACGACGACGGAGTCGGCCAACCTGCGGCGCGTGCGGTAGCTCCTGTACACCTTCTGCAGCTTGACGGCAGCAGTATCGGCGGGGCCGGAAGGCTTGGACGGTGTGTGGGGGGAGGCATGGCCGTCGGGTGGGACGGGCCCGAGGTGACGTAATGCGGGGAAAGCGCAAGGTGCTGGACCCTCGACCTCCATGCGATGTCGAGAAAGGGAAGAGCGGCGGAGAACCGAGACGAAGTGGTGGTGGTGGTGGCGGCATTTTATAGTTGGACGACTGGATTCAATTCGTTTGCAGTGGTAACGACGACCTCAGACCTGACGGAGGACGCGCTAGAATATCTAAATATCTAATAGTAAACGACGGACGGACTGACTGACTTACAGGCTTGTTTTGTTGCATTTATTTTATTGACCGAGATATAAATGTTGTGATATTTATTCGTATTTTTAATTGAAAATGTTTACATCTTCATTTTCCACGTTTATCCGGTGGGTGGGTGGATGGATGGATGGCTGCCTTATCCTCCTCTCTATTCGTGTCCGCCCCGGAACACCAAAAAAAAAAAAGTTGTCCATGTCGGCTTCGGCTTCTCTCCTCGTCTCGCCCTCGCCCTCGCCCTCGCCCTTGTCCCCGTCCCGTCACCCCAGCCGGCGGACGAGGTCCACTCCCGCCTCAACCCCTGTCCGGTGCGCGGGGACGGAGGAGACCACCACAACCGCCTCCTCCTCCTCCCCGCGCCGTATCACCGTCAGCAACGGTGGCGACAAGCTCGAGATTTGCAGGGTCCTCAACGGGATGTGGCAGACGAGTGGGGGGTGGGGCAGGATAGACAGGAACGCCGCCGTCGACGCCATGCTCGCCTACGCCGACGCCCGTCTATCCACTTTCGACATGGCCGACCATTGTAACGACCTATGACCCACACCCACCACATTTCCGTCCAAGGATGGACTGGCTTTTTCCTGATCTGATGTCGCTGCCTTTTTCCCCCCTTTGTGTAGACGGGCCGGCTGAGGATCTTTATGGCATTTTCATCAATCGAGTCCGTCGAGAACGACCGCCCGAAATGCTCCACGAGGTGCAGGGGTGGGTTAGGTGTTCACCATATGTAATCGCCGTCTTCCACTTTTTCCCCCTTTTTAAGGTTGTTCCTACGTTTGAGCGGGATGAAAAGATTGTCTACCGCAGTTTATAATTGTTTCTGGGCTTCAAAATTCGATCATCTTTCTGGAACATGCTGTACCCGCAGCCTCCATCATGATGGCTTCAAATCCAAAATCAAACATCATGCTCTGATGGTCGAGTAGAGTACCTTTGTATATATGTGGATATTATCGATACGAATAACTTGGAAATTTCTTTGTCATTGCTGCAGCCTCACTAAATGGGTTCCACCACCTGTTAAAATGACGAGTAGCTACGTCAAAGAAAACATCGATATCTCTCGCAAGAGGATGGATGTTGCCTGCTTGGACATGCTTCAGTTTCATTGGTATTCTTCTGCATTTTCATGATAGACTAGTACATGCATTATGTATGTTCCTTTTAATGCTCCGCTGAAAATGTATGCTTAAACCTGGGATTCTGTCCGTCCGATGTATCAACTATGAATCAGATTCAACTTGGTGGTTTTCTTTAGCTTTTTTTAAGTGTTGCTGTTACAACTCAGATCATGGTTAAAGAATTCTTTCAACCCTCAGATCATTTAAATTTGGTTTAACAAAACAACATATGTATAAATGCATTTATTTGTGTTTCACATTGAGTGTTATTGAATAGACATTGCCTATGCCTCCTACCAAAGGTGTGTTTTTTTTCTTCTTATAGTTAATCATTTCTTCTTGCATTGACATATAGGTGGGATTACTCGAATCCTGGTTACCTTGATGCTTTGAAGCATATGACCGATCTGAAAGAACAAGGTTTGCCTTGTATCCCCTCCTTTCTCTTTCAATTTCTTATAAACTAGTGGATTTAAGTGATATAATGGTGAAAGGTATGCAGGTAAAATAAAGACCATAGCTTTGACAAACTTTGACACTGAAAGATTGCACATAATCCTCGAAAATGGAATCCCAGTTGTGAGCAATCAGGTGATGACATTTCTGATCAGTAAAATTTCATCAATCTTAGTCTTTCCTTTCATAAGAGTTTCATGTGTTTGCAAATGGGCTGCCAGGTACAGCATTCCATCGTTGACATGCGCCCCCAACAAAGAATGGCTGAGCTTTGTAAAAATACGGGAGTGAAACTCATAACGTCTCTCTTTCGATCTCCACTTAACCCCTTGTGTCATTAATTACACTACTGCTTTATGTGATTTCCGGTCCCAATCGTCAATTTAGATAAATATTTTATCATTTTTCTTGAAATCAGATATGGGACGGTGATGGGAGGCCTTCTATCTGAGAAGTTCTTGGATACCAACTTATCAATACCTTTTGCAGGGCCTCCCCTGAATACACCTTCTCTTCAGAAGTACAAAAGGGTAATTCCTCTAATTTACCGATTCGACTCAGCTCGTTGCTTCCTCTTTGATTACGTGAACTAGACAAACATCGATCCCTTGTGCTTTGGAGTTGCGATAGGTCTCACATGCATGAGAGATTTAATTAACAGATGGTTGATGCCTGGGGAGGGTGGAGCCTCTTTCAGGTTTTGCTTCAGACCATGAAGAAGGTAGCTTCCAAGCATGGAGTCTCCATTCCAACCGTGGCAGTCAGATACATACTGGATCAGGTATATGCCTGCAGCCGTGCATGTTTTTGTTATGTTTTCAGCCAGCCGGCGATTCAATGATGTGGTTTCTTCAGCCATCCGTAGCTGGTTCCATGGTAGGCGTCAGACTGGGACTTGCAGAACACATCCGAGACACAAACAACGTGTTTTCATTTGTGCTAGACGAAGACGATGTGAACAGCATAGCACAAGTATCAAGGAAAGGGAAAGATTTGTTGCGTGTAATTGGCGATTGTGGAGATGAATATCGACGTGCGTGAAGTGCCTTGCTTGCTTGCTTGCTTGTACTGGTATATATGGTTCAAAAAAAGGCTTACACTCACTGACCGTTACAGCGAGCAATCACTCTTCTGCTCCAGGAGCCCTTCATCCATCAGTATGAAAACATTTGTCTAATATATTAATTGTTCTTGGTGTGGTTTACGTTCGCTAGCAAATTTGCGCTTCGTTACGCTAAACCACGTTCTTCTCTATGCTAAACCTCGTGATTCGTTATCGATAAACCACGTGCCTCTTTATCGATAAACCATGCGCTTGGTCACCGATAAACCACGTGCTTCGCTATGGTACCATAACGTGAGGTGTGCACGTCGATGAGCTGTGGGATTCGGATCATTCACGGTAACTGTTAAATAATCTATCGACAACTTCGATCATGGCACGGGTGTATTTGCTGTGAATGGACCGAAACACTAAACGTTGACCCATTTGCGTAATGTTTTGCTAGGAAAAAACTGCTTCGTAACATACAAAATGAATGCTAAAGACATACGAAAGAAGCGTCTTCAACCATTTTATAACATTATGCGTTACAATTTAAACAGAGTTTTTTCGGGATAGTTCCTTGATGCGCTTGAGCATCCCAAAAGATGCTAAAAAGAGCATCGGATCTAGGGGTTACATACTTAACACAAACATCAAAACATCTCTCCAGGAGAAAAAAGAAAAGAAAAAAGAGAGACAGAACTGACAAGGAAGGTCAGTCAGTCTTAAAAAGAGAAAGAAAAAGAAAAAGAAAAAAGCATTCGACCATTTCTTTTCCTGTTTTCCTCAAATGGACCGAACGGATCCATGCATCTTCCTTCCGTGCAAGCGTGCCATCCACCCAAGTTTAATTGCCATCCCTGGAGAGAATAACAGAGTTTCAATGTGATTATGTGCAAAAGATGCTACCGTTTTATAATACATTATTCCTTAATTAAGCCTGTTGGCTACAAACCTTGTGAAAGAAAAAAGCATGTGCAGGAGCTTCTACGTTCCATACTTGGTAGCATCATCATGGAGAATAATAATAGGCCGCCTACATCAATTTTGGAGAGCCGATCATCGACGCCTTCGCTGCTGCATGGTTCTTTACATTTGGATTATGTTGCCCAGGAGCGCTATTCTTCATGTTCCCTCCATCGTTACTTCCTGCCATCGATTTTTTTATCTGATATAACACAAGTGGAATCGTCGTCACGATTTTACTTCCTCTGACAAATTACTTTCATGCATCTCAACAATGAATCAATCACTGCCGGTTATATATCCAAATACTGAGCACTTGTGCAAACATCCAAATATTTTCAGAATTTTAAGACAGCACGTCAATCGGCGAAGCTATATTAATGGCAAGAATATATATACTTAAAATATGCATGCCCTAACTTCAAGTTTGTTCAACTCATTGATAATTCAGCGTGCAATGTTAAACATTTCATCTTTTCCACCAAAGAGAGACATTAACTCAATACCTGCATCTCAACAACGTAACAAGTTTGATCTATTAACATCTCAGCCCAAGTGCAGTTTTAATCAACAAAATTTATAGATATAGATTTTATAGAGGCCCATTTATAAACAAATCAGCCACAAATTATCCCAGCATTTGCAAGAATTTTCCACGAATTTACTTGATAGACTGCTATCTTCATCCAAGGTTGTACATAACATGGACGAAAAAAAAAAATTTTGAACGGTCAGACCAAGGCAAAATGACCGATCAAAAAATCTGTATAAATTGGAGATAATTGTAAACATGATCCTAGAGCGAAGGTAATGATTGTCGAGACTGGAGAAAGGTAACATAGAGCATATAGACAAATTGTTTTAGTTAAGGAAAAAGTGAAAAACCATCCAAACCACATACAAGCATAGCCAAAATATAATCAACCAATATTACATAAAAAACTCAGAAAAATGAAAGGCAGTGAAAAACTTGTCAGAAATTAAAGGCTTAAAGCGTACCATTGCAAGTCTCTCCTTGTGAATGTCGCTTACAAACTGTGATCAATTTTGCAAGAAAACAAGAGTCAAGTCATTTGGAGAAGTAAAGATATTCTAATAGAAGAATTTTCTGGATACTAGAAAATGCAGTATTTTTCCAACATTTCTTAAAGATTCTTACCGGCTTTTTGTAGCCCTTGATGTCATCTCCACTAAAGCCAGGTAAAGTCATGTTCCAGTTTCTCTCTGCACACAAAAAACATAAAACGATATTGAAAAAAATAACAAAATTTATGGTCCATACTGAGAAACAAATAGCAGGATACACACCTACATGGAGTAGTACATCCTTTGCCTCCAATGTGGTTGATTTCCGATGCTTTGCCAGTGAGCAAGCCACAGTCGTTATCTACCAGTTGAGATATTATGTTGGATGTGAAGGGAATGAATAATTGAAACTAGATATGAGACAAAAAGGAATAAACCAATTTTGCTTCACATACGAGCTTGTCCACACATAAGGATAATTGTTTGGATTAACTTGATAATGAAATGTGGTTTTGCTACAAAATTCAATCTCCCATGGGTTTTGGTATGGTAGAATCACAACAATAAAAAGTAGCGAGTAACAAATGCATAGGAGCAAAAAAAGACTAAATGATCAGATATAGCCTGATTGTAATTGTCGTTTTCACTTTTTCTAATGTCTGCACTCAGTGTGGGCCCTTTTTTGTTTATTATCTGCCCTTAATTTTTCTAAAAATTGCGACTACCATACATGCACTAAAAAAATTCCTGATTAAGTAGTGTTTGAATCAATATCTCTCCTGTCCTTTATGTTTTAAACAGGAGAAGATGAGGAGCATCTGTTTTGCAATTACCCTATACCTAGGAAATTATGGGAGCAGAGTATGCATTTGGAGGTTTGTGGGGGAATGAACTTCAACACAAGGACAGAGTTCTTGGAGAGGTTATGTGATATGCTGAAGGGAAGATAGAAGACTTCAAGCCACTGCTTGCTGCTAGCATTTCAGGTGGGACGTTGGAATGCATGGCTGGTGAGGAATGAAAGAGTATCATGAAGGTCAATGTTAATGCTGATGAGATTCTGAAGACTGTGAACCTGATCAGATTTTGGGAATCTCATCTTCTTTGTAATTGACCTGGGTCCGGTTTTCTCTTCTTTTCTGATTTTTCATCGTTTTTACTTCTGTAATCCTTGTACTTATCATCTTCGGATGATGCTTATTGTTTAACAAGATAACATTCTTACCCTATCTCAAAAAAAAAGTCAACTACCAAGTGTCGACTGAAAAGATCTAAAGCACAGCTGACAAGATATGTTGTAAGGAGATCTTCCATGAAGAATAAGGCCATGTTAACATGTATAACAGATGGTAATGCATGTCAATCCAAAACAGATGGCCAAAGAGAAAGAAGCAAAAAGTTCAGTTATTTATTAAACACTCAATACAAGCATAATTTGTCGATCATAAAGCCAAAAAGGATAACACAGCCATGGGAGGGGGAATCAGCCTTCCGCATCTTTATGTAAGATGAGTTCAAAGAAGCTCTGTTATTGACAAGTAATTTCTGGACCCTTGTTAAGAAACAGAAGCTTTCAAAATCATTTTCTTTCAATGGTGAAAATAGATACTGTTATGATCAAAAGTTTGGAAAAACGAATAAAAATAGTGAACTTACAGAGTCGATGAAGTCATCTGCAATCTCCACGAGAATGTCTTCAACTTCAGGATCCAGCTTCTCAGATGGGTCAATCTTCCACAGAGTATGTTCAAAATTCAGAAACAATATAAACAAGCATAAGAATTCAAAATTGCTTTTGCTACACAATTTTTCAGTTCAAGGCATAACTTCTACATCTCATACTACAAAAACAAAAAAATAGACTGCATCCTCAAAAACTAAATTATTAATTTATTTTATCAAACAAATATCCACTTCTCAGCCATAACTTATGTCAAAGTGTTCTAAACATAAGTTCTCTTGTTTGCTCTATTTAAATTCTTTGGTTAACTGAATAAATAAACTATGTGCTTGAACTAACAAGCAAAAAAAAGATGAAAAAACTTGAAAGTTGTAACAGTAACAAGTGATAACCCTACCTGTGAGACGAGCTCATGAATGCTCCTCTTTCTGAGTATGTGACCATCAGATTCATCATGATCCACAGTAACGACTGGAACAATTGTCCCAGGTTGATTTGTACTAGGTTGTCCGGTGGCAGGATTCTGTGTCTTCTGATTTGTCCCTCGTAAAGCAAGCTGTTGTTGCTGGGGTATGCCTTGCTGACCTTTTGTGATTAATTGTTGTTGGCTTTGATTAATTACTGCCTGATTTTTAGGAGAGCTCTGATCCAGCTGCTGTGGTTTCTGTGTAAGTGAATGCTGCTGCTGTGGTTTCTGTGGGACTTGATGCTGCTGCTGCTGTTGGACAGGTCTCTGTTGCAAACCCTGATGTCTGATTTGTGGCCTGTATGATGTGGAAGATAAAGATGATGTTGGCCTCGCTTGACTTGACATCCATGGCTGGTGAAGAGGTTGAGAACTCTGTGCTGTACCCACTGGAGAAGCAGAAGCCATGGAAGAAACCCTTGCCATTCCTTGATTTGATAGTTTCTGTAATGATGAGAATCCAGATTAGTAATATAGCATGATGTTCATAAGAATGTAAATGAGCTTTTAGTAAATGATCTCAACTTGATATCAAAGATAGCCAAGTTGACCATAGATCAACAAATGACAATAATTTGTACCATAATTCCACAATTTGGGGTTGATCATATGAATTCTTTTCTTCAATATATTTTTATTTATGGTCAAACATTCAGTTAAATTACATAAATTTAATTTTTTTCTAACAATTCCTAACTATATGGTTTTAGATTTTCCTCTATTTCTTTTAGTTTCTTCTATACTAATTAATTCTCTTCTCTTAACTAGTGCATTCTTTGACATTTTAAAGATATAACTAAATTACTTAAGCTGATTTTCTCTTATCCTATCTTCAATTAGTGCAACTCCTCTATTCCTAATAAAATCATTTTTAACTTATCCTTTATAATATTACTACTTATCTAAGTATTCACAGCTTGGCAATACTAACTTTTCGCAGATGTTTATGCTTTACATCCCAAAGTTCTGAATCATAAAATATAACCAAGCAAATAGCAAATTCATAAAATTTTTATTTTCATTTTTTAAGGATATAATTCTATCACATAACAGGCTAGAATATTGTCTTAAAAAAGAGGAATTAAATGTGTAAATAGAACTTAAAGATTTAAGCACTTAATTAAGAACACTGGACAAAGTGTTGTTTAAAATACAAATTACAATTTACACACGTATATGGAGCCTATGGGAGTATAATCACACTCAAGGATCGTTATATGATAAGTATAAAGTAATTAATAATAAATATCAAATATGACATCATCAAAATTAATAAAAATACTCTTTTATTATGGATAATTTTAGGAATACGACCTTAAAGCATTATTCAAAAATTCTGCAATGGAAGAAAGCATGAAAAAAAAACCTCTAGTCCTAGCTAAACAGCCAGGCCAACCTGTTATATGTAGCAATAATATTTAACTAACAAACAAAAAAATAATGATTAGTGAATGTCAACCTTTCAAGTTTTACAAATAGCCCAGGTCAGGTGGAGGGTAGTAAACGCAAAAAACCAATTCAGAAAAATGCAAACTAGATATTTAGAAATATGCATATACCTGACCTGTGTAGCTGTGGTGCCAATAGTCCCCGGAGTTATTGATCGCAATGGAGGTTGGCCAGGTCTCTGCTGATTCAGTGTGGATACTGGAGGAGACCGCATATGAGAAGCATTACTGAGAGAACCAACCATGCCAATAGTCTGTATCCCTTGAACTGGTCTACCCTGAACAAATAACATAGATTGCTGCTGAACAATTTTTATAAATAGGAAGATTATATACCAATATATCTCATTATAAACAAGTTTTGGAAATTGAGTTCATTTTCACATTCTATCATTAAATTAAAAGTGCCGTAAAGCTTCAAGGACGACAATATCTATAAAGTTCCAAATAGTGCTCACAATCAAACAAATACTGGCTTTGTTGGAACCGGAGCTCATATTTCAGTTATCCTATTAATAGGACGAAGCATTTTCCCTTCTCCCTTTCTAAAATATATGATAAAATGTCACAGCGTGCAACTTTGTTTTATATTACTAACCACAATACAAAAAAAAAAAACATTATTCGAATAATATTGTACCTTTCGTTCACACCCCCCCCCCCCCACCCCCCACCCACCCATTCGTTATCTCAATTTCCAACTTTATTGCCAAGGATTTCTCACCGATTTCATCCCCATAATTCAATGTCGCAAACAGTGTCTCAAAGGGAAACACCAATTTCAAATAATGTTTACCAAGATACACGAATGGCAAGAAAAGATAAACCAAAATGCGATGAACATTGAGGCCCCCAACCTGAACATTAGGGTTGGAAGGCTGGTCCAAAACACCCACCGAGCTCCTCGGCTGCATCACCCCGAACGAAGGAGTAGACCCAAATGAAGAAAACGGCACGGAACCACCCTGCTGCTGTTGCTGCGGCGGCCTGGACGGGTGGTGATGCGCAGGCACGCCAATAGCAAGCCCCGCTCTTTGCACTCCACTCGATGACACCGAAGGCGCCCCCATAATGGAAGGAGAAGAAGTCGGCGAAGGAGTTGTAATTTGCTGGTGGAAGTGAGAGTACGGCTGCTGTTGCTGCTGCAACGGTGGCCTCGCCCTAGGAGTTGGCGGCACGGGAGGCCTTTGCAGAGGTTGAGTCTGGAAGTGGGGATTCTGTTGCTGAGCTGGTGGAGCCGAGGGTGGGGTTGGGGTCGGTTCCGATGATGGAGGTTTGGACGCCGAAGTTTCCAGCGGCTGTGGTGGCGGTGGCTGCTGTTGCTGCGACGAGGCCGGGATTGGTGTTGTCACCGCCTCCGATGGTGGTGGCTCCGGTGTCTGTGCCGTCGACGATGGCGGCTGTTCCTCGGGATCCATGCCGACTCCTTCTTGGAGTTCTCGGATCCGCGAGGACCTTCGGACACCTTCGGGCGGTGGGAGGCGGCGTCCCCGACCTATGGTGCTGGAGATTGGGAACACGGTGAGCACCGTGGTCTTGGACCTCCGTGGGTAAGGAGGTGGAACTTCTGAGCTCCCCCGCCGCGAGGACGGGTCTCCGCACCCGCAAGTAACGATGGTAGGTAATTGGTAAACGATCTGAAACGCGACCGCCCCGCCGGGACGCCCTGCTGGTAAATCGCTGTGGGAAATTTGCATGGAACCCCTCGAGCTTGTAACATTTGGGAAGAAAATATCTAATACTCCCAAAATCATTTTTTTTTAAGTTTCAAAAGTGCTCCTCCAGAAGGAAATATATATATATATATATATATATTTGAAAGCGTTCCTCGAGCTTACGTTCGTAAAATTATTTTACGAACTTCACTTCACTTCGTGTTGCGTTTATAAAATTATTTTACTAGAATTGCAATGGGCATTTTTGCATACGATTCAAAAGAAGAAGGAAAAGGAAAGCGTTGCCATTTTTGCATATTTATTCTGATATGAATGCTTCTTCTCTGTTCGATGCCCATCCGAAGATTCCCACAAAGCTTGTTCTCAACGAAACATGAGGACAGATGGCAAGGAAGCTTCCGTGAGATGACCGCGTTGAAGTGGCTTGGGTCATTCTGCCGATTCTCCGGACAACAGAGCCCCATCTACGCTGGACTCACCGTCCGCCGCAATGGCCGTGTACTGAACGCCCGTCGGGGTCTTCTCACTGGCATCAAATCAAAAACCAAGCTTAACGACTACTGACAAAAGATGCCGCGCTTATGAACTGATACCATGCCGATTCTGCATCAAATCATGATGATAAGCAGATCCATTTACAGTGTCTGTCATCTACAAGTTAGTTAGAACCAAATCCTAAAACAAACACATGGGGGCAATCTGTTCCAGTAATGCAACCTTCATTTACTTTCCACGAATGCCATGGCTGAAGAAGCTTAAACTAAGAGACTTCTCTGGAAATTATTTGACGCATTTAAATTTTGCTTAGTGAGTTCCATTGGAGAAGAATTTTTGTCTCTAAAAAAAGGCAGAAGGCATGTGTGCTATAGCTAGTAGGGAAGGGGACTAAAAGAAGACGTACTTCAGTGAGTACACGACCAACCCAGTTGCCACCGCAACAAATGCAAGATAGTACAGCCAATCCACCTGTGGTCACAAACAGTTATCAATCCACTAGACTTGGTGATATGGCATGCAAAGGTAGCTTTTTGCTAAAACCAATATCGTTTTTTCTCCAAATACTAAACCTGTTGATGGTAAAAGAAGATTCGAATGACTATGGCCCACATATCTGATGTGAGAAGGGAAAGATTGAACAGTGCGGCTCCACTCGTCTGCAAGTCAAACATCAAACTAGTCTTTAGTGGTAGGTGCATTATACTGCATTTACATTGAGAGAATAGGTAACCATAGATAGCAACATGTCATTAATGAACTTTCTTATTTCGTCAGTTCGAGAAATAGGATTGCAACCACTGGTTAAGCGGCACTTTAGAATACGATCAATGATCATAATAAAGCTACATAAAGAAAAGGACAAATCAAACCTTTAACACAGATGGAGCAACCGTATAAAACAAAAATGCTGCCAAAGCATAACCAGCAAATAGTGCAACCTTCCAAAAAAGAAGAAGGCAAAGGCCAATTACTTAATTGCACTGAAAAGAAATATCGATTCAACATCTAAAATAAACAGCATGTTGGAAAATTGGAAACGGTACGTTCCATATTAGGACGTTTAACCGTACATGTATAAGGAAAATCATCATTTTCTGTTTGACATTATGCGTTAAGCGGACAATTGCTGCATTACAACAAAGATTCATCCCAAAATATACTAAAAATTAAAAATAATATTTAATTTGCTTTCTCATGCACCAATTTCTGCAAAGATCATCCTTCAAGTCAACTACAGAACAAGCTATACTAGACCTGTAAAGGAAAGCATCCATGGACTGAAAGCAGAAACATCTCTTCAAGTGGCATCTCTAACTAACTACAGAAATAATGGTGGAAACTGAGCTGAAATAACTACTGTTTTTGGTAGAAACCAGTTTACTCACTGGACATTCTCTAGAAGTAGCTTTTCGATGAAGATATGTCTTGCTAAAGAATTAATATAATATAATTTTGCATGGATTTTACAACAGCATCATAAAAGGCAAAACACACGAGAGGAAAGATAGCATGTAGTACTGCTTTACGCAAAAGATGGCATCTAGTATGGACCTAAACAACTGCCAATGCTCACCGTTGAAGGAGACCATGATACTGCTTCAAGATTCTTCTTCTCAAATATAAATCTAGCATAATGCAGAATGTTATAGCAAAATTTCAAAAAATAAAGAGTATGCTTGAACTACAGAGAGAAAGATATCTTTAGAAGAAGTTGTAGAGAAAACTTCATATAGGAAAAGACAATATATATCATGGCTGAAAAAATAAGGCTAGAGAATGCAAATGCTGGGAGAAAGCAAGTACATACATTTCACATGTACTAACAGCAGTACCAAACACCCCAAACATGGCAAGGACTTCAATGATCTTTTTTCTCTTCACACAGAATTCCTGGACTAAAAAAAGAGACCAATTGAAACAATGCCCATCACTGGACAAAAAAGTACTACAAAAGAGGCAAGTTTTGTAAATAAATTTGCTTTCAGAAAGATGAATTGCAGCTAAGATACAATGTGAGCATAATTGAAACAGTCCACAGATGCCTATCATTAAAATAATAAACTAGCAGAAATGCAAAAATAACCTCTCCGACATTGCTGAAAGCATAGCAAAGTGTCCCTGCAATGACAAGGGTATCTCCTACAAGAGGGTTCTTGCCATCTACAAAACAAATAAATGAAAGACGTTTGAAGGTTTACACCTCTATTTTCAAAATTTCTCGAGGAAGCTAATTTGTAAAAAAACAAAGAAAAAATAAGGAAAATTGACCACCTCCCCCTTTGTCCACTGCATCTGAGAGAAGCACCAATGCAAGACCTGCTAAGCAGATGCTTGCACCCACAAACTGCCAAACAGAGTAGCGTGTCCCCAATGCAAACCAGGTGAGTATCAAAACCCATGGTATAGTCCAGCAATCCAGAAGTGTGACACTAGTGATAGATGCATACTGGTACGCCTTGACAACTACAAAAGTAACTAACAATCAATCATCTCTAATTCAGGTGAAAGTCGCATCAATGAAAATAAAGTTGGATGACAAGTTTAATATTCATTGATTCATTCATACATTTCACTGGAGAAATAAATTAGTTCCCATTACAGAGTGCAGATGTCAACAGCTTGTTTAGACTGCATAAATGGCCACAATATGACATGTTGTCTTTGTTGGAAGAATACATAAAACAATATGCATAATATATAATGATCATCATGTTAATTAAAGTGAAAACCAAGGATCAAGATAAAAACATGAGAATTGAATGATGAGTGAACAAAAACACAGGGAAAAAATTAGTTTCTTATGTGATCAAATTGTCCTACAGGCTACAGGAACTGCCTTAGAGAAATTAACATCTCATGGTTAACAATTGATACGAATGGGTGTTTATGCCTTTTCTTTTAGGATAAGATGATTACTATGATTCTAGTACGCACCAAACCCAACCACACTTCAACAACACATCAATTGCTAACCAATCAGAGGGTAACAGTTAAAGGGGGAGAGACCCAAAGAGTTGATCATAGAGACCAGAGAAGGTTGTGCAAAGAAGAGTGAACATTTATTTCTCCCAGTGTCATGCATCCCCCCCCTTTAAATACACATCAACATCATTGCCCTATATTTATCTAACATCTAGATTAAGAAGAGAATTATAAAACTATCTTGAATTTTTGAATAAATTCAATATCAAGTTAATTAATTCTCATTAATCAATGTTTTGTTGTACAAAAGAAATCAAATACCAAATACTATTCCCTAGAGCTTGAACATAACATGACCTAGCTTTGGACATGTGCACAAGGGTATGGTCATTGATACCCAATGACAAAGCTAGGGGCTTAACATTAGGGAGACTATATATAACTACAAATTGTATAATGTAAATTAATTGTGTTCTAACATATTTAGTATTGGAAATAAAATAAGTTGTAATACATATATTATCTATAGTCTACCGTTATACTCCAAAAATTTAATAAAACTATAACTGTCCTTGATAAGTTGTGATTTTCTAAAAATATTGCATGATGACGATTGAGTCAGGTGATAGAGTGCAGTGGATTAAGGATTTTAGTATTTTGTAGAATCTACTACAATTTAGGAGTATTTTTCTTTTCAAAAAAAAAAAAAGGAAATTTTTTAACATATGAAGAAAAGAAAATATCTAATATCATAAGTTTTTCTTTCAATTTGAAGGACAGCTTAAGCCCCCCAGTGCAGCCCTTTCTTTGCCATTTTTCATACCCTATCCAAACTCTTGAAAATACTCATTCTAGAGTTTCAAGGCAAAAAGCACAAGAGGTCACCCTCTTTGGTAATGTGGGACAAAAGAAAAATGCATCCTTTCATTTTCATGTACAAAATTGCTCCTCTATTGATTCCCTCCAATCAATCCACCTTAAGACTTAAGTCTTGTAACTTTAGATTTATTATTTAACACTCATAGATTAAATGTTACAGACTTACAACAAACTTAAATGTGAATATACTTAAGTCTTCATAAGTCTAATTTTACACTCAATAATTAAATACACCAAACATGCCACTTATTAACACTTGTATAGAATACAAGAAATAATTCTGCGCTACATCAATCAACTGCATTTCAAATACACGTTTATGGTCCCACAATAAGAAAAGAAAAAAATACAAAAAAGCAGCACTTATATTATTCCAATAATCCAACCCAAATGTTTTATTGGTACTGACATGTAGCGCAACATCAGGTCAAAAGAAAATACCAAGATAGTTCCCTTGCACGTCCACAATTGCTAAAAGCAAGTACCAATACCAGGAAACCTGTCAAACCCATGTGCAATGAAATCTTTAGAAACAAGGAGGAGGGTTTTATTTTCCTAACAACAAACAAAGACTTAATTTAACGATGTGGAATTGGCTATATGAATTCTTTCATTCTATTAATACTTGTCCATAATATTGTTAAGAGAAGAAATGAACTAGATTGGCATTTGATCCAAAAATTCTACATATATCCATCTAAATTTAACAAGTAATTATTTGAAAGTAAGGGTAAAAACAAGGGGGACATAGAAGAGGGAAAGATTGAAAGTGAGAAAGAATATAAGAGAAAGAAGATGGAAAAAAATAAAAAAGGTGAAAAAAAGAAAAAACATGTGAGGGAGAAAATATTATTTACAGAAAATATTCATATGCATTTTACTTGTAAATCATTAAATCTTCTGTTAAATTATGTAATTTTAATTTTTTTTCTATTTCAATGAAGTAATTTATGGTCTTCCTCCATCTCTTTTGGCCTCATTTAAATTAATTGATCCCCTTTCCTTAGTAAGTTTGCTATGAATATGATCAAACCATTTAAGTTGTCTTTTACTTTTTTATCCTCAATAAGTATATCTCGAAATCATTTTTAAGTTTTCTCTTACTATCTCCTAATCTTATTTTACTATTACCATGCATTCATTCTAACATTGTAATTTCTATTGCACTATTTTTCGTACATATCCATTTTTAACAATGCAACACTTTATATTGCACAATATAGTTAGACAAATAGATGTCATATAAATTTTTTATTTTAATTTTAGGAATGCTTTTTATCACATAATGCTCTTGACGGATTTCTTCAATTGTCTATCATATGTTAATTATATGAATAATAACATCTATAATTATTTTCATTGTTGCTTATTATAAATCTTAAATATATAAAATTTTTCCTTTTAAGGATCTTCTAGCCATCTGATTTTATGCTTTTTACCATTAGTCAATTATTGCTAGGCTTGTGCTCCATGTATTTAATCACAATCCTATTTTATTAAAACTCTTGGATTCTAAGGTATTTTTTCATGATTTTGACATGCAATATGCATCTAGAATATATTTCACATGAGTAACTTACACATATTTTTCCTTCCACGTTCTCTCTTCGTTCCTCTTCTTTCACATCATGCTTTCTCACCTACATTCTCTTCTCCTCCACTTTTCTTTTCTCTCCCATATGGGTTAACTTTAGGTGAGCACATTTGAAATTTTTTTCTTTGGCTCAATACGAGGTATATATTTAAAACCAATCCTTACCTTCGTCTCATCAACTCAACTAAAACAATGACATCAACAAATAACATCTATGATTTACTTTCATATTGGATTGATGAATTTTTATAATTGGTTTTTAACATAATGGTCATAGATAAAAATACATAGAAGAAAAAGATTTATATAGTTAATTCTACATTGTGAGATTACGACTTAAATTGTTATTGTTAGTTATTAAGTTAACGCCAATCATCATCCTTTATTTGAGCTTGGAATTGACTGGGCATAGGCACCTCCCCACATGCTTCATTTTTTCTTTGACTAACATGATAAACTCCCGAGTGTGAAAATCAACCAGAATAATTTATGTTTTAGCTGGTACAGATTACCTGAAGCTTTTGCCATTGACAAAGCAAGATGGTGCCATATACAAAAAGCAATAACAAGTATGCCAAGAGAGACTGAGTAAGTGGCGTGTCAACACCTGACAAAAATTAAAATTGGTGTTGTTGATACGCTGAATCAGGGAAACCAAGCAATATAAGCACCTGAAAAACATGAACGAATAGGAAATTGCTAAGACTATTGTGTCACCTTCGCAAAGCAGACTTACCATTATTTGCAAGGAGTGAAGAAGTAAAGCTACAGACTGCAAGAAAGAAGGACAGTAGCTGTCCCAATGACAGCAGATAGACCAGCCTCAATGCTTCCTTCCTTGACATCACACAATAAGGAACCAAATCAACGATAAGTAGTGAAGGAGAACGAGGAAATGGCAAATGGAACAATCGGTAAGCTAGCGAAGTCCCCCGGCGCTGCAGTTCTTCTTTTTCATTTTCTTCTTATGCTTCTTATTGTATTAAAAGAAGGCTTCCCATAATTAAGAGCCGGCCGGATATCTAAGTCAAATGGCGATACCATCCAGCAACGACTGGCTGGTGGTGATGCATGACAGCCATTCCCGGTTTTTTTTTTAGCGAGAATGGAATTGCCCGTGTTACCCATGCAACCCCCCGGAACCGTAGCTGAAGGTGGGTAGAGCATGCTCGCGCATCCCACCAGACAAGATGGTCTTCCATTTGCTGATTTACATGGAAAATGTAGAGGGAAAGCCCATTACTGCTGTCTCCATTTCCTTGTGTTTTTTTTCCTTACCTCGGGTAAAACAAAAACCACGGTTCCATGTTTTAATTGATGACAATATGTGCTCTTCTATTCAAGTATTTAAAAAGCAAACAAATGGAGAAAAAGAGAGCCATGACGTCATATTGAGGTGTTTACAGAGATTGCCGATCTATTATGATTCAAGGATAAAGCAAGCGCAAGCACACAATCAAGGTAAAATCGGGTCGCAAGATCAGAACGGAGGTAAATCTTGTAGTGTACCATAAATCGACAAGGTATTTGTGGTTCTTGCCCAGGCGCAATCCACCGGCTATTGTTCCTCCTACCATGTCTCTGCGATCAGTGGGGTGGGCGTCGTCCACACGCCCTGGTTGAGGCATTTACTCGAACGGGTTGTGGCAGTGGCGAAGTTGACGTGGGTTGATTCCGTGGTGGATGCTTAACGGTGGAGTGGACCGGCGGCAATGGTCTGCCGTCTGCGCAAGTGTTGCGGCTGGAAGCAAGGAGACGTGTAAGCTCCAAGAAAATATGTTAGTCTTTTGTTTTTTTGTTTTTGTTTTTCCAAAGGTAAAAAGGATTAAATTAAAACTGTGGTTAAAACATATAGGTGGGAGAACAATTCAAGAATGGACGAAAACGCTATCGTCATTCAACCCACAATATTAATCATTTACAGTAACCCATACGTACCCACACAATAACCATCTGTTTCTGTTTTGTTGTTACGTGGAAGGGAAAAAATAAATAACGCCACGTATGGATGCCGTTCGTACCCACTAGCAAATAAATACATCCTTATTTATTTTCAATTAGTTACGTGCCCCGAGGGGAGCTTTCCGTTCACCAATAATTCGTAATATATTTTATAACAAGCATCTTCTTAAAATAAAGTATGACTGAATTGTAAATAATATTTGATATTGGAAAGGAGAAATTAACTTAACTTTATAATTTATATATAACATTTACAAATAAAGATCGTAAAAATAAAAGTAAACAGAATTTTTCCCTGTTTACAGATATCATTGTAGTTCCAATATTTATCAATTATAAAAAAAATAAAAAAGGTTTGCTCGGCACAGGCATTTCTTCTGTATCGTAACCCCTCCTCCCTACCTGCCTCCCTCTGATCCTCCTCCTCCTCCTCTCCTTCCGGCCGGCAACCAGGGCAAGTATGCGGCGGCGGCTGCCTTCTTCTTTTCCGGCTTCGAATCCTTTCGTACTGGCGCTCTTTCTCTTCCTCTGTATTCTCCACTGCTGTTGCTCCTACGACAACCGCTCGGAGACATTGCGCGTTCCTGTGGCGACGGAATCGGACGCCAGCTCCCCGGAGCAGGTGCACCTCCTTCTCTGTTTGTTGTTTCAATCCCTAATTTCTTTCGCATTACGTACCGGTCACTCGTCGGTCGCGCTGTCAGGACAAGCACCCCTGACGCCACCGATATTTTATTTATTTTGTAGGTGCACATTTCCACGGTGGGTGAGAACAAGATGAGAGTAGCGTGGATAACCTACGGAGATGCCTCACCCATCGTGCACTACGGCACATCGCCGGGAGTGTACCACTCGTCTCAGACCGGAACGACGTCCAGCTACAGATACGTCTTCTACAAGTCCGGCGAGCTACACGACGTCGTCATCGGACCTCTGCAGCCCGGCACCGTTTACTACTACCGTTGCGGCTCCACCTCGGGTCGAGAGTTCTCCTTCCGAACTCCTCCGGCACGGCTCCCAATGAAGTTCGTCGTCGTGGGTACGTGGGTGCAGCGACATCACCATTTCACTTCTTCGAGCTTGATCGATCGTTGATTCCAAATCGATCTCTCTGAAATTAATTAATAACAGGCGATCTCGGACAAACGGAACGGACGGAGACGACGCTTGGGCGCATCGAAGCCTCGGACTACGACATGCTGCTCCTGCCCGGTGACTTGAGCTACGCGGATGTTTACCAGCCGCACTGGGACTCGTTTGGGCGGTTGGTGGAACCGCTGGCCAGCCGGAGGCCGTGGATGGTGACGCAAGGCAACCACGAGATCGAGAAGATACCGGTGCTCGAGCGCACCTCGTTCAAGGCCTACAACGCGAGATGGAAGATGCCGTACGAGCAGAGCGGCTCTGCATCCAACCTCTACTACTCGTTCGACGTGGCGGGGGGAGCCATGCATATCCTCATGCTCGGCTCCTACACCGACTTCGGCCCCGGGTCCGACCAGTACAACTGGCTGGTGGCCGATCTGAGGAAGCTGGACGGGAAGAGGAGGAAGAAGACACCCTACTGGGTGGTGGCTCTGATCCACGCACCTTGGTACAACAGCAACAAGGCTCACGAGGGTGAGGGCGAGAGCATGAGGGAGGACATGGAACGACTCCTGTACGACGCTGGCGTCGACATCGTATTCGCCGGCCACGTCCATGCCTACGAAAGATTCGTGCGTCCATGTCTTGATCAATTAAAACACAACCATATTAACCCACTTAACTACGTTTAATCAAGAAATTAACCAATTAACATGGCTGATAATTAATGTGATATTGATTGCCACTTTCCAGGAAAGGGTGTTCGACAACAGGGCAGATGAGTGTGGTACAGTGCACATCACCGTCGGAGGCGGAGGCAACAGGGAAGGCCTTGCGACCCAGTACGTCATACTCATATATACTAACTGTTACATTAATTCTTCGCATTAATTAATTAATTAGTGTTCATTCGGACGGGGTACACTGTCGGCAGGTACGTGGATCCGCAACCGAGCGTGTCTGTGTTCAGGGAGGCGAGCTTTGGGCACGGGCGGTTGGAGGTGGTGAACAACACCCATGCCTACTGGACTTGGCACCGCAACGACGACGTCGCTGCCTCCGCTGATTCTGCCTGGCTCACCAGCCTCTCCTCCTATCCAGCATGTCTTTGATTTGTGACGTTCTCGTTGGCAGCCATTGCCGTCCACACCAGTGATGCAATGGTGTATTAATTATTTATCGTTCTGGATGGGACCTTCTTAGACAGACAGACAGGCAGACAGACAGACAAACCTATTAATCCACCCTGAGCTTCTTGTCAATCTGAGAAAATGATTTGTAGAATGCCAGGAAGTGCTCGTACGCAATATCGATGTCTTCCTTTCCACATATCTCTCGAATACTGTACAAAGATCAAATTACAATTCAGCATGCTGTTTGTATGTTCACTGAGAGAGCCGACCAACTCTACCATAGCTGTCCAATTGATTCTGCCGTGACTTTTGAAAGAAAAATACTGATATTTCTAACCATATGAACTATTACAGTGGTTACACAACATCAACGTACAAGTGGTTATGGTTGGAGCAGTTGCATGCATACCTGTGCATTGAAAGCTGGGAAATGCCACAATCCACAGTCCGGATACCGACACCAGAGGCAAGAATTGGGCCTATGGTAGATCCACATCCCATATCATTTCGTACGGCAAACTCCTACAACATTAAGTAAAAGATGTTATGTATCACTTACTATCCGTGTTACAGGACCACAACAAACCATGTCTATGTTAGGAAAAACATATTTTAGCACAAAAAATTTGATACTTGTTCAACCAAATTATGATGAATTTTATCATGTGCAGCTTCTATACAAAACAAATTACTAATTTATCCATTACAAATATTATAAACTGCTCGGTTTCACATATTTTTTGCCAAGCACTACATATAAATTATTCTTATATTAACAAATGCACTGCACTTGTAGATAATTTCACTTGGGTGACTCTAGCATATTTGTGACGTTGATTTAGCCTTTTGCTGTTTTGCATGCTACTTTGCGAAAAAAAATCTCACAGTTTCTCATTTGACCGTTTCAATGGATTTCAAGTCAATCAGATGCCTACTGCAAGCAGTGACTTTTCAAGATGGACCTAAAACTCAATAATAATTGAGTAGAACCACTGCTCAGGAGAAGCAATAGACTCTTGTCACGATACACTGAGGTAGAACAGTGGATAAAAATTTCATGGA
Source organism: Cymodocea nodosa (assembly GCA_036874045.1). Classification (NCBI taxonomy): domain Eukaryota; kingdom Viridiplantae; phylum Streptophyta; class Magnoliopsida; order Alismatales; family Cymodoceaceae; genus Cymodocea; species Cymodocea nodosa. Next base: position 173,938 of record JAZBRI010000008.1, read on the forward strand.
TAAGTATAATGTATGCAAGAAAGAAGAAGCTGACAGTCTATGTTTTCTGGCGGAAAACTCTTTAGCCTTGCAAATCTGTTGATGAAATACAAACTATAGTTGGCAGTTTATACTTCATTTAAGATACATATATAACATCTTGGATGAAACTGCAAAGAAATTTCGAAAACATAGAAAATCAGATATAAAGGTGGGCCTAATACAAAGGCATGTGTGATAGAAATATTTTAATTAGCCATTTCAAGATTGGTTTCAAAACATTGATATTTGATAATTAAATAGGCATTCTTTCATAATAACTAAATTAGCTCTTTTGTTGATGACGGTATAACAGGATCTTTTGTCCTACAACTTTTTGGATTACTGTCTCGTTACAACAAAGATCTCACAATGTTTGAACTATCAACCATGTTGCATAATAAGATAAAATGGTGCAAACCAAAAAGAAAATGGCCACATAGAGGAAAAGTTTATTTTCCCCTTTATTATGTTTCGTCATTATCCTACATCAAAACTGCTGAGAGTTAAAGTACAAACAAAGTAAGCAAATAAATAACTTGAACAAATGACTAGTTATGAGGGAAATAGTTGCACAATCAGATTGAGAAACATCAATCATTAATAAAAAACATCAACGATTTAGTAGCTTATGAGGAAAAAAAAATCTAATTATTCTTTATTGATAATTACCTGGACAGGAAGTTTGTGGATATTTGCCAATTCCTTGAAAAGAAAGGCTGTCACAGCATTCGTAGCATATCTTTGATTAGCATTGTGTTTAATGACAAGACCCTTTTGTAATAGTGGCCTATGATATTCTTCATGTTTATCAGAAAAATTTGGATGCACACCATGAGCCATGTCTGCAGAGACTGGGAGAAAATACCCAGAGTTATGTTGCAGGTTATCAGCTTAATAGCAGAGTCACTAAAAACAAAACTTTTGCACACCAAGAAAAGATTGACGAATTGTTCGTTCAAAGGCATTCTCACTCAAGTAATCTTTAGCCAAACAATCAACTACCCGTTTCATGCCCTGAAACATAATAGGTGCACCAGCCCCTTGTACTGAATCAGAACCAACCTACAAAAATAGGTTTGATGTTATACAACTAGAAAATAAAATTTTCAATGCCATTGATACAATCAAATTTTACTTTAGTTGTTTCAAATAGAACACAGAAAACTCATGTCTCATGATACATTTATGGATTTAGTGTTGTTTGTAGTATGGCACAATTGTTTTCGTTGATTATAAACAACCTGCATTAGTACTGCATTACCTCCTCATTGTCAAACAAAGCAACCATTCTGATTGAATGTTCATCAGCTAGATCTCCAGGTGATTTACATGAATCAACAAGAGCTCTTACAGCACAGTAACTTGAAGCAAGATTGTCAAGTCTTCCAGAGAAGATAAATTCATTATTTCCACCTCCTAGGCAGCTAGGTTGGGTATCACAGAGATTCAGTTCGAGGCTCTCAATTTCACTACTGTTACATCCTAATTCTTCTGACAAAACCTAGGAAATAAATAAACAAGAATATTTAAATATAAAGAATACACTTATATGAAAATTTAATGCATAATACGCCAATGATCAAAATTTCATAGCCCATTGTTCTACCGTACAGCTTTAACTGATACATAACCTCAACTGGGGAAAAGCAAGCACCTGTAGAAGTAATGAATGGTGTGCATTTTTCAAAGATGGGATATATTTATCCTCATATTTTGCAGACGTCTCCTCAAGTCTCGTTGCAAGAAGTGGAACAAGATGATTCTCTAGGTTTGGCTTGAACCCGTCCGTGTTCACTAATCTAAAACACAACGCATCAAAACTTTTAGACATGGATAGCACCAAAATGATGTTCTCAGTGACAGAAGATCCCTAAATTCAGCATGTGTTCTACGCAAGAGTTTTCCAAGAGAATCAAAATGTGAAAAATCCTAAACAACGTTGGCGTGCATAGATTGTGGCAAGTATATGGATATCAATTCTGATTTCCAAATCCAGTGAAAGCTTTCACACAAGAAAAGTGATAATGAAAGCTAAAGATGAAACAAAAATATAATGCTTGTGAATGGTGTGAAATCCAACAAGAACCATCTTTGTAAATAACCAAAATTATCAACAAAGACTTTTTTCAAAAGGATGTGATTAATGATCTATCACAGTTGATTGTTGAGTGATTATGAATATGCAGTAACCTGTCAAGATGGATGGCCAGTGTTGGTACTCTTAACAAGGGTCTCTTCACCTTAACAAGTTTGTGCGAGAAAGAACCATCAGCATTTCTTAAAATGACCCTCCCTGCCACACTTAAGTCTCTGTCAAACCATGTGTGCCATAATCCCGCTCCGTACGTCTGCACATTCACCATAAGATATCCAGATTTTGTTGCTGCGGACACAGGCTTTAGTTTCGGACACGGGCTATCGGTGTGAGCTGCAATGACACTAAAGCCTCTCCCTACCTCATACCTGCAAAACAGAACAATGATTTTTACCAAAACAACCTACGAAGCATCTGAGCATGACAGGAGGAAGGGTTTAGGGTTAGCAAGGAACAATCGCAGAGTCTAGACCGAAGGAGAGATGGAAAGGGTTATTCAAGGCACAGAGAATGCGGTGTCGTGCAACTCATTTTATAGTTAAAGATTGAAATCTATTGCAGTGCAGTATGCCGTGCCGTGCAGAACCGGCAATGGACAGTGGGAGCACAGCCGCGACGGCAGTTGTGTGTGCGTAGACAACACAACGATGATATTGGAGGTTAAATTGGTTGGTTGAGGTGTTCGTACTGGTAGCAACAAGAACTAAAGAAATTTGACAGATTTACTCGTAGCATGCGTAGAATCCAGATAAAATTGATGATTGAGAAGCAGAGCATGAAGTTCGTATCAGATCAACAGAATACGAAGAAGAAAGAGATGCTAACTTCTCTCCAACAGCAAAAGCCACCAGCGAAGACATGTTCCGAGTGAAAACGTATCTCCCTCCAGGCTTCAAGTCCCAGTCGTCGTCTTCACTTAGCAAATGGAATCCAGACGCCACAAGTTGCCGCTTCGCTTCGGCTGAGGGAAAGAATAAAGCGGTAAACGAAAAATGACACAGTTTAAGCAACGGCAAAGCCGGAAACAAACAAAGGCAGAGAAGTGAAGTGGGAGTATACCGGTGGCGTGGAATTGCGTCCATGATTCATTAAGGTAATCCAGCAGATCTCCCACAATGGAACGGCGACTCTCCTACGACAGACAAGAAGCACGGCAAGAGTCAGCGGAACAGCAACAAGATGAAGCAAAGGAGGGGCAATCGCACGTGGAGGGGTTGGGCGCTGGAGGTGGAGGAGCAGAGGGAGCGAAGGAAGCGCGGTCTTCTCTTGGGGCTTCGTTGCGATCGGAAGTGGAGGCATGGTCGGACGGCGGTACGTTGGAGGGAGTGATCGGAGATGGGGAGATAGCGATGAATGCAACGGCTCGTCGGAAGAGCCATGCGGATGAGGTTGGTTGAGAGGAGGAGAGGGTTTTTGGTGTCGAAGTCGTCCCGTCGAAAAAACGAGCGAGTGGAGACGATACGATTGGCTGATTTCGTGTTGCATGAGTCGCTCGTCCGTCCGATTGAGGGGATCAGGATCTTGTGGGAGTGAAAATGAAAAGGACGTGGTGATCCAGCGCTCCAATCGTGTGACGTATGCACAAGTACGAATGACTGCTTTACTGATCGGCTCTGGAACTGCTTGCTAGGTGTTCGACGAATTGTCACTGACGGTACGAATATCGTTTGGTTTGGTTCTGAATATTTCTTGATTGGTAACATACAAGGTCATCTGAAATGTTTTAAGTAAAGGTCATAAATCGTTTGATTTGCTAGGTTTTCCATGTGAGGTGTTATTCCGCGGACGCCTGGCCGGTGGAAGTCCTACATGTGATGGGACCGCCACGGACCATGAGTCACCGGAGCACAAAAAACTTCACTGTGCCAGGTCTGTGTCCATGTGATGTGGTTGTATCCGGCCACCTAATTAATGTGTGGGCTATACGTGCAGATACTTCACAATAGAGGTGCGTGTCTTTAAATGCCCGAAGGAATTGAGAAGGTGTCTCGGAGAAACGGCAGCAGGCAGTATAGTCGTAATTTCTATTAAAATTTAAATATTGTTAAATGTAAAAATTATCGTTATAAAGATCACCACCCCTGTAGGTAAAATAGTTTTCTACCATTGTGGCTGATTTTCCCTGATTTTGAGGATCTGAAAGGCCTTCGAATTTTCCTTTTTTTCAAAAAAAAAAGATAACGTAGAAAGAGATTGTCACTTCTGAATTATTCGATTATGGCTTCCTTATTAACACTAGTATCGATTGACAACCAAGGGACTACCGCTGACCGAGCAGTTAACATAACGTCAAGTAAGATCGGTTTTTTTTGACGATGGAATAGATGCGTAAGTTGCCTGCACCATGTCGGACAGGTGTGCATGAATGATTTGTGGGTCCTATGGCTATAATGGCCTATGTTGTTTTTTTTGAAAATACATGATGGCCCATGTGTTTTTAGGTTGGAAAAGTGTGTGTTCCATCAGGTTCGAGGCTAGAAGATATATGCCAAAAAATTACAAATGTCCAACATCGAATGCGGTTAAGACTGCTGGATCGTGTTGCACGAGGAGACGGCAATGTTGCCGCTCGTGTGGCTGCAATACTTCATTTGGTGTTAGTAACTGTCTTCATCTGTCTCAGGCCTTCTCAGGTAGTAGCGCAAGCAGTTCGTTAAAACCTGCAGTTCAAAATGAATCATGTCGGAATATCAGAAGAAAAAGCAATCACGTTTAAACGGATGGACTAAAATTATATGTGGCTGCAACAGCTTCCAAGGCAGTGAAGAGTGCACGCTGTAATGATGTGCATACTGAAAGTAGTCGCTATTGAAAGTCTTCTAAAGTACTAGCAAAATATGTGTTCATTATTACAACTCTCCACCTTCCTAAATTTCCTTTTAGTTTAGAAGAAAATTTCGAAAGAATAGGAAGGCGTCACATCTTTATGTACCTGTGACAGAGAACTATTCAATGCTGCACCGCCATAGCTGACATGGAATTTATCCTTCGCAATCAGACCCTATCATGAAAATAATTTCGTTGGATTACCTCAGCTGAGGTTTCCTGGAGTCAGTCTTAACAAATGAGAGATCAGTAATTACATACTTCAGTATCAATTTCAGCCGACTCCACAGTTATATTAATGTCTGAAATGATCTTGATGATCTCCAGTAATAGACCTGGCCTATCAGCAGTTTCTATCCATAGCATGCTGAAAGGAAAATCAAAAGGAATAAACTATACATGCACAACATAGCATTTATTTGACTTCCAGTGTGTTCAAATAAATACTTGTATCAAGTAAAGAAGTAGAGAAATCAAGAAAATCAAGCTAAGCAAATCAAGTTCCCAACTAGTGGACCCCCTTTTGTAAGGGGGCACCAATCTAACAAATATAAGTTTAAAAAAATGACACTGTATGTTTTAACAACGTAAAAGTCAAATGACTATGATTACCCAATTGTCTACTCAAAGGGAAACGAAAGTTTATTTTTTATACCCTTTTAAAAAAATTGATTTTGTTAAATGGATTTCATATGGATTTTGATTAAGTTACTCCTATGTTAATAATGGGTTATGTGTAAGTAATAATTTTCCTGTATACCACACTGTGTACTTGTTATCAGAATGTCATTAAATTCGCTAATTATTGATATAGTATCAAAACCTAGGTTTTAATGGGAAAAAGGTAAAGAAACCCTAGTTGTTGTTGCATGGTTGTGGTGGCAACAAAACCTTGTAGAACCAAGGAATACAACTTTGATTTCGTGTTAGACGTCAGTACAATGAAAAAAAGGAAATATGTTAAGCTTCAATAGAAGTTTCATAAAATCATGAAAGACCCCAAAAAATGTCAAAAAATACAAATTTCAATGTGAAATTTTAAGACAAACTAAAGTATCAAAAATACATATCAAAGAATAATCAGAATAATTTTTAAAGCATTTATGAAATTAAAAATGCATTATACTACCTATTTAAGGTCTTTGAATACAATAAAAAGTTAATATACTATTAGAGAAAATGTTTTTTACATTAAAAAAAAATACAATCCTTAGCACACCTTAATATCAAGTGGAATGCCAAGATAGCTCAAAACCCCCTTGGCCTTGCTCTTGCTCTTGTGTATGGTCTTGTTTATGGGTTTCCTGTCATATTTGGGACTCTTTCCAAATGGCATATGGGTCTAATACATTCCATATTCGATGATATACCTATGGTATTGATGTAGGGGCAAATTAATAAGAAAGCCTACGACCTAATGTTGTTCAATTAATGCAAAGGGGACATATGCATTTTCAGATGAATATGATGGCTAAGGTGGATATGTTCGTGGAGTTGGATATGGAGACTGAGACAAATGGGCAGATTGAGGTTCATAAGGAGGATAATGAAAAGAAATATGCACAAACTGTAGGATGTCCATAGAAAAAATTGAAGCTATGTTGCATTCATTGTGATTTTGATCCTATCCACTTGCTTGGAGGTAGATCGTAGGTGTAGTATGCCCAGTTCTTCTAGACCATGAACTTCCATAGTGATAATTATCAAATCTACAAGAAGAACCCTCTCCATAACCACTTTCATATGAATTAGCAACACTAAGAGCATCAAAATCATGTAAGATGCCACTGATTGGATTGTTGAAATTCATTTGCACTAAAATTTCTTCTCCTTTTGTAATGTTTAGGGAATGTGCCCTCAGGTTGATGGGTTCCATCATCATCGTCTTGCACTATATGTGTATCTGATATTTGTAGTGAATGGAATAAGTTGCCGTGATAGGTTGTCTTCATCATCATTTCATGAATTCCCACCATCACCTCCACTGTCATTGTGATCTAAAAATTATTGAATTGAAAGCGTCCTTACAGTAGCAGCATCAGTATCATCATTGCTATCTCCAACTCTAGAGTTCTTCTGAGTGTATGCTTTAAAGAACTCATATGCTTTTCCATCTCAACACCCATTGACTTGTTATTGCTGAACCAGGTCTGCCTCCTGCCATGTATAATAATGGCCATCCATTTTCTACCATTCATTCAATAATTGGATCCTCATCTTTAGAATCTTGATGATTGTACATTCTAGCTTGTTGCTTGTTGTACCATTGCAAATGTTGCTTACCTATCTACTACTATTGCTCCATGACTATCTATTACTATTCAAAGAATTTTGATGTATTTTTTTTATCTTAGTTGTATAAGTCTTTTGCAATTTGTGTAAGAGGTTCTAGTTTGATTGATGGAATAAATTGGTCTTTATATAGATTCTATTTAGGTTGCTGTTAGGTTAAGTAATCTGTTACTTTTTTGAGCAATATAAGTTAAGTAATAGGCTACTTGTAGGTCAAGTAGTAGTTCTATATATAAAAAATTGCACTCTATCAAAATATAATAATAATAATATGCTTCCATTCTCTACTTCTTGACGGAATTTATATAAACCAATATGCATATGGTTTGTTTAACTCTGCAATTCAAAAACTTGAGTTGGCAGTCTAACACCAATATTTCTCTTACATTATCATTGATATTTAAAGTCAAATTGATATTAATAACAATCATTCATCCAAAATCAGTTCATCAAGTGGCGGAGGTTCTTAGTGTTTGCAAGGTCAGCCATTCAAAACACATACAAATCAACCTATGGGTTTGTGCCTACAATAAACAATTATGACATGAGTTTCATAAACAGATGGTAAAAATATATATAGACTTTACCTCTACAAATGAATGAAGAGGTAACTTACCTCCTTGTTGGTCCATCATCTTCAACATGAATATGTGTAGCAACATCAACATCAGGCTGCAAAAAAGGGGGAAAAAGCTCAATCTATCTATAACAATATTGTGAATGTTCCCAAAAAGATATTGTGGAAGAAAATAGAATTCCAAAGGGCAGAAACCAGCAATCTGTAGCATCACTAACAGAGTAATCGGGAAGATGGTAACTTTCGCAAGTGCATCTTTTAGACTATGAATGATGAACCTTTGAGTAGTTTGTAATTTATATTATCTTTGCAGTTTGCACTCTATCCTCTTTCTATAGGAAAGTAAGATTATATGAACAATGTATAATATAGTCTCACGTTAAAATTATGTAAAGTTGGCATGTGCTACTATTATGGAACTATTCTATATGCTACAATTAGTAGGTAAGCATTGTAAACGCACACTATCCAGAACATAAGCATTCATTACTAAACATCTAATAAATCACAAGGTAAGCATGGAAAAACAACAAATAACTAAAACACAATAAATGATTGAAAATAAATGGTGATAACCAAGATATGACCTTTTCAGGTGCTTTTATTCCAAATGCTTCGCCCATTGCCAACATTTCACTAGATTCCTATTGGAAGTAGTTTTATCAATTCTCCAGAATTCATTGGCATAAAATTCACCAAATGAAACAAAGGAAAATAAATACAGGACTCTTAATTATTGCATACAGGATGATACTTCAACAAGTTGTTTATAATGGTAAGACGGACTCTCTCCAACATGTTTGGATCCTCCAACTTGCGTCCACTACAAATTTCATGATAAACAGCAAGAAAATTATAGTCAATACATCAAAGATAATAGATAATTTTAATACTCTTATGAGTCCCACTTGGAAGCTTCATATTCAACAAAGAAAATATCCCAAATAAAATTGAATGTGATGTGTGTGTGTGTGTGTGCACATGCGCATGTGTTCATAGACTTTCTGTAGGTTTTATGCAGTTAAATAAAATGTCAAGTGGCCTAAAAAGATGATACTTTAATTACCTTGACAGTTTCTTCATTTATCACATGGTGGAGAATCTTATGTAAGTATTGTTTGATATCTATATGCACACTATCAAGAAGCCATAACTCATCCCTAATAGAACAAACTACAGTGATACTTATTCTCCTAAGATAGGGCACCGATTGGTGCACCCTTCCATATCCAATTTTTGTTCAGCTTGCAATTTATAACAAACTTGCAAAAAGGCAACTATCAAATGATTTGAAGAACATGTTTTGTATTATTTTAGATGTAAATATACAATTAACATAAGTGTAACATCCTTTCCTTTGTTGTTTCCTTTTTCCCTCTCTCTTGATCTTAAAGGATAAACTCAATGAAAGTGTTTCCTACCAACATGAAATCTAGAGAATGTCTAATCATACACAACCTTACCTCTATAAATCAAAAAGTTGTCTCTTAGAATTTATACCCATAACTCCAAGTCACAATGAAGCAACCTTACCATTGTATCAAAGCTCACCATCTCCCTCATTTTTGATATTAATATGAGAAAATTGTTGTACTAAAAAAAGAAAGGAATATCTGTAATATCTTCTTACTGAGTTGTGGGAAAATCGGTAACATCTACGTCTATTATAGCCAAGAAATCCAACTCCAATTTCATGTTAGATTTCAATCTAACAAAAGGAAGTGTGCCAAATTTTGGTGAAATTTCAATGGAAGTCTATTAAAATCATGAAGGTCCCCAAAAAAGTTCTAAATAAACGAATTTCAATGTGAAAATTTAGGGCAAGCTAAAGTAATAAAAAACACACATTCAAAAACAACCAAAATAATTTTCTAGACATTTACAAGATTGAAAATACATTCTAGTACAATTTAAAGTCTCAGAATACAATAAAAACATATTATACTACCAAAGAAAATATTTTAAATATTCAGAAAAAAATACAAACCTTACTACACAATACCAAGTAGAATGCTTAGCTAGTTCAAAATAAGATTCCATCACTTAAATCTACTTAAAATAAGTTGAAATGTAATAAATAAGTTTGAAATCAGCCTAAAACGGCAAAAAATTAGAAAATTTTGTTCCAAAGACATAACACAATTCATCAATTATACAGCTAAATAGATCTTACGTCTTACTTAAAATATGCTGAAAAATAACAAATCAGTAAAATAAATAAAAAAATTAAATCAAGACACTTGAAAACATTCAAACTCAGAAAACATAAAAACAGGAAGAAAAATTTTAAATAACCTTATATCCAAACATTCCATCTTAGAAAACATCATTTGTAGAAAAAATACATTAGGTTTTCATCCAATACATCGACATGCAACAAAATTTCTAATGAAATTTTGCATCCATTGAAATACAAGTGGATGTCAATTTAAGCCAACTAGGATACTGACAACACATGTCAAAGTTTGACACTATGATTATTGCACATTACCAAATACAACATATCAAATTAATATTAAATCTGCACTTCTGTGACAACAAGATAATGTTGATGTATAATTGTATGACGAAGAAGCATCATGTTTACTGAATTCAAAATCTGGTCAATATATGCATGTAGTATGACTTACTATTTTGTAATGAAAAACTTAGTTTCTAGAACAGATTCCCCCGTATTTACAGTTCCCTTGGTCACATCTAGGCCTAGATCCTTGAGTGCCTTCATCTGCAATATCAAGAACACATCTATCAATGATTCAAAATCAAATGAAATATATAACAACTTAATCCATCAATTAGCAAGTGATCCAAAACAAATGATAGAAAAAATATAACAAATAACAATCTGAGCCATAATCTTAGTATGTGGAGTCAATCACATGAATCCTTTTCTATCGAGCATTTTTACCTATTATCAAATTTTTAATTAAATTACACAAATTTAAATATTTTCTTACAATTCCTAACTAACTAGTTTTAGGTATATCCTTACTTCTTTTAATTTCTTCTACATTAATTAATTATTCTCTCTTAACTGATGCACTCATTAGTCTTCTAAGGATATGACCATTACAGTTTTTTTTTTTTCTTATCTTATTTTCAATAGGTGCAACTCCTACTCTCTTACGAATAAAATTGTTTTTTAGCTTATCCCCTAGAGATACAAACAAAATAATATTTGGCATCCAATATTGCTACCACATATTGGTGAATAACATACAATCTCTCAAAGGCACGTACTCTAGAGAATGATCTCACTGCTAAATTTGGTTTTTTCTTTTTTGGACAGTAAAAAATGAAATACTCAACAGCTTCAAGAAAAAAAATTTGAGAATAATTAATATTTTATAGACTATATGCTGTTTCCGATGTATGTTTTGGAAGCATACAGTTGAAATAGTTGAATGTAAATTTCATAGCTAATACGTGGCATCATCTGGCACATTTTTACCAAATTAAATAATTCCTCATAGCAAATCAGTTTACAGTGTCAATAAGGGCTCCCAAGCGATCTCCAAAGCTAAGTTGGACAATAGTTGCATCAGGGTCTGAGTTTTGATCTATTAGCACAATTGGCATTGGAATTGAATCAGACTCCTTGCCAGCAGACTGCAAAATATATTTTTCCATATGTTCAGTATAAATGCATAGGAAATAAATGAAATGAGTGAATTTCAGGAAATTTTCATTTTTAAAGAGAAATTTGGTCTTTCCCCTAAAATTACCTTGAATTAATCAATAAGTTGCAAACCTGGAAATAAATCATCTTGCACAGCAATCACTAAATTAACATTTACTAGATGCTTCACAAATAGCATAGGCACTACTTTTTATTGAAGCACATCAGCGGTACTAAATGCTAAAAATGCATTATATTGCTAAATCAGAAAAAAATCGATATTATCTATTTTAAAAGAAACCACAGGATACATGAGTTCCAATATTGCAAAAATGAATTATTCAAAAAGATATTGAAATAATGAATTTATGTAATGATAAATAAGACCAGAGCTTCCCCCTTTTTTCGGACAATCTATAGTTACAAATTAAGATATACGTGCATTTCATCAAAAAAATTTTGAAGTTGACCAAGGCCTAGGAAAAATAAGAAAAGGACTTACAAGAGTGTTTAATTGAAAATTTTTCCTGAAACAAAATTACAAACAGATTATGTGATATTGCTCACCTGTAAGTTAGTCACTTGACCATGGTATTCATTAAAAAAAAAAAGAAGGAAACAAATAAAGGCATAAAATTATTGATAGTAACTGACTTTCTAGCTGCTTCAGCACAACATATAGAACATTCAAGTGAAAAACTCAAAACCAGGGAAAACAAACCAGAAGGGAGGCGCATGTTGCCCACATATTACGAAATTTGTACATGAAATTGCTATGAAATCATTATAACCGTTTGAAAATCAAACATATTTTACATAATTAATATCGAAGAATGAAATTTACTTACCGCAGGGGAAGGGGATCCCAAGACATCTGGTGAATTGAGAGAAGCAAAAGGGATGTTCCTACCACACAGTAACCAAAAGAATAAGGCAAGTTATTCGGTCCTGGGAAATTTATTGCAAAAGTATACCTCCAGCATTCGAGTCAAATGTTCTAGCAGATAAAATAGGAGTTTACTTGATGCTATTTACCAGGGCATATTAAGGTCACGTACATATGTACAGAAGAAGGGATCATGATTTTCAGTTTGTTGAACGTTTGGCTAGTTAAGTCACTGTGAATTTGCATAGAACTCGCTAGAACACAAGCAGATGAGAAGGGAAAAACACAACAAGATTCACCGTTCGAAACAAATCAATCGAGTACATGAAATAAAAGTTCGCATGATTAAATACGATCTACTTGGAGCGGAATCAAATAAAAATCGTATATAAATCCTATACATCCCTATTGAGATCAGAATCAACGAGCAGAAAAACGCCCGACAACACGGGCCTAAGAGAAAGGATCTCCATCAAAGTAAACAAACACCTGGGAATGAAAATCGTACGGCCGAAAGAAATCGCCTAAACTTCGAAATCTTGACCTCACCTCCTAGAAGCCCTGGACGAGCGACCGCGGGCGGCGGTATCGGTACCACGGGTGGACCAGGAGATCCTGGGGATCTGGAGTTTAGAGATCTTTTCCGTAAGGTCGAGGCCAAGGACCTTAGGGCGGGAGCGGGGCAGAAGGGAGGAGTGGAGAGAAGCGGAGAAGATGGTGTTGGCCGCTGCCGCCATTGGGACGACGTGCACTGGGTTGAGTGAGGAGGAGGAGGACCGGTCCTGCCGAGAGAAAGGAGTGGGGGAGGAAGGTCGGGATTTTGCATCTTCCGCGGGGCCCGCAATGCTTTAAGAAGTTGATGTTATCGTCGATTTTTTAAAAAAATATTAGGCCATTGGAGCTAACATTTTCAAATCGTAACAAATACCGTAGATATAATTTAAAGAAATAACAGGAAAGAATAGAAGTTTAGAGATAACGTTTATTCCTTAAAATAACGTTGTCTCTATATTTTTATAAATTTTAAAAAATATATAATTTGATGAATTACTTATAATTTTTAATATTGTAAATGATTTTATACAATACAATGATTTTCGAAAAGTACTATTCTGAATAAACAACTAGAAAATATTTTTCAAATAATCTATTAATGTTTTTAATTGATGACAACAAATAAAAGATAAATATCTAATATAAAATCTATGTATTCCTGCCTCCCTGCATTCTTTCTTCTTCTTTTTTCTCTTTTGATTCCAACGAATTTCTTTCTCCATCAATCCCTTCTTCTTTCTTATCTTCATTTGTCCTTTACTTGTTCATATTTTTTCCTTGTTCGTTTTGAAATAACTTATTAGTAGAAGAATTGACGTCAAACGATTTCAATTTAGTTACTCATTCAACGACAATGATTATAAATAGAACAGCTACAAAGCAAAATTTAATTGTTAACATCGAAGTCCAAAATTGAAAAGTTTTCCTTACATTGGAACCGAGAAGAAGAAAGAGATCATGGAGATCTTAAAGTAAAGTGCTTATAAAGGAATATATAGTGGATACTTTTACCCTAATCAAAGAAAGGTCTATTAATTTAAATATAAAGATCTTCATTTTATTCGATAAAACGGGGAATTTGATTCTGCATTTCTTATTCTGTGGTATGAATTAAAAAAAAAAGCTTCTCTGAAAACGTCACTTATTCTGTTACTATTAATTAAAATTTTAAATCTTTAGAATGTAGTGCTTCGTTACAATATATTGTAGGAGACACGGAGAGATGTTAGGTGACACTTCGTACATTGCACGTGTCTTTTCTTTATTTAGGAGAAAAAATGAATTTAAATTTAAAATAAACAAAAACACTACCATTAACCAAAAAAAGGAAGACCACTAATTTGCAGAAAAGATACGATACTATCAGAAAAAAGGTGGTGGTCGGCACAAGTCCACGATAAACGGTAATTATCAAGGAGGACAGAGGAATCGCGAGGGAAAGGAACAGACGAGCGAGGCCAGCCCCTTTCAGTGTTCCATCCTCGGGTTCGTTCACGGCAAAGGTGGTCTGGAAACTCCCAAGGGCGTGGTTTCTTTATTTTGCCGAATGAGTTTTAGGATCTAAACGGTTTACTGATTCTCACACTGGACGATTCATCTCGGAGGAGGTTTGTGCATCCGCTTCTTTCACAGAGGCACCACCTACGTTATCGGGTGCGTGGAATTGTGTGTTTCTGTGCGTGGAACAGTGTAGTTTTGCGATTTTAGTGTTTACTGAGTTGGAGCAAGTATTTCTCCATTTACTGTTATTTTGCTTAAGAATTACTTGTTTTTTTTGTTCGTCATATCTGAAGGACCAGTCCCTTCGGCAAGATAAGGTTTTCATGTGGTAGATTTGATTCATCTGGTAAAAGATGTTGGTTTATTTTCCTTGTCAATGCTGATTTTGTTCCACTATTCTGTTACCGTGAAGGTGAATGCTTAGCAGGATAGACCGCATCTGTACGCGATAGATAACATGGCAGGGATATCTGCATTGATTGGATTAAAGGCAACTGTTATGTTCATAGGATCTGTCTTCCTAAGAAAACTTGGAATGAATTTGATGTCCGTACCTCTACTATATGCATCCATCATTGCATCGATTGTTGCAGCCGCCTCTCATCCTAGTATAAATCTTCCGCTTCTCCTGGGCAAAAGATCTGATGGAAGTTTCGCACTTTGGGCGAAGTTAGTTTTTGCACCATTCCTGGCCTTTATCCGGATCTTTGTGTTTCTGAGGAGATTGAAAATCAGGGAGCCTGTCTACACCGAGATCTCCGAAGGTCTATTTGTTGGTGGATGGCCTTCTGTTTTGGATCATCTACCGCCAGGTGACCCTGCTGTAATAGACTGCACATGTGAGCTGCCAAGAAGCCCATTCCTATCCAAAAATGCTTATTTATGTGTTCCCACTTGGGACACCAGGGCCCCTCAACCAACTGATATAGAATCAGCTGTGCGCTGGGCATGCAGAAAGAGGGCTCAGAAGAAGCCTGTGTATATTCACTGTGCTTATGGTGAGTTTTGATCATCTTCTATTTGGTTTGTTGGCGTTTGTCTTTGTTCACACATTTGTGTACATACCATCGCAGTTGTAAACTAATTACCTCACAAGAACCATCTCTATCCTGCATCTGCACACACACAACTCTTATTTGTCATATTTGGCTTAATTCCCTAAGGAATTGGCAAATTGCTAAATGTGGTTCTACAATTGATTTCAAGTACAATTATTATGCTAAGCCTTTTCTCATGGTAAAACATTGTCTCTCCAAAGATGTTAAGTCTGTGTCACACCAGACTGAAAAAACCTTCCTGATTGATAGGAAGTACAAAACTTTTTTTTTCTTGAAGTAGTTGACATATGGCATTCCTGTTTCTGATCATAGTTTATTAAGAATTTTCCCCTTTATGGTGTATACCTATTGGAACTGGCGATTGCTATTCTGTATCTGCGTGGAGCAAGAGTCTCGATTTTCTTAGTTATCCATATGCTTCACGTATTTGCCAGTTGGCCATCTACACTTGGTGCATTTTAAATCTTATCAATTGCTTGTCTTCTTGATTTTTTCATTGTAATGAGCTTGTAATATAAATGATCAAATAACTAAAAAGGGAGAATCCAGGATAGGTATCTGAACAGATTTTATCAATTTCTCTTTCTTCTTATGGGAACAACCTCTAAAAACATTCCTTTTGTGGCACTGCAAGCTTGAAATAGCCTTCTCTGGCTGATAAAGATTCAGAACCTAAATTGATATGATGTTCGATTCAGGTTGTTGTTCATTTATGTTTTCTATTTCAAAATGGTATTTGATCATTGACATTGTGATCTTCCTATCTATGTAATTAGTGCTTTCTAATACTAGACTCACATGGAACCAAAATTCCATGTTTTCCTATGGGTCCTACATTAGTTTTATGCATTTCTGTTGCATAAGATAATTATTCTCTACAAATCTACCATCTGTTCTTTATGTTCTTATTTCATAATTATCATGTGCTTAAATTAAATATATTTTATTATAAGTGAAGAAGTGGAGTAAATTATCTGAACAGACATTATTTCATAACTCAAAGGAAAATGAATGTAATTTATAGCAACTAATGTTGTGACCAACTTACCATGGTACAAACATTAGCTTTGGATTCATATAGCAAAAACTACACATTCCTCTTTGCTATAGACTTGTGAAGTAATTTAAAAAATGGAAAAATAGTTGTTTACAATGTTCTAGGTGTAATCTTTTTAGTGATGTACTATGTCAAACTTTAGGCGTAATAAAAGAAAAATAAGGGTGAAGTATTACACACACTTTGTATTGGTGTCTAGATGTAGATAAAAATAAACAAAGATTCTCACACCTTAATGAATGGGTGTGGGTAAAGAAGTTAATTTAATAACACCAAAATTTGAATAGCAACTTAGAATATAGGAACTTTAACTAATAAGAGTATAGAATAAGTGAATATAATGATTAGAAAGAAAATTAACAAATTATGCTTGTAAGAAACTAAATGGGTAAGAGAAAAATCTAGGTCAATTAAGGATAATGGCTTTAAATTGTGGTATGCAAGAAAAGATAAGTGTAGGTTTTTCACTCCATTTCTACCCTTATCTTTTCATATATATTACAGTTTAAAATCATTATCATCAAATAACCTAGATTTTTCTCCCACCCATTTAGTTTCTTGTAAGCATAATATATTAATTTTCCTTCTTATCGTTGTATTCACTAATTCCAAATTCTTACCAATTAAGGTTTCTATATTTGATGTTGTTAGCCTAATTTTGATATTTTGAATGAATTTCTTCATCCACACCTCTCCATTAAGATGAAAGATCTCTTGCTTATTTTTATCTGCATTTGGGCATTGTAGTGCTCCTTGCTCAAGAACATTACACTTAAGGTGTGCAATGCTTCTCTTTTGTTTTCTTTTATTACACTTGAAGTTTGACATAACACATCACTAAGAAGGTTATGACACAGCAAATTATCTTTAAGGTTCATATTTTTAAGGAGTTGATAATTTTTGCAATTACCCTCTTCTTTTATCCAAGCTTGTGATTGACTTTGAAGTGATGAACCTCCATAGGTGGAGTTAGTTTTAGCAATATAACTGAAAAAAGATATTTAATTTTAGACTTTAGTATAGCTTGTGACCTTTCAGTACCAAATACTTATTTTAGGTAAAAAGAAGAGTATGTAATTACATTTAGAAATTGTTTAAATGCTACTAATCAAATAAATTTTTTAGTTACTATAAAAATAGATCAATGACTGTGCAAAGATTGTAAGGTTATTTTGGAAAAGAAAAACTGCACAATATAGATTATTAGTGTTAGATGTTAGTATCAACATTAGGAAGAGGGTTAAAGCATTAGGTGGTGGAATCTAAAAGAGGAAAACATGATATTTAGAAATAACTTGTTGAAAGAATATGAAAATTGGAGGCAAATAAGGAATGAAATTACTAACAACAATTTGAGTGATAATTCTACTGCATGGGGTCAATCACATGAATCTCTTTCTTTATTTTTATCTATGTTCAAATCTTTAGTTAAACATCAACTTAGTTAAAAATAATGAGAAAATATTTAAATTTATTTAATTTAATTGAAGGTATGACTATAAATAGAAATATATGAAAAAAAAGATCCATGTAATCAATCCTATATAGTGAGATATGACATGAGATATTGTTATTGTAGTTGTTTACAATGTTTTCAAAGCCAAACCAATTTTGTTTTGATTCCAATTTTCTCAATCGAACCACTAGTTCAACCATGGTCAAAGCAAAGTTGATGGCTTGACATCAAGATTTCTGAGATCTGAAAAACTGAACCGGAAGGCCTTCTGCCCAATTTGCTACTCAACGGCTTGTTAAACCAGTCGAACTGACTTTGTAATGTATAACCTATGAAATCAAAATTTATATATATTTATAATATATAGTATAATTTATAATCCCTTGTGTAAAATATAAATGCCATTATATGAGCATAAGACATTTAATCCTATAAATTAAAATATTGAAGTACTAACCATGTTGGACTGTTGGACCCACCTTTTTTGGTATTGACTCATAGCCCTTGTGGGACATTTGGATGTAGGATCTCACACTGACGACACCATTAGTGTCTATGGTCAACTGATGAAGTTTGTGTGTTAGTTTGTATGTGTGAATGGAGTAGCATGCACATTGATGTGTGATGGCTTTGAGTAATTAAGTTATTGGCCTTTGGGATAGGGCGCATACTTTTCTTTGTTGAGTTTGTTCCATTGGTTGAACTAGCGTTTGGACCATGGTCAAGTGGATCGCTTGGACCTTTGGGCCCTTTCAACCCCATCTAAAGTAAATCACACTTGTTCATTTTAGACATTTTTTAACCAATTCAACCATTTTAGAAGTGATTCACTTCTTCAACTGGTCTAACACGTTTGTTTGGTTCATTTTAAAAACATAGACACCATTTAAACCACCATTTTTTCAGTGAAAAAATGGGAAAAGAAATGAAGAAAAATGGAAAATGGTACCATAAATGGTCAGTTGTTTACCACTACCTGATAGAAGAAAAATGCTGTTAGAACATTGCCTGATTTTTTTCTGGCTTTTTGTTATTGACGTGATTTTATTAGTTATACTTTCTTCTTGAGTACTTCAGTTATTTTTCTTATATTTGTTATAATTTTGTAGTTAATGACATGTGATTGAGTGATATTTATATGTATTTAAGATATGTTCCTTTAATGTTTAAACTGTATCACATGTGATTTATTTAAAATTTGTTTTATCCAGCTAGTGGGGTGGTTGTCTACATGTTAGGTTATCTTTATTTTCATTTTTAATTTATATAAAAAACTATTTGAAAATCCATGTATCAAAAACAAACTTCCATCTATTAAACATCTATTTTCTATGTTTTATATTGTTGATTAAGCTAATGGGCCTGCCCATGCAACAGGCCATGGTCGAAGCGTCTGTGTTATGTGTGCAGTTCTAGTTACTCTAGGTTTTGCGGAAGACTGGAAAAATGCAGAGAAAATAATTCAACAAAAGCGGCCATATATTCGGATGAATGCACTTCATCGTAACAGTCTGGAAGAATGGTCAAAACACCGACTTTCCTTTGTAAGAGGTGGAGCAAATGTTAGCTCTGTGATTTTATCCAACCCATCGTATGATTAATATTTATATTGCCAAGAGTCTGGATTAATTATTTTTCTGCTTGGCCATGTTATGCTCTCCTGCGGGTGAAGCCATGTAAATTCCTGTTTCAAATTTAATTTTGAATTTTAGGCACAACCTTTATATATGTTTTGAAGATTATACTTAACCATTTGTAAGAACTCAGGCATTCAATTTTTCCTTTCTGAAGCGGTTCTTTTTACATTATGATTAATATTTATATTGCCAAGAGTCTGGATTAATCATTTTTCTGCTTGGCCAAGTTATGCTCTCCTGCAGGTGAAGCCATGTAAATTCCTGTTTCAAATTTAATTTTGAATTTTAGGCACAACCTTTATATATGTTTTGAAGATTATACTTAACCATTTGTAAGAACTCAGGCATTCAATTTTTCCTTTCTGAAGCGGTTCTTTTTACTTTATGATTAATATTTATATTGCCAAGAGTCTGGATTAATCATTTTTCTGCTTGGCCATGTTATGCTCTCCTGCAGGTGAAGCCATGTAAATTCCTGTTTCAAATTTAATTTTGAATTTTAGGCACAACCTTTATATATGTTTTGAAGATTATACTTAACCATTTGTAAGAATTCAGGCATTCAATTTTTCCTTTCTGAAGCGGTTCTTTTTACTTTATAGTGGTTATTTTTACTTGTTATCAAGCCATCAAGTGAAAATCAAGAAAACGTTGATGGAATGGGGGAGAAATGCCAAAATATCTAGGTCAGTAACATGATAGAGTTGAAGATTTACTTACAGTCTGTCAGTCAGTTGGATGCTTGCATGTTATTGCATTAGAATCTTTAAATTTTCAACTGAACGCATTTGTAGCCATGTACCAGAGAATTTTGTTGACCTGGTTAACAGTGCACTCTCGGTCACGCTTATTGAATGCTTGTGTCTTGGTGCTAATCAAGGGGCCTGCTTTCACTGGCCCTTCCTTTTCAAAGAATGTTTGATTTGCCCATGGCTTCATCACTATTCGATTTGGAACTCATTCAGTTTTTCTGCAATTTGTCTTGGCCATCTATGCCGTGCTTGAAATTTTCCCAAAGAAATCTTTTCCTCTTTAAAAGCCTTAAATCATGGGGGAGAGTCCACTTGATTCTTATTTCTGAAAGAACCGACTACATTCCTTAATAAAGTTAAATTTCTTCCGTTTCAACTGTTTAGCTGTTTGAAACTAGAGATGGAAATGCTGGCATTCAAGCTACGAGACGGTGGAATGGAGTGATGTGATGATTTCTTGGTTAGGATTGATCACTTCCATTGCGTGCTCACAAAGCAACCTTGACTGCATTTTTTTGAGAAATAATAATTTGTTTTATTTTGAAACATTGGAATCATTTGTTCTTGCTTCATACATAACGTGTACGCATACAGTTTGGACGATGAGAAGCGGTGAAAATCAGCTAATCTCGATAACATTAAGAGGGCAAAAGATACTATGAATGATAAGTTTTTTGCATTCTTTAGTTTCAAAACTTGAAAGGTATCCTAAGTACCCACTTTCTTTGGTTAATTGAATTGATGCTTGATTTCTTTTAGTATGATTTTTTGTATTGACAATGTTTTTATCTAGATTTTTTTTAAAGAATCCATCGTATAGACTTTTTCTATGAGAGAAAAGAAGATCCTATTATTTATTTCTTTTCAGTAAGGTGTCTTAACTTTTTTGCGATGGCTTCTTGTAGATAAAATTGAAACCTTTATTTTTCTAAAGATGTAGTCTAATTTAAATTGTTTCCTGCGTGATGATTTCGAAAATTTGACGTCTCGGGAGTGATTCTCATTGTCGCCGACGCTGGAAAGATTTCTCGTGGAAGCCCGCCCAAACAAAAAGTTGGAAGTTACGTCGCCAGCGGGCTGTGCACAGTTGGGGTGAAGGTAAAGCATTTAACAATGCACTGTTTAGTGGCAGGAAGAGCATACCCTACGTTACGTACAGATTGTGTATGCATTGTAGTGGGAAAAGTGCAAGGACAGTGTGACGATATTCGTTTGGAAAAGGATAAGATAACCATCTGTGCGAATGGATTTTAATCAACATGCTTGTGAAGAATTTTTCTTAGGACCAACCTTTCCTCCCCCATTTGGGCTTTTAATAAAGTTGCTGCCTGGCTTCTACCACGACTGACTATTACCATTTAACCTCCAATAATGGTCAACAGGTAAAACAACGTAACCTTCCGTAGTGCTCATCATATACGTGCGTCAGCTTCGCTCTTGTGGCGTCCAGCCGAAGGTAATAGTAGCAGCCTCTTTCCTCATATATATATATATATAGAAAAGTCTAGCTAGAACATGCAACAATTTAATGAGGCCTTCTGGAACAACTAAAGCTAGGGAGGCCACGGCCCAGCAGCACTGTGTTGTTTAATTGAATCAGAAGGTTGAGAAATGATTGTGAGTAGGGTGATGGACCATCTGCATGTTGTCTGTGGTTGTAGGGCACATGCTCTCCTCAGCCATCGTGTTCCTGCCATATGCCATTGCATGTAGAAGAAGAATTAAATCTGTCAGCTGTGGGGCGAAGAAGAAGGCATGAACACATGCATGAATGATGTAGCAAGTGGTGTGGATAGCTAGAACATGTACAGGAGAAATTCCCTCCTCCGAAAGTGCGTGGGCCACTGCCCACTATGATGGATTTGCTGCTAAATTAAGAAGATTGGTGGAAGATAGGTGCCTGCGTTTAGAGCTTTAACCCCACAATTGGATCTCAGGGGCCCACGGTACGATGGAATTGTCTGGTTTTCATAGGAGGAGAAGGTAGGTAGTTTATACTCCATTAGTTGTGGCCTTTCTTTCTTTTCTTTCTTTTTTACCATATAGGCTATTGGTGGTGGGGTTGCCCGTTGCCCTTCTCTTCTCTTCTCTTCTCTTCTCTTCTCTAGTGGTGGATCAAAGGAAGTGGTTGAGATGATGCCATTTTTTCTTTAAACAATATTGGCATTGCTCTTCTGATGGAACCTGTCTCCATCTTACGTATATAAAATAAGGGCGTGCCAACCCACCTAATCAACTAATCCTGCATTTGATATATATATATATATACATATATCTATTCAAAAATTATACCATGCATGCATGGATGCGTGCGTGCATTTGTGTCAAAAGGCAGGAACTTACTCTCTGGGGCGAGAGGACCAGAGGGAGCTCACGGCACGCAGGCGGCTGTGGTATTCTCCGATGGCCAGGAAGCATCGTGCTGCCTGCCGGACGGTCAATATCCGACGCATCTGGTGTAGGGTCTGCTGCCTGAGGTTATCGGCCTGCATCAACCGTGGAAAGATTAAGGTGGTTGGTTCCATGAATTGCATGCACGCAGAAGATTAGGTATGCAACCCGAAATAAGGATGGCATCTTTAGTTGTTTATTTCAATATGTATGGAGTGCGCGCCGATACATATACCATTCTAGACCAGACATAGTCGAAGATGATATTTGTTTATAAAGGTGGCTTGATTACATGATGGCTGTGGCGAATTGTATTTATGAATCTGGATACTTGTACCCAATCAATTAGTTAAAGGGATACGTACATCATGATCCAGCATTTGATATTCGATCTTCTATTGAATCTACTGATTTGTTTAGAGATCGATGCCGACGGGAAGCGGGTGTGTGCGTTTT
Source organism: Cymodocea nodosa (assembly GCA_036874045.1). NCBI lineage: Eukaryota > Viridiplantae > Streptophyta > Magnoliopsida > Alismatales > Cymodoceaceae > Cymodocea > Cymodocea nodosa. The sequence goes on from JAZBRI010000008.1 coordinate 197,116, forward strand.
CTTAATGAGGACGGTGTGAGGTCCATGTCTACCCACAGCTATCCATCGACGCACAAATTAACAATTGTCGTGGTGGAAATAAATAAACAAATAAAGTACAAATAGGAGTAGTGGAAGCAAAAGTCTGGTCATCATATGATAAGAAAATGTTTGTTGGATCATAAAATACGATTATTCTGTCGGTAAGAAAAAATACACATGTTGTGAAATTTTATACAGGTGTTTAAACCTAACCTCCTGCTCTATATGGATTTAAAAGAAACCTATAGATCGTTAACCCCGGACACGTCCTCCAAATTGGACATACCATGCACGCATTAATTGACCGACCCTGGAGTTTGTATATAAGGTGGTTGGATGCTGTCCATCTACCATATCGATGGATCGATGTCGATGCCTGGAACCCATTAAATTAATTAGCTAGCCTCTAGACAGGATTGATAATTATCGGTAGGACGGGAAAAACAAGGAGGAGGTGTTGAAATCTGGGAGGATCGGATGGAACTGGAAGAAGAGGAAGGCAAGAAAAGACAGACAACGAAACAAGATAAGGTATATGGTTAGTGATAATTGTATAATATCGGTCAGAAAGGAATCCAGCAGGTAATTAGAATAGATGTGTTAGGGAGGGGATTGGTATGGTCCAATTAATAAATGATATTGCAGTCGTTTTGTAGAAAATTAATGTTTGACCCAAATGAGATTGCAGCTGGTGTAGGGAAGCTACGTACGTACCTGTCGAACGAATCCTTCGAGGTTGGATAGCTTGCCCAGTGCAATGGCCATCTGACCCATGTAGTCGCCGACGTCAACGCCGCTTTCACTCAAAGACCCCCCGGCCACCGCGTCCGCAAGCGAATGCTGCAGCTGCTCCAGTCCCTGCGACAGTGCCTCCTCCGCCTGCTGCGACGACTGCTGCAGGCCGTAGATCCCAACAAGCTGCTGCTCCGTCAGCGGATCCACCTGCGGCATCACAATCTGTACATACATGCATGCATGCAACATATTCATTAATTAACCACTACCTAATTAGCATGTGCGCGATTATATATTCAACAACCAATCCATCGATCAGATAGATACCTTATTAATCGTGTGTGTGTGTGTGTGTGATTGTATATATAGATTGCATGCCTGCGTACTTATCGATGCATTAATTGAGATCGATGTGTACGTATTATATACATATATATATATATATTCACCTTGAGCATCTCGGACGGCCTGAAGCCGCCCATCCATAGGAAGCACCTCTCCGCCGGAGTGGTCCACATTCCGGTGATGAGGTGGAAGACGTCCGCTTTCGCAGCGATGCCCTTCAGACGGAACATCTCGTCGTGGTGCGTGATGCACTCGTCCACGATCACTCTGAGGTCGCCGTCCGGGAGGTGTGCCTGAAGTGCTCCTCGGAGCTCCGACATATGCTTCTGCTCCTCATCCAACCACCTTCCGTATTCCATGTCAAAAATGGCAGCTCCTGCTCCATGCATGCACTGATATAATTAATTAATTATGCATGACGAAAACAATTTAAAACTGAAGGCATATTCGCAAGCATGTAAATGGACATTTATCAAGCAATCAGTTCGTAATTTGAAGCTGGTTGAGAGAGATTGATTACTTACCAGAGCTGAGATTTCCACCAGCGCCACCGACGAAAACACCCTAAGAAAGAGAGAACGTACATCTAGTGATCGATCACACTACTTTGAAATTGACCACAATGATATATATATATATATGTACGATAGGATGTGATTTGGGCAGGTATGTTTTTAAATCGATCAGCATCGGTGAGAAATTAAGAACCTGCGACCGAGCTCTCTGGAGGTCTTGCTCCAATTGCGTGAGCTTTATCCTACTGGACTCCAGCTGCTGTACATATGCCTGCATGCAGTCAAACCCGGCCCCATGGGTGAAGACGAAGAAAAGGTCGCTCAATTTGATTAATCGGAAAAACACAACACAATCTTTTTGCTCTGATCAGTCAACAGATTAAGTTGTCCTGTTTCCACAGGCAGCCAACCTTTTTCCTCAGTCTACTCTTCCTGGCAGCTTCTCTATTCTGAGCCAAACGTCTCAAGGTCTGGGAGGAAGAGGAAAAAATCAGCTGAGAGATCAAATAAGCATGCATGCAGCCACGTACGTACAAACACATGTATAAATAAGATCGTCATCGTCAACATAAGAGGAAGAGAAAGTAAAGCATGCATGCATGACCTTGGGATCCATGGCCTTATCAGCGCTCCTCCTCTGCTGCAAGGGAAGCAAAAAAGGGAAAACAAGTCATTGACGTGAGCGCATACAAGTTGTTCTTTTGAACAGAAAGATACGATTGGTAGCCGTTGTTGGTGGAATCAGCGGCACTGCAGAAAGCCTTCGACACACTATTTTTCCACAATGCACGGAATGGAATCGAATTGTGTCTAAATGTACCCATCCATCCATCCATCCATCGGCGACCCACACGCACGATAAATATAAAATATAAGAAAAATGGAAGGATTGACATTTCAAAAGAAGAAGAAGGGCTTGCTCGATAAGGAAGGTAGATGGCATGTGGTTGTCTGACGTTGATGACGATGATGAGAAAGGTAGGAAGGAGCAGTGGAATGGTGAGCTTGGGATGTTGGAGTTCGTGTTGACAAAACACTGTGACTGAGGTGGTCAAAGCTGGCCGACATTAAAGGCTGATGGATGTTTGATTCTTGGGAGCTCCCATGTAATCATGCCTAAAAACCACTGCTTCCACTATTATTTAATCATTATATATATATGTGGTTCCTTGGGATTTGGGACGCTGATTGAAGTAGCAGAAACAGTAACAGATTTGTTTTTTATGTTTCCTGACGAACAACAGTAACAGATTTATGGTGGTTGGTTCCTGACCTTCTCTTGGGCTCTGGGTTGCTGAGCTGCTGCTGCTGCTGCCGTAGTTCGGGTTGCCATTTCAATTTGCTGCTTCGGTTGCGAGGAAGCCGAAGGCTTGAAGCTCACAGGAGAGTCTAGATCAGGAGGCGGCGGCGGCTGCAGCTGATGGGGTGAAACTGAAACCGTGGTGGCGGTGGTGTTCTGAGCTGAACCCGAATCGGTGCTGTCTGCCGACCGACAATCGCTTAGCTGCTGCAAGCAACAATGACAACGGGAAGGCAAATCAGCAACTGCTAGTGGATGGATCCATTAATCCAATCCAATCCAATCTCTCTTCTACCATCCATCCACCCACCTCTGATGGGCATGCTCATCACACATCGACAGGCAACAAACAGGCACAATGACCCAAAAGGCAACATATATATATATATATAAGTATATGTATATAAAAGAGAGAGAGAGAGAGAGAGTGTGTGTGTGTGTGTGTGTGTGAAATTAAAAAGATATTAATCAGAAAGGTGAAGTGGATGCTTACAGGAGGAGGGGGGGTGTGGTGGTTGATTAGCCTCATGGGCCACGAGGGGAAGATGTCGAGAGTGGGAGGCCTCGCCGCTGCAGACAAGCAAAAGATAGCAGGAGATCAACAAAAAGCTGCCTAAGAATCAAAAACCAACCAACTGCATATGTATACATATGTATGCCAGTGCTTGAAAGCAGGCAAGCAAGCAAGCTACGATCCACCCGGCTGCCAGTTTTAGTACACCACACCCTTCAAATGAAACCCCAAGGACCACCACATCTCAGTACGTACCACTTCCATTTCCACGTGTTGTTCAATTAATTACAGCAACAAGAAGGAGGAGGAGGAGGAGGAGGAGGAGGGTGCGTACTCTTTCTGTCTCCATCGCTTCCAATGCCAACAACTCCTTGCATAAGGGCCTCCTCCAGCTCTCCAAAATAAGCTCCAGATTCTTCGTGCTCACTGACCAGAAGCCATGATCAAACCCAGATCAATAATATGATATACACGTATTTATAATATATATATGTGTGTGTGTTATATGTGGCGCGCGGTAGCAAGTAAACAACAAAAAACACCCGCGAATCCATGGATTAGTTTGGTAATCGATCCATCCATCAAGAATTATTTATGGCGTAGATTATGTATTGGGTACGTAAGTATATATATAATTAATCTAATGATAATCGTCTCTGATCGATGCGCAAACAGGAAAAAGTGATTGCAAAAAAAAGAAAAGGTAGCCAGCCAGTGGCGGATTCGTAAAGTGAAGAATGGATTTTGAGGTTGGATGGAGGTGGCATCCGCATAGACGCTAAATAATATTGGAGGAAAAAATATGTACCATGGGTGTGGATTTCCAAAACGACCCAAACAGTACCAGAGAGAATCATATCATGGAAAGAAGAGTGTTTCCACAACATTAATCAGAACAACTACTGCTGCTGCTGTTTTTCTTCTTCTTCTTCTTCTTCTTCTTCTTCAGGGCCGGGGTAATGAGAAGAAGATGGAATCCAGAGTAGCAGACTTATCGCCGCACAATGATGGTAGCGTGGGAATGTCTGTGTATATATTTATATATATATGACGGCCGAAGGAACTAAAGAAAGACACAAGCATATATATATATATGTATACATATATATAGGCAGCAATCAATCGACAAGAACGAGAAGCAAACTAGATCAAGGACATGAGAAGATACAAGAAATTGGCGGCGGCTGCAGTGGGGATTCCATGTTGAATTCCATAACCCAGATGTTGAGCACTCGAGGGATCTGATTCTGAGACGCCAATTCCACCAAACCTTCGAGTTTGATCAGCCATCCAAGCAAAAGGCACCTCCTCCCTCTACACCATTGTTTTCTTTGGCTCCTTGTAGTTGACCCGACCCCTTCTTGAGTGCTGCTGCTGCTGCTGCTGCTGCTGCTCCTCCTCCTCCTCCTCCTCCTCCTCCTCCTCCTCTCTCCTGTTAAGAAGTAGAACTTCTGTCTATCTCCTGTACCTGTTTCTCTCTCTATCCTCTATGAACTTTCTTATTGATCTGGCTTTTGGTGGCCCTCTCCGGTAATAGCATCATCTCTGGAATTCAACCACACATGGGACAGGAGATCTTGTCCTTGGTGAGGATGGGCTTGATCAAGAAGAGTAGGAAAATGGGGAGGAAAAGGCAAAACCTGAGTGGGGTCTTGGGCAGGAATCAATTACTCCCTGGAACCGGCCGTGCATTTCCATTGGTTCCCGTTCGGCCTCTCCAGAATTTAATTTCTAGTACGCAACACAAACCACCATTCCATGGGACCGACGGCAGATTAAGAAACCGTAGCTGAGTTGATTGAGATTGCGCATTTTCATACTTATCATTAACATTAAAAAACTTCAGACATCATCATCTTATGATCAATTCATTGCAAAAAAAAAGGGGGGGACGGGGGGACGGACAGGGACTTCAAGTTTATATGGTATTCGTTGTGTTTCAAAAAAAGAGAAATGATTTGTGTGTACTTCTACCTCCCTTCCTTCTTCTTGAAAAACCAAATAAAAAATTGAAACGTAGGTGACAGGCAACTTATGCTTCCGACTGATAAAAAAGGGGGGGTATGTCCATATTCTGCTGAACTAAACAGCATTACATGCCATTTTTAATGACTCCGTCGATATGGACTTGCTATCCCGCGGTGATAGGTCAACACCTAAAGCCCATTTTCCACTCGGGTTAAATGAGAGGCGGAGGGGTAAATTTAAGTAAGTCATTGCCGCCCCTTGGAACTTGAAGCTACATGCACGTCTCATATATATATATATATATGGAAGGACTCACCATCATCCTTGCTCCGGAATCGATCCTCATGCAACACTCACTAATCAGGACTCTCCAGTGCCCTGATTATGGGGCTACATATGGTCTCATACGAAGGAGAAGGAGAAGGAGAAGGAGAAGGAGAAGGGAAGGGAGGATACTGGTGGATACATGGGGAGAGATATTGCAAACATAACCAATATTTATTCTACCATACCACCTTTGCGCAATTGTAGGTAGAAACAGATGAGAGACATGGGCCTCGTCGTTGAGAAACGGACTTAGAGCAAACAAATAAAAAAGATCGGGAAATGGTACCTTCAAATGATTTTGCAGAAGTAGAAGATGCGGCCTGCTATGAATAAAAATAAAGGACCAATCGCTTCGATTTGGATTTAATTAATCAGACATATCACGGCACCCAACATATACGATGGTGCGTATCAGAGGAAATTCTGCGTTCATCACATGATAAAGATCACATCACATATCCGATGATACCTGAGAGTAATTGGGTCATCGCTGTTCGTTCATTCAAGGAACCCACATCACATGTCGTCTTTGTTGCTCTCTGATATCGACAGTGCAAGGGGACATTCCTCAGATCTGACCGACCTTAGAGAGGGGGCCATGGGAACATGTCAAGTCGTTTCATATCATTCACTACAGCTTCTTTTCCACGAAGACGAAGTAAAAATCATTCACTTAAACTCATTCCCTTCCGTACTCCAAGTAGATGCGAAGCGAAATGCACACATGACATTCTGCTTGGAAAAAAATGGCAAACCATGGACTACTTATTGCCAGCCGTCCTCGTCATCATCCACAAACCAAAAGAAGACGGGAACATGCCAGATTAGGAATATGCCTTCAGAGATCAAGAAGCTCGTTCTGAGCATGAATAATAAATCGGAGATATGTTGACAAGAACTTCAATCATGCCGACATCTGTGCCGATATTCTTTCTCAGTTTTCTCCTTCTCCACAGAGCAACGAGTAAGTAAAGTCTCAAATTTCAAAAAGGTTCTCAGACAACTCCCTCTTAGAAATCAATCTGTAAGTGTAAAATGGTAAATTTCCCTCTCCTTGATTTTTGGTCATGGGTCGAGTAATTTCTTCGTTTCAGCCAACCGAGCCCCCCCCCCCCCCCCCCCCCCCTCTTCTTTCCTCCTGCGCGCGCGACCACCCCGACCATCGAGCCAGAGTCCGTTCTCGGCAACTCCACGCAAGGTAGGCGCGACCCCGCCGTCGAGAGTGAGGGTGTCGTCCACGCGTGTAGGTGGACTGACTGACCTGTCCTCTTCCGTGTGCGGGTGGGAATCGTCAACACTCGAGCAGCGAGGTGCTGCGGCGGCTACGCTGAGTGGGCTGGTGGTGGGAGTTCTCATGGGTTCAGCAGCCTCTGTGCCAAAGATCATGGCAGATCAATAATGTCTTGTCGCATATTAAGAGGGTGTTTGTGCAACTAAATAACGACGTACAAAAAATGACGAAAAATTATAAAAAATATCGAAAAGTTAAATAATAGAAATTAATGTAAAATTTATATAAAATTAGAGTGTTTGTATACGTAATATAAAATGACGGAATTTGAAAAACATGTGTTTGTACATGTAATATAAAATAATAAAAAATTATAGAATGTAAATTATGTATGATTGTTTACATATTAGAAAATATTGAAGACTAACTCAATTCAATATTTATTGTTCATGTTTTGAAGATATAGAATAAGAAAATTTATCATAAATAATACAAGATAGTTACAACATAAAATACATATCATATCTTTCTATTGTTCCACATATCTCTCATAATATTAACACGTATTGTATCAGTAATTTGTTTTCTATAATCTTGACTTGATTCAACAGTAGCAGATGTAGCTTCTTCTGTAAAAGTTTGTTGAACATTATCATCTGATATTCCTTGTAATTCTTCTTGCTCATCTTCAAGTAAATCTGTTTTGTCTGCTTTCCGAATAAAATTGTGAACTAAAAAACATGCCAATACAATCTTTTCTTGTGTTTCAAAAGGAAATGGCATATAACCTCGTAAAATTGAGAATCGATGTTTGATTATTTCAAATGTACGTTCAATTACTATCCTTAACTGTAAATGCCTATAATTGAAATTTTCAATTGCATTCATTGGAAGTCTATTAGCATTATAATCATTCAAGTGATATCTTGCACCTCGAAATGGTACAATAAATTCTGGCCTATTAGGAAAACCAGCATCTCCCAAGTAATATTTACCTGTAATTTATATAGAAGTTTAGAATATAATGTTAGAAACATTAATTCTACAATTTCTACTATACATAAGTATTCACATTATTTTTATTAGTATCATACCTGATGGAATCTTAAAAGCATTACGTCGAGAAAGTGCATCATGAAGAATATGAGCATCAGCTGCTGATCCTTCTCATCCACTAAGAACATAAACAATTTTCATATCAAAATTACATGATGCTAATACATTTTGTGATAATTCACATTTTCTATTCCTCCAACGTGCAGTTTCTTCACCATAAATTGTAGCTTTGACATGAGTACCATCAATTGCTTCAATGCAATCCTAAAAGAAAAAAGAGTATACATAATAAAGACCACTACATAGTAAAGAAGACATTGAAATATAACATTAACTCACCTTGAAATAAGGATAAACATGTCGATCATTTTGAATTCGTGTTGGTGTTGATGATTCTTGCTTAGCTAATAGTTTATATCCTACTTTTAAAATTCCATTCAACATTTCATTGAAGTATGTACTAATTGTCCAACCAGATCAACGAAAGTGTTCAGTACTTATACCATATCTTTGATTTTGTCCAATTGTAACTAAAAATATTGCCACCTTTTCTTCCACATTCATACATCTACTATCTTGCACTACCCCTTCATGTCTCAAAAAACTACAAAAGTGGAAGAATACATGTTGATTCATTCTATAAATTTTCCTGCAATTATATACTTGATTAGGTAAAGATGGATTTAATAATGTAGTAATATATTCTTGTCCTTCTTTGCTGTATATTCTAGAAGTACTCCTTGCAACATAATTCGTAGCACTTGCAAAAGTAGTTATGAATTTCCATGCTTTCATCAGATATAAGAGTATTTGTTCTTGTTTTGCCTCTTCCTCTTCCATAAGTACTTTCAGAAGTTTCATGTTTGCATTTGTGTCCATTTGTAGTAAGTAAAAATACCTACAAAAAAAAAACCAGATAGACAATAATATTTACATCAGATGATGACAATAACAATCTACATTAGAACATAATAAAAATATCTGATACATCATCAACATACATAACATTAAATAACATGAAACATTATCTTGTACATCATCAATATCAACAACATAATACCACCAACAACATTCATAATAATAGCAAGGCCTTAATAACAATGTTTACTGACTAACATCAACAACATTCTTCATTTCATATTATGTCTTAACCAAGTTAGTTTCATGTCCTGCGGTAAACCTAAAAATATTCTTCATTTTTGATGATTTTCTAATAACGTCATTGCATTATATACTTCATCTTCATTTAGCTCACTTAGTTCAAGCAATGATGGAATAATGTCTAATTCATTTCTTTCTTCATTGTGTTGGAGTCTTAAGAATCCATTTCTTTCTTCCTCAGCTTTGGCTATATGCTTCATTATCTGTATTCTAGTTCTATTACACTCTTTATATTCCTGTAAAAATTCTTTCATGTCTATTTCCATATCCCTAACTGATGTTGCCATCTTCTCAGATGATTCTGCATGAGGACGAGCTCGTGAGTGCTTCTTTTTAGAATCTAGTTTTTGTGAAAATGGTGTTGACATATCATCACTAGATGGTATTGGACATGTGATGTTATTGAAGTTACTGGATAGAGATATGTCATCATTTAAATTATCATCTTCAGACTCATAGAAGTCCATAGGTACTGGGCTTGTTCCTCCTCCAACAACACTTGTCTGAAAAATTAACTTCAACTGCTCATATATTGTACATGACTTTCATTTCAAGGTGGCACATTCAGGATGACTCTACAAATGAAGAAGAAATATAATAATTACAAAATAAAGTATATATAAAATAAGAGAGAAACATGTGCATCATAATAATTAAAGTCACATTCACAAATTCTTCCCAGATTTCATCAGGTACAGATGTATGACCACTTATATAGTCCCATCTCCATCCACTTTGATTGGCAATCTTGCTATAATTTTTATACATTTACCGTCAGGTCTTCAAACGACTATCAATATTTTTTTTCTCTAACCCAGCATTTCTTTTCAAATTGTAAGCTTTGATTACTTCAATCCATGTGTCCGCTCTAATCTTGCCATCAAGTGTTTTGGCATTTCCTTGATTAATAGTATCACAAAGAAGATTTAAGATCATTTCATCATCTTTCTGACTCCATGTGAAATTTTTCCTTGATGTAGTCTTCTTTCCATGACCATTGCTTTCTGCCATTGTCTACAAATGTATTATTTGCATAATTAAAATACCTCACAAGTAATTAAGATTGATAGAGAAACATAATGTCAAGCATTCAAGTGAAGTAGATTAACAGAAAATAACAAGTACCAATTGATTCTAGGGTTGTAATATTAACATGCAAAAGCAAATATTTGGCAACTTCAATATTAACAATGCACGAACATCTAAAAACAACATTCTACTCTATTCATGGAATGACCAAAAACAACACCATAGTCAATAAGATAATTAGTTTTCAACATTACCATCATAAAAAACTAAATCACCATTACATGAACATGTAAAAATATTGAATTACTTGCATGTCTTATACTAAAAAATCACTTTTATGTGGTGTATAAGGACGCAGACAAAATGATCTGAACTAAATTGCAAATGTTGAAAGATATATAAGTAAAAGAATCCATTGGAAATAAGTACCGATTACCTGTGCAAGGTAGCTTTCAGAAAATAGGAGAACTGGAATATTTCAAATTCACAAGAAAACAGCACCATCAATTGCTCATGCATTATCATTATTTTGGCATGAACATGATATCCATACTTTGCTGGATATTATGATGTCCATAAGTTGTATTCTTATCCTGGATTTGTCAAACAGTTAAGAGTACAAGTACAATAGGAATTATAATGTCTATAGCATGTGCATCAATTGTTCACACCTACCACAAATTCAACATTAATGAACAGTGGTGCAAATGGAAGCAAAGTCTTAATCACCACTACAGAAGATAATATTGCTAATCAGATGTCTGCTTCTGATCTCCATAAACATACATAATTCGTTACAGGAAAAATAGAGCAGTGAATGTAAAATGATTAGATAAATATCATACATAAATTATCAGTATTTCATAATCAATATGCGGCCAACTTCCTTTAGCAGTACTTGCTATTGCTGGGATAAACATAACAAAGGATAAAGAGAGCAGTGAATGTAAAAAGATTATTTCCAATGATGTATGGACCCAAAATATATTCGAAAATGATAATAATGTGATGAAAGTCCTATATCTCAGTTAATTCATCTAGCAATATTTGTTTATTGATCATCTAGCAAATCAACTAAAGTAATGCTTCGTTTATTGTTCATTAATCCCTGAAGATTATATTTCTTAAACAGTTAAGAACTACTGTCATTGTGGATTGTTGATTCAGAAAACGATACATACTGTCATTGTTTATCACTACACCATCCCAACAATATACACCACTTGAGTGATTAGAGCAATTCTTAAACAGTTCATTGTCCTATACTATCATTTTCGCTTTCTCTGTGACTATTTAAGAGCAGTAATCTTTGTTTATTGTTCATCTAGCAAATCAACTAAAGCAATGCTTCGTTTATTGTTCATTATTCCCTAAAGATTATATTTCTCAAACAATTAAGAACTACTGTCATTGTGGATTATATTTTTGATGCACTAGTCAATAAGCATTACAATCAAATGGACATTAACATCGTAACTACTGTCATGCAGATTAACATTACAGGAAGATGCCATAAATCACCATTAACATCATCAACATACATAAAACTATATGACAGTAGGGTATAATGTCACGATGGGGGTAAATCAAATTACAGGAAGATCGTTTGAAAACTAAATCAATTGAAGAAGAAAAAGAATTAGCAGTACTTGGAATTTTACCGATTACTTGAAGACGGTGCTTCCCTAGTTGCGACGAGGAGGACGACGGCGATTCTACGTGATAAATGAGGGTGAAGATGTGCAAGGATGTGACGGTGCAAGAAGGACGACACCGCTTCCCTAGTTGCGACGAGGAGGACTACGGCGCAAGAAAGACAACAACGCTTCCCTAGATGTGACAAGGAGACGACGGCGCAAGAAGATGCGCAAGAAATAAGTACAGAGACGATGGCGCAAGAAGATGCGGAAGAAGAATGATAGCACAAGAAGATGCGACGAGGAGGAAAATAGCAAGGAGACGACAGCGCAAGAAGATGCGTAACAAATAAGTACAGAGAAGACAGCGGAAGAAGATGTGCTTCGGATGTCGAACGACGACGCTTTCTGGATGCGACAAGGAGACGATGGCACAAGAAGATGTAACGAGGAGGATGACGACGACGAGACAACGGTGGAAGAAGATGCGACGAGGCGGTCGACAGCAAGGAGACGACAACAGGCGAAGATGTGCAAGGGCGAGGATGCACGAGGAGGGTTCATTTGAGGGGTGACGAGAGGTGTTTTCCGTCGTTTTCACCAGTCAATGTGGTTGGAAAACGACGGAAAAATGGTTAGGGTGTTTACCAATTTTGCCAAAAAATGACGGAAAATCTCGAGAGTCACAAACACCTAGAAAATGACGAAATTTTTTTTGTCATTTTCTAAGTGCACAAACACCCCTAAGTATAGACTACCATGCATCAATAAGGTAGTATGTTGGTGATGTTAAGACCACGTGCTGTATTGATTGTTTGGTTTCACTCACTCTTTTCGTTTTAAGATTTTCCATTCTTCTATTTAACAGATGCCGATTTTGCGATAAAATAAAGGGAGAATTTTTTTTACATCATTTTGTGAATTTCCCTTTCTATTATTGCAGCGATTATCATTTCCTTCGAGGCGTCCCAATAAACATCCATTTTCACACATGAAACAAATAAATATCCAAAAAAGAGAATCGTCTGATCAGAAATCGATCGTCCTGATTTAATGAAGCCGTTTAAGAACGTAGTGAAGAGAGAAAGATTTCACTTCCTTGCAGAGACATCCATCTCTCTTATGCCTTTGATTGACCACAAACGTACATCACCGTTCAACGTCTGTAGGTAGAAAAAACTTGATACCATTTGACCAATCTGCAAAATGATTGCATTGTATTGAAAACAGGATAAACTTCCAAAAAAGAGACAAGTGCATATTGTGCTCTCGGGATAAATGCGAAAGTTAGTGGAAAAGGGAATCATCAAGAAAAAGTTACCTTGTCTCCATGTTGGAGTACAAAGACTGGAGTTATTATTGCCCTTGCACATGTGGTGAGCTCACCAATCTTTAAAATGTCATATTTACCCGCAATTCTTCACCCCAGCGTTTCATTTTTCCCTGCAGCTTCTGCAAGGCGCTTGTCACCTGCAGAAAAAATATCTGAATTTTGTCTTTTATCTCTAGACCATTATCTCGAGAGCATTATAAGCATTGAGGGAGATATCTGCTATCCATCACTGATGTCAAGCCATGCACACCAGCACAATACCTGCTTTCAGACCCTTACAAGTAACACATGGATTCAAGAGAATCCACCTTAACTAAGGAGAGTAAATCTCAGTTCTTAAGTTGAAGGAAATTTTCAAGAACTACAATTCTCTGTCATGTGCACTGAAGGTTTATCCCTCGAACATGACCTTTTACGCAACCAAGCTAAAGATTTTTAACCAAATAAGAATTTAGTACAAGCATACATCTTACAATTTTTCCAATGGAAAGAATCCATGTCTTCTACAACTTAATGATGACATAGTTTATCGCATTAACAATAACAGCAGGTACATACAACATTTTGCACGTGTTTCTGGATATTTAAGCAAGTTCAGTTCCAAAATAAAAAGAGGCAAATTACTTTTTTTTCCCAGTTTTCAAGATGCAGCACATCACAATTGGTTTCGGGTTCAGGCAGACTAGCCTTTCCCGAGAATACAAACAATGGATTGATTCACCATCCTCCCTCAGATTGCAGCGTAGCAGCTCCTATGAGCTTCCAAGAGTGTACTTGCACTTGTGAGTTTGTTTTGAAGGACAAAGATTTGTAAGTTATGAATAGTTGCTGCCGCCTGATGTAGAAGGTTTCGAAGTGCTAGTCGTCATAAAGGATTCTCCACATCCACACTCCCCTTCAGAGTTGGGGTTAATAAAAATGAACTCAGACCTGCAAGTATCAAATACAATGATCAAATAACAATTTTAGCAATACACATATGTCCCATTTGAGAAATGGTGATCAAGAACAAGGGAAAAATTCCTACTTGAGTGTATCATCCACAAAATCCATTTTTGTCCCAATGACATGCATGAGAGCTTTAGGATCAATCAAAACCTTGACACCCTTGTCCTCAACCAATTCGTCAAATTTTCCTTTTTCATCTGCGTAAGTATTAAATACTAATTAGTATTATTAAAAAAACAGTGTTGTATGGGAAGCATGAAATTGGCAGAGCAAAGTTGGCTATTTTAGTTAGATGGTATAAAACATCTAAATACAAGAAAGAAGGTGATTGACAAAATTTGAACTAATATCTTTATTTATCATAGGGATGGGCACCATTCGATTTGTTTTGGTTTGAAACAAAATCACAAATCAAAACAAATAGTAGATTGATTTCAATATTTTACAAGACAAACTAAATCCTTCAAACTTTGTAATCAAACTGAACTGAATCATTAAAAATCAGTTTGATTTTTTATGATTCAATTCATGGTTTAACCAATTTATACACTAGGTACTAACTAAATTTTCACCAATCATTACATATATATATATATATATATATATATATATATATAAATTATAATCAATTCTTAATAAAATACCATGAGATGTTAGAAAAATGCACCTACTTGTCCAGAACATGTTTCATAAGATAAGCAGAAAATTACATAATTTAGCCAAAACTGATTCCATAACTTGACACAAAAATACTTCACATAAGAATCTTATAAAAAGAAAATTGCAGAATGTCATATTAGGATTTCTGGTTTTATTTTTTAATTTAATAAGTTATAATCTTAAATTCTACACTATTAAACTTTTACATATAATAATCTACTGATATAAAATATGATTCATATAACATATATTATATACATGCTTACACATATCTTAATATATTATATATATGGCATTGGTTCGGTTAAACTGTCCATAAAATTACAAATCGAACAATATTATCCAATTTATAGATTTTTGAAACCAAACTGAACTCTAAATTTTTCAAACCAAACCAAATTTTTAAAATGGTTTGATTCGATTTGGCTGACTGATTTGACTAGTTTGAATGCTCATCCCCATTCATCACGGGTGAAATGTTCATTCCATGACCATAGCTTCATTCACTAATGTTGGGCTTCTCATATTTATCTGTTTACCCATCATTCCATCATTACCTATTTTATTTAATAGATATGGGCAAGAAAAAATTATCCATTTAATAAATGAGTAAGGTGTGGGAAAAAAATTATCCATGTATTTTAAATGGTAGGATATGGATAAAGCATTATCCTACCATTTTTATTCACTCTACCCGTTGAAATTAATTAATATAAATTAAATAGTATTAATAATTTATCCTAATATCTAACCATCATAAATCTACAATATATTTCAACTACATTATAATTAAAATTAGCTATAATAGCCTGGGTCCATTACCAAATCTAACCTAATATCGTTTTTTTTAATCTATCCTGGTCCAATACTAAACCCCATTCTCACCTCATCTCCCAAGTCACTCTCATTAATCTTAAGTTATCTCACCTATCTCCCATTACCCATTTATTACCTATTACACATTTATTTTCAAGGGTAGTAAAAGGATATGAATTAGATTATTCTAAATAGATAATAACATGATATGGGCAAAGATAAGGATAAAACATTATTCTAACCATAACCTACCTATTGACACTCCTAATGGTTTGCTAAGATGGAAGCTGGCATTTTTTCTACAAAAGAATCAGGAAAACATCTAAATATTTAAGAGTATCTTCGTCAGCTTGCAACATCAGATTGCAACTTCTCAAGGGGACATCATCTTAACAAGAAGTCTCAAGTAAAGAGTTAGGATTGACACTCTTATCTCTGTAACTAGATAGAATCTTTGCTCAGAACAATTAGTGGGAACCCATTCAGCTATTTGTGAGTAAAGAGCAGTGTTGTTAATAGCATATTACAAATACTGCACTTCACAAAAGAACCTAGTATTTATCTGCCTATTGGACTAATCTATTTTTCACATATATTTGAAACATTTTATCACATGAACAGTACAAATTATTGCCATATCCAACATTAGATATAAAGCCAAATCGCTGAAACACTTCGATTGTTTAGACATAAGATGAGTGTCATTTTACCAGCATAATTAAGTGTGTAGGATAAGCCATTGCATCCACGAGCCTTGACACCAAGTCTTAGGAAAGACCGTTGGCGCATACTAAGGAGGTGCTTTATTCTAACAGCAGCAGAATCTGTTAATGTCAAGGCTTGTTTCCTTGCAGTTGGGTTCACCCTTGCTGCTGCTGCCTTTAGGACAGAAGAAGCCATTGTTGACCTCTAGATTCTGGGCACAAACTATGTTTTCTCCTTGAGGATGAATTCCCAGACTTGTAGTCCCTGAAGGAACAAAATACCCTTCACCATAGAAATCAAAATCAAAATCCAAGTAGTAGCTAAGAAAAACGATAAATTAATGCCATCCATGTTAAGAAAATCATTTTCTAGTTGCTTGATACCAATGTTATACCTTGAAAATTCAAAAAAATGGCAAATGCTGCAATATTAGAATAAAATTCACACTTATAAAAGGTATGTGAAAAAAACTTTCTCCTAATATTGCAAAGCTAAGATGTTTACCAAAGAGGTTTAACAACTAAACAATAAAATAATAATCAATATCAATTGAAACATCCAGATAGAATTCTCTATCCTTAACTAACAGCACAACTCAGTCCTTCACAAGTCCATAAATTCACAACTAAAACCAGATCATCAAGTACCACATAAATTTCTAACATTAATAATTCACAAATCATAAAATGACAACAACTAATATGTCCTCTCCTGCTCACGCCCAACCTAGAAATTCACCTAAAAAGAACAAAACACTCTAGGTGAGCCACAGTTCAGTAAGTAAGTCCACTAATAACCCATAAATAGTAAAAGTATGCAATACACAACATGGAAAGGAAGACAAACAAGTCAACACGCATGTACAAAAAAGGAATAAATATGCAATAAATGTATGTTATGCATGTGAAATCACAAATTTCAGGTTATAATTATTTTATAATTTCAATTATCACAATATCTAGCTATAACCACATTTAACCCCTATGACTAATTCACACTTAACCCTGTGATGATACCCAAAAGTCACTCCAACCCTAAGTCGAGGACTAAATACCACAATCTAACTTCCTGCAACTAAATCCTGAATGTAGTCATACCATAATCATCTACTTATATATAAGTCATAATCACATGTCTCATGTCAACTAATAATGCATAACCACTACCTATGCATTCCCCACAATAAAATAGTCACAACTATGACAATAATGCAAGTCTTCCTAGTAATTGGTTAATCATGCACAAATGACTAAAATCTCTCAAAAATGAGCACAAAAAATAGGATGTCTAATTATCTACAATTTCACGTGATAAAATGTGGTCATAAGAAATGCCAATCATGCATCAAATACTACTAATTTCAATAATAATGTCATCTCTAACTCTAAGCAACAATAATCCGCCTGAAACAATTATAATATGAAATAATCAACAGCAAATGCGTAATAACCAATAAATAAACTATTTCTGGATTATTAGTAGATAAACTTACTACAGGGGCTAATTCGCAATTTTCCCAAAAACCCCTCTTCCTTATTTTCTTCTTCTTCTTCTTCTCTGCCGACCACCCAAACGAACTTCCCCCCTATTCACCCGAGTATCACCACACGAGCAGTACGAACAGGCGGCTGCTCCCCACAAGCTCGCGCCGCCGTGGCTGGAAACACCTGCTCCCACGCACAGGCTCGCTGGCGACTCCTTCCACACGCACGGTGCTGCTTTCCTCCACGAGCGGGTGCAGGACTGGCCGATGCCTCCACCTCGGATCGGTTCCACGTCGTAGCCTCGGTCGACCTCCACACGCAGAGCGGATGCGACGAATCTCTCACCAGAGATTGACGCCGGCTCTCGCCACCGGGTGCCGACCACGTGCAGATCTCGTCGGCGCCCACACACACGGTCGTCGTTCTCCACGCAGCGACGGTCGATCGCGCAGATTGGGAGCAGCAAGCATGAAAAAGGATCCTTGGCCTAGTTATCGAAAAGTAATATATATATGGAAAAATAATCTCATAACCGTCTCCTCTTAGATAATCTCCACACGTTTTTTTTTCAATAGATTTTATTTTCAAAAATACCCATTAATCACAAAAGTAAAAATAAATATAAATATCAGAAAAAAACGATCAACCTCTGGTAGAATAAGGAAAGATTTGTTAAGAATTTAAACATATAAAATGACAGAGAATTTCAACTTTGGAATCCTTTACGTGTGTTGCAAATCCTTCTCTCCCTTGATGTCGACAGCATCGAAGAAGTACCTTCCATTAGAGGGGTGTTAATGGCATCGAAAAATTAAAAAGATAAGAGAATAAAAAATTTGAAGATGTTAACGAACTTTTAAAAAGTTTAAAAAAAAATTAAAAAATTTTAAAATTTTGAAAATGTTTGTGTATATTTAGAAAACGAAGAAAAATAAAGTAATATAAATTACAAAATAAATATTTTTTATATTTTAAAAGATTTTTTAATATAATAATAAAAGACAAATATTATTATTAATATTAATTAATTTATAATAAAAAATTTACAATATTTTTAGAAATTTAATATATTTTTTTAAATATATTAAATATTACAACATATCAAATCAAATAAAATATTACAAACATCCGCTGAGTAAAATTTTAGACAAGAACGTGAAGGTGGAGAAGCAAGCAAGCGGACAAGTAAGAGCGAGCAAGTGGATAAAAATTTTCTCCGTCGAATCAGAAACTTGAAGAATTTACTTTTCTTACTTTCCCTCGTTTTTAAGGCAAAGGGGTGAAGGAGCGGTACCTTCCCTGAGGATTTGGTCCCACCAACCCAATTCCTCCCCTTCCCTCCTAATTTATACCCGAGAAAATAATAGGATCACCCTCATCATTCACTCTTCTCGACGATCAGAATCCCCTTTTTCCCCTCTTCTTAACTCGTTAGACGGGAGACGGTTATGTGACTACTACTATCAAGTTGAGAAAGAGAAAGAAATCAAAACACAAGACAGCATACGACGACCCATACATGGCATGAGGAAGAAGAAACGAAGTCTGCTGCTTACCACTCTTCTTGGCGTTGTTTGGTTGATTGAAGTCGAGGAGGATGGTCAATGGTGGTGCTCTTGCATTTGGGGCCACTTGGGATCATCTCTTTTGGACAGAATGACATACATGAGGCTCTGGGGGCAATCTTACCGGCACCATGGATGTTGCCTCAGAGCTACTCCCTTCCCTGCTCCGAACTTCAAGTCCAACCATTGCTCCCCCCCTCCTCGTACTACTGCATTGGCCACTTGGAAGACCATCGTGCCCCTTCTTCTCCATGTATCTACTTCACCTTCCAATACATTTCCAACACCCATGAATACGAGGGAAAGGGAAAATGACCAATGGTGGTTCTTTTTTCGATAATGAAACTCTTTATAAAGTTAATAAAGAAAGTAAGGATTTTTTTTAATATTAAGTTAATAACATTTTCTATACTTTATTTTTTATTTTTTATTATTATATATAATTAATATTATTAATAAAAAATATATATTAAGTTAATAAAAAAATAAATTAATATTAATATTATTGTTTAAGTTAGTTATTCGTCAAAAATCTAAATTACATAACCTTTTTAACTTTTCGACAATGACACAAATAATCTTAAATATCACTTTTTTTATTTTTTATTTTTTTTCTTGACTTTCTAATTATTCTATTTCTGCATTTTTCGATAATGCGTATGCCCTAAAACTCTTAACAAAATAAGAAACAGAGGTTTTTTTTTTGTTTTGTTCATAAAGTACAAATCGAATCTCTTTGTAAAAATATAATACAGACAAATTATCTCCTTTATAAATCATGTCTTTTGTATAAACGAAAAGTTAATTCAACAGGAAATTAAAAATCAAGAGAAATAAAGGAAGACATAAATTTTGGATATTTAGAAGTGCAAAATTATCATAGAATTCTAGAATACACTTCGAATAAAATAAAGTTCAAATGAAGAAGAAAGGAGAGGAACATAACATATGTTTATCTAAGACAAAAAATGAAAATCTAATTCTACGTAGAGGAGAAAAAGAGAGGAAGATTTTGCCAATTACTAATAAGAAAAAATCTATTACATATATATATATATATATATATATATTAAAATATATGCGAATACTATGTTTTAAAATATATACAAATAACTTACAAATTCTATAATATTCATGTCTTATGGACATCGTCAAAAACATCTCCTTTCAATCAATTGTCTTCCATTATTTTTTTAATGTTGTTTTCTCTTCACCCTAGAGAGAAAGATGTTCACGTACGTAGGGTTTGGCAGACCTAAATCTTTTTTAATACACCGTGAATTTGGATAATACCAAAAAAATATTTTTAATGATAATTGATGGCATGGATAAGGAAAGGAGTGTTGATTAATATTTTTCACTTATAAATTGATTATTAGATCAAGCAGAAACAGTTATTATTCGTATTTATCTATGGTTATATTAATTTTACTGTAATTAGTAACACTTCTCAAGAAGATTCATATGTAAATCCCTTATTTTCATGGATTTTAGTTATTAGTTATTCGTCAGTCGTTACTCAAACCTAAAAAAAGTTTTAACATGATGAGAATACAAGAGGTAAAAATCGGTGGAGTGATTGACAAATTATTTATTCAAAAATATATTGATTGGTTTCGGCAGAGAATTTTCGTTCGATTTTCTTAAATAATATATGTTAATAGAAATAAAGAATCTAGAATTAAGAGTGCGTTAAACGTGACATCAAATTACATGACCTAATTTGTAGTTAGGACGGCGATCGGTCGAAAGCAACATCGCTGTCAAAAAATAAAAAGAAAAAAGGCAATAAAACCAGCCAGGGCGATGGGAAGACCAAGGCCGCCTCCTCCCCCCATCTTCGTCTGAGACTAGACCATGACAAAATCCCCTCCTTCTCGGAGCTTTTCTCACCGCAGGTTTCCTCGGTAGTGTGTCGACGCCAGTATTCCAGGTCCATCCTTCTGCTTCTCCATGTGTGTGTGTTTGTGTGTTTTTCCTTTTGAAATTGGTAACCATGTCTGTCCTACTTTTCGGGATCTATGTTCCTCTTCCGGGACCGATTTTTGTTCTTCTCTCAGTGTAGACATTCGAGTTTGCCGCTCGCCGTTTGACGCCCATTCTTGCTGGACCCGGCCGTTTACTTCCTGAGGTGACTCTTTTGTCCAATGTGTTGTTTTTCTAGGAAGCATTTACAGCTTGTCTTTTTTGCTTCGTTTTGATGTTTTATCTCGGGAAGCATATATATAGCTAACTCTCCTGCCTCCGTGCGTGTGACCCCCCGCCCGTGCTTTACCTTCGGTTGGGATCCTTTCTCGTACTCTATTACTTGATAATTCTGTTGTGTATCTTTTTATTATGTTTTTATAACACTTCAACGGTTTCGTTTATTTAATTTTTTTGTTTCCCATTATTGTTGCTGCTAGGAAATTTGTTTTCTTTTCTCTTCAATCTTATCATTTTAAATGTGGTTATCCTGCATTTGGGTTTTGAACTGGGAATCTAAAGTGATATTGGTACGTTCCTTCAGTTGGGCTTCGGAAGCTGTTTCAAGAGCTATTTATTGTATTGCTGCACCCCTAAGATTTCTGCTCAGGCTCAATGATGGCAACAAGCTTACCTTGTGTCTCACACTCGGATAGTAAGAATATAGTCAGAGTTCATTCGGTTCTCCATGGAAGAGCAGTGGCCAAAATACCAAAAGGCAGAAATAGTTCAGTGAGACTCGGTGATAAAAAACATGGATTCTGGTTTTCAGGACAGAAGTCTCCTTGTTTTGGTCCTCAGTTTAGATGTTCAGCAAAATCCCGTGGCATTGACCCATACCAAAATAACGATACTTTCTTGAATACGCATCCTGAAGTGTTGTTGCTCCGAGGTGAGGGTTCTAATGACATGACTTTTACCAGGAAGGAAGGCTCAGATGGCACAATGTTTGAAGATGCAACGGATCTCGATGCCTCTGGTACTTACGGTGGAGCCAAGATAAAAGTTATTGGTGTTGGTGGTGGGGGCTCTAATGCTGTCAATCGTATGACTGAAAGTTCAATGAAAGGTGTGGAATTTTGGATTGTCAACACAGATGTTCAAGCAATGAGAATGTCTCCTGTTTTTCATGAGAATCGTCTACAAATTGGCAGGGAGCTAACCAGGGGTCTAGGTGCTGGTGGAAACCCTGAAATTGGTACGAATGCTGCCAATGAAAGCAAAGAGACAATACAGCAGGCAGTCTGTGGTTCTGACATGGTTTTTGTGACGGTATGTTTGTCAATTTCTTCATGTTCCTTTTCTTACAATAACAAGTGCCTTTTTCAAGGTAATGATGGTCCTGGCATGTGTAGTACCCATATGTATTTAATCTCATGCATCTAGGATACCTCGAAAGGAGGAGCAATAAATAAAAAGGAGAATGTTAGTTTGTCCATTATACTTAAATAGGCATGAGGGATAAACCCAAACGTATACAGAAATTTCTTCAGATAAGGAAATATGTACTGATGATGATCTAAGAAGTGATGTGAGATGGTTTATGTTATGCACGATGAAAGACAGAATTGAACTATTCTATCAGTTCCTTTGCAAAAGATTGTTTGAATTAGTCGATAAGAAAAGAGATAGACATGAATATATATAAATTAAGCATCAAGAGAAAGATGATACGTAGAACCATAATGGGTGCAAAAGAACACTACTTTGATAAATGGGGTTTTCAGAGAGGTTGAAATACCTACATCAGCATGACATCTCCTTTTTTCAATGTTAGAGCAGATATGCTTAAGCTAGATCCACTGTTCTCATACCACGAATTGTATCTTTATTGGAAAGTAGACTTGAGTAAAGGGTACAATTATTTTCCTTGATGATTTTATAAACAAGCTTCGTGATTAAATCGACAACCAATTTTGCGTGCAGGCTGGAATGGGAGGTGGAACTGGCACTGGTGCTGCTCCTGTAATTGCAGGAGTTGCCAAATCACTGGGTATATTGACTGTAGGTATTGTCACAACACCCTTCTCTTTTGAGGGACGAAGGCGAGCAGTGCAAGCACAGGAAGGAATTGCTGCTCTCAGGGACAATGTTGATACACTGATTGTTATTCCAAATGACAAATTACTGACTGCTGTTTCTCAGTCTACACCCGTAACAGAAGCATTCAACCTGGCCGATGATATACTCAGACAGGGCATTCGTGGCATCTCTGATATAATCACGGTATGAGGTGATTCTTCCCTATTTTCATATATTTAAAACTTGATGTTTGGGTTTGAATTTGAGTGTTGTGATCATGTGATGTCAAAATTTGATAGTATAGGTGACACACATATGCACTTGTTAAATATTTATTCTATTTTTTAAACTTTATCCATGTTTTCATTACACAATTTAGATGCTCGGATTCTAATTACACGTGGAGATATACAATCCATGTCGTGATAGTTTATGTGTTTTAAATCATTGATAATGACCATGTTTACCTGTTTTGCAATCTCATAAACTGAAATGCATTTAAATAATATTTAATTTGTTTTATGTAAAACATATATTGATTGAAAATATAATTATATTTACATGGTGCATGGGTGTGTTACTTCTGTAGGGGTATAAAACAATTGGCTGTCTTTTGGGAGGCCAAACGATTTGTCTGCCATGTGAGTGACAGTGAAGGGGTTTTATGTTGTGATTATGCCTTTTGTTTTTATGTTTAATTTGGATTGCATGCAATATGATGTTTAAGATCCAAGAGTGAGCCTAAGTAGCCACAAGAAACTTGGTTCAATTGTAGGTGAACCAAAAGATACCTTTTGAGACTTACAGGACTCACAAGCCAAATAACAGAATACATTGCATCTTACTGATTCTGTTTCCTTTAGTTTCCATAATTTTCCAATTAATGTTTTTACTGTTGTTACTATTTTTGACAGATCCCTGGATTGGTTAATGTTGATTTTGCTGATGTACGAGCAATTATGGCAAATGCAGGATCTTCATTAATGGGCATTGGAACAGCTACAGGTAACTGCATTCAAAGGATCTTAAATCTTCCAATAACATAGATCCCCTTGTGTGCTTGTGTATGTGCGTGTGTGTGCGTGCATGTGTGTGTGTTTGTGTGGATGGGTAGGTGTGCATGTGTGTGCGATGGAGGTCAACTTCTATTTACCATTTATTTCATACAATTACAATTACATTTCACAGCTTTTTTCAACGGCCCAAGCAATAGCAGAAAGATATCTAATGAATCATGTAGTGTAGTATCAAACAAGGGAGCTAATATCAACTTGCTTAGTTATTCATTGAATAAATGAATGCAGCATAGTTTTTATTTAATCAACAACTCTCTGGCAAGCCCCATTGCTTCCCTAAGGAATGCTCAATGATGATGAAGCTGAGAACAGATATCACTTAGGAGCTAACTTTTGAAGTTTGAGTTACACTAATATCTTGATCTGCCTTATATATAATATTCTTGATATCAAAATACAGGTAAAACAAGAGCGAGAGATGCTGCACTGAATGCGATTCAGTCACCTTTATTAGATATTGGCATTGAAAGGGCAACAGGAATAGTATGGAATATAACTGGAGGAAGTGATTTGTCATTACATGAGGTATGTTTGGTTCATGATTTTCACTTGTGATTTCATTATAGAGCGAGATTCACAGCAATTAACTGCATTGAAATAATCCTTAACTGAGTTAATAATCTAGAAAAACATTCCTTCCAAGGTCTAAGCATACCTTACTTTTTCTGTCAGCATTCAACAGTTAAAAGTTATCTTCCATGTTCACTATTTATTCCTTTTTTTTCTCGGAAGGTTGATGTATCTAAATATCTAATGTAATCATGTAACTATTTATTGATGCCGTTAAATGTAAATACATAATTCATTTTAATAACTATTCTTCATTGTGTTGCTTCTAACTTTTGTAGCTTAGCTTACATTCTCGAGTTTATTAAGCTATACCAGCAATCACTCTATTTCAGTCAAGAGTGAAAATTGCAGCTTATTAAATACTTTTCACAATTACTGTCAATTGAGTGAAATCATCTGTAAGCTCATATATGGGGATCCCATGGAAGTGTTTGCCCCAAAATATTATGTGTGCAAGAATAATATAAGAAGAATCACAAACAAATAGAAGTGCCGAAACCCCAAAGTCATCTTAATGAAGAAATCAAGTGGGGTTAGCAGCAGGTGCAGATTTATACAATTATGCTTATGTAATAACAAGGGAGCATATTATCTTTTACAAAATTTTTCCATAATGACCTGTAGAAGATTTTGAAGGCCATAGCTTTTACTGAAGAAATCAATCAATTGGAAAATGCTTACTGCTTGCGCTTCAAATGTTGTTCTATGTATGGTTGCCATTTTGGTCTTCTTATTTTTGGTTCTAGTAACTACTTTCATTATTCGGATGATTATTATTGATAAAAGCACTGCTCATAAAGACATAAACAAGCTAAAAGTACAATTTTTTTATGTTCTTTTACATGTGACATTCTAAATTTTAATGTCTGAGTGTGCCTGACTCTGTTTCTTTACGAACTTTAGGTCAATGCTGCAGCTGAGGTTATCTATGATCTTGTTGATCCAAGTGCTAACCTAATATTTGGAGCTGTAATCGATCCATCAGTCAGTGGTCAGGTAAATTCTCTACTGCAATTAGGGGTTTACAAAATAAATAAAAGGAAGTTATCTAATTCATGGTGTAGAAGTGTATGGATGAAGTAGGGATTAAATAGTTAACTAAATTTTTTAATACAATTTTAAAGACAAAGAAGATATCTAATGAATAGAGAAAAAATTCTTTAATACCTATATTTAAGAATAAAGGAGATAGATTGTAATAATTATCATGATATTAAGTTAATAAATCATATTATGAGCTTATGGGTAAACACTATTGTGCAAAGATTAAGGCATGTAACTTCAATTGCAGAAAATCAATTTGGATTTATGTTAGGTAGGTCAACAATAAAAGTTATTCATTTACTTACGCAATTAATAGAAAATTTTAAAGTTAAAGAGGACCTCCATATGGTTTTCATTAATTTAGAAAAAGCTTATAATAGAGTATTTAGAAACCTATTGTGGGGGATTTCAAAAAGAAAATAAGTATCAATTAGATATATTGGTATTATAAAAGACATGTATAAAAGAGTAGCTATTAGTGTTAAAACTATAGAAGGAAAAACTAGGAAATTTTCAATAGACAGGGTTACACTAAAGGTCTTCTTTGAGTATCTATCTGTCTTAGTCATGAATGAAATAAGTAAAAAAATTAAGGAGAAATATCCTAATGTATGCTATTTATGGATGATAATTTTAGTTGATAAAAGTAAGTCAGAAATTAGATCTAAATTATAATTATGGAGAGATATTTTAGAATCCAAAGGATTTAGATTAAGTCAAAAATTGAATATATGAAATGTCAATTCAATGAAAATAGAAATAATGTTAAAGGCATGCGCTTAAATGATCATGAAATTCATAAAAATAAGACTTTCAAATACTTAAGATCTATAATAAGTAGCAAGAGTAAAATTATAGAGAATATTATTCATAGAATTAATGTAAGATAGATGAAATGAAGAAATGCTTCTACAGTGTTATGTAATAAGAGAATATTCTTAAAATTAAAAGGAAAATTTTATAAAATTGCTATTTGCCCAATCATATTTTATGGTTCAGAATAATAAGTTGTAAAGCATGTACATATGCAAAAAGTTAGTATTATTGAAATGTGTATGCTTTGAGTGATAATATTATAATGGATAAGTTAAAAAAATGATTTTATTGGGACTAAAGTAGTGGTTGCACAAATTGAAGAAAAAATTGACATAGGTGGTTTGATCATCCTTAAGAGACCAAAAAATGTACCAATTAGGAGAAAAGAATTAATTAGTGTAGAAGAGATTAAAAGAGGCAGAGGAAAGTTTAAAACTATTTGGTTAGAAATTGTGAGAAAGGGTTTAAATTTATGTAACTTAATTGGAAATTTGATTATACATGAAAGAAAAAGATTTATGTGATTAACTCTATGAAGTGGTAATTGTTGTTATAAGCTATCTAATTCATGGTAAAGGCTGCTAGTCAATTTTTCTCGTCATATATTTGTTGACTAGTTGATATTCTTCAAATCATAAAATCCATATTTTTCTCAAAGTTCAAGTTAGATAAATTCTTCAAGTTAAACGAAAATGAAGATATCTTAAGACTTCTTCTAAAATCCTGCATGGTTTGCATTTCCGTGGACTTCGGGTGACTTTCACTAGCCTATTAAGTTATAGATAAGCTGAAAACACTTATCATTTTATTTGAATTGAATGAATTTGACGCAAATTATGTGGCACCTGTTTGTCGTACAACTAAAAATATTTCTTCGTTGTAAACGTGATTTTCCTTGAGTTCTAATATTAACAGTATATGAATTTCATCAGCCTTGGATCAGAGACATTAAAGCCTCAATTCCCTGAAAGTATATTTACCATCATCACACACAGACAGACATTTGAAAACTTATGGTGGTGTGTTTTTTCAGGTTAGTATAACTCTGATAGCGACTGGGTTTAAACGTCAGGAGGAAAAGGAGGGAAGGGCTGTTCAGGTGGTTCTGTTTCCTTGCCTTAAAAGATGTTGATGTCTTGAAAATTATCAACTTGGTTAAAGTTGTTCTTTCGCTCTACGTGTAGGCAACTCAGCTCAGTCAGGGTGACAACTTCGGTGGTATCAACAGGCGCCCCATGTCGTCTCTCACAGAAGGCGGTACGGTAGAAATACCTGAATTCTTGAGAAGAAAAGGTCGTTCGCGCTTTCCAAGAGCTTGACGGGTTGTGCTAGTGCTGCTTTCTTTCAAGACGTGAACGCTGCAACACCAACAAATCTTTAGACCTTGCGATATATACAATATGGTTAGGAATTTTAGGTGCGCATGTAGAGAGAGGTAGGCTGCTTTTAGAAGTGCGGAGGAAGAACAGGAGGAGCTTCCACTTTTCACTTTTCTTTTCCCGTATGGCACTTATATCGAGATTGGGCGAATGTAGTCAGTCAGTCCCTGTGGTTAAAATGACTTCAATTAAAATAAAAGCTCACCGTAACTCTTAACCTCCCCACTTTATCCCTTCCTTTCGACAATCATTGTGTTACGGGGACAAATGTGGGGTCATTTTATCAGGTAAACGATGAAGCCCCTTTAGGAGATAATTATTTTTGTTCGTTTCGACGAAGAGAGAATTTTTCCCGTTTTCAATGGCTCCATCAAATGCACGGTGGCTTCGACGGAAGCAACGATCTGGTTGCACGTGGTATATTCAACAAGTGGATCTCCTTCGTTTCCCTGTCTCGTGCATCGGACGGTTGTAAATGCATCCATCGGCCCCAGAGGAGGAGGAGTTTGGGAAATAAATCGGAGCCGTGTTCGTGTTCTCACGGGAGGGAGGAGAGAAGAGGACGGAAGGCACCGCAGAGAAATCAGAGGAGGAGGCTCGACTTGATCGCCGGAGGAAGTAGAGATATCGGCCATGGATTCCAGGGCGCCGAGTGCCGGAACGGGGATGTGGGAGGGGCTCTACAGGCTCCTCATGCGCCGGAACTCTATCTACGTCACCTTTGTCGTCGCTGGCGCCTTTGTCGGAGAACGGGTTGGTATCCACTTTCGTACCAGAGAGATCGTTTTACTTCATATATATTACATGCACGACGCCTATTCCACTTTTTCTCTCAGAGAGTGCATTTTGTTTGATTAGAATCCCTGGCCCTAATCCGCAGATTAGGTCTGAATCTCTGATGCGTGTATTATCGAAAACATTTGTACAAGTGTATCGTTTGGTTTTGAATATTTTTTTTTGTTTTATTTTCGTTGATTGGAGGTTGTTTCCTTATGGTTTTGCAGGTTGTTGATTATGGAGTACACAAGCTCTGGGAAATGAACAATACTGGGGTACTACTCTTGAACCCTTCTATGTCACTTCAAATGTTGTTGTTAGTCGTTACTTTCAATTTTATGACGATGGGATTTTGTATGCCATACGCCACGGCACATTTGGGAAATTTTTACTCTCCCTCCAGGCCAAATCTAGAAACATAGATTACACGATGGGTGCTGATATTGTGAACGCAGCTTAAGTTAATTCTATTAAGAGGGGGTAGGCCCTTCGATTCTCGGTCTTAATCTTGTCCAAAAGGAGGAGGAAGTTATACTGCTCTTTTCATTCCAAGTCAATTATGCTTGCTTGCGTGTGCTCCAGAAAAGATGGAAAAGAGTTGCCAAGAAAATAATTGAGATTCTAAATACACATTTTCGAGACTAATGCAGAAGAAAATTTTGATAAGCAAAGAGTAATTGCCAGTGGTATAGGTTGGAAGGTCTTATTAAGAAGTCTTCGCAGAATGACAGGGTCAATTTCTCTTGTTTACCTTTTTCTGTTGATGTTGATTATTACACAAATAGTTGACGTGTTCCAATCTGTTTACTGAAATATATGCTCGATTGATGATCAAAAAAAGTTAGAAATGTGACTTGTACGAGGGATGATAGATAAAGTGGGGAATTGCTTATGAAGAACTATGTGATGGGAGGATATTTTTAAAATTAAAAGAAAATTTCTATAATTTGCTATTCATTTAACTATAATTTATGGTCAAAATGTTGAGCTCTATTATAAAAAGTTAGTGTTGCAAAGATGCAAATACTTAGATAAGTGATGATAATATTAAATGGATAAGTTAAATAATGATTTTATCAAGAATAGAGTAGAGGTTGCATCAATTGAAGGTAACATAAGAGAAAATTGGCTTAGGTGATTTTATCATATCTTTAAGAGGCCAAAGGATGCACCAAAATTAATTATTATAGAAGAAATTAAAAGTAGAGAAAGACCGTTAAGAATTGTAAAAAAAATAAATTTTTTTTAAATTTTAACTGAAGACTTGACTATAGATAGAAATATTTTGGTAAAAAAAGAAATTCATTTAACCAACCCTACATAGCAGAATTATAGTGTAGATTGTTGTTTTGGAGTCCCATGGTTGGCACATTTAGTTGTAGTTGAGAATTAGTAGTCGATCTCTAGGAGTTTGTATTTGTTGCTTTACTCTTCCAAGTTGCATGTATTCTTTCCTGAGAAACTAGTTTATTTACCAAAATCTAGATTGCTCTGCAATATCTTTAAGCTGGTTTATCTTTTGCAGAAGAGATACGAGGACATTCCTGTTTTGGGACAGAGACCCGCTGAAGAATGATCTTCTGCTTGTGCTATGCGGTATGAAGGTTATATGCATGCCTGATAAAGCAGTGGCTTTGTTA
This sequence comes from Cymodocea nodosa, assembly GCA_036874045.1. Classification (NCBI taxonomy): domain Eukaryota; kingdom Viridiplantae; phylum Streptophyta; class Magnoliopsida; order Alismatales; family Cymodoceaceae; genus Cymodocea; species Cymodocea nodosa. The sequence continues at coordinate 227,755 of JAZBRI010000008.1, forward strand.
TCACAAAATTTTCTTCTGTAATTGAATACACATTTGATCTGTCAGCGCAAGTTACCATTTTTTGGACCATTATTTCTTGTGCTGCGAATATCATTTAAGCTGAAAATGTTGGAAATAATTTGTGCATCATTTAAATTATAATGTTGCAAATATATTATGCAATTGCTGCCGAAATGGGGCAACTGAAAAATGAAATGAAGGAACGTCGTAGAGCGCTAAAGCTCTTTCTTTATTATTTGCTTCTCTCAAGTCTTGTTTTTGATCCTTGGGCTTGATGGAAACATCAGCCCTACCCAATGGGAGGTTGTTTTTGACATTACCCAAACGTAGGTTGCTGGATGAAAGGATTTGTGAAGAAGAAATATTTGCATATTTCTCAGGGTTCTGTCGATATTCACTTAACCATAAGGGCGCTATGGTGATGGTTTTAAGTTTTTAAGGACATTTGAGATCATATTATATACCATGTAAGGTATTTTTAACATTTCTAAATATACCTAAGCAAAAGTCTTTATTTTTGATCATTCACTTCTCTCGAGTCTAGTCTTCGGCCCTTGGTTTGATGGAAGCATCAACCACCTAAAAGACGGTTTTTCGTTTTTTTACAAATGTTATTAAGATGATTATCTTATTTTCTCAACTTTCAAGCCACTTCCATATGGTTGTGCTCTTCATGCTCTCTGTGTTTTGTATCAATCTTCATGGTTATAGCCGTGCTTAAGTTAAAATGAAATGGAACTCATTTTTGAAAGGAAAAAAAACTGTGAAACCACTGCTGGGAGAGATTGTCTACAGAAATGAACGCAGTTGCAGCTCAACGATGATGAACAAGGAAAATCATGGATCTAATAGATGCAGAAGAAATCTGCTATATAACCATTGGCAGCGTGCAGCAGGGTCTGGACATCCATTAGGCCTTCATTCCTGGTTCTTACATTCTATCCGAAAAGAAGATAATGATAGGTGATTTCAGGAATCTTGAGTTGATGTTCTCCTCTCTATTTTTGAATTGACAAGCGTTCTCATTTCTTTTGGAAGGATTTGGTATTTAACCACACTACAAACAAATAGTTAAAGTGAGACAAACATATATGTGCTAGTGTCACAGATACTTACCACGTAATTAACTAATTAAATACTGAAATTTGATGAATTGATCAATTCTTTACCAAATTTTAGCCATTAATTTTTCAATTTAAAATTTTCAGTGAATAAAACTTAAATTAGTAAATTCTGCGTACCATAACTTAAGCAACCATTTGTTTGATTATTCATTATTAATCCTCAGGGCCGCCGCTGTGATCGAGTCATGCTCTCGATTTCATCTCGAGATTTTAAAGATAAAAATTGATTTTAACGTATCTTATTTGTATAAAAAATTTGAACATGACTTTTTTTTTACCACTAATTTTTTTATTTTTTATAGAAAAAATAAACACGACATTTATTAATTAAATATATATTATATAGATGAACCATTAAGTCTAAATATTAAACAAACAAACATTTTTTGGAGACAGGTAAATAAAATATATTATATTATAGTAAAAAATTGATAGTTAATTAATTCATGCATATTTTATACTCAATTAATGATAGATTTAATGATTTTTAATGGTGTTTTGTTGGTTTTGCAGGAATAATTATTTAAACAAAACACAAATACAGAAATGAAGAAGAAGGGGTTAATGAGACAACAAATCAAGGAAAAATGCATATCATGCAGATTTTAAAGTTGAAGCATGAAATCAAAGCCATTAAAAGGATGAACATCAATACATGATCTTGAGAAGTTATTAAAAGTTACACTATATTTTTATATATGAATTATTTGAGATGTGGCTGTTTTGGTGAAGCAAATTGTAAGGGCAATAGTGTCAAAATGTGCCCCCATTTTTAAAACATCCTCGTAATATCACTCTATAGATTTTTTTTTTAAAAAAACTCAAAAATTATATATAATACTTTATTATTTCCGGTGAACAAACATTTTGAAAAAGGTGTAATTTAATGCATGTGGACAGCAGTACAAGGCCGACAACACTTTACTGGACTGGGCCCATTTCCCAGTTAATGGCCCATCCAGCCTACCTTTCGGGTATTTCCTCGATCTCGATCGATCGGTCGAAACCCATCGATACCCGAATAATAATAGCATACGCGTAATTTTGCAAACCCCTCAAAACCTTCGTCTCCAGTCCGGCAGTCCCTCTTCCTCTTCGTCGGCGGAGAAATCCATTCGCCTCCCTTCGCTTCTTCTCCCGCCTTACCATTCTCTTCGGCAAAGAATTCTCGCAGTACTGCAGATCAGGCCGACGGATCTCGTTCCAAAACCATCAACTCTTTGCCCGAATCCTCACCGCAGGTACGTACGCATCTGCACGCTCTCGAGCACTCTACTCTGATTTGAACCAATTGTTCCAAGATCTTAAAATCCATGATGCTCTCATCCAAAGTGTTGGGAAAAAAGGGTGTTTCGTTTTGCTGTCTGTCTACCATTTTTTTTATTTAAAGTTGTAGTAAAAATGCTAGGGTTTTCGAGTGGCCTGTCTGTATTGCGGGTATTTGTGTCATTGACTTTAAATCGCTTTTTGAAGCGCGGTAAGATCTGGTTTCGGTTGAATTCCTTTGTCTTATATTCTATGGTAGTTGCTATTTCTTATTTCTGGATGAATCTTGCCTATCTGTTCCTCTCGTATGTGCACTGTTTGATTGATGATCCATCCGATTGCCCTGGAAAACTTTTTTTTGCTATTTTAATAGTTTTTAGTCCTGTTTTTGCTAGAACAGTTCTTATTGTATAAAAGAGACTAAACACGTGTTGGTTGAATTTTAATTGATGTTATTTTTGTGTTTGGAATAATTTCAGTATTGAGTATAGACAAATCAGTATTACATGTTCCTTGTTATTTAGTTTCAGCGAGCAATTAAGGTGTTTGTTGCAGATTTCTTTCTCTATTGTTGCCGTTCAGTGATTCAATATTGTTCTTCTAGCGTGTTACAAGAAAATGTTTCTATTTTATCATATCTTTAGGTTGTTTAGTATGATTTGTTTATTTGTAGTGCAGATGGAGATTTCAGCTATCATGGAATTATAGAATTCTTGCTGTCCGAATTTTATATGCTATTTTATCAATTGTTGCAGCAATATACTTAGTGGTAATCTTATTAACATGCTGTCCTTGATTGTTAAATTAAGTTTCTCCATGTTTCACATTAGAATGTGTGGCTCAAAATTTGGTTCCTAGGGTGTAGATGGAGTGTATATGGTGATTGTGTAATGTTTGGGGTGAACCTAATTTTACGTAGAGCTTTAGTGCCTTGATCACAAAAACTTTGTTAAGCTAACACTGAGTTTATCTCTTTTTAACCTAAGCTTAGGGAAGAATAATAATGGGTGTGCTTATGGTCGTGGTTTTATTTGTGTCAATTGATTTATTTTATTGGTAGTGTTTTTCTCAATCCAAGCTTGATCAGTTATGGTGCACTTTTATATAATTTATGCTTGCTAGGCTAAGGATGCTCTTATCAAAGGAGAATTTGGAACACCAACATTGCACTTTCAACCAACATACATGGGTTCAAACCCCTAGGATTTAATTATTATTGGTTGATTAATTAATCAATATGTTGTGCAATCTTGGTTTAGTATAGTCGTTGGTCTATTAGTATAGTTTATTTTGTGAATTTCATGTGAAATTGATTGTTTTTGTTTCATCACAGGAGGGTAGTAGGGGGGTAGTGGTTGCAGAAAATCGATCAAGATGGTGCAGTACAATTTCAAGAAGATCACGGTGGTTCCATCTGGGAAGGACTTCATTGACATAATCCTCTCCCGCACTCAGCGGCAGACCCCCACAGTCGTCCACAAGGGCTATGCCATCAGTCGCCTCCGACAGTTCTACATGCGTAAGGTGAAGTACACCCAACAGAACTTCCATGAGAAGCTCTCCACCATTATTGATGAGTTCCCTAGGCTAGATGACATCCACCCCTTCTATGGAGACCTACTCCATGTGCTCTACAACAAGGATCACTACAAGCTTGCCCTTGGCCAGATCAACACTGCAAGAAACCTCATTGCAAAGATATCCAAGGACTACATTAAGCTGCTCAAGTATGCTGATTCCCTCTACAGGTGTAAGTCTTTGAAGGTTGCCGCACTTGGCCGCATGTGTACGGTCATCAAGCGGATTGGCCCCAGCTTGGCATACCTTGAGCAGATCCGTCAGCACATGGCTAGGCTTCCTTCTATAGATCCCAACACCAGGACCGTCTTGATATGTGGCTACCCCAATGTTGGCAAGAGCTCTTTCATTAATAAGATCACCCGTGCTGATGTGGATGTCCAGCCTTATGCCTTCACCACCAAGTCTCTCTTTGTAGGTCACACAGACTACAAGTATCTCAGGTACCAAGTGATCGACACACCAGGGATCCTTGACCGGCCTTTTGAGGATAGGAACATCATCGAAATGTGCAGCATTACTGCTTTGGCACACTTAAGGGCAGCTGTTCTCTTCTTCCTTGACGTTTCAGGATCGTGTGGGTACAATGTTGCTCAGCAGGCAGCACTTTTTCACAGCATCAAGTCCCTTTTCATGAACAAGCCACTTTTGATAGTATGCAACAAGATTGACTTGCAACCACTTGATGGACTTCCTGAGGAGGATATGAAGCTGATTATGGAAATGAAGTCTGAAGCAATGAAGACTATGCTAGCTCAAGGTGATGAGCCCACTGATGATCGAGTGTTGTTGACTATGAGTGCTTTGACTGATGATGGTGTTGTTTCTGTTAAGAATGCAGCCTGTGAGAGACTTCTCAATCAGAGAGTGGAGGCAAAGATGAAATCTAAAAAGATTAATGATTGCTTAAATCGCTTTCATGTTGCAACTCCAAAGCCTCGTGATACCAAAGAGAGGCCCCCATGCATACCTCAGTTAGTATTAGAAGCCAAAGCAAAGCAAACTGCACAAGGTGAAAAGAAACTTGAGAAAGATTTGGAAAATGAGAATGGAGGTGCTGGTGTTTATTCTGCTAGCCTGAAGAAGCATTATTTGTTGGCAAATGATGACTGGAAAGAGGATGTTATGCCAGAAATCTTAGATGGGCACAACGTGTATGACTTTGTTGATGTAGATATTCTGGAGAGACTTGAAGAATTGGAAAAAGAAGAGGGCCTTCGTCTTGAAGCTGAGGAAGATGAGGATGTTGATATGGATGAAACGGTATTGACTCCTGAAGAGAAAGCAGCTTTAGCTGAAATTCGGAAAAAGAAGAGCTTGCTCATTCAGGAACATAGGATCAAGAAGAGCACAGCCGAAAGTCGTCCAATAGTCCCAAGAAAGTTTGATAAAGACCGAAAATATACAACAGAGAGAATGGGAAGGCAACTTTCAACCCTGGGTTTGGACCCCACTGCTGCTATAAATCGGGCTCGCAGTAGGTCTTTAACAGCAAGAGGCCGGAAGAGGGGTAGATCTGTCAGCAGAGGTGGAGATAGTGGTGAAATGGACATGGATGTTGATCAGCCAAGAAAGAAGTTGAGATCAAGGTCAAGGTCAAAATCAAGGCCATCTGATGTAGTTGTGCCTGGAGATGGATTCAAAGATTCTGCACAGAAACACAAGGCAATCAAATTGTCAAGGAAAGCCGTTAGGAAGAGAAATAAGGAAGCTCGCCGTGGAGAGGCAGATAGAGTTATTCCTAGTTTGAAACCAAAACATTTATTTGCTGGGAAACGGTCGATTGGAAAAACTGACAGGCGCTAAGTGTAAGTCGTAATATGACATTACTTAATGAACTGAATTTGAGTTTAAATAGTAAAATTGATTCTTTATGTAATTTTATAGGCAACTTATATTTGATTTTGAAGCATTGTAATTTTATTTTGTAACGTAATTTAATTATATTGCATTAAAATTACAGTCAACCAAACAAAATCTACATGTAAGATTGCGGCTAGCTGATTGGCGTTTAAATCTTTATTTTTATTTTTTTTTCCGCAGCTATTGATCTTGTTGATTTACGTTACTGAATCTATGATATTATTGATCTGTGGCTCTGCGCTAGACCTTTCTGATGTATGTGTTATATGTTTCTGCAGGCGGCGTTATGAATCTCTTTTATTCCTGTCATCTTTTCACACTTATTCTGATTGTCTTATATTTGCTATGGCAGGAAAACTAGATGGGGATATGCCAGTATTGTCGGGGACGATCAAGAAGAATCCTCCTGATCATGTTTATTGTTTTGTTCTCGCGACCATGCCTATGGGAAGCAGTAGGGAAGTTATCTTCAAACGATAAGTTCCAAAAAGTTTTGCTTAGACGATTTTTAAAACTTTGATGTAGCTCACACTTATTCGTGCTGACACTTGTTTTGGAGTGGTATCCTTTTTTCATGTAAGACTGAATGTCGTATACTTTATATACATGTTTCTTTGTGTTTTACGTGGTCGGCGTTCGTGTACTTGGGTAAAGTTTCCTTCACTGCTCCAGATCAAAATTACAATGTGCTTTTGATTTAGCTGATTAAAATTAGGTTTGTTGCTAAATTCTAAAAACTGTGATGGGTCGAATACCTGATGATGTGATCGCCTCCACTGTTTTACTAGTTGTCTAATCTTTATCTCATCTGATGTATGCATTGGTTATCACCGTTGTTTTAATCTGTATCTCATCTGAAACAATCAAGGTTTAACTTAGAATGGAGGAGACAAAGGGGTCGGACCAAGTTCTTAATTAGATGGTGTGTGTGTGTGTGTGTAGGATAACTTGCGGGTGATTTCTTGTTTGATAACAGTTCTGACTAGAAAATGATTCGTAAGAGAATTATTCATTAAAAATTTACTAATCGCTAATTCGATACAAAAGAGATGTCAAAACGCCTCATACAATGATGGAATATTAATTATGTATTTGTGCAGATGTCTCCAATCAAGATCGTAAAAGTATGAGACTAAATTTTCTTTTTAAAAAAATAATAAACAGTGTTCTTAGATACATCTTTAGAAAACTTCCGTAAAAGCATTTCTTATATTGTTTTATTATTTTAAAAAAAATTTAATTGTGTTGTGTATGATAAGTTAATTTGCGGCGTAATCTGTTGTATATTAAAATCTCAACTCAATCAAGTTTATATTCATTAACCTATTTTGACTACAAAGTTGATAGTTGAAGAGAGTTTTTCAAAACTTTAGATCAGATATTAATATTTTATGATTAAATGAAAATTTTGCCATTAAATTTAAATATTAATTGACGATCGTAAATAATCATATAAGAAAAGAAATAAGGGAAGTGAGACTTCATAGTTGTCGATTAGTAGTATTACATTAGAAAATATGTGACAACATTTACATATATGAAGAGTCTTCCTGCCATATTCTCTGTTCATGAGTTTAGTTTAAATGCCAATGTTTAAGGAGTAAAAGAAACGAAACTATATTCTTTAATCTAAGGCTATTTAGATAACAAATTTGAAATAGGAGAAAATCTGTATTGAGATTCGTTAAAAAATAATAAGTGATAAAAATTCCTAAAATAAAAAAGTATTATTATTATTATTTGTCCACGGTTTCACCTGCCGCCATCTCTTCTGCCGTTCCTCCCGGCTCTCCTCTCCAAAAATCTCCTCCTTGTTCGCGGAAACAGTAGCATTGGGTGCTGAAGTTTCACCTGCGACGAGTCTGCAACTTCGAATTGGCGGGTTGGCGTTGGACCTCCAACGATGGGTTGTGGTGACGGTGTTGTGGTTCTCTAGTTTGAGATGGCGGAGGGTTTCGGTAGGTGGGAATCGGATCCTCTGTTCTCCGCTGCCGAGGTCGTGCAGGACTCGGCCGACAGGTGGGTCTCGTTTGTCGCCGTCCAATACTCTACCTGCTTCTGATCTATTTTCAACCTTAGTATTTTTGCCTTTTTTTTTTGTTGGTTTCGCCGTCGAAGGAAAACAAATGTGTATTTTCTTCTTCTTTGCATTTTTGTAGATTTCTTTGGTTTGATTTGGGATTTGAACGGAGATTCTTCAAGATGTTGTGGATTTTTTGGAGAAGAGTTCGTCTCGTGATTTTTATGATGCCTTTCCTATTTCAGGGTGAATTGCTGTGTTTGTTTTGAGCAAAGTTGCTTTCATTCTTCCCTTTTTCATTTGATAATCTGGCAAGTTTGGTAGTTGAAGTTGGAAGCAACTGCAATTGAAAAAGCTTTTTATATGGAATTTCGGAAAAAGGTTGCATGTAATGGGAATTAGGACAGAAGAAACGAAATAATTTTAGAGGTTCTATTGATATTCCTTTTCTAGGTTACAACATTAGTTGATAGGTATCACATGACTTGGATGGAAGAATGATATGTAAACGTCGCACATTTTAGACAGAACATGGATTTTTACTTGGAAATGTTTTTCTATTACAACCATCTAAGATTTTTTTTATTTGTTATCCATGTTATATATCTTGCTGTTATTCATCTTGTTTCATGATGAGATTGCATGGATATTATTTGATAAAATTTGAAAATGACTCCATAATTTGTTTCTCCCTTGTTTTAGGATGGAGTTAATTTATCGATTGTTGTTACATGAACAAAAACTATTGGAAGGAAAAACATCAGACAGCAAAATTCTTAATTCCATACTGTTTCATAAGCGTGACCTTCTGACAGCTCTAGAGACAACCAAATGGCAGGTATTTTAATGTATGTTTCCTTCTTTCCAGTTGGTCATGTTATCATCATATTCAATTCAATCAGCTAATATTTCTTTTCATCTTCAGTTGGAAGATTTTGAGGGTGCTGTGCGTTTCGCTGCTTTAACCAATACATCCAATTCTAGAGCGCATGCAATATCAAACCACCATCAATTTATCAGAGCCATAGGTGAGCAAATTGTTCAGGTGGGGAAAAGCTTGGAGAACATGTCTATAGGAGGTTTGGATGGAAATCAGAGCTCTATGAACTTAAATGAACCAGAAGTAAATGGGCTGACATTATTCCTCTCAGGAAGTGACCATGTGGATCAACATCTACAGTATGATACTGAAAATAACCTTGGGAGAGGCTGCTGTGATTTAACTTCTATTAGTGATGAAATTGTTGAGATTGAACCTGAGTGTGAAAGGTTGAGTGATCACCCTGAACCACATGATGTGGAAGTAGGTGATGTGGGTTATTCTAACATAAGGTACTTCTCAGTTACAAAGGGATTAAGTGGATCTGTTTTAAGGTTCCTGAGAAACTTATGGTTTATGAAAATAAATAAGCTATCTAGGACTTCTACAAAGAGGAGAAAAGATGGTGAATCTACAAATGGTTTTATCTTGGACAACGATCATCCACTTTCCTCAGGCTTCAGTGTTACTCCAGTGGAACAGGTTAGTCTTTTGGAATCATTGTATTTCTAATGTGGAGAAAATTCGACAGTTGTACATACTGCATGTATTCTTGGTTATTAGAGACACTCACAAGACGAAGATATTCAAGTAAAATATATATTGCCTTTTGCTACATATTCTGTAATTTGCTTGCCACTTGGCTACGCCGTGTAAAATCCTGTCAAATCAAACATGCCCCCTTGTTTATCATGTCTTGGTTCATTTACTCACTCGTCAAACATCACTGCTGTTGCTTTTCGTAGAGTTCTATAAATTTCAAGTAAATCTGCTTGTTTTTGTACATCACCAAGTTTTCTTCTCTTTAAAATGAGTGTGATGCACCCACATCTCCCCTATGCTCAATTGAATTTTATTCAATTTTAGGCCTTCATTTTGGTTTCTTGAATGGTCAAGCCATGATGTACGTTAAGTTGGTTGTTTAGAGTGTGTTAAAAGTGTAAAACACAAGAGAATTATGCTTGAGTACTTGCTGAAGTATTGAAATAGGATTTGGTGAAAACCATGACGACTCTTTAGAGGTGTAAAACACGAGAATTATGCTTGAGTACTTGCAGAAGTATTGAAATAGGATTTGGTCAAAACCATGACTATTCAGCAATCAATATATGGGAAAACATGGGACATCTCTTCTTGTCGTTTAGCTGATGCCTTTCCATCTTTTCGTAGAGGTCCATGTGTGGTCATTATGGAAACTTGTTTTATGCATTCTTTCACGACATGGAAATGGTATTTTGGTCCTCCTATCTTTGTATTGCAAGTTCTATTTTGCCTTCACGTTTTCTATATTGATATCTGATTTCAACTTTTTTTCCAAAGCACTTTGGCCAGGCTATGCTTGTGGCACTTTGTTCTTTCAAATTATGCTTTACCGTTTCCTTGGAATTGTGCCTGATGACAACCAAGGTTCTCCCTGTAAATACTGTTTTAATTGTTAAAGAAATTAGAAATCTATAAAAAGAATAAAGTCATAACTATTGTTTTCCTTGTAGTTGCAAATATCTTTTTTGTGAGTCTTTTGTCCACTATTTCTACAGTGAATTATATACAAGTGGAATCTTGTATTTTTCTTTTGTTTTGAAATGATGTGCATTTCTACGAAGGTTTACACATGGATCGATGCTTTGAAAAGGAGATTTGAAAAATCATTCCAGTTTCACCAGTATGGTCGACGTCGTGTATGGATACTTATATCATCGCTTGTGTTTGCAGTAGCTATTGTCGGTAAGTATTTTTCACTTCCATGCCTTTTGTTATGATTTTATTTTTCATGTGTGTGCATTTCTCTTCCGTCTCGTGGGATTCAGTCAGTAGCTATTCTCGGTAAGTATATCTTGCCATGTGGATGGTTCTCAGCCAGGCACGTATTATGTTTGGTTGTCATGGTATTTATTGCACAACTCCCTCTGTCATATTTTGTTTAGTTGTCATAACGTTGAACACGACAATTCACAGGTTTCTTGGCAATTCATTCTTGATAAGTCGAGCATATTCCTGATGGCCGTAACATCATCGTAAATATGAATTTCTCATATTGGAGGACGAAAAGTTGGACTTTCTTAAGTCTCACTCCTGGCTTCCTTTTCTTTCCTTCCCTGGCGTGCCGGAGTTACCAATGAAGTTGGCATCCGACCATCCACATGCCTCGGCAACACCGTACCGTCTAACTTCAATAATTATTATTATTGTGGCTGTACGATGGTTGTATTGTGGTGTCAATTTTGTTATGATCAAATTCTGTACTTGAGTAACTCCGCCGGATGTATATTTTTAAATGTTGTATGATGTAATCATATCTTGACTGCGGAACGGTAGATCTTGACATTTCTTTTACGACTGTTGTGGCAGAGAAGAACGCTCTTTCCAAGTCACAGCCATCAGAATGGAACAGCGTAGTCCGTCGTCTATTTAAATTTATTAGGGACCTTGAATTGAATTAAATACACGCAAAAATACCACAAGTCAATGCACGCTTTTGAACGAAGATAAGTTTTTCGATTTTTTTTCCTCAAGACGTTTTCTTTATTGATAATCTAATTCATTATGATTTTAAGATTTTTTTATTTTTTTATTTCAATATGTGACGTCGTAGACGCCTATAAAGTTTTTTTTATTTCAATATGATTTTTTTTATTTCTTGCCTGCTTTTCTTCGCTTGCTCTTATTGACCTTTTCAAGGGGTTTAATCTCACCCACTACACCGTGACTTACTCCTTCGTATTATAACGCCGAGACTTAAGAAGTTGCTATTGGACTTTTGGTTTGTAGAGTTCGTATTTAATTACAAATACGCATTCATTCTTCAACTACATTATGAAGATGCTACCGCAAATCCTTTGTTACTATCTGAATATAGCTATTTTATCTATTTGACATTTTGTCTAACATGATAAATTTATGAAATAAAAAATAAATATCTAAAGGAATTATTGTACGTCGAAAAAAAAGTTTCCTCTGCATTATGTTAATGTTCGATCGATCAAGTCAATCAGGTGCATGATTTATCACGCATGTACTGTTCATAGAATATATATTACACGTAAATTAAACGTTAATAGTCAGAGTTATGTTGAATGTAAAGATACGGATAAAAAAATAATGGACGGTGAGACGAGGGAGTTTTATTTTTCTTATGACCAGCCCTCCTTTTATAACTACGTTAAGATTTATCTTTCCCTTCCCCAACCTACCGCTCGAGGGTTTTGGGGCGACTGCACGCGTGAAGCGGAGGGGCGTCCGTCGTTGTCGACCGTCGGAGGAGCGTGGAGAACTGCCCGTGCCGACTGGTCGGCTAGCAGGTGAGTTCCCGCAGACGGGAGGTCGCCCGCGTGGAGGGGTGCCGATCGCTAACCTCCGTGTTCCCCCGAACAGGTGCGTCACGAGACGAGCTTTTTGGTGCTTCCGGTCGGTGGTGCCTGGCCGCGCGTGGAGAGGAAGGAGGTGCTTCCGGTCGGTTGCACTGAAGGAGAGGGGAACTGGGGAAGGTGTTCGGCCGTCCAGAGAAGGTGGGGAAATTTCAGTTTAGCCCCTGTAGTAAGTTTTTCAAAGATGTAGTCCAACCATAGCAATTTTGAGGATTATTGCATACGTTCCACTGTACTAGTATATGATATCATTCGTTGATCGTCACGTAATTATATTGTTACCAAACGTAGTGGCCCCTACAGGATATATTACTTGTATCCTTTTATTTCCCTCGACCTTTAATTAATTTTGAACGGCCCAGACCCGGCCGGGTGACCCGTGAAGGAAGGTACGGGTCGGTTTATGAGATCCGACCTGTCTTCCGCTGCTCGCGAAGCGTCCTCGCCTCCTCGGCCTTCTTCCTTTTCCTGTATGGGTGAAATATGTACGTATAAATACGTGCTGGGTTTCCGTTTCACTGCTCCCCAGGGATAGGGCTTTGACCATCTTCTTCACTTCACTCCCTCGGAACTTCGGAATCTCCGTCCTCCTGCCTCGTGTTGAGGAATCCGCAAGTTCCTCACGCCTGGTCCAGGTCAGATTCTGGAACACACTCTATACTTGAGGTTCTGGTTATGAACATATCTCTGTTTTCCTTTTCTGGAGTAATAAATATCTTGACCGTTCCGAATGTCCTCCCGTCGTCCCCTGGTTTTAGGGATCCTGCGCAAACTCAGATCTCTTCTTGTTTGGGATCCGGAAACCTTTTGCTTCGACGGAAATCGTAACATCATAGATATTTCTGTAATGCTGTTGCTCTACGTTTCTGTTTTTTTTTTATGTGCGCTGCTTGTATTCTATTGCATCTAAATAAGGGAATTACAACTTTTTTAATGATCGATCGGTTAAACAACAGATGCAACACCACTCGGATAATGTTTGTTAGTTTTCGGCTCTTGGGTTAGGCTTGCCATAAAAACAGTATTTCACAATCGACATGACGAACACGAATGGTTGCAGACATCACTATTGTGAAAAAAGTTTAAATGTCTGCTTAAATGGTGTAGAAACAGTTTTAGAAGTAAATCCTTTTTTTTCAAAAAAAAATGAAAGATTATACGGCTGACTTCAGTCTCCAGACAACAGCATAAATGCATTTTTGCGTTTCAATGGACATTATTTATTTTTTTATTTGACTATTTATACGAGGGGGTTATTTGGAGCTGGATTAAAAAACTTGTATCCAGGTGAAAAAAACCCGGCTATGAAATGAATAAGGGCATCTTGTTGAAGCACAAGAACCACGTATGCCATCTATTCATCTTGTCTGCTCTTCTAGTTAGAGGCTTGGAAATGGCTACCTGGTACCTACCACGACTAGTCTTCTTGATGTAGTTATGGATAAAGATGTTTCTATGTTATTCTTCATTTACCGCTAGTCAGCTCATTAACTTGGGGTATTACTTGCCATTTACACATAAGTTATAGTACCTGTATGACTAAAAGTAAGCCTATAATTCTCTCGTTTACAAGCCTACTTTTAGTCTTGCTAGTCACTTGATGAACTTCTATACCTGTCAAGATTTCTCCACTACTGACCGTGTCGATTAGAGACATGTCAACTGCAAAGCATGGGCATGCCTTGCTCGTGGCCTCCTATGCCCTTCATCTTGTTGTAGGTAAGTCTCTATTAGTTTCATTCCTCCTCCGGTACTACATACTTTAATTAGGCATCCCGCAAGTCTTTTTGCAAATTAAACTAGTGTCCCTCCTTGATCTTCTTCTTGGGTAAGGTGGATTGGTTGAACTAGTGGTCAACTAATGAATTGGTCAAGGATCCTATGAGATGGATGGGTGCTTGGCTTGCAAAACAATGAATAGGACTGGCCCATGTAGGTTTGACCTGAAGCCCTCTGATGCTTAAGCCAAACAAGCAAAAAAAGAGGTAGATCAAATTTAGAGCGTATGATGTACCTTCAAAGTTACATTTACTGTGGTAATTATACTTGATGGTGGTAGATAGGGGTAGTTGGCAACCAACAAATCTCAGTCGATCATTTTGAGTCAAGGTGGACAACACAAGATCGAACTATGTGTTTGCACATTTGATTGGTGCCCATGTTGGTTCCCCTTGGCCATCCTCTAGTACAAACAGTTTCCCACATCGGTAGGCTGTCAACCTCTGGTGGGTGTTGAGTATGTTCAACATGGTTGTTCTCCATAAAATATTCTTCATAGGAAAGGGATGATTTCTCCGATGATGGTACCAAGCAATTCAACCAGGATGGCCACTGTGCATGAAGCGAGCTAGTGATGGCCATCCAATGGTGCATTGATTGGGTGTTCATGATTCAAAATTTTAGAAGATAGTTGCAACGGCTGGCTGCCCGGTTTGCACAAGCTCATCTCCTGTCTTGGGCTGTTGGTGACCAATTTGGCCGGCCGCCACACATCACTCCTATGCTTTGAAACAATGTTTTTTTTTATCTTTGTTCAGATTTCAGTTTATTGATTTTATTTGATCTCTTGCTGATTACTTAGATGATTACCTGTTTAGATTCAATTTTTTGTTGATTACTTGAAAAATATATGAAATGAATGCTTAAAACAGTATTTTTTATTATTATAACAAGTAGAGATTGTGCCTTTGCTTTGTGGGAGATAGAGACAAATCTATAAAAGTACGTTGTGCTTTCTTGAGAATGAATACTTGTGATGTATTCATATTTTCATTTTAGCAAATTGACTAATGCCATATAACATGTTTTGTTAACTAATTTAATAATTATGAAGTTTCACATCTATAAATGCATTACTATGTATATTCGTAAATGTAGTTATAATATTTAATCATTTTTTAATTTATTCCATTATCCAAAAAAAAATCCCATTAAACGTTTGTCTTAAAAAATGTTTTTTTTGCTCCAATCTGTAGTGTCCATTTTTTGTTTTTTTTTACAACATTGACAAACATACAAACCATAATGATTGTTGGAAAACATACACACGTAAATGCAGTGCATTGGAACTTGGAATTCAAAATCTATGTGAAGAAACATATTATATTTCGCAGATAAGTCAATGCAGCATTAGATCAAAAGGCAGATAGAACAAATTCCAAGCAGACGAATAGATGGAAAAAGTTCCAGAAGATACTGCTTTAAAGCTACATGAAAATCGGACAGTTACAGGTTCAAGTATCCGAAAAGTAAAACAGCAACAAGTTCATCGGACAGTTAGAAGGATAACTATCCGATTTTACAAAGCCTTCAGAGAGTTATTTAATCAGACAGTTAAGTTAGTTGAATGATCGGAGAGTTATGGAGTTAACTATCCGAAAGAAAAAGGAATATCGGAAAGTTAGAAAGGCTAACTATCCGAAACTTAAGTCATTTAATTAACCACGTGTAGAAATACAAAACAGAATCTTAAAGGACTTTTTGGAAAGTTAGATAACTATCTGAGTTTTCTTTTGGAGAGTTAGATAACTATTCAAGTTTTTCGGAAAGTTACAGGTATAACTTTTTGGAACTTAAGTCATCTTTTTACGCACGTGCAAAATGGAGAAGTCGGCAGTTGAAAGCTTAAAAGGAAAAATCGGAGAGTTAGATAACTATCTAAATTTTCAAAGAAAGTTTCGGTAAGTTACAGTTTAACTATTTAAAACTTAAGTTATTGAAATTGTCACATGCAGAATTTCAGAAAGAATATCATTTAAGTTTTCAGAGAGTTAGAAAGATAACTATCCGAAATCTCAAGAGAGTTTCGGTGAGTTACAGTTTAACCATTCGAAACTTAAGTCAGTGAATTTCCCACGTGCAGAATTTCAGACAGATGTTTAAATGAGTTTTCGGAGAGTTAGAAAGATAACTATCCGAAATTTCAAGAAAGTTTCGGTGAGTTACGATTTAACCATCCAAAACTTAAGTCAGTAAAATTCTTACGTACAGAATTTCAGACAGATGGTCAAATGGATTTTCGGAGAGTTAGAAAGATAACTATCCGAAAAATGGGAAGGTTTCGGTGAGTTAAATTATTAACTATCCGAAACTTAAGCTATGATTTTATGCACGTGCAGATTTGAAGGGACAACTGTCGGAGACTTAAATAAAAGTTCGAAGAGTTACAGTAGTTAATTATCCGAAAGTTAGAAGTTCTTTTCGGTAAGTTAAATACAAGACTCCGAACACTTGACATTACACGTGAGCAACTTAAAATCCTCACGTGACTCAGATAATAGTATATGAGTAATGAATTGGTAAGTTATGGATGTTTTTCGATAAGTTATTTTTATAACCATCCGAAAGCCTGAGATTTTTGGAAGGTTACTTACTGAACATCAGACAGAACGGTAACTTACCATATTTAGGTCTGATTATTTACCAAGTACAGTAGAATACATCCGTTAAAAGAAAAATATGATTGTTATACTTTTGGTATAAATATGAGAAGTTTAAGAGAGAAAAATACAGAGATAACGTATATACCACATATAGTGAGCTACACTTCAATTCCAATTACACTCAAGTCTGCAAACAGTGAAGCATATTCTAGATATCTACTGCAGAAAAAGCTCTGTGCGCCAAAACTCTGATTGAAAGACTCAAGCTGTTGGTTCGTAGCTTCAACCTGAAAGCTACATTCAATTGTTGGTTTGAGTTTCGATCTGAAAACTCTAGAGGTTGGTTTACTGAAGTTTATACTTGAAAACTTCTGTGTTGTTGGTTCTTATTTTGACCTGAAGTCAAGTGTGTAAGTGTTGAAACACTTAGTGAAGCTCAAGTGAATCTTAAGGGTAGACTAGTCAAGTTGGTGAATCACCTAAAATTTACTGTGTGTTATCTTTTTTTACTACTTTACATTCGTTTAGTTTCATTTCATTTCATTTATGTTGAATCATTCAATTCAACAATCAAAAGAATATAAAAAATTACACACATTCACTATTCACCTTCTTTCTAGTGAGTCTACCGATCCTAACATATTTGATACTCTCGTACTCCACACTTTATCATAAATTGAATGGAAACAATGAAAAGGGCCTGATGCTTGCACTATATTCCCATTATGAAAATGTGAGCCCCATCTGATTGGAAATTATACATAAATTCTGCTTAGATTTTTGCATTAGTTTTCTTTTTCCTTTTTTTTCTTAATAGAGAAACACCATTCATGGAATTCTAATAGAAGTTAAATATATGTAGTGGACCCTTGTCGAAAAAATGAAGTGGACAATTGTGGGTTGCGGGAATTGTGTTTGCGAACTTATTGTTTGTGATCTCTATGATGCTTAATTTTAAGTTAGACATTTCATTTCAATACATTCTCGTAAAATATGAATTTACACTTGAGCTAACAACATATGTGTTTTTCATTTCAGTTTCTAGGAGCAAGATTCCAGCGTTTTTTTGTTCACACTTTGGAAACCATTATTACTAGTAATTAAACTTGGAAAACATGCTACACACATATGGCCCGAAATTTTTCTTCGTTGTGAAATCCTTTTGTATTTTGCAGTTATTGACTATGTCAACGACCACGGTAGCACCCGCTTTTATGTTCCAGGCTCGTTCTCAATCAAAAAAGTTTAATGCGACCACCTCCATTCTCCAGCGCAAGGATCCTTCTGCACTGGGTTCGTGTCATAATATCTCAAGGTCGAGGACACTTGGTCTGAAGCTATCAAACAACTTCCGAGCAATGGCAATGGCAACATACAAGGTCAAGCTTGTTGATCCCGATGGAAATGAAAATGAATTTGAAGTCCCAGATGACGTCTACATCCTTGATTCTGCGGAGAATGCAGGGGTGGATCTGCCTTACTCGTGCCGTGCTGGAGCATGCTCAACGTGCGCT
This sequence comes from Cymodocea nodosa, assembly GCA_036874045.1. Lineage (NCBI taxonomy): Eukaryota > Viridiplantae > Streptophyta > Magnoliopsida > Alismatales > Cymodoceaceae > Cymodocea > Cymodocea nodosa. The sequence continues at coordinate 245,906 of JAZBRI010000008.1, forward strand.
GGCCAGATAGAATCCGGTGCCGTTGATCAATCCGATGGATCTTTCCTGGAGGAAGGCATGATAGAGAAAGGCTACGTTCTGACTTGTGTCGCATACCCAACTTCAGATTGTGTCATTCGCACACACAAGGAATCAGAGTTGTACTGATGACATCAGGTCCATGGAGCAAGTCATGTTGGATCTTGAATAAGTGAAGGTTCTTGCGGGTCCGGCTAGAGGCCCTCATTTGAATATGCAACTGTTGGTTTTGGTCTGTCATTCCGTTTGCTTCGGTTGCTGTGTCCGAACAAACCTTACGTACTTTGTTTTCGGGGATGTTTTGGGTTTTTGCTAAAGAACAAGCGCCGTAAGTGTGTTAATTTCTGGGTTTTCCTTTTTTGTTTAAAGCTTTGGTGTGACCCCAGCGACCTGCGGCCTGAAGGTAGGTCCGTAGTTCTGTCACAAGGATACCCAGCTCTGGGTGCTTGTGGTTTTTGCTTGCTTGCTTGCTTGATGTGGATGATTTTGTTGTTATATGCTTGCCTTCGATCTTTCTTGGGTGTCAGGTACCTGGTAAACAATGCAAAATGTTGGCGTGGCAATGGGGCGGACTTGACACGAGATTCCTAATTCACCCCCCCCCCCCCAACTTACGCATTTATTATGTTGCACATGTAAGCTGATATATATGAAAATGTGTAAGAGGTCTACACGAAAGGAAAGCATGTAGGAGGTATATTCCATTAAAGCACGTTGCAGAAGAAAAATTTAGTAACTCGAAAACATAATTAAAATCTGTCCGTTCACCAAGATGCCATCCCCTTGCCACGTCCGCTGTTCAAATGGATTAACTTAAGCAGAATATCTGCAAAAAGTAGGCGCCTGTGCTTACACACCCCTTGCAATGACAGCACTCAGATGTGGAGAAATAAAGGTGTGTGGTTCCCCTCTGCAATGAAATGATATTATATATAATTACCAAGCAATGGGAAAAGCCAATCTAATTTTAAAAAGTCAATATATCAAAGGGAAAAGAGAAAAAGTCTGCACGTAAGATAGCAATAATTAAAACTGGCAGCGTCATGCTGATAAGAAAACAAAATGGATAGGATTGGGAAGCACATTTGAATACGTTATCCATGTATTGTGTACATGTAAGAGACTACCCTAGCTCAGTTGAAGTGGAGAAGCCTTCAAACTACCACCAGAGCCAGTTCATATCAAACTCGTATGCTCCAAGCAGGTGCATGATACAGATAGATAAAATAAATAAATGGGACGTCAAAGGAGTGGTAGGCTGGGATTGTTGACATACGAAATAATAACTTGTAGCTTAATTTGTCACATGAGGTATACAAGCACACCGTAGCCGTAACTCTCTTCCTTGGGTTTCAGACTGGACGTCAACGACACACACGAAAGACGGAAGATACCAATTTGGTCTCTCCCCGCGCAAGACAAGAGTGCCGACCATGTATATCGCCGACGAAGACGTCCACTTCCTCCCGAAAGATACCAATTTCATCTTACTCAAACTTGAATCCAAGATATTCTTTCGATTTTGATTAAAATAGCTACAAGTTATAAATTCCACCACCATCCATCATTGATTAAATACAAATGTTCCCATGATCATCTAAGTTTTCCGTTTACTATGTTTCGAATATCACCTTTTGGTTCTTTCATCATTCCTCACTCGTGCATCTCAGGAAAAGTTTCTTTTACAGCAGTCGAACCTATTTTTTTCAAGAGTGAGGGAGGACCAATTATTAAATTGGCAGCATCTCACATATGGAAATATTTTATTTTTTGGGGAAAGATTAATTTGAAGCTGTAGGTGACGATCTGCAGTGGACCCTGGGCACGTGCATTCCATTCCCATCACATCTCAAGTACAAACCCACGTTAATTTCGTTTTAAACATATAGATATCTACTTAATTTTACAAAAAAAAGAAACGAGATATGGGTATGTATGGTGTGTAGATGAGTGTTAATCTAATTATTTATAATCCTTCGTTTTAAATAATGCAATCCCGATTTCCTTAGTGTTGTTTTTATTTTATTTTCAAGTTTTCGAATCTCAAAAACATTCCCCTCATTTCCACCACACCTAGCTGTGACCTGCGGAGGCGGTAAACGAGAGGGCGGGAAAACCGACACGTGTCAAGGTTGGAAATCCCTGCAAAAATTGCCGCCCCGAGTGAACCCAACCCCCGAGGCGTCGATATTTAAATTCACCGCCATTCCCAAACTTTCTCTCCCTCTATCTCAATCTCTGTGCATACGGCACCGAGTCGGAGTGGGGCTGAAATTGGGGGCGGCGGGCGGCGGCCACCGGTCGGGGGAAATGGCGAACCTCGGTCGATCTCGATTCCGCCTCCTCTTCTTCTTCCTTTCAGGTTTGTCTTCTAAAATGACTAGTTGATGAAAGCAACAGATTTCCAAGTGCTTGTTTCTGTCGAGCTTGTTCGGAGTGTTTGATTGCTAGTGGTTTTGCTTTTTCACTTGTCGATTGCTTTAATTCCCCTCACGAGTGGGGTGGAAATGAAGATCTGATGTCGATTATGGTAGCGTCTCTGTATTGTGTCTTAGTTGATGGTGGCGATGACGAGGCGAAATTCTAATGTGCTGATATATATATATATATATATATATATCCTTATTTGTAGAATTGCTGTTGGTTGATGTTAGCAAATTCTGCATCGGCTGGCTGCGGAAGCTCTTTCCTTGTATGGTTTCTTTTCGAAACAATGTTTCGTGGTTTAGATTTTTGCGTGCCTTTTCTTGATGTTTAACTTCGATCGTCTTTCACTGGTCGAGCCCTATGCCGCAGTATATGTGCTTGGATGTATCTTATCCATTCTCTTCGTAGGATAAGTCTCTTTGATGGACGATTTTTTCCCTTTTTCGTTAATTTTCCCGAAAGCATCGTTTCCAAAACTTAGAGGTGAGATTCACACCAAAAGTTGTCAGACTTCTAGTGCTTTTTCTTAGCACAGTTAAGGCAAGCGTGGTTTTACGGACTATCAGAGGGAAAACAGGGTACGGGAGCTTAACATTAAATAATTATCACCTACGTTTCAACGTAGTTAGAAAATTTTCTTGAACTCTTTGCCCAAGGTTTTTGATAGTCTGACGAAGGGTCTACACCCGTATTTGTTTACAAGAGTTGCTTATTTACGGTGGTTGTTTTTTTACTGCAGCAGTAAGATGGAGTTACTGCTACAATAATTCCGTAAGAAATTACTACGGCGGTAACTTCTCTGGTATCGTTACTACAGTGCTTTGTTAGAAGCTAGAAGAACTGACGTTTCTCAGTTCGTAGATTTGTTGTTGGAAGTACGGCTAATCTTTTTAATCTCACAAAAGCTAGACTGTTTAGGTTTTTGTTAAGAAAATGTTCTTGGAACTTGTGCATGAACTAGATCCATCCCAAGAAGTCCTTTCTAAATAAATTTTAGGTTTTCTTCTTTCCTTTAAAGTATAAAGTGAAAGAATAATTGCTTTATCTACCTTTGCTGTTGGTTCATCATAGTCAAGGTGGTTATCCTTTCATCGTCTCGCATTCGTCCAATCAACACCATCTATACTATGGAGCCAATTTGCGTTGTCATTGCCTGTATCAATATTATTCCTTCCATTCAATACCCATGTGCTTGAGGCTGGACGCATATTCCGATCATTCAAATCTCGGTCTGGGTGACTGGTCTGCAACTCCGAAGTCGCCGTCCGCCTCCAACGTCGAAGAAATCGGCTGACCTCCACCACCTGAACAAACAAACAGAAAAAAATGGTCCTCGAATCATCGTCACTTCGGCTTACACTGGCAGCATTCAATATTCCTTATTTCAATATTTTAACATGAAAATAAAAAAAAGGTTTTGTAAACACATGTTTCCTACACATTCACCTAACCAAAAATAAAGTTATTTGTCTTATCTATAAAGAAGTTTTGGCAATAAACAATGTTCGAATGGCCTTCGTTACACTGGAAAAAGTAAGAAAATGACTTGTATATATATATATATATATATATACAAGGAAATATTTGATGATTATTAAAGAAATTTTGAAATGACTAGGTTCAGTCAAATTAGACTAAATGTTCAATTTGAATGAGTAATAATTCAATCTAATCAAACTAATAACCGATTATTCCGTAATTGTTAAAAAAAATGATAAGGTACAGTAATAAGTGGAAAGCGGTGACTTACCGCCTCTTCCCCCACATAAAAAGTGGGGAGGTGGTGGAATTCAATACCCATGTGCTTGAGGCTGGGAGTCTTTTCCGCTTTCCATCCATTGGGAAGTTATTTTATTATTTTATTTCATTTTTCTCAGAAAAACATAGTGGCATCTCACGCTGCCGTCAAATATTGTGTAGGTTTGCTTCTTCAGGCCCACGGTATTGGAGTTGGAATTAACTACGGTCAAATAGCGAACAACCTCCCGTCCCCCTCTCGTGTTTCAATTCTTCTCCAGACTCTCGATATCAGCAGAGTCAAACTCTATGATGCCGATCCAAAAGTATTGACAGCTTTCGCCAATTCGAACGTTGAGTTTATAATTGGAATTGGGAACGAGAACATTGAGAACATGATGGATTCATCAAAAGCGCAAGCCTGGATAAAGCAGAATGTCCAGCTTTACCTCCCTCAAACTCGAATTGCTTGCATCACCGTTGGAAATGAAGTGCTTTCTGGTAATGACACTACGCTAATGACCAAACTCCTTCCAGCTATGCAGTCGGTCCACCAGGCGCTCGTAGCTCTTGGGTTGGATAAGCAAATAAATGTCACAACAGCACACTCCCTTGAAGTATTGGCAACTTCATATCCTCCTTCAGCTGGTGCCTTCAGCCCTGCTGTAGCTCGATATATAAAGCCGATGCTCAATTTCCACGCTCAGATCAAGTCCCCTTTCCTTATAAATGCGTACCCTTATTTTGCCTACAAAGCAGATCCACAGGGTGTCTCGTTGCAGTATGTGCTTTTCCAACCGAATGCTGGGGTCACTGATCCTGTTACAAATCTGCACTATGATAACATGCTATATGCTCAAATGGATTCTGTTTATTCTGCAATCAAAGCAATGGGACACATGGAGGTTGATGTTAGGATTTCTGAAACGGGTTGGCCATCCATGGGAGACCCTGATGAGGCCGGTGCCACACCTGAGAATGCTGGTATATATAATAGCAATTTGCTGCAGAGGATTGCTACGAATCAAGGCACTCCAATGAAGCCATCCGTTCCTATTGATATATATGTATTTGCTTTATTTAACGAAAATCTCAAGCCGGGACCGACATCCGAAAGAAACTACGGGCTGCTTTATCCAGATGGAACTCCCGTCTATAATATTGGATTGGAGGGAGATCTTCCTTCACTAATATACTCATCATCTTCTAGGCACAAGGTAAGAATCAGTATGTGCTTTATGTTGAATTGCTTCGTAACCATTTTTCCGTTAATATCCAATGTTTTTGGGTAGTCATGCGGACATTGAGATCGAAACATGCTACGAAGATTGATTCCTAAGATTAATATTAAGCCACTTGTGATTATCGTATGATTTTTAATGTTCTGTTCAACATTAAAGATTGTCCTCACAGGATTTAGTGTTGGGCGCTGTGGAAAGAAGAAATGGCTGGAAGTACATCTAAGCAAATACAATTTGAACAAAATACAATTAATCAAATGAAGCATCCAACTTGTAAAGGATTCAATAATAATTCAACTAACTTAAACATAACAAAAAATAACAGATAAGAAACATAAAATCATTTGTTGTAGCAGTAGTAATAACAAAAGACAGTAGTAGTTACTATGGTTGAAGTAGCAGCAATGAAAATAATATAACTTAAGTTTTAAAAGAATCATATTACAAGAAAATGTGGTACTGTAGTAGTAATCATCGGAAAATAGATAGACAAATGCCATTATCTTCAAGAAGTACATACAAATAGATAGCTGTGATCTACCTTTAGGATTTTTTATAAAATTAATTATTTTTGTGATTATTTCTCTCTTTTTTTAACTTATACTATTTTTTAAAACTTTCCCTTTTTATTTTTTTAGGGTGATTAAGGTTTATCTCCTCTCATCTACATCTTTTTCTGAACAACTTTTAAAATCTTAGCTTTGATATCATGTTAAAACAAAAAATAGGTGAAAGTAGATTAATTTCATTAATAAATATAAAATCTTTATATATAGAAATTACATAGAGAATATAAATACAACTTAAGAACCGGGAAAAGCCATTTCTTTCTCTCAGCAGCTTGATCGGACCAAGTCTCCTAGATATATAAAGATATATAGAAATTACGTAGTAATGTAGAACTAAATACACAATCTTAAGACTCTAATAGATATTACAAAATAAATAGAAAAATGTTTCTGATGTCATTATCAGGAACCTTATCACCTTATCTGTTATCTCTTCACATAGTGGACAATGTCCCGTGTATAGCACAAATTTTTATATATGTGAGAGATCATATGTTATGCAACAATAAGTAGTTTTTTGGTATTGAAACCAAAAATACGTACCTTGTGAGATACAATGTTAGCTATCAATCTACTGGGTCTTGGTAATAGATATGATATTCTCTTAAGGCCCTCATGGCATAGTCACATGGACTTCAGATCCATGGGTAGGTGACAGCAGCAATGACAGACGGTACGACTTGATTCCTTATTGTTTCTTTAATGTTTTCAGAAAAATTGTGTTCTTTCAACAATAATATCATTAGTAAAATTTACTAAAAATTTTCATTCATAATTTGAATTGATAAAAATGTATTGTTTAATTTTTATAGGAATTGATCATAATCTTATCATAGATAGGTAATATCATAATCAGATTATACAAGTGGTCCACTCTTGTAAATAAAAGGTGATCTATTCTTGTAGAACAGAGCAAGTATATAAGGCTTAGAATATCTTTTGTAGGTGCTAAATGTATTTTGGACCTTCTGGCATATATGTTTGCCTTGCTTATCTTTCTTCATTTGCCTTGATTTCTGGCAGATTTTATCTGGTTTCGGCTTGCTCACGTTGCTCATGGTAACTTTATTCTGAGACGATGACATCACTTCAACGGACCTTGATTTAAGATTTTGACGTCGAATTTATTTGTTCACCAGAGACATACAGGTACAATAAACCGTTCTTACTATAAATTCCTAAACGTAAAATTGGATGACAGGAAAGAATGCATCTTCCGATTCCTACTGGACAACTCTGGTAGATAATGCGTCACATCTCTTGCTATCTTGTAGAATTATTATTCTTCCATCCGCACCCACCGAAAGGAAAGGTTGAACACAACCTTCAGATACGGAAGGAACCGTGTGGTCTTATTTTGCTTTCCTCTGGACAACGTTTGGCCCTTTGCATCATCACTCCCACGCTCTTGAACGATTTGTTTGTTTGATGCAGGTCACTACGGAAACAGGTGGAGACATCTGAAGGCGATAGGTAACGTCGAGGTCATCTGGATCGCCCGTATCTGGGATATTTATAGATTTTACAATACAATGCTGAGTATTAATCTTATTCTTTAATTTATATTATTTATTATTAATGAAACAAAACAGAAGCAGATTTTGTTCTTCTAATTTTATAATTGTTCGCAATCCATTATGTTGTGGAATTTTTTGGATGCATTCATAAGCTCACCAAAATGCTTTCACCATTTTACATCTTTTGAATTGTCAGAGCTTGAACAGTATCAAACACATGAAACTCGAAAATGAAAAAGTTCAAATTCCAATTGAAATTGCCAATATCAAAAGGGGTGCTTGTGCCAATAAACAAAACAAAACAAAACTTGTAGTGAGAGTAAATTGAAGGAAAATGAAAACACAGGGTTCTTTGGCTAAGAATTTATTTTCCAGTAAAAAAAAATAGGCACAAACATCGTATTTTTTTTAACACTTTTTAGTCAAATAGAAAATTCTTCGGTTGAAATTTAGTCGTTTTCAGATGTCCAGATCCCGTAAATTAGTTTACCTATCGCCGGCCATGCTTCGATTTATACAATTGTTTATATGCTAAAAGGTCCATGCCCAATCCATCGGTTTAAGATCAGAGGAATGGAAATTAGACATGGGCTCGACAAAATTGGAAGGAAAATAAACTAAGAATACATCTATGTTCGTCGTTTACGTAACATATTGTACTTGCAGTCTCTAAAACCGTATGCGTTGCAATAAATTTTAATCCACGTTCCACGCACGCCATCACTATGTTTGTGGCAATCCTGACCACACTCAAGGTCCACCTCTAAAAAAAATGCACAACTGAAAACAAAAACAAAATTACGAGGACACCTATCAAAAATGATGAATGCAAAGAATATGTAAATCTAACACAGCTCCTTGTTATGCTACACTAAGCTTTCCGATGGTTACTTATGTTAAAACACGACCGTCGAAGAATCATCTCTTTGCAATGACTTCGTATGTCATCATGCTCACTTTTTAACCTGTTCGACCGTAATGGAAAACCACCATATGATGACAACAGTGATTTATTGCGAAACACCAGGGACACCTTCCGATAACAACAAATTGTCTCTTGGAAAGATGGTCCAAGTGTTTGTTGCCGCGGTGCAACTTCATAAAAATCGCATTCTTGCGAAACATGATATGAATCAAGATATTTACTATATCACAAGATGGAACAGGAAAGAAAGTTCCTTAATCGGTGCATATAGCGAATGAATATTTACACGATAAAGACAGAAGTAAAACCCTGGGATAAAGTCGCACTAGAAATCAGGACATAACGGTTACTAATCAAAACGATGCAGAAAACGAGTGATTTGTACGCGCACCTTCGACTTCGACAGGACTTGAAGACTGTTGTATCAAATAAGATATGAAACTGTAAATGCCAAATCTTCCGTTGTTGATTTCTTCCGGCTAAAGGTTAATCGCTTATACTAGAAACATTGGGACAGAGGAGGTGTAATCTTCCAACTCGCAAAATATTAGCTGCCAAATAGGGTTGAGAGTCCAAGTATAATTTAATTAATCTGCTTGCTCAATTTCCCTGAATCTTCTGTTCCACTCCCTCACTTCGTAATCTTGATCGGATAGATCTTTTTCCGTACTGTACACAATCCTTTCAGATCCAATCACAGTTTGCTGAGCCACGTCCCTTGCACTAAGAAGCTGGGAATCCAAAATAAACAAAAGCGAGATGTGTCTATCATGTTGCTTTGTAGACCTTATCCCTAGCAGTGGATTCACAGCTGGGTCTTATCTTAAATATAACCTTTTAATTTTTGCAAAAAAGACAAATAATTCTACGTTGTAACTTCATCTAAAGCACGGCCATGGGATGTTACCTTCCTTCTAAGCGCTGGACTTGGTGCTGCAAGAACTTGAGCTCGATCTTGCCTTGCCCGATTTCTCTTCTCTATTTCTCCATTTCTTTTTGTAACAAGGAGAAATCGGAACAGTGGAATTGCAAAAAAGGAAACGGCATATATCTGCATGAAATTGTTATCCATTGGTGAAACAAAAGGGAAAAATACAAAAAGGAATACCCCGGTTACATGAAATATTACAAAAGAAAAAGTCAAACTCCGTACAAATCATCAGCAGATTATACTTTACCAATTGAATAAAATAATATTCTGCAAATCAAGAGTAAATATGATAGATATCAATGACGTCTGAATTGGAATCAATTGGCAATGACCAAACGAAGCTTGAACAATCCCCATGACTTTACTATAATTTACGAATCCGACTTATTATATGGAATGATCCATATCTTTCCTGGATAAGAGTGGAAGATCCTCTCTGCCTTCTTCCAGTTTCAAAAAAAGAAAAGAAAAAAATCTGGCCCCCTATGTATTGTGTTTTTAGACTGTTCAAACACTAACCTCGTGAGTGACCCCTTTGAATCATCGTTATCTCCTTTTGAATACAGGTGGATGTATGGACAAGCAAGTTTAGGTTTCTTTCTTGCTCTAAAGCCATATCATGTATGAGACATTTGACTCAGAATCCATTGTCTGTGTAGAGATCCATCAATATGCCAAGAACTCTACTCCTTACATTACCTATGTGGAACTATCATAACATATAAAAACAAAATGATAACCAATAGAGATCCATCTAGAATCAAATGATGGGTGGTAGATTATAATACTCTAGGCCAACCACTAACAATAAGGATAAAACGAAAAAGGAATGTCAACAATAGCAAGTTTATAGATTAGGTAATACCTGGAGAACAGGAAATAAATCGGCAACAAATGAAATGAGTCCCTTGGAAGTTACCACAGAACCTCTGAAAAACAAAATGGCAAATGTCACAATCTCATAAAACATTTGCAGCGCAAACAACCAAAAAGTAAACAATCTAGATGGATGGATGGATTGATGGCATACGTCAAAAGTTGTCCCAGAATAACAACTCCAAACAAATTAAGCCCTCCCAAACCAATCACCATGGCCCTTTCTGAAGCTCCTGCTTTACTGAAGGTCACAAAATCCATCAGAGGAATAAAAAAAGAATACAGAAATCAATTTAAAAAATTTAAACAATATTTCACATAATCAAGCATAAGAAATTTAAAGGACTTGAGAAAAAAAATGTATTATCAAATTTGAAACAGAAAGAAAGAGAGTAAAATAAAACCTGAACACCCATTTTTTTTCTCGAAAGAACTCATCAATACCACCAACCCATTCACTCCACCTCTTTCCAACATATTCCTTTCTACCAACTCTTGGAGAGGAAGCTGTCCGTTGCAAAGATGGAAACCTATAGAGTATATCTCCCTGCATGACCATTGATCCCAATGATTAAATCAAAGAGTGGATAACCGGACAAAAGAGGAAACACTTGAACAAATACAAGCAAACAGCATAAATAATATTTCTCAACATTATCTCAAACAATGAAATAAAGTATAATTTATATTAATTGTCCATATGTAATTATAATAAAGCACAATAATAAAGAATAACAATGAATCTCTGAATATGATGGTATTACAACGTCTTCCCACCATATCATAAAAGTGAAATCCATAAATAATCAATCTGAAAATACATTTTATTTTTCTGTGGATTAAGTTTCACGAATTATTTTAGGATTTTATGCACTTGAGTCAACCTTCTCCTGAACATCCAGTTTTGAGAGGCCTAAAGTCCAGCAAGTAGTTGAAACCTAAAATCTATAAATATCTTCTGTTAAAAAAAATTCCAACATAACATAAACTACATGTGTCGATTTTACATAAACTACACATGCTGATGCTATTGAAGAAAATGCATATGAGAAAGACAACCTCAAGGATCAGTAACTCACTTCTTCATTCACTTCTGGGTGCCCATCAAATCGTAACAACACAGGCAGGATGTACGACTCATCATCCTGTATTCATCAAGAAACCAAACAATATGCTTATAATTTTGAAGAGATCCATCATCCATGTAAGTAAACCAGAGGTAAACTCACCAAAAGGAATGAGCAATTTACTATGGCATATTAAGTATAGACACAATTTAATATGAATTTGGTAAATACTAAAATTATGGTCACTTTTATTTGATATTGATCATTAACACAAAAGGTATCCATTTTTCTATAAATTTTGGTCTAAATATCAAGTCATAGCACATATGGCAAGAGTTTGTTAATGATACAATCTAAGGAAAGATTAAAAAATATTGTATATACCAAAGAATCATTGTTAGGTAGAACGTCAAGATATGGAGCAAGTTCTTCTCCAGTGACAACCCCCCCATTTGAAGATATGAATTGTCCAATCTGACAAGCAATTGACAAACAAATAAATATTGTGAAGATTTATAAAATGCTTTGTTGCAATATTTAGTCGATTTTTTATAAAATTTCATGACGAGAAAACTAGGATCATAAGATATGAATCATCAAAGCCCAAGGATTCCACTGCATAAAGCTAGGATCAATTGCTTACGTGACATCTGCAAATGAAAACCGCTAATGAAGTGAAAAAAGAAGAACTACATGAGTCTCCTACCACTGTGAGGGTTAAAAATGGTTCTATACTTCTATGCAGTCTTACCTCCACAAGTGAAGAGGTGGTTTCCTAGAAAACTGTAATCAAGTAACCAATAAAAAGAAAAAACAAGTCACCTTGCTCAGTGACAAATACTTTAATCATTACCATTTTCCATCTTTCTTCCTCGAGTCCTCCATTTGGATCACCATCACCAAATACAAACGAGAATACCTACACCAAAATATGAATACATTGCAGCTTACACGGTTTGCACATAAGAGAGAGGAATAAGAAATTGAAGAATAAGTCAACCCTCTCTTATTACAGATTCAATGAAATTCATTCCTTTGTCACTTCTCATTTGTGGCCTCCGATAATAATAGGGATCCCAATACCTACAAAAGACCAAGTAAGAAAAATGGAATATCTTCATCAGCTTAATTTAATTGAGCAGATGTGGTAGTTTAATATAAATGTACCGCAAAAAAATTGTAATTCAAGAGAAGTGATTCGCAAATAATAGTCAAAGCAATGAATACCAGGATTTTCAAAACCACTCAATTTTCTCAGGATTCACGTTTAAGCATTCTCTGGCTGCTAAAATTTGTAATTCAAGAGAAGTGATTCACAAATAATAGTCGAAGCAATGAATACCAGCATTTTCAAAACCACTCAATTTTCTTGGGATTCACGTTTAAGCATTCTCTGGCTGCTAGAATTTGTAATTCAAGAGAAGTGATTCACAAATAATAGTCGAAACAATGAATACCAGGATTTCAAAACCACTCAATTTTCTCAGGATTCATGTTGAAGCATTCTCTGGCTGCTAAATTACATCTATATTATGAAGCTTGTTTGATTAGGCAAGTGACAGGTGAAAATCAATCATTTAATGCACTATTTTGATTTACAATCTCAAAACCAGTGATTGGTAATAACAAAAAATACGTAAAGCACATAAATTTCTATCTAGAGAAAATAGGAATAGAAAAGAGCAATACTTAGCTATGATAGTAACTAGTGTTTTTCATGGTCTGATCAGAATTAGTATTATATACCTTTTAAGCTTGTCTGTATTCTTTGTTTTCTATTTGTAAATAATTATAGTTCATTATTCATGCAATAATGGTAGCAACGGCAGTAACAGTTGTTATAGCAGAAGTGGCAATAATAAGAATAATCTATGTCTAGGAGGAACTGCAACCCAAATAGTAATGGATTAATCATTAGATGATACAATCCAATGCAATAAAATAGATAAAAAATGTGATTTATCCTCAGAAAATAGGTACATAGATGTAATCTAACCTTAAGATTTTTGTAATTTTTTATTATTTTTTTACTTCCACTAATTTTTTTACATATTTTTATGCTATTTTTTCTCATTTCTCTTTCTCTTCCTTTTTAGGGAATTGCAAACTACAATCCCTCTCTCTCTCTCTCTCTCTCTCTCCTTTCTTCCCTTCATTTGACCTCCTCAATGAACCCATCACCAACAAGGGGGAACCGAAAGTGCTGATGAAACTACAAAAGATGAACAACAATAGTGAGTGGAGGTGCTATCAATGCATGTGACAATGACCTTGGCCAGAGTTATGAGAGGTAATGACATCTAGGGCCTCTGGTTGCTTCGAGTACTAAGTGTGGTTGTTGGCATCATAGCAATGGTGGGAGGTACCAAGATAACATGGAATGGCAGCTTTGTTACAAACAATGACTTGCAACAGTGTTGGAAGGGTCATCAACAACAAAAGGGGGCCAAACAGCCTTAGAAACAATGGAAATGGGGGTTGGAGTCCATGGCAGCCATGGGATGTAGGAACATTAAATGAAAGGTCACCTTTGGAGAGCAACTAGGGTTTTCCCTAGGAAGATGGCAGAACCAAAAGGGCAGAAGGAGAGAACAGCTAGGGTTTTGGAGTGGGGAGGAGGATAGCTAATAGTGGCTAGGGTTTCCCTCCTCTCTACCTAAATTTCTCACACTTTTTGGGCTTTTAAAACCTAAGTTCTAATACCATTTGAGAACACAAGAAATTGGTAGAAGTAGATTAAATTCATTAAAAAACATAAAACCTTTGTACATAAATGCAACATAAAGAAGGCAAGTACAATTTAAAGAATGTGGAATAAACTCACACACAACACACATAATATACTACTTCCACCCATTTTAACAAAATAAAAATGTTGGTGATTTCCATCAAACCCACATTCTTTAGATGTTTGGTAATGTTTTTTGTCAAAAAAAGCACTTTTAAAAGTGCAAGACAAAGTTGATAATAATAAGCATTGCCAAACGGTCACTTAAGTTGTATTTTTTTAATTTGCAACCAAAAGACCAGAACGAATGTGTTGCATTACTTATTGAGTATTAACACATGTGCAATTGATTCCTTGTGTAGCATGATAAAGTACCAATCTCTTATATCAAAATTGTAATGTACCGAGCTTGAACATCACAAAACTTAGATTGGCTCAATCCAAAATTTCAACACCAGGATATTGGTATAAAATAAGAAAAAATGGATTTGATACCCATAAGCTTCCACAAAAACAACTTGCACAGGTATGACAGAATAAAAAAGTGGAGTTATAAGACCAAGATATTCAAAGACTTCTAAAGAAATAACAGCATGCACTACGAAGATGATGTACCAGAATAGATCAGATGGCCGAAAGAACATTGTGAAACCTGAGTTATATGACCTTCCACCTCGTCTACCACGATTATCGTCTTCACTGTAAATGTAAATAAAAGGTAACCACTGTCACTTCCTAAGCATTTTGTTGAAACGGAAGTATCAAAGAAAATCCAAACCTTTGGCTGAAAGAAGTCTATCAAGATTTCTAGCATAATATACAAAGATGAAGATGCACTGGATTAACCTTTAGGACCTTACCCTTTACTTGAAAGCAGAGCAATAATGGTTGTGTACACAATAATGATAGAAGCAATGAGAGCTGTTCCAAAAGAAACCCTTACTAAGTACTCAGCTGCAGCCTATGGATGAAAGGATCAGCATCAACAGTCGGAAATTAAACATAATCATGTTATCACCATGCATGCACAAATTGGTAATACCTTGGCTTTGTTGATAATGGGCTCTACTTTCATTTTGAAAGATCGTGTAGAAAGCTTTCCGCGATAGCCTCTCGGGAAGACATAAAGCACATCACCTTCATCAGAAACCTATGAACAACATCTTGAGATAGATTTCCCTGATCAGATTTAAATAAGAATATATTCTTCACCCTTCAGTGTTAGAACACCATGATGTTAGAAGCAACTCTGTAATAAGAAAATGACGTGAACCAAATTTCTGCAAGTGTTTAAGCTCGCTCATGGCCACGTGCATCTCACTCGTTGAATCACACGTTTAAAAAGGAAAACGACTAACAACCTGAATACTCGGAAAGAAAGTGCAACGGTGCCTGAAATTCATACTTGCCGCTAATGTCTCATTGTTTTCCAACACTAGACGAAGGTTGGACTCCTCAAGTCTAGACTCTACTAAGTATCGGTTGAATGACTTTGTCGAGAAGCAGCATGGTCAGCACAGAATAAATTCACAAGCGAAAGCTCAATTACCTCCAGAAATCCGCCAGCATCGGCAGCAATCGCCTGAAGCGCCCTCTCGGCTTCATTCAGTTTAAGCCCAGCCTTGCCCACTACATCCCCAATCGTGACCCTGCCTCCGAACGAGTCGACGGCCGCCATCGCCCGATCCCGCACATCCGACGGCAGTGTGTCCGTCTCCACGCGATTCCCGGGCCTTATCCCAGTTGGAATCCGCACCTTCGCTCGGATGACGAAGGAACCGTACCTTGACGGGGCTAGATGACGGTAAGAGACAAGGGAACGAGTGCGGAGCGTGAGAGAAGGGTTGGCCGAGAAGGAGAAGGGGCGGGGCTTGGTCGGAGAGAGACAGACGGCGACGGAGGCCATCGCTTCCTCTGGCGTACGAGGGAATAGTCAGGGTTTGGAATTTTCTACACCATGGGAAGAGAAGAGAAGAGAAGAGCAGGCGCGGTTCGCCTCGGCCTTTCTCTCGAGGGGCTTCGACGTCCAGCGGTGGTTTGGGTTCTGGTTTTATCTGGAAGCGGATGAAATGGCTGTGGATCTCCCACGGAAGTGCCGGTGGTGGGGGCCACGTCACACCAACGTCACGTGCTGGTGGTCGCTGATATCAAATAAAACTGATCGAAAGAAAATTTATGGGTGGGCAACCATCCCGTGTCTATAAGAATTCCTTCTACTATTCAAATTCTGACGTGCACATTGGTACCTGCCTGCCTGAACATGAACGAACCGGATCAAGTGATTATGCCATGCCAGAAGAAACATGCACGTTATTGTCCTCCGTCGCAGACGATCGCCATGCCCCCGTCTTCTTCTCCACCGATGCTTATTCTTTTTCTCCTCCACCACCGCTGTCGCCGCCACCTCTCACCCACCACCACACCCCTACCATTACAAGCCTGACAAGGAAGACCAAATACGAGAGGAACCGGAACCGGTCCCCAACCGCTCCTACTGGAGCAGAAGAATCTACTCCCTCTGCTCCGCCGACGGCGACGTCGATGAAGCCCTCCGCCTCCTCAACCAGCTTCGCCTACGCGGGTACCAGCCCGACTCCCTTAATCTCTCAAGCATCATCCACGCCCTCTGCCACTCTGGCCGATTCCACGAGGCCCACCAGCGGCTGCTCCTCGCGCTTGGATCCAACTGGGTTCCCGACGAGCGCACCTCGAACATCCTCATTGCTCGTCTTCTCGATGCCCGCGTTCCTCACGTCACTCTTCGAGTTTTCCGCCGGTTGGTCACCGCCAAGCCCGGCTTCGTCCCTTCCCTCACCAACTACAATCGCTTGGTTGGTTGTTTCTGCTCCGTGTGGAAGCCGGGGAGTGCTTACGACGTTCTGGCGGAGATGAAGAATGCAGGACACTTGCCCAATGTTGTTTCTTACACGGCCGTAATCGATGGGTTCGGTCGGATTAGAGAACTGGTCTCCGCACAGCAAGTGTTTGTCGAAATGTTGAAGAGTGGCATTCCACCCAACGCACTTACTTACAGTGCCCTGATAAAGGGAGTTCTAAGGACAAGAAGGATTGATGAGTGGAGGAGGTTGGTGGGTCAGCTTTGGTTGAGGATGGCAGAGGAGGAGGATCGATCTGTAAACAACGCCGCCTTTGCAAATATCATGGATGCTTTGTGTCGTGAAGGGTTTGTCTCTGAGCTTTTCAGGATCGCCGAGGAAATGCCCCAACGGCAATGCGTCACCGAGACATTTGCGTATGGGCAGATGATCGATTCCTTGTGCAAGACGGGGCGACATAACGGTGCATCCAGGATTGTGTATGTAATGAGGAAGAGAGGTATGATTCCAAGCTTGGTTTCTTACAACTGCATTGTTCACAACTTGGGTAAGAAGGGAGAAGGTTGCTGCATGAGGGCATACCAGTTGTTTACCGAAGGGATTGGGTTTGGTTATTCCCCTACGGAGTCTACTTACAAGGTCTTGGTTGAGGGCCTTTGCAGAGCAATGGATGTCCCCAAAGCCAGGGATGTTACTGAATTCATGCTACAAAAAGAAGACATTGACAAGACTAGAATTTACAATATGTTCCTAAGTGCCTTGCGCCTTGTAGACAAACCGACCGAGCAGCTGAATGTGCTGGTTTCGATGCTTCAGAACCAATGCGAGCCTGATGTCGTTACTCTGAATACCGTCATCCACGGTTTCTGCAAGATGAGCAAGGTTAATGAAGCCATCAAGATCCTAGACGACATGCTGAGTGGAAAGTTCTGCTCTCCCGATATCATCACCTTCACTACCATTATATCTGGCCTGCTAGATACTCAAAGGATTGACGAGGCACTTGATCTATTGCATTCCAGAATAAGCAAGTACGATTGCAAGCCTACTGTCGTCACATACAATTTGGTTCTTCGTGGGTTGTGTAGGCTCCAACATGTGGACAAGGCAATCGATATTTTCCATGAAATGGTTGCTAAGGGAGTGGCTGGCAATGGTGCAACATATACGATACTTATTAATGGGTTGTGGCAAATGGGTCGAGTCCTGGAAGCTAAAAGGTTCTGGGAAGATGTCGTCTGGCCATCAGAAGTGCATGATGATTTTGTTTATGCAGCAATTGTCAGAGGACTGTGCAGCATGGGGAAACTCAGCGAGGCCTGTGATTTTCTATACGAGCTAGTTGACTGTGGAGTTTCCCCTGGAGTAGTGGTTTACAACATCCTTATCGATGGTGCCTGCAAATCAGGGTTGAAGAAGGAGGCATACCAGATGGTGGCGGAGATGAGAAAGAATGGTTTGTCCCCAGATGCTATTACATGGAGGATGCTAGACAAGCTGCATGGGAATGCAAAGAAGGGTCATGCTTCCTGCAGTGCCATCAATCCAGAATCTGAACCGATGCTAGAAGAGAGCACTGTGAATCTGAAATCAGCTCACAGATGTGAACGGGAAGCGAAGAACATGAATGACGAATATGAGAAGAATTCAGAGAAGGGTGGCATCTCGATGTTGAGCTTGCACGAAGATTGTATTCCTAGGAAATCAGAACCGTTGTCTAGCCTCGCAAGAAGAGTGTTTGGCTCCATCACCCATGTTTGATTTGATAGGTTTGACCCTGTATTACCACATTTTTGCCAATTTTTTTATAGGCGCTTCATAATTGTCGCATGTACATGATTGATCATGCATATTTTTCACAACACTGTTTGGAGACTTGATGGATGATTTTTTGATAATTAAAAATAGTGATATTCGAATCGTAACTTCAATCACAATTTGAATTATAGTAAATCTAAAAGTCGTTGTCACTGTCAAATAAAATCTACTTAACACTTGAATTCGGTTAATGTTAACCTTTTAAGAAGCTAATCAAAAGCTATGTATGTCATCACGCTTTACCTAGAAATGCAACGATCGTTGTATTACTATGAGAAAGAAAATTTGTTTATTAAATTTTCTAAAAAAAATGTAAATATAACTTCTCCTAACGTAAAACAGGTATTATAAAATACAACAAATATATATATATATATATATATATACATACGATATCTGTAAAATTTTTCTATAAAATTTTAAAACTGTATAATTATATATACATATGTCCACAAGTAATAGATTTAACAACGTAAATCATCTATTCGATGTTTGAAAGCATTGTTGAAAACCTATGTTAATGATGGGGGGGGTTCACTGTCTTATCCAATGCTTTTCTATAGTTGAGATATTGGTAATTCACTTAGAGATTACGTTTGATTACTTCTTAATTTTGGCGAAAATTAGAAGTAATTCTTCAAATTTTATCCAGAGTTGAAATCTGCATTTATAAATATTTTACAACTTCACATGATAAAGCTTGAAATTTCTGATATTATCCTTAATTCGAAAAAAAGGTAACAAGGACAAGTAACATTTGAAATAAGGGTGTATGTATAATTTTATTTCAAATATTTTAAATTACCTACAAAATTCGATGAAACTTTTAAAAATAATTAAATGATACAGTATCTTTCATCCTATTTAACTCTTCTAGTTTTTTAATGTTTTTTCAACTCCTTAGACATCGGAGAGTAATACAATCAAATAAATTTTAATGTATATAAGGATTAAAGCATATAGTGCTCATTATTTTCCTTGCTCACATAGTGCATGTATCTTTATAAAAAACATTATTTCTACTTCTTTTTTTTTTTTTTAAATTTATCTCAAAAACCCTAGAATCCAAACCAACGCCTTCTTCCATTTCCTTGGTATCATTTCCTCCGTCCGCCTCTTCCCTTCCTCCTCCCATTGCCTCCTCTGCCTTTCCTGTCGCCTCTTCCACCACTTCTTCGTAGTCATCACTGTCGTCCCAGCTTCACCGCCACCCTCTGCTGTCCGCCTCAACCCTTCCTCCTCCCGTTCACGGTCGTCCAAGCAAAAGAAGCGGCAAAAACACTAACCTCCGACGGTTCATTGAACAGGTAGAAAGCATGCATGAATGGCGTCGGGATACTCCACCATCCTTCCTTTCTCACTCTTGAACAGGTGCAAAGCACGCGTGAATGGCGTTGGGTTACCCCATGACCACCACGTCATTCCTTAGCCTATTCACTTACCTATTATGCGATTCCTGCTAACGGATCGGAGCTGTCCAACAACACCGTTACCTTAGGAACGTCTCCATCTTCTCGATCACCTCTATCTCCTACTCTGACGCTACCTTCTCCTCTATTACCTTAGGAACACATGTGTGTTTTGATGGGATTTTCATAAGATATTGATCTTGAATTGTAATTGTGCATTGGATATTTTAGGCAATTACAAGATCGCTTCGGTCCACCCTATAATAGTATAGGTTAAGCATTCTGGGAATCGGGTGGTTTTGTCTTCAATGGTTGATAACTTTTTACGAGAGATCAACAAATTTCATTGTTCATGTTTAGATTCGCTTCTGGAGATCGTTTGCCATTGTGGTGTTGATATTTTTGGATAATCATGAGTTCTTTTGCTCTACGGTCTTTCTTCAAGCCTCGGCATCCAGCAAACTTGCTGTCTCCTTTTCATGATCCCGAGTCAAAGTTGTTTGGTAACTTGTACCATGCGAGATTTGTGCATATTGCACGGACTAGATGCTCAAGTAAGTATTGTGGAGTTCTCACGTTCATTTCATCTTTTCATTCCTCAATCTTGTAAAAGTTCTCTTTTCCACGCAGAATCTGAGGTGTCTGTATGTTGTGCAGTCCAGTTCCGACCATGCATCGACATCCACAAGGTAGCATGTCATGTGTTCCGGATCATGCGATTTTTTGTCCTGATTTTTCTATCTAATATATTTTATCTATTAGGGATAAGCTGAAAAATGATTTTATTAGGAATGAAGTAGGACTTACACCAATTGAAGATAAAATAAGAGAAAATCGACTTAGATGATTTGATCATATCCTTAAGAGCTTAAAGAATACACTAGCTAAAAGTGAAGAATTAATTAGTATAGAAAAAATTAAAAGAAGTAGAGGAATACCTAAAGCTACTTGGCTAGGAATTATGAGAAATTTTTTAAAATTATGTAATTTAACCGGACGTTTGACTATAGATAGAATTACATGAAAGAAAAAAATTCACATTGCTAGCGTTATGTAGTGGGATTATGGCTCAGATTTTTATTATTTTTCTATCTATTAGCAGAGGCACAGGGCACAGATGGTTTTCTGACATATATGCTCACTAGATTGTTGAATCATGCATTGCTCAATTTTTAATTTAGTATTTCATTTAGTTAACTGTGTTCTGATATCCCTGACGTGAGTTGTGAATGTTTCAGGGAAAAGTTAAGCAAATTGTGGGTTCAAGCCTTCGAGATTCAACAGAAGCTGCTTCAACTCTTGTAACTAATTTTGAGTCTGAAAAATTTCCATCAGAGTTTGCAGATCTGTACAAGCAGGATGGGCTCACTGGTGGTCATGTTATTATGTTGGGTTCTGATCTGCCAAGCAAGTCTGCAGCAATTGAAGCCTTGCATGCCTATGCAGGTAAGGTGCTGCTGATGCTCGCCTTTTCTTCATTCAATGTCTCTTTTAACTTCTGTCCATTGGTCTACACTTGCCTTTTTTTTTCAGAAGCATAGATTTGGATCTTCGTATCATGCTCTTTTTAAGCTTTGGCAACAATATAATAACCAGCTGAATATCATTTTCTTATGCTCGTGAATACTGACATTATTATGAGAAACTTGGTCTGATTTTTTACTTTCATTTTCTTATACATATTAATTCATTTTGTCAGGTGCCACATTAACATAAACGTGTTTTATTGTAAGAAATTGATTAGGTATTCCATGCACGTTCTATTGCATAATTTGTTCTCACAACACTGCTGTTTCAAGAAGTAATTTTTACCACACCATACATCTTGATCCTTTGTGTTTTAGAATGTGCAATGGTTCAATATCAGATTTTTATTACAAGACTCTTAACAATATAAGTAATCATGCTTTTACTCCACTATAATTAAGCTAGCTAGCAAATGAATATTCTTAGCTATAGTCCTAGCATTTTAACCTTTTTGGTTAGTTTGCAGTTCTGAGTTTGAGATATCTGCCTTGCAATTCATACATTAGCATCACAATTTTCTAGGTGGTCTCCAAGTGGGAGGTGGGATCAATGCAGAAAATGCTGTGTATTATCTTGAGGAAGGTGCAAGCCATGTCATTGTTACCTCGGTTTGTAATTGATCCAAGACCTTCTTTCCATTTGATATTCTTACGATTTGATTGTTTAAGAGTTTCATCACATGTTTTCTTTATTATGACAACTTCAGATATCTGCAAGATAAATAATACATTGACAATGTTCAGTGAATCTCAAAAGGAACTAAATTCAGAAGAAAGTTGTTTCATGATAAAAGAAACGATACATATCTCATGATTGAAGAATTTTTTAAAGCAAGGTTTTCTTCCTAAAGTAGATCTTATAATATTTTGTTGTATTCACTTTTTTGATGATACAATAACTGCATCTATAATGTATTATTGCAGTATGTTTTTAGGGATGGGAGAATGGACCTTGAGCGGCTTGAACAACTGGTTCGTACTATTGGGAAAAACAAGCTTGTATTGGATCTTAGTTGCAGGAAAAGGGTATGTAAACAACTTGCAACTTTTATTGGCAAATTTTTCCTGAGAATGGTTGTTTAGATTTGCCATTTTTGGAGACATTGTCTACAACTGCACTTTTCTGGTTTTTTTTCTCTTAACTTCAACTTTTACTAGAGTCTTAAACGAAAGAATCATTATCATGTTGGTATCTTGAATTTTACTAGATTACTACATAAGTAATTTGGATTTCAAAATGAATCATTTTAGTGCCCGAACTTTTATTCTGTAATACTTAACTTCTTTCAAGGCATCGAGGACATTTGTCCTTCATTTAGGTTACATATAATGTAAATCTAGGTCGCATGCTTAGGTCATATGAGTTCTTCATTTTTGCTTCTTGGTGTACTTATATTTATGTAATGGTATTCTACAAATGTTATGATAGAATGCTTGTGTATAAAGACCGACAATATGCATTCAAAGTTCCTGCTTAATTGTGTATTTGCAGATCAAATCTCTTTCTTACACAGAGTTGGAGAGTGGAATGAATATAGATTCATTTCGAACTTAAACTACGTGAAACAGTTTTGTAATGATTATGGAATAGTTTTCTGCTTGCAAATAATCATTCACAAACCACACAAATTAGAACGGTACCAAGTGATTTGGTGAATATTCTTATCTGGTAACAATAAAAAAGGTTTCTATTTCATTGTGAGAAAAATGATGGGTGATATCATAGAATTTCCCAACAGTTCAATATCTAAGCATACATGAACTTCTTGCACAGAATGGAAAGTACACTATTGTCACAGATCGTTGGCAGAAGTTCAGTGATGTTTTCCTTGACGAGGAAACACTGAATTTTCTCTCCACATATGCCGATGAATTCTTGGTTCATGGAGTTGACGTCGAGGGTAAAAGGTAATTTCATTAAATGCTCATTTGCTAGAGTTTGCGTTAGTGCTTAGACATTTCAATTGACTCATGCTTTTCATTCATGGATCATGATAGACTCGGAATTGATGAGGAGCTTGTAGAATTGCTTGGTTGCTTCTCACCGGTATGTTGATTATTGTTCGAAACAATTTTTCCTCTACCATTTGCAGTTTATTTTGAACTAAAACAAGTGATTTTTTATTTAATTACTTAGATTCCGGTGACATATGCTGGGGGAGTTACTGCTTTGGCAGATCTCGAGACGATAAAGACTGCAGGAAAAGGCCATGTAGATGTAACGGTTGGAAGTGCTCTGGATATTTTTGGAGGCAATTTGCCGTATAAAGACGTGGTTGCTTGGCACCTTGAGCAAGCCATTCCCAATCCATAATGTCAAAGAATTCCCATACTGAAAAATTGCATACCCTGTATTCTAAATCAGCAGCTGCAGTGTGTGTTCCTGGCCAAGCATTTGTGTCAAATGCAATACCTGAGTTGAGTTATCTTGGTTCAAATACTTGGTAAAACAGCCTTCGGATTTAGAAGAACTGACTTTTTTGCAGTATATGGCCTTTGTGGCGTATCCGGTCGAAGGAAAATTTATTATCAGAATGGTTAAATAAAGAACGCAAACATCGAAGAATCTGTGCATGATTATGTTCGATGTCCGGCTGTTGCCACTGTATGACTATTGTCATGTTCTTTAACAGAAGAATGTAACAAATATGATTTATGACATTCAAAACAAATTCCTTTTTTTTAATGTTTTGTTCAAACAACTCAAATTTGAGTTTGATGTGTCAAGTAAACATGGTTGGCATCAGCTAGATATGAAGACAGATACTTCCTAAACATGTTGACCAGGCCATGGTTGGTCCTATTTCTTTTGATTACGAGTCGGAAGTAAGTATGCTTATTATTTCTTCAATACCGATTATTCTGTACTGTGGTTGTTTCGGTTGAATATTACCGGCGTTGAAGCTTTGTGCCTTATCAGATTTAACGGACACGCTATCAGCATATCTACCAAAGTCAACCATTTACTTTAATCGATTCGCTTGTTGGTCACCGGATCAGGCCACTAGCGTTTTAATGATGCAGTTGAAAAACTCATCTATTGTGGGAAGGTAGTAATTCCTCTCTTTCTTATTGTTTATAATGGTGGCATTTTTTTATTCATCACTTTCTTCTCATCAAGAGTTTGTCGGTTATTAAACAGTATTTTTAGCATTTCAAGGTGAGACGACGACCCTTTGGAGAATCAGAAGCATAGCGCGGAATCATTGCCAAGGATTACAGTAAAAGGAACGAAGAAGACAAAATATCATGCGATTTCAGCTTGTCCACGTTCAACGTGAACATACGATTTCAGTTGGAAGATTGATATCTCTTGGGTATGAGCTTCATACAAACATCAAAAGTATGGTTTGTATATGAATATTTGAGATTGGTATTTTTCCTGCAGGCGTCGTGGAGACTGATAATGTTGAAGAGGAGATTCACAGATTCGAGAGACTCTCTCTTCTGGAATGCTTTCCAAAACAGGTTTCCATGCTCTGGAGGAGCAATCCTCTCCACCACCACCACCACCTCTGCCCAACAAATCCTTCAGCTCCTGCTTGCTGACAACCAACTTGATCCTCACCATGCCATGCTCGTCTCCAGTTTCCCTGATGACTTTCTTCGATGGTGTTAGATGTTGAAGTTGCTTCGTTATCTCCGTATCGTTGAATCGGCGGATCGGAAGTGTGTTGCAGACCGAGTGATTGGGTGATTTGGATGAGAAAGGATGGGGTTTGAGTTGGTTTATGGTCTCCTTTAGGACAAGGCAATTCCCCATGTAGAAGAAGCTTGGGAGAATAAGGCAAGCAATATAATTGTCAAGTTAGTGGGTGAATTGAAGTGCATGGTGGGGGTGATGCCTTTGTATTTAAAGGATTACTGTGATATGTAAGCACCCGAATTTCGCCGGAATTTCCAAGATGCCATCAGATGCTTTTTCATTTTTCTTATACGCACCATCACCATCAACACCACCACCAAGTTCTGCAACGTTGGAGGAGAGCTGAGTGAGTTGATGTGGGCCTCCCTGTGAGGTAAGCATGACTTGGTTGGGACGTAAGGTGGACTGAATGCATTCATGCTTTGATGATGGGTGGGAGGTAAATGCTTTCGTCCCAATGGCCTGGTCCATGCGCGCATGCTTCCAGTGGAGGGAGGTACACACATTGAAGGTCTCTTCTTCTTCTTCTTTTTTGCACGTTTCACTGGTGGTGGTGAGTGGGATGGAGGAATGGTATTTTGAAATCCTTAACACTTCTCTTTCATGCTCCATATTTTATTGGAGTCCAATCTTCAAAGCATTCCTAGTTGAGACCAAAGAAAAATGAAATGATTTCACACACAGGGGTTCCTAACGTCGCTTGGAAATCACTCTGGCCAACTTTTACGGCTCATTAGTTTCTACCAAAAGTCATTCTAAACTTAAAATAACTTGCACTTTCTAGGAGTAATTAATTCTAGCTCCTGAGAGAGGGAAAACAAAAAAGTATAGATTCTAAAAGGGGGTTTGGTCTAAGATTGCTTTCCTTGGAAGAAATAATGTCCATTTTCCTTTATGTGTGCCATCTTATTTCTTTAGTTTAATTACTGCACATTGACTTTTATTTATGAGAAATATCATCTACAATTAAAATACATGTTATGCGTTTACCATCGTTCATTTTATTTATGGAGTATAAGTAAGTTTTTTATAACTTTTTTTTTCAAAAGTTCGATTCTACCAATATATTTCAAAAGTTAGTTTTTAAGTTTGAATCTATTTCTAAGAGAAGTGATTCCAAGCGAACACTTGGTATGATCACTTGGCACTAGTAGTAAAAGAATGGTGGTAAAAATGTATTCTTAACACAATTTGCTATATATACATAGGTGTTGAAAATGGATGCCACAACTTTCCTCCTGGGGCATGTTTGGTTGCGTATAATATAATATAATATAATATAATATAATATAATATAATTGATTTGAATTGAATTGAGAGAGAGATTTCTCCATCTACAATTGGATGGATGAGGTTTTTTTTTTCAAAATATAGCCATTTATAAGAATTTTATTTTCGGTAAAAATAGGAGTGATCGCATTACTCTATTACACATGGTGTGTTGCATGTGACATTTTATCATCTATGTTTTTTTTTTTTTTGATAATGAAAATAATTTTTATATTTATTAATATTTTGATCTTGATAAAAATTACAAATATACTTGCCATGTTCAACTGAACTTAGAAAACATAGAAAAAATTAGAAAGAGTAGTCAACCTGAAAAAGTAAATTAAAAGAAAACTAGAATTAATAAAAATATTAAAGGAAAAAATTTAATGATGGTGATTACGGTAATCACTGCCGACGTGTTATAGATGATTTTTAGGTGGACCGAGAATGAACGGCCACGTCACTCACGTTTCCCGCCACTAAAAATCGATCGCTTCGCCACCAACCGTGCCGGCGGCCCCCTCAACCGCACGAAACCACCGTATGGCCACCGGGTTCCTCACCCTCCGGCCGCCGTCTATTTCCCGACCACCGGCCTCCAGATCGGGCGATAAATATTTCAAGGTGCGGTTTTCCACCAGGGCCTCGGCTGAGACCCGGGAAACCACTACCTCCTCCTCATCGCCCACCGTGTCTCCTCCTCCGGGCTTCAAGCCACCGCAGCCGAAACGGTTTTCGGTTCGGCCTGAAAAGTTTCTTGATGTCTTGGGCGCTTCCCTCGCCCTCCCATTTCGCCTAGGAACCGGTGCTTTCGCCCTCGGGTTCGCCGTGCTCTCCTCTTCTCTCTGTCTGTCTGTCTTTTTTTCTCAGTGGAAGTAATTATAAAATATCAGTGATCAATAGTAGTCATTTTTTCCTTTTCGTCCGTTGCCTTCTACAGTCTTTTTTGGCAATTTAGGGTTATACTCCAGCGTTTTAGTTAATTGTATTGCTTGCTATTATTAATGTTGAGCCAATCACATGTGGTGTTTCTCGAATCTGAAAACGCTCTGGATTTTGTGATGAAACATGACAAGGTACTCGGCATCTTTTGTATCTGAAAGCGAAATCCCATCAAGCCAGTATGCAACACAAATTGCCGGTAATGGCAACTAGCAATTTCACGACACTCCTCTAGTTATGCGTTCATGTTTGTGGTATCTTTGTTTCTCAGTGCCTTCGAGGAACACCCATTTTCGCTGATTATTGTCCGATTCAATAGGTTTCAAGATTAAGGAAACATCAAAGTTAGGTCCTCGCCCACAAAAAGCTATCGAGATTTACGAGTTCGAGGGGTATGCCGCTTATATTATGATTTAACTACTTTTCTACTCTCAGCATGGATGCTTTTTTTTCCCGTTATCAAGATATGCATCTATTCATTTTATCAAAGGTCACTAATTTTTGTGTTTCTTGCCAAATGATGGATACTCTTAAATTCTGCGGGACATCATCAGCTGCCCTTTTTGTCGTAAGGTAAGTGCTTACTGGGTCTTCGTCTGCTCGTAGAAATGATGAGAACTTCTTTATTTATGGCTTTTCATTAGTTTTGTCTGATGTTCCTTGTTTTTGTTTCAATATCAACTGTTATACAACCTCTGTGAGTGACTATGAGGAATATCTTGCCATATACAAAGTAGACCAACATTTTTAGCGTGGTGCTCGTCTAACCCTGCTCTAATCCCATTTCATGGAATGAGTAACATGAATCTATTCTTCACGGATATTACATCAGAATTCTATAGATTTCGCTGGGGATTTTTTGGCAAGAAAGGGTCCTTTGTTATGTGAAATCATTGACTAAAGAGGGATTCAAAAGTGCAGCCTTTCTTCGGTAGAAGGATTCATAGATGTTCGAAGAAAGGAATCAAAATCTTAACTTTTATTTTCAACAATATATTTAGTTAGTTTTTTGTGATTTTGTTGAGAAAGAAAAAAAACTAATTTTGTTATTTCTTTTATTTTTCTTTCATGAATTCCCAAGCAAAGATGTAAACATAATAAAATGAAGTAAACTAAATGAAGTGCATACACACTGACAAGTTAACTTTTTCCCACGATGATCATGTTTGAATTAGACTTTGCCAAGTTAATTACGGTAGTTATATCTGAGGCCTAAATTATGTTAGGTTGTTCTCCCATGTGCTCATTTTTAGTACATCAGAGCTGTTAAAATAATGTTTAATCTCACAGGTTAGAGAAGTTGCAAGCATATTAGATCTGGACGTCTTGTATTATCCATGTCCTAAAAATGGACCAAACTTCCGTCCAAAGGTTCTGCAGATGGGTGGAAAGAAAATGTTCCCTTACATGGCAAGTAACGTCCCTATACTCTAGCATGACTTTACCGCCCTTAATATTAATTTCCTTTTTTGTTAATGTTTGTTTCTATACGTTCAACAATAAACAGTTTAAACATGTTACAAAATAATGCAAGTGTTGCCTTTTGTTTCGTAACTCACTTTGCATTCTGTAGTTCAATTCATAGTTGGGTATGCTAGTTTTGCAAGTGCAGGTGATTCTTGTTCAAAGACTCATGGCTCAAAGAGAGCTAATACGCTTATTTTTGCAGGTAGATCCTAATACAGGTGTTTCAATGTATGAATCAGATGACATAATCAAGTATCTAGTGGATAAATATGGTATGTTTATGTAACATCCAATTATCTATTTATAAGTTTGACGCCTTCTCTTTTCCTGTTTCACAGCTTTATATTAAATGCCATTTACGGTCAGTGGAGAAGTTTCCAATGATTTTCATTTGGTGTCATGTTTTTTATATTCTGGATTCATTATCTTCAGTCATCAGTCTTTTCTAGCTTTTTTTAAGGGAAATCTCAATCTATTTATGAGGCAGGGGCCCATATATTACATCAGTCTTTTCTTACTTCTTTTATTTTGTCTATTATCTACAAGTTCCCTTGAGTTCCTCTTCTTTTAGATGCAGGCGTCCATTACTCCATATATACTTCTTTGTATATTTAATTCAAACTATCTTATTGCTTCAGGTGATGGTAATGTTCCCTTGATGTCATCTCTTGGGTTATTGACAGTAAGATTTTCTAGCAATACGTTGTGTTTTTGTATTAGTCTGGGATTTCTTTTACAACTTCGATGAAATGCTCAATTGTAACTATTCCATTTCTATTTTCTCAACTAGGTTCTCACCGCTGGATTTGCAATGATTGCACGTGGAGGGAAGGTAAAATGCTATTTTCCGAATTTAAAGCAACTTCCTGTTGTGTTCTTGTCAAAAAGAAATTTAAATTTATGTTTTCTTCTAATTTTATTTCAATTATTTTGTCGGAAATTCAGTTTTTTTTAATGTTGGAATTGAGGAAAAAATAAGTTCTCTTTAGCAAATTACTTAAGCAGTATTATTTGGTTGCTAATTATATATTTAAATGAATCCAATTCTGTCTGAAAATATCTTGATCTCTTTATGCAGGGCTCCTCTTATACACCTGCAAAGCTCCCACAACAGCCTTTAGAAATATGGGCTTATGAGGTGTATATTTTTCATACATGCAAAAGATATAACTACCTTCTTAAATATAGAAAATTACATATAATTCATTTTACATACAATTCATCACTTCATTTGAGCTATATACCTTCATTAATTCCATTCAACTTATATTCCAGGCCTCCCCTTTCTGTAAAATAGTTCGTGAGGTTTTAGTTGAATTGGAGTTACCACACTTGCTTCACAGGTATATTACCATTCTCTTTTTATGCCCGTACTACTTAAAACTAGATAGTCATTAATTGGCTGCCTCGTATGGGTCCTTCTCTGTTTTTGTAACACATGCATAGAACTTTTCTATGTGGCTGAAGATGCTTTTTTAGTTGACTTAGTATTGAAAGGCTGGTTGCGCAATGTTTTATGTGTGCTCCAACTCTTAGACATAAGAACATCTCCACATTTCCTTCAGGAGTGGTAGCAGTAGTCCCTACCACTCGAAATAAGGGCCGTGGTGGAAATTTTGTTGTCCATTGAAGCATCTACCGTTGAAATTTCCGACCATCTATGTTTCTACATTCCGTTGGTCTGAAACAACTTGGTGTTGCAGCACTGCTCGCGGCAGCCCGAAGAGACAGGAGTTATTTGAGAAAGCGGGGCTCTTTCAGGTTTGTTCCATCTCGTTGCGTGAAGAGATGTATGGTCATTGCTTCCTTCCACAAAAGATGTGATTGTTCATAATCTTGAATTTGGTAGGTGCCTTACCTGGAGGATCCCAACACTGGAGTGAAAATGTTTGAAAGCGCAGAGATCATAGACTATCTGAGGGCTACCTACGCTCTACCAAAGTGAAAGAGCAGGCTCTGGAGTGAAAATGTTTTTCGGAGGTTGATATTGTTTACGGTAGTATTAGACTATACATATGTGAGGCTACCACTTTGAATCTCCTTGTTTAACACAAAAAATTATTATCATAATCAAAAAAAAGAAAAAGAGGTGGAACGCATGCTCCATCCCGCCAATAGCCCAGTACCATTTCCTCTTAGAGGTGTAATGCTTGCACTTTTTTGTAATCTCTCTTCATTTTACACTGTTTGTGAAGAGAACGTATTTCAAAATTTTTTGTTTTTTTTGTTTTTTTGTTTTTTTTTTTTCTTTCAAAATTCTTTGTTGGGCTACACCAAATCAAGCGGAGTTTCAAATATAATGCAATAATATTTATCAAACTAATATATAAACCAAAAAGACTGCCTATCGGCTTAGAATTTTATGTTTATTTTATTAGAATTTTGTATGTCGTAGTCGTTTTCGTAGAACAATCCTGAGGCGGCCTTTCTTTATATCGACCTAATTGCTAAACCGGGGCCTAGAGCTGACGGCCTATATCACTTAGCTAGCCCGATCCAAACGGATCTGGATCTTTCAGCACAGAATCTAGGGTGATCCACTGCGACATGGGCCTGGCCCACAACGGCAATGTCCGACATGACCGATAGGATCGATCCACTGCGACCCACGGTCGTCGACCGTCGGATACGCCTTTCCTATATTACCGTTGCCTTTGTCCGAAAACCCTGACCGTTACCATTTCAAAAACGCGAAATAAGAACAGAATGTGTGTAGATCAATCAACAAAAGTACAAAACAGAACAGAGGAGCTGGAAAAAGGGAAAGCAGATATGGGTTGCATTGCGTCCAAACTCCTCGTGGCGGCCGCCGATCGAGACGGGGAGGAGAAGAACATGGTCTTGTGCGCCATCGTCCGGGACCGCCCCGACCACGTTGTGTCGCTTACCTCCACCACCTATGGAGCGCTGAAGCTCGACGACGACGACGACGTTGCTATTGCCAAAGAGCTGCCGAAGAAGTACAGGCCTGCGATGTTCGTGCCGTTCCAGAAGAGCGAGGAGATTCCCGAGGTTATCAACGCCTGGGAACTCATGAAAGGGCTCGACGACGAGTCTCCGGTGAAGAAGGTGGTAATGCAAGAGTACACGCCGGGGAGACGGCAGAAGAAGCGGGATTTGGAAGTGAAGTGCGTTGGGAAGGAGAACAGGGAGGGGTTGGGGTCGTCCACGAGGTTGGCCAAGCTCAGCCCCAAAACGAAACCTTTGGATTCGATCGAGAACACGATACGCGTGGATAGTCCAGCGCCGGCAGTGCGCTACAAGAGCACGCCGATGGACCTGAAGATCCAGATGACAATGAGAGACGGTTCGGGGCTTTCGTCGGCGCCGAGGAGGAGGAGGAGCCTCGGCCGCCTGTTCGATCCAGACCTCATCGCCGCCTTCGAGAATGAGCTGTGCCAGGAGAGTGAACAGATCAAGCTGATGGTATTGGGAACCCCGAGGCATCGGAAGGTGGCGAGTCTGCTGGAGTCGTTCGAGAAGAAGTGCCCTCCGGGAGGAGAGAGCGCGGTGGTCCTCTACACGACCACGCTAAGGGGCATCCGGAAAACGTTCGAGGACTGCAAAGCAGCGAGGTCGGCCATCGAATCCTACGGCATTCAGGTGGTGGAGAGGGACATATCCATGGATTCAGGGTTCAGGGAGGAGCTGAGGCTGCTGACGGAGAAGAAGGAAGCGAGGGTCCCGACGTTATTCGTGAAGGGGAGATGGATCGGCGGGGCCGATGAGGTCCTGAAGCTCGAAGAGGAAGGAAAGCTTGAATTGCTGTTGGATGGTGTGCCCAAGGCGCTTGGGTGGTGCTGCGACGGCTGCGGAGGGACGAGATTCCTCATGTGCATGGAATGCAACGGGAGCTGCAAGCTTCTGGACGACAAGCAACAGAAGGTGGTGAAGTGTGGGGAGTGCAATGAAAATGGTCTCATTCACTGCCCCGTTTGCTGTTGATTTCTTCTTCGATTCCTTTGCCTACCACCAGAATTCTTGTGATTTCTGGTACATGAGTTTTAATCAGTTTCAGTTGTCATAGGCCAATATTATTTCAGGCCAATGTGTGATCCATATGATTGATTTAACAAGTATAGTGAAGACAAGCTCCCCTACAAGGATGATGATTTTTTGAACAATTACCATCTTATTTTCTATAAAATAAAACTTGCAAAAAGAGGAAGCTGCTCATGTCGCTTGTCTTAGTACTGTGCCCTTATTTAACATGGTATGCTGAAGCAATCCAGCTGGAACGATTATGAATTACCAGGCTCTCAGGGAATCTCGATTTGATAAAAAACCAAATTTTTTATTCCAGTTAGAAACAATTACACGAACCGGCGGTCATTGGTATTAGTGGATTTAGATTGTTGATTTTGGATAGAGAGAGCATTTGTAGAATATACAAGAATTTGTTTATTAGGTCCATTTTACCTCTCTCTTTCCACTGGTATAAATATGCCACTTCAAAACCTACATAATTTCTCTACCTTTCTTCTTTGTCTGAATTAAGTGTGGTCGGATCCTACACCAAAACTAGAAAAGTTCTAATTCATAATAACCAATGGAATGAATTTTGATGAAACAGAATCATAGCTTACCAAAGTTTTCAATTTCCATCGTAAGGTACATAAATAATGAATGTTTCAAACTAGCCAATCCAAATTTCTGTAAGAAAATCTAGTAGCATCCAAATGATCCATAAAAAAATTTAAGCACAAATCACCACAATTTAAAAGAGCTGAATTCGAAACACAAAATGGGAGCAAATGCTTTTGATATCGGTAATGTATTTCCACGGATTTGAACCTAAGACTGTCAACAGTGAAGGGAAGATCATTTATGCTATTTGACGTTGCTTCAACACGCTAACAACAGTGATTACCCGTAGATTGAAGCATAAGCCACAATTTTTATTATCAAAACATTAGTAATACACCAGGAAGTGAGGATCCTAAATCCTCACGAAATCTACAAAATGCCATCAAATTCCTAGACCTATCAAAAAGTGAATTTTTTTCGTAGAATTACAACTGATAAACCAAATTTATGGGGTCCCATCACGGAAGAGGGGGAAAAGAAGTTGGTTTGCTTGGTTTAGAGGAAGTACCAGTCGCAGCAGCAGAAGCTCGCTCGGTGGCCTCAGCCTTCTTCCTCACCCTCTCCTGGAGTGCTTGGACTCTCGCCTCCATCCTGCGGAGCTTCCTCCACTTGTACGCAACGAACGCCCCGAGACCGCCGTAAACCACTATGTACGAACCCCACACATAAGGGTATGCCTCGGCGTGCTCACCTGCCTTCCTCCATCGGCTCTCCACAACCTCCCTCCACCTTCCCACCACAGAGTTGGCCTCGCCCTCCCTTTCCGCCTCCTCCGCCATTTCTGTCGTCTTCGACTTCCTCTCCCACCGCTCGCTCCTCTCAGTGTGGGATTTTGCTAGGGCTTACAAAATTCAATCAGAGTCTATATATAACTAAGAAAAACTCCACCGCTTCTGTCTTATTAGTACCAAGTCCTTAATATTCTTTGCAGGGTTTGGGATGAAAATTCCCTCATGTGAATAAATTGCGACAGAGTCGTGAAGGCGGGAAAATTCGGGACCGAGAGCTCCGGTCCTAGGGTTTTTGGCGTGGCGATCATGGCGAAGAAGGGGGCAGGTGGTGAGCCGGTGGCGGCAGCGGTGGAGGAGCTTCCGAGGAGTATCGTTCGGAGGATAGTGAAGGACAAGCTCGAGCAGTTGGCTTCTACTTCTTCTTCAAAGACCAAAGGCAAAGGAGCAGAAGGAGGAGAAGGAAACGAGAATGACATGATCGTAAACAAGGAGGCTCTTCTCGCCTTCTCCGAAAGCGCGCGTATCTTCATCCATTACTTGTCGGCAACGTAGAGAACTCACGCCCAGTGTTGTTATCCCATCCATCCCCGAGTTCTAAAGGATTTGTACGTTTGGCACAGGGCGAACGACATATGCAGGGAAGCAAAGAGGCAGACGATAAATGCGGAGGATATTTTCCAAGCTCTTGAAGAGATTGAGTTCCCCGAGTTCATCGGTCCTCTCAGGGCTTCCCTGGAAGGTAGAATATCTCTGCCCCAATTTCTTCACTCGCACAAATGCTATTGGGTGCAATACGATTTTCTACAGTTGTTGTGACCCTCGTTACCCTACAAAGATTATCTATCTATTTTTATTTTTTCGTTGAATTTTTTTAATCACCAACTCCAAAAAATTTTATCCATTTCCCATACACCATGTGATGCAGTTGCATTTATAATTCAAAAAATAAAAAATCCAGAACAGTTGAACCGCTGTGGTTAGACCGTCAGCAAAATGTGTGCAGATGCCAAACGTTCAAGCAGATATACGTAGGTTTAGTGACTGTGGTTGGTGTGTGCGCACCTATTTTGCCTTGCGTCTCTGTGCCCCTCAGTAATAATTGATGTACCATAACTCCTTGCCGTGAATAGGATTTCCTTCTATTTGGTCAAATTTCTTTGTACATGCGTTTATATATTGGTTGGTATTGCGAACCGTAATGACTTCTTGGTTCCCATTTGTGTTTTATTAGACT
Organism: Cymodocea nodosa; assembly: GCA_036874045.1. NCBI lineage: Eukaryota > Viridiplantae > Streptophyta > Magnoliopsida > Alismatales > Cymodoceaceae > Cymodocea > Cymodocea nodosa. Next base: position 281,411 of record JAZBRI010000008.1, read on the forward strand.
ATAGACAAAAGAATGCAGCCAAAAAGAAGCCCGCAACAAAGGAAAATGAAGCCAACAAGAAACGCAAAATGGAAGAAGAGACGCAAGACGTGGAAGCTGCTTTAGAAGATGAAACCGACACGAAGGAAGCTGCAGCAGATGATGCCGATGACAATGGCGAAGACGGTAGGAAATGACGTAATAACATTTTACTGTAACCATCGTTGTCTGTTTATTATGATTGGATTTGCCAACGGTAATATGAAAATTTTCGACAAGATAATCGTCGGCATACGGATTATTTGTTCACTTGCTGCGGCAGATATCAGGAATTACACGTATCTTTTCAGTACAATGAGCTTAATTAGAACGATAAAAACAATACCAGTCAAATTGTTACATGTCTTCAACCTCAAATTTTAATGGCACAAGACCATGAATGTAGACTTTTGATACTAAAAAAGGGGGAGAGTATCCTATAGTTTTATTGAAAATTATAATCCTTGAATCGTAACTATTTATTTAAATATATAGCTGACAAGATTTAGATTTAAAAATAAACGTTGCGTGATCACCAAAAAAGTAGTCATAGAATTTTCTTAAAAAAATGTGAGGGAGCATTCGCTTCAGCGTGAGTCGCTGAATCGTCACAAGAAGGTAACAAACAAGAACATGGTCCTCCTATGCAAGGCGGCCCTGGAATGGGAAGTATTTGTGAAAGGAATCGACCGCGCTTAAAAATCCATCTTCAAAACATGTATGTGCATATCTTCAAGTATTTAGAAAATTTTGGAAGATGAAAATATGTATCAGTTATAAGACGGATTTCAATCTATCGTGAAAATTTTCACCTGATCTTTACAATGAATATTTTACATGATGAACTGTTCACGAGCAATCGGGATCAGTAAGCGATCTGTCAAACATTCGATCCCCCCTTTTCACCTATCACGTGAACCTTGAGTCCATCTTTATCCTTTGCAGTGAAGGCTTCGTCCTGTAAATCAGAATTTCAGCGAGAAACGTCTTAAAGGACATCGATCTCCCGACCTCATACTGGGTCGCTCGTCAATTGAATTTCCTATGCAGTAGAAATGAAGACAAGCCGTTCATCCAAACAAACAGGACAGGAATCCACCATTAATCAAACAAAAAATGTGTGACGAAATAAACCATGAATCCACAAATGATACAATAAAAATCAATATCGCCTTTCAAAAAAAATCAATATTGGTCACACAAGTCTTTTTTTCAATCTATTCCTATTCAGCATTAAACTTTTCACTGAAATATGTAACTTTAAAACTTTTTGACATTACTTCTAATCAAATAATTTTTTTATTTTTTCTTTATTTTAATATCATCTACAAGCCTTTTATGAATATTGCTAAACCATTTATTTAGCTTATTTTGTTCTCATTTGATGCGACTCTTATAGTACAATTTTATTTTGTACGATCATTTTTCAGTATAATCATTTATCTATTTTAACATTTGTATAACCATTAAACCAACATTTTGCACATGCTCACCTTGAACAGCTCAGCAATTTGTGTCATACAAGATAATGAATGGCATCCTATAAAATTTTAAAATTAATTTCAAGGATTTTTTATTCTATAATACTTCATGTATTCCTCTACTTGTACCACCAACGTAACTCTATAGATAACATATTTTACAATTTTTTTCAATGTTAATTATTATAGATCCTAAGTATCTAAAATTCTTACTCTTAAACATCACATGGGCATTCAATTTTACTAGTCCATAAATGATCTACTAGTTAAATTATTTGGTTTGCAAATGCAAACAAACAAGGTTTCTCTTAATTTTATGGAGTATCTAAGTATTGTCTATCATCCTAACTTAAACACAACTCTGCATAACACAGTATTAAAAATCAGCTTTTAAGAAAATTGGAAATAAATTCATAGCTCAATCTTTCTGAACTCTCCCGATTAACAGAGATCTATATTTCATCTAGCCAACAGCTGAAATCCAGGATATAAAAAACATTATTGTAGATTATCAGAAACCAATTACCAGGGTAGAGGACATTAGCATTTTGGAGAACCCATTCTTTGAAATGAGTACACAAGAACACTGTTTTATGAGCACAACATGCAGTGAGACCACTTCAAATAGTCACAACAGCCATCCCATGAAAGAAATGTTGATCGAGTCATCTCCTCCAATCTTCCACCTTCCAGGAGAAGGGTACAATCTGCCATTAGAACTGTTTCCAAACGATGGGCAATTACAATTACCTACAATAGGTTATCAGACAGCAATGTCAGACGTGGCAACAATAGATTAACCAATGAAATGCTATACTTCCATGAAAAAAACTAATGAAATATTATACAAGAAATCTTGTAGTGTCATCCCTTTTCTTCTTTCATATTGGAATTTTTTTCTGATAACTGATTAGCCACAAATTTGCAATATTGATGTCCCTCAATATCTGGGAAGCCAACATGGCTGGGCAAGAAGTTATACTACATCATCTGGAGTATGCTGGTAAACCAATAATTCTCTGAAAACTGATGTATCGCTTAGAGGCTTATCCAAAGTCAAGTTGGATGTGAGCCAGCTATGTCAAAATTGGGAAGACTCCATGAATATCATAAAAATTGGTGAGTGATGCTGAAAGCCACTCAGTTGTAGTAAATTGCAGTAGAAAAAACTTCTTGACTTACAGTGTCATCAAGCATCAGACGGCCCAAAGCTTGTCTAACCAACAACTCTGAAGCACTGCGTAAAGAAGAAGTTGCTTCATCTAGAATAAGTAATGGAGAGTTTCTAATATAGTGCTCTTGCAACTGCTAACCTTCCCTTGTAATGAAGACATGTAAATGTAAGTTCTTCATGAATAAAAGCCTACAACATTTTCTGGTATTTAAATAGGTGTACACAACAATATCAATAATTCAAAACATAATCCCTCCATGTGAAATCAATCACATGAACATTTTCTTTTGTGTATTCCTATCTATAGTTAAATTACATAAAGCTAAATCTTCTCTTCCAATTCTTAATCAAATAATTTCAAGTCTTTCGTTACTTCTTTTAGTTTCTTCTATACTAATTTATTCTCTTCTCCTAGCTAATGTATCTTTTGGTTTCCTAAGGATATGGCCAAATCACCTATGTTGATTTCTTCTTATCTTATTTTCAAAGGGATGTAGACATCTGTTGTTTAAATGGAAGTATATGTGTATGGATTAAAATGCGTACAATGCTAAACTTTTGATGCAACAATGAACAAGCAAGATGAGAGGGGATTTCATCTTTGACTTTGACCTCCATTTAGCTGTAAGCCCTTCCACCCAACATCAGTCTCTTAACCATTTGGGAGTTTTCTAATGAACTCATCAGCATTAGCAATCATGGCAGCAATCTCAACATCTTGCATATTGGCATTCCCTAGCAAATCCTTGTAGGCAATGTTTTCAAACACTTCTTGTTAATAGTACCTGAGTGTAATAAAACAAAGCTTGAGTACACGTCTCTAGAGAAAATTTTAAAAAATGATGTATGCTTCTGGGAGGAAAAAACAACAAGCAAATTTTGTTCCCTTTTTGAACTGAAAAAGAATAATAATGATTCCATAATTAACACAGAAATGCAGGACTAGCTTATACTTGAGACTTGCCAGCTACTAGTCGACTCCAAAGAATGAAGAATAATAAAGTGATAACAGCAAGAATATAGCAATTTTAAATTTAAGGGCACAGCCTTTTTTCAAGCTGTGGTTTGGGGTTGAGCTTTGGTGTAAAAGCTTTTTGACTGATTTTGAAGTGATTAATTTGTATTTCATTCTTTTGTTTTTTTCCTGTACTTTTCTTTTCTTTGGTATTCTTTCAATTATCTCCCTTGTCTAGTCCTCTTCGATGATTCCTTACAAAACGTGTATTGTCCCACTTTTCCTCAAAATAGAAGATGCAGCCTTTCTGATGTTTGAATTCATTGAGGATGCTATTCATTGAGTAATTCAAGATGGATGAGATGGTGACACCAGTTTAGAATGCTTATAAAAGTTGACTAGCATCAAAAGATATATGAACTACAATGATGGTACCTGTCATGAGGAAAGGCTTTTTAAATTATTCAAGGTGGGAGGGCACCCGCATTTGATGTACCATTTAGAACCAACACGTGCAAGATGCAGAATGGTTGATAATGTGCTAGATGAATTTTCAAGAATATAACCCACTTACTATTCCTGTGAAACAAAACTAATGTCTCCTCAAACTTTTCAGCAGGATGTCATGAATGCCATGACCATCTAGAAGTATGTGACCTGCATTACAAAGAATGCAATTTACTATTAGGTTTGTTCAGTGAACTTATGAAGTGTAGAAATTTTCCATAACTCCCCAGTCTCCTACATCAGAAAAGAAACAGTTGCATGATACGAGTTTGGCTTGTATTATTATGGCTAACCAAGTAAACAAAGAATGGTATAGACGAAGAAGCAACTTTATGAGAAGCAATGGGTGGTGTAATGCGATCAATTTTGAAATGCTGGTTCAATCCATTTAGAACAAGAGGCATGTCATCTTCACATCTGAAAGTGACGTTGAAAAATTCACCGTCCCCTTCAACTGTTTCCAACTGAGATGCATCCAAATTGTGGGTCACCTGCATGCAATATCATTGATGAAAACAATTTCATGAAGCCAACATGTATTATCCATATGCTTTGAACGATAGGATTTTTTGTTTGCAATCATTAGGTAGGTAGGATATTATGAACAAGTGGACTTGCATCCCGTAATAAATAAAAGTAAAATACGAAAAAAATTGAAGAAAGTTATGTCATAGTTGTACAATTACGTTAACATTCATAAAAACAACTCGAAAATAAATAGTCAATATTTCCAAAATTGTATGCAGTAGTCAGCAAAACTGATCAAATTAGAAGGTCATTTTTTATTTTCTTAAATAAGTCCTACAATGTTCACATCTCCCAATCAATTCTAGGAGCTCTCGGTAAGAACTGAATACTAGTATTTACATCGGAACAGAAACGAAGCTTACATTGAGAAGAGCATGCACACAAAGTGTCTACCACATCCGATGCGTCAGCCGTGATCCGAAACGCAACATCCATCCCCAGGCGGAACACCACCTCCCCCCTCCCCAAACTCAAAGTTCCCTCTGCGGAATCCTGTCGAACACATACCCCCACGCATCCCGTACACCGCCCTCAGTGCGGCCTCCGACAGATACGCCTGCCGTAGATAATTCGCGCAACAATTCAGCAGTGCCAGGACTAGCAACGGCATTCCGAGCTCCGGTACCTTCCCCTGCGTGTCCGTGGAGGAGAGCAGAGCCGCAACGATTCGTCTCTCTCGACAAATGATCGCCGTTCGTTTTGTTTTAACGATAATTTTGCCGTTAAGGTTGGAATTTAGGTTTACTTAAACCATGAATTTATTACTTTTTAAACCAAAAAAATCGAAGCCCCTGAATCACGTTTTTATCCATGAGTAACTTTTTATTACTCATAAAATAAGAACAATTCCACAAATATCGAGTATCCAGACTTGTTATAATTATTTAAAATAAATAAGATTGAGAATTGCAGATACACGGACCTGTGTATGCTCGTGCGAGACATAAAAATTTATAAATCATCATTCTTACTCTTGTCCGGCAAATAATCGATATAATTTCCTTTATTTTGTTCCAGGAGAGTGATCAATCTTTGACCGAGAGACAAGGAAATAGTACAATCTGATATTTGAAGATAACTATTAAATAACTTATGAAATAAACTGTTAAATATTTTTTCTTGTAAAATAAACTGTTAACCGGGAGAAATAATTTTTGTTGTTGTTGTACAGTAGTTTATTTTAAAACACCATCCAGCATGGGCCGTTACTTCTCTTCTTCCTCGTCTTCGTCTTCATCGTCTCCATTGATGACGTCGACGTCCGGCTGGACAAGATGCAACCTGAGCCTCCCATCTTCTCTGGAAGCATGAAGGAACCGCTTGGGGGGGATCCTGACATCTCTGAGCACAAATCTACCATCTCCCTTGTAAGATTTGAGCCAGATCCACGGCTTTCCACCACCTCGGAGGCATGAAATCGGCGGAGGAAACATCCTTCCACCGTCGCCGTTTCCATCATGTCTTGTCGACGGCCTCTCCTCGCGCTCCTCCTCCTCCTCTTCCCCCGGATCGTTCATCGAATCCTCAACGTTGTCCGAGCTCTCGAACCCAAGTCCTTCGGTGCAAAGCTGCAACCACTCCGACGAACTCTTCGGCGGTGGAGCCAACAGCGTGTCCAGAGATGGGAAATTCGACCTACCCAACAAGGAATCCATCGACGTGGAGCCCTGCGGTTGCTCGACGCCGATGCTCTTCTTCTCCGGCGAGGAGGAGGAGGAGGAGGAGGAGGAAGAGGAAGAGGCGGAGTTGTCGAGGTGCGTGGCCTTCTCCTTGAAGTTGAGCTCGCCGAAGATCTCGGTGAAGGAACACGACGCGACGGTGGGTTTGGTCTGAGTCTTCCAGGAGGACAAGGAGTGGATGAAGGTGGGGTTATTGTCAGGGATGGGATTGTCGAACAGAGATCTCAGGCTACCACAGGCAGCCATTGAGGTGTGTTGGTGTTGGGTCGGTATCAGAGCTGTGGCGGAGGGAGGTGAGGTGGGTCTGGAAGTGGCGATGGATGTTGCGTGTTGCTGTGAGGAGGAGGAGGAGGAGGAGGAGGAAGAAGAAGCCAAGAAGGATGAGTGGTGGCCCTGGACGCGAGGGGCAACACTGACGTGTGTGGGGATTTCGCACCCAGGACACCCGCCTAATCTGGATTTATTTGTTAATCACGGTATGCATCAATGTGGGATTAGTGGTTTCTTTTCTTGGTTTGTCATGCTTCCCTTTATGGACATGGTGTGTGTACATGGTTGTGATAGGATTCAGGATTGCGTGCGTGGAAGCTGCAGTTCCGCTTAACTATAGGTTTGCAACTAATGAGATTTTGTACGTGGACTACCGATCCCTCATTCTCTCGTTACCATTCCTTAAAATAGATACATAAAATGAAGGTGTCCTCTCACTTAAAAGCATCATCAGTTTCCCTAACCCGTGATTGCTAACCAGGAACACATCTTTTTCTGAAACGCCATCTATAGAATTAATTACGTTAGTGATTGGCTGCCGATAACAAATTAAGGAGAAAAGAGAAAATGAGAGTTTTTCAAAGAGCATAACAGTCCATGTCATATCTATAATCAAGCTTGTCATCTAGCCGTATCTAACAAGTGAGATATGGTCGCCTGCAACCTGTAGAAATTAACCAACCATTATAGGCGAGGCATTTCAGTTTTTTAAGACGCACATGACATTCTCCAATTCCGTAATCTAGATTATTCATTTTTACATAGATGGTTGGATTTGACTGCAGTAATTTCTTCATCTTTTCAAGAGAAAAATAACCTGCTTAAAATTTCACCATCCAAAGGTCAGATTTAAGGTAAGGATAGGAAAGACATGGGCGATTCTACCATCTCCCTTCTCAAAAGGAATTTACCATTTTTTACATAATTCTATCATTCCAAAATATTTGAAGCATGCCACAGATCGATAGACTTGGACAAATCATGGTGAAACGACATCGCGACGTTGATGGAGCCCTGTACACCTGATGGTCACGGATGATTTTTCCGAAGAAAGAACTAAATGAGAGAAGAAACTAATTAGAGGAGGAGAGAAAACAAGAAAACTAGAGTACACTCTGAAGTTTCAACAGCACAAGATCAGTTACAGACGACCGATCATGTGATAAAGATTACAGGAAAAATAACGAAGTTCCTCTCTCCCCGATGAATGAACCAGATTGACATTAAGTCTTCTCTTGTTTTCCTCACTGGAATGCTACAAGAAGTTTTTCATGGACTTCAGCTGGCGACGAAGACATACAAACCACATAACACGAGGCATGTAGTAGTGGTGACTACCAACCAAATGATACAAAAGAAGATGGGTTATTTATAGATGAATGCAACCACCCAAAACCACATGTAACTGCCAGTTTCACCTCCATGCTTCTACTCGCTCGGCTCTGGAATTTATACGACTCACGATGCTTGTTCCTTTGGATTTCTCAGCTGGTGTCGTAGCAAGAAGTGCCGGTTGCCCATTTACCTTCTTCAACCCCTTCCTATGTTTTGGATTACTTGATTGGGCACCCTTTTTTTTGCGGCATTTCACATGACCCCCTGGCTTAGGGGCATTAGCCACAGATAGTGACCTTGTCATCAAATCACCCGCACGTGTCGGAACTTCAAGTGATTGTCCATTGGTTGAATGACACATGGGTCCAGAAATGGTGTCATTAGCCAAGTACGAATTTTCCATGCCATCATCAGCAAATGCATTGTCAACAGGAGGGAATGCATTTTCCAGGATGGGATCCTCGGTAACAAAAGTTTTCTCAGGCTCTACCACACTATGACTCTCCAAGCCAAGACGTGAAGGACTATGGTGCCCATTTTCATCAGGGGGATTTGAATGAGATGCAGAAAGAGCTTTCAGCACAGAGTCTTGCCTTTCTTTGAGTGCCCTTTCGATCAATGTCTTGAGAAAATTCATCACTTGTACTGCATACATGAGTGCAGTCAAGGGATCGTCCATCTGCAGAAAAAGAAAATCAGAACTCAACCACAATAACTCATACCTCTTTCAGAGAAGAAAGAATTGCTACTTAAGAATCAAGTACAATGTTGATTACCTGAGTCATGTTTGGGGCAAATACCATTGCAACATTGCGTGCATTCATCTTGTTATGATGTTCCTCTTGGACAACATCGGCCATGAGATTGATAGCCCAATCCAACAATGCAGCATCAGTTGGTGGTAGAAGCTTCACAAGGGCAACACATTCCTCTTCTGTGTGGCATTGCATAACTTGTTCGGGTGTAAGCGCATCCAGCACTCCAGATGGAAGCTCTCTAAACCAGGCCTTCAAAAAAAAATAGTCGATGAATATATCAACTAACTCACTGAAACATAAAATGATCTCATGTGAGCAATGTGACTCTGCCCGGTAGGCACTCAACAATTGAAACAAAAAGAAGAAATTGGTCGTACTAGAGCGGAGGGAGAGAGAGAGATAAAAAACATTATACTCAAATATCTAAAAATTCATTTTATTTCCAAGATAACCAAGCGTTAGAAATGTGTTTTTACATAAAAAATACTAAAGAATGAATACAAGTATAATGAAACGGTCATTACTCATTACAAAGAAAAGAAAAGGCTCCCTTCGTTTCACCACCCAGACAGTCACAAATGATTAACGTGATGACCCAGAAGATAAACTACCAAATATTAATTTGGAACCGCTGACTTAAAAAAAGATTCATTACCATCAAAAAAGAACAGCTGCAAAATCTAGATCTTCAGGCTTCTGTAAGGAGTTTGTAATGGTATATTGTTATTCAAGACACCAAACTCAACAATGTTCTATAATTTAAATTAGAGCAAGGAACAAAGGTTTTCATTCATGGCCTTTAAAGCCATTTCACTGGCTTTGACCCCATGACCTTGCAAGAATTTTGACATGGACAGTTTGCTTCTTACACTGATATACCTTGCAGAAATTTGTCCCATCCCAAAACTTCAGATCAACGTATTATATGAACTTTAAACAATACCATGAACAGTCCAAGTCAGTTAAATTGCTAAAAGATACATCAATCATTATCAACATAAACATGTGGTACCTTAATCAAGCCTGCCAGACAGTGAACATCGATACCCTCTGGAACAATTCCACTATTTAGTTGATCTCTAACATGTTCCTCTTGGCTGTTTTCTGCATTTATTCGGAATATACCTTCTGCCTGCATGTTTCATAAATGATTGATGAACAAATCTAAACTCTAAAGAGTACAAGGGTGAAGGAGATACGAGTACTGATACCTGAAGACCTCCTTGTGAATACAAGCGTCTTTGCATTAGCAAAAGTATTGTTGGTACACTGTTTCCCCTCAAATCAAATGAGCATTGCATGGAATCGGTTGAGACCCCAAAAACATTTGTACTGAAAGTGATATCAAAAGGAAGGTTAATACCTGAAGCATCAATGTGTTTATCAAAAAAAACATGGAACCATCTAGCTTTTATTACAATTTATGTAAAAACAGTTTATGAAATGAATACTGTGATTTCACTTCTGATTCCACGTAGGAAGATTATAGCTCAAATTGTTGTTGTTGTTGAAGATTGTGATTTCATTAATGATTTATATTTACAGAAAAAAAAACGCAGGCTATCTAGGGAAAAGAAAATTTACCCATAACCCTTCCAATTAAAAGAATTTAGTAGCAAATAAAGTTTGCAGATGTTAATCCTTTCAGGATATCATCAAAGCACAAGCTTACTGGAGAAAACACAACACAACTTTGAATTTTTTAAATCCAAAGACATTTGAAGAGAAAAAATGGATTTGCATGACCCTGCAAGAGTAGTGATATAGCCTTTTGGAGAAGGGAAGCTCATAGAATGTTACAGTGTCCACCTCATGATGAAAATATTGATGAAAAAAAATAAAGTAGGTGGAAGAATAGTATACACAATATAATCAATGGAAAAAAAATAATCCTAGTCATTGAGAAAATAAAAAATGTTTAACGTTTACCATCATAGAACCAGCATCAGCTGAAGTAATCATATAAGCTAATGCACCTTTGACATGTATAAATAAACCACTTATTCACTTTTTTTAAGGAAAAAGTGAACTATTATGATTAAGTATCAATGACGTTAGTCTCTCACTCTTGATTTACATCAACATTTTCAGATATAATTAATATATATCAAGAAATACGGGCTGTGAGTATTTTTCTATCACTGACAATTACAACTGAATAATCTAATTAAGAGTGCTTCTCTAAGAGAGATACTCCATGGTGAAAGTTAAATGGCCAACAAAATATTTTTCTTTAGATCTAAGAGAAGCCTCATAAAGATGTTAAAGCTTAATGATGTATTGGGATGTCTAACAAAAGATAGGAATGCATTTAAAAGGCCTCATCTACTAGCATAGTGGATAAATAAGAAACACATTAACACTTGAAGCATATAAGACAACCAATGCATTAATCATGCAGAATTCCAGGAATCTGCATTACAAACTAGATAAGTCTTTTAGACCTCTTTGAATGTAGAATAAGAAAACAAGGACTAAGTGAAAATTAGTATTCTACTGGAATTGCTATTCTACTTGGGTATATAAAAATGTTTTAAAGTGAATATGTATATACGGTTTGCTTAAAGACATACTAAAGAGTGGAATAAAGCACAAATTGAAAGTTATCAGAATACGTGGTATGACTTTCCAAAATAATTATATTCCATCCCTCCTATGGATATTTATTTCTAAACAAGTACATTACAATGGAAATAATATTCTGTGTTTATTATGATTTGTAAACAACCATATAGATTAATTGTTCCTATTCTGGAGTTATTCTAGGTTTTATTCTAGAACCAAACAGGGGCAAAGAAATTTGAGGAAACAAGCAAGCTATCACTAGATTTGTATGCAACAATTCACAAGAAGCATCAAGTAAAAGTTCTCGAGGTAAGGAGAGATGTTTGTTCATCTTAAAACAGCATCGGGAATTTTTGAAAAAGTGCTTTTAAATTATTTTCTCTCCTATTGTCTTTTCCTTGCAAAAAAATATTTCTTGTAATTTATTTGCTTGCTATTGTTGTCTCTTCGGAAATTGATTGCAACTTTTATCATAAATTTCAATACAAAAGAGTGTGATCTGAATTAATGGTGAAAAAATATTATGACATGTGCAGGTATTGAAATCATATAGAGATCTGTAATCCAGAATTACTAAAGTTTTTTTCTTAAGTATGTTGCAAAAAATATCTCAATTTTTTAATTTGTAGTTGAAACTTATCGTAATCAAAGACCAGGAAGACTAAAGGGGCCAAAGAAACAAGATAGAAATGCTACCTAAAAAAGACACCCCCACCCGGAGGTCTGCATGCTGAATAACCAGTCTATACGCCAAGATGCAATTGTCGTAAATTACTGATCCGCGTACAAGTAATGAACCAATTAAAAAAAATGCAACTTTGAAAGATGAAGAAGGCACCAAATCTTCTTCTAAAATAATAGCTACATTATATCATGGCAAAAGCAAGAGCAAACCTGGCACTAGGGGCTCTTCTTGGAACTTCAGGCTCAAACTCCACCGGCAAGCCAAGAAACCCATGGAACCGATCGAACGTAACATGGGCGACATGTCTCACGTTCGTCGGCCATCCAATTTCCATGAAATCCTTCTCCCTGTCGGTGTTACAGGCCACGATAGACTTCCTCAACACCGCCACAAGCAGCGTCAACAGCGAGAGCTGATCCTCCTCCTCATCCTCGTCCTCCTCCTTCCTCCCACTTGCATTTTTTTCAACAGACTTCTCTTCTTCTCCCCTTTCCGTTTCCATTGAGGTTGATGGGTCGTCGCTTGAAAGGGACATGGTCTGGTGGGGTCCATCGGCGGTAGCAACGACGGATAAAGAGGAGCTTGGAGACGAAGGCAGGTGAGATGGAGATCGGAGCACTGCAGTCATAGCTGAAAAGGGAAGTGAAGGTGAAACCGAGGGGTTGGTTGGTTGGTATTCCTTGTGATTTGAATCTCTTGGTGTGGATGGTGGAGTTGGATTGAAGGAAAGCGTCTAGGAGTTGGTGATCCGAGGGGTGGGACTTGTGACTGGTTTCCCCTCAACTTTTCTGCCGCCGACCTTGCTGAAGACGCAACGAGCTCGCACTCGCAGGGAAAATGGAGATCTGGGGTACTGATCTGAGGTGTCCGCGGCGGAAACGGGAGGAGGAAGGAGATTTTGGGGGTGGAAATGTGGGGTTTGGGTGGACTGCGGAGGTCGAGGAGAGGGGAGAAGAAGCGTGGAGACCGGAAGGGCGACGCAGGTAACAGACTTTTGAAATCCTACTGATATAAATAAATTCACAATTTTATTTTACCGTTCACGGGATTTTTTTCTTCTTCTGCAGTCTTTCGAAAATTTGTAATAATTTGAATATACTATTCTCTTAATCTTTTTTGATATAATATTATCTTAAATATTTAAGAGTTTAATTAAATGAGTAATCAATGCCATTAAACTTACTTAACATAATTAATCAATCTCAACCCATGCATCAACAGAAGGAACTCAAGAGAAATGGACAGGGACGATTAATTGAGGAAAGGACGGCGCTAAGATGTTCACATGGCACAATTTAATAACATGGGCTTGTCTTTCGATCTCAATGGTATATACATTTATTTATTTATCCTCTTGTCTCCAATTGAACATTCATCACCACCAAAGCACTTGTCACAATTATTCCTTCTCCCACGACACATGCTCCTGCTCATGATGCACGTAGCGTCTCCAACAGGCTGGCATCAGATCTCACGTGGTGGGATGGATACCATACATTGGCACGTGCAAGGCACGTGCATCTCTGATCAATTCGAATACAAGTGCAATGAAACAATTGAACGGATAGCTGCTGCGGGGTCCATAGAAGGAAGGAAGAAGAAAAATGAAAAAAGACCTCATCTATGATCACCAGTGTGCATGCAACCTACAGATACAACATTGGCATTGATGACAGCTTGATTTTGTTCTTCGAATACAAATAATGTCTGAAATCTGAACCGTCGAGAGAGATGTGGTGTGAGTATTATTATTATTATTGATCGATGACGGACAACTTTCAGCAGTGCTCAAGAGTCCCTGATTGAGCTTTTTGTTAATGTCATGTACGAGGCAGTAAAAAGTGCAAGAAAGCTGTAGCAAGCGGGAGATGGAGCCTCCTACTTGTTCCTTTTTCTTCCCTTCCAAATTCAAACGGTCGATGGAAATCAAAAGCGTGGGTGGGTGGGTGAAAGGTTCAAAAAGAAGAATCAAGGTGGCGAACGTTACCAGACGTTCAAAAGGAAGTCAGTCAGTCAGTCATATATTGAATGGAGAAGAACGTGTAGGGAGGTGGGTAAGAATGCAATTTCTTTTTCGCAGTTCAAGGGCAAGGGGGGGGGGGGGGGGGGGGGCGGTGGCTGGGTGATGTTTGCCATTATGTAATTATGCGGATCGATATGTAAATGGCAATCTTTTCAACGTTTGATTTGACGATCGATGCTCTCCTTTCAGGTCAGAGTCTACGCCAATCTTTTATGGTGGTTTCATACAAATGAACTCTTTGAGGGTAATTGATAGTTCGCGTCTCTAAGATTGTGCTATCGTAAGGAGAGTCTGGAAGAGTGGGTTTCTGCTGGGGGGGGAGACTGGATCTGGAAATTCCAAGATCCCCGTCCCACAACTTTTGAAGATGGTGATAATAAATAACTATGGTGACGTTAGCTTTGTGTGTGGTGACGTTAGTTGTGGCTAAAGTAGATCTGATCCTATGGTAACGGTCAAGAGAATGGTCTTTTCAATATTGTGGTAAATTTATAAATTTCATATTATTTGCACGCATTGGCCTATTAGCTCAGCTGGTTAGAGCGTCGTGCTAATAACGCGAAGGTCGCAGGTTCGAGACCTGCATGGGCCAGTGGTTACCTTTTTTGCATTCCGTGTTCCCCCCTACCCATTTAAAAAATTCCGTTATTTCGAAATATCATTGTTTGTTATTGATTAGGTATAATTAAATCTATACGTAACTTAAAGTAATGAAAAGACAAACTTACCCTTACGTCCGATATAACAAAATTTTTACTTGACCATCATTAGAAATTTCCCGATTACTTGATTACCATTGAAATTTATTCGTTGTTTGACTTAACCTTCCGTTATAAATGAGTACATTAACGGAGTGTTTTGCTGATTTACTAAACACATAATCTCCATTAGCAATATCTTTTAATGATACTTAACCTTCAAGGTAATATTTTAATAATATCTATTAATATATAATAACAGATAGTACAAAATCATAAAATAGTTAACTTTATTGATAAAAAAAATTTCACTGACATTTAAGTTTAGGCGAAAACAAACATGAAAAAAATAAATTTTATATTATATACAAATAATTAAGATATTTTCTTAAAAGAATGCCGGTAAAATGAAAAATGGCGCGACGAAGCCAATGTTCTCCCAATCCCTGCTTCTGGCGCGGCCGAGACTGCGAGCTCACCGCGTTCGCCCTTGCCTCCCCGTCTTCTCCTTCGCCAGCCGCCTCTTTGCGTTGCCGATGAGCTCTTCTGCTCCTGCCCTCCCCAAGTGGGCCTCCGACGAGCCCTGTATCATGGGCATCGATGAAGCTGGGAGAGGTCCTGTTCTAGGTACAATCTGTTTTCCTTTCAGCCTGTTTTGTTCCAATGCTCATTCTCCTTCATCTGACCTTGTCGGTGATGGAATGGTTGTTTTCAGGCCCTATGGTGTATGGGTGCTTGTACTGCGCAATTTCTTACCAGGAGTCGCTTGCTTCTATGAAGTTTGCGGGTATATATTCCATTATATTTCCCAGTGATGTGAATTTGTTCGATTTGATATGTTGGCCTGGGAAGCTTCGAGACCTGCATGGGACATTAAGTTATTTTCACCCTTTTGTACTTCTTAGCTGTTTCATTGATCTTCCCCCACTAGTGGTACCGAAATGGACATATTATGCCTCTCAGCAAAAGAGAAATGGGCATGTTCATAATTTCGTCGAAACTTTTGATAGGTAACTAATTTGGGCAACTTGTTCAGATAAGTAATTGAATTCTTTAACTTGCAAGTTTCAAAAAAAAATCTTCTTGTTTGTATATATTGATATCCTCATAATTTATCTGATTAACTACTGGTAGCTTCATTATTTGATATCTTGTTGTTTGTATATATTCCATTACATTTCCTAGCCATGTGAATTTGTTCTGTTTGATGTGTGAGCTTGGCGTCTTTGGTTGGTTATTTTCTCCTCTAGCATTTTGTTTGACGATGGTTGAATAATGATGTTGAGTGGTTTTGAATCAATGTATTTTCCTCATCTAGCACTTATAAAGTGTGGTGTCTGGAAATATCTACCGTTGGTCATTGGTTCTCTCCATCATTTGGTTTAGGGGTGTAATGGGGTTGGGCTTGAACCATTAGCCTGACCTGATCCGACCTTTTATGAATGAGTGATATATATTGCTTATCCATCACCCATTAACCTATTATCTGTTAACCCATTTGTTTAACAGGTGAGGGAATAGTTCAAATACAATGGGTAGCTCATTAGCTCATTACCTGGACAACATTTTTGTAATTTTACGTAATAAATATAACAATACCAAATAAAACCCTACACATCACTCTCACCCTCGCCCTTCCCTATTCTTAAGTCGACTTGTTGGCATTTGGTTTTTTTGGAGACTTCTAGACTTCCCACCCATAGACAGCACACGAGCAACAATAATTGTTATATAAATTGGTTTCAATTTATGGACGTCCATGTATTTTCCAAACTAGAACAGTGGCTACATAAACTAGAACTGTATGACCATGTGGTTCTGCCTGTTTTCCATGAATTTTCATTATTTATTCTTATGCAATTTTTTCATAAGTGAAGAATAGTCATGAATTCAAAATATTATTACTTGATCCCTTAGTACATCTCAATCATGTGTTTATTCTATTTCTAATTCTATCATTAATATATTTTTTTACAGATTCAAAGACCCTGACAGAGGAAAAAAGGGAAGCGTTGTTTGAGAAATTGAAGTCTAATGATTCTGTTGGATGGGAAGTGGATATTATAGATCCAAGGGAATTGTCTGCAAAGATGTTAAATAAGTGTGTAGAGATTGAACTGCATATGTAAGTGTGAAAATTGATTATTGACACTTTGTCACATCATTTTTTTACAGGACAAAAATCAATCTGAACGAGATTTCTCATAGTTCTGCAATGGGTCTTATTAGGCGGGTTCTTGACATGGGTGCCGTACTGGCTGAAGTAACTTTATTATACCATATAAACATGCTTTCTCTTATTTGCACTTCCCATTTATCCATTCTGGATTGTTCCATCATGACAGTCTTCCTGAAGTTTGCCCTCCATTTTTTTGTTCTTTTTAGGTGTATTTGGACACGGTTGGAGATCCAGATAAGTATAGACTCAAATTATGTGAGAGATTTAAAGGTATAAAATTTACCGTGTCAAAAAAAGCAGACAGCCTTTACCCAGTTGTCAGTGGTGCTAGCATCGTTGCAAAGGTGTGTGTAGATTCATCTTTTTGGGTTGTGTTGCAAAGAACTTAACATATTAAAGCTTAATGAAGGAAGTGCAATTTTTATTTGGTTGAAATTCTGTCACAACATCACTCTGGATATATTAGGTTATATTTTTGCTTTTTGATATAGTTTCATGAGTCATGTCATCTTAGTTTGTTTATAAATAAAAAAGGATTAGAAAAAAATATGGCAACATACCATTAGGTATATTAGGTTTATATAAGTAGTTCCATTCTAACGTTATCCCTGGTTGATTGTTGGAGTTCTGAAATCTACCAAAATCTTCTTGCATCCATTTGATGAATCATGTAATGGTGAGCTTTTTTGCAACAAAATTCATTATTCTCATTATAGGTGACGAGGGATCGAGCAATCCGTGATTGGGTATTCAATGAGACTGCTGAAAATATGCATAGAAACTTTGGATCTGGATATCCAGGAGGTAAAAAAAAGAGAATGATATATTCAATTTATTCATAGTTTATCATTAGAAATTATTCTCTATGCATTTTTCAGATCCTGAAACTAAAGCATGGTTAGACCATCACAAGCACTCTGTCTTTGGGTTTCCAAGTCTGGTTCGTTTCAGTTGGGGAACTTGCACATCTTTTTTTAAGGATGGTGTAGAAATTCTATGGTAAGTTTTCGAGAGTTTGAATACTTGCACTTCAATTTTTTGGTTGCTTGATTAGGGGAATAGAGTTGCTGTGGTTGCTTAGCATTGGGCAGAAGACAAATTGGCTTCTTTAGCTTTCTCGTAAATGTTCTCCAAAGCTTTACTATGCATAAATAGATAACTAGCTCAAAAAGGGATTTCTTACAATTTACTGCTATGTATGACCGTGTGATGCAGGGAGTGTGATAGAGAAGAGGAGGATTCTTCTAGTCATTCTAATGGCAAACGCCAATTGAAATTATCTAATGTTGGTTTTGCTGGTTACAAGAGGAAAAGCGAAGAAATTGAATCCAGTGGTAAAGGTCGTTGCAAGTTTTTCCAAGCTCGCAAGCTTGAACTCGTTAAAAAATTTTAAGTGACTCGGTATGTTATTATTTGTTTTATGCTATCATAATGTACTTCCAAATCATGATAAACTGGTTATTAGAATGATAGAACGTAGGGAAATTATTTGGTTAACTTCCAAATCATGAGAAATTATTCTTAATCGATCTATGAACGTAGTTTGTATTTTTTAATATACCAAATTTGATGGTACTTTATGTTGAGGAACTTATTAGAATCAAGCATGACATTTATAGGGACAGCCTTGTTGAAAATTTAGCGGATAGCATCCACTCTCTCATTGAAGTTACCATGATGGATAGTATATACTCCATCATATATTACAAATGCTGAAATTTAATTTCATAGAGCATTGTCTACATTTCTTTTAAATATGCAATTAAGAATAATTTGAAGCTTGAACTACAAAGTTTCGTCTTGTTATGATTCCTAGTGGACGATTTTAGATCTCTATTTTGCTCTTTCACAAATTTGGAAGTCTTATCTAAACGATAGTTGATATGATAGATTTTGCATGTAATCTTGAAGATTTTGAACAATATTTTGTAGTTTATTTTTTAAAGATCGTAAAATTAAGAAAATTATAAATTTGATTGATTTATCTATTTTGCATGATTCTTTCTCTTAGTACAAAAGTTGATGAAAAAATCAATATAAATTTGAGAAAGATTTCTACCAGATTTGTACATGATTGAAAATCTTACATTTTTCATTACCTCAAAATTACAATTTTGCAATTTCAATTGTATCCAAATCATGCCTAAAATCAATAAATATTGTGTTGTTATTGTTTATTTTCACACTTTACTTCAATTAATGCATATTTTGCATAACAGCTTGAAGTGAATTCCTATCCTATAACTTGTACCGCATTGGAAGCTTAGGAGAAGGGTCGTATTTAGTAATACTTTTTCTTTCCTATGTTCTTAGAGTTGTCGTATTTATTTAAGTACATTGATTTTGATAAAAATTGTTATTAAACGGCAAAAAAGTGTCTTGTGTTTTATCAATGTCCATGTTTTTTATCCATTATTTTGAACGTGAAATGTCAATTTTTTAAACATTTAAAAGAACTAGTTTTTTGAAAATGAAAAATATCGAGGCTAAAAAATCATTATCAAGTAGCTCATAAATCTCTTCAAGCAAATGCATAAATCGATTTTTCCTCGAATAAAAAGAGAACATAGTCGATAAATGTTTTCAAAGACCTTGGCCTTTTCAAAATTATACGTCGTAACCCCTGATGATACCAACGTCACAAAATTCGATATTGTACAGTTCGGCTATATTTTTTCCGAATTCCGCCATTGAAGGGACGTCACCTTAACATTAATCTTTGCCATTTTTATAATATCGACAAGCAATTTTTCTAGGAGTTTGAATGTAAAGAGATATACCTTCTCATTTTACGTTGCTGCAACGGTGAACGGCGGAAGATGTTTCTCGAAATGTCACAAATATTTTAGTAAACGCCAAGTGCTCTTCCGCAAATTCACCAAACCTCAACCGACCATGGGTGTAGGATACCAAAAGCCAACGGCCACGATCCGTCGCAAGAGGAGCGTGGGGAGGCGCAAATTTTGAAATCCAGTTCGATCCCGCCTTCCATCCTCACATCGAACACAAGGAAAATCACAAATCCCTACCCTTTTCTTCTCCTCTTCTCTGATTTCTCCCCCATTTCTTCTCACTCGTCTCTGCTCGCTCCTCCCAAATGTCGCACCGCCATGACAAGGAGAAGGGCGTCAACGTCCAGGTCTTGCTCCGCTGCAGGTAACGAGGGAGAACGGAAAGAGATCTGGCATTTGGAGCGAGCGTTTTGTGCATTTCGTTCTTCTCCTTTCGATGGTCTCGCGTTGACGTCTTGTGCGCTTTTTTCCATTTTTGGGGATCCGGTAGACCGTTCAGTGTAGACGAGTTGAGGAACAATGCACCACAGGTGGTAACCTGCAACGAGTTCCATAGGGAGGTTGCTGTTTCGCAGATCATAGCCGGGAAGCAAATCGATAGAGTCTTCACCTTCGACAAGGTTGGGTATTTTCTTACTCGTAGGTGAAGTAAATTTATTTGAGTGCTTTCAATTGTTTTTATCATGTGCTTTTAGTTGTCAGTGGTGATTTTCGAGTTGTGTCCAAATCGGTACAGATCGTTCTGTGTGAGAGCTCGAAATTTAAATTTACTGCATTCGTGGAGCTTCACAGTGCCAATTTAAAGTGCAATGCACTAGACAATTTATTGTTTCCAAAACGTTCACTGTCAATTCACAGCATGTCAGTAGCTCCATTTTCACAATTTTGTCCCACTAAAAAGGTCCTACCTTTACTTTTTACGAGCACTGCACTTGTGAACCCATGTGGCTTCCATTCAGTTCTCTTGTTTGGCACTTGTTACCAGAAAATAAGGTTTCCAGTCTCTTTATTAGCTTCAATCCATATTACCGTTATTCTGCATTTTTTATATGAAATATCCTTATTCATTGTTCTCTCATGTCAAGGCCTTTCACTTTTTGTTCAGGTTTTTGGACCCTCTGCTCATCAGAAAGATTTGTATGATCAAGCTGTAGTTCCAATTGTGAAAGAGGTGTTAGAGGGCTTCAATTGCACTATCTTTGCGTATGGCCAAACTGGCACAGGCAAAACATACACAATGGAAGGAGAATGCAGAGGGTCAAAGGTAGTTGTTTTCCATTTTGAATCTTTGATATTGCCTAAATGGGATCTCCATGATATTTTCCAAAAGAATATCGTTCACTAGCAATTATATCTACTGGGCTCCTGCTCTTTTTACAGCCGGGACCCACAGGAGAATTGCCTCCAAATGCAGGGGTCATCCCTAGAGCTGTCAAACAGATATTCGAAACTTTGGAACATCAAAATGCAGAGTACAGTGTCAAAATTAGTTTCTTAGAGCTGTACAATGAAGAAATCACTGATTTGCTTGCTCCCGAAGAGATTTCAAAAGTTGTCTTAGAGGATAGGCAGAAGAAGACACTGCCTCTAATGGAAGATAAAAGAGGTGTCTTAGTACGAGGTCTTGAAGAGGAGATAGTAACGAGTTCTAGCGAGATATTTACTTTCCTAGAAAAGGGTTCAGCAAAAAGACGTACTGCAGAAACTTTACTGAACAAGCAGTCAAGGTACGAACAACAAATTACAAATCTGTTTTCCTTGAACAATCAATGATTCCCACTACCAACAAGGATCGTCAGTTTTCAATTTCTAAGATTTCTTTTCATTGTCTAGTCGGTCACATTCATTATTCACTATAACAATTCACATCAAGGAGGTTACACCAGAAGGCGATGAACTCATAAAGTGTGGAAAACTGAATTTAGTTGACCTTGCTGGTTCAGAGAATATTTCTCGCTCTGGTGCCAAGGAGGTATTTACTTATTTTCTATTTTTTATATTTCTGTGTATAATTTCTGAAAATGTTACTTGTTAAAATTTTCTGCTCAAGGGTCGTGCAAGGGAAGCTGGAGAAATAAACAAAAGCTTGCTTACTCTTGGACGTGTAATTACTGCACTTGTGGAACATTTAGGACACGTACCGTACAGGTTCTTATATCTTCTTTGGCTGTTATTTTAAAGATATTTGTAAATATGTTGATATTTAATTTTATTGAATTTCATGCAGGGATAGCAAACTCACACGACTACTTCGTGATTCTTTGGGTGGGCGAACCAAGACATGTATCATTGCCACGGTGTCTCCTGCAGTTCATTGTCTTGAGGAAACACTTAGTACATTAGATTATGCTCACAGAGCAAAGAATATAAAAAACAGACCTGAGGTAGGGATATTTGTACCCATTTTAGTTTAGTTTCTTATTTTTAAATTGTTATCTGTCGTGAATATCAACAAATTTGAAGGGTTTTTCCTTTCTTTCTTGTTATTCGACTTTTTGCAAAGATTGGTAGGATATCTGTGATCTATTTCTAAAATAGTTCATTGTTGGGCTTGATCGGTGCTAGATTTCATTTGTCAATCATTTCTCAAAGATTCATCAGTTCATGTGCATTTGACTAAAATTAATGTCTCAACAGAATTTTTTTATTGCAATTACTTGTACAATCCTAGACCATTTATTATCGTCTTTACAGTTTATTTGATTGATTTTCCTCTCTTTGATATTTAGGTTAACCAGAAAATGATGAAATCAACACTCATAAAGGACTTGTATGGTGAAATTGAACGTCTTAAAGGAGGTATACTATAATAAAGCGTTTGGGTCTAATTGCTGTTTACTTTTGTCCAGACTTATCTGCATTGTATACTCTCATGTGTGTCACCACTTTTTAATGTTAATTTATGTGCTAATAGCAGTATTGTTATTTATCCAATATCCAGAATTGCAGGCTACTCGTGAGAAAGTAGGTGTTTATATACCAAAAGAAAGATACTACCAAGAGGAGAGTGAAAAGAAGGTACCAGAGTTAATCCTGTCTCTTACATGTATTTATTTAGTGAATAAGTTAGGAGGATTATCCAGGTTTTTTTCATTTTATGAATCAATCTTGGCTTTCTGAATAGATGATAAAATTTGAGAGTCTTGTATCCTTTTCTGGTATTTCTTAAGACGACTTTCATGCCTGAACCATGGCACATCATGGTAATAATACCATTCCAAACTCTGATCGACTTATAAACTTTTTTCATACAAATTATGCAATTAGTTTGTTAATATGTTTTTGGGTGCTGAAGGCAATGAGAGAACAACTCGAGCGGAAGGGTGCTTTGCTTGAGGCCAATAAAAAGGTAAGTTTTTCCTTGTATGATTTTACCATGTGCTTATATGCATCTCTATAATATCTTGTTATGCTTATTTTTTCCTTTTAATATACTTTGACTTTTCGGGTCATACATGATTCCAATGAGCAGCAAATTGAAAATCTGGAAGAAAAATATAACGTTGAACTCCACCATGCCTCAGAACTTTGCAAAAAACTCAATTCCACAGAGGTAGTCCAAGTTATATTGCCACCTTGAATTTTCTTGTTAGATATTTTTCCTGTAGTAACTCTTACTTTGTTGCAGAAAGGCTTAGAACATACAAGTAAGTTATTGGCTGCCAATCAGGAGGAACTAACACAATCACAATACATAATAAGGGAGAAAGATTTCATAATATCTGAACTTAAAGCCGCAGGTCAGAAGGACAATATTGATTTTGTAGCTCGGTTGCACTTTTGATCATGCCTAGAAAGTAATCTAAAATTTTTTGTTTTCCAGAGAACACCTTGACAAATCAGGCATATTCCTTGCAATCAGATCTAGAGAAGTCTATGAATGAAAACATATTACTTTTCTCTAAAGTTGGTTAGTATAAATATGTATGTACTCTGAAATTCTTGTCTTTCTAAAATCTCTGCCTATGTTTCACCACATACTATATTGTGCATTGCAGCCAGAAATGACCAGTTAAATGCATCAAATAAGGCTGTTGTAAATAAGTTCCAAATAGAACTACTCAATAAAGTTAATGCCCTTTGCAATACTGTTGTTTTTTCCATGGCGGAACAGAAAAGGCAGATCCAACATGTGGAAGGACTTTGTAAGTCTTGCCTGGATTTCCATGATAAGGTAACTTGACAGTGTATCGATTATACATTTTATTTTTAATCTTATTCTGCTCT
Source organism: Cymodocea nodosa (assembly GCA_036874045.1). NCBI lineage: Eukaryota > Viridiplantae > Streptophyta > Magnoliopsida > Alismatales > Cymodoceaceae > Cymodocea > Cymodocea nodosa. Next base: position 305,285 of record JAZBRI010000008.1, read on the forward strand.
TTTAATTTATATGAAGTTTTTCCTAGTCTCTGTTAGAATTGAAAAGGAAGATCATGACTGCCAAAGTTCAATATGCTTCACATTTGGAAGCTATCCAAAATGATGTACACTTGCAAAAATCCAATATCAATAGCTCTTTGGATGAGGTGTCTTCATTAGCATGTGCAAATCACACGTGCCTTGAGCAAGTGAGACGTTAAAATATGCTAAAATTTGTTGGCATTTACGATGATTATGCGAATGCTCTTTGTGCTTATTAATTCTTTCAATCATCTATTTTTTACCATGTTTACCAGGTACTGGCTTCAGGGGAGAGTATGACAGATCAGATAATTGGTAATTTGCAGGAAAATATATCTGCTCAAAGGAAAGAAATTGCTGATTTTGTAAAGGATCTTCATCAGGTTACCATTTTGTTGGTTTAGTTGTTTTACATTCACCCATTTTTCTGTGATTCAAATATCTTTCTACTGCTGATACATTTTGTACTTTCACAGAGATTTCATAAGTCAGAAGAGCATACCCGTTCAATGTCAAACTTTGTGGTTGGACTTCTCAATAACCATGGGGAGAAATCTCTAAAGCTTCAGAATCATGTCTGTCAAATACATGATGATCAAACGAAAAGGATTGCCGATTTTCAGAAGGCATTTGAGGTGGTGCTTCTCATATATTTTGCATTGTATCTTAGTAAATGAATTTGCAGCTTCATTAGTTTTTTGCTAAATGAGCAGGAACAATCAAAACTTGATGCACAGAAGCTCATTTCTGAGGTCAAAAACCTAGTTTCTTGCCACATGCAACAACAGAAAGAGCTGGTTTGTATTTGAGTAGCTTACAATCATCAATTTATTATGGTTTTGTGTGTGACCAGATAATATATTGGCTTGCAGGTTGACAACAGGCTCATAGGTTTGAGGGATTCCTCATTTGATAACAAAAAAATTTTTGACGAACATTTCTCATCTATGGATGTTGTAACAAATGATGCCAAAAGAAAGTGGGAAAGCTTTGCAATGGAAGCCGAGAATTCTTCACAAGATTGTGCTGACTATTCTTTGACCAAACATTGTCGGATGGAAGTCCTTTTCCAAGATTGGTCTGAGTTCTCTATTGCCAATATATTTCATTATTAGATGATGCCATAATATTTTTTGTATCAGCAAAGTCTATCTTGTTCAATCTTTGGCTAGTTTGGAGATAATATCTCTACCATTAGCATAATCAGCTATGATAATTTTTTCACTAGTATAATTCTTTAATGAAATGCTTTTTCTTCAGTGTTGCTAGTGTTGGTACTGCTTCCAAGCAATGGAAAGAAACAAATAAGTCCATCAGTGACTTATCTAAAGATCATTGTGCAGGGATTGATGCAGTTGTCAGGTTGACTCACGTTATTGCTTAATTTTTTATTCCTGTTCTATGTTACATATGGCCGACCTCTAGGCCATAGCATGTAAAATATTTGAATCAATGGTATGTTCCATGTAGGACGGCAATTGAGGGCAATGAACAACATGATCTGCAAACTGCCTCAGCCTGTATGTCTGCTAGAAAAGATGCAGCTGAAAACAGTGAAAATATCCTTGTGACTTTCGATGGTAAGCTGTTATCATATTCTGGGGGTTTAATGTGAATATAAGCGGTACACATATTGGTGCTAGAAGAAACCACATGGTTGTGTTCCATAGTATGCTTTCAGGAATTTATCATATAAACTGAGAATTGTGAAATGACCATGCTCATGAGCATTTCTCCAAAATATTTTCTTTCAGGTGTATCAAGGCAGGAACACAAGTCTGTATTGGATGTAATGAATACCCTCGAATCTCAAGCTGTGTTACTTGATGAGCTAGATAAAGATCATGCTGCCCAGGCAAAGGAAATCGAGAGACTTGCAGAGGACACCCTACAACACAAATACGCGGTTAGATAATTTACTCCTCTTATTTCGTAACGCCTTATTTTCATTTGATTTTGATGATATACTGATATGAGTCCCGGTCACTTTGATAAGCTGATAAACTGTTGTGCGCATCTTTTTCTTATTTGATAAGCAGGATTATGTACATAGTGGTGATACTCCAGTGAGATCTGATCCTCAAGTGCCTAGCAAGGAGACAATCGAGACCCTCCGTGCAATGCCAATGGATGATTTACTGGAAGAGTTTAGGGAAAACAACCCCTACGTGTCAGTCAAAGAATCAAAGCCATCACGCATACCCCGCCCCCCTCTGATTCCTCGGAACCGAGTGGAGTAGTGTAGTAATAACCCCCTCGTGTGTATCTATCTATGTATGTACCATGTGTTGAAACTGGGAGTGGCTTCTCATACATCCTATCGATTGAGGTTTTAATTCATTTTGGATATCATGTGCGGCCAATCCTTGCAAGAACGAATGCCACAATCCTCAAAGCTAATTGGCCATCACATGTGTTGCTTTTAGAAACAATATTTAATAATATAAATCAGGTTGTAACAATTTTTTTTTTTTTTTTTTGTTAGTCAGGTTTACAAAATCTCAGGCTGTGCTATATGTGCAAACGAAATATCTCATCCCTTCTGAGAATGGTCGATCATTTGAAAAAGGCACGTCAAGTGCACTCTTATTTTACATCACTTTCTTATCTTCTTAAATCATGCGATTTATTATTTTTGGTATATTCTTTGATTTTATTTGAAGAGTGGTACCATCTTACACATGATTGATTCTACTTGGATGACGACACTATAGGTTAGAAAATGATTTTATTAAAATTAGAATAAGAGTTGTATCAATTTTATTTCGCACGGAAACGCATGTGTACGGGTAGCGAAGAAATTGTTCAAATATTATATTAGGATGCTTCTTTGCATGGACGAAACTTCCGTGTGTGTTGTGTTGTGTTGTGTTGTGTTGTGTTGTGTTGTGTTGTGTTGTGTGTTGTGTTGTGTTGTGTTGTGTTGTGTTGTGTTGTGTTGTGTTGTGTTGCTTCCACGATTTCTCTCTCTCAAATCATGTACACACGTCTGTCTATCCATCAAATCTCTCGCGCTTTCATACGATGACGTTTCCGTGTGGAAGCGCTAATTTTGGGCAAGAATTCTGAAGGAAAGTCCCGAATTTCGCCTGTCAAGGTAGGGAAAGGCGGCCGAGTCCGTCGCCGAAGTCTCACGTACACGCTTCGATTGCGTTTTGACTTGACCGACTTTTTTAAGAATCGTAGTGTAGCTGTGAATTTAAAACAAAAATTAGAATTATGTTTGATAAGAATTTTAATTCCTTTAAAAATTAGAATTACGTTTAAGAATATCTGTCGTGCCGCTTCAAATATTTCAAATTTATGCAATGCATGGTGTCAAAGTGGATCTGAAGGAAGAATATCGTCATCATTCGGGAGCTTAGTACATCCTTTTCTTCAATTGACCATTTCTCATTCTTTCTCTTCCAAGACAAGGTGTGCAATGCCTTTTTATTTCTTCCTTGATGTATGGGCGATTGAATTGGATGCACCAGAAGTCCCCGTTCTCGATTTGACGGCCTTTGTGTCGAATTTTTCCACAATTTGAATCACGTTGAGAAGAAAAAGATTTTTTAACGACATACAATTATCAAACGATAAACCTACAAATTGCCTATAAAACACGCTTTCTTGAAATTCTTCAATCAGATCATCATCATTAGCAGAATTCCAAGCTATTCTAATTTGTCAATCTTCACGTAACCTGTTCTCCAACCATGTAAACATATATATATGTAATAACATCTAATGCACTAAAATAGTCCTTCTTTCTAGATGTTTATAATCCTTCAATGTAATGTACAACGTCGACTTGTATCATACTTGTATTAATCCAATACAAATGCCTAAGAATAAACTAACAATTTGATAAGTGCATTTATATTTATTATCAAGTACACACTCATTTCATTTCTACAAATATTTCATAAAAATTTCGATGTATTCGTTGATTAGGCAAATAATTATTCTTCTTACATGTTGAAATCAAAACAATAGGAGATTGCTAACCATGAGAATATATAAATTCTATCTATGCTAATGACCTCAACGCTTCATAAATGTCTCATGTCCTGTACACCACCACCTGAGCTTTTGTTGGGGGAATATATGGTTCAGACAAAGATGGTGATGGTTCGACAAAAACAAATTCGTAACCAAGCCAAACACCAATTGGAGACGACTTCATTAACGACAGGCTCACCAATGGTAATATATATGTGAGGATATCAAACTAAGAAGTTTTGTAGTTTGAAAAATTTAATGTTACGATCTAAAACTCCATCAATCAATCAATCAATCAATCAATCAAAGAAAATGTAATTATATTATACGTTCTATGGTTTAAAATATAATTATATTTTTATTCATCAACTTTAACACCATATTTTGACGTTAAATTTTATTCACTACGTTAATAAAATTAAATCAATATTTAACCATTAATGATATAATATATATTATATATGAGCCAAAACAATACGTATTATTAATCATATGTATTATAAACGTTAGTTAGTTAGTTAGTTAATAATATTACGCATTATACTACCATTTACTTGTTATATGTACTAACAGTAGTATATTGATCTGTATTCTTCTAGAAAACTTTGTTTTTTTTTTTTTTTTTTTTTTAAAATAATACTATTCTTCTTGTCAAACATCACTCGTAATTTCACATACTTAAAAAAAGAAAAAAGAAAAAAAAAACCTATTCTTTTAAGTCAACCGGTACTCAAACGTTGTCCGAACGCTGCAGCCACCACAATTGACCAGAACGCCGTTTCCTTCCGTTCTTGTTTTTTTTCCGGGTTCTAAGATAAAAAAATGTAAAATATGTTGAAAGGAACCACAGTTGACCAATTTCACTCTTACGATTTCCCTGTCCCCTTATACATAGAACTTCGTTCGTCTTGCTCATTACCATCTTCCAGCTTTCCTGTTCTCCTCCTCCTCCTCCTTCTTCTTCTTCTTCATGACGAACCCCAGATGCCACCATCTGGTATGGGTCGTACTGGTCCTGTGCTTATGGAAGGAAGGCGTGGACGCTTCTCACAAGGTCTTCAGGGATCTCCAGTCCGTGCAACCCTCGATTGTGAGCGAGCAGTACAGAACAGCTTATCACTTCCAACCACCGAAGAACTGGATCAATGGTATCATCACTGTCACAACTTCACTTGCCCTTGCCCTTCCCTTTTGCGCTTCCTTCTCTCTGATTCTTTCTTTTTCATTCATCACTCTAAATCCTTACACACACACACACACACTCTCTCTCTCTCTCTCTCTCTCTCTCTCTTTTCTGTTATTGTTCATTTCTATGATCCCTACTACAACTATGATCTATGTGATTTCGAAAAATTTCACTCTTCTCTGGCTACAAATTAACTACAACAATGATTTTGAAGAACCCAAAAAAAGCTATCTGGATATTTGCATATGTAACCAACATGGTCGCTAGAAATTTAGGGGAGGACACCACCATCTCTCAGCTACCATGCCAGAAGAGACCAGCTGGATGGTTCAGAATCAATCTGTCTTATTTCCAGGTTTAATGTGTCAAGGACAATGAGCTAATACTGGTAGATCTATGAATCCAAAGACTTCAAATCTCCAGCCACACACTTTGACTTGGTAGGATCCGCCCTCTGTTGGAATTCGTTGAGGATCCGTACTTGATCTTCCTTTTCTATTGATTCATACAAAATCAATTTTACTTGCATGACAAAAGAAGATATTGAGAGTTACAGATGTTCCTTCGTATATGTGTTTACTCGGGATAAGTTAGACTGACGAGTGCTGATAAGACTTCCCCTTTGTCACATTGATGGAGAGAGATATTAACTTAAGATCTAAGCAAAGGTACAGCTAACGTGAAAAGGTAAAGGAGGGTAGTATTTAAAATTTTAAAAATTATTAAAATTAATAAACTATTTAAAATTAATAAGATAATATTATGATTTTACAATAAATACATAGTATCTTAATCATTAGTTTAGATATTACTTTAGATATTTATGATAAATATATAATATCTATGAGTTAAACAACATCATCAATACTATTTATCTTTTTATGTGGAGTTTAAGCATTTTACACATCACATAGCCTACAAATACTCAAATTTAATCTAATGTTGTAGAATGTATTTTCGTCTAGAGGTTTTGTAAATATATTAGCTAATTGATTTTTACTAGACAAATTGTAATTTAATTTTTCCTTTAATTATGTTCTCTTAGAAAATGATGTCTAACTTCTATATGCTTTGCTCTTGAATGTAATACATGATTTTTGGAAAGATTTATTGTAGAACTACTGTCACAATAAATCTCAGTTGAATGATAAGATAATCCAAAATCTTCTAAAGTTTGCCTTATCCAAAGAATCTGAGTGCAACATAGTGCAACAGCAACATATTCAGCTTCTGTAGTAGAAAGTGCTACACATTTTTGCTTTTTACTAAACCATGACACTAAATTATTTCCCAATAATTGACATGTGTCATTGGTACTCTTTCTATCAAATTTAAATCCTACATAATCAGCATCAGTATATCCTATAAGACCTATTGAACTTTCCTTAGAATAATACAGTCCGAAATGTTTGGTTCCTTGTATATATCTAAATATTCTTTTAATTGCAATTGAGTGTGATTCTTTAGGATTAGATTGAAATCTAGCACAAACACACACAGCAAACATACTATCAGGTCTACTAGCAGTCAAATAAAGTAAAGAACCAATCATACTTCTGTATTTTCTTTGATCTATTGATTTTCCTATGTCATCAATATCTAACTTTAAAGAAGTACTCATAGGAGTTACTCGAATCCTTGTATCATTAAAATTAAATTTCTTAAGCATTTCATCTTCATATTTTTCCTGATTTAAAAATATACATTTATCCATTTGCTTAATTTGAAGTCCTAAAAAATATGAAAGTTCTCCTATCATACTCATTTCAAATTGATTAGTCATTTCTTCAAAAAATATTTTTATCAATTTATTAGAAGTTGCTCCAAAGATTATATCATCCACATATATTTGAAAAACAATCTGATCTTTACCATCTCTTTTGATAAATAGAGTATGATCTACTTTTCCCATGATATAACATTGTTCTATTAAAAAAGTAGATAATCTTTCATACCATGATCTAGGTGCTTGCTTCAAACCATATAAGGCTTTCTTCAATTTATACACAAAGTCAGGATTTTCAATATCTTCAAATCTAAGTGGTTGTTTTACATAAACTTCTTCATTAATTAAACCATTTAGAAATGCACTCTTTACATACATTTGATATAATTTAAAATCCATATAACAAGCATAGGCCAATAATATTCTAACACTTTCTAACCTAGCCATAGGAGCAAATGTTTCATCATAATTTAGTCTTTCTTCCTGTGTATACCATTGTGCAACTAATCTAGCTTTGTTCCTTATAACTTGACTAGTTTTGTTAGTTTTGTTTCTAAAGATCCACTTGGTACCTATTATAGATTGATTTTCTAGTGGAGAGACTAATTCCCAAAGATCATTTCTAATGAATTGATTTAGTTCTTCTTGCATTGCCACTATCCAATTTTCATCAAATAATGATTCTTCTATATTCTTTGGTTCCACCATAGAAACAAACATACACATACTATTTAAATTTACTGAAGCTCTAGTTTTAACTCCCTCATTAATATTACCAATGACTTGAGTAATGGGATGTGATGAAGAATAATGTCAATTTCTCTGATTTTCCTTAATATTCTCATCAACATCTGAAGGTTCATCATTTTCATCATTAGTTTGATCATTTAAGTTCATATTTTAGATTTTCTAAGATAAATCTTCAATCTCTCTATTAATCTTTAACTCTTTTGGGAAATTGATCATATCATCATTATCAACTTTAGATTGAGATTCTCTAAAAGAATTTTCATTGAAGCTTACATAAAGGATTTATTCAATAGTCCTAGAAGTATTGTTATATACTCTATAGGCTTTATTTCTAGTAGAGTAACCTACAAAAATTCTTTCATCCACTTTGGCTTGAAATTTATCCCTTTTGTCCTTAATATTAAGAATAAAACACTTGTAGCCAAATAGTTTCATATAGGAAATTTTTGGAACCCTATTAAACATAATTTCATAAGAAGTTTTATTAACACGAGGTCTTAAGTGACTTTTGTTAATAACATAACAAGCTGTATTCACTGCTTCAGTCCAAAGATTTTGAGTTAACTTATGTTCATTCAACATAGTTCTAGCCATTTTCTGAAGTGATCTATTCTTTATCTCAACAACACCATTTTGAGACATTGCTCTTGGAAAATAAAAACTATGATCAATGCCATGATCTATACAATAATTATCCATTTGATCATTATCAAATTCAGTACCATAATCACTCCTAAGTTTTTGAATATAGACACTTTGTTCATTTTGAACAAAATTGTAAAACATTTTAAATTTTTCAAAAACTTATGTCTTAGATGCTAAAAAATATACCTAAGTGTATCTGATAAATATACTTCTTTCGTGATGATTTTGCACATGATTTGATCTAATTGGAGTAATATTTTCAGCTTTGCAACGAAGAGTAATCCACTTACCCGTCCATGAAATATTTGAGGGTTAGATTTGAGAACAGGATCCAAAACAAATGTATAACGGATCAAGGGGGATTTAAGATGATAACCGCATGATTTCTGTCTGTTTCTGAATCTTGAACGTTGTCGGGTCTTAACTGGCTTTAACCACCATGATTATTAGAAGAAGTATGTTATCCTGCTACTCTCACCGACCAACATAGCTCATTTGGTTGTCAGCTCTGTTTGTAAGGATGAGATTCTGAATGTGAACCTAACAAGTAAAAAATACTGCTAGAAAATATAATTTATTGCTATTTTTTTTAATAGTGGTCGTGTTACTGTTCCAATACAGTGAAGTAGATCAGAACATCAGCAAGCATTTTAATATCTCCTGAAAATCAATGCAGCGTCCAATGTCTGAAGTGAAGAAGTGTTCGTGTAGTAAAACTTTGTTTTTCCCAAAACAAAAAGAAAGTTTCATGAATTTTTTTTTTTTTTCCTCCTTGCCAAAGGCATCTACTGATTGATTGCTCTTTGTTTGACTTGCATGCTTGAATCCAAATGCCTGCGACAAACACAAATGCAGACCCAAATGGTATGTCGGCACCTCTTCCTTCTCTCCTTCCGTTCATGGCCGGTAGCTGTAATGATAAGACTTGTTAATTGCACAGGACCCATGCTTTACGACGGCATCTATCACCTGTTCTACCAGTACAACCCCAAGGGCGCGGTCTGGGGAAACATCATCTGGGCACACGCCGTCTCCACCGATCTCGTCAACTGGAACATCCTTGGACCCGCCATCTATCCCACCAAGCCGTTCGACATCAACGGGTGCTGGTCGGGCTCCGCCACCATCCTCCCCGGCGGCCATCCGGCCATCCTGTACACCGGCATCGACCAACGCAACAGGCAGGTCCAGAACATTGCCTTCCCCAAGAACCTCTCCGACCCTTACCTCCGGGAGTGGTACAAGCCCGACTACAACCCGGTCATCCCGCCGGTAGACGGGATCAACGCCAGCGCGTTCCGCGACCCGACCACCGGGTGGTTGGGAGCCGACGGACAATGGAGGGTGGTGGTGGGGAGCAAGCGTGGGCTCACGGGGAAGGCCATCTTGTACCGTAGCAACGACTTCGTGCACTGGGCGAAGGCCCGGCACCCGCTGCACTCCGTCGCCACGTCCGGGATGTGGGAGTGCCCGGACTTCTTCCCCGTGCCGCTTGTGGGAAGGCACGGGCTGGACACGTCCGTCAACTCCGGCGGGGTGAAGCATGTGTTAAAGGTGAGCTTGGACTTGACGAGGTACGAGTACTATACCTTGGGGAGGTACATGGCTGGAGTGGACAGATACGTCCCGGACGCGACCTCCAACGACGACCGCACGGGGTTGAGGTACGATTACGGGAACTACTACGCATCGAAGTCGTTCTACGACGCCGGGAAGAGGCGGAGGGTGTTGTTGGGTTGGGCGAACGAATCGGACTCCGTCGCCGACGACGTGGCCAAGGGATGGGCCGGCATTCATGTATGCTATCTATCTATCTCTATGTATATATCTAATGCCGATGGTGTGGACTTACCGCCTCATATTGAATATTGGTATCCGAGAACCAACATTTCTGAGACTGAAACTGTGAAGTGATGTGATTTGGCAGTTGATTCCGAGAACCATCTGGCTTGACGAGAAGGGAAGGCAGCTGGTCCAATGGCCTGTGGAGGAGATAGAAGCTCTCCGGGGGAAGAAGGTCCAGCTTCAGGATATAGCAGTGAAGAAGGGGAGCCACGTCCAAGTCAAGGGTATAAACACTTCACAAGTATGTGTCCTTCACATTACAACCCGGCATTTCAACCCTCGGAAAAGGATCTCTTCCTCCTCCTCCTCCTCCTCTTCTCTTGCTGAGGTCGATTGATTTTTGTGCAGGCGGACGTGGAGGTCGACTTCGAGGTTTCAGGCTTAGAGAAGGCGGAGCGGTTTGACCCCAGGTGGTTGGTCGACCCTCAGAAGCTGTGCACCCAAAAGGGGGCTTCCGTTCCCGGCGGAGTTGGCCCCTTCGGCTTGCTGGTTTTGGCTTCCGGCAACCTCACAGAGTACACTGCTGTCTTCTTCCGAGTGTTCAAGTCCCCCACCAGATATTTCACTCTCATGTGCTCCGACGCAAGCAGGTACTACTACTACTACTACTACTTGCTGGGTGCTCTACTTGGTTTGTGGATCGTCACCTCTTCTTCTCACCACGAACACGCTTACACGCAGGTCTTCCGTGAGACCAGAAGTATACAAGCCAGCGTTTGGAGGGTTCGTAGACGTAAACCTAAGGAAGAAGGGAAAAGTATCGCTGAGATCATTGGTGGGTGCAAAGACCGACCATTCCTCTCTCGTCCGTTTCTGTTCCGAAACCAGAGATAATGTGATTCTCAAGTTCTTGTCCTTTGTTTGCATGCAGATCGACCACTCCGTCGTGGAGAGCTTCGGCGCTGGAGGACGGACCTGCATCACCTCCAGAGTCTACCCATCCTTCCTGTCCACCGGCCCACGAGCTCGCTTGTATGCTTTCAACCATGGCTCGCAGGACGTGAGGATTTCCAAGCTCAGAGCATGGGAGATGGCAAATGCTAAAATACACCAGGTTGAATCGTGAAACGGAGTTCTAACTGTCGAGCCATTCAACTCAATAATGATTTGTGAATCGAACTTTATTATCTTCATGCGCTGGCATCTCGCCATATATACACTTGAGGATGATTTCTTTTTACCGCCACTCCCGCATGATGAGTTCCTTATCCAAGTGCGTTCCGTCCGAATCCGATGGATAAGTACGACTAAATGCAGACTTTATCTGTGTATTAGATCTTTACCCATTTTTAGAATTGATTAAATGTGTAGAAGATGGAGTCATCCACTAAGACCATGTTATTGATTACATAATCCATTTGACGTGGCGTCTTGGGTTACGCTTCGTCTTTAAATAAATGTTTTTTCTTTTACTTGGATATCATGTGAAGGGTTTGTTGTAAATGGTTAGTATGATTTTTGAATAATGCCAATGTTATCTTGAAATATGGCTGTCCACGACTGATCATAAATGTATTGTGACCATGAATTTTAAGTTTTCAAGGACACGTGAAAATAATATAATATTTAAACAAAAAATTTTCTAGTAAAAATCCCTTCACTTTAATATCGTCATTCCATCAAATGAACCTCATCACCGGTCGTTTTCGCGAGATGTTATTAATCGTGACGACATTTCTGTAAAAATCATTTAACTCGTCTTTGCTTGTTTGTTTTCATGAATTTTATTATTATTATCATTATTTCTGCTTATGGAATTTTTTTACTCTTTCCAGATTTTTCAATAAACTTTATTTTTAATTAGATCGTCATTTAAATTAAAATTTTCGTGCGTGGTTAATAATTAAAAACCGATCATTTTCCGCCGGGGGTGGTGTTCGTAGGCCGTAAAGACTCCACACACGAGCGAGTGGTGTGGATAACGTCGAAGTGGCCCCGTGCGTCCACGTCATCACGACCCCCACCGCTCCGGTATATAAATAAGTATTTACGCCTTCCGGCGGATCGGTACGACTCGCAACCACCGCCAGAAAACCTCCGGTTCTGCCTTGTCGGCGATCCATGGAGGCTTTTCGCCCTGTGAAATTACCGTTTTCGGAGAGGTTCCTCGGATCCAATGCTTCCGAAATCCGAATCCCCGTCTCGATCACCGCCAACGGTGGCGCAAGTGATTTCGACGAGGGCGAAGTGTTCTGGATAGGAACCGACTTCTCCTCCCCCTCGACGAAGAGACCGCCGCATTCCTCCGGTTCCATCGCAAGCCTTTCGTCATCTAGTTCCGCCGGAAGCTCCCCGCGGGTGGCGCCAGGGAAGAACTTCGGCATTCTGGCGGCGTTGTCGGAGGACGACAAGCCGTTCTTGCAACGGAAATCCTCGATCCTGTCGTCACCGTCTTGGATTGCGTCCGGGAGGATGAGGACGATGCCCGTGGTGCCCAGGCCAAAGCGGGAGCTGAAGCACTCCCACTCCATGCCGACCGGGAGGGTGAACCAGCAGAGTGCGCCGATCAACGTACCGAAAGTGGAGAGGAAGGTTGAGGAGGTGGTTGTTGGCGATGAGGATGAAGAGATGCTGCCGCCGCATGAGATCGTGGCCAGAGCTTCCGCCAAGGAATCACCAATGACGACGTTTTCGGTGCTGGAGGGAGTCGGGAGGACGCTCAAGGGTAGGGATCTGCGGCGCGTGCGTAATGCCGTGTGGCTGCAAACAGGTTTCGTGGACTGATCCCTCGGTTCGGAATTGGTCCTTTTTCTTGCTTGTTCCTTGATTATCTATTTTGTTTCTGGGGTCTCGACTTATGTCACTCACTCGGTGCGAGAGTGAACGGATTGAAACCTGGTAAGTCAGAATCGATGAGAATTACGAAGATTCCGACCTTTCATACAACGGATCGAGCGGCTCTCCCTGCTATTGTCTGTCATTTATGTGGAAGTAGTAGCTGCCACCGTGCAACTCCTATTGCTGATCTATCATCTCTTCATGGTACCATTTTGAATACATACCTTGATAATGGTTTTTTTTTTTTTTTATGTACTCCGATCATCATCATCATCTTCGACGGAGCAAAGTGTTTTACTGGTTTACACGGCTTGTTACTCGTTAGAGTAGCAATTTTTCTTTCGAAGATTTTGGTGGGGATGATCGTGCTTGTTACCGTTCATTCCTTTCCCCTCTAGCAAACACCTCATGTACGCACCCCAAGTGAAGAACTGGCCTACGATATATCATTCTTGACATAAAAGAGCGGCGGCAAAAATATTTTTGCTGAAGGTTAAATTAAATGGACTTTGGAGAAGCGTGGAACACAAACTATATATATATATATATATACATGAACCAAGCCTCCTTCCAGAACTCACTCCTCATTCAGTTAGTTCGTATATATTTTTCAAAATTTAAAACCTAATTATATGATCAGTTGATTTATTCGTGCTAAAGTTTTAACTTAAGTCGGAGCTATATGATCGGTTTTTCTATACGGACAGACATCATCGATTGGAATAAAATCGACCTCTAGTTTAAATAAAAAATACTTTTCATGTACTTGCAGCGATATAATTAATTAATGCTAAAATTTATGTAATTACTTTTATTTACATCTCTGTGTATTTACGAGTCATGCATTCTTTCAAAAAGTCTAGTAAAACTAAAACTATATGTAATTGGAGGATGCGTAGTGGAATAAGATTTTATTTATTTTTAATGTATGCGCGTTGGTAATATACTTTATAATATAAGAATAGGAACAAGACTTCGGTATCTCTTGCTTGCTGCTCAAGTAACCTTGGTCAATGGTTACGACTCAAAACGTGAAGTAATCGATCACCGCACCGTGTGATCATTAAACGCTTGGTACTCTTAATTTGTGGGTTTGTGATTTGAAACCATGGAACGTCGATAAGGGTTGAAAGTTGATTGATGTAATTGAATTCCTTCGGTATTTCCCGGCCTTTTATGGTGCACGCAATACGCAAAATGAAAACTTAGATTACACGTTAAGCTTTCTTCTAATAACAAAATAATACCTTTCAATAAAATAAGTTCCACGTCTTTCTATAAGATCGACAGGTAAGTTAATAAGTAGTACAAAGCCGACAGTGGTTAATTAAGTTGTCAGATGATGATGATGACGATAAATCTTAAATCTTCTCGTTTCAGTTGTATCTACTATCAAATAATTAATTTTATAAAAACTCTATAATTAACTATGTTTAAATAGAAGTAAAATTAATATAATTAATCATCTAAGAAGTTATTGTATAGTGTCATATATGTTAGCTTGTTTGAAGTAACGATAATCATTTTATTATTATTGTTAGAATTTAAATCCTGATGAATAAAAAAAATCTTCGATATGGACGCAGAAGAACACTTCGACATGACAGTTGATCACACTGGCGTAATACAATAATGTGAGTCGGGATCGTTGATGTGTAATGAATAAAGGTCCTACTTCCCTAATTAATATTCATATTTGCCTCTCTGGAGCCCCAAAGCACTCTTTAATGACGGATAATTTAATAAATTTTCAAGTAGGGAAAATCCAATATTCCACTTTCCAGGCCCATATCCGAAAATCAACCTTAAATTCCATTAAAATAAAACACGAGTAAGTAATATATATATTACAGTCGTTCAGCTGTTAAGTTGTTAAAATATTCCAGCGTTATTGGTGTGTCATTTTTTGCGACCTTTGTGTTGGATGGATTTGAAGGTATACGTGTTCTACCATGTTCCTTATGATATATCACATGTACGTCATCGGCTTACCGTTGTTCTTATTTATTCATAGACTTAATTGCGTTCTCACAAACATATGCATATATGATTTTTTAGAGAGACATCTTTAATCATGTTATCAAAATAGTAATTAACGAGTTTGGATAGAGGATAAATTCGACCCATAAAATTAACGTAGAATGGTGAAGAAATCCTTTACCTCATATTCAGATACTTAAAAAATGAAGAAGAAGAAGAAGTGGATAATATATGGGAAAGAAAAACACATGATAGATTAGTTTTTCTTCACGTATCTTGTTACGAAAGCATGGAGTTGGATGTGATCGTACGAGTTAAATTATTGGGAGACAAATTAAACGTTACCATGTATCTTATTAAAAGTATTGTTATCATCGTCATCATCATTATTTCTGAAGTATATGGCTGGACGTTGAATCAAGCTAAAGTCTGTAAAACGGTGAGAAGAGATTACATTGACTTTGACATACGGTTGTTATTATGTATTTTATTAAAAATCTACGTTGAAACTTTCATTTCAATCGACCGGGTCGTAGCTGTCCTTCGTTAAACGATTGAAAATTCAGCCTTTTCGTTAAGTTTCAAATATGACTAATTCTGCAATAAAAATATTTTAAGGAATATAATTCAAATTAAGTTAAAATTGTGATACGATAGATTACACCTCAGATCAATTAATTATACAGTTAAGGGATTTTTACTCAAGCACGCAGCTTGAGTTCAAAAAAGTTTACATCGTTAATGTCATTAGAGATTAAATATATTATTGTATGGGTCATTATTTTTCGTAAATTACTATTCGATTTATAACTAAATATGAATTGAAAGAAACTTGTAATTGTAAAGACACTTTTGTGAAAAAGCATAGCGTATCATATATAATAATAAAAAAAGGTGGACGGACCCTGTTGTGAAATAGTGAATTAATTAAATAAAAGTGTAGGGACTCTTTTACGAAAGAAAGAAAAGTTTAAAGCCCTTTCCAGCCTTCCTCCTCCGCAGACGGTGGAGGCGCGGGCGCCGGGGAAGGCGGAGACGTAGGATAAAAAACCGCAGCGAAAGAGAGCCAGAGGACGAGGAAGATCGAGAAGAGGAAGCGAATTGCCAGGGCAAGCCGGGAAGAGAGAGAGAGAGAGAGAGAGAGAGAGGGGGGGACGATCGAAGCACAACCTCCACACCTCTCGCTCGCTCGCTCGCTCCACCGGGAGGGAAGAGAAGAGCAGGAGAAGCGGAAGTGCACAAGGCAGTGGCGGCAGCGTCATCCTTCCAAACCCCACATTCCCATCACTCCACTCCTCCCCCTCCCAAAATCCACCGCCTTCGTTCCTCATCCAATCGCTCTCCGGAAACCCTCGCCCCTCTCTGTGGATTGATCGCTTCGCTCCTCTACCGGAGCCGACATGGCTTCTCGTTGCCATTAGCGGAATATGGCTTCTCGTTGCCGTTAGCTCCGCTACCGGTGTCAGTGTAAGCCCTTGCACTGCCGTCGTTTCTCTTTCGTGCTCTTGTTATGCGTGTTTGTGTGTGCCGCGCGCAATGTTGCGTGGGAGTTTTGGCCGTGGATTGCGGGTTCTTCAATTTTCGTCCCTGTTTGTGCTGGTTTCTGTGGATTATTTGGTGTACGGTGATTTCCCCGATAGGGTTGCTGTTTGTGTGATTTCAGTGGATCGTGTCAGTGTTAGTGGGAGGCTTTAGTATTGAAAGGTTTTTATCATTTGAGTTGAGAAGCTTTTCCTCGCTTGCCGCGATTCGTGTAACTTGCATTTATTAGTTTCTGGCTTTGATGGTCATGCAAGTGCCGAAAGCTTGCATTTTCATGTGCCCGTTAATCACGGAATATGCAAGTCATGTGAGCAATGCCTTGCTTACTTGGAAGTGAGTTGTAAACAAAATGAGATAAATCACGACAGAGATGTTGATAACGGAGAACTTGCAGAATGTTGTGTTAACCACTTCTGACCTCGTCTTATATTAAAGAATTGTACTCCTAAGCATTTGAACTTGATAGATGTTGTTGGTCACTTCCAACCAACCAGACCATAAAATGACTGCGAGTTTCAAGAGTTTAGGCAAACGGTGTCTTCCTTGTTCGGGGTTCTTAGGCCTTTTCTTCTCGCTTTCCTTTCAGAAATCTGAAGAAGAGCCTGCAACAATGGCTTTGACGGAGACTGATGCTGCCAGTGGTAGAGGAACAGAATGTGCGGTAGCAAACCACCAAATCTTAAAAAGCATTAACTCTTCAGCTGATGCAACTCCTACAGTAGCTCAGGTTTCTCCCTCAGCTCAAGCATCTCCGCCCAAGAGGAAAGTAGAGGGAAGAGACACTCTCTCCTATGCAAACATTTTAAAGTCCAGAAACAAATTTGCGGAAGCTCTTTCTATTTACAACGCCATATTGGAGGAAGACAGGTTGAATCTCGATGCTCTTATTGGCAAAGGAATCTGTCTCCAGGCCCAAAGCATGGCACAGGAAGCTTTTGAGTGTTTCACAGAAGCAATCAAGGTTGATCCACATAATGCTTGTGCACTTACCCATTGTGGAATTCTCTACAAAGATAAAGGCCAATTGTCGGAGGCTGTTGAGGTACAACACTCCTTTCTATGAAAAAATAGTCTAAGTAGAATATTACACCACAATAGGTATTTCTATGATATCTTTGCTCTTGATATGTCGTCTGGTCTTATATGGTACAGCTGATTATCTTGTGTTCATGACACTCCCTTTAAACTGTTTTCCTCTAGATGCTATGCATTGAAAATAACAGATTTCTTATTGTCAATGTTTCATGTTTGAAATTCTGTACAATGTGCACCAAAATAAGTGCTTGCTTGTTTCGAGCATTCACCAACTGCAAAATCAAAGTGTTCTTTAATCCCTAATTTATGGACTCAAAAGGGTTTCAATTTCTTACAGTTATATCAGAAAGCTCTGCTGGAAGATTCTCTATATAAGCCTGCTGCAGAGTGTCTTGCAATTGTTTTGACAGACATTGGCACCACCCTAAAACTTGGCGGACACACCCAGGAAGGAATATCAAAATACTGTGAAGCTCTAAAAGTGGAGAGCAGCTATGCTGTAATGTCACAACTATATGAATATTTCATTGGACTGGTGCTTATTTTGTGATTGCAGAATTCATGTTTGATTGCATTGTTTTAATGCAGCCTGCATATTATAATCTGGGCGTCGTTTATTCAGAGATGATGCAGTATGATATGGCTCTTAGCTGTTATGAAAAGGCTGCCATACATAGGCCAATGTATGCTGAAGCGTACTGTAACATGGGGGTCATATATAAGAACCGTGGGGATTTGGAGTCAGCAATTGCTTGCTATGAGAGGTATTTCATTCTGATTTACATGTTAATTGCTTCTGTTGACTGCATTTTGATGCAGCACACTGACACATTATTGATTTCTGTGCTGTTCATGTTTGGTTGCTAATTTGCTGTAACAGGTGCTTGGCTGTATCTCCAAATTTTGCAATTGCCAAAAACAACATGGCCATAGCTCTGACAGACTTGGGAACAAAGGTAATGGCCCTCTTGATTACATTGTCTGTTTTATAGAGGGCGTTCTTGTCCCAATGCTAGGGCTGTTCCATTATGACTGTGATTAGGAGGTAACAGGTTCAAATCTTAGGAAATAACCTCTGCTTGAGACTCTACATTTATGGAAGCCTTGTAATGGGGGGTTTCCCATTGCATTTTGGATGATTGCTTATGTTGATAGGCACAATTAGAACGTACTTTCTTTGTTTTGGAGTGCTGATTTTGACTTTGGTACTATTTGCTCAATGACGATATCCTTGCTATGCTAGTTAGGTGGCTTAGTGGGTATTTGTTAAGAAATTAGAAACTTTACCCTTTCAGAAATCTATAGGACATGCTTTACATATTTATACAAAAAACACACCTTAATTCATGGAGGATGCCTCTGTCTTTGATCGTTATTCCCTGAATTCTACAGAGTAAACACCAATAGTGATATAGCAAATTTGTATTGGTGTTTGATCTTCTGCAGTTATAAAGATCATATTGCTAATGAAGTCCTTTCAATGCCTCCACCATAACAAATCTTAGATGTTACTGAATAAAATAATTGTATTGCCCTGTCGATCCACTTTTAGTGACTTAGTGTCTAGTATTGAAGGCTTATGACTCTGTAGAGACACAAAGTTTTTCTTTCCTTCAATATGCAGATGACATCATCATCTTCTATTATGCTTGTCATGGAAGACAAGTTGAAACCCTTCTTTGGGATAGTCACTAATTTGGAGGTAGGTTTCCACAAGCTGTCAATCATTGGAATTACTCTAACTGAGGAGGAAATTCAAGCTGTTGCTAACTTCATGGGATGCAAAAAAGAATCCTTCTCAATCTGATATTTGGGGGTGCCATTGTTTTCCAAGAGGCTAAAGGCTAGAGATTGGCATCCAGTGATTGGTCACTTTGAGAGATGGCTATCATGATGGATTGAAATTTTTTTTTAATTTGAGGGTCATCTCACTCTAATATTGACTGTTTTAACAAATCTCTCCACACACTACCCATTTCTTTTCAGAATCGTTATTGGCATTGCCAAAATGATGGAAGGCATTGAGTGCCTATTTCTGTGGAAAGGTAGTTAAAAATCCAGAATGGCATCTTCGAGTAAAGCACGTTGACCAAAATGGAAATTTGATCTTGGCCTACAGACCTTTCGATCCCTGATTTGGCTTTGTTGGGCAAGTGGTTTAGGAGGGTTGGAGTTGCCTGGCAGAATTCGGCTGTCTATAGGTGAGTATCGTTAGCAAGAAGTGGTATGGGTCTAATTGTCGGGAATCTATTATGTGTGCCAGTGAATGTGTCTAGCGTATGGGGAGGGATTCTTGAGGATGAAAATGGTAATCACAAGTTTGGCAGTAGGCAGTGGTGAGGGAATCAATTCTGGTGGGACTGATAGGTCAGTGATGGCTCTGTAGGTGAAATGTTCTTGATTTTAGCATGCATTGCATCCACATCCTAGGTATGTGTAGCTGAGTGTTTTGCGGTAGGGATGGTGTGAGATATTTATTTTAGGAGGAATCTAATTGATATTGAGTCTACTGATGTTAGTGTCTTTCTATGCTCCATAATTGTATTTCAACTCTTTTGTCTTCAAACCCTTGTTCATTGGTTTGGAGATGGACTGGTGATGAGATCTTCGTGGTTCCTCTAGCACATCCTAACATTTGGTGGTTGACAATTGTATACTTGGTGATTCTTATGGCTCAACTGTATTCCCATCCAAGCCCAACTTTTTACTTGACAGGTGTGGCATGTCGGAGTGCTCCCAGAGGGCTTCTAAACAGATATCGTCAGTATCTTGACTTTAGTATATTCTGGATTAAAGAGGAACTTGAAGCCCTTTTCTTTATGCAATTTTTGTGTGGAAGACAATCCAACTACCTAGAGGTCTTGGAGCAAATTGGTATTGGTAGATCAACTGCATAATTTTGGTATCAACTATCAAGCTGTAACTTGTATTGCATGCACGGTAGGAAGAATGAAGATTCTGATGTAAAATTTGTATTCTAAAATACACTGATCTTGTGGTTTGCATTGATAAACAAGTGCAAGAACTTGTTTTTTTAATTAGAGCTTTAGAGTAAAAGATATATGAAATTTGTTGTATGGTTTGTCATTTTCTATGTGAATGGTTATAAACAACGATATCATCATTATTACATATATTGGATGCTTAGAAGGCTAATTTTTTAATCAAATATTTATTTTGATAGCTTTTTCTTTAAGAGAAGCTGGATATGGTAGATAGGGATTATATTACCTTTTGAATTGAAATTTTAATTTGGTATCAGAGACAGCTTATGCATATCCACTTGTGGACACTTATGGGTATATAAATAAGTCACAAGTGAGGGAGAGTGTTAGAGAAGTCCTATATCAATAAAAGTAGGGCATGACTGTGTTTTATATATGATGTACCCTTCCACTCATTGTTAGGTGATTTTGAGTTGTAATTTCAACTTATGTTTAATATATGTTATTATGTGTTGTTCTTTTTTTTTGAATGTGTGTACCACATAAGTGGAGAATCATGGAACTGAGCTCTACATTTTATGGGGTTTGACACCTGAGCATAGTGAAGGAGTTTGGGGGCAAACCTCCCCCAACCACTAAGGTAAACTTTATTGTGTTATTTCATTAATGTACCTTTTCCCCAATATTATCTGTGGATAGGGGGATAGGGTTGCTATTAGTCTGTGTTGTGTATTCTATCTGTGGTTATTGGGTCAGTTCCGTGTTCCCATTAGTGTACCTTTTTCCCTATCGGGTTTCTTTAATGAATATTAGGCCATTAGGTTTTCTATTAGTGCTCTCTCTTTCTCTTAATCTTTTTTCTTAATAGTGAGTTTCTTTTGCTAACAAGGAGAGATTTACCACTTGTCTCTCTCCTGGAAATTAGTTCCTTGTATTATGAAAATTGCAAGATGACCATTTGCTATTATTTTTTCATTTATTCTCGTTCTTTCAGGTAAAATTGGAGGGGGATATCAACTTAGGTGTAGCTTACTACAAGAAGGCCTTGTCCTACAACTGTCATTATGCTGATGCCATGTATAACCTTGGTGTTGCATATGGTGAAATGCTTAAATTTGACATGGTACGTATGTTTTATGTTCATTTACTAGAATTTTTGTCCAACACTCCATAAATTTGAATAAACTTTTTGCCTCATGTTCATATTAGAGTAGTAACAAAATGCAACTGTATAAATGTGTAGGCAATCGTATTTTATGAACTTGCATTGCACTTTAATCCTAATTGTGCGGAAGCCTACAACAATTTAGGAGTCATATACAAGGATAGGGACAATCTTGACAGAGCTGTGGAGTGTTACCAGGTAGTTTTCTTACTACTTTTTGTTTAATTGTACAAGTTTTATCATATTTTCCTTTCCATTCCTTGCAACATCCATGTATTCTATTTTTGGCTTAGCCAAAACAAAGTCTAATATGTAGCCTGGCATCTCTCAGACAGCACTGTCCATCAAACCAAGCTTCTCTCAGTCACTTAACAATCTTGGAGTTGTGTACACTGTGCAGGTTATCCTCCCATTTTCAGTAATATTATTTGAGTGATGCAAAGTGTGCAAGGAAATTTCTTTGATTATTTCATTACAGGGAAAAATGGATGCGGCAGCAAGCATGATTGAGAAGGCAATTACTGCAAATGCCACATATGCAGAAGCATATAACAACCTTGGTAGTAGTTACTTTGCCTTTTTTAATTTTAATTTTTAACTTTTGTGCCTTTAGGGTTTACAATACGACCATCTGAAGTTCCTACGCATTTCCATGTGCAATTTGATTTTTTTTCTTCCTGATCTAGAATTTTAATTTCCATCAACAAAAACAATGAATGTGAAGTTATGAAGTTGGAAAGTTCTGTGCAAATAACCACTGTAGTTTATTTGTTTTTTCATCTATTATACTTGAATTTCTGGCTGAAAGTTTGATGAGTTCTTATCTTTTTTCATGTTGAAGTAAAATTTTGTTTTGATTGCTCAAGAATATCTTGTTGGAAAATTTCAACCACAAATTTATGCAACCTCCAGTGTATCGTCTCCACTCATTTTGTATCCTTCAATGCTGGAGTTAGGGGGGTCATTGTTGTCATTTGCACAGTCCAAAACTCATTTTCCTTCACAATGTGTTTTATTGCTTTATGGCCAATTGATGTCATTGACACTAATCGTGGTACATCATGTGTTTGCTAAATTCTAACATATCCATTTCTTTACACTTTACATGTAGGAGTTCTTTATAGAGATGCAGGTGAAATTACACTATCCATAGAAGCCTATGAGAGGTGCCTTCAACTTGATCCTGATTCACGCAATGCTGGTCAGGTAGTTTAAGCATATGATTTTAATCAAGTCTAGAACCTTTTAATCATATATCATGCTCGTTTGTTTACTATTATGTAATGGAATCATGGTGTTGATGTGACATCTAATCATTCATTTCATTTTTTTTCCATGATCTCCTAAGAAAAAAAAGTTAGCAAAACTTCCGAGGTTTTATGCTTTGATGCCTCAGTTATTTTAGTTCCTTAAATGCTGAGCGTGGAATTCCACTCTCACGTCTCATCTTGAATGAGGCAAGGCACCGACCAATAAATAGGAGCATTTAAACATAAATGTTCTTATGGAGAACTTTCAGTGAGCTTTTGTTTGTTTGCATTCCCTTTTTGCCTTTTTATAGTTCATTGCACCTAGTTTGATGTGAATATGAATTGCTAGGAATTCAAAAATATGGAAGACTAAATTGACATTGTTCAACTATACTACCTTTTGCCTTTTCGTGATAACAGGGAAACATAAACACCAGTACTTGTGCTCATCAACAAATATGGTACAAAGTGTGGGAAGGGAGGAGGATGTAAAACAAGGAAGATGGGAGGAAGGGTGCAGGGGCAGGGAGGGGAGAACCGGAGAAGGATGA
Source organism: Cymodocea nodosa (assembly GCA_036874045.1). Taxonomy (NCBI): domain Eukaryota; kingdom Viridiplantae; phylum Streptophyta; class Magnoliopsida; order Alismatales; family Cymodoceaceae; genus Cymodocea; species Cymodocea nodosa. The sequence continues at coordinate 328,688 of JAZBRI010000008.1, forward strand.
TGGGGCATGGAGGGTTGGTGGAGTTTGGGCTGGGAAGGAAAGGATGGGCATCCGATCACTCAAATCCAAACCAAACGAAATGATTTTTAATTGCATGGTTCACTTTGAGAAATCTAGTTGTTCCGGTTCAATTTTTCAATTTCCTAAACCTACTTATATGTTTCAGTTTGTGATTTCGTGGTTGTTTTAACTGAACCAAAAAATTGATGGCAAGTTTTTAATGCATTAAAATATGTTTAGATATATAAGCAATACACATACATATGTTAATATTATAGGCTTATTCAATCAGTAGAGCGTATCTATACCTTTTTCTGTGAAGTAAAAGGAAATCATTAAAAGCAACGAACTGTAGGCAGACTTAAGTAAAAGCCAGAAAACAAGATACTAAAAAAGGGATTTCCATAAGGAAAAATCCAAGCCAAACTTAGAATACAACTCTAGCTAGTTGAAAGAACACATCACAACTCAAAAGGGAAGGACAGACATGAAGACTAGGCAGCATCATCCTCGATCAAGGCAACACACTCACCTCTCACCTTTTGGTCTGCTTGACCACCTATTTGACAACCATTGACTTGAAGTGATCCTCATCATTAGTACCTTGGATGACTATTGTCTCTTTCTAACTACCCCCACCACCAAACAGCATGGGGGATCACCAGCCAAATTTTCCCATTGACCTTATCAAATCCACCTTTCAACACCTAGTGCTCCCAAATTTGAGATGCTCATTTCCTGTTCTACCTCCAATCCAGACAAAGTTGTCCACCATTTGGCAATAGATTTACGTTCAAAAAATTGGTGCTGCCAGCTTTCTATCTGTGATTGATAGGTGTATCTAAGCCATTTATACACATGAATAATGATTCATTGGAATAATTGACCACAGTTTTTAATGAAAACATAAAAAAATACAACATCAAGTTTTTGTTAGTAAAAATTATTTATCACAATTGTCACATTTTATTATTAATATTAAAAATTATTGACTGTGTTTTTTTAACAGTAGTCACATTTTATCAGTAGTGTTTAATGTTATGAGCTATCAAAAATGCCATTGATGTTATAAATAGATTAAACCAAACATTAAACTAAACTGAAGCAACTTGAAGTAGTTTGGATTGGTTCAACTTCAATGATTTGGTTCAATTTGAAGTGTTCAAAGCAATCCATATTTGATATGCTTCAGTTTGAAATTTTGCTTGAAACTGAACCATGCCCACCCTATGGCAAGGAGTCAATGGGGTTAGAAGGGTCAAAGGCAGGAGATCATTTGTTTTAAATTCCCGACAAAATGAACTCAACAAGGTTTATATATTCTAAAAATTTAGAAAGTAAATGGCCTAATTTTTTTTTGGTTCATTTATGTTCAAGTGCACAAATGCCTTTATTTTGTGTGAAGAAAATGAGATTTTTGGGTGTGTACATCTCCTAATTCTCAAATACCTTATTTAGCTTGTTTATCCGGTTCAATAATGAAAAATGATCATTCATCTATATTATAAATGAGGAAAATAAAGCAGATGCATGCATTATAATAGTGTAGCAAAGGATGACATGTATCTGTCATGTTTATTACGTTAAAGTAGAAAATGATATTTTAGCTGATATTGTTCAAGGACTTGTATTTCGTATGCAATAGATATTCTTTTCTCAAGTTAAATTAAATATTTTTTTTGGTAAAAATCAATTTCAACATATATTAGAAATAAATGCATAATTATGGAGAATTACTGGTATATTTTCATTTAATTCCAGCAAAGATTGATTCCTGCTGTGAATAACTTTGGACCACCTCTGGTTTCAAAAGAAAATGGCAAGCTTTGTACCACTTATGTTCAAAAAATAAGTTTTTACCACCTTAAAAAGAATTTGTCAAGGAAAAAGTTTTGGCCATGACTATTACATTATGCTGGACCAAAAAATAATTAAAATAGACTGAGAAAATCCATGATGGCTTCCCTCAAAGGTAGCAAGATCACTTATATTTCATATCTTTAGGTGAAAATGACTACATTTGTCTTTAAGCACAACTTAATCTCCATCGAGCTTTTCTAAGTTTTATGAAGTAACTAAAAAGTATCTAACCCTTGACAGGGAAGCCCCTATTTGATTATAGCCATATTTTTGGTTGGATTTTTCTACAAGTTTTTATTGGTTTACGAGTGTCAGTTGCAATTAAATGCTTGAATTTGGTAGCTTATTACTGTCTTTTTTCAAATATTTGACCTCTTCTTTTGATTCCTTTTATTTATTTCTACCCAATTTTGCATTTGCATTTTTTGCAGAATCGCTTGCTGGCAATGAACTACATTGATGAAGGTGTTGATGATAAACTTTTTGAAGCTCACAGGTAATGATTATTGTGTTTGGTTCCTTTTATTTCTTTGAAATGATTTCATTCAAGATGCTTCGTAATGGTGTTAATATGATCAAAATGTAGATTGTGAGACAGGTTCCTTAAATGGTGTATGTATAATTGTTTATATTTTTGGATCTGGAATAACTGTTTCCAATTGTCTCATTGTTATTTTGTTGTTAGTCCATGCATTTTAGTTTCTCATGGTGTCTGAACCAGAATAAATCGTCTGTTATGACCATGCAAAATATACTAAGATCTAAATTTCTGGTCGATGAAATTCTAGGTTCATGCTATATTCCTAGCAATAACATTTGAATTTTATACACTCTCTCAGGTATGGGAGGTCACTTGTCTTCCCTTGATACTTATAGATCAGTTGAATCCTAATTCGAGAGTATGGTGCAAATTTTAAAAAATTATGTATTTGCCTCCATCACACCAGGAAAATTTACCTTCATTTGATGAACTCACCATGCAAACATGTTTTCCTTTTGTATTGTCTTCTCTCATCTACATGTACTTTTCAATCTTGGTTTCTGAACAGTCGTATGCACATTTTCCTGTGCATCAACCATTTGTCAGAAATTTTTTAAATTTCTTCTCCAACATTTACAAGCAACATCACTCTCCACCATTCGTTTCTGAACAGTTATGCACATTTTCCTGCACATCAGTCATTTGTCAATCTTTTCTAGGAGGTTGTTGCAAGTATTATATGTGTCAAAAATATTGCTTCAATCCTGTTTTAAAGCTCAAACCTTGTCATCTGAGATTAAAATCTTGACCTAGGAAAACTTTTGTGATCATCCTTTTCTCATCCAATGACCTACTTGTAGTTTTCTTGTTTGTGTATTGCCTTTTTCCTGAAAATTGCACTTTCTTATAGGAAATGGGGTGGACGTTTCATGAAGCTATACAATCAGTACAGTAGTTGGGATAATATCAGAGACACAGAACGACCACTTGTCATTGGATATATTTCACCAGATTACTTTACTCATTCAGTATCATATTTCATTGAAGCTCCACTTGCTTATCATGATTACGTGAAGTACAAGGTTGTGGTGTATTCTGCAGTTGTCAAGGTGATGTATATTTGTCAGCATATAGTTTAATATGTGCATTCTTTAAACTGAATATGAAGGTTGCATTTGATTGAGAATATAAATTTTCTGCATAAAAAAAACTCTGCAGTAACTTGTTTTATTGTTTTTATGCATTTTGCATGTTTCACCTTTTTGTGTAGTGTTTCGTCATCGTTGGATTTAGTATGATACTTCAGGTTTTTTTTTTTTGTCTTGTGTCATATTTCTATATCCTCATGAATTTATATTGGCATGTAGGCTGATGGAAAAACCTATAGGTTTAAAGAGAGAGTTTTGAAGAAGGGAGGGATTTGGAGAGAGATATATGGAATAGACGAAAAAAAGGTAGCTGAAATAGTTAGAGAAGATAAAGTTGATATTCTAGTTGAGCTTACAGGTCATACAGCCAACAATCGTCTAGGTGTCATGGGTTGCAGGGCTGCTCCTATTCAGGTGTGTGCAATTTATTCCAGTTCTACCTGATGCTTTTAATAGTCATGGAAACGTTCTCTGTTACTTCTGAGATAAAGGGCATGTTGATTGTCCATCAGAAACTACTTCATGCCGATTTTTTTCAGTCTTTCTGGTACTATTAGATAAATTTCTTCCATTTCATTGGATGCATGGGAAGTTATATTATGTAAGCAGAGATCACTCTGGAAATAGGGCATGACATGGTTTAGAAAATACCACGAATGACTAAAGTTATATTTTTTTCTGGGAATTTATTTACTTTATGAAGGAAAACCATACTGGTATGATTATGCCCATTGTTTCACTTTATCTATTTTACAAGTTCATGATATAATGTTTATAAATCGGTTTACTTGATGGTTCTTACATCGTGGAACTTTTATTGGAGAGAAACCGTGATTTTAGAATGGAATTAACTTTATGTACTCTATCCATTGCTGTTTATTTCTCAAGTATTCTTTTAAGTTTAACATATATGAAATTCTTAATGTGTATGTCTAGGCAACATGGATTGGATATCCAAATACTACTGGTTTGCCAACCATTGACTATAGACTGACAGATTCGCTGGCCGATCCTCTTGATTCAAAACAGAAGTAAGAATAAATAAAAGGATATTTTTCTATCAAAAATTTTTTTAATTATTTTTTCCATTAAAATAAGAAATATTGGTGGTTTTCTATAGGCATGTGGAAGAGCTGGTTCGTCTTCCTGAGTGCTTCTTATGTTATACACCTTCTCTCGAAGCTGGACCAGTTGTAGAAACACCTGCACGTTCTAATGGTTTTGTTACTTTTGGGAGCTTTAACAATCTAGCGAAGGTAAATAGAGCTATTTATTAACACTATGCCATTGGTTCCGTTGCTTCATGTAGATTAAAACCTCCCATTTCTGCATCTCATTCTCAGATTACACCCAAAGTGTTGCAAGTTTGGGCGAGGATATTATGTGCCATGCCAAACTCTCGACTAATAGTTAAATGCAAACCCTTCAGTTGTGACAGTGTACGGCAGAGGTTTCTCTCAATGTTGGAAGACTTGGGCTTGGAGCCATTACGTGTTGACCTTCTTCCCTTAATTCTCTTAAATCATGACCATCTACAGGCATATTCCCTCATGGATATCAGGTAAGAGCTTGAAACCACATGTTCCTTTTTGTTGATGTTAGCATCTGACTGTTTATATCTGTTCTGCCAGTGGGACTTTTCACATGATCAACTCTAAAGTTTATGCTAAACAATTTCTAGGTATTTGGATCAAGCATTTATGATCTAAGGAAGAAAATTGTCTCAGTATTCAATTACTTTTTAATTCCTTGAATAACACTTTATAAAGGCGATATTGTTCAGATCATTTTTTTATGGAATTTTAAGCGGTTGGAATGGTAGCAAATTGAGGAAAAAGTTGGGAATTATACTTATGGTTATGTTTACCTCTACTCCTAACTAATTGAACTGAGTTGAATGCTTGTATTTCAACATAAAATCATAACCAAAGAATGCAAAATGGCTTAAGCCCATAATTAGTCTCCTGTTCTCTAGATAGATATGGCTTGAAGGACACTGGGCAAGAAAGGGAGAACATTTTGTTCAAGGTTTTTAGCAACGGGAGACCAACTTGGTAGCGTGAAAGGGTGGTTAGTTTATGGTTCAATCAGTGACTCAGGTCAAATCTGTGATATCAGCGTCACATCATAATTAATAAATTTTCAGTGCATGATGTCGGTTGATACTTAAAGTATTGACCAATATGTGCCCTACCCATTCATCAATGACATGTGCCATCCTTAACAACATGAGTCAGGCCCTCCATCTACCACCTCACATGGATTGCTTTTGCATTGACAATAATTTTGATGTATCAGCTCTGCTCTCTAATTTTGTTTCCATTTATATTGTAGCTTAGACACATTTCCGTATGCTGGAACAACTACAACGTGTGAATCTTTATACATGGGTGTTCCATGTGTTACTATGGCCGGTTCCGTTCATGCCCATAACGTAGGTGTCAGCCTTCTCACTAATGTTGGTAAGCAAAATATATTCATGTTGAGTATGGATAGACAACAATCTTATTGTCTTCAAACGCATGATTTTCTATTGAACATTGTTACGCTTTTGTGAGAATTTCGTGTGGTGGGGTGGACTGATATTTCTTTTGGTGATAAATAGAAGTTACTCCAGTAGCTCGTGATTTATGTTAAGGTCCATCTTATTGTCGAAATGTTCACTGATGTTTTGTTATGGCTATTCATATTTTAACTTTTAAGAATCGATGCCCTTCAAATCAAAGTATCTACTGTAGTACGTACAAAGTTTTCATGCATAGAAATGAGAAACAAGAAGATTGTGGGTTTGTCATACTTAGAATTATAGGATAAGATGATCTGTATCTATTTGGTGCTTGTTCAACTTTATTTAGCCTCTATTTTTATTGATCTCTTTGTGATTCTTTTTAGACACCTCACAATATAATTTTTACCCTCGTTCGTGCTTCTTGATGCATCATACTATAATTTGTTTTTCATTATTAGATCTAATTCTATAAATAGCAATGTGAGGAAAGCGATATATTACAGTGCTTCTATTATCTTGTGCTGATACTTCACCATGTGTTTAAAATATAATGAACGATGCGTTTGTTGGTTGATTCGCTTTATGTAAAAAATATTAATTTTCGGAAGCATTTTGATTAGGCAGCCACCATGGTATTTGGCAGGTCATGGGGTCCTATACGTATTTAAGGTGTAATTGTTTCATTGAGCAGATCTATTACTTGATAATATGCAGGTTTAGGACATTTGGTTGCCAAGACTGAGGACGAATATGTTAAGCTTGCTCTTCAATTGGCATCCGACATAGATGCGCTTTCCGATACGAGAATGAGCCTCAGGGAACTCATGCTGTCATCTCCAGTTTGCAATGGTGCAAAATTCACACTCGGTTTGGAGAATACATACAGGGATTTGTGGCGCAGATACTGTAGAGGTGATGCACCCGCCTCGGGGAACGTGAAAGTGCTTTCGGAAGAGGTTTCACTGAAACTTGCGGATCCGATCTCAGACGAAGTAGAGAATAAGGACATGCAGGCGAAGGCAAATGGTTTCTCGGTTCTCCAAGCTGACGAGGTTACCCAAGAAAGTTGAGCATATGCCGCAATCGATGGCTGACACGCACCCAAGAAGATCGTCTTCTCCACAGAAATAGGGATAGCTTTAATGTGATTACCGGTCATCCTATCTAAAACGCTGACGGTTGGTGTTCAGGTTTTTTTGGGAGATTAGTGCTACAACGTCAATGTATTAACATTTTCCACCAGGGCTGGGCGGTTCCGTTCATCATTCATGAGTAGAGGAAATTATGGAGTCAAATTGTAAAGCAGCAGTCGGAAGCAATGATCATTCAAAATTATTACTGGATTAAACTCGAGGCACCAGTCTTCCGTGTGGATCCGAGGTTTCTTGTAAGGTACGTGTCTACGAAAGAGTGGGGTATGATAGGCACTGGATTGATTTTGGAAAACCAACGAAAGCCGCTAATGAGACTAAAACGTGGAGATAAATATGCCCCGTAAATAAGTCGAATATGGAGAATTTTCCCACCAAAAAAATATGATGATTGTTAGGCACTGGAAATCTTCAGGGCAGTCGCCATCTGATCTATATTATCCATACCTATAATGCTAACATCCATATTTGTTTATCCAATCCAGATGTGCTTATAATGGATACAGATTTGCATTTTCTTTTGCGTGTTCATATTGTTTAAGATTCAAATGATGAAAAACTACATCCTCTCAACAATTTCAAAACTACGAAGGAGCAAGAAATCCTACGAACTTCTCAGGATAATCTAAGCATTCATTAACTAGCGTAAGCACAAATCTCAGCAAACATTTAACGTAATGCACACAGGATGCATGCCAAGTCAACCGTAATCGTCTCTAATCTGTAAACGAGAACGATAGCCCAAAAGCAGTATCCCAATCAATCTTTAACCATTGCTTTCAATATCTTCACGTCATGGATAGGCCTGATTGACATGATAACATGCCCAAGTTAAACCATTAAGACAAGACATAATCGACCGAAGTAATTTGATCATATTCTCAGGAGACCAAGGAATGCAACAGTTAGGAGAAGAAAATTAATTAGTGTAAAAGAAATTAAAAAAATTTATCAGTGCAAAAGGGTTGTTATTGTTGTTGTACATTCATTTACATGTTGGATTTCTATTGAATGGCAATCTGTTAGACAGTAAAAGTTACTTCAAACCTAGACTCTTTTAGAATAACATCTAACATAATCTATATTTATAACTTTAAAAGATAAACTGGATATAATTGATACTAACGACCACATACATTTCTCTTCATAATAAATTCTAACAAATTTTCTTTTATGCATTATTCTATATAGTATATTTAATTAGTTGGTTTGCAATAGTTTATACTGTTGATTTCTATTGAGCCTAATCTTGACCTTTGTGTGGTATTCATTCTTGTTTCGCTCTTGGAATCACATTCAGCAGCCTTTGGAACAACTTGCAAAATCCAACCATAAATGACATTGTAGCCTGAGAAGACAAAAATGACCTGGAGCTATTTTCTTCACAATGTGCAGCATTGCCGAGGTCAGAGACAATATGCGGTTGGAGTATGAGGATTCTTGTGTTAAACAAACTGGACTATGGTCTTCCTAATTCTCACACACCTCAAGGGTAAGCACTAGTTGACCAAAATTTAGGATATAATGTAGATTAACTTTGTGGCATGCTTTCAAATGCTTAAATTTTCTCCTTATGTAGTTAATTAACAGAAGTTACTGTTTATAAACAATAAGTGAGAGAAATATCCTAGCATAGTATCGTTTAAACCCTCTCAAAGAAGCCTGTGACTTCTAGCCATTTTTATTTGTAGTTGATTTCCATTACATAGGGTTAGAAATTGGAATGCATACCTATCACTGTTGTCAGTTTGCACACTTCCAAGCCTTTTGATGATTTCCATCCCTTTACAAACTCTGCCAAATATTGTATGTTTTCCTGATCAAAACAAAGTGAAAACAATTCATAAAAATGACAATGTAGTTCTAGAAGATACAGTGTCTGCAAACATATAAAAAGTATTTTGGTGGTGCAGAGAAAATTCATCAAACAGAAGTGTTTACAGCTGCAACCTAAATAAAGCCACGGTTTGCTTGCCCTATATTTGTGAAGAATAATTTCAAATTAAAGAGAAAAATGCAACTTTCAGATCCATATTCTATATGAATCAACTCCAAGATAGGACTTCTGATCAATGATATCTGGGTTCAAATCGTTCATTTAAATGACTATATTGTCAATACTTATATTTTAGTATACAAATATACATATAAATTCACTGGTACATGAATTAATTACAGCAGGCATCATATACTGCACCTTCACACGAGCATTATCATCCAGTCAAAATGTTGTAAAGAACAGAAAATGGACATTATATTAATGAAAATGACTCAAAAGATGAGATCTAGAAAATAAAAAGGTCATCTAAATGACCAAAATGGAAAAACATAACCATTTTCTCAGAAAATAGGGAAAAATGGTCATTTAAATGGAAAATGACCATTTTTTCCAAATCACTTTTACCATTTTTCCAAAAAACAAAATGGATTGAAATGAAAAATGCTTAAATGACCAATTTCCGTTTTTTACAATAATGCATTTAACATGAACACATGCTATCTTTGGGGATCTCCTTGTAAGGCATACGTCCACATGCTCTCATCAGTTTCTTCATCTAGGTGATTTACACCTTGCTTATGTTGATCGTTTGTGATATCCACAAACCTATAAAACTAGAACTCCAGATCAAACTAAGTAAAACGTAAATGAATCAAAAACAAGGTTGGCTAGCTCGATGGCATAAAAAAAATCGTGTTCTTCCTCCCAGCAAGTGGGTATTCTACCAAGCGCCACCAACTAGCAATGGGTCTTTTCAGGCTAACGGTTAACGTGCCTTCCTGCCACACTTTTCGGTGATTAATCAATAAAAAAAAAGCAAGAAAAATGAATCTATTATTGTTACCATCGAGAGATTGAGCTGGTGCTAGGGTAATAAAAAACTGGCTGCCGTTTGTGTAAGGACCAGCATTTGCCATGGATATGATACCGGCACCCGTATGTTTCAACTCGGATTTTATCTCATCTTCAAACTTTCCACTGCATATCCAGCAAAATTCATCAGTACTGTATCTGCTAAAAACTCCCAAGAGTATTGCAGCCCCGAATTATCAAATTAAAATTCACCGGTAAGGATTACTTTACAAAAAGTGACGTTCCTGGTCACTACAAACTTACCCATAAATTGATTCTCCTCCCCTTCCCGTTCCGGTCGGATCTCCACCTTGCACTATGAAATCCTACTCCCAACAAACAAAAAACCTGTATGAGCACCCAAATCCGCACAAACCGAGACCGAGGTGATGATTAGGTGAAACACGAAGAGTCGGAAAGAGCAAAGGAAAGAAATACAAAAAAGAAAGAAAAAAGAACCTTGATGATCCTGTGGAACTTGACGTCGTCGTAGTACCCCCTCCTCGATAGCTCCACAAAGTTCCTACAGGTCTTGGGCGCATGCTTGAAGTACATCTGCACAAGCACGCAGAAGCCTGGGTTTTTTTGGTCGAGAATAGATCGCACCTCTTTTGGTTCCCTAGTTTGCAGGGTATGAAAAAGGGACAAAGCTGAAAAGGAGAATGGCAGGGAGAGAGCTTCCTACCTCGACTGTGAATGGCCCCATTGACGTCTCTAGGGTTACTTCCGGCGGCCCTCCATCTGCGCTTGCCCACATCTCACTCGTCGGAATTCTCGCTTCTCCGGCTCACAGGAATGAACGAATAATCACGGGCGAGTGAGTTACGTCGCAGCGCAATTCGTAATTTCTATTAAGATTTAAATCTTAATAATCGTAAAACTTATTATTATTATCCTTATAAAAATATAATAAATAATTCAGCGAATAGACTTTATAAGCAAATATTTTAGAGATTAAAAAAATTATGAGTATTTATTGAAATAAACAGGGACCGGATTCTCGTATAGCGCAAGGATCCACGAAGCGTCATCGCACCACCTCCCTTCCTCCTCCCATCAACCCTCTGGTTCTCTTCCGCTCTTCGATCCGTGCACGTTGCGCCACTCCCGACCTTCGAATCTCCCCTCTGAGGCAAGTGTTCCACTTCCCATCCGCAGCTCATGGATTCGCTCGCTGTCCTGTGAAGCAGACCTTGATTTCCTATCAGTTTCGTGCTTTTCCTTCTTTTTTTTTTGGGCGCAGACCGCAGGTGTATTTTTTTCTCGACAGACTTCGGTAGGGGTGGTCTCTTCTGAAGCATATGACCTTTCGGAAGGTTTGAGTTCACGTTCGTGAATTGAGGCCTTGTGATTACCAGCCTCTGATCTCTTTTATGAGGCCAATCAGGCTTCCGGAGCCGCCGAGCGGTTTCGGGACACCGGAGATTTTCGAAGCTGGGGCTTATAATGTCATAAAGCGTGCAGTCGTGATCGGGAACGGGTTTGCTGGAGCCGAGAACCAGAGCATCGGGTTGGTTCGTGCACTTGGGCTGTCCGACAAGCAATTACTCTATGTAAGGCCTTTTTGACCCCTTACTGTGCCGTCAATTTTGTCACTGATGGAAACATGCAACACCAGTTCCTTTAGGGCCGTCGATTGAGCCAAATGAGTCAGGCTGACAATGTTTAAGCTTGATTTGTTTATTTTAATGAGCTTAAAATTATGTTTGTGTTTGATTCATTTTTATCTTGGACGAGCATTTTTCAATCAAAAAATAGGGGTCGTTTAGCGAGTTAAGAAGAATTCATAGATCTAAAGGCTAGTGGTATGTCTGTGTAAGGTTTTTAGGTGAGACGGTGAAAGATAATATGTATAGGGTTAGAATACTTCATGGTAATTTTATAAATAAATCCTTATAAAATATGTATTATGAATAATAACAAATTTATTTAGAAATTTATCAAGAGATGCCATGTAGATAGTATTCTTTATAAGACCATATAAATATTCAAAAATAATTGTATGTATTTCTAAAGGAGCTTCAATTGAATTGAGCTGTTGGTTGTCTTGTTTATTTAAACAAATATAAAATTATGTTCAAGCTTAATTCATTTATGTACGAGTCATGCTTGAACTAAACACAAGCTGTTCAATGAACATTAAGTAGGATTGACGACCCTAAGTCTATCACCCTTCATAAATATTTTTTTCTGAAATTTTTGGAATCAGCACTAAGACATCATTTGGTATACCCTATGGTTATTGATCACAAACCTTGATATTTAATGCTTAGAAGCAATTATCTGAAAAATGAAATAGTCTAAATATTTCTTTAAATATGATTAAAGGACGTATGATACTCTTCCATAACCTGGTTGTTCTCTAGTGTCATGGTTAATGTGCAAATGTTGATAAAAACAGAATATATTGAGATAAACTGTAGGCCGGTATCCAGTCATCAGTATTCTGCACTATCTTCCACAAAATACTCTCTTGAGACTTCATATGAATACTTCTTAGCATAGAAATGAGGTGGTGTCTTGCCAATGTCATTGTAAAGTGCAAACTTTACCACATTTTAGTGGAACATTATACCATATATGATATCAAAGATATTTCATGCTTTTAGGATGTTCAAGCAAATTGGCTTTACACTGATTTCAGTGTTGGTAATTTAAGTCTCTTAATGTTGTTTCCATAGGAATGTTCAACTGAAGTGAACCACAGGACTTTCTTGAAAAATTGTTGCATTTGTATTTCTTAGTTTCATGTTCTTTGATGTAGCAATTGAGATGCATGAAAGTTTATTGTTCATGATGTTCTTCATTTGGATGGGATTTGTAGCGTGTTACCAGACCAAGAGGAGGAATAAATGAGTGGCTCCGATGGCTTCCTGTCTCTTTCCACAAAAAGTTAGATTTTATTATAAAGAGGTTTCTCCGTGATCCACCACTTTCAGAGCCAATAGGAGGGAAGACTCGGGCACCTTTCCTTTCACCAAATGGGGTAAATGCTGGCTTGTCATCAGTTTTAGAAGCTGATGCCAAAAAGATTGCAGCAATGGCTTGTGAGACCTTTGAAAAGTATGTCTCCTATTTGAAGGTTGAAATCTTTTGTGATATTTTTATTCTATGGAAGTTTAAAGCATGTTATTAGATTATTCATGTTCACCTACATCAAAGATGTTTAGAACTGAAATAAGAAATTATGTTTAGTGCTTTACTACTGGAAGATGCAAGGGAAAATTACAATTTAACACCTTAATCCCATTGTGGGGTTGACCACACGAATCCTTTCTTTTTGTCTATTTTTGTATATCACCAAACCTTCTGTTAGCATATATATGTAGTTCGGCCACATGATCTCACTTGCCTTAATTGGGGGTTGAAGATGATTCACTAATAGTGGGTCAAATGTGGCTGACTGATTGAGGACTGAACAATTTGGATCTTGATGTGATTGGGGATCAAAAAGGTGGCTTGTATTGCAAAGTCAATCAACTAACCTTCTGTATGAAGCCGACCAATGTCTTTCTAATGTTTAAGTTAGATGAATTAGATCAATTGAGATCACATTGAATGTGTAGGGAGTTACATGCACTTGTCTGCAATACATATTTTCAGAGGTATTTATAGGTGTTATCTTGACTGGTGAGTGATGATGGTAGGTGAGAATCTCCCAACTTGTTGATGCATGGCATGGTACCAACATTAGAATGTGTTGCTTACTTATCAGCATGGGCTCTTCTGAATTAGAGAGCATTGTTCCCTTGCTTGATTGTCATTGCTACCAATTGTGCATGATTGAGGAACCATTAACTGATTTAGTGGGACTGATTGGTCTGTTCATTAGTGAAAGAGAATCGAACTTGGTCAGAAAATAACTTTTTGGTTAGTTCATTGGTAAAAGGGGGTCAGAAAAGAACCCTTGAAAATATATTTATGATTTAATTAAGTGAACTATTTCATTGAAATTGATATTATAAATTTACAATTTTGGGAAGATAGCTTCTGTTTTGAGTCAGTCATATTGCTGTTTCTTTATCATTATGTAGCATAATTCTACTGACTTTGGTGCTTATTTGATAGTGTTTCTTGCCATTACATGATATTGTTGCCATGCATCATATATGAAAAATTGTTATTCCTCCAGGGAAGGCCCATTGTTGGTTGTTGCATCCGGTCGTGATACCATTTCATTAGCAAGTTCAGTAAGGCGCTTGGCACCGGACAAGGTTTTTGTTGTTCAGGTTTGTGATCACAAGTCACATCAACTTTTTTGTAGTGTCATTGAATTGCCTTAAAAATCACATTACAAAGTTTTCATGTTTGTATGCTAAAGTATATTAATGTATCAGGGTTATGCATGTATGTAGTTGGTTTAGTCCCACATTGATCAAATTGTACTGGTCTTTTCCTTGTAGCCTCTATATATAAAGGCAATGTTTCTACCAATGAACAACATTCATTTCCACCTATTTCTTTATTCTCATATGGCATTAAAGTTTAGATTTTGAGAGTCCAAAAATGTGAGACATTTAGGTAGAGAGGAGGGAACCTTACAATGAACAATAGCCCAACATTCACCATAGGCACCCGTCCTCTGACATCTAGCCTCTAGGGTGTGGCTCTAGGCTGTTGATGTCATTAGGCCACTAGACTCTTCTTGTTGCTGCTGATGCAGTGCTTCTTTAACTATATTTCCTTCTTCCAATGCTATTGATGCCCACACTTGGGTGATTTTTGATGGTGAAAGCTCCCCATTTCCTCTGTTGTCTGCTTGGCTTTCTCATCACGACAAGTTTGCCATCCTTGCAACTTCTATCCTATTCTTTTGCCATGCCATGAACCCTCTTCTATCCCTGCCCCCATTGTCATTGCCACTGCAACCACCATCATTACCACATCCTCCTCCACTTGTTACAATTGTTATCTCCAGCCACCACTGATGAGACCATAAAAGGCCTTTACCATCATCAACACATCCTCCTTTGCTATCCAGTGCCCTTTATGGCCACTCTTGGCTTGGTTCTTGTTGCCATCGCCTCCTCATTTGTTGTCCATCAATGTTTGTCAACAAAAGGAGAAGAAAGGTGTTTGAGGAAGAAAGGGGAGAGAGAGAGAGAGAGAGAGAGAGAGAGAGAAATAGAGAAAGAAAGAAAGAAAGAAAGAAAAAAGAAGAGAGAGAAAAAAGGAGAAAGAAAAAAAAAATGAGAGAGGGGAGAGAGAGAGTAAGAGCACAGTGAGAACCAGTAATCTGAGTTATAATCTCACTATATGGGATCAGCCACATGAATTCTTTTCTTCCAAGTATTTCTATTTATTGTCAAATTTTTTGTTAAATTGTATAAATTTAATTTTTTTCTTGTAATTTTTAATCATGTAGTTTTAGAGTTACCTCTACTTCCTTTAATTTATTTTATGCTAATTAATTCTCATCTCTTAAATGGCACTTTCCTTGGTCTCCTAAGAAAAGTGAGTGTATGCTAAAATAATTCTCACAAAAATATCTTGAGGGTAGATCACATTTATCTACCTATCTTTACTTCCTAAGAGTAGACCGCATTTATTTGTCTATTTTACTACCTTATATTATATCATCTGATAGTTAATCCACTACTATCGAAGATATAATTCTTTGTAAACTTATCTTAAGTTATTTCTATTACTACTACTTCTGCTACAACAACTATTACCTTTTGTTATTGCTGTTACAACAATTGGTTTTTATGTTTCTCTATATATCTTTTGTTTTCAGGTATGTTTAAGTTTTGTTGAATTGTTATTGAGTCTACCATAAATTATTGTTGTTGAATCTAGGTATATTAATGTATTTGAGGTTATGTGTCTGTAATGGGTTTAATCTCACATTGTTAAAGTTGTATTAATCTTTTCCTTGTTAACTGTTATATATAGAGATGCTTTCTTTGCTAATGAACAAGATTCATTTTCCACATATTTCTTTGTTCTCACAGCATGGAATAGATTCAATGCTTTGACTTTTGCATCATTTTTGACTTACAAACCATCTTTTCCTTTCCTTCAGATCCAACATCCAAGGTCACACCTGGAGCGGTTTGATATGGTTGTTACTCCACGTCATGATTATTATGCTTTAACGCCAAATGGACAGCAGGAAATTCCTCGATTTTTGCATCAGTGGATTACTCCAAGAGAACCACCTGGCAAGAATGTGGTATGCTTTCAACATTCTTGCTCTTAAAATTATTTTTTTGTAGCATTTTTTTTCTTGTCTCATATGCATGATTTTGAATTTCAGGTCCTCACCATTGGGGCCTTGCATCAGGCTGGTGCTGCTTCACTTAGAGAAGCTGCTATAACTTGGCATGATGAACTATCCCCTCTTCCAAAACCCTTGCTTGTGGTTAACATAGGAGGACCCTCAAGTAAATTGTGTGCTTTTCTTATACACGTTTCTGTTAGTTTATTTAATGAATATAGATGACATCCAAAATTATGTTAAATTAATGAGTCTCACATTAAATCTCTGCAGAAGAGTAATAAAAGGCCAAGACATAAAACCACATCACAGGATAATTGAAGTAATAATTCTGAGTTACCACGTCTTCCTCCCCTCAGACATTTCTTTGTTTTTTGCATTTGTTGTTATAGGTCACTGTCATTATGGTGCAGACCTTGCCAAGCAGCTGACATATTCACTTGAGAATGTACTTCCAACCTGTGGAAGTGTGAGAATTTCTTTCTCCAGGAGGACTCCTCAAAAGGTAGTAGAAACAAGGCATCGTGTCTTCATGAACTAAATAGCTTTACTAATTTTGAATAAACATGATTAAGCAACCATGACATTATATTATTGCTTAGAGGGATTTGCTTCAAATTTCATTTTATGCTGCAGGTGTCAAGCATAATTCTGAAAGAATTTGGTGATAATTCAAGGGTTTACATTTGGAATGGAGAAGGTGGTTCTAATTTCATTCCCACGACAGAGGAATTCTTTAAATTCTCTGGAGTATGAACTAGAATGTCTAACCTTTGATCTGTTACTAATTTCAGGTCCAAACCCACATTTGGGCCATCTCGCATGGGCAGATGCTTTCGTCATAACTGCTGATTCGGTCAGTATGTTAAGTGAAGCCTGCAGCACTGGGTATGCATGTGGGATATCGTAAATAATTATGGTTAATGTGTCAATATTTTGCTAGGTTCTTGATGAACCTATGGAGGTTAGCCCATGTGGGTTCTTACTGTTACTTTGTAGTGGGAGCCTCATGATTTAGGCTTGCCCATTTATACGGTTTATGAATATACAATCATTTATTTATGATATAAAACTTATTTTGTATCTATTCACAGTACCTTATAATATAATTTATAATAACTTGCACTCATCCTACCTGAAAACTCCTCAGTGTCTACTAAAAAAGCCTCCTGTTTTTTTCTTTTTCTTTGATTTTCCCTTGAAGTCCTTCCAGTTCTCATTGTCAAATTTCTGCAGGAAACCTGTCTATGTGATTGGAGCTGAACGCTGCAAGTGGAAATTTTCTGCATTCCATAAATCTTTATGTGACAGAGGCGTGGTTCGACCGTTCACTGGCACAGAGGATGTAATAAACCATTGAATCAAATTTGCACCTTTAGTCTCATTTTTGCAAATAATTAAATGTATCATGCTCTTGATTGCTTTAACTTAAATTTCGTCGATGGTGTGCTGTGCTGATGAAATGATGATAATACTGACATTTCCATAGCTTTGCCATTGCCAATAAACAAAAAGGAAAACTCACAGATAATCACTTAATCATTTCAACTAGAGATCAATGAAGTTCATTATCTAGCCAATAGAAGAATCTAATAATTTATGTGGAGTGTTGAGAGATATCATATCATTCTTTCTATGGAACTTGAGAAATTTATAATTTTTAGTTGGTAGTCTCTTGGTTTTTCCTCTCATTCTGGTAGCAAAAGGTAGTTGCTAATATGCCTTTCTACGTGGATAACATTTTTAGAGAAGAACAAGGAATGTAGTCGACAATCAACATGTTAGGGAAATGTCTTAGTTCACAAGGTTGGAAAACAACTGTGGGTGGTAAGTAACATGTGACATGGGAAAAGTGCCATGGATTACTAACTGATTCATCATATAGTTATCTGTGATTGCTTACCTGTCGTCAGTCTTTGGCAGGCTGTAAATCATGAAATAGTTATTATGATCTTCATATATCCTGCTCTTATTGAAAGGATCATTCTATGTTTTGTTGGCTTATCATCTCCATCATTCACCTGATGGCCTTGTTCATGTTATTTGCAGATTTCTGATAGTTGGAGCTATCCACCACTTAACGACACTGCTGAAGTAGCTTCTCGTATTCGTGAAGCTGTTGCTGAGAGAGGATGGAGCCTGCGAAATTAATCTCTGTTCCTATGTCTTTGTACATTTTTCTTATATTCATTTTATTCCTCATCTTACAGTTATCAATTTAGCCTTCGTTATATTGCTTGTCCGGCTTCTAGAGCTATAAATAAAATTAGCTGTGGCTTTTAGGTTTACAGGAGGGAAAAATGGTAAAAACACTTTTTGGAGAAAGCACTTGCATTGTGCAAAAAAGTTCAGTGCTTGGTTTCTTCGGATTATATTTTCCTTCCTTTGTAATCGGAACAATGCAATTTTCAGCTTTTCCTTTATAACCAACCTATAATATCAATCAGGAGGATTTCGCGGCAGATCACGGAATCACAGTTGGAGCCAGTGCTTACTCTCAAGAGTAGAGCGGAGAGGCATACGAGGATGTGAACGACACAGATGGGGTCTGCTTTTCAAATCTGAAGTCTCCCAGTTTAGTACCAAGGATGATTGACAAGGACTTGCCATTTGTATAATAATTTTTTTGAACATAGCTGTGAATCATATATAACAGCCTTTTCTTGTTCCTAGAAAGTTCTGCATTTTTTTGGACCATGGCAATGTTTTATTTAACTTTAAACTTAGGTTTTCTTACATCAAAATAGAATAGAAGGTCACAGTTTTCTTTAGATCTCTTTTTTTCATTAGTTTGATTTTTTAAACGAGGGTGCATTTTTATGTGATTTGCTACATGAAAACCTCGTGACATCATGATTCGAGTAGCACATGGATAACGACACCGCTAACATCGTAAATAATAATATTAAGAGAATGTTCGTTTCACATTTGACGATATAGAATTCATTTAACATTAACATGTAATTTGACGGTGCGCTGATCATGTACATGTTGTCTTCTCGTACGAACAGGCCTTCAAGATGGTCAACAAGGATTGGTGATCGTAGATAGATGATCATCATCCAAGGGCCTGTTTTTGAAACTTATATAAATGAACGGTGCCAGATTAGTCATATGATTATATTTGCAATAAAAATGAATGAATGAACAAATGCGTCTTAGTTATCCACGTGGAGAAGACGAAGGAGATTAACAAAGCAAGACCACGGTAGCATTAATTAAAAGAATACAATTTAATTATAAGAATACAATTTATCCACGGTAACCTTAAAAGAATGTAATCGAGTTGTATATCTTAAGTTAGAATACAATTTCTAAGTTTTTTGTAAGTTTTAGAATTTGATCATGGGAAATTATGTTATTTGAAATATCACTCAACTAATGTAACCTCCCAATGGCAAAATCAATTCTTTATATAACCTCATAATTACTTTATATCTAGTTAACTGATGTAATTTGATCATACTGAAGATTATGGTTAGCTGACACAAGACCCATGTGTCGAATGCTTTTCCTTGCCATTTCGGTCTTTTGACGAGAGCTACAAGTGCAATTACTGTTGAGTGACAGAGTTTTTATTAAGAATCTATAACTATCGTCACCATTAAAAATAATAGAATAGTAAGTGTTGGAATAAATAGTTTTACCCAATTTAGTTTAAAAATAATACAATCGACTTTTTCTTAGTAAAAAATTGATTTTTGAGTAAAATGAGACATTTCAACTGTTTGTTAGATATTTTTTGTTTCTAGCTTCCTCTTCCGCGATACGAATTCTAATAAGAAATATTTTATTGGAAGTGTTTTTTTTCCTTTTTTTTTTGGGGGATATACTTCACTGATTCATATTTTTTAGGTTCAAATTCGTCAAAGTTTATTTTACCCCACGATCCTGATGAAGTACTTAGAAATGACGTGGAAATTTCAGGATTTGCCACGTGTCCGAATGCGGTACATCTGAAGCTGACTCATCAACTGGTTGAGGTGGGAGCAAAAGGAAAGGTGTGCGCCCTCACGACCATTAAAGGCAGTCACCACCCCCACACGCCCTTCCTCTCCGCCCCCTCCATATCCCCAACACTCCAAACCCTAAAGAATCCCCTCCCGAATCCTGCCTCGAGTAGGGATTCCGCCGATGGTTCGTTTCCCAGGTTGTTCGCGGGTGGAAATCGAGGGATGACGAGTCGGTGTTGGAGGTCGCGCCAGTGATTGATTTTCTTGTTGTTTGGTGAAGGTTTGTGGTTTTCAGCAAGAAACGAAGCATCTTCTTTTTCTTTTGTTTGAGTTTTCTGTCGGTTTCTTGGAAGTGGTAGACGCGGCTAGCTTGCGGGCTGTGGTCTCATGAGAATTGTCAGGGGAATGCAGAAATTGGCTTGCGCGGAGAAGCAAAGCGTGCCGTCTGTTCTTGGCTCGGAGGATTCGTGCTGGCGTCCTTTTGGTATCACAGAGCCCAAAGTTAGGACTCGCCACAAAGGGGTTAGGGATATCTGATTGATCGTGTCGAGAAAGGTCGTTTCTTTGCCTAGATCGGTCGCCCTAAGACTAGGTATTGCAATTAGTAGATCTCGCGTCGTCACAGGATGACGAGGATATTGGTTCATCGTGGTTCGTCATCATCGTCCCCAAGTTCCAACCGCTCTTCTCAGCAACCTGCTCCTCAGGCTTCATCATCCTCCAGGGAAGAAGACGAGATTTTTCAGGACCCAGGTGGTGGGGAGCACCCCTTACAGGTATGCGGAAGTAACGAAGGAAGTTCATCGATCAATGAAGATGGTCAACTGGAAAATGGTGACAATGTTGTAAATGAGCCGAGGACAGATATAGAGAAGGAAAGACTTCACTTTGGTGGTATCGGGGATCCAGAAAATCTCATTAAGGACTTGGAAGGCTTGACAGAAGATGCTGGTGGGTCATTTCAGGTCGTCTCAGGACGCTCTTACCCCCCTCCACCACCTCCTGTCCTGCCTCCACCTGTTCCATCTCTTCGTCCTGCAATTTCAAGCCCACGGAGGACACTATCTGGGGGGACTACTGCTGCTAGATTAGGCTCTTCAAGAAGACCATCTGTTTGGCCAGCTCTTTCGACACGGACTTCCCAATCTGATTCTCAGCCTCCGTCTTCCAACTCTATTGCTGAAGCAGAAGGTTATAATAGTGCTGATGAGCAAAATTCCTGTTATGGATCCTCTTATTGTGATCTGGTAATGTTGTTTCTACTTTTTGAGGATAGATACTATTTAGGGTCGGCATGAAATTCATGTCAACCTTGGTTTCCTTGCATGTTTTTTTGTGAATAAAACTTGGCATGCACATTGTGTCTCAGGAGAGGGAGCAATTGTTTGAACGTGAAATCAAACGAGTAAAGGGCTTGGAAATGAAGCGAATGATTGCAGATGGGAATTGTCTCTTTCGAGCTGTTGCTGATCAAGTTTATGGTGACCCTGAAACACATGATATGGCTAGGCAAATGTGCATTGATTATATGGTATCTACCAAGTTTGCTCCAATTTACTTATCCAAAGGAATTGCAAATACCTTGATCAATGATTTGAGTGTTTTGTCTTAGAAAGTTGTCATATTACACATGGTTGGATCTTTTAAGTTTTATGAAAATTTCCATTCATAATTCAAATTGAGAAGAATGGATCACAAGAACAAACTGCTTAGGTGATACGATTGTGTAATACTTATGATATCAGTGTTGTATATTTGAAACATGATTATGGTCCATTCTTGCAAAAAAGAGAGCAAATGGTTCATTTTTGTCAAATCAAGTAATGAATGGAGTTTTTTTGTAAATTACACTTGGATTTCAATGCCATTATATTCTTGATTTACCTCCCTAGCAAGTTTTTCTTCAAGTTTATTACATTCAATCTGTCTTTTCTCCAGGAGAGGGAAAGAGACCATTTCTCTCAGTTCATAACTGAAGGTTTCTTGTCTTACTGCAAACGGAAAAGACGAGACAAGGTATTTCTTCAGGAAGATTGTGATTCAACCTTCTGTCTTTAATTTTTCACATTTTATGAGATTATTAAATTATGTTGATGTAGAATTTTGCATATATTTTTAACAACTAAGATGGAGCACATTTGTACTTTTGAAAAAAAGATGTTGCACTTGTGTTATCATATGAGGTATACTGCATGTATGCCATGTCATCATGGTTCATATAAGATATATATTCTATAAACTATTCTTGGTGTCCATGTACATGATTCTTGAACAATAAATTTGACATTTTCTGAAGGCATCATGAACTTATATTGCCTTGGTCCAGCATATTAGATATTGAGGTGCTTTCCTCTTGTAACTTTTGATTGGTATTTAGAGATGAAGTTGCCTTTAGTATGTTGGGTTTTCTGTTCATCATCATCACCTTCTTCTTGTAGTTTAGGTGAAGCATTATTCATATTGCAATGGTTGTCTTACCGCAGAAATTCTATGTCCTTTTAGGTGTACTAAGTGCATTTTCTCTTGTAGGTGTATGGAAACAATGTAGAGATCCAAGCTTTCTCTGAGATGTATAATCGACCAATCCATATATACTCATATTCCACAGGTTTGTTTTCTTTGATGGTACTTGATATATAATTATGTACTTTAATCAAGACAAATAATCAGTGAATTGTAAATCATGTAGAACCTATTAACATTTTTCATGGAGTATATGCCACTGACAATCCTCCACTGCGACTGAGTTATCATCAAGGAAATCATTATAATTCTCTGATCGATCCTTGCCAACTGACCATTGGTGCTGGCCTTGGGCTTAGCAGCCTACGAGGAGTAAGCTTTTAGATTTATTTTATCAAAGTTTAGTCTTGATTGAGCTAATGTGCCTAATACCTTTCCTGATGTATATTTTGATCTGATATGTATTCCATGATTTATCATCATTATGGCTAGTTTGATTTTCTGGAGCCATTTGGAATGCATAATTTGAATGCTAGAATCAAAAAAATTGATGTCTACCTAAGGCTTGGTGATTGAAACATTGTTGTCTGGTCATGCTGTTCAAATTTACATGCGCAGAATGTACTCTGTAGACTATATTTATGTAATAAGTTTATCTTATTTATGGTCTATAATTTGCAGAACAAAAATATGCTTTATGCCATGGCCAGATATTGTTATGTCATGTTGTAAAACTTTATTGTGATACTCTGTTACAAATTACAATTAATGAAATGATTAATGGCACCTGCAAAAGTCAATAGATGTCCATCTTTGATTATTTTGCACATTGAAAAGGCTTTAAGCAAAGGAAATGAACTTCGACTGTAAATTATTAAGGTGGGTGTCTAGGCATCGGTTAGGTGTCTGGGCCATTTTTCATGGCATGATGGATACACACGTAGGTCTGTTCCTCTGCTTTATTAAACAGATTCTCTGGTGGATTCATAACTGATTCCTTTGTCCTGTAGGCTGTTATTTTTTTAGTTTTTATGTGTTTAGGTTAATTTCTGATTATAAATCATTTTTATTGTTTAAAATGTTATTAATTTGTGTCTTTTGTTTTGTTTTCCACTTAAATGCTTTTCTGTTTTATAAACTTTTTTGTTGTCTTTATACGTTGATTTGTTTAGCTCCAGATTTTACCTTATTTTGTTTAACTAAGGCCTAAGTGCATAAGGCAATTTTTAATATATTTGTTTAATTGACTTCTTAAAAGCTTGAATCCTATTTTTCAAACTATTTCAGATGTTACAGTGCTAATATGCATTTATAAGTTATAACTTTATATTGATATTACAATTTAATATGTTTATCTTGATATCACGATAACAATCTAAGCTATAATCCCACTGTGAGGTTAGCCACATGAATTTTTTTCTTTCATGTATTTCTATTAATATGTTTATTTTGATGCTTGGATGCTATTTTGAAATATATTTCAATTTTACTTAGTCATTAGTAAGCTAATGCTAAATATATAAAAGCTCAATTGTATTTTATAATATTTAATGTAAGTAATAATAATGCTGAAAAACATACAACTTCAATTTTTTTGATTGGCACCATGGTATGGTGTTGCTTAGGTGACACCTGGATGCCTAATAAGCTTATTGCTTGGTTGTCTTGGCACCTTAGTAAATATTATCTCAAAAAAGTCTTGCATATTTGTGGCATAGTCCATGATTTTGTGAACTTACGCCGGTAAGTTATAGTGTGGTTCACTTTTCAAAAAAAAAAAAAGGTTATAGTGTGGTTCTAGAATATAGACTTCTACTGTTCCCTGTTTAACAATTTTGTCGCATTGTTTTTTCCCCTTGTTCTAAAGGTTGTCTTCCTTCTCTTTTCCAGGCAAATATTGATAAGGACCAAGTCAAGGCTGCTATTGAAACTCAACAAGATCAGCAAATTGATAATGTGAGTACAACGTTTTCATTCTTTTAACAAGTTATTTCAGGGAATTTTGGCATGAGAATTTCAAGGAAAATGGTTCTGATGTAAATTCTCATGTTGCAGTAAAAGAGATTTTATTAGTTGAAAGGGAGGTTCCAACTAGATAGATAGATGTATGCATGTATGTTTCATAAATGGCTGGTTTTTTAGTTTGTCTTTCTAGGGCAGTTCATGATTTTCTGTACATATACAAAAAGTCATATATAGTTCACTTTTACATTCTTTATAATTGATTTTGGTGTTTTATCATGTCATATAGCTGTAACTTGGGAATCAGTAAGTTCTGACACTTGAAATATTTACATGAGTGGAATTAACCTAATAATGAGGTATGCATGTTATTAATTCGGGAGAACAATCTTTAAAATTAAATTATGTTTTTCCTGGTAGCAGGCTCTTTTGGCTGAGGGTCGCTTCTGCTCGGATTTGGAATACACTGAAAAGGAAATTGAGCAGATGGTGCTGGAGGCATCACGTGTTGAATACCTCGCAGATCAAAAATTTAAACAGCTTGAGCCCAGTGAGTCTTCAACATCAGCAGCTAAACCATCGTCTTCTGGAACAGGCAAGCGTGCTTAATTTTTATGACCTTTTTTTTCACTTGTTTACGTCTTTCAATTTCAGCGATGATTATTATCACATGAGATATGGAGTTTGTCCACTTGCTTGCATCAAGTGACTTCAAATCGCATCGATTACTGGCTTTGTTGATTTGTGTGTTGTCCTGACGTTGACATTGTGTTGAATAACGCAACAGGAATTGGTGGGGGGAAGAAAACAGATTCGATGGGGGGAAATTACAGAAACTCACACGAAGCCTCACTCAGCAAAAGCATGAAAATATTGCTGTCCATGGGCTTCACCTATTTACAGGTTGTTGAAGCGTACAGCATCTTTGGAGATGACATTGATTCTATGATCTGTTACCTGCTGGACACTGGAAACAGTGTAATCTCTCATGGAAACTCCAGACAAAAAGGGAAGGCAGCTGAATGAGAGCGTACTCCGTGAGAATTCCATGTAAAATGCCTTCCTACGAGTGTGCGTACTTGTGAGCCGAATCACAGGATACGCTTCTCTGAAGGGTCTGCGCTTACGCAGAATGACATGATACATGATCAAACAAAAGCAAATCATTTAAAAGTGCGATCTCTCATAAAATGATTTGGTCTTCGATGCACTTTGTGCTTGTTGAAATCTCAATAGCAGGCGTCTGCAAAATCAATTTCTCATTCCAGTAACACCTCTTTTTGAAAAAAAATCGACTGGCAAGTATACTACTGCCATTTGCTCGTTTTGGGTCTTTCTTCCATCCATTTGGAACCTTTCTTCCCCTATGTCGGACATTATTTTTATAATGATTTATAATTACTTTTATCTTATGTTTAAAAATAAAATTTAAATGCATGGTCAGTTAATGTATCACATATTCTACCGTATGTTTATTAGTTTTAATTCTGTTGTCAGCTACTACGAAGAGTTCGGAAAACCACCGACGGGTGAATGAGATGTAAGTAATATTTGAAATGATTAACTGAAAGTCGTAGGTCCATTTCAGATTTCTTCGTGTGTTGTTCTTCAATAGAATGAAATATCATGATGAATTACTCTTTCCAATCTTAAGAGGATCCATAACTTTGATAAATATAATCAAATATACCGAAATCGATTGACAGGTCCGTAATCAGTCATACCAAGAACTCTCCGTTAGCATCAAAAAAAATCCCAAAGTTCGAAATCTGCTTCGGTAATTTCTTGGTAACTCTTCTAAATTTAACTACGGGTGTGAGGAGAAATATTTGGTTCAAATTTGTTCATTTAAATTCTTTTTAATATTGTTTTGCGCTACATGGAAATCTTCATACCAAAAAAAAAAAAAAAACACGAAATTAAGCCGGATCCGTGTACCCGAATAATGCACCACTCCATAGACCCGGACCATTTACAGGTTTCAGCACGCTTCTCGACCCCCTGACCTTGTTTGTTCCTCGCAACGAAGTAGAAGCAAGTGAAGATTGTGGAAGGAGAACTTGCCAGCCATGGCAGATCCTTCAGAGCAACGAGTCCTTGTACTCGATCGTGCTTCCAGAATGACCCGGGGAAAAAGGTCTAGCTTTCTCCCGCGAATGATACTTTCCTTTCCTTTCCTTTTATGATTTCTTGTGGTGAAGGCGGCGGTTTTTTATCGAGTTGGACTAACACTTCCAGTTTGTAGCTCTCGATAGATATCTTATTCTACCTTGTGTTTAACAGAATGACTAAGCTGCTTGACGGGGAAATCGAGGAGGACGAGCTGTTTTGGAACCAGGACGCTCTTAAAGAGGTACTATTCGCATTGAAAATGCCAACTTTAAAATGTGATATGCTCTCTTGTAACTGAATGATTATGCGAATTGCGATTACTTTCGAAATAGAATATTCTGTGTATACGATTTTCTGCCAATTTCGTGTTCTGTGGCTGAAAGTCAGTTGCATGTAGCTTTTAAAATCACATACCACATTCTTTTTTTTATTCATCTTTCTGAACTTTAATTTTTCGCCGTTGGTTTTGGTACTTGTGTATCCTCGTACCTTATTTCAGGAGGAAAATGACACCAATTATGTCGATGAAGGAGAGTCTGTCGATGAATTTGATAGTGATTTTGATGAAGATGTGAGACTATGCCATCAACGTTTATGAAAGCATCCTATATTTCTTTTCTTTGCTTTTGAGAATAAACCTACTTAACGAAATTTTTGCTCATTGGAAGGAGTCTGAGACAGAAGATGTTGAGGAAAATGCCCCTGAAGAGAGGTTTTACTGACTTACCTTGACTTGCCTTGATTATTCTGTTGAGTAACCTTTTCAAGTATTCCCTCAGGCTCAAGCCAAAAAGGAAACTGGTGTTTCCAGGGAAGCCCAAAGCAAAAAACAATGCAAAAAAGAAGGATCCAGTAAAGCTCAAAAAAGAGAGGGAGGATTTAAAATCTGCAGAGCCTCATGAATCTAAACAGACGGAGAAGCAGGAAGTTTCTGGGGAACTTGGGGAAGAGAGAGCTGTGAGGAAGTCAACAAGAACAGCCGTCATTGTCAGACAGGCTGAGAGAGAAGCTATACGTGCAGCAGTGCAGGCAACAACAAAGGTCAATACTAATCTTGCCATTTCTTCTTTCCCTAGGTATTTTTGCATGGTCTTCTTTCCTTCTCTGCAACTGTAGTGCATAGCCTCAACAATTGATCTCATGTTAATTTAGTTTAAATTTTATATTTGGTTATTTTGGAAAATTTTATGCACTTTTATGAGCCACAACAATACAACAGTATTTGATGTGTCAACTGTTCATACCTAGCTTGAAGCCATAAAATATATTTTCTTTGGAACTTTTATAGATTATTGCTATTGTCAAAGCTTGGAGCACTCTCATGGTTTATCATGAGATGCAATTTGGAATTATGTCACAACTCACGATTAATTGTTCATATAGACTAAAGATTGTTTATTTCCTCTTGTAAAAATAAAAATTCAGTGTGTAAGGCTTGTGCCATTGGTGGATCTAGGGAGGGTTCAATTGTATGCAGTCTTACCTCCACAATTGTATGCAGTCTTACTGCCATTGTCTTAACCCCTATGCCAAGCAAATTCACTGGGAGAAATATGTGTCACCTTTTCAAATGCAGACTACACTATTTCCTCAACTCACCTACTGCATCAAGCAATCTTTTCAGATGGTTGCTCACAACATCACATCAATGTAGTACCATATCAAGCAATTTCTCTAGATTGGTAACTCACACAATCATAGCATCTCATCAACTCAGTCACCACATTGAGTGATTTCTTTAGATGGTGGCTTACATTATCACATCAACCCAGTCATTATGTTCATGCACCTCTAGCTAGGTAGTGTCCACAGAACTGAGATGACTTGACCATCACATTAATTGACTTAATAAGATAGCTACCTATCATCATGCATCAGTAGCCACAAAGAGAGTTCCAAATAAAGATTAGAAGTAAATGATTAACTTTTAAACAATAAGCAAAGGAAAATATTATGATAAACTCATCCTTGGATGGTCCATGTCTTACCTTATTACACATGTAGCATGCTATCAACTAGCTGAGCTTACTTTTTAAGGCTAATGAAGTTGACTGAGTTACTCTGCTTGGCAATGAGGCTTGCTAAGCAAAGTGAGGGGCCCTTGCTTAGGGAAACTAGGACTTTTTAGGGTAATAAAGCAAGCATGACTGGTAAAAAAAAAGAAGAACCCAATTGGGTGGTTGACTAAACCAGAATGAACAGATCATAAAGCATTTCAAGAAAAATAAACCAGAAGGTTGTGGTTGGTTGTTTGTTTGGTGTGCTTTTGTTGATGCAGATGGCTATCAAGTCTGATTAGCCTATGGCTGCAAAACATCATTGGTTGGATGGAATTGACAGAAAATGTGATTGGTTGACACTGATTTAACAGAAGAAACATATCCACAAATACCTCACTTAATCCACTCGTGGGTAAAATGTTGACCTTATAATAAACTTGGTCTTTCCTAATTGACTGAGTGAAGAACACATCGTAAGCTGGACCAGTACGGAAATTTTAAAGAAAAACTTTGTTTGATTCATTTGATGTAATCCATTTTTCAGATTTATCTAGAATTGTGTTTCATTAAAATTTGCAATCAGCAGCCAGTCAAGAGGAAAAAAGAGGGTGAGGAGAGGAAAATGACTCAAGAAGATATGCTTTTGGAGGCTGGTGAAACAGGTGCTTAGTTAATTTTCACTATTTAAGCAGATTAGAATTCAATAAAAAGGGAATTCTTTTGTCTTTTTGATAATTCAATGCAGAAATCAGGAATATGAGAAATCTAGCACGTGTATTGGCAAAAGAGGAAGAAGTTAAGAAAAAGGCAATTGTACATAAACCAGTTTACACTGGTCCTCAGATACAATATTGTTCAAAAGACGGCAAGTTTTTCTTTCCTTGAGTCTCAGTGAAATTGAGCCATATTTACAACTGGATGAGTTTTTGGAACATTTCTTGATCCATAATTGGCATTTATTGGAACATTTCACGATATTGGCATTTATTGGCTTGATTCTCTTCTTTGTGTATTTCAAAGTACATGTCTTTATTATTTTGCATATTCCAATCTTTTTTCAGGTAAAACCTTTCTTGAATTTAGAAATGGTCTGACATTTAATTCTGAATTAAGCACTTCACCAGCACCATGTAAGTAGATGAACTTCTTTCAGTTACCTTATTGTTTTCAAATTGCTATTTAGTCTGAACTCGTGTAGATTGGGTTCACTGATAATGCATCTTTATTGCCATTATTCGTGCTGGATAAAGAGCTTCAAGAAAACTTTCATTTAATTAGACAATGTTCTCTAATTTGTTTATGTCATGACCATTGTTAGAATTGACTCTGTCATTTTGGGTTTGGATAAATTAAAGGATAAAACTAGCAATAACTCCTCTGTCATTTCTTCTGTTGTGTGCATTCTTTTGCCATTTTTGAGAAGGGGAAGTTTGAAATTTATTAGATTTTTTGTCAAATTTTTACTAGGAGGAAAGTAGCTTTACTTTGGTAATGTTCTCATTCTATTATTACTTGCATAAGCATTAGCAAGGTGCAGAAGTTTGTATCTTTCAAATGTTATTGAAATTTCTAGATTAAGTAAGCTCATGCTGCAGAGTTCATCTCTTTTGTAGATCCCAAAAAGCCTCTCTGCGTGGTTACAGGACTTCCAGCCAAGTATGTTTTTCACTGTGGAGAATGACCTACTTTCAATTTTTTGTTATTTTGTAATAATACAATTTCGACTATAATATATGATACCCTGCCTATATTTTTTGAGCAGACCCTGTCAAATATATATTTTGATATTTTTTTTGAAGAAAATGATATCAATTGGGCAATTATATATTGAGTGCAAGCTCGAGCTCAAATAACACGCTTCCACATTTGTGATTTATGATGGTTCTCTGAATGTTAACTCTACATAAATTAGCAATACATTGACAGTTCTGTAAAGAAAACTCTAGCCATGTGAGCCATCAATACATTAGAAAATGTCCTGCAGATCTATTGGGATACAGACTACGGATACTACAGTAGTCTGTAAATCATAAATGCAATTTACTACATAACTTGTATGAGTCAAATGTTGGATTTATTTGAATTCTAGAACTTCATCACAATTTAATTGTTGGGTCAAATCGATGCACACTTCTTTTATTTTCCTTACCCAAGTCTCCAATGCCTTATTGCTGAATAGTTCCCTGCAGAACAAAACCATTGCTAAGTTTGTAAGGTTCTTGTTTCATTACTTGATGATGAAAATCACAAAAAGGTTTGAGTCTGTTGTTAGGGATGAGCTTTTTTACCATTAGATTGTCTTTTTTATTTGTTGCCAGTTATTTCTTAGCCGATGAGTTTATGCCCTTTTTTGCAAGTGCAGGTACCGTGACCCAAAGACAGGATTGCCTTATGCAACGATGGATGCATTTAAAACTATTCGAGAAAGGTTATTTAGTTGGTACACATCTGATGGAAATGCAAAATATTCTCTGTTTTACAGAAATCATATATATCACTATCAATTATTAAGTATATGTTCCTTATCTGTCTTCATCTGCATTTATTTGCCCCTCAGACGTTTGTTGTGTTCCTCTCTGCTAAGAAGGCGTTGGACTTCTGCTTCTCATTTTCCTTTTCATTTTTCTTGATTTAATACTAATAAATGATGGGAAAGGATTCATGCTGCCACCCTCGCAGTGGGGTCCAAGCGTTTTTTGTTTATATTCCACTAAATAATTTCTTTTGAGTGGTAAATTTCTTTCACCATTTTAGCAGTGGTCCTAGTCATTGTAGAGAAAAAATCTTGACAGGTTTCATGAATAGCATACCATTTGGAATTTCGGATTCTTCATTCATTGTCTGCGTTTTTGCATAAACAATTAGTCTAATATAAAGAAAGTAATCATCTCATTAAACTGTTACACCTCTGAAGGGTTAGTTATTGAAGTCATCCACTAATCGTTATTCTTAAAGTTATAATATGAACTTGTTACGCTTTCTAGATTCTTGAAAGAGAATGAAAGGCGGAACCAGCAAAACTTGGATATGGGCCCTCTTTTTCGTTCACTTGGTCAGGGATGTCCATTAAAGCAGAAAAGAACATTAAAAACCAGAGCATCCGATTTACGAATAGGAGCACGTTTAAGGCAGTTCCCTGCTCCCGAAAATGTGTCCCTGGAGTAGCTTCTAGAGGTTAGTCCACATTTTAGCTATTTTTCTTGCATAGTGTATATACTGCTCTTCTTGCAAATAATGACTTCTTTCCTCCTCCAAATATTATAAACTGTTGATTTCAGAAGTTCTCGCTTGTTTTTATAGCTACCATCTAGCATAGCAGGAGTCCACATTTTATTCCAATAAAAGCTATATCATGAGATTATCATCTTCATAATTAAAGGATTTATTCCTTTTGTGAGTTATAACACATTTGAAGAAGATATTCTGTTGGATGGTAAATGACAATTTTAAATTACTTAAATTACCTGATGTGCTTCTTTTTGAAATGCTCCCTGTATTGGTTGTTAGATCACATTTATTTGATAGTCTGAAAATATTCTGTCCATGCTGTTAATCCTCTCTCAAATTCTGATCGCGAAGGAAATTTGCTGGAGAAATCAACCGAGACAAACTTTATGGAGGGCGACAAACAACTTGGCGGCCATTCCAAGTTTCCAACCAGATTCTTGGAGATTGATCCGAGCGAAATGGTAGCGACCGATACAAGATCTGCATGGTTTTTCCATTTTGTGACCGGGGCAGGGGTCATTATTTTAACCGGGAACATGGTACAGAACAATGAGGCCATTTCTGCTGTGCTTGTAAATTGGTACTGAACTTTGTCAATGAATATCAAGAATTAATTATAATAATTTATTTAGTCAAAGGATATATCAACTCCTTCAATGATTTGAATCTTAGATAACGTAAAAAATACCCAAATGCTTGTTGCATCATGTACCACGTAATGGACAAAATTGATGTCGTAATTTTTTTTTTGCAAATCTCAACAGTTCCTTTCATTATGTTAAATTAATTATAAGACATGAAACCAAGAATTTTTTTTTCTTTTTTTCTATCCATCAGTTTTATCCATTTACACATTTCTATACATGTTATTTGCGTTATTTAATAGATAAGAAAAAATTATCCATTTATTGAATGGATAAGAGATGGATAAAGAATCATTCATGTATTTTAAAAGATATGAAATGGTTGAAGTGTTATTTTACCTATTTTATGTTGTTCTACCATCTAAATTAAATAGTATTAAAAATTTAACATGGCATGCAACTTCTGCAAATCTGCAATACTATTTCAAATATATTACAGTTTAAATCAACTATAACAATCCAAGTTCGTTGCCAAGCTCAATCTAATATCACATGTTTTTTAACCAAATCTAGCTCATTACCCACTCCACTCATACCCTCACATTCTCGTTAACATGAGGTATGATCCTCAAGTTACAATGTTGTTTGGTAAGAGTTGATTCAATATGGTAAGGTGCTTCATTTATAATTCTCGTGGGCTTAGTTATGATTGCCACGAGTTGAATTAGCTTAAAAATTATACACGTAGAAATTTATTTTTCAATGCGAAGAAGACTACTCGCACCAAAAGTTTGAGTATCGGACCGCGGGGTCCACGCATCTGTGATCCCCCGCTTCGCCACGTCGACGGATAAAGCCCAGCGGTGGCAGTGGTGGTGGAGGTGGAGGTGGTGGTTGTGGTTTCCGCCTTTCGCCCTTGCCGTCGTCGTCGTCGTCTTTTTCTCTTTCCCGTTTCCTTCTCTTTCCTTCCCTTCTCCCTTAGGCCACGAATTCCTCCCTCCTTCCGATTTGCTGTTCTCCATTCACTTCCCGATTCGAAGTAGCCGATGAAGTTGCAGCATTGCACTCCCACGTTCTCGAGGTCTGGATCTTTTTTTCTTTTTTTTTTAATTTGTCTTTCTAGTTATTGAAATCCTAAGGTCGCAATGATTGTAATTGCTTCCTTGCTGTTTTTTCCAGTCCCCTGGAAGCTTTTTGATTTTTGACGTATTTTGGCTGTGTTTTATTTAAACCGGCTTTGGAGTGGAACCGTATCTTCTGGTGATTTTCTGAAAACACTTGCTCTTTAAGCATGGGGTTGTAATTTTAATTTTTTTTTTTTGGCATAATTTGTTATTTCAATGCTTCGACCTGTTGCCAAAACAATTTGAGTTGATGACTGTTTGTACGTCTTTATGAGAGCACTTTGTTTCTATTAGAGTAAATTGTCTGTTCTCACGGTTTCACAAGACGATGAGTTACCAGTATCGTACTTGCCAAAAGCTTCTATCTTATTTTCTGTTTGTTGATGCCTGCAGCGCTTCAAGTTTACAGTCTTCAATAACAAATGCTGGAGACCGAATTTACGTTACGGAAGGTGCTGTCTTAAAGAAACCGTTTGGGTGTCATTGTGTTTCAAAGCATCAACGTTGGGCGTGTAAGAGACCAAATGAGAAGCGCATTTTCAGTTCTAGGTGGCTTGGATTTGGAGATAACTGGCCACCGTATCAGAAAAGGGAAAAAGTGCTACATTTGGTCAGGCTAGATTCCACAGATGATAGCGTTACTGTCAATGGGACACCACAAACAAGTTCTACTAGTGAAGTGCAAGAGACGAGGACTATGCTAGGTCATTCTCTGCCAGGGGAGGATCTTGGTGTTGGCCTTATCCAGTCTTTACATGATGCAGCAAGAACTATTGAATTGGGGGTCATTGAGCACAGTTATTCTTTGAAAACTTCTTGGATTTCAAAAGCATGGCTTGGTGTGGACAGAAATGCTTGGGTGAAGACTCTTTCATATCAGGTCTGCCCTCTACTATCCTCCCCAGTCATAATGAGGAATAACACCACTTTACCCAATTGTGTTGCATACAATGTAGTTATTTGCACACTGAAACAATATTTTCATGTCAAGTTCATTTATAATGCTATATTTGCTGGAACTTGGAAGAACCTTTTATATTGCTGCTATTTTGATCCCGTTGGCACTATCAAGTGACAGTTAACTAGCAGTTTTGACACATGCAAGAAAACTAATTGCATCTTGCATATTTGACATACATATCTTTTTAATAGAAGATAATCTTCTACTGTTAAAAAAGAGTGTATCATTGGTATTTTCAACCAGTTACATCTCAATCCTACTAATCCAATTCAAGATACCTGAGGTCTTAGTTTTCAACAAATAGATACATGTAAGAAACTGCACGGTTCTATTTCTTGAGTAGCCACCTAAGCAAATTGTATGTCATATCTTGATTCTCAGGTGAGGACAAACTTTGGCACAATTGCTCATTGTAATCTAGAGGTCATGAATTTGAATCTTATGAATTAGTCTCTTCATTTGTAGAGATTAGGTTAGATACAATAGAACCCTCCCCATGCTCCACACTGACAGGAGCCTCTTGGGTTTTCCCTTTTTTTAATTTAGATTTGTAGGGTGCAACCTCTTCCAAGATGTGCACGAAGAGCAAAGATGAGCCCCCCACCTGGAGTGACTTGATTGAGCTAATCTCATTTGAGATCCCTTGGTGGTGCAATGGTAGTGAGGTGAGCTTTGAACCACTTGCAGATCGCGATCTTAGGCCAGTTTACAAAATAAGATATTAAAATAAATATTAATATATTTGCATCCTAAGAATCTAATGATGACATTGTTGCATCATACTGAGCTATCATGTGTTCAATAATAAAGTAGTGATGATGTGACAGACATTAAAACCCAAATTGGTAAAGGAATGGAGGTTTGCAGACCTTGAAAACCAAGTTCACTCGAGCATCCACCTGGCAACAGCCTCTATGAGTTTATATTTTCTCTCTGAACTGCAAACAGTTGATTAATAACATGGGTGATTTTCAGAAATTCCTTTGAACTCTACTGACTAGATATTATACTTGGATATGAAGTAGTAGTATTACTTATTGGATTATGCTGAAAATATGATAATTTCTGGACTATTTTCTGACATTGCCCTGGTAATTTTATTTTATTTTCAGGTTGCTGTGCATTCCATGTTGCAAGCGGCAATTGATATGTGTTCAGGTGGAGATGGAAAGGATAGAGATCTTAGCATGTTTATTCAAAAGAGGTTCTTGGCTTTTATATAAGAATTGTGTATTGAAAGTTGTTTTTATTTGAACTTAGTAGGAAGCCTGCTTGCTTTATGGCGGGGACCAAAAGAAATGCAAATTATCATTCCCTATTTCATCCTCAAAAAACTGCAAAATATAATGACTCTTTATGTTCAATCCATAAATGAGTTGTGAGTAATTGCATTTGTTATTACCACTTGCCAAAAAGATTCGGAGTCAGATAAGATAGGAAGACTTGAAGAAGGATGCATTTATTTGGTGATTTGGTCTTTTTGTCATGAAGATATATTCGTGATTGTTAAGGCAGGAACGTGACTAGGCACTAGCCAAGGGCAGCTAGCCACCTCTATTAATTAATTATTTTTTTAAGAATAACATATATATAATAATATTATTCTCTCTCTCTCTCTCTCTCTCTATATATATATATATATATATATATCATATTTTTGTAATTTGTGTACAAAATATTTATATATAGAAAATATATTTCCAGATTATATACAAAATATATATTTCTGACTGGGGAGCTAGCTAGAACATTGGAAATTGTTGCTACAATCCTGTGAGAGGTGGGGCGAGAGGAGAGTGGACAAGGGTTTTTTTTATTGTTTTAGGGTTTAAAATCCTAACAAACGCTTATATATGACTCATTATGACTGGTTCTTTATTAGATCCTTAATCAGATTCACCAATGACCACCTAACTCAATGAGCTTGGATGCCTAGGGTCATGGTGGACTTGAAATCAGCCCAAGCATTTGTGTGATGCCTAAGCATTGCCTAGGGCTCACCCCAACAACCTTGGATATACTTATAAAGTGTTGGATTATTAAACATGTACAAAAAAAATAGTGTAAAAGAAATAGGAGAAAAATTAGTGTAAAAGAAATAGGAATGTTAAGATAGATAAGTGGTAATAGTATAAATGATAAGCTAAGAAATGATTTCATCTGAAATAAAGTAGGTGTTTTACCTATTGAGGATAAAATAATAGAATTATTTTAAATGATTTGATCATATACAGATCTATAAATGCACTTGTAAGGAAAAAAATACTTAAATTAGGTGTAACTAAAAGAGAAAGAAAAATAAAGAATTAATTGGTTAGAAATAGCAATGTTGTAAAAATGGAAAACATTACATGAATTGAGAATTAAAGCATTTTAAAAAAAATAGGGGTTTAAATGGTTTTTTTTTTTGAAAAAACATTATAAATAAAAAATGAATAAATGTAAATATATCTATAAATATACAAGTATCACAATCATCAAAATAATTAAATAAAATATATTCAATTATGCATAATACAATTTAAAAACATATTTTTATTATGTGTAATTGTCACTCAAGATTGCATTAGTTTCCTTTCTTTGCTTGTTTTCTTGTTTTCCTTTTCTTTGTTCTTAGGTTTCCTCTCGTGGAAATCCATGTTTACTCCTTTGTCTTGAACTTTAGTTTGCCTAAGACTTGTGTAAATCTTCTTTTATTTTCTTGATATTAATGCATCTTTGCTTGTTGCCACTCAAAAAAATTGTCACTCAAGATATCTTCCTAAATTGGAAAACATAAATAAATATATAATAGTACAATTAAAGTTATAGACAACAAATTAAATATCGAAATAGTGAGATGATATTAATGAAAACAACTCAAAATATGAAATCTTAAAAATGAAAAAAATGGAATGGATTGAGAAAAAGGGAAAATGATTGTCTTTTCCAAATTTTTTCAAAAAATGAAATGGATTGAGATGAAATACATTTAAATGGCATTTAAATAGTTTTTTTTTCATTTTTACAATATTAAGAAATGGTGAAAAAAGATTTAAAATTATATAATTTAATGAGGGATTGAAAAAAATGGAAAGAAAGTATTTGTGCTGCTAACCCTATATCGTTGGTTTTAAACATTGGTTCTTGTTATAATAGGTATAATTATTTGGCTTTGCAGTTTCAAACAGTTTATAGTTCATCTCCATCTCTGTGTTGCTTTTGTTGGAGATTTGCATCTCCCCGTTCATGGCCATAAATGACAAGAAAATGGAGTGCAAATAACAAGCAATAACAAGGAAAGAAAGTGTTGAGTTTGGATATATTAGTAGCATTGTTATGCATTTACTTTATTTGGTAATAAAAAACTTTTCATAGAGAAGGGTTAAGATGGAACCACCAAAACATTATGCAAATTTCATGGATCTTATTATCTTAACGAGACATGAAATTTCATCATTCAAACAATGTTCCATGAAAATTGTTACAACATTTAATAGGAGTGCTCTTGGGATAAGATGAATTTTGATTTTTAACAGCAGCTCCCTGTAGGAGTTAATTGATTCTTATTGACATTTTACCAAAATGCTCTCATCTTGGATTTTCTCTCTCTGAGATAACCCATTGAGAACAATTTGGTGAAGTGCTTTGGAGATGCAAAGAACTTCCAGACAAACAGTAAAGTCTGCTAAGTGTAATGTACATTGATATCTACTTCCATTTGCATCTTATTCCTCACTTTTTGAAGTGTTTTCTTAATCATCATTATGGAAGCTTCATCAGTTTAATATAAGTGCATATCTAGTACTTCCATTTCCATCTTGTTCCTCACCTTTTGAATTGTTTTGTCTAATTATCACTAGGGAAACTGGCCATGCTATCCATACAACTTTCCAACTAAACTATAACAACCATCAATCTATCGTAATGATTTACCATTACATGTGTCTATCATCTTTTTCCAGTGTCAACTGCTCTCTTCATTTATTGAATGGTTTGTTTT
Source organism: Cymodocea nodosa (assembly GCA_036874045.1). Taxonomy (NCBI): domain Eukaryota; kingdom Viridiplantae; phylum Streptophyta; class Magnoliopsida; order Alismatales; family Cymodoceaceae; genus Cymodocea; species Cymodocea nodosa. Next base: position 367,277 of record JAZBRI010000008.1, read on the forward strand.
TCATTGTCACTGCAGTTTGTTACGGCTCTCTGCTCCACTGGAAAGTTTAATCAGGGAAGAGTTGTCTGCCAAGCAGCCTGGTGCCCATGATTGGTTTTGGTCCCATCAACATCCCATGCTTGTGACAAGCTTTTTGAATCTTTTTGAAAGTGGTCCTTGTTTGAACAACACTACAATGTATCCTGGAAACTTTTGAAACCTTTTGTTAAATCATTCAATTTGGAATTTGAATAAGATGAATAACATTTCTTTTCTTTCATCTATCAGATGGAAAGGAGTGTCATCAGATATTGGAAATGTAGGTGATCTATCACGTCTCAAACTTGCATTAAGCCTCATCACTGCAATAATCAGACTTGGTCCGGCCAAGATTTCTTGCACACAATTCTTCTCCATGGTTCCAGATATAACTGGTAATTTGATGGATATGCTGGTTGATCATGTCCCCATTCCACAAGCATATACTTTGATAAAAGAGATTGATCTACAAAGAGAATTTCTTCTCCATTTTGGTCCACGGGCTGCTAAGTATCGAGGCAGTAATGAACAGGGTGCTGAAGAAATAGCCTTTTGGGTTGATCTTTTGCAGAAACAGTTACAAAAGGCTATGGATAGGGAAAGGATATGGTCAAGGCTTACTACTTGTGAAAGTATTGAGGTTAAAAACAGCAATTATTTTACCTGGAATACAGAAATTTCTTTTCTAGTTGTGAAATATGGCAGACATTCCCCAAATAGGCAATTATGTTTGGCTCTCTTTTTAACTAGATAGTTCTCATACTGCTTGTGTTACTCCTGTAATTTGTTTCGTAGCACGTTGATTTTCCCTCTTGATCCCACATTTAGCTTTCAGCTTCTTTTGACTGATCATTCTTGCCTCAACTATTCTCAGTCACAAGACTTTGATAATTCAATAAGTTGACATACACTCGTCTCATATATATGATTCAAAAAAACAGCCACTGTTAAGTTGGTAGCATAGTGAAAGCTCTACTCATCATCAATTGCATGTATCATCTTATCTGAATTAATGTGCAGCAACTGTTTCTATTTCCTACTTGTATTATTTTAAGTCCCCTAATTTTACTCTAGCATTTTTAACATAGAGCATGTGCAAACAACTCAAAAAATAAAGCATGTGCAGAACGTTACCACTTTTTAGATACTCTTTATTTAGAACAATTTATTTATTAGTACCTTGAACATTGCAACTTTTATGTATTCTGAAATTTAAAATGCTGCAAGTTCATCCTCAAGTTGCCAACAATTTTTTTTTTAATTAAAATTTTCCAAATTCAAAGGCATGCCTATGAATTCTAATGTGGTTTCTTCGTTTCCATCCTTTTTCCTCCTCATCCTCTCTCCAAACCCTAAATCTACCTCACAACTTACCATATTGCCATAATCATTCTCTCCTGTCATTGGTATTCTCATCCAGTCTGTCTTTTCCATGGACTTCTCTTGTCATTTCCTCTAATTGTGCACTTTCTCATATAGTTTCCATTACCATCCTATTTTTTTTGTCCACACTCTTGCTGTATTTGCTCATTGTTGGATTCTATGTTGGAGAGAGAGAGAGAAAGCGTTGAGGAGTTGAGAATGGGGAGGATTGTGGAGAGGGGGTTTATTTAAGGATTGAGAACATAATGGTCAAGTAAATAAAACAATGTAGTTGATAGAATATATCGTTATGTGGTACATGTAATAAGTTGAGGATCCTAGTTTCTAGGGTTTTTAAGTTTAAGGTATCCCTCTTTTAAAGTCATCTACTTTAAGGTCACAACAGGTATTTCATTCTTTAAGCTTGTTAATAGATTCCATGTATGATTGTTTGCATCTATTTTTATGGTGAGATACTATTCTATCTTCTTAATGTAGGTGCTAGAAAAGGATCTGGCAATATTTGGATTTTTTATTGCTTTGGGAAGAAGCACTCAAGCATTACTCACTTCAAATGGCTTTTCTATGGACCATTCAATTGAGAGCTTGATTAGGTGATTATAAATTTTACTTGATATGTCCATGTTTTTGCGGTTTTTTATGTGATCAGTATTTTTTGTTGTAATTTGTCCTCTCAAAAGCAGTACATGCTTTTCTTTTTTAACATTTTAAGTATGATGATTTATTTTAAAGTGTAATCACTTTGATTTTAGAAAATTGCAAGCATTTTTTATTGTGCGCATGTGTTGTTGATGGATCAGATATTTCATTGGTGGAAGTGTCTTGTATTATCCTCAATTGTCGTCCATAAGTTCTTATCAGCTATATGTTGAGGTAGGTGTATAATTGCCATCTCTTTTTATGAAATTACAAAAAGAATTTCCTTTATCACACCTTTTATCGTTCTTCTGCTCTAACCTAAGTAGGTAGTGTGCGAGGAGTTGGAGTGGCTGCCTTTTTACGGAACAATGATTGTCTCTGACAAACTTGCTCATGGAAACAAAGCTCAAACAGAGGGTCTTTCACATAGTGAAGTTGTTTTAAAAATATTGGATGTCTGTTCTCATTGGACAAGGAGTTTTATCAAGTATAGTTCATGGCTTGAAGATCCATCCAATATAAAAGCTACAAGATTCCTATCTTTGGGGTAAACTTACTAGTTCTCATGATTAATCATTTTTTATCAAAATTAACATGTAATTTGGCTTGTTGTATCTTCTCTTTTCTTTATGTGCCTTGAAAATATATATTGATTGAATCAGTATTGAATATATCTTAGGCACACCAAGCTGAATGAATGCCAGAAGAAATTGATTGCTGGAAAGTAAGTTCAAGAATCTATAATTGTTCCATCATTTTGATATCCTGCACTTGAATGCACTTCTATTAACTTAGCAAAATTACCTATGCTAAAGTTAACATTGTCTTTTAGCCCTTTTTTTTTTGGGCCCTTTTCGATGAGTATTCCAAGTTCACTGTTATGTCTCCTCCCCATTTTAATAGTCCAAAATATTAATTCTAGTCATGTTTCTGAATGGCCAACAGAAACGAAGTAAGAGAAAGTTTTGTTAAATCTAAAGTCGACAAGGCAAGATCTGGGTCTGAAATGTACTCAACAATGGATGAAGAATTACAGACATTTGATAAGGTAGCTATTTTTTGGTGGAGCTGATGTAGTCTATCTGAAAGCACTTCTGCTGTGCTTAGTGGATTATGTTGCTTTTGCACAATTACAGAAGTACCTTTTGAGATTATTAGGAATCTGCTATTTTATGTACTTCAAATTCTTTTCTTTGTCTTGTTTCAGTACCCAATGATTTTAAAGAGAAAAGAGTATTACAAGTTGTACATTACGTTATACATTATATGCCTCATATTGCATCCTAATTCCTAAGAACGTGACTTTTTTAATTTGAGGCACACTTGGGCCTTTTTCCTTGTTCATACTTGCATCTGTGCCATTTTTTCCCTGGTCTTCTTTCCTTTTTTCTTCTTCCTACCAAAACATTTGGTGCATGCTGATGCAGGCACTAGAAAGTGTTGAAGAAGCCATAAATAGACTAGAGTTATTATTGCAAGAGTTACATCTCTCTAATTCCAGCACTGGAAAGGAGCATCTTAAAGCTGCTTGTTCTGACCTTGAGAAGATAAGGAAACTAAAGAAAGAGGCTGAATTTCTTGAGGCATCATTCAGTGCTAAGGCCGCTTCACTGGAAGAGGTATATTTTATTTGAGGACAGTCGATGGCATGCTAGTGTAGAGAATAGAAATCCATTTCTAAATCATGCTCTTTGGCATTTGATTTTGGTATCCTAGAGTAGTGGAGTCCATAAAATGTTAGGTGGTGCATATCTTTCAAATTTTATTAATATTACGATCATCCTCTCAAAGGAAGATTGGCTATTACTCTTTCATTCCCAAAAACTGAGACTATCATCCGTTCAAAAGATCAGCAGGTTCACACTTTTCCTTAAATTATTTTATGTATAAATGAAAAAGATTTATGAATTTGGAGTTATATGTAATAAAATTTTCTAATGATTTAACATTTTGATCAATTTTTGCAAACCAGATAGCCATAACTTAAACTATAGTATTAACTTCTCTTTTCATGCCAATAAATTTCAACGTGGGAAGTCTTGTGAGATGATGTTTACAATTAGTTAATGCCACTCATTATACTGAAATATTAATGATTTATATCGGTAGAACTAGTGACATGCTAAGTGTTTCTTGTCTTTCATTTGACTTTCTTTTTTTCATTTTCTGTTGTAGAAGTGGAATATTCCATCTTAATGTATTGCTTAAAGAGGGTTTTCATGGTTGTCTTCTTAGGAATATTTCGAATTTTCTTTTAATATGCTTTTGTAGTCATTCTTTTATCTCATGCCTTATAAGTCATACCATGGTACTCAATTTCATCAATTTGATAAACATGGAATCAAACATCAACACATGTCAACGAAATTTTTCTGACACGTGTCATTGTTTCAAATTATTGAAACTGACATTGGTTTTTCAAATTATTTGGATATGTCATTTTTCTTTCCTATGTTTTCATTGATGTCACCGATACATTGATGTTTTATCAATGCATGTCATCTTTTAACCTCGTCAACACAAAATCAAAATTGAATTCCTTGATGATAAAGCACAGCTCTAGGATGCTTACATGTGTTCATAAACTTCTCTGCTCGTTTTTCATTCAGGATAATGATGATTTCTCTGTTGATGAGAGGAGACAGTATCCAAATGGGAAATTTGAGAAAGCTTCTGGCACGGGTGATGGCAAATCTCTAAACAGGTTATAATCTAAGACTTAATTTTCTGTGCTTTTCCTTTTCAAGTTGTCTGCGTTATCTCAATGATAGTTGGTGCAGCATTTTTTCTTAAAGATCTCTTTTTTATTTAGTGATTGTGCTTTATCTTTTGTCCAGTAACCGTGGTGGGCTGTGGAGCTTGTTACAACAATCCAACATAAAAATGGAGCACAATCCATCTACAGTTAGTGAAAATGTTTGTCTTACTCATTTATTTTTGATAAAGGCCGAACATTTGTCCGGTTAATCCTATGTTTTCTGTTCATTTTACTAATATTTTCAAAATCTTGCAGGAAGATGGAAACCTTAAAGAGGTTAGTACTTCTGGAAATCAAGGTAATGACTGTGAACTAAGTGAGATTCATCGCTTCGAGGTCCTTAGAAGTGAGTTGATTGAACTTGAAAAAAGAGTTCAAAGAAGCAACGATGGATTGAGAATAGATGAGGTTTCTCTGATGTCCATTTTCTTGTATCATTATTCATTGAAAACATTCTTATTAAAATTATCGTATATATGCACAACAATCAAACAATATTTCCACACAAAATGTTATGTACATAAAACTTCCAATTTCCTAATTTTTCATCCTTTTCAATGAACATGCTGTTGAGGTAGAAATTTATCAAAATATGATTTTTTTGACATATGGATGTTGAGGAGGATAAATATAATTCTTTCTTGAATTAGGGATTATGAAATCTATAGATTCAAGACAGTGTAGGAACACAAAACTAATAATAAAATAAGAGAATTATTTTTAGAGGTTTGATCATAATACCTATATTTAAGAATAAGAGAATTATACAAAATTGTAATAATTATTATAGTAATAAGTCATACCATGAAATTATGAGAAGGTAATTGAACAAAGATTAAAGCATGCAATCAAAATTACAAAAAATTAATTTGGATTTATGCTGAGTAGGTCAAGAATGAAAGTTATTTATTTACTTAGACAACTAATAGAAAATTTTAGAGTTAAAGAAAAAGACCTTTATATGATTTTTATTGATTTAGAGAAAGTTCATGATAGAGTACCTAGAAACCTATTATGATGAGTTTTAGAAAAAAAAAGTGTCAATAAGATATATTGATATTATAAAGATATGTATCAAAGAATAATTACTAGTGTTAAAATTATGAGAAAAAACTGGGGAAATTTTTATAGGCATAGGCTTACGTCAAATATCCTCTCGAAGTCCAATTTGTTTGTCTTGTTATGGAAGAATAAATTTAAGGAGAAATATCTTAGTGTATACTATATGCTAATGACAATTTTTTAGATGATGAAAGTAAATCACGAATTAGTTTTAAATTAGAATTATGGAAAGATACTTTAAAGTCCAAAGAATTGAGGTTGAGTCAATTAAAAACTAATAAAACAATTTTCTTAAAAATAGAGTAGGAGTTGTACCTATTAAAGATAAAATAAGATAAAAGAAAATCAACTTAAGTAGTTTAATCATATCTTTAGGAGATTAAGAAGTGCATCAATTAGGAAATGAGATTTAATTAGAACAGAAAAAATTAAAAAAAGTAGAAGTAAGTTTAAAACTACTTGATTAGAAATTGCAAGAAAAATTTGAGTTTATGTAATTTAACTGAAGACTTGACAATAGATAGATATATTTGGAAAAAAAAGGATTCATGTGGTCAATCTTACGTATTGGAATTATGGCTCATTTTATTGTTGTTGATCAAGTCTAAATAATACATAATCAAAGGCACCATAAAAAGGGAGAACATAATTATCTTGGAGTTCAAAGGGATGTTATGATTCATGGGAAATGACCAGAAATAGTCTTGAGCTATAAGACCATTCCATATTTCTCTTTATTTTAACAAACAACAAATTTTTTTTGAAGTTTCTTAATAGTTTCTTCTTCTTCTTGTTATGATATTATTTTTTTGAATTATTATTATTATTATTGTTGTTGTTGTTGTAGTGTAAGTAGAGGTAGAAGGATGTAGGTATAAAAACTACAAACTACTGTTATACTATTAAATCCAACCCATCCATACAATCAAGAACGATCTGGACGAATTGGTGCTATGAAAAGACATCATAGCACCAACTGTAACTGATATTTTCGGATGATTCTATCTAAGTCGGTTTTATAAGCAAACTTCCATCTCCAAAGAAATTAGTTACACTCATCTCAACTGCCATCTGATGTCACCTTATTTGTCTTCAAAAAAATGAACTGTCTTGTGATGCCTACTCATTACTTGCTACATTTTTCTCATGATCTATGTTTGTACCTTTAAAATGCTCTTGTTGTTCAATTGGAATTGCATGCATAAAATTTTAAAAATTGTATTTGACAATATATTTTTGTCCAGGAATGCGGCAATCTGGCCAACAGAGATGCTACTGTGCTAGCTTCTCAGAAGTTAGCACAAATACCAAAGGAAGAAAATATTATCGCAAAATCAATGGGCAAGCTTAAGGAAACTTCCATGGTAAGAAGCAGCCATATGTTAGGCAAACTATCTACGTTTTTTTTCCAACTAATACCTTAATGTTTGGTACTAGAGGTGGCATGGTTAGGAAGCAGCATTATTGAAGACTGTCAGTTATAAATTCCTTCTGACCTTGTTTGTATCACCAGAAATGGTAAAAAAAGGAAACGACTGGTAAGTTTAGGATTCATGAAAAATAACAATAAAGGAAAAGTACCGTTTTTTAAGAGTGTTTGTGTATCTACTAAAAAGTGACATAATTTAAAATTTAGATATTTATTCAAGTGTAGGCATTTACAGGAATTCAAAGTATAAAACTTGAATTAACTTGTATATTAATGCAATTAACCTCAATTTTCATATTAATTTTGAAAATAATAATTACCTTCTATGTAGATGATTTTCATATTATTTTTTTATATTTAGAAATAATAATTATTTCCATATAAAGAGATTTTAATAAAAGCAAACATAGTACAAAATGTTACAATATTATGAAACAAAGTTAAATATTCGAATTTAATTGTGAAACATAAATTAACTTGGATATTAATGCGATTAGTCTCAACTTTCATATAATTATTTTATATTTGAAAATAATAATTACCTTTATTTTTAAATATTTAAAATTATTAATAAAAATAAACATAAATTAACCAACATGTGTGGGAATTTTCTTTTTCTTTTTTATTTTTCTTCTTTTTTTAAAAGTAATGTTTGATATATGCACATTGTGAGGGAAAGGCATTGAGTAGATTCCCATCATTTTCAACCTATTGGGATGAGAAAATTATTTTCATTAGACTTTTATACAATCGGAAATGATATGAATTCATTTTTCATCATTTCTGTGCGCACAAACAAACACCTTTATTTAGACAGAATTCATTCCTCATAGTTTCCTTTTCCTCAATCTTAGAGGCCCTCTAGATCTTCTTAGCTATTGCCATTGCAACATCAAAGCTAAATTTATGTTCACCTGTCATTAAGTATTGGCTTCCCTTTTCTAAACTTGCAGCCTAAACCCTTCTTGTTCTGAGGATAAGTTTCCTTTTTTACTTCTCACTTCACATTAATATTTTTTGGCTTTGCAAACAGGACGTATGGCAAGGAACACAACTCTTAGCTATTGACACTGTGGCTGCAACTGTGTTGATTAGAAGGTCATTGACTGGAGATGAACTTGCTGAGAAGGAAAAGCAAGCCCTTCGCAGAACTTTTACTGATCTGGCATCTGTTGTTCCTATTGGAATTCTTATGCTTCTTCCTGTAAGTCTTCCATGATAAGATTAATTTGTCAGTTTTCAATTGATGTGTAGTTAAAATTAATGAACGTTAAGATATATGTCCCTGCAACCTTAACTGCATTCTGAGTAGACATTTTTACACATGAAAATCGAAGCCTGTCAATCTGATAACTTTAGACTTAAACTTGATCTCTTTTCTTAAAATCCTGCTGATTCATACATTTGAATGGTTTTTGGAAGAATAATGGGATTTCATTTAAATTCAGAAAACCCAAAAAGAATAAATGATCTCAGACCATTATATTCCATTTTGTTAAATTTGAGCGACTGTGGTTTATTAATAGGAAGCAGGGCTATATGGTGGTCCTCCCAATTTCTTCATTGAGCACCCATTTGTATACCTTGAGCAGTACCTTGCACATGCTTTTTTCTTAAACGTGTCATATAGCTAGGCCTTTCAATATAGACCTTCACTGGTAGCTTAGCAGGAAATCTATATTGAAGGTATATAGACCTTCAATATAGACTTCAAATGCTAGAGAACTTGAAATTTGGCAGTTCACTATAACCTAGTAAAACTTGTGCCTTTTGACATGTGCCTTTGGAAGAGATTCAACTCACAAAACTAGCAGTTTTTGTCTACTATAATTAGCTTGTAAAAGTTGGGTCTTTCTTCATGTTCTCTGGAAAGAGATACAACTAGTGGTTCGTGATGATTTTCCTGTCACATTTAAATCTTTTTCTTTCATGTATTTCTAGAAATTTAAAATTAAATGTTTAGTTAAATTACATAATCAGAGCTTGATGTGAAGGGTGCTGATATCCTTTACATCTGTAATATATCTTTTTTATCATTTAAAATGTGTGTTAACTAGGGAAACTTCTTGAATGATCAAAGCTTTGGTTCCAAAGTTGACTTTCTTATCATTTTATCTCGTATTATTGTCGTGTCTAACCATTCTTCTCTGAATCTCAGGTTACGGCTGTTGGGCATGCAGCCATGCTAGCAGCCATCCAACGATATGCACCATCTCTGGTACGTTCCTCTCAGTTGCTCTTATTCAACGAAGCATCTGCGGAAAACTAAAAGGTTGCTAACCTTCTGACTACAACATCGATATCAGATTCCTTCCACGTATGCTCCAGAGAGGTTGTCTCTCCTGAGGCAGCTTGAGAAAGTGAAGGAGATGGAGAGTAGTGACTTGAAGACTGACGAGAATGAGCCTCAATCAGCATAAACTGTGTAGAGATGTGCTCCATGAGTGCAACCCTAACCTCACAACACGATTCGGAATTCTAGGTTTCATCGCACAGATTTCTTTGTTCACGGTAGACAAGCATTATGAAAAGCCCAGATGACACGTATTTATAGAAGTTGGTGGCTGGGACTCTTGCAGGGTAAGAATTGGCGCAAAATACTGGCCTTCATTCTTCGTGCCAATCCAATATGCTATACTGAGAATGTGTACTATTTTTTGTCGCCCTTCATGATTTTTTCATTCTTTCGTCAGGTCCTCCCTCATCTGTATAGATAATAACTTCAAATCAGGTAAAGGCCACCACCTGATCTTCTATCCATCATGCAGTAATGTTTCTCTTGAGAAAAAAAGCTTATATTTTTATATTGCAGACGGAATCCTCCTGATTTCTTTCACTCATCTCGTGTGTGTATATACTTTTAGCTGGGTGGCAATGGATTAGTTCTATCAAGAATTAAAATATTTCAGTTCAAAAACCTAGATTTAGACCTTGAATTTTTCAGTTCATTTTTGATGGATCCAGACCCCTCAAACATTGAACCCAGTTTAGGCTCTTGTGTCCGATGGGTTTGAAACATGTCGATATCGTATACATCAAGAAATAATTTAATGACTATTAGTATGATACGCGCTATCTAATTGGAAAATTACAAAAAAATAAATAAATATTTATATAACTCTAATAACACTTGGAAATCCAGATTTCCTGTCTAGAGGCATTTCATATTGTAAAATGTCGAAACAGCCTTACCCTCCTAAAATTCTGCATCGTCATTTACATTTCCGCTTTTGGATTCTCATGGAAAGATTCTCTCCCTAGAAAATTAGAACTACCGTTCGGTAGGGGGTTCTATCGTTTTGTTTTTTCCATTGTTGAAATACACATAAAAACAGAAAAATTTCCATTTTAACGAGTTTTTTTTTTTTTTTCAAATTTGCTGTTGTAGATTTCTTTTCTACAAAAAATGAAAAATATACAGCTGCTACAAGAGCAAGACTGTAGCTGCTACAATCCCACAACATTGATAGCCCTTACTAAAAATTGCTGCAATAAAACATATTCCCTCTCCCTTTTCTGTGCAAATGATACGAGTCACTTCATTTTGTGGGGTTAGATTGAGAAGCGCTGATAAACAAAACATCATCTGATGTACGTACACACAGTAAGAATTTTGAACAAATAACCAGAAAATCAATTAAAAAAAAATTAAACTAAGTGATGATGATGCAAATATCATGATTGGTTTTTACTGATCATAGCGTTTAGAACGTCACAACTAGTTAAAATCAATCATGCATCGTCGTGGTACGTGTTTCAGGCTTACACCAACAGGCAAGCACCCACCTCCACTTTGACGACAGATTGAATTCTGCATTCGCCACTTTGTGTGCCTTGCTGGCAAAAGATTCAATCTTAGGCGTGCTCCTCTTAAGGAAACTTCCATACGAAATAATAATGATAATAACTGGAAATCAAATATGATGTTTCAATACTCCAAATCAAGAGTTTCGTAAGAAGAAAAAAAAAAAGATACCGCAATCTATGGCATATGAGAACACTGGAGACCTTTGTTGGATAAGCCATTGTTAGGCGATTAGCATTGGTTCTACTGTATCACTGAAGTGAATCCATCCATCCATCCATCCATCCACCAGGAGAAGCTCCGAAAAGAAGGGCTTACTGGTTGGAGTCATGACTTTCCAAATATGAAATCGCGACCGCAGCATGCATGGCTGCACCTATGGGAAGCGCATGCTCATCGAGGATGAAGTGAGGAGAGTGCAGCGGTTTTGCAGGACCAAGGGTGTCATTCCCGATTCCGATCCAGTAGAAAGCACTTGGAATTCTTTGTGAATAGAAGCCAAAATCTTCAGCTGCCATTGAGGTCTCGGACTTCCAGACATTGGCCTCACCAAGGAGAGCTTCCCCTACACTTTTTGCATGCTTGTACATGTCATCATTGTTGATGGTTGTGGGATACGGTATGCTTGCTTTTTCCATGAAATCCACCTCACCACTGCACCTGTGGACAGCAGCCTGCATCTCTACAATCTGTCAAGGGGGAAGTACTGTTACATTACATTCTCCATAGTGAGCAACCTTCTTCTATTGATGATGTCAAGGAAGGTTGAGAAACTTTTATCAATTTACCTCCTTGATCCTTTTTGAGAGGTAACTGAGGCCTTCCGTTGTCAAACTCCTAATGGTGCCTCCAAAGCTCACAGACTCGGGGATCACATTGTAAGCTTCTCCAGCTTGAATATAACCAATAGATACCACCTGTCATGGAAGGTCCGAAAACCCGGCCACCCAAGAGTAGGTGCTATTTGAGAACTTGATATGATGTGCATCAAAGGGTCATGATCGTATTTTGAACAGGCATGATATAGAAGGTGATCCAGAAGTGAAACAAGTCAGATGCCAATGCAAATGTAGGAGCTACATAAAGATTTACAAGTGAACATGCCAATAATTGATTTTAGTTCCATGGCCTGATATAGAAGAGTTAAATGATCATCTACCAAGTACAAACCGTTCAGTGGAGTAATTCACTACTACACTAAGATGCACGTTTACAAAGGTGTAGATCTCCGGACTAGGAAGGAGGTACTGGTGAAATATGATCACACTTAAAGTAAGGTCCAACTAGGTATCAATGAAATTTAATAAATTGCCATATACACAAAAAATGATTCACGGATAATAAAATGAGGCAAAACCCTAAAACCTAAAATTGAACAATAAGTTTGTTGAAATTTCTATATTAGGACCCAAACTAGATAAACAAGAGTTTTAAACATGAAAAAAAGCTACCATCTGTTTTTCAGATAATGCACACATGAACGGCACTCCAAATAAATGATTGACGAGTGATGAACTTATAAACAAGAGTTTTATTTACGGATTCGATAATATCACTACTTCATATTAGTAACATCAGTCAGAAACCAGTATTTCTACGGCATTTCTATTGCCAAGTTCCGTGGAAGACAAGCTTACTCTGCCTTCAATGGGATCGGATTCTCTGGACACCAGCTGTTGAAGACTTTGGATTGCAAATGAGGATGCAAGGATTGGATCTCTGGTGTGGTGTGGAGCGGCAGCATGTCCGCCCTTGCCTTTAATTTTCGCTATGAAACGAGCTGATGCAGCAAGTACAGGGCCTGGTCTAGAACCTACGACACCAGTTGGAGATTGGGGATTAACATGTAACCCGAATATTGCTTGAACAGCGTCCAGAGCACCTTCTTTTAGGACATAGTATGCACCAGCATGACCCTCTTCTCCAGGTTGGAAGACAAGCTTTACCGTTCCCTTCAGATTAAAATGTCTCCATTCAATTCTATCTTACATAACAGTAAGAGAGAAAGGGAAGCCCATACAAATAAGGGGATCATCCAAGCTTGAAAAATGATAAGAATTCATTCACCTTTAATTCATCTTTCCTCCGTTGAAGCAATTTCGCTGCCCCAAGAAGCATTGTGACGTGAGCATCATGCCCACAAGCATGCATCTTTCCGTCGATTTTGCTCTTGTACTCCCAGTCTACCAGCTCCTTTTGTACACCAATATTAATGACTAAGGTCGCAAACCATTTGCATACATAAAGAACAAAGGGAACAAACTCGCTACTTCCATGGTGCCACCACATCCAATGGATAGGAACAACATCAACAACCACCATAGCCAGAGAAGAAATTCGTGCGATTTTCTAAAATTAGAGGGAATCGTTCAGGCACCTGAAGAGGGAGAGCGTCCATGTCCGCCCTAAGGGAGAAGAGGGGCCCTTGTCCGGACCCGATGGTGGCGACGACGCCCGTGTTGGCGACGGGCCAGGCGTAGTCGATCCCGAGCGCATCGAGCTCGCCCCTTACCAGCTCGCTCGTCCGGAATTCCTCGAACCCCAGCTCCGGGTGCTGGTGGATCCGCCTCCTCAGCCCCCTCAACCAATCGAAGAACTCCGACTCCCTGGCTGACTCCAGCAGCTCACGACCAAGAATCCCTTCGCGGGTCGGCGGCTCCTCCCTCGAAGGGTGGATGGAGGAGGCCAGGAGAACGAGGAGAAGGAGTCGAGGAAGCGGCAGACTTGGAGCCATGGGTTGGAGAAGTGCCGTGGGAGATAATTAAGATTCTATGTATAAGTCATTTTAATTCTCGTAACGGCAAGTATTACCTTCATAACATAATTATGAACTTATCATAATCAGAAAATCAATTTTATTCCTTCTCCATTCTTAACATATTCTTCCATTCATGTTTTCACAATGATGCAGGACGGACCCAGAACCAACCAAACGGCACCATCTCTGCATAATTAACGTTGGACCAACTGCACCATTAAGAAGCTTTCTTTCTTTCTTTTGAACACTTGCTTTATTCATTAACTATTTCTTTTATTAACACTTAAACTTAAACTTTATTTAGGAGATTGTCGTCTTTAAATTGAAACATCGTGTATGGTTCCAACGTTACCTTTTCTTCTTCTTTTTGAATTAATTCCAAAAGTTGGATTCTCCTTCCTCTGTCCTCCCATCTTCTCGGTCTCCTACCCTCTTCCCAACTCCGCTGCTCCATCACACAATAATATCTCATAACATTGAGCCTGGGATTGGGACTCTCTTTTGCCTTCCATTCACTAAAAGATGAAATGTATTGGTAAAAAGAACTTGATACCACCTGGAGTAGACGTAATGATTGCTCTAAATTTCTTACCACGGTACCACTCAACGATACCATGATAAATTCTTTCTTCTTTCATCCTTAATAGTAAATGGTTATGCTTAAATTTAAATGTAAAATTTTTAACTAAATCTTAGTTCGATCCATAATTAGTTTGATATTTAATAATCTCTACAGATAATTCTGATTCTTTAATATTTTATTTTTTATTTATCATTATCAATCCTACTACTTTAATATGTACAGATATTTTCGTGATTCTCCATAAAGTTTTTTGTGTATCTTTGCAAACTTTTGAACTTATTTCTTGCTGTTAAACTCTTTGCACAGCTGTGTTTTACATAATTGGGTTCTTTAATCTAATCGTTCCTTTTACCTTAAAGAAAAAATAAAATGAAGGCGTAAACGAAGTACACCGCGACCGTGCGGTGACTACACCGTCGTCGGGTCGTGTGGCACATTAAGCGGTAACTACCACCACCACGCCGAGCGAGCTCCCAATTCCAAGTCGGTAAACAAAACTGGTGATAGATAAGTCAAAAATCCGCTTGCAACGGCTTGGACGGACGAGCTGGTGGTCGTGCCGCCGTCGTGGAATACCGGTGGTAAACGATTTCTCGGCGGCCTCGTCCATGGACAACTGGAAGGTTTATGAGATGCTCCGCGAGGTCTGATCCCCAGTCCCGCCTTTTGATTCGCGATTTTTTTTTTCTTCCGATTCCGTTGCGAGTGAATTTGTTCGGATTTTCCTTTGAAGGGGGGGGGAGTGTTTCTAGAGCAGAACGGAAGGGAAGAGCTACGAGATTTATGCTTTGCTCTGTATGCCTTTTGCACGATTAGGTGTTAGATTGAATCAATCTGAAGATTATCGAAACAGATGGGACGGGGCTTGGTTGATGATCGCTTCGTGCAGACCTTGGGAGTTGAAAAATGGAGACTGCGATTTACGACTAGCTGATCGGCGTTTAATTGGATAAATTCTTCTATGCGTGAACTTTTGTTTTAGTTTCTCCGTTGACTGATGCCGTGTTGTTTGTTGGCAGGTTCTGTGAAAGTTACATACGATGAATTCAAGGCCCATGGTTCTTATTTTTCTGCTCTTAGTCCTTATTATCACTTCACAATTTGAATGGAAGCAGCAGCTTGTCAGTGAACTGGATGCAAGCACGGGTACCCCTCAGAAGCAGCAACAAATTACGAAGAAAGAAGAAGTAATCAAAGAAAAAGTGAGTTCTTCCCTTACTATTTCTGGAACGTTTCTTTTTCTGTGGTGTTTATGTGACCGCTGATAGATGCAAATATGTGCGTCTTATATTTTCCTTGTAAAACTGATGTGGATGAATTTACTCAATTTAGGAAGTGTTCGGGAAGACAGATTCTATTCTAGATTTTCCCTTTCTCATCTCTACTTCATTTTTTGAAAAAATTCCTCAATCCGATGATCCAAACATCATCTTAAGAATCAATATCTCGAAAAAACAGACTTTTGTGAGAGAAATGAATGGAAAATTCATCATTTTCCCACAACCAAAGTATCCAATCACCTTTTCTTTTTCTTCTTCTTCTTCTTCTCTGGCAAGCTGTAGCCAAGAATTCAACACTTGTTTGGCATTACCAGCTTGTTTTCCCCTCTGACATTCCAGCAAGGCGACTTCTCTTGATTTCGCACTCTTAACAACACCTTTTACCTTTTTTGGATAGTTCTTAAAATATAAAGTTGGATCCTTATTTCTCACCTCTCTTGCGCTTTAGGTAGATATAAGGCTTTAATGCTTCGATTTAATGTTTTATTAATAAATCTAGTATTATTTTTTCTTATTTTTCAAACATTTTTTTCTTGTATTTTTTAATTTAAGTAAAGTGTATTAAGTATGAAAATGGTAGAGTTTTACCAAAAGAAAGTAAAATAAAAGATATATAATGTAGGTATTTTACTAAACTTTTTGATGAATCTACCATAGAAAACTCTTATATGCAAAATTTGGGTAGCAATACAAAGAATATAAATTATAGTTATTTTAGAAAAATGAGTAGTTTGGAGGTAAATGAAGATATTAAGTAAATGAAATGTTGGAAAATTATTGGACTAAATTATATTTTTATTGAAATGTAGAAGTGCATGGATGCAGTAAGGACTAAGTGTTTAACTAAGTTTTTTAATATAATTTTAAAGACAAAGAAAATGTCAAATGAATGTAAAAATAGCTTTTTAATTCCTATATTTAAGAATAGGGAAAATCTTAGAATTATATAATTATCGTAGTATTAAGTTAATGAATTATATTATAAAATTATAGGAAAGGATAATTGAGTAAAGACTAAGCTAGGTGACTAAAATCACAAGAAGTCAATTTACGTTTATGTCAGGTAGGTCAATAAAGAAAGTTACTCACTTTCTTAGACAATTAATAAAAAATTTTAGAGTTAAAGAAAAATGATCTTCACATGGTTTTTATTGATTTAAAGAAAACTTTTGATAATATATCTAGAAACCTTTTGTGGTGGGTATTAAAAAGAAAAAAAAAAAGTACTTATAAGATATATTGGTATTATAAAGAATATGTATGAAAGAGCAGTTGTTAATGTTAAAACTATGAGAGGAAAAATTAGAAAATTTCCAATGGATATGGATTTACACCATAGGTTTTCTTTAAATTTATATCCATTTCTCTTAGTTATGAATAAAATAATTTTAAATCCAGTTCTCAAGTCTATCGCTAATGGGGGTACGAGAAGCATCCAATATTCACAACCTTATCCCCATGAATGGAGAGGTTTTTCCTAAGATTCTCGTCGTTTTAATTATATGCATGTTAAAAGTTTTCTCTACTTCGCATCAGAAAATATGCTTCAGTCTACAATTTACACACTTATACTACATAAATTCTTTTGTACAGGAGGTGTTTGGTAAATGCAATGGTGTTTGTGAATTGTGATCTAGCTTTCTGTTATCATAGAAAATTTTAGTAGATTCTGATTCCAATACCAAAAATGTTAGAACCCAGTTGTGAATATAAGAATAATGTCTGTATCATTGAGCTTATTTTCTATTCTTTTCCCAGATCATCTTGTTGCAAGAAAAGAGGATTCAGGAACTCCATGAACTTGTACAGAGTCTTCAGGAACACTTACAATTATGTCAAAGAAGCAGGAACATGACAGAGAATTTTAATGGAAATTCTTTTTCTCCCATTCTTGATGGAAACGATCGGCAGCATACACTGGAAGATAGATTTTAATTCATACGCACCAAAAAGCCTTTACACAAGATGTTATTGTTATGTAATATTTCTAATGTGATGTTAAATATTTAAACTAAAACACAATTATCTATGGATATAATTGCAGTTGCAAGATATTTGCTTTACTAGACACGGGAATGTACTTTTTTCCCTGTTCCATTAAGTATTTTGCCGATCTGGAAGCAGGGACTGTTTCTAGCAATGCTGATTACATGCACATATGATTTTATTTATTTGTGAGATTCAAGATTACTCTCTTAGTATTTTTGCAGTTACAGAATATTATAATGTATATTTGCTTTGGATTCCCCTCGATGGCTTAAAGATTGTGAGAGGATCTACAAATAGGTCTATGAACTTTCTGTCTATTTCCTATTGTAAATGTTGTTTTCCTTCAACTTATGGCCTTATATTACGCTTCTGAACTTGATATGGTCGTGGATTTGATGTTTTTTCTTTGTTTTTTGATATTGGTTGTATTTGTATCTGAATTTGAACTCGATACCTTTTTCCCTTGTAAACTTTATAAGACAACAGAAATTAATTGCCTCATCCGCTGTTGGTGATGTTTTTCTCTTAATAGCTCGATTTGTTTTGCTTTGCGTAAGTAAGTGAGCATCTGGGTTCTCGAGTTTTCAAGTCTATGGCAAAAGTTTGTTCCCATGACGTATTTTTACTGTGTTGTCCTATCGTGGTCTTGGCTAAGCACACATTTTAATACTCGTCTGTAAAAATACATTATTGCCAGTAGTTGCACATTCAGAGGGAGTTATATATAACAGAGATTTTAAGCCGTGTTGTCCAAATCCTCTCAGAAACACTTGAATGCTTTCAGAACTCTCCAAGTGCCAGCAGACAAGATGCTTACACTTCATTTATCATAAAACAATGAGACCCGGTTTCAGGCAGCATTTTTTTAATGGTTGCCGGTTGAAACAACGATTGGAGGTAAGATGGGTCCTTTTATAATTAAGATTTAAATGATGTTGATAGAGACTTTCTTTGCAATTTTCTAATGGCATTAATGAGAATATAGGGTTTACCATACACTTTTATCAGTTTCTTAGGAAACGGTTTGGCCAATTTCTGTAGGTGGTGAAAACATTATTTATTGTTGATCTTTAATGGAAATTCAGCATCTAATTTATCAGGGCCATCGGCGTACTTTGACAGCCCAAGGACAATGGTAACTAGAGGCCATGTGACACATTCATTTCATGTGGTACCTAGCATGCTGTGGCTTACTGTCAAGTAAGTTGGACTTCCCATTTTCCGTATATCTTTTCACTGAATTCTTTCATTGCACTTGTTGATCTTTGTGTTTTTTCGTACGTTTTGGTTGCTTGTAGTACTGCGCTGAATGTGGTGGTCAACATGGTGCCCGTGTTCGCTGTCACCATGCCAATGGAACGTTCACATATTATTATACTTGTGGGCCTAGAAAACTGGAGTATACATAAGAGGTCGTCCAAAGGTAAACTTTTTTTTTAGATAATGGTAATATTTTACGCATTATTTTATATTTAAACTTTAAAAGAGATTATAAATAGCATGATTTTTAATTAATTAAACTGTTAAAGTTAACGTCATCAATGTAAAATTATAGTCTAGAAGAGGAGGATTCTATCCCTACATGTCTGGGGTGACTTTACTGGTGTGAAGTTCCACGCCCACAGGTTCTGTGCAATCGTCGATTTATAAGAAACTTTGAGCATCAAAACTCCAGGGAAATTTGGTCAAAATTACCAATATGGATGACGTAATTGAACTTTATTACAAGAGATTGACTAAAACTTGATCAACATCTAAAAAATATTGATTAAAATTAAATTTTCATGGCTTTCACCATGTCATCATGATATTATTTTTTATAATGATAATGTTTTCGTTTAGATGCGAATCTAAGTTATATTTTTCTTAAAATAAAGTAGCAGCAAAATTACATTACATAAGATGTTGATATAGATACTAAGACTTCCCCTTGATCTAATACATAAAGATAGTAAACAAGAAGGTAACTAACTACAACAATTCAGTTGATTAAAAGTAATGATATTTATAATTTTAATTAACAATTGAGTCTTGATGAACATAAAATATTATTATCATGAAAAGTCTAGAAATTAACGACAAAAGGAGAAAAATTTCTACACGTAGTGGAGGGATTGGAAGATGCCATGGGAAACTGGGACTGGAAGAGCACTTGCACATACGGATGGGAGGCAATTATGAATATGATAAAACATTGAGAGTGGCCCGTTCTTTAAAGTGTGGACATTTATTTATATTATAGGGAGGCGTGAAATACCGAAATGAAAGGAGACCCTTGAATGGTGTCGTTAATGGAGGTGGAAGGTTTCAATTTCTCGTGACGTCTGGCGGCTGTCGAGATTGGCTGGCAACAGCAAGCCAATTCAACCCAACCTCCCTCGTTAATGGCAGCATTTGATTGCTCACATTCTGCCTCTGCCTATCTTTTCTGCACTTTAATTTTTTTCCCCCCTTCTCGTTCATTGAAATCATTTAAATATCTGGCATTGATATGATATCACATTGAATTGGGATTCCCTTGCAACCAAAAATTAAAAGATTTTGATTTCAAGTTACACTTCAAAGGTTTTCTTTTTTTCATAACAGCAACTCTGGTGGTACTTTTGAAACAACAACTTGAGTGGAACAATATTAGATAGATCAGGGAGATTGGTCATCCATGCCAATGTTTTTTTTTTTTTTTATAATGATAATGTTTATGCTTATATTTAAATTTATTTTTTTTTTCTTCAATTATACCATCATTATTAGTTTCGTCCATGTCAGTGTCACTCGATGGATCCAGGTCAACAACCCATTTCAATTGGATTTTTGTTTTTTATTTTTTCCGTCTTTGCAAACTTTCTACTTTTTGAGTATGTTTCATTTGTAGTTGCATTTTAAAAAAAAAAATTTCCCTATATTTTCTTTATCATATTATTTAAAACTACGGAGGACATTTTGCAAACAAAATGCCTCACGTGTGTTTAAAGCTATGCATTTCGTAAAGTAGAGATTTTTCTCACGAGTTCGAACCTCGACTTCTTTTCATAGAATTAAAGAAATGATAAATTTTTTTCGCACTATCTTGATATACGATCTTATGTAAGATCTCTTGTAGTATCGATGGTCTGTACGTATCTGTCAAATATCTAAAATATGAAACTTTTGGATGGGTCCTCTACTTCACAAACAAAGAATGATTTCAGAGTAGAGAAGACATCAATCAGAACCCATTTCAACGTGAGAGTTGTGTCTGTATTTGGTGCTGCGCGTAGCAATCATTGGTTACAAGTGGAGGATATGGGTTTTCGCATTCTTTAATTTATCTTGATCACAGATCATAAGTGCATAATAATAACAATCAGAGCATTAATTAAGGTGTGAATATTGTGATACGTGCATGATGGAGATCCACGGAAAGGGTTTCTCATTGGATAAATTAATCAAGGAGTCCACGGAAGACTTTTAATTCACCACAACCATCATATAAAAGAGATGCCAGTGATGTCCTCAAGAAGAAGAGAGAAGGCATGCTAATGAAGGATAAGGATGACATTAATCAGGGAGCCGATGAATAGGGGTAGATGCATGCGTAAGTCCATGCCATGTAATGCTTTTCTCATGAAATCGGTAATAAGCCGTTGACACTAGGAATTTCATGGTCGTGAGGAGTATAAGCAGCCAGTTCGTTGTAACTAAGCATTGATTGGCTGGTGTCAATTCACAGAAAGAACGTTAGAGTTGGTTGGCTTCAGACGTCTACGGAATCACCATCAAACCATTTTTGCATTAACCTCAACACAAATCATAAAGACTGTCACACGGGTTTGAGTGAAGGAAGATACACGGAAGTAGTAAAAGGAACTCATTCAACCGTCACGCTAATTACTTTAGCGTGTTCATGGGTATGTATCAGGCAAAATTTAAACATTACTTGGTCCAGAAAAATTGTTTAGCCATTACTGTGACTAGTAATGGCATCCCACAAGTCAAACCACAAATTCATGGGAAACCACATCCTTGTGCCTTGCACATGTAGGGCACTCACATATGCAAGAAGAAATCGTGGTGAAAAATATCATATAAAATTCTCCTTCTTCTTGTTTTTTCTTTTCCCTACTTTTTAATGTTTTTGGTCAGAATTTAAATCTAGAGTATTATTTCCTTTAACTAACTTTATCATAGCTCATAATTCGCTGTTGGTATAAGAATACTACCTACCATATCATAAAAAAAACCATGTGTTTAACATCACCATTGACCATATCATAACAACCCACATTTGAATTGAATACATCAGTTGGATAACCATATATTTTTGGTAGGTTTTTGTATTTTGCAATCCAAGGAAAATCGATTTGTGAAATTAGGAGGGGAGCTGGGATATGGCCCCATATAAAGTCTGATTCTGCAATTTTGAGGAACAATGGCAGTAAAATTTCATTATCAAGACAAGACATTAAAGAGGAGTTTGTGAATGCACAAAATTACAAATCATTCATTTCTTGGAAGAAAAAAAAAAAATTGGATAGGTGAACCATCACTGATAACTTTGAGATTTTTTTTTCTAAAGAAAAATAATTTGAGTAGAGTGCATACCTGATAATAATGATTCTCATAAATGTTTTAATGCCATTTAGTTGGGAAAATACAGCTAGAGGTGATGTTTTTATAATGGCAGTGCATTCATATGCACATGGATGGGAAATGGAGACATCAATGCAGCCTTTTATAACAAGGATTTCGGTTTTATATCTATTTCCATCTCTCTCTATATATATATCATTGCTAAAAAGAAAAAAAAAGGAGAGTATAAAATAGGGAGAATTGAGTGGGAAATACGCCTTTCATTCAATTAGAAGTACAGGACATTTACTTAAAGTGACCTGTCTTCAAAAGGTTTGCTTAGAAATCCAGGGTCCATTTAATGTCATTTACTTGCTTAGTTAAGACCCATGGAGCCATTTGAGCAATAAATCCAATTTCTGACAAATATAGTAAATGAAAAACAATTCTGCACTAATCAAATTTCAAATTACAATAATTTCTATAATAATATAATTGAACAATGACAGGGAGACATATAATTTCCCTCAAAATTAAATAGAGAATAAAAAGGAGTACGCATACTCTTCGTTAAAATGTTGTTATCTGTTATCAATTAAAAAAAAAAAAAAATTAGCATCAAGATTGCTGCCACTTGCTTCCTATAGATATCAAACAGCAGTGGTTTGAGAATCTTGTGGGGTCGAACACCGTAAGAGAAGTACCACCGGGGTTTGGTTTTGAGAAAGAAGAAGAAGAAGAAGAAGAAGAGCAGTCTGAGCAGAGAAGGGAAAGAGGGAGGAGAGGGACGTTTGGCATGTGATCGATCCATGACCCAGCTGAAGCATCATCGCGGCATGTTCATGGTTTGATTTTGGTGAAGATTTCTCACCGATATCAATAACCAAGGCAATGAATGATGGATCTCTGCAATTTGTAATTGCAATATTTACTACAATCTTCATCAAAGCTTGTCACACACCCCCACACAGGCTTCTCTCTCTGTGTTACTTTCCTCTCCTCCCCCACAACACTACAAAAGACCAGTCTTCAATTCCATTCAATCCACACCCCTTCAACAGCGAAAACATCAATCAATGATGATAGGAACAGTACAAAAAGAGCAGAAGGGGAGAAGGGTTTTAACCAGCACAGGCATGCCGGTAATGGTGGGGAAGGTGTAACCTCCCACCACGCCTTTGGCCTTCATTCATTCATTCATTCATTCATCTTCAGGTTGCAGGTCCCCAATTCTTGGATCTTGATCTTCCAGGTAACCGGTGCGGTAGTACAAGGAGGGGGGGGGGGAGCGATGAGAAGGAACAATGGGAAGGGCCCGAGGTTGAACTTGAAGCTGAACCTGTCTCGGTCACGTGGAAACCCATCGGTGGTGATGAATTCTCCGAGCCAGTCATCGACGTCGTCGTCTCGGTCGAGTTCCCCGCCGAGCTCCTGCGTGTCGTCGGAGACGGAGCAGGGAAGGCACGCCGGCAGCCCGGAGGCAACATCCATGGTGCTGGTGGGATGCCCCCAGTGCCTCATGTACGTCATGCTCTCCGCGGACAATCCCAAGTGCCCCAAATGCAAGAGCACCGTCCTCCTCGACTTCGATCCACCAAACAACGCCAAGAAGAGCGTCAAGTAGCGGACTTCATTTCTTCTTCCTCCTATTATCATATCATACATCTCTAATTTCTCTCACCACACCTTCTTCTTCTCTTCCCTCCTCCTCCTTCCTTTTCGGGCTTCTCCCTCTAGCTGCGTATGGGTCATTGTGTTTTCATTTCCTGGAAAGCAAAGAATGTTAGTAACGCATGTAGATGGACAATCTCAGCATGCTTAGTTTTTCTCTTCTTCGGCAGAGAAAAAGAAGAAGATGCACATGGGCAAAGCACAACATGCTCTGATTTTCCCATCTTATTTTACGTTAGTAAAGGCATGATAATATGTTTTGTACCCCGTAGTCTCTGTGTCTGTTCCTGTTGTTTTCTGAAGCAGAAGAGAAAACGACATACAAGTCTTCCCATGACAAGATGAAGCAGAAGTAGCCCGCAGCCACAAAATAAGCCACGCATGGGAGAGCAGCCCCAAGGATGCAAGTGTGACCACTCCCATCATTTCTGAATTCTTTGTTGTGAGATGATACCCAATCTACTACCAAAGAAAAGATAGATAACACCCAAATCTAGCTGGTTAATGTGGTCAATTGATTAAGTTAATTGCAGAGTGGGACTTGGGTCGGAACTAGCTTTCATATTTATAAAGCACTACTTGCTTAGATGAATATCCATAAACTAACTTGAATGTATAAGTGATAGAACTTGTATTTTGATGACAAATACCTCAACTAAAATGATTTCAGAATTAAAGAGATCGAACAGCAAATGCATAATTAATATGAAAGTTTTAGAAAAATATTCAAAGGAAATTTATCGAACCACGTTAGAAGAAAATTAATCCAACGATAAAATTGATTCAAATTTTAAACAATCAACATTTTTTTTAAAATTCAAATCCACACCACCCCTGTCTCTCCCTCTATATACATGTGTTAATCTTCAACATTAAACTAAGCACCATCGACGATAGTAAGACCAACCATGACGCCGTCGTCCTCTCTTCTGCCTCACCTCTCAAGGTTGAGATACGTTCGATGTGGACTTTCAACTAGGAATTAATCTACACGCACCTTTTCGTTGTCATGGACATTGAATTTCCTAACGTCATCTACAAGTCTAACATCAAACTCAAGACTAACGTCGACGCCCTTCAGCTCATCCAGGTCGGCCTTATCCTCTCCGACTTCAACGGCAACCACCTCCCCATCCTCTGCTCCTCCCGCCACCCTTGCATCTACAAGTTCAACTTTAGGAACTTCAACCCACTCCTAACTCCATCTCCCTCCTTCAAGTCCAACGACATCGACTTCAACCTCAACTGGATGGCCGACATCGACTCCACTGCGTTCGACCATCTCCTCTGGTCTTCGGGACTGCTCTTCCATAACTCTGTCACTTAGGTCGTCAGCATAGGTACGACTTCGGTTACTTCATGAAGATCCTCGTCGAAGGGCGACCGACATGAAGGAGAGGATGGAACGGTTCCTCTTCCTTGTGAGTTTGATGTTCGGACGGAACGTGTACTACGTGAAGCACATGATGAGGTTCTGCGAGGACCTCCACGGCGGACTGGAGAAGCTGGCGACCCTGTTACAGGTGCGCAGGCTGGCCGGGAAGTCCCACCTGGCCGGCTCCGACAGCCTGCTGACCTGCCACGCCTCCATGAAGATGAAACAGCGGTTTTTTTCCGGAGGACGACTGGTGCACACACGCCGGAGTCCTGCACGGCCTGGAATCGTTTCCCAGGCTATTTGAAAATCATGACTTCCCACACTTTTTTTGTCGTAGACGATAATAGATGTTATCATCATCGTATTCATTGCTCGAGATCGATGGATCTCACGGTGAATCAGGAAGAGCATGTTTTTCTGTGTTAGAAAATTATGAGTTTGTAAATCTTTTGCAAACGTTGAAAATTCTGTCAAATTTCTCGCTTTTACTGTGGTTTTAGCCTGTCTGTTTAAAATCATGTTCAGAAAAAGTTTTCTTTGAGGGTAATATATGAATCTTTTAAAGAGCTTGTGAAGGGTGAGCTGATTATTTTACAGTAGCGTAAGCTTCGTGAGGGGCGTATTAACGTGAAGTCAGAACTCCTCGAACCGACAGGTGAAAAGTTGAAAGACCGGCCTTCTAAAGATTTTTAGTATTTTAACTTAATTTCTTCCAAGAAATTTTATTTTTGGAACACGTGCGAAGTAAGTACCAACTGAGTTGTCCTGCCATCCACTTCCGTCCGTCGTCGCCTGTTCCCCAACCGGCTGCATTTTACTTACTTCCCCCCGTCTCGTCTTTGTCTTTGTCTTCTTCTTCTTCTTCTTCTTCTTCTTCTTCTTCTTCTTCTTCTTCTTCTTCTTCTTCTTCCACCCTGAGAACGTGTCTTCAAAAGATCCCTACAAGTAATGGAGCGCGGCAGTGGGCCTTTTCTCCATGCCCTTCCTGGCTGAGATCACCCACGGTCTTCCACGCCCGCCTGCCCTCCTCAGTTGGTGCAGTACTATCATTGCTTCGCTTCGTTCATCTCCAAAATAAGGCGTGCAGGTGCTCATTTTGATGCAGTATTATTTGTTTGTGTCGAACCGACTGTGTTTTGCTCCCCATGAAGTTGTGGATTTGCTCTGACTTTTGAGATGTTTTCTTCGTATGTTGCATCTTCTTCCCAACATATTTGAGAATGCTTTTTCTTTTTAATGTACATATAAGGTTTTACCATTATATAATATCCCTTTTATTATTTCCAACAGCATTAACTAATAAGGACATGATACATAGGAGTTTGCATTTCTCAACGTTAAATGGGCAGATATCGTACGTGCATTAATTACTCAATCCTAATGTTTGAATTATAGGTATGCTTGTTCGTGGACAAGTCTTGAAGTATTAAACTATTAGTAAACCCTAACTGGCTAGTTTTGACAGAAAAGCACGGCGTTTGACGATGTCTCTGCGGAACCGCTCACTGTGGTGTGGGACTTGCTTGCGTCTCGTCGAGCGTGAATGACGCGATCCCATCATCCTCAGCTTACAGGTTCATTCAACCCTGTCGGGCTTCGTTTTTGTCTTTTGGAAGGGAGGTCAATGTACGAGTTCAGAGTTACCTCCGTTGTGTTGCCAGCAGCTCCGTTGGTCTCGTAATCTTTCGAACGTTTTTCCTTACGTACAGTCTTTTTTCACGATGTGTGATCGATTTGTTTTCGTACATATAGAAGAAGTTATACATCTATGTTTGGACTGTATTGTATTGATTGATATCTCAAATTAAATGTCTGTCTGAAACGACGAAGGCATATCCTAGGTGTTTTTGTTTTAATTTTAATTCATTAATCCAGAGAAATAAATAGTTGATAAAGTCTACCATTCTTATGACGGATAAATTAAAATCGATGAATTAAGTAGAAAATTGAAGATTTCAATTTGAATAAAAATACCTGTAGTTTGAAAAGCAAGGATGGCTACACTTTAAATTAAACTTTTCTCAACGAATATGACGAACATTTTTAAAAAAAGAAAAAAGCATTCATATATATGTTGGGAAGAAGATGCTAAAAAGAGAACTATCCGAAGAAAACATCTCAAAAGTCAGAGCAAATCCACAACTTGATGGGGGAGCAAAACAACTAATACTGCATCAAAATAAGCACCTGCACGCTCTATTTTGGAGATGATCGAAGCAAACCAATGACCAAAGTAATACAAATTAATACAAGAACACGCGCCTACTCCTTTTACCTTGCGGAAAAACAGAAAAAAAAAAAAAACACCCACACACACGCCCTACCCTTCATTGACAACAACACCTCTCACTCCCATCCCAACACTGCCATGTACACAACGGAGCATGCTGCAAGATACAAGAAAGAAAAATAGAATCGGTCACTGGATCCTGATACCTTCCCAACCAGGTCCGAGCCCGAGTTCCGCCAAAGGTGTTCCGTTCACCGCCCCTGAAATTTCTGATCCTATCACCCAAGCTTCCTTCCTTTCCCTTCCTTTCCCTTCCCTTCCCTTCCCTTCCCTTCCCTACGGGCGCGTGCGCGGAAAAGATGTCGCGGGCAGGAGAGGTTAGACCCGGCAAGAATGTCACGTGCGGATCACGCCAAGCACCCTCGCGTCTGCTTCTCGCGTGCCATCCTTCGCCGTTGGTGGTCGTGGCGGCAGTAGCGGTACATGTGCTTCCTCCCGGCAACTCCTCCTCCGGCTCTCTTGGCCGGTCCACCACCTCCAGTGGAGCAGGTGAAGGCATCGCTCCAGATCTCGGTGAAGGCTCTAAGAATGGAGTCATGGTGGTAGGGAGAATTCAGCGACAGGAACCTGTAGAGCAGCTCCCTGAGGTCGTCCCACGCGTAGATCTCCTTTTCCAGTATCATCTGCATCATGGAGTCTCTGAAGTCATGGTACGGGTGCTCCGACTCCATGACCACCGCCAAGCTCTCCTTCGTCACCCTCCCCTTCATCTTCACGGCCTTGCAGTCGGCAGAGGCGGTGGTGGCGCTCTTCTTCTTGGGCGGCGGGGGGGGTGGTTGTTTCTTGACGGCGGTGATCCAGGAGGAGGGAGAGCGGAAGGAGGAGGAAGAGAAGGAGAAGTTGTGGCTGATGGAGGTGCTGAAGTTGGTGGAGGAGGATAAGGGATGGTGGTGGTACTTGGGTGATGTGTGTGGATTGATCTTGGGCTTAGCTGGGGCGGTGTGGGAGAAGAGGGAGTACAGCTTCATTCTCCGGCAGCCACATCCGATGTCGACCACCACCGGATGTTTCTCCGAGAACTTCCTCCCGCTCATGGAAGACATAATAGTGTTTGCTTACCTATTGCTCTGGGAAGCCGAGAGGCTTTTTTTGGTCTACCCGTCGTAGTTCAAGCGTCGACGGCTGGAGGAAAGAACATCACGTCAAGGTGAACCGAGGAGGGCAGGCGGTCCTTAAATAAAAAAGTGAGAGCGTGGGTGATCTCAGCCAGGAAGGCATGGAGAAAAGCCTGCTGCCAAGCTTCGTTACTTGTAGGGCTCTTTTGAAGACACATTCTCAGGGTGGGAGACGAAGACGAAGACGAAGACGTAGACGAAGACGAACACGAAGACGAAGACAAACACGAGACGACGGGAAATAATGTAGCCAGTTGGGGAACAGGCGACGACGGACGGAGGTGGATGGCAGGATAACTCACTCACTTGGCACGTGTTCCAAAATTTCTTGCAAGAGATTTCTTGTAAGAAATTAAGTTAAAATACTTATGGTAAATCTTTAAAAGGCCGGTCTTTGAACCTTCGACCAATCGGTTCAAGGTGTTCAAAAGTTTTGACTTTACATTGATGTCCTCATGAAGCTTTACGTTATTGTAAAATAATCAGCTTACCCTTCAGAAGCAGCTCTTTAAAAGATTCATATATTTCTCCTAAAAAAAATCCTTTTTAAACTAACTAAATAAAAACACACTAAAACTAGGAAATTTGACATAATTTTCAACATTTGCGAAAGATTTACAGACTTTGCTAAAAACACACTACAGTAAGTTACTAGTTGTCTACGTAGCTGTGTTCTTAGGATTCCAATTTGCGGTGGGTACGCTTTTTGGTGAATGGGTACTATTCACAAGAGACGGGATAAATGTGTCTGTAATTTATTCAATCAGCTTTGATTGCGTGGAGGAAGGAGGGACCAGAGTATCCTTCTGGAAAGAACCCTACCCTAGTTTCTTCTCTAGGTCTCTGCAATTGAGAAGGACGATGACTTGTAAATCACTATGGTTTCTGTAGTTCAGTTTTATATTTTTCCCCACAGTTTCCATTTTTCCGGTGTAGTTTTTTTTTCATGGTTTTTAGGAAATCTATATCATTTATGTCTAGAGGTGGGTATATAATTCACAAGCAGAGCCGTCCGATGCATAGATGTTTTCTCCATGTCCGAGACGTAACTAGTGGCGATAATCCTGGGCAATGCTCTTCATGAATCCAAGAAGATTTCGGGTTATCTTGGAATTGTTGGAAATGTGGGGATAGAATCCATCGTTACTTCCCAACAGAAGCACGTGCTTCTTCTTCTGTTTTCTCAAATTGTTTTAAAATTCTTCAACCTTTACAACAATTGTCGGTAGATAAACCACGCATTGCTCTTGCCGACATGGTAGTTCATTACCAACTCGGATAGATGTTTCCCATTTTGTCTGCAGGAACCTTAATCTTTTAATTTTTTAACAAAAAACTTTTTTTTGAAAGTTTTCCTGGTCCGTTATCGTAAAAGTGGTTCTAACAACTCTTCATTTCTTAAAAAAAAAACTCACTAATAACTACTTTCACCATGCAATAAGTGAGATTTTAATGTTCAAAATATTTACATGTACGTTATACTTCTTCTTTTTTCCAACGTGAAGCATTTCACGTGTATTCCGATGGTATCTCGATTTACCACTTGTTCCGCTTGTGATTTAAGAGATTTTTAAGAAGAAACTAAATTACAACCCAAAAACATGTTCCCGCCACCGATAAAAATAAAATATTATTTCTCATGCCCGACTAGATCAGATTATGATGTTTACTTTTTTTTTTTTTTTTTTAAAAAATCCCTCTTATCGTTCTAGAATGAGCCAGTATCCCATTGTGGTGGTAAAGTGAGTATGCCTCTAAGTTCGAGCCAATGCCTAAGTAACCCTCTCTGCAAGTTCGAAGGATCCGCACGCATATTTGACCTTCCTCACTAAAGAACCTCTTTCGGTGGTCCCAAGTGCGAGTAAAGTGCAGCCCGTACGAGCATACTTTGATGAACGCTACCGAAAGGAAAACCTAAAACTCCGGAATGCCTTTACAAATGATCCCAACTCTGTCGGTCTGTAGCAGTGGGTCTTTAGCAGCGTCACGCATGACACAACTGACGCATCTTCAAAATTTCATGCATGGCAGTAAAAACATAAAGTTTTACAACTACGATCGTAAACTCAGTTGTGATTGTGAACAGTGATGCAAATCCTGCCTAGGATCGTATTTTTCTCGAAGACTGCTTAAAAAATGCTTTTTTTCTTGAAGACCCAACTCGGCTGCAACAAAAATGAGAAGATCAAATCCTACAGTCAGTAGGTAGGGTACAATCTTCCGTATGCTGGTGGTGGGAGTGCTCCAAGCTACACCCGTAGCTGAATGTGTATTAAAAATCTACTTTCAGAAAGGAAATCGAAATTGTTGAAAAGAATTTTGTTATGGGACCCAACTGAAGATAGAATCCCAACAGAAAATTTACCTACCACGAGGATGTGATGTTTGCGAACTTGTGGGACAATCATAAGCTCTACCACTCAGGCTTGGTCTACCTACATGCTCAAGACTGTATGGCGTAATCATACACAACAAAAACTGGATGCCAATGAAATTGCTCTCAACTGACTATCAATATAATAACAAACTGTTTAGAATGATAATTGCATCATGTATAAGCCGTTGGATATTTTCAATTTCAATAATCAGATCTGATCTCTGACCATAATGGGCAGAAAAAGAAGAGTTGTACAATTACAGGAGAAATAAGATGGGGTATGTTTAGATCACATGGTATAGATCATGATCTGTACCTTCAGTCCTGCGAATGCGGCATCTAGATCACGGGATGCATGGCACAGATCACAGACCGCACCATGCAATCTCCTAAATCTAAGGAACAGCACAACAGCGTATTATTAGAAGCTGTATAGCTTTTACAACATTAACATAATAGCGCTTACAGCATAATAGCATATCATTGGGAACCATACCATTCTGAAGTACTGAATGAATAAAGTCTAACTCGTCATAATTTTAAATTCTTGATGACTCTTGATTAGGTCTGCAACATAACGAGCAACCCATACAGATCCAGCTTCAGTACAACAAAAAGAATGAGTATGTCCTTCCCTTTCAATTGATAAAGCAATACCTGGAACTTGCTTGGAGACCTACAGACGGAAAAACTTCATGTTGCATGGCAAACATAGAGAACTGATTATGTGATCAGAAAGACATTATATTGATCGCTGACAGCAGAACCTTTGTATTAGTCAAATTCCACGTTCTATGTAACAACAGGTTTAATAATCCTAGCTTTCACTCTTGTATTTTCGAATTCAATCCATTAATATCAATATAGATCATCCGTTAATTCACTGCTACTTCCTCTGATCAACTAGAAGGACTGCCAGTGACAATGGCCAGTTAGCCAGGTCGTCAGTCAGGCCAGGCTGTGGGAATAAGGTCCAGTTAATAGAGATCATCTTCCAAAGTTGTGAACATGCATTCAGTTTAAAAAGGTTGGGTAGCTGCAGAGTCAGGTAAGTTGTTTTGTAGTGGAGCTTGGCTGGGCCTTGAACTTCAGCTGTCATTCCTGTAATTTCATCCAACAAAACCAATATAGAACCATCACACTAATCCCAATATTATCTCCAATTGTACTCTCACCAGCAAGATGACAACAAACTGAAATCAAAGCAAGTTGATCTGGCCTGCTCTGCCATGGATCAGGAGAAGCAAAAAGAGGAACATGGAGCAGAAACTTTTGGAGATGTTTAAGAAGATGGATTCCTATTTAGATGTCCTTGAGTCAGTGCTTGAAGAAGATCAAAACTATGGGAATCTTGGGAACATCTTGAGGTTCACAGGCATATCATGTCACTAGAGTCAAGACTGATCCCACTTTTGAAGGTAACTAAGAATATAAAATTAAAATTTTCATTGAATGATGGATCAATAGATCTGAATGATTGGAGCTGCACGGTGGAGCAACTACTGGTTTGTCATCAAGTGTTTCTTGGTGGTGTGATGATGGATGCTATTAACCTGAGAGTGGTGCTAACTAACTGGTATAATTCCTTCGAGAAGAGTAGAGACAGAGTTGAATGGAGAGAATTTGTGGATCTGCTGGCTGCTCAATTTGGAGAATACCTTTTGAAGGATACTGGGAGGAACTTTTCAAGTTTAAGAATCATGAAACGGTGGCAGAGTATTGAATGAATTCGACAATTTTGGCCACAAGAATCTCTGGGTTAAGTAAATATTTCCTAATATCATGCTTTATCAGGGGATTAAGAGATGAAATCCACCTCAGTGTGAAATGTTTCCAACCTAGAATCCTATTGATGTCCATCCCACTAGCCAAACTCCGAGAGAGAAGGATAAGAAAAAGATGAGAGACAAGGCAAGTATAACTGGAGCTGAAAGGAAAACCTTGGGTAGTTATAGTAGTGCTACAGGGGAGGTGGAAGTTAGAGAGAGACAATGTCACAATGACCAAATCTAAAATCAATTTCAAAAATCTGCCAATTACTAAACTTATGCTAGCAGAAGAACAGTGAAGAAGAGGATAAGGCCTTTATTTTGTGAACTCATTATTCTTCCCAAATCTATGCAACTGGTTCGAGGAGAATGAGTTATCCATAAAGTGCAGGCCAGACAAATCACGAGCCTTTTCAGTCAGAAATTGTTACTCGCAGGTGGCAAAAGGAATGAGGACAATATGGTTGCCTTATAAATTAATGTGGAAATCTAAATCTCCTGTTCGGTTTTTCATATAGCTAATGATGCTTGGTTTCCTGGTTACCTTTTAATCAAGCAGGCCCAAGTGGCTGACTTAGTTTCCTTCTATGCAGTGCAAGCCAAGAGAATGTGGATGATTTATTTTTTGGGTACACCATAAGTCAAAAGGTATGAAAAGTTATCCTACCAAAGGAACTGCAAGGGTGTCAGGTTCACTCCAGGTTGGACCTGCTTGATATGGCAAACAAGAAGCTAAAGGGAAAGCCTGGGAAGGCAAAACACTAGTTTCTGCTTGCTGATCAAAACATAGGCAAAACATAAGACTAGGGTGGCCTTGGTTGATCAGGTTCTCGAAAACAGGCATGTCACCCTACAACAATTTTAGCAAAATTTGACAAAAGCAAGGCATCACATGAAACAAGTGTCTGATAAACATCATCTAGAAATTCATGTTAACTGTTACTGATTGGGTCTTCCCAAAACTCCAGCCATACAAGCATAGATCAGTAATACACAAAGTCAGCAATAATCCCCCTAGTTTCGTGGACTATTTTGCATGCTCAAGAAAATAGGTTCTGTAGCTTATGAGCTAGACCTCCCACCTAGGTCTCACATACACCCAATGTTTCATGTTTCACGTCTTAAGAAGGTAGGGGATGTAACCACCATCATTGCTCCAGATGTTACAGTTGAATCTCTCATTCATCTTAAAGCTCAGTTCATATTGGATTGCAAGATGTGTGAGAAAAACAATCAAGCTGCTTCAAAGGTGCTCGTTCAATAGGAAGGAGAGGGACTAGTTATACTACCTGGGAAGATTATTGGGAGTTGCAATGCAAGTTTCCTAACATCAACCATGAGGACAAGGTTGTTAAAATGGGAGGAATTTATAGCAGCCATGTTGTAATAACGCCTTTAATTGTCATTGTATCAAGTTGAGTTAGAATGCTGTAAGGATTCAATTAGGGCATCATGATCTTTGTCTGATAAGGGCAAATCAAGTAGCGCTGTAAGGTTGATTAGAGGTTTATAACGAGTGAAGTCAAGAAGTGTAGGTGTGTTGAATCTAAGATTTTGCTTTGAGACCAGATGCTCCTCTGCATCCCACATTGTATTCCACCTTGTTCTTTCATGTCAGTCAATACAGATCCATCCGAATTTGCATCATTATCGGCTCAGGTCAACTGTTTGATAGCAGCTGGTGACAGTGATATACACACTATTCTAGAATGGGTTGTGGAGTAGTAGGACACCTGGACTAAAGTCTTGTTGAGGGCTGAGTTTTAATTTGTTTTTTAGTCTCTTTTTGGCATTGAGCTTCTAGCTCATGTTTCTAGTAACTTCATTGATCTTATCTAATAAGATTCAACCTTACCCTTCCCAGAAAACAACTCAATCTTCAATGAGCACACGTATTTAAGTTGATTATCACTATCTCTGTAGTCATGATACGGTGTTAAGAGGCATATCTACTACCTATGCCATCTTCAAAAAAACTGATGGATATTTTATCAAGGATCCTAGTTTTACAATTTGAGTCTTATGTAAAGAGTTATGTGTGATACATACATACATACATACATATATATATACATATATATATATATATATATATATATATATATATATATATATATATATATATATATATATATATATATATATATATATGCTCTAGCTTGAGAAGAGTGTCAATAATTTTATTCATGTCTAATGATTTTATGAGAGATTGGATACTCGTATATTAAGGAAGATTTAAGCCTTCCCTATAAATTTGTGATCCTCTGGTATCAATTATACAAATTTTCATTTTCCTTTCCTCAACTTAACAATTGCATTTTAGTTTCACAACATTTGTAAATAATGCCTAACAATGAAGGTTTTATAGCACATGTGCTTAATAATAAGCATAAAATAACAAAATCACAAATGATATTATGGCATAACAATCAGAAGAACGTTGTTACCTCCTCAAATAATGATAAAGGGCCCCAATGGTCATTGATGCCAAACAAGAGAGCAATTTCATGTTGCTTTCTTCTCATGAACATCCAATCTGGATTTTCTGAAAGCTAAAGGAAAAAGAAAACAGGCATCAGGAGCTAGAGATAACTGAAAAGTACAGTAACACAACATTCAATCAATGACTTGATCTTTTGGCCAAATAATTAATATTGCTGAAACAAACAGCGTATAAAGCAGTTTTCTACTCAATTGCCAAGGAAATTAAAAAAACTTAATAGGTACCTTTTCAAACTCTGTCTCAGCCATATACAAGATATTCCGAACTGTGTGGTACTGCAAAAAAACAAATGCACATCTTATGATTTCCCGAACCAATTTGAACATTTTATGTTTTTATTCCCTTCATTATATGTTGCTCCATGGTTCACACTTGCAACATAGGAAAACAATTGAACAGAATCCATGAATTCTTGTCATCAAACTAGTAAAAAAGCCTAAAATACAAAATAGAAACCTTTAGAAGGTCATGGCATGTTGCATTTATTGCTGTAGCGGACCAAGATTTTCCAATGGTATTTCTCACAAGAGTATTTGTGATCCAGCCTGGACATAATCCCATCAAAGCAACGACAGAACTGATGGCAGTGCAGAGAAAAGAGGACCTGGAGTTCCAGTTGCATTTTAAACTTGAGCTCAATGATGAGCTTTTTTGAAGGGAAATGAGCATAATTTTATTAAAAAATAAGTTCATCCAGTTAAAAAAAGAGGTTGATTAAAAAGACCAACCATAAAAACAAACCAACCCCATTACACTTTACAATAAGGTCCCCTCCCAATCAGCTAGCGAGCTAGTGGAAGTAAAGAAAATATCCTCTTTTCTGCAGTTGCCTCCTTTGAAAATATAGCTATTTTTCTACATTCAAGTGCGCCAACAGACTGCATGGATAGTCAACAAAAGCCTCTGCACATCCA
Organism: Cymodocea nodosa; assembly: GCA_036874045.1. Classification (NCBI taxonomy): domain Eukaryota; kingdom Viridiplantae; phylum Streptophyta; class Magnoliopsida; order Alismatales; family Cymodoceaceae; genus Cymodocea; species Cymodocea nodosa. The sequence continues at coordinate 403,546 of JAZBRI010000008.1, forward strand.
CCTTGGGCATCCCCTTGGTTATCACCTTGACAGAGTCCAGAAGAGCTACAAAGGATCAAGGTTCTTACCTCCCATGAGCATCTAGGCAGGCATCCAACCCCATATGTAATGCAATATTTTACACCTGAAAAAAAGATGCTCCTTCTCCTCTCCCTGGCCACAATAGACACAGCCTAGATCAGAAGTCAAAGCCTACTTCTCTTCTTTATGAGCAGGCAATTGTGTGCCAATAATCACATGAAAAACCTAACCTTGGGTGGGGACTTGCATCTCCACACCAAAGTATAGGCTTTCCAAGTATCACCCCTGATATCTGCCGGGCTTTGAAAACAACTGGAGACTGTGAGAGAGCAAGAATTCCCTCCCTTTCATGAGATCAAATTAGCTCCACTCACGGGTGTTTGAGACCCTTGCAATATCTAAAGCAATTCAACAAGACCCTCAATTTCCTGATCCTTTAATTTCCTTCTCAAAACTAAGTTCTAGCTCCACGAAGGGTATTCTTACACACCTAATTCAACCAATAAGTAATTGCCACCATCCATAAAGAATTCAAAGATCTACCATACGAAATACTTGCTTTGAATAATTGTGTTCCATAGTGACTCCTTCTGAACCTATTTTTCCTCAACCACTTACACAACAGAGCCTTATTAAAAGTCCTGAGTTGCCAAATTCCCAGCCCCCCAAATCTTCTAGGCTTACAAACCTCCTTCCCAGGCAACCAGGTGCATGCTGAGGTCCCCGTTTCTCTTCCATAACCATCTACGAAAAAGAGCCTCCAATGAGTTTATAACGCCCACTGGTAAAGAGAAAAACCAACAAATGAAACACTGGAATACTATTGAGCACACTCTTAGGGAGAGTGAGTCTGCCCCCAAAGCATAAAAAGTGACCCTTTCAACCATCCAACCTCCTCTCCATCTTATCAATGAGATGCCTCCAATCAACCTGAGAGGGACTCTCTAGAGAGAGTGGCAGGCCGAGATATTTGAAAGGGAAGTTCTCAGCCTTGCAGTTTAATATGGCTGCTGCAGCATTAATTAAATGATGAATTGCCCTCAAACAATTTAGTATATATGACAAAGGAAGTCATGGAGCAAGTTTTTGAGATATGTAGAATTTGTAGAATTCATCATATTTATAATGAAAGGAAATGGAAACAGTATGCTAGCAAGAGAAAGTATTAGAATTTTGTTTAGGTCAGACAATAAAACCCTTGCTGTAAAAACAGCAGCTAGCATATTTCCCATACCATTGTCATAGAGAAAGGGCCAACAGTTCATCAACCAGGAGAAATTACACTAGATGAAGAGCTATGCATTTTATCAATAGCTTTCCTTCATTTTTTAATTTGTGGATTTGAATGCATAAAGAAAGAACTCAACAGTATACAGAAAACAAAAAAAAATTAGCAGGATTGAAGTGGAGATGTTGGAGTGCATCTACCAGACCAAACAGTTTCTTGTTTACTGAACTGATTACATTTACATGAGTGTTTGTGATCCAAAGGAAGCATTCAATTCTTCACATCACCAAAAGAAACTTACTTTGTAGTTAAACCAATGATGGACTGCTTTGAGGACTCACTGTTTAAGGTTAAAAACGGATAAAGACCTATTGTAAATTTCACCTGTGCATTAGAAGTATAAAACTATTCAGATTATGTGTTTTATACATTGTACACAAATCAGTAAAATAGGTTAAGCAAAGGAACAAATGATACCTGATGATCAAAACTTTTAAGGATCTCCAGACAGATGTATGACCCAATAGAATGCCCAACCTACAAATAAGACAAATTTCTTGAACAAACAAAAAATACAAACTTAGGCATAAAAAGATCAGAATTTATGAATGAAGGGTGAGTCAATAATAAATAATCAACAACATAAAATTTATAGATTTAAACAGCAATAATAAGAATGCTACAAATGAGTCACATTCATTAGACATTTTAGATCGGTCATGAATCATGATATTCAAGATGGGACATAAACACATGGTGAAAACTGATGGCAGTCACCTGGTACAGAAAAAAAGTGAAGTGAAAGACTAACCATGGTATCACCAACTCAAAAAGCGAGATGCAATATGCATCACAATCTAAGATTTATTAAATTTACCATGTAAGACATCAAATTTTATATAGGAGTGTAAACAAATTTATTTGGCACTCATCTAAATAGCATTCAGGTCCATAAGACTCATATTAATATGGGATAAGGACACCACAAAATATCATTTAGTCAAAAGGTGTAGCAGATATCTAGGTTATAGTCAAATACTTTGTTAAGATATTAGATGATGCAGAAGATATTGAAAGATTTTGGTAATCAAGATGTAGTTGTTTGACTATGCATCATAAGAAGACAATTTACCACCCACCCCCTGTAGTTTTCTCTCCCAATATTACTAAAAATGAGTTTTGAAATATAGACCAAGCTGAAAAAAGGTTTGTGGAATTACCATTAGCCATTGAACTAAAAATGGTGATACTGAGTTCAATATCAATAATTGTACTCATTCTGGGCATGATGGGGTGCTAAAGGACATAGCATAATGCATGTTGAAATGTAGAAACACATGGCCTAACATGTGTTAATTGAAGATCTACAGATTAATACCACCATAATCATAAACCATCGAAAGTCTGTGAGGATGTTTTCTAGATATCAGGTCGATTTCGAGCCAAACACAGTGACTAACAACTACTATAAGAAGTGATTACGTCGCAGGAAGAGAAGTCATTTTCACCAAGCACCGACTTATATCTCAGGAGATCGTAAAACTTCTAGCATTGATTTCATGTTGATGCCAGTATATTGAATAAGAGATTAACTTACAAGTCTTGGTTCGCAATTCTATAGAGAGAGAAGGCGAGATTGTAAGTAATTAAGTTTTCAATAGTGTAATCACATCGCATGTAATGACGAAAGTTTTTACTGTCGATAGAGAATTTTTATATTTCACCTTTCATTCATCTTCAGAAACATATCAAAACAAAAATACAAAAAAATAATTATCTATATTTATATTTAGTATTTATGTGTTGTATTGTTTATTTGTATTATGATTACTATTATCATTGTCAATATTGTAAATGTTTCGTGTTTATTTGATTTAGAAAATAGAAAATAGTTTTATAAATTATTAAAATTGATTCATACAAAATACTAAAAAATTATAATAGTTACTATTCGAAATATCTGAATGTTAGTATTGATTAATGATAAATCTCAAATTAACTAACATTAAAAAGCTTAATTGATGTTATTTACATTTTGTAGAACCGCCCAATAGATAGTCGAATTCTTCTGTGAATAACAACATTTAACTGGAAGTTATTAGGTAGGCTCGCGAAGTTAACTTAAGTCTATGAGAATAGTCAGTTAAGTTAACTATAACTCCACGAACTAAGTATTTTGAGTTAACTGTAAATCAACAGAGAACTTAATTGAGCATATATAAACTCTAGTATAAAAATCAAAATAGTATATAATTCTTACTCAATCTTTGTGAGATCGACCTGTACTTACACACAAATATAATAGACACTATGCACTTGCAGTTAAAAATAAAAATTAGACTGAATATCTAATTTGTGTAAAAAGTTATTTGTTTACCTTAAAAGAATTTATTAATATATACAAAAAAAAAATCAAACAAGTTTTCTGAATAGACAAGTTCTGATTTAACTTTAAATAAACACTAGACAAGTTTTCTAGCACTGTTGTCGGGGAATTCTGGAAGAAACAACTACAGTGTAATGAGCTAAACAAAAAATTAAACAGTACATAGCCAGTGGCCCTTTAATAGAATGAAGAACTTAAATAGAAAGACACATATAGTGGCAACTATATTGGTAAAAATTGTTTATCAAAGACAATGTCACGACATTGAATTTAGTCAATTTGTCAAGTGGACTACATATGCAGTTGTAAACAGAATTCAGTAAATTGATACAAAATATTTATCTCCAAGCTAAGAGCAGTAAAGAAAAAATTATTTTATGGAGATTTGATTCCACTACAACCTTGGTGATTTATTAATAGTAAGCAAAGCACAATCTAAAAATCACCTCCATGGATACTCTTGGAGGATCAAAAAAAAAAAAAAAATCATTCAAAGCACAATCTAAAAAAAGGGAGATGCATATGATGTGTTTCAGCCAACAAGTTACAAACACAAGAGTATCAGTGATTTACATAATGGGGAACAAATTGGGCTAATTTATTAGTTTCCCCTTTGTGGCACCATTAACATTGGTCATTTGCTTACACAAACATTATGAAAATATGAAATGTGAAAGTATATGTAAAAATAATAATCCAAGACAATAAATACAAACTTGACCATTATTATGGGAATTTCCAACTTCTGAAACTCGTGCTTCATGAATTCAACCTACAAAAAGAAAATACGAAAAATGAGAAACGTATGTATTAAGGAAAATCCTTTGATGTATTAGAGGTTGGTGTAAATCGGTATAATTATTTAAAAAACCAAACCAATAGTCCAACCACTTTAGATCAACACATTGGTTTTGTTATTATTGGACCATTGGTTTTCATGTGGTTGAATCATAATTTAGGAAAATAAGTGACCTATGGTTAAACCTTATTTGAATCAATTGACCTAAATTGGGTTGGATTATGTTTTAAAACCATGATTGATATAGTCTGGATTTAATATTTGCATGTATTGTTGGAAAATCAAACATTATCCTCACTTGAAGTCACATACTATAAAGCACAGTAGTTATATGCCCTTATGTATTGCACCATTGATGATGCTTGTACCTACATGGTGGCATCTTGTTGGTGACTGATAATACATCTCATTATAGCTGATAATATTGTGTGATGCCTCATTGTTTGGTTAATGGCAACATTTTGGTGCCTTACCTATGTCCAAAACATGTTAGGAATATATTTCCACCATCATTGATCATAATATAAGATTGTGCATTACATTTATAATTTCCAAACCCTAGATGAACCCCATCCTTAAACAAACTCGTCAGATGGAATCCTCCTTAACATTTTTGGAAAACACTCACTTGGTCCATAAGCTGTGTATAACACCTGGCTTCTGGGAGGGGATTTGTGTGATCGCAATAACCTCCTGGAATTCCTCTCCTATGCTCTCAACCTTACTGATAATATCTGTTCTGCCCTTGTAAAGAAAAGTTTGCTCCCTGACCCTAAACTAATTTCTACCATTTACGAGGTGATCAAATTGGTTCAACGTTGTAGAGGGGTGTGTTTCTGTATATGTATGTGAAACACAAAATAGAGTACAGATAATGTCCTTCATATTCATGTCTCAAACAATAATGGCAATCCACCTTTCTATACTTAGCTCTCTCATAGAATGTTAGGTTATTTGCAATGAAAAAGGTAGCTTGATTATAACAGTGCATGGCATAGACTCACTAATGGAAAACCCAAACTCAATTAAGAGGGAATCTTGCCACATCATCTCACATGCAATTTATGTCATAGTCTGATATTCTACTTTTGCATTGGATCTTGATATGACATTCCATTCCTTTCTTCTCCAAATAACCAGATTACCCCTAACATATGTGTAGTGTTCCAAAGTAGATTTTTGGTTTCCTTTGTCACCTATATAACTAAAATTTGAATAGGCCTCTATGTCTACATGACCATTTTTTTATACACTAATCTTTTCCCAGTGAAGAGAGGAGAAAATAATTGTCATTAGCTTTCTACTTAGATAGCATGGTATATAGATATACGTAGAGTGTTTTGGATTTATACTAAATGAATTTTGAATGACCTATTAACCTAGACAACAAGACAACACATTACATTACATAATGTTTATAAACTCATGATATAACAATGTCATTACTATCACCTATGATAGTGGTATTGTTATTGCCATCAATGATGAATTGGTGATGGTCAACAATGTAGGAAGTGATGATGCCGATGTTTAAAAAAAAAACATGTAGAAGGGTATAATGGTAAAGATAATGAGATATTAAAATATATTCTGAGCGCCACTATCTTACCAACATGACTTCTTTCAACTTGAAACTTCTTTTACAATAAATGCCAAAAAGGCAAAACAGTAGCACCACCTTACGTTTTGGTGTTGGATGGTCCAAAACACTTGATACAGCTGATGTACCATAGAATCTTCCATTTATTAATGGTATTATATATTTATTATAATCAGTTTGAATAAGATTTTTCTGAAAAGATTTGAAGAGTTGGCAAATATAGAAAGGTGGAAAATATATACATTATCTATATGAGGTAAAGAAAAGAACACTATAATTATTTGAATGTCCAGATGGAACACAGGTATCCTCCACTACGAGAAGCAACAAATTACTATTACGTACCTTGTGAGTAATTTGGTCGTGCAATGAGAAGTTCCTTCCTTTCTCCCAATCCTGGTAATAAACATATATAATACTGTGTTGGAAAACTTTTTCTAAAACAAAAGAATTGGATAGTTTAGAAGGAAAACTGCAACAGCGAATCACTTGACAAAGGATGTATCTGCTATTGTCCTCACTTGAATCTACATTTTTTCATTATCTAGATGGTGAAGATTTCTCTAGCAACAAAGCAATGTATGTAATCCTCAGAAGCAAATCTTCTTCAGTGGTGTATTTTGTTAAAAGATATGACAAACTGAATAGAAAAGCCATCGTAGTGGTTGCCAAATAGTTTGCTATGGATTTCACTTACTTCTCTTGTGTGTGAAATGTGCCCGATTGCTGGAAAAAAATAGATGAAGGGAGGTGATTAATATTTAATCAAATAACAAACATTGGAAGAGAAAATACAAACATGTATATCCAATGGTTGACTTATTGCCTGTTACAGATGCTTTCCCTTCAAGTTGTTCAAATAATGCTTCAGCAAAGTCTCTATAGTATGAGACAATTCCTGGCACATTTTATAGAATAATGTAAACCTTATGTGTTCCAGCGTAGGTGTACTTTCATAAAGAATATTTTCAAAGATGTTTGGCATATAAAGATGTACCTGGATTGCCAGGGACGAATATGATATGTAATTTTGGTTTATCAGAGTGTAGCTCGAGCAATTCAGTTGAGACACTGCCATTAATAGACTTACGATTTTTTTACTGCCATCGATAGAGTGATGATTTCTTTAAGTGTTGAATACATACGATTCAATATGCTTATCCATATGATACCAAGTTCTTCCATTCTGTATTGTGAGATTACAAAAAAAAAAAATTGAATCTACCTCGAAACACTACAAAATCGAACATTCGCCTTGTTTTTTTGAAGAAAAGGTGAATGTTCCGTCTCCATCGTACTTCATATAAGCCTAAACAACTGAAGAAGAGCAACCAATCACAAGTTCGAAAACATATAAACGTGAAATATCCTAAGCATCAAGGCAAAATAGATACCAAATGCCAAGTACATGATCATATAAAATTTCCCAACCAGTTGTAGTTCGCAGGAGCCTAGAATTCTCCTACATCCTAAAGCCAAATTCCAATTTGACGATAACAAGCACCAACCGAAAACAGAGAATTCAAGGAAATGGCTATCGCACATTTCGGATGTTCGGCCAAATAACGGCGAATCGTGTAAACAAGTCAGCTATATGTGGGAGACTCGGAGAAAAGCAATGTAACCCCAATTTGTAATCCTAAACCCCCCAATAACAAGCGAGCACCGAACAAAGGAATGAAGCAAAGGACGAAAATCCGCAAATGCAGTGCACATCAGATGCGGATTGGAAATCCGGTATCCGACACTTAGGGAGAAAATGCAGAACAATTTACGTGCAGGACGCGAGAGGAGGAGATCGAACGTTCGCTGAAATCGAAAGTTGGAACAAGCAATCCAGAGGAGAGTAGGATTTGCACCTTGCTCCTCTTCGTTTGTATTGGAAGCAGAAGCGCGGGACAAGCGGACTGCGGCAGATGGAAGGGAGGGCAACCATCGGTAGTTGAGTACGGACTGGTATTATATACTGGTCGCGGTCCCTGGATCTGGGTACGTAACCTCGGCTCGACTCATCTCGAAAGAAAAAAAAAAAGGCATCTTGGCTCGACTTGCTCGTTCTGAATTCGCCAACGGGGTTCGATTTTTGTTACTTTTTCCTGATAATATAACGGCGGTGCCTTTGGAAAAATGTGGCAGGAAGAAAATGATAGATATTAACCATCAATTAGAATTCTATAATAAATAATAATAATAATAATCACAAGAAGTTAACCAGCAGGTGGAAGGGCCTACAGTGCGTGAAAACGCTGGAGGCGCCTCACCACCGCCGTTCGATGCAGTGAACGGAGAAGTTTTCTTCAACGCGAGTTATTTCAGTGGGGTCCACGGAAGTGCTGCGATGCGGCCACGTGACCAGAAGTGCCGGGCGACGACGGGATGTTCGTTACGCCGGTGGGGTCTGTAGGTGGAAATAAAAGGCTTCCGGTAGTGCCACTCCCATCTTTTCAGGCTTTCTTTTTGTTTTCCTCTTGTTGTTTGCGCTCGGTTTACCTTCTTTTGATTTTTTTTAAGGTCGTCTGTCATTTATAACTCACGTGAAAATAGGCTTGCTTTCTCTTTTGCTTCTTATAAATCTAAGGTCACTGCGGTATATAGCTTTTATCAGTGTACGTTTACGAATTAAGAAAATAGAAAGCCAACTGATTGGAGCTTACTCTTTCTCGAGGCTAATCGATTTTTTTTCCCTAAAGCTACGGTGACAAAGTCGAGTAATAATAGGTTTGGCGGTGATGAATTAATTTGCAGAAAATCTATTCGATTCGAAAGTCGTAAGCATTGTTGTCGATAATGCCCAAAAGCAATATTGGATGTGATTGTCGCGTAAACACGGATCGATCAATTATTACTCTTTTTTTTTTTTATATTTTTCTAATTTATCTTGCTACTTGAGAGATTTTATGTATTTTCTAATTATTGTAGATATGTAGTTGACATAGATTATTTATGAGTTGGTTTTAAGTTATCTTAAAATAGAGATAAAACGTTATCTTACGTACGTATCTGTCTATCCAAAATGGATATCCTTCGATCGTGAATGAACAATAATAATGCAAACCTAACATATAATACGTGACATTATTTGACAACGACAGGTACAAGGACGAGCGGTGGACAACACCACTACTTTCGTTTTATTGCCTTACTGATTAATTACCTTACGTAGACCGCACTTTTCTCGACTTTTCTTTAAATGAGTCTGGCGCCAACCACTCTTTCTAATTACTTGTCCCACAACACAACCAACCCCAACCCACTTACCCACCGCAAAAGGTCAAAACCGCCCAGTTAACTAATTAAAAAAATTTAACACCTGGTTGGTAGTGGTAAACCAAATATCTTCACGAATTTAAATTTTTAAACTTATACTTACAATTAAATTTCTTATCTCAATACAACAACAATAATAATAATAAAACCATCGCATCAACCAACCATCCAACGACCCATCCCACATCCGAACAAACACATCGCCTGCAAACTTAGCCGACGTTACTCGAATTTTACTAAAAATCAAGAGTATTTTTATTTCGATTGATTGATTAAGTTACTATAATTAATATAATTGAAGTAATAATAAATACTTTAATTAATTCTTTTTATTTTATAAAATATTTAAGGAAAGGAAATTTTAGATCTAAATTTAGAAAAGTCAATGACGATAAAAAAAAAATTAAAAAAACGAGCGATGTAAATGAGAGGCCCTTAGGTCCATTCGGCGTATTAAAGAATACACCTGCCAGTAGTCGGAAAAACGTTCCTTTCCTTCGCACTATGGAAGTACCAATATTTTTCACTAAGAATATATATAATGGAAGATCAGCACATGATTTCTTCCACGCAAGTCGATTACTTAAGGGTCGGTAAATCAAGTGATTTAACCCATCTTTTTGGCCTGGTTACATTACTCGAATTATATGTTTTGGTTTGGAAATATCTTAAATTGATCACATGCAGTTGGGATTTTCGGTTAATTTTAGGATGAACTTCATAGCCTATCCACGTCAAGTCACATTGAAATTATTAAATAATTAATAAATACTATATTTTTTCCTTTCTCGAAGAATCGTGCACGGTGCAGGCCTAGAATGTGGAAATCTTTCTGTTATTCGAAGCATAGACATTTGGATTCATGCGCAGATGTTATTTTTTTTACATCGATCTCACATTAGTCCGGTGAAATGTTGACGATGGATAATTATTTAGCGCGAAAAAATTATGTTATTCGTATTCTTCTTATCAAAAAAGATTATTTGTTGGCCATTTAATTTAACTCATTTATATCAATTAAGCATATATTTTTTATTAAAAAAAATATCCGCCACGTCAGTTACTTCCTCCGCGCGGGAAGTCGTCCCTTGCAAGCAACCACCCACACCATCCTCTTCTCTCCTTCGTCTACCTCCGTCAGGCACGACCCAATCGCGACCATCTTTGGACTTCTTGCTTCTTGGATCTCAAGTTTGCTCGGCATTCTTGGCTTACAGGGGCGAGTAGGTGAGATTCCGGCAGTGGTTGCTGGAAGGAGAGGATTGTTTTTGTGTGTCGTCTAGGGGTTGTTCCTTTTTCCGAGGCACCTTTGGATTGGGTATGGATTCCGTCTATACTCACCTCCTTTATTCTTCCTTGTCTTGCTGGTGCTTGTTCTTCTTTCTAAAACCAATGAATTTTGGGCTTCAAGGTCCGAACGCTCTGCAGTGCCGGTTTGATATTGCTATGGTTTGTTTTCCCAATTTTGCTATTGATGATGGGTTTTCTACTTGTTCGTCGTTGGCAGGCTCGATTCCGCTGGCAATTGGTATTCTCCTGACAGAGGCGAAAAATGTTGGGCGAGCTTATCATCAAAATCTTAGTGTACACAGCCTATTTCTTCCCCTTCTTGTCATTTCTCGCGTTTTTTTCTCGCCCCATCTAGTTTGGTTGAATTTCAATTGTTTGCTAATTCCAGATCGGTTCTTGGCTACGTGTATCCAGCATTTGAGTGCTTCAGAAGCGTTGAGAGACATAGGCATGATAATGCACGCCTCATGTTTTGGTGCCAATACTGGTATTTTTCTTAAACCCCCGTCACATCTACGATTTATGGAATCGGAGTTGACTTGCATCATACAATTAATCGAAAACTGATTCCTTGAGTCACCGAATTACAGTTCAGCGTACCATTTGTCTTTGTTGGTTTACCGAATTTAAATATCATGCCAGTGAGTGCAGTGCTTTAGATGATTTTTGCCACCGATCTTCTTTAGCAGTGGATTACCATGGCAGAACGATCAACTACAAAAGTGTGTTTGTGTCTTTGATGATAATAGTGATTTTTTGAAATTTCTGAGATTTAAATCTTAGAAGGGTACAATTGTTTGCGACGGATTAAACTATTACGGTTCATCTATACAGATTTTGTCAGTAAACTATGCTGCCGATTGAAAGCTACAACAAGCTTACCCTTATCTAATGTTTTTATGGGTCAAACTTTCTTAGGGTACACCACACCTGACTAAATCCATCATGGATTGCTTGCTCACTCACTAGGCTGAGACATTCTCGCATGGTCATATCACTCATTGAAAATTGTGTATGTAAATGCCGTTGCAGTTTCTAGGGCTTCTTTTTCAGTTGGAGTGAGTTTTCTTCCAATTATTGCATACACACACACACATAATCATAGGTTTCTTCCTGCTCATACTCACCGGTTACTGAAGCTTTGTCCCCCAAGTTGCAACCCCGTTCTGTACATCATAGGTTGTGTGGTCACAATGATAGTTCCCGTTGGAATCTCGCCAACACGTGGATTCTTGACGAATAACTGAACTCATGGTCTGATCACAGGATCATAATTGCAATGGTGACTGCAATTGAGAAGTTCGGTGATGTATTTGTTTCATGGTACCGTACTCCACTCCCTCACTTCACATGCCTTCAAAGCTTTAACAACCCCTGCCCATTGATTTCTCTGATGTTTATTACTATTGATCAGGGTGCCTTTGTACGGAGAGTCAAAGCTCGCGTTCATCGTCTACTTGTGGCATCCGAAGACGAAGGTAATCAATCCCAGTAGAGCATGTGATGCCCTACACGCATCACCCACCGTGCATGTCAATGATGTGTTCGTTGCAGGGCACAAATTATGTGTACAACAGAGTGCTGAGGCCATTCATGGCGCAACACGAAGGTGACATCGAGAAGAGGTTGCAGGGGATGATGACCAAATCCATAGATCTACTCCTGTTTTACATCAAGTACTTCACAGACAAGGGCCAGTCCATAGCGTTCGAGATTCTTCAGCACGTCATCTCGCGATCAATAGGATCTTCTTCTGCATCATCAGAGGTACCATCGCTTCTCAAGGTTGATCCAAACAAGCGATACCTGATAGATCATTCACAACCGAGGAACCAATCCTTGTCCAGATTCCCAATTGCATTGAAAATAATGAAGCCCACATTGTCGATGATTGAATGATTTAAAATAACGACCTTCATCGTTATTTGTCGCAGAAGGGTGGACGGGGGAAGGGAGGATCGACGACTCTACAGACACCGCCTCCGACTCCGCCGCAGCCATCGACGTCGAAAAAAAGATCATTGTTCAAACGTTCTCCACGTCAGAGGTCGTCGAGTGTGGAAGAAGCAACTCTCGTCGATCACATTGGTCAAGGGGAGGACGGGGACGACCAACAACAAGCGCAATTGGACCGGATCGAAGCAGCATTTCGCGCCGCCGGCGTGAATCTGAAGGAGATCTCTAGATCACCAACAAGAAGCAGATAGGCAAACATAACAAATTTGTACACACCCACCACTCAAATCACATTCCATCGGTATTTTTTTCTTATCAAACAGAACAGGAGGAGGAAAAACACTACCCTTTTTCTTTCGATCTATATAAAAAAAAAAAATATATATATATATATGGTCGTAAAATAGAATAAATAAACCAAAATTCAACAAGCCAAGAGAAGAAAAAAGGAAAGAGGGGAAGAAATAAATAAATGTCTACACAAACCAATCGATCGTCGTGAGTAGGGTGGCCTACGGATCGAGGATCTCCGAGCGGTCCCTGCCGGAGGTATGGGCGCCGTCCCTCATCCACCCTTTCTGCGTCTGGGAGAAGAGGGAGGAGAAGGCGTGGGAGCAGATATCGTAGACGCAGGAGCACACGTCGACGACCCACCCGACGCAGCCGGTGAGAGGTTCGTCCTCCGGCCAACGCTCGCCGAAGCAGGAGACGCGGTTGGCGAAGGAGCTGGGGGACTCCCTGGGCTGGAGGTAGGCGTAGGCGGCGTGCTTGAGGAGGGAGTTCCTAAAGGTGACGCCGCCGTCGGGCATGTAGTAGGTGGGGGATGAGACGACGAGGTCCTTTAGGCTGGTATAGCTGGAATTGCGGACGTCGATCCTCGGCGGGCGCTGATGAGTGGTGGAGGACGGGAGGCGTATCATCGGGGCGCTGCCCCATCGCTCCGCGTGAGGCCCCGGAAGAGAGAGGTCGTCGTCGCTGCTGGTGGTGGGGGAGGATTGGCGGCCGTCTCCTGCCAGCATGGCTGCGTGCGCATTTGCCGCTGTCAAACGCAAGGCCAGGACAAAGGGAAGGAGGTGGTAATTTACTAAATTTGTCGGGATAAGAGCATTTATAAAATAATCCATTCGAAATAAGCATGTGAAATATCGTATGGACGACGACCACCAGCCATCCATTCATCCGATCCGTCCGGGCGTCTGTTTCCTCCATCGAGTGATACGCGGGACTCGGGGGTTTACTGAGTTTCTCTATTGATTTCTTGGCAATTTTAATTCCTATTTATTTTAAAAATCCAATGCATACGTGTTGGTTAAATTAATTCATGATATATACCCTTATTAATATTTTTATATATCCAAATTTAAATCGACAATTTAATTCTCTCTTGTAATTAGTTCTATAGAATATATATATATATATATATATAGAAAAGCTATGTACTAGTTTACGATAACTGATGGCAATTAAACCACTTGAACTGAAGTAGAAGAAGTTTTATCATACCAATTAACTTGATATGGCTTATTATTCGCGTGGCATGTGCATACAAACTGGCCCGGTGGCATATATATATATGTAATTTGATCGTTCCGTATCGATCGATCGTTCATGTCCAAATATATTTTTTAATTTTTTTTTTTAAAAAAAAATTAAAATCTCTTAATAACAGTTTAAATATGTTATTTTTTAGTCCCTCTCTCTTCCTTTCCATTTCCTTTAATCAATGAAAATTTTAATTTTTATTATCTGTACAATGCATTTTGACGACTGCTTGTAGAAGAAAAGGAAGGGAAGAAGAGTAAAGGAAAGGGAAGGGAAGATTCAAGATTGGTGGCTTATGAGATGAGTGGGGTCAGAAAGTGGTTATTGTTTAATTTTGAAACGAGAATGGTGAATACGTAGTTGACTTCAAGTTAATTTTAATTGATGAGAGACAAGGCTGATCACATCACTGGACGGAATCTTATCCTTTTTCGACAATGATCTTGATTTTTATGTTTATCTCAAAGTTTGATAATAATTGAAAGTATCATTGACTGATTTTTTACGATTTTGTTTACATATGATCGAGGGAGTTCATGGTCCGGTTGAAGGTACCATTAATTTTCGAGGTATATACCAAGATCTCCTAATCTAGGTATGCGTATAAATTAGGAGGTAGAGGTTAAGATTTGCTTGAACCAAAACTGGGCCAGGCTGGACTTCTAGGCCGGTCGCAAATAGACCTTTACGATTTTTACCAGTCCAATTTCATTTGATTAACTCGTATAATTCTGACACGTACGTGTGTGGTGTGAGATAAATTACCTACGTACGCACGCGTGTGCAAGTGTAGATCGTTCTTGTTGTAGGTGTGGGAGCAATCAGTGGTATGGAAAATATTATTATATGCGTATGATCCGGCCATTGCCATCATCCTCTTTCTGAGGTTGAACCTGGCGCACATGTCAGCTTTGGTTTCCTCTGGACGAAATAAAATAAATAATTCGTGAATTGGGATTTTTTTTTTTTGGCTGCTGCAAAAGTATTCCCACAGATATTGCGGTCACAGATACCGGTGAGTTGGTGAAGTACCAGATTAGAGGGAAGCGATATCTTATTCGGTGACGTATGATGTCGTCGATATGAATAAGTGAAAGAGAAGGAGTAAATTCACATGCAAACCCAAACTCCAATAAGTATCCATAAATTTTTGTTGTTATATTATGTGCATCTTGTAACGTATGCTTCAACCAAACTCCTCCGTCGCAGCACGAAGCAGGTGAACCACCGCTGCAAGATTTCGATCGAAAACGGAAGATTCAGTAACTCAAGTCAACTCTGTATTAATGATTTTTAATAAGAAAGTACGCTCGTCGGATTATTCATTTATTTTTTTCCTCCTTGTACAGCTCGCGTCACGTTGTTCGCAGCCCCACGGATTGACCACTCTTTGGTCAACTTCAATAAAGCATTAAATAATCAAGGCAAAAATGAGAAGAAGGTGCACAATAATTAAGCAAATGTTTCAATTCCCAAACAAACCACAGGATCCAACAGCTTCGATCACACGAAATTCATCCAATTCATATTCCACATTACCCTTCTCGATCGATTATTACATATATATGTATATGTATATCTGATAAACAACAACGCCTACGACGATGAGCAAAAGGAAGAGGCCACACCCACGATTATGCGCCTTAACGCTAATGTATTTATTAGCCATATATGTTGATCGATACGTACAAGTCGTAGTCATTAATTAATTATAGATGGATGGATGGGTATCTTAATTATTATATGAGAATTTATTTGTGATGCGAAATAAAACTGAAGAAACAGAGAGAAGAGGAGGAACGAAGGGGAGGAAAAGCTAACACTGCACGGCACCGTTACCTTCGACGTTCAGCCGTCGTCACTGTTGGTCGCCGTTATCAAGTCACGGTGGTGGGCATAATTAATCAGACGTCGACGTGACAATAGGAATGCTGCTGGAACCTGATCACCGGCAGAGGCGAGGACTGGGTGTGTTCGTTGCCCTTGTAGAAGGTGAGGTACGCCGGGCAGTTGACGAACAGATGGTACTTGCCCGACACCCAGCTGCCCACCTTCCACCTCACCCGGCCGTCGATCATGATGCGGAGCATCATGGCGCCGGCATTCTCGTCGCGTGCAAGGGCCAGGGACAGGTAGGGTGCGATGGGGACGGACACGCCGTAGAGGTAGGGAGACCAGACGACGACGTCGTGGTGGCCTTGGTACAGCGGGTGGAGCCGGACGGGCACCGTGATCTGCTGCGACTTGTAGGAGGCGTACACGTCAAGCCTGTCGTAGTAGATGCCGACGCGATCGTTGGGGTTGCGGGAGGAGAAGGTGACCTGGAGGGTGGTGGTCAGCAGGCTGGGGTCCGTCGACAGGTTGAAGGCGGAGACGGTGGCGTCCTGCAGCGCGAATTTCGGCTTCGTCGGGCGGAGGACCAGCCATATGATGAAGACGGTTAAGAGGATGGCGATGACGAGCAAGAGGAGGAAGCCGAAGAGCCCGCGGAGAAACTTGTGGTGGCGTTCGTACCACCGGTGGCGGCCGCAGTCTTTCTTCGACATGCTCACGATGGGGATGAGAAGTAAAGAAAGGGAGAGAAGAGCTGAAGGGGAGAGGAGGAGACTGACGGTGGTGCAGTGCAGTGCGGTGCGGGGAAATAATAATAATGATAATGGAAAGGAGGGGAAGAGAGAGAGAGAGAGAGAGAGAGAGAGAGAGGGTGAGCGTTCCGGTCACCCCGGTGAGTGTAGTCGCTCTCAGAGAGAAAAAGAACGAAAGAAAGAAGGTGGTGGGGATGACGTGGATGGGATGGAACGAACGACATGTGCTGCGAATTGAAACGGTGGGTTTCGAAAGCTCGATTGACGTACGTGCACGTGGTTGTTTGCCTTCCCTAGTTTGCTAAATATATATTGCCAGAGGCGTGGAAGAATTGGGAACTGCGGTTGAGTGGTCCTTATCAGAGGTGGGATGAATGATCACGTATATTATACATATCATCATCGTGATTATAACGGGTGACAACCGATGGATTGACCTGCTCTAGCGAGGGTGGAGGCATGGAGGAGATGATGATTCGATTTGGTATTGGGATTGATGCAACGCTGCTGGAGACATGTTGCAGGTAGACGTAGGGGTTTGTTCGGTGGACGTGGTGTCCCAATTAAGTGCAGATACGAAACGACTCGCACTACGGATGTGAATGATCACCGGCCAGACGTGAACGACCCCGTTTTGCTTGTCCTGGACTTCTCATCATCATCAGAAAAGGAGACCTGATCGATTGTTAGTTGTCGCCGGTTCACGTAAAAGCAAGCTTTGGTCCATCTCGATCGATCTTCCCCCCCCCCCCCCCTTTTCCTTCGTCTCCCATAAATCTCGTACGGCTAGCAATTGATCGAAGTAAACAATTGATTAAAATAGATTAAAGTGGTGGTTCATTCACCCAACCTTCGTTGATTCCCCTCACCAAACACACATATATATAGACCGTAGTTACGTAGTACATTTGGCCAAGTCGCCTTATTTAATTTAACTAACGAACAGCTTGGTGGCTTTACGATGTATATATGTTAGCCGGTAACCATAGAACATTTGGTCAGAATGAGCTATCCGTGCATCTTCCACTAATTAATAACACCTTATCATATATATATGGCTTCGCCAAGCAACCTTCCTTTTAGACATTAGCGGAAACAAATACACCTACGTACGATCGATCGAGGAGCATATATATATATATGTGTGTGTGTGTGTATGAATTTCTGGTGCACGTCCTTAATTAATTCACACCTTATTTAATCAGTTATAGTATATAAGAGAAGCAGCTAGCTAGCTGCTTTCAATGTGACTCAGTTGATCAGCAAAGCAAGCAAGTTATTAGGTTAAAAAAAGAAGTTACAGGCCGGACACAACCCCTCCAACTGTTATATATGCAATAGTATTTCATATATTAAATATATGTATGTATATATATATATATATATATGCTCTGGAGCAACGTTGCACCACATCCAAGCGAAGGATATACCTGGCACCTGCTCAAGCAAAGGAACATATGCAAGGCAGACACTTTGGTTGAGACGACGCTCACGGTGCATTAATTAACCAACCATGCATGCCCGGCCTTTAGTTCAATCGATCTGCACCCGAAGCGAAAGTCCTACTTTCCCACTCTGAAAGATGATGTTTTGAATTCTAAGCATATGTTTGGATATCCCAAGATCAAGGGTTTACTTGAAAAGATGAGAAACATCAAAAAGATAAAGAAAGAACAAAATTAAAGTAGTAGTTTTGAAAGAAAAAGAGAGGAAGAGAGTTCACTTCCCGTATCAGGCATGCATCCCAAGGCCGACCGGAATAAAGAGCGAAAGAAACAAGGGATGTTCCAAGAATAAACAAATCGATCTAAACGTCGATAGCCATCCGTCCATGGAAGAACAGAAGGCAAGAAAGAATATTCATGCATGAACGTGAAAGTTCTGGGACTGGGAGGGAATGAATTGAATTAAACAACCCGAGTAGATAGGTGTATATATATATATGTGTGTGTGCATCAAATCAATGAAAATTGTAATCACAACCACCTTGAATATACGTGGTGGTGGAGTTGCTTTATTTATTCCCTAGTTTCCAGCGCCCATCCTCCCCACAAGGAAGATTCTTCAAAAGGCAAATTAACAGCGATAGATTAGTTCCGCCTAATCCCCTTTGTCCATTCTGAATTGATACAGACACAAAAATATAAATACTGCAACAAAGGTTGAATATTGGACACCACAAATTGTTTAAGTGGTATCATTCATCATGGTATCCTCGCGCGTCACCCACCACCATAAGCAGCAATAATTGCAAGCTAATCCTTTTGAGCGGCAGTTTTTCTACCTTCTTCCGAAGTAGGTAGAGCAAGTCAGCACTCATACCTGATTCTTGGTTTCGTCAAAGATAAAATCTCACCTTAATATATGTATGTAAAGGAGAAGAAGGAAGTAGAACTTAACCTTATATATATTTCTCTTGCCAATTGATTTTTTTTTTTTTTTAAGTTAAACAACATTTATCGTCTTCTGCCACATCTACGTGCCAAAAAGAGCACGCACTGAATTCAGTAATGTAGCTCCTTAAGAAAACAGTGATATCTGTATATATCATGCATGGAATGATGAACGCTGATATATAAGGGTAGATTATATAACCACGGCTAATTAAGCAGGTAGAATTAACATTCATGTCGATTATGTATGCACGCACGGGCTGAGGGTTTGAGATGCAACGCAACCGTTGGATTGTGTTGGTGTCCAATCGCTTTTATCAAAACCAGTACTGCTGACCCGTGAATGATGGTTCTCGGATATAATTTTCTTTTAAATGGACGATATTGGAGTTTGACGTAGACCTGGTTGATTGCTCTGATTAGTTGTTTGTGAATCATGGAAGATGGACGATGGACGATTACACTTTTAGTCACCTCTTTGATAAAATATGAATAGGTGCTACTCCACCATAACCCTTCCCTGTTTTATTATATATCCTACACTGCAACTGTACTCTTGTATATGCGTCTATTTGTAAAAAAATTAATTTCTGATAACAGATTAGAATTGACGTAATCGTTTCTTGATCGTTTTAACGCTTTGATTTTTCAATTAATATCTCTGCTTGCCAAAATGGCTTCTGGTGCGTCTACCCTCCTTTTAACAAGATGCACGAGACAAGATCCATGTTCAGTAATTTCTCGGATCTTGATTGAATAGGCATCGCACGTATATATTACATAAACCCACACGATTTTATTTTTGGGTGCCCACAATTTGATAAAGTGAATGAAAGCCACATTTAATTTGTTTGAAAAAAAGACGATGACAAGGTAAAGTTGTTGTTCTGGGATTCTAGCCTTTTCCATATATAAACGAGTGTGAAGTGCATCTAATGTTGCATTTTTTTTAGTAATAAAGTGTTACATATGAGTAACATTTTTAAGAATCATTCAAATAACTTAGTCTTGCCACGCTACGTACAATATTTTTGCAGAATATGCGATTCACTCTTTCAAAAATAAAAAGCTTCAAAGGAAAGTAGTCTCTCTCGTTCTTAATTACTTACAATCCTTATCTAAAAATAAAAATTTTTAATTGTTCGTAAACCACGTACAAACCCACCGAATATTTAATAATAGTTAAAAAAAAGTAACCATTATTTAGTGGTATATATTTTACCGGTGATAAATTAAAAGTGGGATGCTAAGGTGGTAATCAACGGGTAGCTACTGGTAACTAACATGTTCGTTTATTCAAATGATGGTTTTTTTTTTTTTTTCTATATATTTTGATTTCGTTTCAAATTAATAAGCCACTCGATGCGCCTGATGATTAACCCCTGTCTATTTATCCATCACATGCACAACCCTATCTTGATCGAATGAAAAATTTTCACATCACATGCACAACCCTATCTTGATCGAATGAAAAATTTTCACATCACATGCACAACCCTATCTTGATCGAATGAAAAATTTTCACATCACATGCACACGTAGCAGGCGCTAGAAAACGAGTATGTTCGTATATTATGAATGAAACCCTTCCATGTCAGTAGGAAAGGAGACATGACTTTCACCCGACCCTTCCTTAAAACCTACCAAGTTCAACACTAACATCGTCGCTTGGCTCTTCCGTTGGACTTCCCCTGCCAAGGAAGCTTGCCAGAGCTTCGGCGGTGAAAGAAAATGGAGGTATATGGATGATGGATGATGGACGACATTTAACATCCTCAGTTCCATTTGCCATGAAATTATTTTCTTGCAGAAGAAGGTACCTCAGATGCTCGAGATCTAATTTTCTTAGTGAAACGTAGTTCAGATGTTGTCCGTGAATGATTTTCTTACCTATTTAATTTAGAGGAATGTAGTAGCGTAGATATTTTCCATGAATGTGGTTCACAAAAATCCGATTCAGCCTAGATGCTTGATACCTGAAATGATACTATAGTTCAATTTAAAATATAGATCTGACTTGTTATTTTTTAACACTTTTGAATGGTTAAAATATATAGAAATATATGTAAAAATATAGTTTTGGTTGGTATTCAGATATTTGAAGAAATGAAGTTCTGATGTGTGGATTGCCCGTTGGAGGGATGACCATCAGAACTAATTACCAACAATTTGTCCACCAGAATTGAAATTAAAAGCACACAGAGTGAAAGATACGATATTCTTAATTCTGCGATGAGAAACATATTTAACATAGAAGATTTATTTGTAGATTGTACTTTTGTGAAACGTTAATCCACTTTACAATAGCAGGAAATTACAAGCATAAGACACAGACCGCATATGGTCACCGATCATACATCCTAAATGAGACGTGTGTATGGGTCTAGACCTAAAATTTAAACTTTTGCTGCTTATATAATCTTGCATATTTATAATAATGAATATCCTCTTCTCGATGGTGTTTTCGTCCACGGTGTTAGGATTGTAACAAATTTATCTTGGAAAGTATACGTTACTGATTGTATATATCAGAATTTTAATTATCATTTATAAGAATTCGAACCGTTTCAATATAATATAAGAATGAAAAACAATCTTCATAAATCAATCAATTATCTGCATAAGAGGTAGGACATGCATGCATAAATAATAATCTTGGCTACACATCAATAAATTATCTTTTTTAGTATATTCATTTGTGAATAGTACACAAATATATTATATATTGTACAATACATGTACTTTATATCGTACATTATGATAAATGTTCATATCTTATTATAATGTCGGAAGATTCTTATTATTGTACGTATGATGTCGTTGGGTTAATTCTTCCAAAATGCAACTCGATCAGAGAGAGACCTGGTTCTGCAGAAGATTGAAGATTGATGGTTATCTCATCAACTCAACAACACCCTTCGATCGAGCATGTAATTGATTGACTACGTACTCATCTGGGTGAACGTACATCTTCCATGGGCATCGATCAAATCGCATGGACATATAAAGCAGAGTAGTCAAACTCTGGATTAAATCTAATTAATGGCGACAAAGAGAGCTTAAGCGTAGGGAACCCCCATCATGATCGATCGAGTGGAAAACATCGTGAAAATTCATTACAATCACTCACGTTGATGGACCCGCAAGCAAGAATTAATAGAACATATTTGAAATCACACAAGCAGCACATTCCCAGAAGAAAAGCAGGCTTCAAATGAAACAAACAAGCAGAAGCATCACCAATTGAACATACTGAAATCAGGGATGAGGAAAAAACAACAACAAGAACAAATGATAAATCGATTGTTCTTCTAAATAATGTCAAAGGCATTGCTTCTTTTCACATTGTTATGTTAACTTGTGTTTCGTAAGATCAACCCTAATAAAAAGTAAACCAAAATAAATTGTCTTCAAATTGAAGATCGTCAGGACGACGTACACCAAAATAATCAGATGCCGAGAACACTGAAAGCCAAATTCGGAAGGAGCAGAAAAGGTGATGATGGAGCAGAGTACTCACCGTTCACAGGTCGACTCGGCATTTTCTCGCCGAACCCAGCATAGATCCGTTCGTCGAAGCCGTCCAATTGCCGAATTGAATCCTGATATGGTCGCAATAGACCCCCACTCTCCTCCTCCTCGTCCTCCAACTCCCGTAACGGAAGGCAACCCTGGCGAAAACCCTGAGACGAAACCTCACCCCACCAGCATTCCCGGTCTTCTCCTTTAGGATCGCATCGGCGGAATCCGCGCTGACGTACTGATCCCTGGCTGCAAACCTCGCCCCGAGAACCGTATCGCTGCTCTTGGCCTGGCCGAACGGTGGGAGGGAGACCATGGAGATGGCGACGTGCCTGAAGCCGACGGCCGCCCCCACTTTGTCGTAATCCAGGGACAACTTCTTGTTGGGGTTCCCGACGTGGATCGTGAAGTCGAAGTCGGCGGAGAGGAGGCCGGACGAGTTGGAGGCCGAGGAGACGTCAAAGTTAGCGACAGAGGCCGAGGAGACGTTAAAGTTAGCGACAGAGGCCGAGGAGACGGTGAAGGTCGGGAGCTGGGGACGGAGGATCACCCCCAAGGCGAGGGTGATGATGCCAATGACAAGGAAGAAGAGAATGCAGGCGACAATCACGAAGCGGAAGACGCGCCGCGCGGGAGAGATGCCGTTGGGATGGTTGATGTAGTGGAGATTGTAATAACCCTGGGACGGCGGCGGGGGTGGAGGGGGGTAATAGGGCGGGGGGACGCCGTAGGAGTAGGGCGTGACGGCGGCCAGCGGTGGAAGGGGGCCGGGGTACCCGACGGGGGGGTGCTGCTTGTGCTCGGCGGTATCCGCCATCGTCGAAATTAGTAGGGCTGCCATACGAAGTGCTCGTCGTATAAATATAACGATGGGCAGGGGAGGCCGGACGTGGGAACCGAAACCGCCGGGTTGTTTGTTGCCATTCCCCGGAGCGAGATTGCCCGAGTCGCCCGCGGGTATGGCGTAAATTATTATTATTATTATTTTATTTTTTTTAATCCGGAATTGGGTTTTACGGGGGTTTTTTTTTTCTTTTAAATTCTTTTAATTAGTCAGAAAATACAGATAATTAATAAGATTAAAATTTTTCTGCTTGATTGTCTGTCGCTGGAATTTAATTAGTTAATTAATTCTCACAGGTACTGGTGGTGAAGTTTATGATGTCTGCATGAAGGGTGTTTAGCAGGAGTTTGATGCCTATAGGATTAACAGAAAATGAGATTGATAGCAATGACTTTTGAGCCAAGGACAGAAACCCAGCATCAAAAATAGCAGGCGGAGAAGATAATCACACGATACATGAAAATATCACAGTTACCAGTAATGAATGTAACATCCTGTGCCATTGTAAACTTCACTATTTTCAGTTTCAAAATTCCAACCAGAGAATATGAAACTCCACAAGAATTAACTAACGGAGTATGATAATCATATATTTAGGCTACAATATATGCGCTGGTAGTAAATGTGAAATTCTTCCAAGCTCAACGGTCAATGACGAAGATGGTTATCCACATCATGTGTTCATTAGACACCAAAATTTAGATCGTCGTATGCCCTGTTGCGCAACAATCTCATAAAATTTACATACCCACAAGTTAACGACGAATATGATAATTAGCTCAGTGCATCACGTCAACTCATCGTCAAATGGTGTATCTGATGCCTCGCTAAGTTGTGAGCTCAGTAACTCAAGTATTTCCGAGATCTCTGCAGAATGTCGGTTTGAATCGTCTCCAGCTACAAACTCTGTGACTACATTGTCCACCTCAATCGAGCTGCAACCTGGTGTTTTCTTCATATTCCTGGCTCGTATTAGTTGTCTCAACTTAGAAACACAATCCCATCTTCCTGCAGCAGCATATATGTTTGAGAGGATTACATAATTCCCGGTATCAACGGGCTCAAGGTCAACAAGGTGTTGAGTTGCAATAACGGCTGTTGTGATATGGCCATAAGTTTTGCAGGCACCGAGAAGAGATCCCCAGATGGCCGCATCTGGAGGAATTGGCATGCTGTTGACGAGTTCCAGTGCCTGATCAACACAGCCACAGCGTCCAAGAAGATCCACCAAGCAGCCGTAGTGTTCCACGCCGGGAACCAATCCATAGACCTTTACCATCGAATCAAAGAATCTTAGACCGTCACAGAGAAGACCGGCATGAGTACAGGCTGACAGGAGTGCAAGAAAGGTGATGCTGTTGGGTTCTGTCCTCCTACCATTCTCCATCTTATCGTACAAGTCGATTGCTTCCCGTGCCAGCCCATGGCGTGCGAACCCGCTTATCATAGTGCTCCAAGAGATCACATCCTTGTCTTCCATGTCACCGAACAAACGCCAAGCTCGGTCTATGCTCCCACACTTGGCGTACATCTCAATGAGAGCATTGCAGACGTGCGTCTTGCGAAGCAACCCGTTCTTGTCGCAGTAGGCATGGATCCACCTACCTAACTCAAGAGCACCTAAATGAGCACAAGCAGGAAGAACAGACACAACGGCAACATGGTCGGGCGCCACGCCCGCCATCTGCATCCGATGGAAAACATCCAGAGCATCCGAAAAACAGCCGATCGTGGTGTACCCAGAAATCAAAACAGTCCAGGACACCACCGTCTTGTCCGGCATCGAGTCGAACAGAGCCCTCGCTCGCTTCAACTGCCCCGCCCTTGCATGCGCTGCAACAAGCGTGTTCCACGACACCACGTCCCTCTCAGCCATTCCATCGAACATCGTCCGCGCCTCAACCAGACCGCCGCATTTCACGTACATATCGAGAACGGAGTTATCGACGACGGCAACACCCGTGTACCCACTCCTCCAAACCTGCCCGTGCACCTGCTTCCCGAGCCCAGGGAGCGCGAGCGCGGAGCATGACCTGAGCACGAACGGGTAGGTAAACTCATCCGGCAAGCAAGAAGGAGACCGGATCATCCGCTGGTACAGCCCGAGAGCCTTGGAGTGCGAACCGAACAGGGTGTACGACCTCACCGTGGCATTGCAAAGGAAGACGTTCGGCTCCGCCACCTGCTCGAAGATCAACTCGGCGTACCGCTGGTCTTGGTTGGCGGCCGAGACGGTGACCATCTTCGTCGCCAGGAAACTGCTCTGGGTCATGGAGCAGACGACGATTCGAGCGTGTATTCTCTTCAGGTCGGCAATCTGATGGTGGTCGCCAATATTGGTAAGCAATACGGCGATGTGATCTTCCATCTCCCTGTAAACCCACGCGGATACTCTCCTCCCCATTCTTCTCCGCGCGTCTCACCCAAGAAGAAAACAACACGAACAACGAACGAGTTTTTCCCATCGCGCTCTCGGAGTTTTTCCCAACAAGGACCATAAAATCTTTAAATCTGTGATTTTAAAGGTCTGCTTGTCCAAAAACATTATAATAAGTAAATTAAAAGGAAAAATAAAATTTTTAAAAAAGTAAATTTTCTTTTAAAATGATAATTTTTATATTTACAGAATTTTAATCGAACTCGTTATCCTTGATAGATAACCGATATAGAAATCATTTGAATAGGCTGCGCGAACCCTTCCCAACCCACCACATTTATATATTATTTTCCCCCATGAAAAAAAATTTAATAGCTCGTAAAATCCAAGCAAGAGGAGCGCGTCCATGAATGAACTCGGACAGCACCACATACGCTACAAGAAATGGAAGCGTGGATTGATAGATTTGGGATCATCGTTTCTGCTCGTTCCACGATCTTCCATCAAAAAACTCTCCAAGCATCCTATCAAGGTCCTCCGGAGTACACCTGATGTACTTCTGTGGGTTCTTCCCATTCTCAATGAGGGTCCTGGGAAAACCAACGCCATCACATACACATGATCGATCAGACTTGAAATGTGCCTGTTCAACGTAGAATAAAATAAAACAGGTGGTAAACGCACCCGTATCTCTTGACGAATGATCTGTAGGCCGGGAGAAGCACCTCGGCTATCGAGAGTCTGAGAGATTCCCGCAGCTCGGCGTCAGGCACCGTCCACTGCGATTGTCTCTGATGAAGTTCCTCAAACTGCATGTTGAATGATTTGAACCTGACATCCATATGTACCACTTAAAACAGTTTTCAAACATGAATGATTCCTCCACTTGACAGTAATCACTTTTCAGTTTTTTTTTTTTTTAATAACTTGATCTTCCACCTGAAAACAGAAAATTTTAACTTCTTCGAAGAGAACGTTTCTTTCGCTCAGGGAAACTAACAAGAACAAATAATTTGCACCTTTCTTTCACGGTTGCTCTGGAAACACCACCACTGCCTCCATCACCTGTGCTACCACCTGATGAAGCCACACCCTGGATTGTCAGAGTTTGAAGAATCTGGAGAAGCAATGGAAGAAATTTAGAACTGAAAGGAAATTAATTGCACAGATATATCACACCATTATACGGATACCTATCACCAATTTATATTTTAGCTCAGCAAAAACAAGAAGAAGCACGTTTTCTATTCGCAAGAGATCAATTTATATTTCCCTCATCTCCCATGTTCACCGAATTAATATGCCATAGTGAATGATTATTTCGTTTCAGCTACGTTCGGCTATTCTAACCTGAGCTTTGTCTTGAGTTAGATTAAATTAATATACCTTAGCCCAAGCAACTCTTTTGTACTGGTTGGCATTCTGCTGCACAATCCTCCGGTGTCTTTGCACCCAATCATCTCCCAGAAAATCCTTTGCTTCTGACCTGAAGGAAGGAAAATTTTAGCAATGGTTTGTATACAACAATCTTATTTTATTCCAAGTCATTATGATTTTCAATTTACCTCCGGACGGATTTCACAATGTAGTGAACGTTATTCATAAGGAATATATATGTTAAAGAAGGATCCTTGTACTGTTTAGCTTTCCCATCCAGGTTATTTTGAAGAGCCTGCATTATTCGCATCGTCACAGCAGCAAGCTGGGAATTTGATTCACCATCAGTGGAAAATTCCTTAAAAAGCTGCTTTAACGTGGCCTGGTAACTGAAAAAAAATGTACCCATAAATTTGTCGCATCTTGAACTTTTACATTCAGTAATAAAAAGGACTAACTACAGCTTGAAAATATAAGTATAATTCCCAAGGTAGACGAACAAGACTACAACATTGATTTGATGACAAAAGATTATGATTCTCTGAGGCGTTTGAACACTAAAATGGAGTTCTCTATGTTCAACCATCAACCCAAGATACCAACAACAGATGATGTAATTTGCATTTTTGTCTTGCAAGATTCATGAGAAGAGAAGGTCTCAAATTCAAATATAAATACTACAGATATTCAAACAAATTGTTAACCCAAGCTAAATTTTGTGAAACATGCTGAAAAGTGTAGATTGCTTGAATTTTTCTCAATAGCGATTATCAATCTTTGTTATCTCTTCCTTCTATCATAGATAAGCATAAGTGATATGTTTTATGAAAACCTAACACATTAATAATGTTTTATAACTTACTGATCTGTGATTCCTGATATATCAATAAGAAGGTTCTTTTTCAGAACACTCAAGCAGCCATCAATGCTTCAACAATCCTTGGGAGAATAACAAAATGTCAAGAGGGAGGGAAAATCTATGCACACCATCAACCTTAACGATATGCTCCAAAACGACTATCGTTCAGGAGATACCCATAAAATAATCCTGCTGGTCCACCACCCACAGTTCTTGTAGCAGCACCAACGGCAGCTCAACTCCACCAACAGGAAGATCTCCTAGGTGAATGGGGCTTGAAAGGTGATGGAGACAATGCAGCAATCTAAATGATTCACCATTCTCAGGCATGGTTTTCCTACATGGTATAATTTCCCTGGAATACAACTCTTCTTACAAGTGTTAGTATAAGATAGAGGCCATCAATGCTTGATAGAAAAACAAAAATGAAAATACTATTGGCTTTTGCCTTTTTGCGAGAAGAGTTGTATTCCAGGGAAAAGCCAATAGTATTTTCATTTTTGTTTTTCTATCAAACATTGATGGCCTCTATCTTTATACTAACACTTGTATTCTGCTTGACCATGGTGTCATACTAAAGACTTTAGTATCAATGTTATCCAATATTCGAAAAAACAGAGCCATCAATCTATTGTGCTCAAGAAATTGTGAATGGAAATTGATAAGGAAACTCACAACTTACTCAAAAAGAAACTTCACATAATTAATGACATAGCTGGTCAAGGGATGGACCGTTCCATCCAGAACTGTGGTTTTTGTTGCATCTTTTTCAACTGCTTCTTCAAAATCGCCAAAGATTTCTTGGGCTGTCTGAGCTAACCTCTTAGTCAAGCTCAATGCAGATTCTCTCATCTCTAGGCATGCTTTTCCATCAAATATTTCTTTGATCTGCTACAACAGAATGAGATTGATGTTATCAAATTACAGAAAAAAGACTCTGTATGTATATATGCATTCTTGTGTATGATCGAATCCCAGTCATGGTACCTCCAACTGAAGTTCCTGCATTATTTCATACATGTCTAAGATGACAAACAATTTTTCTGGCGACCTTTTGCCCTTGGCAATGGCCTCTCCGAAACTAAGAAGCAATGCAACACTATTTCCCGTCACTTCCGCAAAACAAAGCTCTCTTTGAGGATCAATCCCATCGAAGATTTGATCGCATACCTTTTTTTCACCAACGAAGAGGAGTTTCACCTTTGTTCAGCAGATTCCATCAGATGTTTGAATGGAGGCAAGAAAAGAAACACCTAATTGGAAGTAAATGGAAGCACCAGCTCACCGCAATTCTCATGAAGTGAATCCAATTCCCAATTTTAGCTTCCAAGACCTCCCATTGCATCCTCTGCACCTCATCTTTGGTGAGCCTTTCAACTCCAAGCTTTTTAAGGCTCTGCTCCAAAGCCAATGAACGATATTCCCTATACAAAGATGAAGACAACCAGCTGAAAATCCATGAGCATGTGCAAAACATGAAGAGGCGGAATAAGTGGAAAGGCCGGACTCCAGGCTTAAATTATTATTCCATGCATGCAGTGGTTTGTTTTACCAGTAAATTTTTGAGCACTGTGGTTGACGTCCAGCTTGGACCAGCTGTTGGGCCAAATCATGTAGCAGAGGAAGAATTCTTGGGGGTATGAGATGCGGAGGCGTGTAGATGGCTGTCTCTAGAGTTTTGGTTTGGTGGTCAGACTGATTGCCTGTAGATGAATATCGACCAGTTGGATCAAGCTGGTGGCCAGGTGATGCAGCCGGCCGCAGGGTGGTGGGAAGGCAATCAAACAAGCGATCAGGCTCGATGGGCTTGCTGAGACAGAGAGTTTTTAAATTTAAATCGGTTAGTTAATATACAATTCCTACCCAATCTTTGCTGTTAACAATTAACATCGAGCATGGAAAACACGAAACGGGCACGTTACAAATGGTGTTGTCATATAAACGCAACGACAAGAACAGACCTGTAGTTGGCGAGGAGTTGCCTGAATTCCTCTTCGAGCTTCAAGATAGCTTTGGAGAGGAGATTGTTGGCATGGTTGAGCGCTCCATCGCTGCTCTTAAAGCTTTTGGTAGAGCTGAAGAAGTCCACATTTTTTCTCAGCTGATCGACTGCCTCTAGATAGCTTTCCAGGTCCTCATGTGGCCCTCTCAGTATTTTTGCTTCTGCCTGCGTTGGAATTGGATGATGTATGCACGGGACAATCGATCAAAACATCTTATTTGAAAAACTAAATTGATACACTAAATATTCCAACTCATGATGATTGATGATGATGAGCTGCACATTTACAAGGGCCACCGCATTCCGCATTATATATGAATGAACGCAATAAGCACCATTGTTGAAGGAAAAAGAGAGAGCGAAGAAGAAAAATAACGTTGTACTTGTCTGGAGAGATCGAACTGCGCAAGAATAACCCCCGCGGACTTGAGTGTCTTGTCGATGTTCTCATGCGCCTTCCTGATGGCGTGCGTCCGGACCTGCGTGGGCCGCATGGCCGCCTCGAGGGCGGAGAGGCGGTGGTCGAACGAGCCGAGGATGGACACCATGTCCTCGGTGTTGGCCTGGCTCTTCTGGAGCGACTCCCGGAGGAACGCCGCCTTCTGGGAGAGCACCTCCATCGACGATGGCGATATTCGAACTCCTCCGATCGGAATGATCGAGGAATCGGAGTGCACTCTTGCTCCCCTTTCCTTCCGAGCAGGACATTTATAGGAGGAGGGGTTACGTGACGGGGATTTGGTGGAGATGCCGGAAAGGAGGGGCTAGGGCGAGAAACGGTTGAAGATGCTGCGTTTGTGGTTTGGTTGGTGTTTGGTCCGCCATCTGGCGCTTTTGCTTTTGCCGCCACCAGGCAAAGAGAGAGAAAGTGGAGTCGGCAGATGTGTAGCGTTCCGCCTCCCTTCTTCCGTACCTTTCCGGCGGTGGCAGTCTTCGGTGTCATCCGACCACTTTTCAGGCGCCCTGCACGTGCATGGCACATGTGAAGTCACTTCTCTTCCCTTGCCCACGCGTACGAGTAATCGGTATTCATGGTCATCATCTCTCGTTACAATTTAATCATTATTAGAAAATTAAAATAGCAAGATAAACGTAACGTAACGCATCCATCAGTGTGCAATCATGTGATGTCCAACATTATTAAGTCGGGTTATTATCACCATGGATTCACCAAGTTTAACGCGTCGAGACCCCAATCGCGTTGTGTTAACTAACACGTCTTGATTAAGAGATCGACAAGGAACATACGGCGAAGTTAGAATAAATTATGTTTGAGTAAACATTTGAAAGCATATTTGCTTATTTAAGTTAGTAAATTAAAGATCTTTGAAAACGAAAATGCTTGGCAGATTATTTTACGGCTTATTCAACAAGTTGACCGACATACTATTTTGGAGTGGAAAAGTTTTTTATTGATAATGGTATATTATATAATCGATTTTTTATAAATGATAAAATATCAATATTTAAATCTCAGAACTTACTTAGTTTACTATAATATAATATGTAATAAATTAGTTACAATGTTTAGAAGAGGTCTTTCATTCAAATCATCAACAAAAGACGCTTTAATAGAGTCGATTCTTTTAAATCAATAAGGTAAGAAATTTTGATAAAGAGAATGTATCCAAGGGTGAGTACGTAAAAATCGTTAAATCCATAAATCTAATTGAATAGGATCATTTTTGTTTGTTAGATATAATTTCCCTGACTCAAACGGTTCGATTGGAATTTTGTTTGATGTTTAATTTCTCAAACCGATACGTAATGTTCATTGGTACACACACACACATTAAGATCTTAAATATTTTAACCTTATAAATTATGATTAATCTAATCTTAAACATTTAAACTCAAAGAAATATTTAAACAGAATCCTAAAAGGAACAAATGACGACGTTTAAAAGTTAAACCAAAACATCTAATCTACTTATGAACCATGTGACGTCTGTCTCATGAAAAATTGATTTTTTGTACAAGTTTCTTAAAAAGGTATTTTTGAAAAGGTGATTTCTCGCACAATGTTGTGTAAGGTTATGGATTGAAGATTGTATTCTGTACTCATAAACCATGTTACTGTGGCAATACTTAGCAGAGTAGTCGTTATCTTTTTCTACCGTCTGGTGGAGATTGTTTTGGATATTACTTTGGAAATATATCGTGAACCGTGTTAGAGGGAATTATATATTTGAAAAAATTGTTAAGAAACATCATTTTTAATTTAAACAGTTAAATCATAAATCCATCCCAAACCATTTTAATATTATCTAAATACATTTACTCCAAATCCAACCGAGTCTTGACACGTGCAGTCGTATTCGTACCAACCGAATTTATTTAACATTACAAAAATAAAAAAGAATAGAAAGCCATGACTCATCTGGCCCGCCCGGAAACCACGTTCCGCACGATCCGCGGGAAATATCTCCACGTGGCATCGACAAGAGCTCACTGACATACACGGCGGAGGGCAGCCCACGGGTTTGGGTACTCCTTCCACGGCAACCCCACGATCCGCGGACCCCACCATCGGCTACTCCGCCCCCTCCCGCTGGCGAGCCGGGCTCTGCTGTCCATTTAACCGGTCGGGATAAGGGGCGGGGAAAAAAATATCTAAAATATCTTCTGTGGTTCTCTGGGTGGGAGAAGGATGTAGTCTATGCTGTCCCATCACTATCCATCCATCCATCTTTTTATTTTTTTTGAAAAATTGGTAAGAATGCAGATATCACGATTTAAATTTTGGTAAAAAAGGAATATAATAACATCAAATTCAACTACGGAATTCATTCGGCGAGCTGTCTCCTTCTTCCTTTACCGCCGGCAACTGTGATCTGAATGGAGGACGATCGGCCTCGTGGACCGGCCACCCGCCCGGCCATTCCAC
Source organism: Cymodocea nodosa (assembly GCA_036874045.1). Taxonomy (NCBI): domain Eukaryota; kingdom Viridiplantae; phylum Streptophyta; class Magnoliopsida; order Alismatales; family Cymodoceaceae; genus Cymodocea; species Cymodocea nodosa. The sequence continues at coordinate 436,481 of JAZBRI010000008.1, forward strand.
CGGGGACTACTACTGGCGTAGAGTTCTCTTCCGTTTGTGCAAGTTTCACGCTCGTTGCGAGATACCTCGACTTTTTGGCATATTGCGTTAAGATAGTTGACGTTTCGACAAAGGGTTACCGGTTGGTCCGTTTGGATCAGGAACGCATTAAAAGGAAAACAGAGGTGGTGGAACGCAAAGGAAGTGGAAAAGTTTTGTGGGAGAGATTTTCATCGGAAATGACGTGGCGAACATGTAAAGATATTTTCGTTGCATCGAGTCGGTGGCCACACACGGACAACCGCTGCTTCTCCCCCTTCTCTTTTTTCTCTCGTTCCTCCGCCACAACCAACAGATCCTTCCACCTACCTCATCCCGGAAAAGCTAATGGACGGCGGCGTTAGAGCCGCGGAGGATTCTCTGCCGCAGGATCCCTCCCCATCCTTGGCTGCCATGGCCGGAGATGCGAACAAAGGAGATGAAGATCATCATCAGCAGCAGCAGCAGCCGCAGAGGCAGACGATACGGTGGGAGAGGTTTCTTCCGAGGAGATCACTCCGGGTGTTGCTCGTCGAGCACGACGATTCCACGAGGCATATCGTCGCTGCTCTGCTCAGGAAGTGCAGCTACCATGGTACTTTTGTTGCGCGATTCTTCTCTGTTTTCACGCGGTTGTTTGATTTTGGAGCTTTCTAGTTTCGTTTCTTCTTTTGCTTTTGACCTGCTGAAAAAGCATGCGCTATCTCATGTTGGGACGAGGGATTTGGCGGAACGGGTTGCTGGACCTTTTTTTGTCATGGAAATTGGGAATCACTGCTTGGACGTCATTTGGGAGTAAAGAGTATCCCGGGATTTTTTTTCTTTTTCAATCGCGTACACCATAGGGAAAGTATGTAGACACTCCATAGAGATTTTGATGCTAGTCAAAACGGTAGAAAATTGAGTGAACCACTTGTGTTTGCTTGAATTAGTCTTTGTCCAATGACTCGGGAATGACATGATGATTTAGCTGGTGACTTTTCTTTGTACCCAACAGTTCCTTAAGCCAAGAAATGTTCTAGAGCAAGTTTAATATGCAAAGTTTCAGCACCATGGTTACTAGCCTGACTTTAATAAAATAAAACAAAATGCATACATAGGGATGAAAAAAAACATATGGTAGAGTAGATGATAAATTTCTGTTCATCCCTACTAACACTTGATTGCAAAAATTGTCCTTGTAGAATTTTGATGATATAAGAAAATATGAGGACGATGTTTATGCAGGATCTACCATGTGAAGAGTCTCGTCAATTATTCTAAGAAATATTTTTTCCATTTTTGAAAGTACATTTTACTATTTGGTAAATGATTTCCATCTTTACTTAAAGTATGTTCTTATGAAGTTTCTTAGACTTCCTTGGTAGGAACTTGAATCTAAAAGGCACTCAAACTTGATAATGCTGGAGTAAAAGTTCATCTCGTAAAATTCATGATTGTCCTTTCTCAAAGGGGAATTCTTCCATATCTTTGCCCATCATACCTATTAAGACAGATGCCTAGGCACCTAGGCATGACATTCTCATAACTTCAAGTGGATCCTCTGTAACTGTTAGGTCTGTTTAATTATTCTTAAAGCCATTTGATTTTTTTTGGCACAGTTTCAAATCACTTTCTTTTTGTAATGAATAGCTAGAAGCCCCTAGGAACACAAGTGAATATGTTACATAATAGTGTTTCCATGATCTTAACTACACGTTCCTAGTTATTTTTTAAAGGTGCAATGGAGTCATAGAAATTCTTTTGTCTTTCTGGCTTATTTTCACCGACTGGTTGGCAGATTGGTAGAAATACACTGTTTATTTTGCCATCAATCTATCCTTCTCTCACATAATGCATTGTCTTGGAAAAATGTTGGCTTAATTATATTACCAGTTGGTGCATTACTTGTCCGGAATTGATTAAACCTTTTGAAGTATGTTATGCTTTTTGCTTTATATGGTGAACCACATAAATATGACTATCTTCATTTTGCTTTTGAATCTCGGTCATACTGATGCATATTAATTTATATAAATTTTACATGTTATTGTCTATTTGTATATGATCCTCTATTGGTGATTCCATGTCCTTTTTTGTCACTCGACAGTTTCTAGGAAAATCATATTAAAATGGCAATGTGGATATTCCCTTAGTTGTTGTGTACCATGATCGGTACCCAAATTGTAATCATAAAGTGGCAGTGCCTAATTGGGATTAACGTAATTTGTAGTCTCAAGTAGATGTAATTTTATCAACCACAATATTTTCTTGAAGTTTGTTATTTTCAGCAAGACTTCCTATTTTTTCATTGCATCAATAGTTGCAGTTTTTATTTTTTCCTAGATTTTATGTTTCCTTTAGTTATTTAAGTAGAATTGCTTCATTTTTATCTTATGTTTTATCTAACACAACTCAAATTCTTTTGGCAGTTGCTGCAGTGGCTGATGGTCTTAAAGCCTGGGAAGTACTAAAAGGAAAAGAATACAAGTTTGATCTTGTTCTAACAGAAGTGGAAATGCCTTTACTTTCAGGCATTGGTCTTCTCTCAAAGATAATGGCTTGTGAGCTGTCCAAGAATATTCCTGTTATCAGTAAGTTGACACCCATTATTATGAAATTCACTTATGTCATGATCTTCCTGAAGTTTTTTTACAATTTTGTCTTCATTCTGAAACAGTGATGTCATCTCATGATTCTGTCAATGTCGTATATAAATGCATGCTAAAGGGTGCTGTAGATTTTTTAGTGAAGCCAGTTCGGAGGAATGAACTGAGAAATCTGTGGCAGCATGTCTGGAGAAAACATTGTGTATAGTTTCTCACCTGCCTTTTTTGCGTGTTGTGTTTTCTTCTTTCTTGTCAAAGTTTTGTATTTCATACTATTTAACTGTCATAAGTAACTGACAAGTGTGAACCCTTACTTGGAGCAGTCAACAAGCTATGCTCAGGGCCAAGAAAGTATCAACAACAACACTGTTAAATCAGCAGCCATGTCTGGTAACAAAGCTGCAAGTAATCACATCAGTGCAATTGCTGGTAGTATGTCTAAGTACAAAGAAAGGTGTGATGACGGAAGTGATACTGAGGTAAGCTTGTACCAAACTTGTGCTATCTCATTTCTATCCATGCTTATTGAGGCAGTGCCTAGGTGTACACATCGGAGGATCACTTTGCCTTTCTTAATGAAGCTGATCCTCTGTTGGAACTGTTTAATCGAATATATGTTTTTAAAGATTTCCTTGCAAGAAAAATTCATACACACGCACACACACACTTACATCTATATTACTGAAATATTAAGATTATTATATATTAATAATCATATATATTACTAAAATTTTAAATTTTTACTTGCAAAAAAAAATCATATTGATTGAATATTACTGAAATATATATTATCGAAATATACATGTTAGTATTGTTACACTTCATATCTTAATGGTATCTTAAGATTATTTATGTATTTCAATGTTATTTAGAAAATAAAAGATCTAACAATATAAATAATGACTATTAAATATTTATGAGTATATATAATGTATACATGAAAATTTAAAAATGTAAAATTAACTGTGTGCCTAGCCCTGCATTACCGTCCAGGCACTTTACACCTTAATAAGTATATTTCTACCATAATGTAGGCTCTTCCCTTCTTAAAAGTGTTTTTCATTGTACATGTTTTCTTATTGTTACAAAAAGGGTAAGCACTTTCTGTCGGCTGTTATCAATGAGAGAGAATGGCAAAATGCAACGTACAAGATCTACTATATTACGTTGCAGTAAGAGCTCCTAATAATTGGATTAATGTGTGAAATAGGGGTACCATTGAGTTCATTTTTAATTCAATGTGATTAAGATTCCTTGATCATTATAATTTACATGGTACTAACCGTTGACCATCTTTTACAATTTCTATATAAAGAGCTCTGGCTGCAAACCAGAAGGAGAAATTCAAAGTGGAGAAAGGCAGAGGGGGTCTAATAACGCAGAACTCATTATTTCTTCAACAGTAGTGGAGTCAAAACGTGAGGAGCACAATCATAAGATGATACAAGAGACTGAATCGTTGAAGCACAATTCCAGAGATGAAAAGCGTACGTCTTATACATTGGACTTATCACAGAATCATGTCTTTCGAATTTATGAAATTTAGACCTTTATATCATTTTTCTGCTAAAAAAGATTGATACTTTATCTACTTTGCAGATAATATAATGGAAGTCAGAAAGGAAGACAATACAAAAGAAAAGCTTGGTGAACAGGATTTTGTTGCTGGATCTGCAGAAACAAAATCTAGCAACAAAGATATCATTAACACCCGAAAGGCTCCTGAAGCATTTGATTCAAATCTACAAATCAATAGGTCAAGTCAGGTCATTGACTTCCTTGGGACATTAGCTAATGAGGAATGCTGTCATGCAGTATCAGAAAAAAATCATGGCAGGGAGCAATATCAGCTTGAAGCCAAAAAAACCCTTTACAGGACAAATGGATGTACTTCAGATGCACTGTTTTCATGGGAGCTTTCTTTGAGAGGACCACATCTCGATGGCTGTAGAAAAGGAGATTCTCAGGAAAGGCACACGTTAAAGCATTCTTCTGCATCTGCCTTTACAAGGTATACTTGCATGTAATCCCACCCTCTTTTATGCAAACCATGTTAGGCTGTTATGTTGAAAGTCTGTATTTTCAAAAAGCTGTGCAAAGTGTTACTTAAAACCTTACAGTGCAAGAATTTTCGGCCAATCCACCTCCAGTTACCAATGTGAAAAGATGATGGTGTGCACAAACGTTCACCTTGAGAGGAATCTTATTGAAATGTTTTTTCTCTGATCTGCACTCTTTGTTTGAATTAATACATTTTAAATTACCTTTTGAAATCTAACACACACTACAGCTTGTTCAATTGATTTGCTAAGAGAGGGATCGACGGTGTTTTCTTTTTACTTTGTTATGGTTTGTAAGATATTGAAATGCATGCTGGTTACCATAACTTTGTTATTGTTATAATAGACTGCAGTGAATTTTTTATTTGTGTTTTTTTATTATGAAATAACCTTTTTCCTTTTCGGGCATTTTAACAGGTATTGCACAGGTGGACCTTTCACTTGTCAAAAATCTGATTCTTCTCCATCCGTCTTATCCGTGACAAGAAGAAATTCGCAGAGTGACAAGGTTGAATCACAGTTCAATGACCATGTTGCCGGTAAGGAAGAATTGCCCCTACCGACCACTGCATGGAGATTGACCTCGACAGAGGAAAATGAAGTTGGAGAAAGTAACGGTCCTCGGGCGTTTCCTGCAGGTAATCATGAGGATGAAAGTCGTTTTACAGCAGATCTTTCCAAGGGAGATGCATATGAGCCCCATACTCCTACGGAGGGTAACGGTAACGATAGGAACATGAGTTTCCCATCCTGTCGTCTGGGTCTTGTGCAACATCTTCCTGTTGGAGGAGTGCCATTCCAGAGCATATGTACTGGTTATGGTACATATGTACAGCAAGTTTTCTACCATGATTCATCATCAGGACATGGTTCCCACCGAACAGAAAAGGAACAACCATCAAGACCTGTTGATCTCAGTCGCCCTGTCTCTTACAATCTTTCTACTTCAATGCTACAACCCTACAAAGAAGGCCCTCGCTTGTCCCCCTTGGGAGGAATAAAGGATACAAGGGATAATGAAGAACTTGGTCGACGGTCCTCCATTTGCTCGGACGCAGGTCAAACCAATGGTTGTTCAGAACTTGGTCCAAGATCATTCATGTGTTCCGACCCAGAGCAAAGCAATAGGAACCGTGCATGCAGTCTTAATATTCTTAGTTGTGAAGTGAGAGGTGAAAATGGTGAGACAACAGGTGAAACGGTCGGTAGAGGCACGGTCACAGAAAATGACTTTGAAATTGGGCTGCAGAATCACGACAGAAAAGGATTAATCGGAGATCACTCTCGTCGTGAAGCTGCATTGGTTAAATTTCGACTTAAACGGAAAGATAGATGCTTTGAGAAAAAGGTATATTCCTTACTTCTTTGGATGCTTACTGATTTATTTAACTAGTCGGTTTTTTTTATGAGAACTGTGTTAAAAGCTACGCCGATCATTCCTCTTTATTCTCGCCATTTCATTCAACGTGTTTTTACGTAAATGGAAGTATAAGAATAATTGTTTTGGCAGGTGAGGTATCACAGTCGGAAGAAGCTCGCTGAACAACGCCCGAGAATTAAAGGGCAATTTGTGCGCCACACAGCTGTCGAGTCCAATGCTGCCACTACAGAAGAAGATGATTGACCGCCTTTTGGTTGCTTGTTAACTGAGGTAACGTGTAATGCTCATTTTTTGATTTTTAAACACTGATTACATAGGAGCCTTTTTGTATGATAATGCATGCGAGCCATCATCATACATGATGGAGATAAATGATACGAGAGTAATTTCCTCAATACATCTTGTTTTCAACTATAAACGTACTACACATTATTTCTACGTAGAAACTACAAAGCATTCGATTCTTGATTTCGTGCAGGAACATTGGTACACTAATCTTTAAAAGCTTGTTACTGGCGGCAATCGGATCTCCTGAAGTTTCAACTGCCCCTCGCAGCTATATTCATCGTTACTTTCCACGTAGAAACTGCAAAGCATTCGATTCGTGATTTCGAGCAGTAACATTGGTACACTAATCTTTAAAAGCTTGTTACTAGCAGCAATCGGATCCCCTGAAGTTTCAACTGCTACCGTGTACCATTCTTACCCCAAAACGGACGGTATGCAAGATCTTACGCTAGCTAACAAATACGCAAGGACAACAATCACGACCATAATTTTCTTTGCAAACAAAGAACCCACGATATATTATATTCTTTTCAGCCAGGAACAAGAACGTGTAATCAAACCACCTTCTTTGAAACAAGACGAAACCTTAAGCGATACCCCTCCCCCCTACCTATCAGACCAAACACCTTTATTCCCCTGATAAGACGACAAAACATTACCAAAAGGCCAGATGGAGAGATTAAAAAAAAAAAACAGCCTTTCACAAGTTATTGTATCCATATCTTTAGATATGATGATCACGTGGGGTACGTCAGAGGAGGTCAGTAGTCAGTAAGTCCAATCCTTGGGCAGTAGTTGTTCAATTGGAGGAGAATCATGTGCTTGTTGACATGACGTTCCTTTCCGGTTGTCCACCGTCGCCACATCCACTGCCGCCGCCCTCTCCCCCAACTCCAGCCGCTGCTCCTGACGAAGCCTCCACGTTTCAGAGTCCCTTCTGCAGCTCGGACCTGCGTAGACATGGTGAGTAAAAAAGAATTCAATGGTCTAATTTAAATATTCAGTCTTCAATCTGTTCGAAGATTAGAAATTTAGAAGATGGGCATAATAAACGTAGGGACTTTCTTTTTCCTTGAACGCCCCAAAACACCATGATCGTCCCATTTACTCTGGATGTATAAGTGTGGATAAGTAATTAATCTCTGCTCAATCCTAACCGTAGATAATAACCGACGTGAAAGGAGGAATCGCGGGACAAAGATGGTTTGGGGAAAAAAAAGAAATAAACTGGATGTGATCGGAGCAGAGTTAAGGGAAAACAATGCAAGTACGTTATGATCCATTTCCATGTAATGTAATATGAGAATGGTAGAGGCAAAGCATCATGACTGCCTATACAATTTAAAAGATTCACAATCGACGATATTTTCCCGATTCCAAAAGGCTTACAAACCATGGGGTTATTCGAAGAAGAAAATCCTAAATAAATATAATGACAGGTTTGGGTTGCCTGCAAAACACGCGAGAACTGCTGATATATAATACTGTAGTTGTCGTCATGCTCGAAAAGAAACTAACCTGAATCAACATTGCTATCGTAGTTAACTCTTGGAAGGAAAACTCCAGTCCCACTGCACCTTCTCTGCGAGCCCAACACAATCGTCGTTGGTTGAACAGAGGCACGGCTTGAGACCGGCCGTCTTGGGATGGAAGTTGGTCGAGGATCTCCGGCAACCTGCGAAAACACGGCATCAGAAGTCGAGGAACACAATGCTCTCTTTATCTGCGTCACACGAATAGACCAACATAATTTCCATTTATTCAAATTCAAACACCAAAAGGGCTGGTCTTTGAAACTCCAGCTCTCACCTGAGAAAAGCCGGGAAAGTGCTTGGCCAGGCTGCGAGAGTAAACCCGGTTCAGACTTGTACCACCGTACGTACCACCACTGACACTCCCAGGACGGTGCCCCACGCATGCATCCCGACGGACCACCGCCGTCCCATACCCACCACCAAAAATCCCAAGCGGCGCTTCCCCTTCCACCACATCATCCGGCCTGAACCTCTGAAACACCCCCCAAGAGCACGAAATTTTCAAGAGAAATGTCGGGAAAAGAAATTAAAGAAGCGAGAAGAAGAGCATATGCACGAAAAGGAAAGCCAGCATACCTGGAATCGTGTGCCGAACAAGTCAGTGGTGGGAGTAGGAGCAGAACGAAGGAGAGGACGAGACTGCGAAATGCAGTGATCCTTTGTGAGGCAGGACGGTGCACGGTGGTTCTGCTCTAGCAGCCCACAAGCAGCGAGCTTCCTGGCCAAGTCCTCTATGTACGCCAGGTAAGATGGGTGGACGGCTCTACGACGGTTGGCAACAGCAGCTGCAGGGGTGCAGAGCTCCCCATGGCCAACAATACCAGAACCGTACTCCATGGGGAGAGGAGTAGTGTAGTGGTGGAAGGAGAGGGAGAGGAGGTGGATGGCGCGTTATGGTTCCGCTGAGGCACGCTGTGGGTGGGAACTTTTCAAGGGGAAGGGGGGGGCGTGATGGATTGGGCTCTGTCTCTCTTTATGGAGGTGGTTCCCCTTCCGTTCTTTTCGATTTTGATCTGCCCTGCCTCCCTCTCCGAAACCAGGGGAAGTGACGGAGGAAGGAAGTGGCGTCATCTGTGAAAAAGAATAAAAAATTACATTCAGATGAATTATAATCATGAGGGAGTGGCGGTACGCGAGGCGGGGGTTCGGGCAAGCGTGCGTCGTGCGTGCTGCATTTGCGGGACACGTGAGGAGTGTGGGGTCCACCACCGTAATGGCGGTTGATTGACGCTCGACACTCCTTCAAGAGCGTGGCAGAAATGTTTTCGGAAATAATTCAATTTTAAAATAAAATATAATTTTATATAGTTAACCTATAATACGTTGTTTATTATTATTCAAAATTTTAAATTTAATCTGAATCCTCTTCGTTAAGAATTTTTTTATGAAAATTAATGATTGAAATACGATTAGAAACAGGAAATGTTCATTTAACATCCAAAAAATACAAAAAATCATATTTCGTTCTTGGGAGATTACCGATTCATGTATATATTTGCGGTTAATTAATATTTAGATTCAAAAAAAGATAAATTTTAAATAAATAAATAAATAACATGATAAGAAAAATGTCTCGTCGTAAGTAATCATAATTTCTATCTTGGGAAGCGGAAAGGATATGTTGCATGGTGTAATCTTTTCCCAAGTTCCCACGGAAGCAATGATGATTGCGTGGATGAGATCGTCTGCCGGAGGCCATCGTTGGATTAGGGTCCGTGCGTTTTGATTTTTTTATGTTTTTCCGATTTTCATTTAAAAATCAGAAAATTATGAAAATAACTTGTTTTTCTATTCAAAAATATCATATCGCGTTTGGTATAAAAACTCACTCAAAATGACCAGCGTGTGCGTACATCCATCGCTGTGTTCTACTTCAATTACCTTATAATCGAAAGTCTTGATAATTTATAACTTTTTTTTTTCCTGTGAAGAGTCGGTGACTACAACTTCCCATTAATTCGAAAACAACATCGACTCGAGATTTATATGTTAAACTTTTATTTTGTTGGATTATCATCTGTCGAACAATGTAATCAAGTATAGGATCTAACGTAATCTCGACAAATCAAAGTCCATTTTATATATAAATTCGTCGTGACTCTGCTGACAATGCCTTTTATCTGGGTCCAAAACCGTCGACGGACGTGACACCAGCGAAGCGTATTATCTGCCCTGGTGCCTGGTGGAGGTGGTGCTTTTCATCGTTGGATTGAATTGACAGTTATGATATTTTCCCTTCCACTGGTCGAGGTTCAATCATACAGCCATCGTCGCCGACAGACGGACCCACTCCCTCCCACAAAACATACATTCGTCCCCCCGTTCCACGAGCGTGGCTTTTTAGACCATGTTTCCATTTTCCTTCGAAGACTCGTCGATGCGTGGCTCCACCTTTCACACCCCCTTCGACGAAACAAGTACGTGAGAGAAGCCTTCACAAGCACCACCTTCGTCCTGAGCGCCCCTCTTTCATCGAACCATCGGCTTCTCTTGGCACTTCAACTGTACTTTTTCTTTATTGGTGTTGCTTTTTATCTGGATTACGTTTTGAAATGAAGATTTATTCGACTACAAATTGTTGATTGATCCTGTTGTCTTCTTATTTCTTTTAAGGATCCAAAAGTTCAAACAAAAATATACTACAACAATAAAGTTTTTTATAAAGGCGTCTAGTTACAATTATCCATCTGGAGACCGTGGACTTCGAAGCGGAATCGCATTAGCCAAGTAAACAATAAACGATCAATGTAGGGTTGTGGACCAATCCACAAGCTCATCTTTAACGTAAAGGCACCGCCTCAATCTCGGTAGTCAAATCACTCTCTTTCGATCCAATCGCCAACAAACGACGTACGTACCACACATTCCAGTACAACACAAGGCGCATAGACACGAGCTAGAGTTATAAAACAAACACACCGCAGCCGGGATGTACCAAAAGAGACTACACGAGTACACTTGAGAACCAACAAAATAAAAACAATAATCAACAGTGCACGACTGTCTCGTTGTTACTACTTTACCAACTACGCAATAATGCGCGTAAACCACACCAAACACAACCATGCGCCTCAATCGACACAAACATCTTTTTGATCTTTGTTTTCCGTTCCGTTCCGTCCGTCTACTTGCGGATTTCGACGGAATATCCAAAAAAAAAAAAAAAATTATAAACTAATCGCAATCATGCCAATTGCCAATGAGATAAGCTTCTCTTCTGTCACAAGTGTGTATACTAGTATATGAACGTGTCATACCGGGCGTACGCTATACCATGGTATTCTTCCAGTTCCTAGACAACCGGTCTTTCCTAGTCACTTCTATTTTCTCTTCCTCAAGAATCCCTTGTTCAATCGGAAACCCACTTCTGTAAAAGAGGAGACGAAGAAAATCAAGAGCCCCAATAAAAACTTAAAATCGAAAAATTCTAGGCCATCGAGGGATTCCGCTTGTCTGGCCTCCGAATGGGCCCGAATATTGATCGGAACCCACTCGTTACCATGTCGTACGAGCAGCAATGAAACTCCGGCGCACCATCACCCGCCCCTCCGGCACAAATCTTGCAGAACGGCCGCGCGTCGTAGGTATAAGATGGCCGACGATAATTCACGGGGAAGATATTTAAATACGGATCAACAACGGGCGCAGCCGAAAACGAAGAGGTAGACATGAAATACCCCCCTCCCTCCATGTCAAGCGGTACCATCGCCGCACTCTCGTAGCTCCTGGGCCCTGTACCGAATAATTCCGGAGGTGGGCGCCGCAGGATTGTTTTCGTATCTTCCCACTGCTGCGCACCGGTCTTCGTCATCGTCGCCGAGGCGGAGGCTGCCCTGTCCTTCTCCTGCGGAGATCTTCCGTCAACCACGTGGTTCCGCCTTGCCGCCTTCGCTTTCCTGCCCGATCTCCTCGATTTGACGAGCAAAACGCAATCCCTCTCCCTCGCGAGCAAGGAGAAGTCAGATCCCTCGTCGATCGGTACCTTCCGCCTCCCATTCGAAGTCCTCGTCTTTTTCTTTCGAACGAGGTAGAGAGAGATCTGGTTGGCGGGCACGCCGATCCTACCGCATATATTAGACAACAGCTTGCTGTATCGGATGGTCCCGTCCACCATCACGCTACCGACGTCTGTCTCCTGGTTCCCATCAAAGAACACCACCGGAAACGCCGCCGAAGGGATGAGAGCCGAGCCCAGGCTATGGCCTGGGGGCGGCGGCAGGGAAGAGGCGAATCGCGTCGAAACGGTCATCGTCCCAGCGGGATCCAGGGGGCGAGGAACGAGGAGGTGGTTTTGGGGCGAAAGGGCATTGGACGCGACGGGTAGGGTTTTGTGGGGGAGGGAAGAGAGAGGGGACGATTGTGGTATTTGTAAGGGTAGGAGGGGGTGGCGCCGTGGAGGGATTTGATTGGTTGCCGTGTTGATGAATTCTGGGCTACGTGGCTTTTGCTTGTGGGATAAGTTTCAAAAGTCTGCATATTTACAAAATTTTACCTCTATTTTCTCGGTGATAACCGGATCGTCCTCGCCCTCGTAAGATTTTACCGAAAAGGATTTTTTTTAACAACAAATATTATTATTATAAAAATCTATTTATTTTACAACCTAATTTTATATCGAATATCTTTTTCGATAAATTATTTAACTTGAGCTTAAGTTATTATTTTTATTATCATATTATTCTAAAATTTTAAATTCTCTTAATAATCACGACATTTTAACCTAATTTTAAGTTACCATCTTAATTACTATGTTTTGACACAAATCACGTAACAAGATCAGGGTTGCGTAAAATTTCAAAAAAAATACAGATGATAAATATGAAATTTAGTGAGTGGACAAATGTCCCCCCTTCTTGGCTTCTTTCCCGTTTGTGATAATAATAAGGAATAATTACGATGATGATCTTACCTGTTTGAGTCCAACGTTCTCACGCTTGCATCTCCAGAACCTTCGATATTTCCCCGGCAACAACTCCGCCGACTACGTCCGGCGAGAATCTCCTGACCATATGCTCCCGTGCTCTCCTCCCCCTCTTCCTCGCTTTCTCGGGTTCACTCACCAACTTCCTCATCAGCACCCTTAGCTCCTCCACCGACGGCTCGGCCCACATATGCCCCTTGAACGGCCCGTCCTCCACCTCCACCATGCGATTCACCGGCAACGGATACCCGTTCTCCTCCGTCAGGTACTCGGTGAGCCCGGACCAATTGGTGGCGATGACGGGCAACGACATTGCCATCGCCTCCACCACGGGCCGGCCCCAGCCCTCTCCCCTTGTCGGCAGAACGAACGCGTCGACCGCCCTGTACAGCTTGGGAAGGTCGGATTGAGGGATGTGATTCTCCATGACGTAGACTCTCGGCCACCCGTGATGGGATCTTTGAACAACGGACTGTTCAGCAAATTGCTTGATCTTCTTTCCGAAATCCGCGTCGGAATGGTAAGCGCGTGTGAGAAGATATAATGCAATGTCGTCGTTCCCGGAGAACTCTTCTAGATAAGCTTGGAGGAGCAAGTCCCATCCTTTTCTCTTCTCCCATTTGAAAACGCTGAGGAAAGCAAAAGCCTCTCCGCAAGTTGAAGAGCCCAAAACCGGGTCCTCGCATGGAAGTCGTAGTCGCCGGTACCTCGACGGATCGAAAAAATCGACGTCGACGGGTTGAATCACCTTAACGAGCTTGGACAGAACAACACCACTGTTCGCAAACGTGGACACATGGAAATCAGTGGGCACCCAGACGGCGTCCATTCGGTTGCAACGTCGGGCGTGTTCGACGTTCAGCCGATCCGTCTCGAACATTGTCCGCCCAATCACGAATCTTGGCTCTTCGTACCCCGACGGCGGGCACGGATCGGTTCGGAACAGTGGCGGCCACCATGCTCCGGGCTCGCTGTGGCAAACCACAACGGTGTCCTTCATGTCGCACACCGTGTTGTGGAGTTCGTAGGCCAACTCCTTGTGCTTCGGGGACAGGCCGTCCCAGAAGTCCAGGTCCTGGAGATCACCGTGGTGGGCGATTTTGATACGGAATCCGCGAGTCTCGGTTAAGTTGCGAAGGGCTATGATGTAGGCCCATGCTTCGGAGCCGTAGCCGCCACCTGAAAGGAACGGGGCCATCCATAGAACACATGGTGGGCGTGCGGCTGTTACCGTGGGGCGAGTGAAGATAGCGGTGACGGGAGAGAAGCGGACTGAGAGGTGGGTCGGGCTGCGTTTTGCAACGAGGAAGAAAGAGATGGCGATTGCCAGCGGGAGAATGGCGGCGGCCGTCGCCCAGAAGAAGACCGATCTGTGGGTGGAGTGCGGAGTCGAAGAGGGGTCCGACGAATTCATATCTGGTCCACTTCAGCCAGGGAAAGCCGAGGAAGTAAACTAGACTAAAGATCGAAAGGGAGAATATATACCATTATTAAGCCATGTCCCTTGATACAATTGGCGCATTTTATTGATGTCCTAAAATGCCGTTAGACCAAAAATATATTTCTGAAACTTTAATTTCTAGTCAAAGGCCTAAGCCCAGAATAGCTAAAATAAACCAATAAAAAAAGTTGAAGAGACACAAAATTAATTATTCCTTTCTAGAGTCAACTCAATCCGTATTTCTAATGTCTGTTAAAGTCGGTTTCACAAAAGTTTCAAAACCTTCAACGTGTTCCACCTAAATTGAATTTCCTCAATCGACTTTACACCATGATTTTTCAACTAAAAATAAGTACGCTTAGTTATATTTTCAAACATCGAGACGATATTGTTGCTAGAGTAATTACAAAATCTATTATTTCTTTCAATCTAACAATTTGAAATAAAGGAGATGAACAATGAATATCAAAAAAAGTTTTATTGCTAGAAAAAAAAAATTTCATCTAATATCAACTAGAAAGGATCAAATTTCATTTGAATCCTGGCAATTTAAATTGAATATTGAAGAGGACATCACTTCAGTTGATATCATATGTAAAGAAAGGGTTTACAAAAAGTGTAGACAAAGATATTATAAAAAAATTGTTTGCCATTAAACCGTTAACCTCCAGCTATCTCGATTAAATCGGTTATCGAGCTTTCATTTAAAACGCGTGCGAAGCACGTGTTCTCCCGCACGGATCCGGTGGTACCAACCTACAAGAAAGAGGCAGCGTAGAAATTTCGAGGGGAAGCTTCTCCGTCCCTCTCTCCTCGTCTTCGTATTCCTCTTTCGGGGAAGATAAAACCCTAGTTTCCGTAGAACATTTCGGAAATTTTTCTTCTGCGAGATCTTGTCCCCGCTGGTTTGTTTTCTAGCAGAGCGACGATCTTGCTGCTGTTCGTGGTACGAGATAGATGAAGCGGGTGTTCGGAGCGAAGAAGAAGGATCCTCCTCCCAGCATCCAGGAGACCACCGAGAGGGTAAATTCTCCCGTTTTTAGTTTGAACGAGACTGTTGTTAACGATACCATTGTTGTTTGATGGATTGGTAGTTAGTTTACTTTCTACCGGAGATCTTGTCGCTTTAGGCGTATCTCTGAACATTATTAGGTTTCTGTATTGGATTGGTGAGTGGGATGTGTGTGGTTGTCTTCGGGTATCTGTCAAATGGAGAAACCGTGTTGATTCCTTTGTTGAATTGGACACAGTGCCTGAATTTTGGGGCTTCACTAAATTGAATTGGAAAGGGGCTTAGGGATTATGATTTAGCATACGTTTGAATTTTCAGATTAATAAAAGGGGTGACAGCGTCGATGAAAAGGTTCAAAAGCTTGATGCAGAGCTTGCGAAATACCGCGAGCAAATAAAGAAAACACGACCTGGACCCGCTCAGGATGCTGTTAAAGCTCGAGCCATGAGGGTTCTCAAGCAGAAAAGAATGTAAGTTCAAAACCTAGTTGTGAATACTCCCGTTTCAAAGCATGTTATCCGTTCAATTGAATTTTGTTATCGACTTTCGTGGAGTTTCTATTCATTAAGTTCCTCTAAACCGGTTCGCAAGACGTTCAAAATCAGTACTTGACTATAGATTCTTGCTTTTGTTAATATCTTCCTAGGTATCAGGATCAGCGAGACATGCTCTTCAATCAAACATTCAACCTTGATCAGGTCTCTTTTGCAGCTGATGGGCTTAAAGATGCTCAACAAACTGTACGATTCTGATACTTGTTTCATTATATATTGATGTTACCGTGCATCCATGTCATGCCCCATCTGTTCTCATCTATCATTCTTTTTGCTCAGGTTTCCAGTTTGAAATCTGCAAATAAGGAGATTAGGGGAATGATGAAGACTGTGCAAATCTCAGAAATTGATGTATGATTTCCAGATCTTTATGTAGTATTTATTTCTTTGTATGGTGTACTTCAAAATGTTAATCATAGTTAACCCACTTTGCCACAATAAAAATGCAATCCTCTTCTTTCATATATCCAGAGTCTTCAAGATGAGATGATGGATCTTATGGACGTTAGTACAGAAATCCAAGAATCTCTGGGTAGAAGCTATAATGTGCCTGATGACATTGACGAGGACGAACTCTTGGGAGGTCAGACAAAAATCTGATTTTGATGATGCTGCGTCTTAAATTCATCTTCACTTTACTGACTTACCAAACAGGAAAGCTTACCCCACTTTGCTTCTTCTACCTATACAGAGCTTGATGCTTTGGAAGAAGATATGGGGGCGGAGACTGAATCTAATGCCGTGCCATCTTATCTTCAACCTGACAAGGAGCCTGATGTCAATGCCGAGCTTAGTCTGCCTGCAGCACCATCCGGGCAAGTACCGCCTGGCAGGGAAAATCCTCAGGTATCGTTGTTTATCTTTCACATTACAATCCTTCTTCTTAATAATCGTCTATGGGTATTGCCTTATTGGCTACTGTTCAAAAAATTGCTGCAAACGTTATAATGCAATATGAAATGATTTTTTTCGGAAAAAAGGAAATGATTGATAATCTTGACTTACAGTGAAGTTCATTTTTTAATTTAGAAAAAAATTCTGACTTCTAAATGCTACTTCTCTAGGTGGCTGACGAGTTTGGTCTTCCTGCTGTTCCTCGAGCATCCTTACGTGGTTAAAGATCTGGATTATAATAATGTAAATTTCATGGTGGATTTTCCGTTTTTCTTTGCAATTATATTGGTAGGAAGAACTTGTGCTTTTTCATAATTTTTATACTTTTCTTATACAAAAAAGAAACGAACAGTGATTGGAATTTTGTGATCTTCGGATGTATACTGTTGTTGGATGAGCGTGGTGTTGGGTTATGGTACTCAATGTGGTGGTATTTTCTGTGGAGCTGGCTTGTACTTTATCCATGAATAAGTGGTCAGATTGTATTAGCACAATCTCTATGGCTCTGAGTAAATAAGGATTGTATGATTGAGCTGCTTGTCAATCGGGAAATGGGAATTTTGAGCGGTACCGCTTAAAGTTATTGTGCTAACCAGCAAGATAAAAGTTGTTGTTCAATAAGCCTAGACCGTGCAACATGGATGGATCGTGAAGAACACCAACCCTATTTCAGGAGTACTACAGCCGATGCCTTCCAGGACAGCCACGGGGGTCACCAGATTATGTTGTTTTTTTTCTGTAATACCATAATGCATCTGTCTAATAACTATGTGGTCATCCATCGCTGGTTATTTCTACATGCTCGTGCTTGGAATTTTCATTGTGAATTTTTTATGAAAATTGCATTGATTTATGCATACCTTTTCAGGCGTTTTTAAATTTATTGCAAATGCCCGACCACCGACAAATTGCTTTCCAGTTAAAAAATCATCCATAAAACTGTAGTAGACCCTCCTTCAAAGAGAGACTGCTATCGTCTCTCCTTCCCTCTCCCGTTTGCTGGTTGACACTGGCACTAGTTGGTGTAACGTGTGTCTTTCAATTCTATCGTTGCTATTTCTTTTACCTTGGGAATTCATATCTTGTACAAAGCAAATTAGACGTCAAGGATGCCTCATTCTCTCCCCTTTTCAATTGTCTCTTTCCTTGCTTTGGGCTTTGGGTTGTCTCCTTTCTCTTTTCTTTCATTGTATCGCCTCACCTCTTGCAATATAGATTTTATCCTGTGATTCTTGTGACTTATTTCATTAAATTTCACTATTGTAATGTTAAATCAGTAGCTATTTTCATGAGTGACTTCACAAATTTTGTGATTAGTATATTATGTGATTTATTTATATATCTTTCATAATAAATGATTTTTGGATGGTTAAGTGATCTATATTTAAGTGTAAAATCTATTGAATAAGAGTAAGGATGAAGAGTGATCCACCAACCAAAAACTTAAGCAACCCCACCTCAAGAATGAAGTTGCATGAGACAAGAATTTCATTCACTTGCTTGTTATGAATTGCCGAAAGATTTATATTTGTATTTTTCTTACAATTAAAATTAACTTTTCACTAGAATAATAGAAAATTTTAATAACAAGCACTCACAGTTGAAAAATATAATAATATAAATATTTGAACTAATAAAATATTAATTTACAACATTATGATAATATATGTCATTTTCGTTTAATATATAAATAAAAACTATTTTAACATATTTTCTATTTCGAAAAGAAAACAAAAAAGACTTACTTGAAATTCTTATTGTTGTCGAAAAAGAAAAAATACGCTATACTAATATTTTTAATGTTGAACAAAAGAAGGAAACAATTGACCAAATACGTGAAGAAATTCTGTTATTTATATATTAAAGAGGTAACATGTAACATTAACAATATTATATTGGTATTTTGTTAAATTTATAATTATTAATATTGTTACTATTTTATTCTATTTATAGGTTTTTTATTTATGAATTTTTATTTTTTTATGTACCTGGTGTAACCCTAGGATGCAATCTTGTAAACCCTACAGGTGCCACCTAACCCGATTCCCTTCCCCTCTCACTGCTTGTACGTTTCTGTCCTCCAGCGTCCGGCACCAGTCCTTTGCCCTGCGACCTTCACCATGGTCGGTCCTCCTTACAAAACTATCAATCTTCTTTTTTTCTATTTAGTGTAATC
This sequence comes from Cymodocea nodosa, assembly GCA_036874045.1. Classification (NCBI taxonomy): domain Eukaryota; kingdom Viridiplantae; phylum Streptophyta; class Magnoliopsida; order Alismatales; family Cymodoceaceae; genus Cymodocea; species Cymodocea nodosa. Next base: position 455,349 of record JAZBRI010000008.1, read on the forward strand.
GTCTCCGATCTCTGATTCGTGTGTTTTGCAGCCGCAAGGTGATTACATAGAGCTCCACAGGAAGCGCCATGGCTATCGCCATGACCACTTCGAGAAGAGGAGGAAGAAGGAGGCCCGAGAGGTGCACAAACGATCCGCCTATGCGCAAAAGGTGCGAACTATGTGCTTTATACTGTGACCTTATGGGTTTTGTTTTCAAAGGTCTTCAAGGTTTTCCTATTAAATGGAGGGCCAAAAATTTACTTCGTTACTTGTTTGAATTGTTGATTGCAGGCTATCGGTATCAAAGGTAAGATGTTCGCTAAGAAGCGGTATGCGGAAAAGGCATTGTTGAAGAAAACGTAAGATTTTTTTTTTCAGGCCTTTATGTTTATTTCATCTCTTTAATACGCATCAGCTTTCATTTTGTACTTTTTAGTTCCTTAGTCATTCTTATATGGTGCCGTTTCATGTGTCATTTCGTATTCGATGATCAGTTACAATTTAGGAGAACTTGTGTTGAGAATTTGGTTAGGTTAGAGAATCCTGTGCATACACTCTTCTATCATCTTATCTATACCTTTTACACTGGTACACCATTGATTGTCAGATATGCAAATTCTTCCTGTTTTGTTGACTAGTTTGTGTCCAGCTTGATAAAGTTCCATTTAGCAAAGGTTTGACTTTAGTTTAGTTTGATTATAATTTATAATTGAGTTAATTCTTAACATAATTTTAACCTTAGATTATTGAGCGGGAGAGTTTAAATTATATCAACTTATGCCAAGTATCGATTTAGCTAATGTAGATCTATTAACCTCTCACAAGACTAGTAGCACAGCAACAAATCTTTGATTCTCAATGTCCTCTTTGGTGACCCCTTATAAGCATTTATTCACCATCTCGTGACCTTTAGTCATCCATTCTGAACAGTGGGCCCTTTATCCCCCCATGACCCTTCATTTGATTGTGCTTGCTTTTTACCATTTGTTACAAACTTAGTCTCAAGGAAGGTACTCTGTAAGATATTTCAGTTGGGGGGTGTAGACCATATCAACTCACACCAAGGATCAATGTATTTAATGCGGACATTATGACTTATTACTGACAACCTTAAATTCAAGCATTTAGTAATTTTTTTTGTATGTAGTTTTAACATTTTAAGTTTTTAACAAAGATATACAAAGTTGAAAATTTTCATTTGTATTTTCTACAATAGCTTGCATTTCATCAGCTCAAATAAATTGAGCTTCTGCGATTCCATTATGGTGCACTGTTTCACTGGGTTCAATATGCAGCAAGCAATCATACGCCTGCATGTACTGTAATACTGCCAATGACTTAACACATCTTGTTTCATTTACTATTTCAGTCTTCTTATGCATGATGAGTCTTCGGTTCGGCGCAAGGTGGATGATAAGGTTCATGACGGAGCTATTCCTGCATATCTGCTGGATCGTGATGAAACAACTCGAGCAAAGGTATGAACGTGTGGTGAATCATGTTCCTGTATGCCTAGGTGTTGCACATCCACAAAATCAATAGCTATACATTGAGACTGTCAATTTGAGATTTTGATCACATGTCTATGAAATTAAATTAATGTTGTGTTGCCTCTTTGTTGATTTTTTAAAAAAAAATTATTTTGTCATGTGCAGGTTCTCAGTAACACGATCAAGCAAAAAAGAAAAGAAAAAGCTGGTAAATGGGACGTTCCCCTGCCCAAGGTAGGTGCATATTTCCCATTAAACTGTTTAAATAATTAATATTTTAAAGTCTGGACACCTCAGTTCAGTGCCAGTTGACGATACTATACTATTCTATTCCATTTCTGGACATCTTGGTTATCTGAAGGATGATCTTTCTACAGGTGAGGCCTGTTGCCGAAGATGAGATGTTCCGTGTTATTCGATCTGGAAAAAGAAAAAGTTAGTATCTTATATCTCTTTGACTGTTGATAGTTTCCTAGAAATAGAAAACTTTTTGATTGATGCTATTTTATTTGATTGCATTTTTCATATTACCCCAGTATTGAATGTTAGCTTCTTTTCCACAAAGACGTCATTCATGTAGTTGGACTAATTTAAGATATCTATGTGAGAGTTGTATCATTCCGTTTCCCAAAATATGGTTAGTCCCGGAGTAATATTTGGTCTCAATTAATTGGTTGGAACGTCAGGTTGATGTTTCAGATGCCCCTAGAAATCTCATTTGTCATGTTGGGAGGTTAACGAGTCACCAAGCTTTTGCTCTCAGCAGTTGCATGCTTAAAACTATAATTCTGATTTTAATAATTTCTTATACTTGCAGTGGTACATCTGTGAATATATTGCAGTTGAAAACCAAATGAAGACAAAAATACATTCTTTTTGACAAAAAAATAGGTCAAAAAGTAATGCCGCTTGTGCTTGCATTCTACTAGAAAATGAATTATTTTTGTTTCCATCAACGGTTTAAATTGATTTTTCTCCCTTTCGGACATTTTTCTGTAGTCAGAGGGTAAGATCTGATGATCTTATTTTTCTTTGATTTTCATTTGATTATGTTTTCTTTTCCTTTTTTTTGTTCTATAGCACAATTCCGCTGATGGCGTATTCTTTTAATTCAGTTATAAACTATTTAACACCCAAATGGTTCTGTTAGAAATCAAATGCGTTGCAAATTTTCAAATGGTTTGATTTTCTTCCGATGTTGGCAATAGTACGTAGTTTCTTATTTGTTTTTTGGAAAAGAACCCTACGATTTTGAATGGATGGCTAAGAATTTGTTTTGGGACGCTAATTGCTAATTCCTTTCGTTACTGTTGCAGCCAAGCAGTGGAAGAGGATGGTTACCAAAGTTACGTTTGTGGGACCTGGATTCACAAGAAAGCCACCCAAGTATGAGCGTTTTATTCGCCCAATGGGTTTGCGATTTACAAAAGCTCATGTGACACACCCTGAGTTAAAGTGCACGTTTAATCTCGAAATCATTGGAATAAAGAAGAATCCAAATGGGTCGATGTACACTTCTCTCGGTGTTATCACTAAAGGAACTATCATTGAGGTACTTGAATTGTCTTCGCTTTAGTTTCTCCTTACTCGTCGGCGCCGCTTACTTTTGATTTTAAATATTTTCGCTCGAAAATTTCAGGTTAATGTTAGTGAACTTGGTTTGGTCACACCGGCAGGGAAGGTTGTATGGGGTAAGTGAAGTTACATCATCACCTAAGCAAGTTATGCTCCTGTTTGATTGATAATCTCCAGCTTATCATAGAAGTGTCTTAAATTGCAGGAAAATATGCCCAGGTTACAAACAATCCCGAGAATGATGGTTGCATAAATGCGGTTCTACTTGTCTGAAACTCACCATCGTGTCTTGTTTCAAGTACTAATTTGAACTTGGAGTTGACTGTATCCAAAGGAATGGTAGCACAGCTTTACCTATTTACGTAAGAACCATGTATCTGATGGTACATGCATCGATCAAGAATTTTGAATTTCGTCGGCCTTGTAACAAATGTTGCATAAATTCTTAGAACAAATAGAAGAAAATTCTTGAAGGGTTTGCTCTGTTCGTGAACCATTACCACTAATAGGTCATTTATCATTTTAACATGTTCAAAGGTCTACCTGTAAAGGGATCGTCATAACTATTTCTCGGTCATAAACTTCAAAATTATATTTAATAGCGGTTGATCCATGAAGTCGTTTGGTATCTTAAATATCGTAATTCGTAAATCATAATTCAGTATGATTGTCGTGTGCCACTCGTCACCGGTTAAGTTTGCACTCGTTTGTAAATCAGTCAATTTAAAATGTGCACGGAACCCTAGGAGTTGTGACATTAGGGTAGGCCCAGTCTACCATCAACCTCGGTCCCCAGCCCAGGTGGAACAACGGCAGCTAATAATAGGCTGGGCCGGCCCCTTCAGCATTCCCTCCCTTTTTTCCCTCTCTCTTCCTTTCTTCCACTCTTCCTGCTTGCGAGGTTTGCTTGCCCTCTCGCATGTCCTTGCGACCGAGGTAAGCCGCGCCACCACCCCTCGTCCATTTTCTACTCCACCCTCCCCCCCTCCTCTCTCTCTCGCCGGTATCGTCTCTCTTTCCCTCTCTTTTTAACTCGTTAAACCCTAGTCGACGGTGTTTGGTACAGCGTGTGTTCTTCAAACCTGCCACTGCCGTTTCTTTTCCTTTCTTTCGGTTTCTGCCACGGCCGTCCTCCTGCGACCAGGGTTCTGATTTCGGTGTTCCTTTGTATCCTCTCTGGCTGTTTTTTGCGTTTTTTGTTTTTGTGGGAGTGTAGCGTGGTTTTCCGATTTGTGGCTTTCTCTTCGAGTTTGTCCGCTGAGATTGGTTGCTTGAAATGGTTTCATGCTCTGTGGAGCAGCCTTTACTGTTGCATTGCCTCGGGGTTTGAGCACGCTCGCCTGTTGCTCCACAGTTTTCGTTGTTGTTGTTGCTCACTTTTCCAGAACATTAGACCGTCCTGGTGGAGTTTCCGCTGCTGATTTCGTGTTTGATCGGGTGAAGTGCGTGTGTTCTCTACTCTCCCTTTCCTGATGGATGTTTGCATATGGGTGACATTTCTTTGAGGTTTGAGGTTTCGTTTTCCGACTTGGCTTTGCTTTCCTCCTTTTATATTTATTTTCCGTTTTAGGTACTAAATGCTTATTATTTGGTGTTTTAGAGCTACATTAGCTAGCATTTCAGCTGAGGTTTTCCTTTTGTAGATAGGGTATGGTAATTGTTAGAAGAAAGATCTTTCGAATTAGGATTCAGACGTACTTTCGTTTCAAAGAGGGCATGGCTATATGCATTTGTCAGAATGGCTTTTCATACTGAATTTTTTCTTATCTCAGAAGTGTAGTGACGTATGAGTTGATACACATAAGATCATTACCACAAACTGCATTCACTGAATAATCTTCACATGTCACGACCGGCTCCTCTGCCTCCCCATTGCCCACTTCGAAACAGTGGGTTATCAAACCACTTTTCCAATCAAATTACTCAAAAGAGTGATGAGCAGCAGGGAAGATACCACAGAATTCCTACTCAGGGTTCATCTTTCGAAGACCAACTAGCATGGGTTGGTGATCTCTTGGATGATAGTGGAAAAAGGCCAATGCCTCTTCGGAGAGCCATCAGCGATCCAGTTGCTCTTCTGGAGGAAAGATCAACCTTTGATTTTACTGCATGCTTGATTGACAATGAGACTCTAATGCCAAGAGGCCCCTATCTCAACCCAATAAGTATTGGAGATCAGGATGATTCTTCTGTTGACTCTGGTTGTGTATATGGCCCCAACTCTCCTAGGAGGATGAAAAATTTAACCCAATCTGAGAGCTCAGTGGTGTCTGCAATATTTGAGAGTGTCAACCGTAATCCTTTCCATTACATATCTGTCAACAATCCAAGCAGTTCTGATGTTAGTGGAGCTGTTGCGAAAGAGGGAAACTTTGTTGCATGTGCTAATAGCAATCAAGAGCATCCATTAAGAAGGTAAATAAGAGAAATTTTCTTCTACATCTATTTCCCGAAAGAATTGTTTTTTAGCAGTTTATGGAGCAATTTTTTTTCTACAATTTCTTCTAATTTTTCATCAAAGAATCAAGTTATGAGCAGCACTTCTTCAGAAATCAAACTTGTGACATTGTTCAGAGATCACCTTCTCTATCTTCTAGTCATTGCATTACTTTTCACGGGGTGACCTTTGATAACCATCTTTCTTTGCCCTCCATTGCCACAAAATGGTGCACAGCTTGTTTAAGAAACAATAATCCATTTTTTCATTTGTCAGAGGAACTCAAGTTCTCTTTGTAATAAAATACGAAAATGGCTGTCATCATTTTCTAGTAGTGTAGATTTATCGAATTCTTGACTACCGTGCAGAATTATCTTATGGACTTATACAATGATATGGTGATATTGTTTTTCAATTAGTGTTATTACTTCTCTCACTATATGTTAATTGTAATCACTCAAGAAATGCTATATTTAATATTCTGCAGAAAATTATACTAGAATTTTATAAAACATTTGATAGTTCCATCTGTCCCACGTTGGGACATGGCTTGAGGTATTGCTTTCTTGTCTCCCACATCAAAACATATGTACCATATGAAATTATAGGTTATGAGCACAACAATGATCGTATAGTCAAATACTCACAAAGCATGAATTATTTATTTTATTTTCATTTATTTTCTGTGAGACTTAATTGTTTTGAGGTTTTTTGATTTACATATTAGTTCTACTCCTTATTAATTTTGTGAAGTGTTAACCTGAAATATCAGGAAGCTTTAATTCTGAATGTGTTTCTGAAGATTGTCTTGAGGGCTTTCTTCAGAACTGGTTTTACCTATTTACTTGCTCATTGAAGCAGTGTAGAATTTTGGTTGGCTAATATAATTTTCATTTTGGACGTGTTTAGATTGCTTTCTTTTTCAAAAGAAGTGATGTTGAGAGTAGGAATAGTTTTTCGATTTAGGGAGTATAAATCTTTTCTGCTTAATCTCCGCTCAAAAAAGGTTTTCTGGTTAATTTATATCGTATTTGTTGAAATTTCTCCTGCTACTGATCTTTCTCTCTTCTACTAATGTGTGTAGTTATCCAGCAACCTGCAGCTTTTTATTTTTTTGTTAAGTTTTTGAACAATAATCACAATCTTATCCTTAGTATTTTATGAGTATATTCAACTGCTAGTGCTTGTGGATTGAAATATTGTTTTTGTGTTACTTCTGAGTTGTGAAATAAATTTATAATAATTCAGTCATATTATTCAAAAGGCACCTTTCTTGTTGGCTATTTCTTAGTATCTGTTGCAATAAAAATGGAGAAAGAATTCATGATACTGAGCTGACATGGTGGAATAAAGGCATGGTTATTTTTGCGAACATGTTGATTAAGTTTCTTCTTGATATTAATGTTGAGTTCAGTGCAATCAAAACTGTATGATCTTCATTTTAGTTTTCTTTTCTCATGGGTGTTATGTTGTGCAAAGGCAGAGCTTAAGTTGACTTTTCTATGTTGCTAGAAGCATTACATGCATCACTGTTCCTTTGATTCATGAATTACTAATAAATCTCCAGGCACAATGGGCAGCGGTCAAGAGTGCGCAAAATTCAGTATATTGCAGAACTCGAGAGAACAGTGAATGCTTTTCAGGTGATATTTGGTTTGTTTATTTCAGGTTGTTATGTATGAAAATGTTGGGTTGATCTTCTCTTTGTACTTTTTGTAGACATTGGAGGCAGACCTGGCGGCTAAAGTTGCTTCCCTTTTTCAGCAAAGAGCTGTTTTATCTTTAGAAAATAGCACATTGAAGCAGAAAATTGCCACTCTTAGAAAGGAGAAAATGATGAAGGATGGTAAGTGTGGAGATTTATCTTATGCTTTTGTCTCTTGCACCAGATGATTGCTTTGAGAGTTTAATAGTTACCAACACAAGTTGTGGGTGGTGAAAAGATCAGCTTTGTTGCATACTGGTCACGATTATAGAAACTAAATTTTGTTTGACAATTAATATAGGGTAACTTGCTTTAGTTACACGAATACATCCAGTTTGGTCTACAGTTTATGTTCTATCAATGCTACAGGTCAATATCAATCTTTAAAAAATGAAGTGAAGAAGTTGAAAGGAAACCAAGGATGTGGAGATAAAGGCAAGAGTGCGTCACGGTATCAGTCGGATGCTGATTGGCAGGCGGCCTTGAACATGAGAAAGCTCAGTTTAGGAGAGAACCCAGTTAACCGCAGATTCAGAAATTAGTTGCAAAAGAACGAAAAACGGAATCCCACCTCCGCCAGCAGGCAAGCATGTTGCATACGGTCTTCAGAATGTTAGGCATTGTTGCTGGTCGCCTTATGCATGCACTTTATAGCATCGGCTACCGGCCTTATCACCACTTCATTGTAAATGATTCAAGCAAATGGTACTTGGGAACTAATTTTACGTGTCTGTCAGCTCGGACTTAAAAGGGTTTGGATTCGTATGGTATTTTATCAGGGACATGTTCTTCAAAAAACCTACTAAATGATTCAGTGCTTTCGTTCCTATTAATTAAATACATACAACCAACTAGATTTACTGTTGGGCTTGCTGACTGACCGACTGATCCTCTGGGGTCTGCAGCAGAAGGAACCGTGGGATCTGCAGTAGAATACAAGCAAACTTTGTCTTGCCTCCGGTACGGTAGGTCAAATTTTGTCATAGAAATGGTATTTTGAACAAGATTGTGCACGGACGATTCTGCATGGTGGATGGAAGTAGGTACATAGAATGATGAATTGGCGCACATGATTCTGGCGGAGCGTGTTGCATATATTGACATCAGCCAGATGACCCTGAGAATGGCTTCCACCATCAATGCCCTTTGCTGCAAGTGTCGTCGGATTAGACTCCAGGATGGCGTCGATCGTAGGATCCTCGGGCTGCGGCGCAGAATCGATGCGTCTTCCAATTCTCCATTTTCCTATACGCGGGATCAACACGGCTGGCAGGCAAAGGTTCGGCCCATTTTGGTGCTCCTGACCACCATAGGAGTACAACGATTAGGGTTTAAAATTAAGTTTTGTTAAAGGTGTTCTTAATGTTCTTTCGTACATGCATGATAAAAATTTTACTTGAATTAAAAAAGCATTGATGAATGTAACTTAGATTAACTTTTAATAGACAATAGAGTTTACCATTGATTAAACTAACTACATAATTAAAATTTAGATTTTTAAGAAATAATTAAAAATAACTGTAAGTATACTTTTTCTATTGAAATTAATGTAAGATTATGATGATATCGTACAATATCTACGTCCGAGACAGATGTTTCGGGAAGGAAAGAAATCCAAATCCACAGGAATTACGAAGTGGGCCGCAAGTAATAAATATAATAATATGCAAGGCCAATCCGTTTCCTTTATGTTCGCGGTTCGCTCCCGGGTACATGACAGAAGGGCAAGGCGCAGCCATCCCCATCCCTCCCAGGGCAGGAGAGGCTCCGTCTCAGGTCGCAGGAACCACAGCAGCTTTCACCTGAGATTTTGCGGGTGATTAAGTAGATGGGGCTGTTCTCCAATAGGTAGGTTTTCTGGTTTCTCCTTCATTTGGTCCTATAAGCTCAGATCCGATCTCTTTTGCCCCCGCGACAGGATCAGAAGAGAGTGCTTGAAGCCGGGAGATCACATCTACTCCTGGAGGGCTTACGTTTATGCGCATCACGGTCCGTCCTTTCCCCCATTTTCTTTCGTTTTCTCGTGATTTGCTCTGTGTGTGTGTGTGCGTTTTTTTTTCTTAAATTCGTGACGTAGATCGGGGGATCGTTGTTCTGTCGGTTGCATTCCTTCATGGTTCTTCCTTAATTGAAGAAAGGTGACTTGTGTGAATTCAACGTAGCGAGAGCACATCGACGGTGGGAATTGGTAAAGTTGGACTTGGAACTTTTTGGCGATTACTTCTATTGTTTTGATACTCGTTCAGCTGAATGAAATGAATAGGCCTGACTGAGGCTGATGTTTCTTCTGTTAATGTTTGGATATTTGGATACTCAGTTACCGTAAAGATCACATCTTTTGCTAAATGCTGAACTCCAAGAAGGTCACATTGTAACTAGATAACCATGTGTTTTTGTCAAACTGGAAAATATGTTATTCTTGCTTGTGAAACCTTATGCCGAAGAAAGTACCAAATTCAACCTTCATTTCTTTTGTTAAATTTGAAGTTAGGCAGGCCTGTTTGCTTGACTGTAATCTAATCTAATTATTTTACAAAATCAAATTACAATACTCGGTAATTAAATATAAATTAGTTATAAAATTATATAAATGAATACGTTTTTGCCATTTTAACGTATATTTACTTGGTGAGTGATGCCTCAAAGCTTACAAATTTCTTGCAATCAAATTTCAAAGCTTACAGCTACAAATGCTCAAATATTGTACTCTGATTAAAGAATGCAATTCAAAAACATTACATCAACCACACATGTCATTGGTGAAAAGTGGATTTGATAACATGGTGTCATTAGTCTCAATTCTTGCATTGGAGAAGCTAAAAAAAATTGCTTCCACTATCAAAATATTCAGATGGTTCACTAAATATCAGTGGTTGTGTTGTTTCTCCTTTCTCGTTACCACTTGCAGGCATATACGTTGGTGATGACATGGTCGTTCATTTCACTCGAGGACAAGGGCAAGAAGTTGGCACGGGAACTGTTTTGGATCTCCTGGTCAGCTCAAGTGTGAAGCGTCCTCGGACTTTCTGCCCTGATTGCTCAAGCAAACTACAAGAGTCCCATGGGGTGGTCTCCTCTTGCCTGAATTGTTTCCTAGATGGTGGTGTCTTGTACCGTTTCGAGTATGGCGTCAACCCTGCCCTTTTCGTTGCCAAAGCGCGAGGTGGGACGTGCACTCTTGCAGAGTCTGATCCCGACGAAGTTGTGGTTCATCGAGCCACTCAATTGCTTGGCTATGGATTCAGATGCTACAATGTGTTCAAGAGCAACTGCGAGGACTTTGCAATATACTGCAAAACTGGCCTGCTTGTGGTGGAACAGGGGCTAATCGGACAGAGTGGCCAGGCGATCTCCATTATAGGCGGCCCCATGGCAACTGTTTTCTCGACTCCCGTCCGTCTGCTTACAACCAATGTCTACGGCATGGCTGCCACTGCTGTTGGGGTGTACTGTGCTAGCAGGTACCTTGCCGATATAGGCAACCGGAGGGATGTTGTGAAGGTACAGGTGGACGATTTGGCGACGACTCTCACGACTTGAAGAATTCAGGTTGTCGAAAATGAAAATCACGACGCTCCCCCATTCAGAAAAATTACTGTCAGTACCACCAGACTTTCCACCTTTGAATATTATCTATCCATGAAAACATTATAAAACAATAAAGAAGAAGCATTAACTACGATTGATTGCGTGGTCCATCACCGCGACTTCGTATTTTATCATCGTCATGTGTTATTTGAAGAAGGGGGATTGTTACCGTCGTTGGAAGTCATTTATGAAACGTGCACTTGTTAAATGTTCTTATTTACTTCATTTATGTTTTGGACGATGAACAGTTTAAAGTCTAACAAACATGCATATTTTTTGTTGTTTCATCTGTTTCTCGTTGCTTCGATTTGTTCCGGTCGTAATAGAAAACGTAGAAGTTCAAGATCAGTTTTGAGGTCACTCGTAATTCATCTTCAAATGAGAAGTTATTTGTTTTTTTCCTAAAATGATTGTTTGAAAAAACAATATATCATGCTTTAATGTATACTTCTAAAATATGTATAAAAGAAAACGGTTGTAGTTAATTTATTACGTTCTAACGTTACAAAATATGTTATGTAATTAAATTAAAGAGAGATGTAGTTATTTAAATTAATTAATTTCATATGTTTTAGTTAACGTTAATAATTTAAAACACTTTTTATTTAATCTAAAGATTATCCAAAAAAATTATTGAAAAATAAATTATATATATTTATTAAAAATATTATTTAAAAAAATCAAAACATAAAAAAGATAAATGTAAAAATATATATAATATTTTTTACAAAATAAACATAATTTTTTAAATTACTACACTTTTCTAATTACGATTTTCTTTTAAAACACAATTATAACACTGCTTTCCAGTTTTGAAATAACTTTCACGTTTCAACAGCTACATCTTAATAAAACCATTTGAGCTTCTGAAGTATCCGAACATTATTGAGGAATTCTGCCCTTACTAATATCCAAGATAACGTTGAATGTCGTTGTACGACGAAATTTTGAAAACCTATATTTTTAACGTCACATGGTAATGATACTCATTTATCCATTTTTAATAGGGAAGACGAAGGAACAATCTCATATGCTTATTCATCAAAAGACTTCACAGATGTAAAAGAAAAAAATTTAAAAAAAAACGCAATTTACTAGTTTTTGGACTTACCTCAAAGTTACATGATAACTTGTAAAAGATTACATTAGAAACATCGTATATCATGGAAATTCTGACTACACCAACAAGAGACTTCCAGTACATCTAAAATTTTTGTGCCAACGCAATTCAAAATTCTTGATCGATGCATGTACAATCAGATACATGGTTCTTACGTAAATAGGTAAACCTGTGCTACCATTCCTTTGGATGCGGTCAACTCCAAGTTCAAATTAGTACTTGAAACAAGACAAGATGGTGAGTTTCAGACTAGTAGAACCGCATTTATGCAACCATCATTCTCGGGATTGTTTGTAACCTGGGCATATTTTCCTGCAATTTAAGACGCTTCTATGATAAGCTGGAGATTATCAATCAAACAGGAGCGTAACTTGCTTAGGTGATGATGTAACTTCACTTACCCCATACAACCTTCCCTGCTGGTGTGACCAAACCAAGTTCACTAACATTAACCTGAAGTTTTCGAGGGAAAATATTTAAAATCAAAAGTAAGCGGCACTGACGAGTAAGGAAACTAAAGCGAAGACAATTCAAGTACCTCAATGATAGTTCCTTTAGTGATAACACCGAGAGAAGTGTACATCGAACCATTTGGATTCTTCTTTATCCCAATAATTTCGAGATTAAACGTGCACTTTAACTCAGGGTGTGTCACATGAGCTTTTGTAAATCGCAACCCCATTGGGCGAATAAAACGCTCATACTTGGGTGGCTTTCTTGTGAATCCAGGTCCCACAAATGTAACTTTGGTAACCATCCTCTTCCACTGCTTGGCTGCAAGAGTAACGAAAGGAATTAGCAATTAGCGTCCCAAAACAAATTCTAAGCTATCCATTCAAAATCGAAGGGTTCTTTTCCAAAAAACAAATAAGAAACCACGTCCTATTGCCAACGTCGGAAGATAATCAAACCATTTGAAAATTTGCAACGCATTTGATTTCTAATAGAACCTTATAATACCTATGGTGTCAAATTGTTTATAACTGAATTAAAAAAATACGCATCAGCGGAATTGTGCCATAGAAACAAAGAAAGCATAATCAAATGAAATCAAAGAAACATAAGATCATCAGATCTTCCTCTCTGACTACAGCAAAATGTCCGAAAGGGAGAAAAATCAATTAAACTGTTGTGGAAACAAGAAGAATTCATTTTCTAGTAGAATGCAAGCACAAGTGCCGTTACTTTTTGACCTATTTTTTTGTCAAAAAGAATGTATTTTTATTTTCATCTGTTTCATTTGGTTTTCAACTGCAATACACTCACAGCTGTACCACTGCAAGTATAAGAAATTATTAAAATCAGAAATTATAGTTTTAAGCATGCAACTGCTAAGAGCAAAACCCTGTTGACTCATTGACTACCCAGCGTAATAACTAAGATTTCTAGAGGCATCTGAAACATCAAGCTGACGTTCTTGCCCATTAATTGAGACCTAATATTAGACCAGAACTAACCATGTTTTGGGAAACAGAATGATACAACTCTCGCATAGATATCTTAAATTAAAATGGTAAAGGGTTTGGTCATGCAAAAAATTTAAAAATCGAAAAAATCAAAAAGACTACATGGCCAGTAAAATGCAGGAAAATTCAAAAAAAAAGGTACAGCAAATCACACCCCACTACAAGTAGATGACAGCAAGTCCCTCAAAACCACTTATATGACCACTACAAATCACTGAGATAATAATATAAGATTGATGACACCACAACAACCACTCATGTCTTAAACTCTATAATGTGGAATTAGAATTAAAAAAGGCAAGCCCAGCGTAACCTTGTGTCCACAAATCACAAATGGGGAGATCATATACTAAGATTAGAATTTATGATCTCAAGGTAACAATAGACAAATCTTGCCACTGTGTTAAAGCAACGTTCAATACTGGGATTTTATGAAAAATGCAACCAAATAAAATAGCATTAATCAAAAAGTTTTCTATTTCTAGGCAACTATCAACAGTCAAAGAGGTATAAGATACTAACTTTTTCTTTTTCCAGATCGAATAACACGGAACATCTCATCTTCGGCAACAGGCCTCACCTGTAGAAAGATCATCCTTTAGATAACCAAGATGCCCAGAAATGTAATAGAATAGTATAGTCAACTGGCACTGAGCTGAGGTTTCCAAAACTAAAAATATTAATTATTTAAACAGTTTAATGGAAATATGCACCTACCTTGGGCAGGGGAACATCCCATTTACCAGCTTTTTCTTTTCTCTTTTGCTTGATTGTGTTACTGAGAACCTGCACATGCCAAAATAGAAATTAAAAAAAATCAACAATGAGGTGGCATGGCATTAATTTAATTTCATAGACATGTGATCAAAATCTCAAATTAACGGTCTCAATGTATAGCTATTGATATTGTGGATGTGAAACACCAAGGCATATGGGAACATGATCCACAACATGTTCATACCTTTGCTCGAGTTGTTTCATCACGATCCAGCAGATATGCAGGAATAGCTCCATCATGAACCTTATCATCTACCTTGCGCTGAACCGAAGACTCATCATGCATAAGAAGACTGAAATAGTAAAAGAAACAAGACGTGTTAAGTCATTGGCAGTGTTACAGTACATGCAGGTGTATGATTGCTTGCTGTATATTGAACCCAGTGAAACAGTGCACCACAATGGAATTGCAGAAGCTCAATTTATGTGAGCTGATGAGATACAAGCTATTGTAGGAAATGTAAATGAAAAATTTCAACTTTGTATATCTTTGTTAAAAACTTAAAATGTTAAAACTACATGCTTGAATTTATGGTTGTCAATAATAAATCATAATTTCACTAAAATGTACAGGAATACAGCCAATAGTCCCACATCAAATACATTGATCCTTGGTGTGAGTTGATATGTTCTGCATCCCCCAACTGAAATAACTTACAGAGTACCTTCTTTGAGACTAAGTTTGTAACAAAAGGTAAAAAGCAAGCACAATCAAATGAAGGGTCATGGAGGGACTAAGGGTCTACTCTTTAGAATTGACAACTAAAGGTCATGAGTTGGTGCGTAAATGCTTATAAATGGTCACCAATGAGGGCATTGAGCATCGAAGATTTGCTGCTGTGCTACTAGTATTGTGAGAGGTCAATAGATCTACATCACCTAAATTAATACTTGGCATAAGTTAATATAATCTAAACCTAAAATTATGTTCAGACTTGACTCATTTGTAAATTCTAATTAAACCAAACTCAAGTCAAACCTTTGTTAAAGGGAGCTTTATCAAGCTGGACACAAACTAGTCAACAAAACAGGAAGAATCTGCACATTTGACAATCAAAGGTACACCAGTGTAAAAGGTATAGATAAGGTGATAGAAGAGTGTATGTACAGGATTCTCTAACCTAACCAAATTCTCAACGCAAGTTCTCCTAAATTGTAACTGATTATCTAATATTAAACGACACCCAGATCTAATCTAATATAAGATTGACTAAGAAACTAAAAAGCATTAAAATGGAAGCTGATGCAAATTAAAAAGATTAAATAAACAGAAAGGCCTGAACACAACAAAATCTTACGTTTTCTTGAGCAATGCCTTTTCAGCATACCGCTTCTTAGCGAACATCTTGCCTTTGATACCGATAGCCTGCAATCAACATTTCAAACAAGTTGACGTCCTTTGTACTAGGAAAATCATGAAGATCTTTGAAAACGAAAGGCCACAAGTTACAGTAAAAAGCACAGAGTTTGAACCTTTTGTGCATAGGCCGATCTTTTGTGCACCTCCCGGGCCTCCTTCTTCCTCTTCTTCTCGAAGTGGTCATGGCGGTAGCCATGTCGCTTCCTATGGAGCTCTATGTAATCACCTTGCGGCTACAAAAGACACGAATCAGAGATCAGAAAACGATAACACTAAATAGAAAAAAGAAGATGAACGATTTTGTAAGCAAGGCCTACCATGGTGATGTTCACGATATGTTTGACGAGGATCGCAAGGGGGACAGATGATGAACAGCCGGACTAATAAGAACGAAACAGTTGAGAGCTAGATTAAATTAAATAGGGCTTCTCACAAGATTGGTTGGAAATTCTTGCTTTGGACTTTATAATCCTATGGCTTTCCATCTAAATGCATCATCTGCAAATGTGAAATGGGAATAAAATCTATTGTTTGATAATGTTAGAAAAAACCGTACGCTTACATCTGCCAGAAGAAGCTAGCGATGATGGAGAGGGGCTCGCTCGGCACCTTGCGTCGGCGGGAACTCCGGCGGACGGAAACGGAAGAGAAGAGACGGCAACGAGTGGAGAAGGCAAACGAACGGTGACAGAGGCGATGGGGTCGATGAGATCTGGCAGCGTGCGCAGAAGACCAGAGACAAGCCGCAGGCGTTCGGAGACAAACGGTAGAGGGAAGGAGAGGTTTTTGGCTTGTTAAAACCCTAAATATTTTTTTACGAAGGTTAAATTTAGTAAAGTTATCGTACTTTTTGAAAAAATAAAACATATGAAATGTGCGTATTTGCTCGTTCGCACCTCGATTTTTTTAATTTTTTTTTTGTATCCATTTACGAATGAACAATTGAGTTCTCTTCTCTCAGAAGGCGCAGAATTCCACAGAAACGTTAATATTCTAGTTAAGTTGAAATTTATAAGGTTACTTTTTTATTCGAAGTATGATGGAATGTCAATTAGGCGTCGTTAATATTAATGCGAAGGAAGCAAGTTTAACAACCCCTTGGTTGTTGGAGGGCCGCTCAACAAGATCTGGCATTTTTTCATGGTTGTCCTTTATTTAATCCTAAAATTTGAACCAATCTTTTATTATTTTTTTGTTCTCAGCGTATCCTGATAATTTTGTTCTTCTCAATCTCTATCGTTGTCTCCCTTCTCCCAGGAGCGTGTACATAAATAATACCATACCATATTAATATATGTTGTATATCAGGTATTATACATTTTATTTATATATATGACTATATGTATAAGATAATATAATATATATTATATTATTACATATAATTTATATATTATGTGCCATACAACATAAAAAATTATATAATTACATGAAAGGTATTATGTTCGATTCATAAAAGAATATTAAACCAACAAAACATCACCGGCTTATGCAAAAATGCTTGAAAATTTTGACAGAAAAATAAATTTTTTCTAAAAATACTACTTAAAAAACATGCAACCAAGCATTACCCCAGGAAACTAATGGCATCGGAATTTACCAAAAAAAAAAAACTAATGCCATCTGAAAAGTCAGGCTTGCATGCCAGAAAGTTCCAGGAATATTCCCTACCCTACGAGTCACAAAATTTCGCTCACCACTCGAATACCTCCACATCAGCAAATAATGCCACGTCACTGATAGCGGAACCCGCGGTGCTGGATTTCGACCGCCACGTGTGAGAGGACCATCCTCCAAGCAACAAAATTCCTTCGCCCTTCGTCTCTAAACGGTGGCGTCGTCCTTCGTCTCCCTTCCCTCTCTAACGTGGAAGCAGAAGGGAAAGCCGAAGGGCGAGAGAACGCGCGAAACCCTAACGCTAGGGTTTGTCGCAGATGTCGACCAATATGGGGGTGGATCCCCTGTCGACACCCGCGGCGACGGCGGAGAAGGCGTTCTCCCTCCTCTCCCGGGGTTGGCGGGAGGTGAAGGACTCGGCCGACGCGGACCTACAGCTCATGCGAGCGAGGGCTACCTCTATCAAGAATCTGGCCGATCGAGAGCTCGAAAACTTCCTAAATCCTTCCTCTGCATCCCCCGCCACGTCCCCCTTCCTCGCCGTGACGGCGTCCAACTCGATTGCGGAGCTGGAATTCGTGAAGCGGATCCGGCCTAAGTTGACGGAGATCCGGAGGGTGTACTCGTCTCCGGATTTCAGCAAGAAGGTGCTGGAGAAATGGGGGCCTAGGGGGAGGATTGGGATCGACTTGTCGGCGATAAGGAGCGCGCTGGTCAAAGACGAGTTCGGGAGGGGTGCAAGGGTCCTGGATTTGGATTGGGAGAGGTTTCAGTGGGAGGGGAGGAAGTTGGGATGGAAGCTGGAGGGAGAGGAGGACGTCAATGAGTGGGAGCCCATCCGTAAGCTGAAGACGGGTTTGAGGAAATTCGAGAGGAAGAGCCAGGGTGGTGAGATACTGGGGAATTTCAAGAAAAACGAGTTCGTGGAAAAAGTTAAATTGAGTCTGGTAGGTGGTTGTTCTCTTTCTACTTCGACGTTTTGTCCGGTGAAACAGGTGTTTTAATTTGAGAGCACATGGGATTTAGTGTGGTATTTTTATTGGAGGGAGAGAACATTTGTCTAACAAATTAGAATACCACATAAGCCACAAGCATGCTAATTTAGGAAATTCTCCTGCAAGGGTTCTTTCTTCTGTACCATTTTGTTGTTTTAGTTCATTGAACTAATTTCCAATGTCATTGTTTATGCAGAATTCACTTCGTTGGGACAATCCGGATACAAAGGTTGGATGACTGGATGCAACAACATAGATAATTATCTCTTATTATTTTAATTTCTAATACCATTAGGAACTTGAAAATAACATTAAAGCCTTTGAAAGAATTTATAGGGAGTGCTTAAAAAATTAATTATTTGATGCAGGAGGTACCTCCACTAGATGTCCCTGAACTTTTAGCTTATTTGGTCAAGCAATCTGGCCCTTTGTTTGATTATCTTGGTATAAGAAGAGGTACGAATTAATGTTTATGTTCTTAGTCTCAAGTTTTACTTTAAAATAAACTTTTCATTTTAGATAGGTGGCAGCAATGAGATACATGTATTATCGCCTCATCTAGTTTTATCAAATGTTGCCAAAAGTAGTTCATAATCTTTATGATCTATTGAGAAAAATTAGAAATTCTCTATAAAAAGTTTACTACACTACCACTCTTGAATCTTGAACGTATTTATAATCTTATTTTGTGCTTAGATTAATAAGAGTCTGTTTGGTTCTTTAAGTTAAAGATTGCCAGCTTCAAGTGCTCCACATCTATAGTATCAAACTCTATAGATTGGTTGAATAAAAACTAATTATGATTTTTTCCTAACTTAAGCCAATATATTATTTTCCAATAATGAGTGGTAGTTTTCCAAATCATCTAATTTATGAGGAGTTGATCAGGTGATGCTCCATATTTTGATTTAAAAGGCCTTATGAACTGCTTACCATGATTCCGCAAAGTTATTTTAGACAATGAGTTATAGTTGGCCATAAAAAATAAGAGTAAAAACTATAACATTGCCTTTTTGTCAATTTTAAATCTGAATGTTGCAACCATTATGATTTTGTATCCACTATCCTGAAGATTCTGCTATGAGCATTCAGATCTTGTTTGGCACCAATGTTAGGAAAAATGACAAAAATTTCACTAGACATCAAAGTGATAATTTTGTGAATAAAAGATGGATGTTCTTTTGTTTCCATCGACATGACTCTTTACATGGCAAAATTTCACCTATATCTGCTAGTCTCTAAACTTATTGAATTCTGAAACAAATGGCACTTATAACTATGCTTGGCAGGTTTTTTTTGTGGAAATTGAAATTGCTTGGCACTAGTTAGTGGTTAGTTTATGTACATCAGCTGGGCACGCCAAGATGATTGAAAAAGTTATACATATGCCTTCCTATGAGGGATGAGTCTGATGAGTGTTGGGATCAAGTTCTTTGTGTTGAGACCAATCTAGTACACATCCTCTACTTCCATCTTCATGCTGTAGATTACTTCAGGAATCACATCATATTGATTTTAACCTGGCTTGGGCCTCTTAGAGTCTTGGGCCTCATTCAGTCTTCTTTGTTGTATCCTTGTTTGTTCATTATTGGACCCTTAATGAAAGATAACAATTCGTCATCCCCTGGGAAATAAAAAAGGCTTCAATTACCACTAGCCACTCCCATCCTAGCATCTTTCACCACCAATTTCATGTTACATTGGCATTATGTGGAATTTTTGTTTTCTAAAATAACTTTCCTTTTGGTAACAGAGATATGTGACAAAATGGTGGATGCATTATGTAGCAGTAAGAGGGAGCGTTTCATACCAAAGCCTCTTTCCATAGGAGATCTAGAGAAGGATAACCTGAATAATGAGCTGGATTGCAGGATAGCAACTGTGCTACATAGTACAGGACATCACCTTGAGGAAGATTTTTGGGACTTTAAGCAGCACAATCACAATGGAAAGAAACGTCACTTTGCCATCATCACTACTGCTAGTCTTCCTTGGATGACTGGGACTGCCGTAAACCCACTTTTTCGTGCAGCCTATCTAGCAAAGGCTTCAAAACAAAATGTAACATTGTTGGTACCATGGCTTTGCAAGTCTGATCAAGAATTAGTCTACCCTAACAGTCTTACTTTCGGCTCACCTGAAGAACAGGAATTTTATATACGGAACTGGCTAGAGGAAAGGACTGGCTTAAAAGCAGAATTCAAAATTTCTTTTTATCCTGGAAAGGTACTTTGTTCTTTTTCTTCATTTTACTAAATTTATTTTCTAGACCTCTCTCTTATCTTTCACTTCATCTTTTTGTTGAATGTAGTTCTCAAAAGAGAGGAGGAGCATCATTCCTGCTGGGGACACAACCCAGTTCATCTCTTCCAATGAAGCTGACATTGCAATACTAGAGGAACCAGAACACTTAAATTGGTACCATCATGGGAAACGCTGGACAGATAAATTTAATCGTGTAATTGGTGTTGTTCATACAAATTACCTGGAGTATATAAAGAGAGAGAAGAATGGAGCCGTTCAAGCTTTCTTTGTTAAGCATATAAATAACATGGTGGTAAGAGCATACTGTGACAAGGTATTCTCTTTTCCATCTCTTCCGTCCATTATTTGGTCTGGCATTAGTCTTTGGGATTCCTGATTGTTGTATTGGTCAAAGTCTTAGATATATTCTGATGTATCGCTGATTCACAGTGCCTCCTAATTAATATTACCTAAGATCTTGGCTGAACTTATCCTTGCAGGTCCTACGTCTTTCTGCAGCTACTCAAGCTCTCCCAAAGTCTACTGTTTGCAATGTCCATGGTGTGAATCCGAAATTTCTGAAGGTTGGGGAGAAAATTACTGCAGAGAGGGAGCTTGGACAAGTGTCTTTTTCCAAAGGTGCTTACTTTTTAGGCAAGATGGTCTGGGCAAAGGGATATAGAGAACTATTAGATTTGATGGAAAAACACAAAAATGATCTCGATGGTTTCAAGCTGGATGTGTACGGAAATGGTGAGGATGCAAATGAGGTTCAATCCACTGCCAGGAAGTTACAGCTGAATCTCAATTTTCTCAAAGGGAGAGACCATGCTGATGATTCGCTCCATGGGTAAGTAAAGTGAAAAAATGAACTTTTTTCCCTTCTATCATATTTGATACTAACGTTTGTCTTCGCTTCCTACTGTACAGTTACAAGGTTTTTTTAAACCCCAGTGTTAGTGACGTGCTCTGCACTGCAACTGCTGAGGCTCTTGCCATGGGAAAGTTTGTTGTCTGTGCAGATCATCCTTCAAATGAATTTTTCAAAACTTTTCCCAACTGCTTGACCTATAAGAATTCAGAGGACTTCGTTGAGAAAGTAAAGGTGGCAATGAACAATGAGCCCCAGCCTCTTACTGCTGAGCAGAGGTTCAATCTTTCATGGGAGGCTGCAACGAATAGATTTATGGAGCACTCAGAACTTGACAAAGTGTTGATCGATGAAAACGAGGATGTTGCTGAAGCTATCAGATGCAATAGTACGAGGCAGATCAAGAAACGAGTTTCCATGCCTGCTTTGCCCCAAATTGTTGATGGTGGCTTGGCGTTTGCTCATAACTTTCTTACTGGCAACGAGATCTTAAGATTGGCTACTGGAGCAATACCTGGCAGTCGGGACTATGATCTGCAGCACTGTCGGGATTTGCATCTTCTGCCTCCCCATGTGCAAAATCCCATTTATGGTTGGTAAGCGAAGAACTTGTACGTTCGTGTATATAATACATAGCAGAGTCAATTTTGGTATAACTTGGCCTTCTCTTGCGGTCTTACCACCTGAACGTAAGTGTGAGCTCAGGTCTGTAACATCATATTTCTGTACTACAGCAAATGTAAGGACGTATATATATAGCTATCAAATTTATCATATTCTTTATTTCTTTTCAATATTTAACTGTCAGGACCTCATATCAAAGTTGACGTCATGGTTCTCGCTAAGCATTACATTTTTTTCTTGTTTTTGTTAAAAACGAGAAATGTTATCAATTTCAGAAGTTTTTTTTGATAATGTTAGATTGTATCTTTATTAGAATCTGGATCTTTTATTGGAAGTTACGAACAAGTTTTGAAATATTTATTGCAGTCGGCTCAAAATTTGTTTACGACAGTTTTTGTCTACGGAATTCTCTCTTTTTGTTTCGACTTTCGATGCTTTACTCCTTGTCACCTTCTGTGCTTCAACTGGTAGAACGCAGTTTTCATTGTTCTGATTATGAAGTATTATTACGGATCAGAGCAAACTTTTCATCAGAGGTTGGGTGATCAAATAAACTTGCATTTTCAAAAAAGGGTATAAAGAATAATAAAGGTTTATTATTTTTTACAATGTTATTGAAATCAAACCGGATAAGGTCATTGATTTTGATTGAAAGTGGTTCGATCTACCGTTTAAATTGATTTCATTGGCGATGACGTCGTTCATCAAACTAGCCAAAAACTAACTTGATCAATTTTGAAATGTAATAAATAGTTTATATCAGTTTAAACTTTAAATCGATGTAAATGTGTTACCATTATGATGGTGTCGTCATCATTTAATCAAACAAAGGAATGGAATAAATCAAACCATAAATGTATTAATATTACGATAGTTTCTTTATGGAATCAAGTATAATATTTATTATTCATATTTCATGGATTACCACCTAATGAATTAGAATAAATCACTTAATATTTGAAATTAAAATGGTGTGTACTAACCAATTAAATTTTCATTTTGTTTCTGAGTTTTAAGTTTTAGTTGTTTATTTTTATAGTTTAAACCTTTAAGGTTTAATAATTTTCTTAGGCCTATTTTAAAAGTTTATTAAAAAAATCTATTTCAAGAATTTACATGGGTTTGAATCATTTAATGAACCGACGTTTCAAATTAACCCAGATTTTTTCTGGTTTGCATCGGTTCAAGGTAGGACATCATTTTACTTGAGAGAGAAAGAGTATCTAAGTGGTCCACGTCATCCTTCTCTCCACCATCGGAAACTCTTCACTTTGTGAAAAAGAAAAGCATACAACTTTTTTTTTCTGGAAAAAAAATACATTTCGCGGTCGGTTCTGCTTTAATCCAATTGATCGAGTCGGATCGGGTCGGATTTTAAAACAATGTTGTTTTTCACGGAAACCGTTTGAAAATCAATCAATATTAACGCTATTGATTTCATTTTATGGAAATTTAAGAATTTTTTTTTTCCTTACATGTCATAAAAAATTTGACAATTGCTTATATGTCATTTAAAAATTACTAAAATATTCATACAATTAATGTACGAAGAATAGCTACGAAGATATCCTTACAGACTCTCTATTTTCATTCAAAATCAAGTCTGGACCTGAACCATTTTCTTTAGGTGACTGTTCACAAGGCAGATGTCTAAGGTACATTTTTCGAATAGAACGATTAAAAGTACTTTGAGAAAAGATCAACCAACAGAAGCCCAACGAGCCCATTCCACCCCCATTGACTTAAATCCATCCGTACAAGATAGATAGGCCCAATCCATCCGCCCATTAGCCCCTCCAGTATGTGCAGCCCAGGAAGGTTTCGGGCTTCAGGGACTCAAACGGTTTTCCTTCGAGATGTGCCGGCCTTCAACACCCGTCGGCCCACTCGTCTCGTGACTATCGAAAAATTAAATTACAAAAAAAAAAGCTATCCCTCTGTGTTGATGGTGAGTAGGAGGAGAAAATATGTAATTTAACTCCAAATAAAAAAAGAAAGCCATCGATCTTATCTTATCTTATCTTATCTTACCCTATCTTATCGTCCATTAATTAATTGGAATAATCCCTCTTGTGGCGCGGGGAATTTTTGCATACCACTTGAAACGGCAGCACTCATCTGCGATTCAAAGATGATAACCGGAGCCACCACCATTCCGTAGAAATATTGGATTTTGCCTGAAAAATACCTTCAAACGTCAGGACAATTTTGAATTACGTTCTATTTATTCATCTCTCCGGTAGTTGGGTTTTTCTTAATTAGTTCTCTCTTTTTCAAAAGTACGATAGAATTGGAAAAGATTTTTTTTAAAAAAAATTACCAAAATGATTCAAAATTTTAACAATTTTCATTAATGAAAAAGTAGGATGGAACTTCTCTCTATGTGCTTCATGCTTTAACGACGGTGATGTCTTTTCTTTTTTAAAAAGAGATTGACGGCAATATCCTTTGCATGGAAGTGGAGGGACGGTTACGTCATCGAACGTGCGTCGACGTGGCGCACGTCATCCTCCATCCTCGCGACAACCCAAATCGAACCCTAATTTTCTTTTGGAAAGTTGAGAATTTTCGCCGGTTTCGAACGTAGATCTTATTTTATTTTTCCACGCAGCTTTCGAATTTACGGTCTAAGAAAATTTGAAAGATTTTCTCACCATCGATCTTGGCATACCATCGGGTGTAGATGGAAGGATCAAAGTGACGCTGGTGGCCGGAGTTGCTTTCCTTTGTGGGATTCTTGCTCTTGTCCTGCTTGCGCTTGCCACTAAATTAACGCTGGTTGATTACCAATCACCGGTGCCACTCCTTATTAATTTCTTTCCAGAGAAAGATTGATTATGATAAAAATCGAATAAAGATGGCCTCCTCCTGGACCCGTTGGAGGAATCTATATGCAAAGGAAGGTGTTTGCCCATGGAATCTGTCATTTTTTCGGAATGGGTTCATATCGTTGATCATGATCCATTCCAAGGGCCAGAAGCCGAGATTAATAGCACAGCACTAAGGTATAATTAGATTATCATTTTATGGAAATAATTGAAGGGCTTCATTTCACTTAATCACCTGAGGTCATACGTCACCTGATAATTTTGCCACGTACATACATATATATATATACACACACACACACACGCAGACTTGCAACTCTTAATTAATTACACCACGACTGATGCCTAAAAATACGCCATACTTCATACTTCTCTCCTAACCCCAACTGTAACAAAAGAGATTAATAGGAGAAACTAAACCCAAACATTAATTTCCAAATGCCCCATACAAACATTAGTCACTCCGAAACCTAGCCAATGACTACAACAACAAACTTCAATTATAGACTATATATATATATGTTTACGTCCGTATATATAATAATTAAATTTGTAAACTATATATGGATTGTAAATCTGATTAGGGTTTCAAGCTTCAGCTAATTAATTAAGCTACGAAGTCTGGGAGTAGCTGATGAGAGGAAAACCTCTTGCTGCCCTGGATGCCGATGCTTCCATAGGCGCTAGGACTGTGATCCATCACCGACATGCTGTTGTTGTTGTTGGTGGTGCTGCTGCTGTTGGTGGCGAGGCCGGCGTACTCAATCGCACCGGCGGCGTTGCTCAACTCCTGCAGCCTCCTTCCGAGTTGAATGCCGTCGCTGGACAGGTACGTTGTCGGGGTTCCTGTCAACGGTACGCCGCCCTCGCTGTGTTGGAGGCCCAGCGTCAACGACACCCCGTTGCCCGCCAGCCTCGGCGGCAGCCCAAACTGCACCCCGTCGAACCTCGACATGCCTCCGATCGAGTAGCCACCGAAGCCCCCGGCGTCGTTGAATCTCATGAACAGGTCCGCGCTGCCGGCGTCTACGGGCTTCAGGTTCGTCTCCGCCGTCGTCAATTGGTGATGATGCTGAAGCAAGCCGCTCGTCTCGTTGCTTCTGGCCTTCTTCAGCTTGGAATTGATCATGTCGTCTTCGTCGTAGCCTGTTTGAGTTCTGGGATTCTCTCCACCCTGAGTCTCGTGCTCTGTTCTGCTTGGGCTGCCGACGGGAGCGGTGGATTTCGAGGCCGTGTCCTCGCTTTTGCTTGTTTTGTCGTCACCGTTGGCGTTGCTAAGCCGTTCTTGCTCTTTGGTCTCTTCCAAGTACATCTCTTCCACCATCGGCTTCCACAGCCGGACCCTCGCGTTTATGAACCAATTCGACACCTGAACCATCGACAAAACCGAAGTTTATCATCTGGGCATATAGACAACAAAATCCCAGAAGAAAGATTCCTCTTCTTCTTTTGAAAAAAAAAATATAGAATTCAGTCGGTTAGAAGTCTCCATGCCTGATTTCTGGTAAGCCCTGTTTGCTTCGCAAGCATGTGCTTGTCAGAATCCTTTGGATATCTGCAATTGAATCAGATCGAGTTCAGTCAGAGCAGGTGTCAAATTGATCACTTGGGGAAATCAAGATCAGTAGATTGGGGTATGGGTACTTACGGATGCAAGAAGTGTTCAAAGAGCCAAGCGCGAAGAACAGAGACAGAGCGTTCGGGCAAGCCACGCTGCGGTCTCCAGGCGTTGTGCTGCATCATCCCGAGCTGTTGGAGCGCCCTCTGCTGCCTTAGGTGGTGGTCGACGAACCGAAGCCTCGACCCGCCCTCGGACTTCGACCCCAGGAAGAAGTCCTCGTCTCCCAAACTCTTGCTCGCGGAACGGATTTGACCGGAGATTACGTCTCGCAGGCAGCGGAATTGCTTCGATATGGTCCGTAGGGCCAGTGCCGTGTAGGTCCTTGCCGACCCCACTCCGGCGATGGCCTCGAACGAGGAGATGACTGTCTGCATCTGGTGGTAGTACTGTCGGTATCTCTGCTCCACCTTCGTGACCAGAATCCAGTACCAATATCAATCAAACGAATTTTAACATCCCATTCTCACAATAATTCTAACAAAAAAGGAAGACCAGTTTTTTTGAATAGGGCGAGTCACGATCCAGCAGACTAAGATTCTAGCGTGATCGCTTTTGACAACAATCAAATTGTGGAAGAAGAAGAAGAAGAAGAAGAAGAAGAAGAAGAAGAAGAAGAAGAAGAAGAAGAAGAAGAAGCAGAAGAAGAAGCAGAAGAAGAAGCCACAACAAAAAAACAAAAAAATCAAAATCAATAACATATTTCTCCTTGAATTTTGTCCTAAAGAAATAAATCAACGATTGAAATCCAACAGATTCAAATCCTGCCATTCAAGAATTGATGAGTGAAGAGGAAGAAGGCACAAATCATCACCTCATCTAGCATGTTGACAAGCTTGGCCTTCTTCATGTGTAGCTCTTGCTTCTCTGCCGTGGTCAGATCGGCAGCTTGCTTCTCGCTGCTCGTCTCTCCTCCCTTTCCGTGTTCACTCTCTTGATTCGCCTTGGCTGGCTTCGGGGGTTCAACTTTAATTTCCTTACCGACGTTCACCACCTCATCGAGAATCTGTTGCGCGGTCTTCAAGTACTTGGAACCCAACAACACCCCTTGCAACCCCACGATCCCGTTCGACGCCGCCGATGGAAACGATCCTGAAAGCCTTGCTTCCTCGCCTGCTGCCGAAGGTATCGTCGCGGTTGTCACCGTCTGGGGTGACGGCTGGGTCGCGTAGTTGGGCTGCTGCGGCGAGAGGCTGAGTGATAGCCCTTGTTGGCTGGAGGAGATCGGGGCAGTACTTGCCTGGCGGAGACCTAGTTGGGAAGTGACGTCGACGGAGTTGGTTATTGGAGTGGGGTTCCACAGATTGTACTGCACGCGAGCAAGTAACCCGTGGGCTGTCGGTACCTCCGGGAGGGAAGCCGCCGGCTGGTGGAGTGGTATCCCTACCAAGTGCTGGTGCTGCTGGGGTTGGGGGAGAGTACTTGTCGTATTGATTGGACTCCCGGCGGGGTTCATGAATATCACGTTGCTCGACGGAGACGCTGCGTCGGCCTGGTACCCGACGTAGCCGGGGTTCATGAGGTAGAGGGTCTGGAGCCCGTCGGGCTGGATCTCCGGCGCGCCGTGGTAATACGTTGCCATCCCACTCCCTCTCTCCTGGTACTGGAAAAGTACGTATAGAATCAAGCAGTGAACTGATCTGTCTTTCAGCTTTTGTTCACTACCCCATCTGTATCTGTCGATGCAAAGATTAACAACCGTATGTGAGGCTGTGATGATGCAATCAACTGCTACTAATAATCATATATGCGGTAGTTAGCTTAAACAGGGAATAAGCTGTTGATCAAACACATAAAACACTTGGTCATCGGGAAGCATGATTGCATAATTACTATTGATGAAAATCAAGTAGCTAGTTATATACATAATCGAGAGATTGAAAGAATTCTCTCTCTCTCTCTCTCTTAAAGCGGAATATGATTGCGTGAGTGATCAGATGCAGAAGAATTGGTAAAGAAATTAGGGGCAGGTCCAGAATAATATAACCATAGCTAAGCCAAACCAACCCCATGAAGGACAGACGGAGAACTCAACATCTAAGCCAGGACGATATGAAAAGGGAGAGAGGGAGGAGGAGCAGCAACGGCGGCAGAAGATACGAAAGTGAAAAGTGGCCATAACCAAGACCCCATGCTTGAGCGTATATGTGCAATACCTGCAAGGTGCAAATCGACGACCGCGTCCACTAGCATCATGTATCGATCTATTATGAAAAAGCCCTTATGCTAAATTCTTCTCCTTCCTCACAAAATGTTTTGGGCTTTCATATGCTGACACAAGTCGTATCTGAGAAGTGAGAAACCACCGCTGATCAGTACAACAATCATGGGAAAGAACACGACTTCCACGCTAAACCTCTGCCGGAATCATCATCCTCCTCCTCCGTCACTGCAACTTCCTCCCCTCTCTCTCTCTCTCTCTCTCTCTTTATATATATATATATGCCTCTCCACAACACCCACCTCTCCCACAGAAAAGGAAATGAAATTAATATAAAGAGGCTGTGGACCGTGGTTATAAAAAGACAGAAAAAAAAGATGCATGACTTTCCTGTACTATTATTGTCCACAGTTTCCACGCACACCACGATGCCTACACAAAACCTGCCTTTACTAATGCCATCGTCTTTTTCAGAAACGGAAGCATATGGGTAAATACAAGTGTAACCCTATCATAGGTTTCGCAGGTGAAATCTGAAAAGCGACTGCCGTAACTGCTTTAGATTTTACGTCTTTATAATTTTTGACCGAGAAGGGAAGAGCAGATCATGTACTACTGTAGGCCGATCAAAGTTTTTTTTTTTTTTTTTTATCTTCCTCATGATTAGTTGCAGACTTGCACGCTCCTCGGATGGTGTTGTGAAGAGTACTTCACGTTAGTCAGATATATATGACGACTCTGCTCTCCAGGTAGATGTCATGATGACACGTGCGATAGATAAGTAGCTATATCTATATCTACATATATGAGATTGGGTATTAAACCAGTGATCAGGTTTTAAAAGCTAATCTCTTCTATTATAAGAAAAATCTTTATTTATGTTTAGACAAACACACATCGATTTCTTACCACCCTCATATTTACCTTTGAGGGTATACATACCAGTGTGGTGTGATATAATTAATGGTTATTTTTGAAACATTGATGGCAAATGTTGGTTCAGCCCAACCATTAGGTTGTCAAATTAAAAATCAATACTAATTTGGGAAGTAACGGGTATTAGACTTAAACTATTATATTTTGGAAGACATTTCAAGAACATTAAATGCATCTGTTGCATCATTAAGAGAGGGAGTGCGTTGGTTTCATGTTATAGATTAGATTTGAATTCGACGGTAGTTTGCGGCTTTCATTAAATGCCCGGGTGGATCCCATGGAGGAGGCTCTTTGCTCAGTATTGAATAGATGGTGCACTTGTAGATTCACATCACTAAGGGTATCATGACTATAGGCGAGGGAAGCTTGGTGTGATCGGAGAGGATTTGAGAAATAACGATTACATACAATTATAATACATTTTGATAATACAAATGTATAGCTTGACTATTTATTTTGTGACATAAAGTTGTTAGCTTGAGTCTTATCAAAATCTTTTCCAAAATTTAATTCTTATACGAGAAAGGGTAGTGTAGGCCGTCGATAAAATGTAAGCCTATGAAAGGAGTGACTTCTAATATAATAGATGGTATATGGTCATAATTATAATCAGCTCACAAAACCTTCAACTTTCCATAAAAAGTATAGATGCGATGTTATCTTCTTTTGGATTGTAACAATGACCATATCAAATTGGCTACAATCATTTCTTGAATACGAAAGAAAGTTTGATATATGATGCCCATGCTGATCATTAGTAAGAGTTTGAAAACTCGCAACTAAGATATTAGATAAACATTTGCGTTTTTAACAAAATATGAAACCATCACACTTATATGTGTGATAAGTCATTCAGCATATATGCGAGGCAAATTTTATATTGGTTCTACCACTACTTGAGTTTAGTTATTCATGCATCACCACATCATAACATGCTTTTATTTGCCACTCTTTCATAGACAAAGATGAGCTTTGTACAAGAATTCCAATAGTACTAAAGGCCACTTATTAAATTGTGAATGTTTATGTGGTTAAGTTAGTCAATTAATGGTGCAGATACAAGGTGGATGCAGGTTTATTCCTACCCTTATTTGTAGTGAGTTAACTCCAAGGTTAGCAATTTAACTCCTAGGTAAAATAGTAATAAGGTAGAAATGTCTCTTTCAATATTCATGGTAAATAGAGCAAGCTTGTTAATTTGAAATGTCGTCTCGTATTGATAATAATAATAATAGAGATATGACAGAACTTTATATATGAAGAATTTTTTCAGCTTATTATTAATTGATTTTAAAATTGAATATTTCACAAAGTTCAAGTGGGTGGTGAGTTAGACATTTACCCTCCTATTTATAAGCCTATGTGTGGTTAATCTAAACATTAATCTGGCTAGCAACTGTTGCTCATGGTCATAGGTTTTGTTTGGAATTAATCGCTTATTTACATCAACTTATTTTAAAATAATTAAGCTGTTTTTGAATAAACATTAATTTCCAAATGTGATTGGTTATCTAGCTTACGGAAAGAAGTAAAAGAAGAAGAAGAAGAAGACGAAGAAGAGTACTTTACAGTTCAATTTACGATATATTTAATAAACTATCTATCTTCAAATGACTTATTCAAATAAGTAACACTGTTTTTAATTGATCGATGCTCAACCATATAATAAGATTTATGGCCGAGGTGAAAAGTCCTGTAATTAAATATCTTGTTTTCTATCTGTTTGTTTATTCCTGTTCGAGTCATGCATCAATCTCTGTTGTTATACCAGCATATATATATTTTGCAAGTTTGCTGGATTTTGACACAACTACACGAGCGGCATCCACTGGTGTCCACATCAATTAATTTAGATACATGAACTTACATTTTCTACTGCCTATCGACTTCCCTGCAAAGCGATGCTTGGTCAGGACTGATCGGACGGAAAGAAAAACATATACTGATAAATGTTGTTTTCTCGGATACGAACTGGAGGAACATGGCTCACTGTAAGTAGTGACGTACCTGAAAAAAAAAAAAAAAAACTACTTGGGGAGTTTCAAATAATCCTTGCATATCCAAAAGTTGGTGAAAGAATTATTTAAATAATTTTGCAGCTTGCCTTGTAGTTGATATTATCGAAGCCAACCCCTCTACCTTAGAAGAAGTACGATGTGGTTAGACATTTGGAATTCTGCTTCTGTTCAGAGAGGGGAGGAAATTTTTCTTAAGAGAAAAATGAAAAGGGAGTTAGTTACCATTGGCGTGCATTGCATGCAGCACTGGCTGGTTGGCCGGACTTAAATATGAGCTATATATTATTTTGTAAACCGATCGAAATTAATTCTTAACGTCGACGGCATATAATTAATTTCATGGAGCGAATTAAAATACACAAGAGCAAGGAGATCCGATTACGTACGTAACGTTGGATGGTGGGGCGTCTCACACGATCATTTTGGAGTCTTCCGTCCACACATCCGAAGGGAATAAATAAATAATTCGGCGTCACTGTTCATGAACAAGGTGGGAGAAGAGAAGACCATCATGCATTGGAATAAAAGCTTTAAAATAGTGGCGTGGTTGTAGAAAACGCCAGAGGGGGGCGGCGGGGCCCCCACTTATTGGAGAGAGTGGTTGGAGTCGGAGCTTTTTTTTTCAAAGGGTGGGGGCCACTTCATTTGGACGAGCACCGGAGCACGTCGGCGTCGTCGCTAGGTGTGTGCGCTTGGACATTACATGCAATCCTTCTTCGATTTAAAGACGCAACCACCCTTTGATTTTTCGCCGTGCTTGCTTACTTCCTTCCTTCCTTCCTTCCACTGATTAGCGTTATCCTCCAAACTCTCCACTTTTCCGTTTTCCGCTTGCCCAACTCATTCATGTTGATCTTCCACCACCAACGTCTCTGTATTCCAACCGTTCGATCCGCCGCTGGTGCACGGGCATCGATGGATCACCTTAGCTCCCAATCGCGATCGGATGCCGACAGCACCACCTCGCAGTCCAGATGAGGCCAAAGCATGTGGGTCACAGGAAGAGCACCCATCACCCACCCCTAAGAAGATAAAGTGTGTTCGGCCAACCATAGTGCGGGGCCGCTTTTTAATTACCTCAAATTAATCCATGCGTGCTTAATATTATTACCGCTGTAATCCAATTTCCTCCATACCGGTGCAGGCACACTGTGCTGTATGGCAGCTAGCTAGAGAATACAAGTCAACACTGTGCTGTATGGTTTCATGGTCATATGCTTAATTCCAACTTGAACGACAAGTATACCAAGCCCCTCGGGAGCTAAGTACCCATCGCCAAGTACGAGAGCATTAATCCAACGGTGGCACATCAAACAGTTGTCCACACCCAAACGAATAGGCAAATAAATATGCCAGCCGATCATGTTGGCCGTGGCTACTGCCGCTGCGTGTCTGTGATCATGCATCGTTTAGCTAGCCATCCTGTTAAAATCGTGAAGGGTTTGCTTGCTCCAACCTTGCTTGTCATTTTGGACGAGGAATAACTATGTTGGTTGGGAGCTGCTTCTTGATGATTCAGACCAAGGACGGGCAGTACAGGGAACTTGAACAACTCTTCTGTTTTCTCCTTTCTTCCTGTGAAGAGAGAGAGAGAGAGAGAGAAGAAGAAGAAGAAAATAACAACTGTACTGGAGAATACTACTTTCCATGGCTTGACGAAGAAGATCGATCAGGGTGTCGGCCTCCATGGCCGCGGTCGCACCACGTGCGTACCCTATTACCGCGATCGGCCGAAAGGAAGAAGGCCGTGGGACCCAGGTGTACCAACACTAAAACCGTAGCGTGGGGTCCCCATTGGACTTCGGTGCTTCGTGGGGTTCAGCTGTATTAATTGTTTTTTTTTTTCCTTCAATGACGATGATGATATATTATTAATAATAGAAAAGTTATCGCCATAAAAAAGATACCGCTTAAATGTTTGAAAAAGATAATTAAGACGCGCATGCACAGGAGGCGTTCAAAGCTCACGAGTGAGATTGACTTATGGGAGGGGAGGAAGGCTTTATTTTCAGTTTTCTCCCAACACTTGCAGTTTCGTACTTCCAGTTTCTATTTATTTGTAGATTAATCTGTTAATTCATAGATCAAATATGTATAACCTATTAATGTATCCTAATTACCTATTCGTAGAACATTTTATCTGATAATTCATCTATTGATTTCTAATCACTCGATTACGTGTAACCTATTAATTAATTTAGAAGATGGTTGTGGGCCTTCCAACCGATAAGTCCAAGTGCTCGATCCTCCTCGCACTCTAGTCTCCGTGGGCTCTTCTTTAATATATGGTGATATAATGCGTGCATCGATCATTACCTTTCCACCAAAAAAATAAGGGTACTGCATGGGTGAGAGAATTAGCAAAGGAGGAGGGAGAGAATTTGCCAAACATGGAATTGATCATAACAACATGCAAGTTGGGGATTTTTGATTAATTCACGATGGATCGAGATGTGCGCGCCCTGGACATATGATCGGCCCCAACATTTTGTCACTGTTAAAAGTCAACGAAGTTTATTTGAAGATCTTTCAGACAGATTAATTAATTAAGGACGTAGGTGAACGAAAAGCGCGGAATTGAATGGTGGATCCGAATGGAAGGGAATCGGAATCCACGTCGGCGATTATGAATGAGCATAGAATGCATCCACGATCGACGATGATTAAAATTAATAGTCGGCCCGCGAGATCAGAAGGAAAGTGGAGGGCAGACGATCGAACATTGGCTGCTTGGGTTCCAGTTGTGATCGATCGACTCACGTCAACGTCGCCCACTCTTATCCGAAACGCATCGGTATCCTCATCTGGTGCGTTGTCGTCATCGTCGTTAATTGTCTCCGGCGGCTGCTGTGGTGCGTCCTACCTACGCCACAAACAACACCCTTCCATTAATTCGTCCCTTTTCTCTGGCATGCAACACTCCTTTCCCTTCTGATTTTAACCATCGATTAAGTCACCGAATAAAAAAAGGTAAATAACAAATTAAGCATGTTTTTCTTTTTTTTTCTCCAGTTGCCGTTTGTTTTATTCTTCCCGTTCTTAGCGCTGGTGATGTATGCAGTTGTGTGAGCCCAATTCAGCGTTCGATTCTATTTCGTCACATTTGGACGTGTGCTCCATCACAGTTCGCGTAGGCATAGAGCACTCTCCCAACCATCTCTCTCTCTTTAGCTTTTCGCTTTCTCCTTTATTTTAAATTTCAGAGAGTTTATTTATTTAGTCAGGAATGGATGCAACTTAATCATGGTGTCCAAACACGTCCGGGGTCATTTATTTAACTAATATGTCTCCAAATCCATTTTCGGAAGTTTCCGTTTCTGCTAGTCTCATGCATGCTATTCCTTTGATAGAGGCGGCGGCGGCGGCGGCAGCAGTAGGAAGCATTGTTTGTTCAATGTTACTATCGTCCATTTATGACAAAGCACAGAATATCAATCTGATATTGACAAAGATTCACTTTTTTTTCCCCCTTTTCAATGTGATGCTTACAGAAAGTGCAGTATTAGAAGGAACTACTTACCGCTACTACTTGGTTATTTATATACACGTCAACTGTACGTGGAGCGGCCTATGTCTTGTTTTCTCGTTTAAAATTAAAACTATACCAGCAACTGTCTGTCCATCCATCCATCAATCAATCCACGACTTGAACTGGGTACAAAATTCAGACCCTTTTCACTTTTATTTTTCTGGGCTGGTCCGGACAGTCTCGACTGACCTGGGTCCTCAGATGATTTACCCTTGAACTTGAACGAAATCGAAGACTCTTTCCACTTAGTATACTGGGCTGGGCTTGATTGGTGTTGAGAAAGAAAATACGAAAGTAGATGGAGCTCGTATTCTGATTTAATATCTCGGGCCCAGGCCCGTTTTCCCTGGACGAAAAGGAAATATTTCAAAAAATTGCCCCTGCCAGATCGACGACGATACTTTGATTTTGCTCCTCTTCTATCCTATGAATATGCACAGATTTCAAATAAGAATAAAGTTTTTCCCTTGCTTCCATAGCAAAAGATAATGTTTTTATTCTGGATATTTTATGAAATGTGAGCCGAGTGGGCAGTCCCGGACTCCCCGTCGTCCGTCGATGGAGAGCAACGTGCGGGACCTCCTCAACCGGATCTCCCTCGTCTCCGCCACCGCCGCCACCCTGGCCCTCCTCTACCTCTTCTCCCTCACCTCCCGCTCCTGCCTCCCCATCCTCCTCCCGCCCCCCTTGCCACCGGCCAACCTTCCCCCTCCCCACAACGCCTCCCAACTCCTCACCCTTTCCCACACCCCATTCCCCACGTCCTCCTGCGACCTCTCGCCCCGCCGCCCTTCCCGGGGCATCGGCAAGCTCCGGTCTTCCCCCTCCTACCTCCGTCGCGTCGCCTCCTACACCTCTCTCCTTCTCCTCCTCCCCCCTCTCTCCCCCCGCACCCGCGCGCTCTGCGTCTCCGCGGGCGCCGGCCACGCCGTCGACGCCCTCCTCTCCCTCGGCCTCGTAGACGTCACGGGCGTTGACGTCATCGACATTCCTCCACTGGTCAGCCGGGCCGACCCGCACAACCTGCCGTTCTTCGACGGGGTGTTCGACCTAGGGTTCAGCGATGGGGTGGACCAGGCGCTGTTCCCGAGGAGGTACGTGGGGGAGATGGAGAGGACTGTGAGGAAGGGCGGGCTGAACGCGGTGATCGTGGGGAGGTGTCGCGGGGAGAGGGAGGTGGCAGAGGTCGAGGGCTTGTTCCGGGTGTCGGCGACGGTTGGGGTTTGGAATGTGACCTTCGCTGGCGTTGAGGCCACTCTCTTTCTCCTCCAGAAGAAGTTGGATGTTGGAGTCACTCCTCGTTGATTTTCTTTTTATTGTAACGCTGCACATCATACATAATCAATCAATATTCTTCTTATCGACTTATTTCATTGCTTGCTTCTTCTTTTTTTACACTTAATCTAACGTATTCGGTGATTCTCTCGCATAAGGCACAAGATGTCAAGAGTTCAGCGCTAAGACAGCCTTGAGATATGCTGGTATGTGTTCTTTGTTGCATGAAGCAATAGAAAATTCTTTCATTTCAAATGCTCAGTACAAGAAGTGTGATATTATTGGAAAAACATGAAATTAAACGCCAATGTGGTAGTCAATATCACAGGGAATGTCTACAATTAATGAATGCTTCGGGTTTTTTGGCGAAATTCCCTTAAAATGTGCATCACATATTCACATCTAGTATTTGCAGAGTTTCCAAGGATCTGTCGGTAGCAAGGTTGATCTTTATATGTCTCAAAGGAAGAAAATAAAGGTTGCTGCAATGCTTAAGAAGTTATGCATGCAAGAATTCCTAAGTGTTCTTGACAGCACGCCTCTTGAATACAGGATGCAAAGGAATAAATGTGTCACCGGTTCTTCAATTCCTGAAACGCAGATTAAACATATGGATTTGCATTTAGTTACCCAAAATGGTATTCTTTCATTAGTGATAAGAGTATTGTGTAAGCATCACCATCTGAACATTAGTGAATCCATGGGAGAAGAAAGGAAATCCTCCAAAGTCTGTTAACGGAAAAAGCAGAAGCATAAGCTGCATTTGGATGTTGCCGTCTGAAGAATGTTCGATGAAGGTTTTTAGTAGAACTTGGTATTTGATCATTTTTTGTTCATAAGTTCCGAACAAGAGATGAGACCCTTCCTTGTCCTGGACTTCCTTACACTAGATTTCACAGAACCATCCTGACAGAGACAAAGTATTGGAAGAAACTTTTTTTAGCCATCTTTTGTGACCGAATTTAGTTGGAAAAGGCATAGGGATATTGAAATAGATAGAGCATCCTTCTAAGGATTCATTTGGAAACTCATATTTGAAAAACCTTAGTTTCTAGTATATACTTGATCTTGGGCTTCCTCTTTCAAGCCCGGTGCATTGACTTGCAGTTGAAAAACTTGACATTACTCAGGATGTGCTGGGTGATGGGCAGTTTAGAAGTCAACAGAGATGCTATGTCATTTGTCTTGGCACAATATGTGATCAAGTAGACCTCAGTTTGAGATATAGGCTAAAGATTCTTTAATGCTTAAGGGGGGGTGTACACTTGGAAATGAATGAAAATGTTTTGCGATTGACCAAACATTCCATTGAAGAATAGGATATTTATGTCATTGGAAAAGAATTCCTTTGGTTTCATCTTAAGCTTTAAAAATTCTCCTCTGGTTTCTCATCCAAAAGGGTGAAATTTAAAAGAAATATATTTTCCTTTGTTTTCTACACATGCACATGGTTTTACTAGATTTTACCTTCGTTTTGTTTCTCTTTGATTATACTTTTCATGTCCTTTGACTTTCATGGCACATACATGCCCCAAGGAGTTGGGATGAATGGTATTAGGTTAGAGATCAGGTTTTGGAATCAAAGATAGCTCGGTATTAAATTATCAAATATATTCATAAGAATTCCCTGTAAGAGGTGGAAGTAGAATGGAAGGAAGATATTCCTATGTGCCTATATTTAAGGACATGAAGTGTGCCATCATTTTATTGAAGAATAAAGTTGAGGATTTATTTTGTAATCATCACTTGTATTTTAAATTGATGTATCTAAATTATAAGATAAATGCTCATAGTATTTTTAAGCGTGAACATTAAATTCCTTTTCTTTTCTGTCATCTACTCTAACAGATCCGTGACTGTGTTTTCTATATAAATTGAAGGCCGAATTTATAGGGCACTTACCCTTTATTTAACATGACGTTAGAGCATGACTGTGCTCGTTCTTGAAGAAATAGTTTGGTAAACGATCGCCTGAAGGTGAGCCCCGTAATTGTAATACATGCATCTATACCTGTTCAAATCATGATAAGTTACTTACGGAGTAGTCTTTTTCTGAAAGGTAGTTATGGAGAGGTTACACAAGAGGAACAGAGTGGCAGACGAGATGAACGCAGGTTTTCTGAATTGATATGAAAAATTTCGTCAACAATATGTGAAGGTTGACGATGAAAATATGAAGGGATTTTTATTTCAATAATCTTTAAAAAATTGGAAATGGCTTATATGTCTTTTAAATCTGATATTATTTTATATACCTTCAAATTCTTAAAGAAACATAACTCTGATGCCTTTATAAACAGACATGAAAAGTGTAACATAATAATGATTTTTAGGATATCTGAGATGACGTTATAATTCAAAAGTTGGAGTAACTCAAATATGAAACCACATAATGTTAGTCTCTTAATTATTTATATAGTGTAGTCTTGGATCCATAGAGAAAAGAAATTTGATTTTACACGAGAGTATCCTCCGTTCAAAATTATCGATTTCTTCATTGAGAACGCGACGACTAATTCCAATATCTCCAAGTCGCCACAGGATTTGTTAATCAAAGCAGATAATGTTTCGGTAGAAGCCTATGATGAATAATAAACTACTTAGCCAGAATTAAAATTTTGAAACAAATTCCGATGAATGTAAAAAATTAACATGACTAAAAATTACATGAAGAATGCCAAGCGGAGTATCTAATTTACAAGAAAAATTCAAACAATGATTTACAATTCCACATAATTCCACCAGAACTGTTAGGTAGAATAAATTAAATGAAGGAGAGAAAGTCTTAAAAGTACTTGATCGGAAATTATGAAAAGAAGATTTAGATATATATCGTTGGTTCTGCGCAAGGATATCATGACTCATCATCTGCAACTTGCGATGTCATGACAAGCCATGGTGGGGTGATCGTGCCTGGGAGTGGCGATGAAGTTACAAGGTAAATGCCTTTCTCTGTGAATTGTTTGAATGATCAGAGCTCTTAAATACGAGAGGCGTTGGCTTCAGAGGAAGGAATACTCTCAGAGAGAACGAGATGGAGAAACGTAAAAGAGGCAGAGCAACCATGCAGAGTTAGGGTTTGAAAAAATTGGTTGCCTAACAACGTCTCAACAACTATTAGAGTATATTTGTGTACTTAGAAAGTAATAAAAAGAAATTATCAAAAAATTATAAAAAGTAATAAAAATAAAAATTATAGAAAGTAACAAAAAGTCAACAAAAAATAAAGGTATTTATATACAATCTAGTAATTAATGAAAAGTAATAGAAATATTTATTTATTTATTATTTTTAGGTTATTATTATTATTATTATTATTGTCATTACTCTCATTTTTAATTATTCATTTTCTTATATTATTATTATTATTATTATTATTAATTATTGTTATTAACTATTATTATTATTATTATTATTATTTATTTTTAGGTTATTATTATTTTATTGTCATTACTCTCATTTTTAATTATTATTAATCGTCCATTTTCTTATTTTATTAATTATCATATATTTTTAATATTTATCTATTATTTTTAGGTTATTATTATTATTGTCATTACTCTTATTTTAATTATTATCAATTTTTCATTTACTATTATCATTATTTTGTTAATAATAATAATATTTTTGAAAATTTTTAACATTTCACGCTCGACTTTCTTAGAGGTTGAGGGTGGAATTTCTCGAAGAAGAGAAAAACATTCTCCTAAAAGTAATAAATTCTTTTTGAAAAGTAATAAACACTTTCTGTCACTTTTTTTTTTTCAAAACTGTCTGTCTTTCTGGCATGTACAAATCCTTTCTTGAAGGCTATTACAGAGTAAAGTGTAGAAATAATAATCAGATGACAACTTAATGACAACGTAAATCTCTGATACATAGTTAATGTATGAAAAGATGTATTGGGCTGCTGGAGTAACGAAACACACTGATACTTTATCACCCGCCCTCAAACTCCAGATGAGATTTATCAATCACGTTGAGGTTGGATTTAATGTATTGTAGTCTTCTTAGCCGTAGTCCTTTAGTGAATCTGTCGGCTAACTATCCTTCACTAAGTACATGCTTGATCTCCATTTGTCCACAAGCCACATCTTCTCTCACAACGTGAAAGTCTACCTCTCTCTCTCTATATATATTTCGATTTTGCATGAAAAGCAGGGTTAGATGTTAGTGATGTAGCTGAAGAATTCAAACTGGACTGCTGGCGTAATGGGTTGACAAACTGGACTGAACACCCAAATACCTTAATCACTCTTGCCATCCATTTTCCCAAATACCCTGGGGTAATGTTCGATGGATGGGTGTTGTTCAACGACTTCACACGAGGATAATGTCTAATAAAGTTGCAGAACTCAACGATTTCCAGTAACGCCAAAAGATTTCACTAGTACCTGGCCAGTTCATGTGGAGTAAGCAAAAAATTGGGGATGTCATAGGTAAGGATTTCTTTTTCTCTAAGATCTTTCGTGAAACTGAAATAAGTAATAAATGAGTGATGAACTGCATATTGTATTGTGTAACGTGATTATGTTTAATGTGTAGAGGGATCGCTAACGATCGATCAACGTGTTGCACTATTTAAAGCGCTTGATCTTCCAAACTAACACAACCTTCTCTTTTCCTCGTCCGGCCAAGCATGAACCCTTGATTATAATGGTGAGATGAGATCGTAAATCTCACCACCAAGCTATCAATTCAAGGAACGAACTTGGCAAATTAGCAAACAGTCGAGACGACGAGGGATTTGGCCGGAATAGCAAAGAGAATGGTTAGTTTTGATTCGCAGACGACCATGAATTGGCACATGATTTCACGACTACTAAATAAATCAATGGTGAGATCCATTAATATTCTGATCATGTCACCGATGATATAATATGTGGTTGGTGTTAACAATGAATCACATTTGTGTTGGAAGAATCAGATTAGGAAAACAAAGAGTGGATGTGCGGGGCGATGCAGGGCGATTTCTTCCACGCCCTCCAGTGCAGCCGCAGCATCTCCTTTGCCCTCTCCTTCGTCTTCTGCCCGCAATCCTCGTGGAGGACCAGGCACAGCTTCGAAACCACCCCAAGCCTGAGCATTTCCTGCACCAACGCCGGCGTGCCCGAGAACTTCGCCACCGCATGCAGTATCCTGACGCCTTTGTCGCTCACCGTCGCCGACACTCTCCCGATCTTCTTCGCCACGACGGCCATCCCAGCTCCGTGTCGGATAAGCTCCTGCCTCCCCTCCGCGCAGCCGCACAACTGCTCCAACACGATCATGATCATCTCGCACGGTCTCTTCTCGGGCGCGTCCAGGAGGAGTTCGATCAGGACTCGCACCGCGCCTGCCTCCGCCGCTTGGACCCTGTTCCTTCCCCACGGGCAGAGCTCCCCGAGGGCACGAAGGGCGGCCTTCGTCGCGTTGTCGGATATGTGGTCGTCCAGGACCTTCACGAGCTCCACGAAGAGCCGGTAGTCGAAGGCGGCCAGCCGGACGGGGCTGAGCGTCTTGAATATGGACTGGAGCAGGAACGTCGCGTACGCCCGGGATTGGTAGTCGGATTGCTGGAGCACTTGCGTGAGAACTCCGACCAAGTTCTCGTCCCTTAACATCAGATGTCGGAGACTGTCGTCGGACGGCTGGAGGGAGTGGAGTACGTTGAGCGCTTCACCACATGCAAGCCTCGATTCCTCTGCAGCCATGTTCGATACGCTTCTCCTTATCACGGAAACGAGCACCTCGGCCGCACCGGCGCCCTCGGCCCACCACTTGTTCCTGTCACTACCCACGACGAGGTCCTTCAGCCTACGGAGGGACTGCGCCTGCAGCTGAGGCTTCCCGACGTCGTCCAGAATCTGACGGATCACAGCCTTGCGAACCGGAGCCCTTGGGGTGGGTAACCGTTCGACGCCTTTCCCGGAATTGGTGGCGCACCACGACTGAATCAGCCGTCGTAGGGTGTGGTTGGGCGTCAGGTCGGCGTCGGGCTGGATGCGTTGGTTGGTGGTGGGGCAGGTGGAGTGCTTGTCGGAGAACAGCCACCTCTCGATGCTCTGGCGGTCGTAGGTGATGCCGGTGGGGAGTGTCACCGGATCTCTCATGATCTGGAGCGAGATTGGGCACAGGAAGTAGGAAGGCACATCGACCTCCTCCATGATGAGGCAAACCAACCCCAGAAGACCGAAGAAGAAGAAGAAGAAGAAGAAGAAATTAATTAGTT
Organism: Cymodocea nodosa; assembly: GCA_036874045.1. NCBI lineage: Eukaryota > Viridiplantae > Streptophyta > Magnoliopsida > Alismatales > Cymodoceaceae > Cymodocea > Cymodocea nodosa. The sequence continues at coordinate 497,773 of JAZBRI010000008.1, forward strand.
GAGAATTGCAGAAGACTTGTTGTTGCCGGGATTGATTGAATGTTCGATTCGATTCCCTGGGATGAGAAGGAAGAGAGATTAGAGATACGTATATATAGGCTAGAGGAGGAAAAGGAGGCCTACGCGTGTTGGTGGCGTAGAACTAAGCGGAGCGCCAGCGTGGACTTTTCGATGCACGTGGTTATTACTTCGTTTCAGTCATAATTAACGAAGGTAAAACTTCGGCGGTGGACCACGTTGTTATTTTGATATATAATAATAATAAACATCCATTTGGACTTATTATGAAATTATGGCCTCAGGTTCTCCGCTCCCAGCAGTATATTGGAAGAAGTAGACCAGTTCGAATTCAGCGTCGACCGAGCACCGAGCCAGTTGTTGTTGCGAATATGAATTCTGAGTTGTTTCCTTTTTTTTGTTTCTCTTTTATTTCTCAAAGGTGAACGGAAGAGTAATCATCTGTCTTCTTTGTTACTAACCTTTTCTGCACTTAACTAATTGCGCCTCGAATTTTTCGCTAGAAAATTAAGAGCAATTCATATTACTTAACGGTAATGGTAACTTGGATTACAATTATTTAACGAAATCATATCAAGGTAGCTGCTGAGATGTGAGGTGCACCGGCAATATATAATGGTGAGATTGGAGAACAGTTCTTTTATTGCGGTAGTCCAACCATTTTACATCATCAATACATCCATTTGACCTTTTTATTCAGATCGTTTATCTGACTTAGAGCATCAATCAATCGGTGAGATCGATGTCGCAAGTTGAAATTTTTTTTTTAAAGAAGAAGCAACGCCAACGCCGACAGGAAAAAATGGCATGCCTGAGCGAGTAAGGTCAAAGCCCGTTTCAACCATACGTAGACAAGTCAAGAATTTCATTCAGAGATGGTAGACGGTCGATGACGTGAACATATATGCGCACCACACCGTCAGCCTTTCGGTCAATGATTCCAAGCTCTCCCACCTTTCTACTTGTTTCTTTTATTTCTTTAATACACGAAACAGCTGCATTGAACCTTCTTTAATTAATATATAGGTGAGGTTTGTCTACTTGAAAATTTGATGATGATTGATGAGATGTTTGTGTACCTTAGAATTCAATTTCTTTAAATTCAATTTTTCAAATAAATTGAATTCCAAAACATGTAAAAATTGAAAAAATGAATTCCCGTGTAAATTCATTTTCTCAACTCTCGCTCTCTCCCACTCACGAACAGTCTTGAAGCTCATCCTTCGCCATCTTCTACTAGTCCATTCTTGAAGCTCATCCTTCGCCATCTTCTACCAGTCCATTCGTCAGTTTGCTCGCAAACTCGATGCTCGTCTACCTCTCCCAACGGTCCATCGAAGTCCATTCGCTAGTCCACTCGACGTCTCTCATCTGCTGAAGATTGTTCGCTAGTTCGCTCGATGTTGCTCGTTTGCTGAAGATCATTCGCCTGTCTCCTCGATGTCGCTCATCTACCGCCGCTTCCTCGTCTGTCAAAGTCTCCCAATTGCGAACAATCCCGATGCTCACCCGTCACCATCTTCCGCTTACGAGCTTATCGCTCATCCGCCTACCTTTGCCCAAAGGAACACAATAGGTTTTGCAACTTTGGTGAAGATTTTACAGTGATTTGAGTTTTATGAAAAAGATTTTACAGTAATTTGAGTTTACATGTTACAGTTGCATGTGTTATAGCATGCTTTTTGTAATGATAATATTTTTTGGTTTTAAAACTTAAGTTTCTTATGTTGAAAATATAATAAAATAGTAGTAATTGAAATTAATATCACCTAACTGTGAAAACATTCTTTAGCAAGCAATGTTTACAACCAGACTTAAGAGGAAGAAAAATTTTTCTGTATGTTCTTGCATTAACTAAGCCTCAAGGATTTTATACATGTGAGATCATGTTATTTTAACGATTACTGAGTATGTGTCATCATTCTATTCAAATAATATAGTTTTTCGTATGTGTTAGCAAAAATAGATATAATTTTTTGTATGTTCTTGCATTAACCAAAAAGTCATTATCTTATAATTCATTATCTGCATGCAAAAACAATTTCTACTTGTATTGTCATGCCAAGAATAATTTCTAGAATACAATATGAATATTATATGTTAAGACTATGTCTATAATAATTGTCATAACTACATTCATTCCTTATGATAACACTGCATCATATATCTATCATTGCTTTCATAGGATCCAATAATAGATGAATTGGCTGGAAAATTTTTTGATCTTAGTCATTAAATGAATAATTTTACATTCAAATATTTATTCCACTATATGAAAGGAAAAGGTTCCTTGAATTCCTTTTTGAAATTTCATTCAAGGTAGTTTTAAAAATTAATTTTGTGAATGCATACTACCTATTAAATCTATGAAGTTAAATTTCATGCATTGTTTTATACAAAGTTATATGTGAATCTAATGTGCATTTCTATATTATGGTACATTTTATATTATATTGACATGTGCATTCTTAGGAAATGGAAAATAAAAAAGGTAGTGGAAGATCCTATTTTAGTTGGAGTGTTCAAGTAGATGAGATGATATCAACAAAAGTGTGTGATGCTATTAAGGAGTGTAATAGTAAAACTTATGATGAAAAGATACGAGTTAATACTTAGCTGAAAGTAATCAAAGATTACAATAAAGAAACAAGAGGTAACATCTAAAAGAAAAATATTAATAGTTAAATAAAAATATAGCAACAAATATACAAGATTTATACCAAGATTGATGCACAAAGTGGTTGAGGATGAAACAACATTTATAGACATATTGATATCCTAAAAAAAGTTTGGGATGATTTCGTTATGTTTGGTTGAATTTTTTCAAATTTAAATTTAACATCTAATTAACTTATAATTTGTACTAATATATTTTTTTGTAATAGATTCATCTAAAGTGTGCATAGTATAAGGGCAAGGCATGCCCCATATATGACCAGCTTTAGATAATATTTGAAGGAAATCTTGCAATAGACTCAACTGAAACGAGTACAACAAATCTAAGAGTTGCTATAAACTTGAATGAAGATACAAAAATAATATACCTTTTACAAAAAATGTTATGGAATTTGAGGTTGAAACTCAAGATCCTTCTCCTACTTAAGCTCCTTCTCTTAGCTTGAATGATGTAGACTCATGCAGAAAAGAAAAACCCATGTCCATATGCTGAATCACAACAACTTATGGCAATTACAATGAAGGATGTTGGTGTATCACTTATGAATTATTTTAGTGAAGATATAAAAGAAAATACGAAGAAAATGGTATACATAAAGTATGTTATACAACTACAAAAGAACATGATATCGATTCAAAAGGAAAAGATGGCATTTACACAACGTATTGAAGAAAGGAAATTAACGTACATAGAGAGGAAGATGGAATTGTTAGAGAAAAAAAATTGTGAAGAAGATGATGTTCTCACTATTTTATTTTCACTTACAAATCTTATAGAAGAATAGAAATACAAGGCAATGTAATTATTGGAGATAGAATCAAAGAAGAATCAATTTAGGCATCTACCACCAAACATGAGAACTTCATGGTTGAAGTTTAATTTGAAATGATGTACTTTTTTCATATAAACTTTGTCACTTATGTTGGACATATTTTAACTTTTTTTCACTTGTGTTATCCTTTAAATGCTATGGAACATATTGTAAACATTTTGTTGATGTATGTGCTAGTTGTTTTTTTATTTAATTACATACTATTGTTATGTTTTCTTTATTAAGTTGTAATTGGTATAATGGGTACAAATGCTGAGATTGGAATTTATGAAGATGTCTATGTCTATTATTAATGAAGACGAAGAACGAAGAGAGAAAAAAAGAAAAGTTATATTAGGAACATGGCAATTTCTATGTGGAATTGTTGTAAATGGGATTCAAACATCAACTACTTGCATATATAACACAGATGGAGTAGAATATATACAAAGATTGTTAGATCCATCATCATCATATCAAACATACAATTGCAGGAAAATTTATCAGATGAGTCAAAATATTTTTTCACAATTTTGTAGATTATTAAGAAATATGAAAGTAATATCAAATAGTAGAAATATGAGTGTAGAGGAGAAACTTGATATTTTTTTAATGACAGTTAGACAAAATCAAAGGTATGGAGTAACCAGAGAGTGTTTTCATCGTTTAACATGGATTGTCAGTAAATGTTTTAATGAAATGGTAAATGCTATATTAAAAATAGGTGATATGCTTTTAGCTAAACATGAAGTTGCTACACACAATCAAATTTAGAATGATTCAATGTTTATCCATACTTTAAGGTAAATACTTCAATCTTTACAATAATTTTGGTATTTGATGTTATTCATTTATATATTAATTAAATTTGTTTTTGGTTTAAGTAAGATTGTATAGGTATTATTGATGGTACATACATTAAAGCTATAATTTATGGAAAGGAGAATGCCCAATTTAGGAACAGGAAAAGTGAATTATCACAAAACATATTGGCTGCATACAATTTTGATATAGAATTTACCTATGTTCTTAATGGGTGGGAAGGTTCAACTGTTGATGTTCGACTCCTTCAAGATGCGACAAGTCAATGCAATGGTTTGTAAGTACCATGAGATATAGTACTTATGATGTACCTTTGTTTCACTTGTCAATTAAAATTAAACTTATTTCAAAGGATGTTCAAATACATGCAGGTAAATTTTACTTAGTTGATGTTGGATTTTCAAATAGGCTTGAGTTTATATGTCTATCTCAAGGTGTTCGATATCACTTATCAGAATATGAATGAAATTAACAACCAACTAATGTAGTGAAAAACTTCAACTATAGATATTTGTAGTTGAAGATAGTAATTAAGCATATGTTTAGAGTAGTCAAATATTATTTTACAATATTACGAGAATATATGTCATTTCCTTTCACAACTCAAGCAAAAATAGTGTTAGCATGTTTTTTAGTTTACAACTTCATTCATAAAGCAAATAAAATAGATTTATGTCAAGATCTTGAAGATGAAGTATAAGAAAATGAATGTGATATACAAGTTGTATACTCTACAAATATAGAATGACAATATAAAAGAGTTAACACTATTAGGAACAACATATAAGAGCAAATGAAAGAAATTACAGATAAATTTTGTGAAAATATTATGAATGCAATGTGAGATGGTCGAATGATAGTATTACAAACATCATAATGAACATATTTATTGTAATATACCTTTTTTTTACCTTCAAATGGAATATAGAATTTAATAATATAATTTACCTTTTATTATTTTAAACATGTAATATAACTAAAATGTGTCAATTTCTATAATTTTTTATTTAACTTTATATAGAACAAATAGAATACAAGGATGATCTACATAGAATAATTATATACTTAATTAATTGATAAATGATATATAAAGATTTAATTTAATAATATGTTAATTTATTAATGTAAGTAATTCCTTCCTTGATTAATTACATTTTCATTAATTACTTTAATTTATTACTTAATTTCGTTAAAAATTAATTCTATTATATACATAAACATCTAAATTTTAATTTTCATCAAATTTCTAAATGTGTATAAATATTTAAATTTAAAATTTTTTCCGTTAAAATTCAAATTCTAATAGATTTTAAATTATAAATGCATGAACAAACCTATAGAGACGAGTCCATGTTCTTCCTTAAATTTTATTTTTCAGTATAATAGATATACCATCATCACAAGCAAGCGCATGAAACATATCATCGATCTATTCCATCGTCGTCTTACCTGGAATATAGTATTGCATACTGTTGTAGGATGTCTTATTAGAATTATCTGCAGAAAGTTTCATGTAAGGGTAGAGCATAAACCAATATAAAGCAAATTTCATGGAATTTGTATATGTGATCAAATCCCACGGAATCAAAGTCGAAGACGGCCAGAGCAGTATGTTGGAATTGGTCAAAAAGACCAAGATTCAAATTCAAATTCCGGTGGTTACCGGAAATTAAGGAGGAGGTTGGGGGCGGAAATGGTGGAGGTAGTTAATCCTCCAAATGCTATAAATAAAGGTGAATAACACAAAGTATTCATCACCAGGAATAATCCACCATCGGAGCCCCCAAACCGCGCAGTCCAACAGTGGTATCAGAGCTAGGCAGCATCCGCCAGCCCCGCCGCCCGTGCGTGCACCTCCCGTCGCCCGCGCGAGCACCTCCCGCCGCCCGCGCTCCTCTGCCCGCACGCACCTTTGCTCGCGCACGCACCTCCCGTCGCCCGCGCACCTCCGCAGCCTGCGCGCACCTCTGCAGCCCACGTGCACACCCCCCATCGTGCTGCCGCATACCCCCGCTCGCGCGCACCCGAATCACCGGTCTTCCGCCCTCGGGTGATTGGGTTAGAGACATTCGATATCTCTCCCTTTTGATAAAATATTATAATATATTATATTATATTATATTGGATAATATTTGTAATTTGAATTTGAATTTGGAAATTTAAATATTTTTGAAAATTTGAAAATTGAAATTTTGAAATTTAAATTTGATTTTTTTGAATTTTGTAATTTGAATTCAAATAGTTTTTCGGAATTTTTGAAATTTTAAATTTAATATTTGCATTTTTTGTTCATAAGGTAATTATTTATTGAAATTGGAAAGTAATTTCGATTGTAGATATAAGTATGGCTTCGAAGATGTTTACAACTGAGTTGGCAAGGATGGATAAATTAAATGGGGTAAATTATGAGATGTGGTATCGGAAAATATATCAAGCATTAGAATATGAAGATATTGAACATGTAATAGGTTCGCATCCTCCGGAAATAAGTGAAAACGCTTCTTAAGTGGAAATAAAAAGAGTAAATCAATGGAGGAAAGATGATAAAAAGGCGAAAAATTTAATGTTCATGTTCATGGAAGATTGTCTTGTAAAATACTATGAAACATATACTAATGCTTATACACTATGGAATGCTTTGAAAGAAAAATATAATAAAGCAACTGAAATGAACACGCAGTTGCTCCTTCAGAAATATAACTCTTGCAGGATGCTAGAGGAACAAAGTATAGTGGAACATGTAAATAATATGATGGTAATGGCTAAAGACTTAGCTACTGCATGAACTCCTATACCAGAAAAATTGCAAATAGCAACCATATTGAATAGTTTGCCACACTGTTATGATATGGTTACCACATCTCTTAGGTCTACCCCACTACAATTATCTGAATTGCCAGCTAGGTTGGGTACTGAACAGGAAATAATAGTCAGTCGGAGGCAACATGAATCTCATTTGAAAGAAGCCAATGCCATATTTCAAAAGCAGAGATCTGAAAAAGGCAACAAAAGAAGAAATGGACCAAACAAGAACAACTTCAAGCAAAATCAAGCACGTGGAAAGAAAGCACGAGGATCTTGCCATGCTTGTAGCCAATTTGGTCATTTTAGGGCACATTGTCACAACAAGGATGGAAATAAAGGTGGAACCTCGGAGTCGAACATAAAGAACAAAAGAACCTTCGTGGGAGTTGTGGAATGCAATAATGTTGTAGTCCCTAGTTCAAACGAATGGTGGGTTGATTCTGGTGCCACAAGGCACATTGCCAAAACAAAAAAGGGACTTGACTCATTTAAAGAATTGAGTCCTGGACAACAACGCATCTATATAGGAAACAATACTTATTTAGATGTGGAAGGTATTGGCACATATCGTTTGGACTTGGGAGACATCATTATGATATTGAAAGGCGTCCTCTATGCACCTGGCATGAGGCGGAATTTAATATCCGTAGGCACTCTTTTGAAGAATAATTTGGAAGTTAGATTTTACAATAAACGTGTATCCATAGGAAAAGACAAAAAAAATTTTGCTATGGGAATTTTTGTACTTGAACATGATTTGTTTAAACTTTCTGTCGTTGCTAATGAAATAAATGAAATAGTTTCTGATTATGTTGAGTGTTGTTTATCTGATATTGATTTGTGGCATTTAAGGTTAGTACATATTAATAAATCTAAAATACAACAATTGATAAAATTGAACATGTTGCCTGAAATTAAAGACATGGAATTAAATAAATGTCAACATTGCTTAATTGGGAAAATGACTAAGAAATCTTTTGGTAAGGGATATAGATCAGATGAATTATTGGGGTTGATTCATTCTGATGTGTGTGGTCCATTAAGTATTAAAACTCATGATGACAAAGAATATTTTGTGACTTTTATAGATGATTTTTCAAGATATGCTTACATTTATCTAATAAATCATAAAAGTCAAGTATTGACTTGTTTTAAGAAATACAAGTTGGAAGTAGAAAAACAGTTTGGGAGAAGGATTAAGATGTTAAGGTTAGATAGGGGAGGGGAATATAATTCTAATGAATTTAAATTGTTTTGTGAAATGCATGGAATTAAAAGACAAACTACAATGCCTTATACGTCACAACAAAATGGTGTAGCGGAAAGAAATAACAGAACTCTTATGAATTCTGTTAGGTGCATATTTTCACATTCAGGTCTCTCCAAAGTTTTTTAGGGAAATGCATTGATCACAGCAAATTATGTATTAAATAGAATACCCTCCAAGTCTGTACCTAACATACCTTATGAATTATGGACCGGAACTAAGCCCAATTTATATCATTTAAGAAAATGGGGATCTATAGCCCATGTACTTATTCCTGAACAATTAAGGGATAAGTTAAAATCAAAGACTCTTAAATGTAGGTTTATAAGCTATTGTGAAAATTCTTTCGGTTATAGGTTCTATAGTAAAGAAAAGGGAATTATTGAATATAGGGATGCCACTTTCCTAGAAAATCTAAATGAAAGGGATGAAATAGGAAAGGAACATGAGCCACCATTTGTGGTGAATGATGACTATTTCAATAATATCCTGGAAAATGACCCTAGAGTTGAAGAAGAAGGAAACATTGAAAATATAGATGAACCTATGGAAATTGCTGATGAAAACAATCGTGAACCCATGGAAATCATGGGAGAAATCCAAAATGAGCCTATAAATGGAATTGAAGAGAACAATAGGAATAGAGAAGATAGAGAACCGGATTTACCTATTAGCAACAAAAGGATGAGACATCAGCCAACATGGATGGATGACTACCATTTGTATTCCTGTGAGCTTTCTTGTTTATTGATAGACATGGAGGAAAATCACATGGAACCCGTGACATATAAGGATGTCATCGAATCTCATGAAAAAGATTTATGGTTGGATGCCATGAATGATGAGATTAATTCCATTTCATGGAATCATGTGTGGGAATTATGTGATCTACCTAAAGGAAGGAAAGCTATAGGGTGCAAGTGGATATTCCAAAAAAAGTTAAAGGTTGATGGGTCTATTGAAAAATATAAGGCTCGTTTAGTTGCTAAAGGTTATACACAAAAATCGGGAATTGACTTTCATGAAACATATTCTCCAGTTGCTAAATTCGCATCAATAAGAATTATATTAGCTATAATTGCACATTTAGATTTGGAATTACATCAAATGGATGTAAAAACTGCATTTCTAAATGGAGACCTGCAGGAAGAAATCTACATGTCACAACCTGAGGGATTTCAGGTGGAAGGACATGAGGAAAAAGTGTGCAAATTGAAGAAGTCAATATATGGTTTAAAACAAGTATCTAGACAATGGTATCATAAGTTTCATGATATAATTGTCACAATGGGATTTGTTTCAAACAGATTAGATTACTGTGTATATGTCAGGAATAGTGGGAGTAACTTCATTATATTATCCTTATATGTGGATGACATTTTACTTGCTGGAAATAATGCTGACATGTTGAATGAAACAAAGGAAGAACTTAGTAGAAAATTTGAAATGAAGGACATGGGGGAAGCATCCTATGTTCTTGGAATTCAGATCTTAAGAGATCGAAAATCAAGAATATTGAGTATAAATCAGGAAAGATACCTGCAAATGGTGTTAAAAAGGTTTGGAATGGACAATTGTTCCTCAGCTCCTACACCTTATATTTTAGGGAAAAAGTTAAGTAAGGACTAATGTCCTAGGAAAGGGAAGGAACCTTTAAGAGCACCTTATGCCCAAGTGGTTGGAAGTTTGATGTATGCTATGTTGTGTACAAGACCAGACTTGACATATGCTGTAAGTATTGTAAGTAGGTATCAAAGTAATCCTGGAACAAAACATTGGGAAGCTGTCAAAAGAATTTTGAAATATATAAAAGAAACTTTGCACCATAAATTGACTTATCAAGCAGATGAGCTTGAAGTGCTTGGTTATACAGATGCAGATTTAGGTGGTGACAAAGATGATGGGAAGTCTACTTCAGGACATGTATTCATCTTTGGAGGGGCAGCCATATCTTGGGAAAGTAAGAAGCAAGGGTGTGTAGCAAAATACACACAGGAAGCTGAATATGTTGCCTGTAGTGCAGCCGCATCACATGCAGTTTGGATCAGAAGATTCATAAATGATTTGAATCTAAACTTAATAAATGGTCCAATAGAAATGTATTGTGATAACCAAGCGGCAATAAGTCTTGTATATAGTGGTGCAAATACAACAAAAGGACAGCATATAAACATACATTATCACTATATTCGTGATATTGTAGGAAATGGGGAAATAAAATTGAGTTATATCCTTACGGAAGATATGATAGCTGATCCTTTGACAAAAGGAATACCAGCGGAAAAATACATTAAGTTTGTAAACTTAATGGGATTAAGGAACATTTATATGGATAATGGAAACATGGAACATTCTCACGAGTAATATTGAAATTGTGCTACCTACGAGTAGTGGGAGCGGAATTAAAAAGAATATAGTTGGTCTTTGTGACCAAGTAGGAGATGTTGGAATTGGTCAAAAAGACCAAGATTCAAATTCAAATTCCGGTGGTTACCGGAAATTAAGGAGGAGTTTGGGGGCGGAGATGGTGGAGGTAGTTAATCCTCAAAATGCTATAAATAAAAGTGAATAACACAAAGTATTCATCACCTAGAATAATCCACCATCGGAACCCTCAAACCGCACAGTCCTAACACAGTATTCGTAATTAGTTGACTCCAATTCCTCATGCCTAACAACTACCGTGGTTCTGTGACCGGCCATATTCGACAAAAAGTCATTGAAACTAAGAAACCCAACATGCATTGAGACCGGGGCCAGCTCTTCTGCCTGGTCAAATCCTGGTCGGCTATCATCTCCTGGACGGGGAGCCTACCACGGCGGTTCTTCCGGTGACCACCACCGAAGGGGACGTTACGGTGGCACCACCCGCCCCCTCCTGCAACCTTCGCAGAAGTACCATGGGTGTAGTAGCAAAGCTTGGTGTTGCAGAAGATGTACTCCTCCTCCTCCTCCTTCTCATATATATATATGAAAGATGATGTTTATTGATGAACATCAACGGGTAGGTGATTAGTTATATATTTAAACAACTAAAACAAATCAATTGTCAAGGGTAAAATTGATCATACACACTAAATTTTAATGTCATTTAAGAGTATTCTGTCATTTAAGACAAACTCGTAAACAAGATGGCATGATTGAATGAAAATTTTGAGATAAATGATGATATAAGTGTAAATTTTAAAATTTTCATGCTATTCTTGTATTTACGTTCCGTTTTAATTGTATGTGTATACATTTTTTTGTTTTTGTAATGATAGTCTTTTTTACATTTAACAATAAAAAAATATGAATAGTATTGTCTCTGATCAATTAAACTATTAGAACTTGAATCCTGGCTAGGAAGGTGCAACTTCAATAATTTATTTTGCCCAGATATTAGTCTTACCTCGTATTATTATAAATTTAAGAAAAGGCATTACCAAGATTACAAAAATTAATGTTGCTAGTTAATTTCAGTATATTTAGAAATATATTGCTCAATAGGTAAATGCTTGACTTTTAATAAAAATCGATTCCTTCGGTCTCGAGTTCGAGACCCGAGAGCAAAAATTGCAACGTGTCTTTACGAAATTTACGTAATAAAAGGTGGCCGCCTCTCACCCTTGTTCTTGATGATGTGGATAGATTGATGTGATATATTTTCGCAACTATAAGAATTATAATACCAGCAGAGCAGGGTACAAATTGGACCTTAAAGGGGGAGGAAGAAGAAGAAGAAGAAGAAGAAGTCATGAGCGACGACGAGTTTGACATATTAAGCCCAGCCCACATATATCGAACTACAAAACTGGACGAGTTTCTTCTGAGCCCACATACATTGACGAGTTTTTTTCTCTTCTTGGCCCATCTTAATATTTTTGCGTGAGCAGTTTTCCGACCAATCTATGATCTATCTTGTATATATTTATTTTTTCGGGAAAAGGTCGTGAACATGACGAAGTGGTGTATTATTATTACGAAGACCGCTGAAATTGAGAAGATAATATACCGATTTTAAATATTCCCTGCAAATGATGCACAGCTAACATCTGAATGCAACTAAAAAGCTAAATTATTTTCCTCGGCCGATGACGTCGCTAATTCCACAATTTCTTTTTTTTTTTTGGTACTTTCAATCTTCAGGTGACATGGTGCCATTGGCCGCCGGAGGAACGATAATATATTTTTTTAGAATTAACAATTGGACACGACATGCTTTCGATCCTGTAGCAAGACATTCTTTCAATTAGGGCACTTGAGATTATTTTTAGGAGATGACCCGGTCGTTTGGATTCGTCAGGGCTGTGATGTAAGTATACGCGTGATACCAGTAGATCTTTCTTCGATCATAAGCGTATATACATACATACATACATACGGATACAGAAGAAACGATCAACGAACCAACCAATCACACACGTACGAGAGCTACAATAAAAGACGATTCGGAAATGCGCGTTGTTTCGAGGAAGAGAAGGAAGCGAAGGGCGCGCACCGGAGACAAATTCCAAGTCCGGTCGCTTAAACCAAAATAACAAGGGTGGGTTGGGATCGATTAATACCATAGCATGTGATATTCAACTTACGTACCCGTAAACAATCAAATCTCTGATCGATTTCTGGGTGAAAAGGTGGCTCATCGAGTCTCCTGGAATCGTCGGCTCGGTCAGGCGTGGACGGATGATGCTTCGAAGCCTCACTCAGGTCCAAGATGTCACCGTGCCAGACACCGCCAACCCACCCTTCTCTCGAACACAATCGTCAATCGAGTTTAGTTAACTCATTATAATACTTTAAAAACAAATATGCAATTTTTTTTAGGGTAAAACAAATAAATGCTAAAAAAATAGTATCATTGTCGTTATTTTTTCAAGAAACAAAGCTTTAATTAACCACAACAGATGGAAGCAGAAGTTTTCCCCCGCAAAGAAAAGTCCAAAGAACAGAAAACCAACTACTTCACACCACTTTCGTCCCCGCTTCCTCTCTCTCTCTTCTTTACGTTGACTTGGGCCTCCGCTACAAAAAATCGTCAGTCTCCCCATCTTCCCCACCAGAAATAGTCCCTCTTCCTATTTCTTCTCCTCCTCCGCCGGTCCACCGCCACCTCGTATTCATGCCATGGATTCCTTCTTCTCCAACCACAACCAGTGCTTCCATCAGCAGCAGCAGCCGCAGCAGCAGCAGCAGCAGCAGCAATTTCCAACAACACCATCTCCGAGGCCACTGCAAGGCCCAAGGCCAGCACCGCTCCGGGTCAGCAAAGACTCCTACAAAATCAAAAAACCACCTACAGCTCCGGCCTCCGAGGCGGCCCCAGCCAATCACCCACCCCAGCAGCGCCCACCACGCCAGCCAGTGATTATCTACGCCGTCTCCCCGAAAGTCATCCATGCCAAGCCCAGCGAATTTATGTCCATCGTTCAGCGTCTTACCGGCGTCAACTCCTCCCCATCCGCCGCTCCACCTTCACCGCCGGGGTTCCCCAGCCCAGGAGGAGCGATCTCTCCGGCCGCCAAACTGGCCACCATAGAGAGAGCCCAGCGCCCGCCAGAACACTCCGGGAAGTTGAGACCCTTGGTGGAAGACGTGGACATCATTGACCGGGGAGTGAACGGGGGCGGGGGCGCGGGCGTGGGCGCGGGCGGGGCGACGCCGTTTGCTCAGTCAAGCTTTACGGGGATTCTATCTCCGAATCCGGCTTCATTGCCAGAGATTTCGCCAAACCTGTTCTCCTCCGGAATGGAGCTGAATTCCTTGGGATTTCTGTATGAGATGTCGTCTGGATTGAGTCCGGCGGTGAACAACGTCAACGGAAGGAACTTTGCCGACAACACCTTCCTCACCAGTCCAACCTTTGGCCTCACCCCAACCATTCCCTCTCCAGGGTGTTGGGACTTCTTCAATCTGTAGACCTTCGAAGCTCCCCCCTTCCATTTTTCACCCAATTAACGACAACAACCCGAGAAGGTCGCCGGCGACGCGTTAACGAGTCGAGATCATACGATTGAAACGGATCAGGACAAAAAGGTGTGTGAAAAGGGTTCCACCAGATTGGACTGGTGCATTCAGTGGCAGAGAAGATGAAAGAATGAAGGGAAATGCTTGAAAAGCTTCGACGATTCAATCCTCTTGTGCTGGTAGGGTGGAGTCGTCCCCATCGAAAGAAAAATTTATCTCTATACCTTTGTTTCGTTTGTTTGGTTTTCTCTTTAGTTTCAGGCTATCCCTTTCTTTGATAGAATCAGCAGGAGAATGCAGGCCAGCACTGGATCGAACGCATGTGGTTGGCCTTCAAATCATCTCTTCGCTTGCCAACAGAGGCCTTGTGTTCTATCCATACTGTTTATTCTTTTGTTGGATTCTGTTTAAGAAAGAAAAGATGTTTTAGTTCCCTTCTTGTGAAAGCGTCCAAGCACGCCAATCAGGCATTCAGCATTCTAACCCCAGGTTTTACCTTTTCTAATCACCCCCAAATGGTATTCTTCTTAATCCCGTAACATGCCAGCAACAAGGAATCAAGTTCCAAGGGCTGAAGGTCAGAAAAGGCCAGCAGGGAGGTTCCGAAACCTGTACGTTCTCAAGTCTTTTATATTTGTAGGTTGTAAACTTGTAGCAAGTAAAAAAAATGGAAATGGAGGAAATCCAGATGTCCATCGGGCAAAATAGAGTGGCTGTGATCTCTCCACGCAATTTCGCACAACGGAAAGAAAAACCTTCGTCGGCAAGGAGCCATCCACTAACCGTTTTTTAAGGCTCCACCGCCGTGACTTTTGATGGTTACGTGCAAGTTAACCTTCGCAGACGATCGATTCTTCCTTGTCTTTAACTAAAACAATTAATTCCTTAAAAGTTTTATCAAAATCATAGTGACAGTGATTCTAACCATCACACAATTCAATTAAAACAAATAAATGACTTCACTGTATTTTAAGAATTCATTATTGCTCAACATGTTGGTACATCAAAACAATTTCTCGGCGGCTGTTAATGTTGGCCAGCTCCCCCACTGACAGCTGTTTCAAATAAGTCACACAAGATCCACGTAAATACTATAAAAGAGAAAGATCAACTGGTCCAGAATAGCATTCATCCGTGGGATATGGTCCACCTAGGATTTAACCTTCAACAGTCATATGAGATTAAAGTTCGTGATGGCAAGTACCTAATAAATACTAGATTAACAATCATGAAGCTTTACCCTTTTGCTGCAACCGGACTAAATCTCTATGAAGCTTGCGTATCAAGTTACATTTACAGAATGCATCTAGAAACTACATTTCCAAGAACTTGTAAAATTTCACCTAACAAGTTACGGGAACAAGAAAGGGCGACTTTAAAGTAAAGAAGGTTACAACAATTTCGCAGAATGCACGGCCAACGTCCACTCTTTCATCGTTTTCTCTGGAAGAAGATCAACGTGCTTGGTGTCCCCCCCGCCTCCCCCTAAAATGAATTAAAAGCTGCTGACATTTGCGGATTTGCCAGCTGAAACATGATACTTCGGATTTCTTCACAACACATTGGCTGGAGCTGGTCTCACAGCCTCACCGATCAAGGTGCCAACACTATCACCAACGATGGCTTTTGCAATGTTACCAGGTTTGGACAAGTTAAATACCACAACTGCAGATAATGAAAACAGATTACTTAGTTATTTGTTTCATGTAAGAAACTATTTGCAAGTTCTTAGGCGAATACCAGGAATATTGTTTTCTTGACACAACGTTATTGCTGTCATGTCCATTACAGAGAGGTCCTTAATGGTCACATCCTGATAGGTAACAAAATCAAGAAGCCTCGCACTGGGATTTCGCTTGGGATCATCATCAAAAACACCATCCACATTTGTTGCCTTGAGAACGACCTCTGCATTGACTGAAAAGTGCAGGAAAGACTGCTTAGCCATTTTAGTAATGTTACAGAATGTCTGTGGAACAAGTGCTATAACAGTTGGCTAAAACAGATGGGGTGTTTTCACTATCCCTACACATAACATCATGGAATACGTAAAAAGGCAAACCAAGTGAAAAAGTTCCGACTAAAGTGGAGTGTCTAGAGGAAATTCAATTTATGCCAGCTTTATCTCCACAAATGAAAAGGCTGTTTACTAGGATACCAAACCATACATTTATTGATGCAACCTTTACATTAAAGCTCCTCTATTTGCAAAACACAATAAAAAACATTGTAGAACACACAATGAGAATACTCACTTTCTGCACAGCGAAGTGCGGCTGCAGTATCTGTTGTAAAGAAAGGGTTCCCAGTACCAGCTGCAAATATCACCACCCTTCCTTTCTCCAAATGCCTGACTGCTCTTCTTCTAATGTAAGGCTCAGCAATCTCTGACATGCGAAATGCAGTCTGTACACGAGTAGGGATGCCAATGCTCTCCATTGTTGCTTGCAAAAATATTGCATTCATGACTGTAGCCAGCATGCTATAAAAGATTAAACAAGTCAGCAGTTCCAAAGTGATCCCAATTTCAATTAGGAAAATGGAATCTAAGTTTCAGATTTCAGACTTGCAGCAGTTGTTTTCTTGTCTCCTCGACAAAGCATGACCTTTTCTCAAATGTTTTATCTATTCCTTTCAAAAGTTTAACTATCTGTTTTTATGTAGATTTAGAATTTGTAAATAAAAAAGCAAGCTTCTTTTGAACCAACACAGGCATCTGGAAGGAAACAAGAATACCCATAGGAGTGCAAACAGAAAATATTTCTGACACCTCACCCAGGTCTAGGCATCAAGTTACCATATTTTATGGATTACAAAAAAAAGAATTAGATTTTGTGCTAAAATAATTAATCATAAAAATGAAAAACAGGAGCAGGCTAAGATCGCAGAGTTAATGCATCAACTAACGGTAGTTTAAATTAATCAGACGAGATATGTAATGTCCAAAAATTTGATAGTAAAATATGTTACTACTACTATCACAACTACGGCAGTACAACATGCACAGATTTTAGAGCTGACATGTCAAAAACCTGAATGCACAAAAGATAATGTACTACAATAGATAATTTTCATACCCAATGTAGTCTGCAGAAGAACGATCGAGGCCACTAGAACCTTCCCAAGAAGAACCACGAAAGATATTCCCACCACCAACAACAATGGCAACCTGTAAAAGTAGAATGTAGCAATAAGAAGCTTTGTCTAGTGGTAAAGAATTGCAACAAGCAAAAGCAATAATGTTTTTTGCCCAGTCCCAATAAATGAACCAATTTGGAATTACCCATATGATCAGTTGTAGTTAATAAGATATGCTTGTAACTGAGTATTGACATTTGTATCATACATACTGAGAAAGCCACACCTCAATGCCAAGCCGAGTCACTGAAGCAACTTCTCTTGCAATTGACATTGTAATCTGCAAATTATACAAAAGATTAACACAAGCAGAGAACTAATAGAAAACTGAAATAAAAAACAGAACAATGGTGAAAAGGAATAGAGCCTTCTTCTAACTAGCAGGGTGTCAGGTCAACAGATGCCAATATCAAAATGTAGAAAAAAAATCATTTCTCACTGATCTAATGCACGCCTCATGGTAACTCCAAGTAATTGAGTTGATCAAGGATATGTGATCTTATACTTTCCATCAGAATTCAAATTTTAGTAATTGCATCCTCTTACCAATTTCAAAACAAAAAAACTTGTGAATCTTGTGTTGATGACAAGGTATAAATAAGAGGATGAACATATCAAATGGAGGCAAGCACAATAAGATTAATTGAATTGTGAACGAGATCCCAACTACATTAGTAGAATACATGAAAGATTAAAAAAATGAGTGAAAACATAATCTGATTTGCGGATATGATGCATAATGGAACATGGAAATGTGTTAATTAATTCCATCAAAAGCTGAAAGTTTCAAGAAAAAGCAAATATGTCTAGCTAATATATGAAAATGATGATGCAACAAAGCAACTAAAGTTCACAAGAATTATCAATACCGACCCTTGGATCAATATTCTGTTTATGGTCTCCAGCAAGTGCTTCTCCACTAACTTTAAGAAGAACTCTTCGCCATTTGTAAGATGGTTTACATGCTGAAACATTGTCATCCAAAATCATGCCATAAGGCAATCTAGATGATGGTGCAATCCTGTACGTCAAAGTGGATATTAGCAATAATTAAACAATCTACAGGAGCCTTGGTCCTACTTTGTGGGAGAAAGGATATAACAAGGAAAAGAGAAAAAAATTTAAACCCACTAACAAGCAATGTGCTGGTAGAAATGGGCCATTTCCGTTATATACCCAAAATACTACTTGAGTTCAGAAATGGCATCAATCGACAGAATTAGTCGCGCAGCTAAATTAACCAATCAGAAAGGAATAAATCACACCGGCATCACAATGCATAAGGGAATCAAAATATTACGGACAAGACAACTGCAGTTTCACATTTGAAGTATAGGCTAGATCGAGGGAAAAGCCACCGTCGACAAAGGGACGTACGCAAGCACTCACTTACTAGGAAACAAGGAAAAAAGGAAGAAAAAAAAAGATTATAGCAACCGGAAAGTAATGGACTGCAATCTGATGCAACGAAGTCGATTACCATCGATAATCAACTGAGCAAAAAGGAGGTCGACATAAATCAGCCTATGAAGACGAGGAGTACGTTACTCTAAATAATTCGATTACACAACACACGCATCGAGATCAAGGAAATCAATTCGAATTAAGAATATCTCAAGAAGTAGAACGACATACCTCGAATTAGACAAGTCGTGAGTAGGATCCGTCCGGGAGTGAGAGGAGCAGCTCACAGTCGTCCCATTTGTCGTCGCTCTACCACTGGGTCGAGGAAGAGGAGAAGAGAAGAACGAGGGAAGAGCACAGAGTGAGGAGAGGCGAGGAGCGTTCGCAGAGAGGAGAGGGGGCGACGAGAGCGAGGACAACGACGTGACCATTGGCGGTGAGGTCCTAGGAGCAGAGATGGAAGGAGAGGAAGGAAGGCAGCAAGGAGAACAAAAGCACCACCAAAGCATTTAACCGTTCGGCGCCGCTGAGAGCGAGATATTTCGGTGTGATGGGCTGGGCTGGGCTGGGCTAATTCGACTCATATCTTGGTCGACGACGACCAGCTGTGGACATTCGCGCACGACGGTCGATGGATGAGAAATTATTTGCAGCTTATTTGTGTGAAATATCTAACGTATATTATATTTTGTTTATTATCATAATTAAGGTACAAGGTGCATTATTACAGATGAAACATGAACTTGTTTGTAGTTTTGAACGGAAAATGTTGGGGATAAAAAGATCACGTCTAGCTTTTTGAATAGTACTTGTATTTCTAGATAAAATTACAAGCGGAGTTAGGCCATGGCAATTGGCACACCCTCATGACCTTCCAAAATCCTGACAATTATAATCACAGCTTCACCAACACAAGAAAGCATTGCGTTGAAAAATAATATTAAGAAATTTTCAAAAAAAGGGGCCGTAGAGATGAAAAATCGCGGTTTTCCATTTTCGAAGCAGTCCCAACGACTGATTCACATTTCATCGTTCATCAAGATGATGCTTTCCACTTCAGCAAAGAAAAGGTCGATTACCATCTGATTTCATATTTTAGGCAGCACAATCTCCAGTTTTGACCAGGTTTCCTCTAAACACATATATGCAACCTTACCAATTGACCTAAGACATAGATAAGGCTTTATTTTATAAAATTTAACTAGCAGTATATGGACAGAAGAGGAACAACATGCTCCAAGCAAAAAAAAAAAAAAAGAAGCTACCAAAATAGTTGAATTTCATTCTTAGATTTCACTTTAAAAGACATTTTATTTTTACATTTGAAAGAACACATTAGACAATCTACCGCAAAAAAGATCCACTGCATCAATTGGCAGGATGTTTACCAGTTTACCTGCTGATAACAGATGATCCTATGAATTTCTCACCTGGCAGAAGTAAAACGCACCTACAAGAAAAAAAAAATCAGAAATATAATCAATTAGAAATGAAAGTAGCCAATCCAGTTAAATTGAATGAAAAAGGAGATTTGAGTTTAGGATTTTAGGGTTTCTTAAACTTCTCTTGGAAACATCTGAAGCATAAAGGGCAACAAGATAGCTATTGTTTTTGTCTATATATGTGAAGATCATGGCCAAATGCAATAAAGCCTCCCAATGTTCACAGCCCCACATAACTACACCAAGCAAGCTGCTTTTTTGGAGAAAATTTTCAAAGCCTGTCGATTTCAGCAAATGCACTGGAATGAACTGGATTCTAAATGAGGGTGACCGCTAAATAATCATAGCAGTTGCGACCGAAGTACATTACAAAATTCATTAAGCTGGGGGCATACAAGTAGATAACCTAGTGTACGATTACAACTCACAAGATGTGCAGAGCAACAGGAATGTAATTTCAAGGATGTCATGAATAGGAGACCATTTGATGGAAGCAAAAAGCTTAGAAAAGCTGTCGCCCTTTTCCCTTCGGGCTTGACTCTATGAATTATGCTACATTTTTTACCTTCGTTAAGAATTTTATGCCCTGTTCAAAAAAATTTATTTTATACTATTATCACATTATATAATGTAGAAATGAGAAAATTTTAGAGAAGTATAACTTAGCACAAAGGAATGTTAAGAACATTGTTCATGAAGTTAAAAATTAAGCCTACGAGAAATTATATAGTAACTTAAACACAAAGCAAGGCAAAAAAAGGATCCATAATGGCTAAAAACTTACATAATCAATTTATGACTAAGACGTATTATGTAAATTTTAAGTAAATGACTAAGACGTTTTATGACTAAGATGTATTATTAAAATCACAAAAATCAATTTAAGTTTATGCCAGGTAAGTTAACAACAGAAGTCACTCATTTACTTAAATAATTGATAGAAAATTTTAGAGTTAAGAAAAAGGACATTCATATGATTTTCATTGATTTAGAAAAACCTTATGATAGAGTATCTAAAAATTTATTGTAGTGGGTTTTAAAAAGAAATGTACTAATAGGATATATTGGTATTATAAAAGACATGTATAAAAGAGAAACTAGAAAATTTCTAATAGACATAAGTTTACACCAATAACCAGGAGATTCATAAAAGTAAGACTTTTAAGATATATAATAAGTAGTAATGAAAAAATTATAAAAAATGTTATTCATAAGAATGAAGTAGGTTTGATGAAGTGGAAAAATATTTTTAGAGTGTTTTATGATAGAAGGATACCCTTAACTTTATGTAATTTAACTGGTGATTTGATTATATATAGAAATACATGGAAGAAAAAGATTCATATGACCAACCTCATGTAATCAGATTATAGCTCAAATTGTTGTTGTTGTTGTTGTTGTTGTTGTTGTTATTTATTTATTTATAGTTTTTTTAGAGGCAATCACCCTACTTCATGCTAGGTCTTGTGGTCATGGAATGACATTTACTCTTGTTGTGCTTCTTATGTAGTGATCTTATCCATTCATTTTACCTTGTACCCATCCAATGGTGTCCAACCATTCTAGATCGTAAATATGGATTGCTAACTTGACTTTCTACCCTTCATGGCATTATAAATATCATTTGCCTTTAAGAGTGATTGCCTTTTCTTCATGGCACAGGTCTACCTTACAAGTTGACCTTAGTGTAAAGATCACCTGAGAATTCAACATGCTATCCTGTCAAAATAATAATGATCCTTTTTCTAAAAAAGTCATAATTTTTTTTTGTACCAATAGCTTCGTCACTTAGAGACTTTATAAGAGAGGGGAGGACTCTATGCTATCCCTAATTCAAAGAAGTCAAGCAAAATAATATGACCATCTACATCGAGGTCTTGAAACACCTACACATAGAGCATAATTGGGCCTTCACGAAAAGCATGGTTGAGATGCACACATTTTTCTTGTAAAGCTAACTACAACCATCTTGCCACCCTATTGAATCCTTGCTATGAAACCATGAAAAACTCCAATTCAACTTGAACATGGAGGTTCTATGATGGGTATGATGATCCAAGATAAACTTAGATACGAAAATCAATGAAAAACCTCAGCTAGAAAGTTTACGGTGTTCATCTTTCCTTCCACACAACATCATCCAGTTGGTGATCATAAACCCTCACTTCACTTACAATAATTATGAGGTGCTATTACATCCAAAACAACATCTACTTGTTGAAGCACCACCAAGTGAGTTTTGTAGCATTGGTTTACATTCCACAATGATGTATAGCTGTTGTGGCTTCATTGTACTATTCCATACATATTTTCATTCAACACCAGGATGAAAGACATAACTAAAAGTCATCTGGCTTCGTCACGTCTCCCAATGTTTGCTCTAAACATTGCACGATGACTCACACTCCATGACCTCTTTGATTTAATTCTACTCTTTCTCAAAATAGACTGACGAAACATGGTCTATTCCAAGTCCAATTAGATTCTGATTGGTTTAAAAGGGCACCTCCTCTCAATGGGCCATACATCAGCTTATGCCTGATTTTGTCCATCTGGTTGTTCCCTAATCTCAGCCCACATACAAAAAAGTATCATTCCTAGACACAAAAGTGATGCTTGATGAAATTCAATATTTAAGAAATAGTTCATTTGATTATAATGTTTGAATCCCTGTAATTACATTCTTAGAATACATTCAAACTCGAACCATTTGATTTGATTGTTAAAAATTTTCATTCTTAGAATATATTAAATCATCCTATTTTGACTTTAAATGACGAACACCATTATAACTCTCTAATAAACCATAAGTTTTAAACTGGCTACCAGATCTTGCAATGTAAGTCAATTGTCCAGTACAAAATAAAGGACTGAAATTTCAATTAATTATACGATTACATTAAATAAACTAGGTCACATTTGAAAAAAGTTCTACAAACAAAAAACTAGAAGTAATGAGTACAGTACACAGGGTTTTCTGTTTGTCCCATACATGGGTGACCACAGATTGTTGCATAACAAGTTAACAAAAGTAAACTACACGGCTAGTTGAAATAAAAGAAGAATCCACAGAAAATAAAGGTGAAGGTTCATGAGAATTACCTGTACGAAAGCAAGCTTTGTTCTCCCGCATCAACCTTTATTAACACTCTCCTCCCTTCTCTCCACGTACCGATGCAACAGGGCAAGCCTGGCAGTCTCGAATGCACAATACCCGATAGCAGCAAAGCAAGCACTGTGCAGAACCCTGGGGCCGATCCCCCTCGTCAGCCCAAGCCATCCTTCCTCCGCCAAGATCTGCCTCACCGTCTCTGAAATCTTACCCCTGGCTTCACCGTGCAACTGTGTCATCAGGCGCGTCTTCACGACGTCCAATGGAGTTGTCAGCGACGCCGAGATCGCCCCAGCCAACGCCCCGCAGCACACGCTCTGCCCTGGATAGAGGAAGTCCTGCCCCGTTACCCTCAGCACGAATCCCTTCAAGTACTCGAAAGAGGAGTAGCTTAGAATCCCAGCGGGCAAGTTCCTCAACAACGTGGCCGCGTACCCGGCGTAGAGGCCCAACACCCCGTCTTTCCGCAGAATCGACAACAGCACTTCCCACGACCGCCCCACCGTCCCGGCCTGCATCCGCTGGGTGATCAGCTCCTTCGGCACCAAGATCGCTGACGACACGATGTTCCCCATGGCGCCGGCGGTGGGTGGGATGAGCACAGCGGGGTAAGTGGGGAACTTCCCGAGGAGGGACTTTCCGAACTCGCAGGTGCCGAAGTAGACGGCGGAAGAGAATGCGGACCCCACGACGACCGCCGATAAGCCGCGGTAGAACCCGAGGACCCCGCTAGAGCGGAAGATCTGGACAGCGGCGTCGAGGGCGCTTGAGTAGATCTGGGCGGCGCCCCTGGTCTGGAGCTTGGTCTTGACGGCGTCGATGGGGAGGAGGAAGAAGTAGGTGAAGGCGCCGGCCATGCCACCGGCCATGGCCCCGATGACAGAGCGATCGAAGACGGGAATGACCTTCATGATGGACCGGGCGTCGGTGTCGGTAGCCCTGGTGGAGGGTGTGGGCCATCTGTGGTTTTGGGTGGAGAGAGTGGTGGAGGAGAAGAGAGTGCTCGCTTTGGGTTTTGTGGGGAGGAGAGTGGTTAGGTGGACAGAACTCCGGGAGGAGGAAGTCGGAGCTGTGAGGAGGAGAGTGTTGAGGTTGGCGAAGAAGGTGGTGAAGTCAGGGGTGGGAGGCGGGGAGGAGAGATGGAAGGCGACGGCAGAGGATCGGGCCTCCATATTTGCTCCGCCGTGGTTTGTGGGTTCCGGTGTGTGGTTGGTTTGAGAACTGAACGGAATTGGTGATGGATAGAGAATTGTTGGTCCGTTGATGTGGGATCGGACGCTTGATGTTTTACATCGTGCGTGTCAGGCACCTCGGTCTTTCGACTACATGATGGACTTCATTATATGTATATGTATGATTTAACAAAGAGGACTGTATACAATAAAATAAGTCTATTTTTACCATATTGGTGGCCATCGGCAATATGGCGGCATTCCTCTCGATTGCTAACAAGTCGATGCCTCCATTGGCTGCTACTTCTTCTAGCTTTCCTTTCGTAAGCATTCTTCCAACCACAAATACTTCTCTAGGGGTAAAGAGCAAGGTATGATTCCCTGCACATTCAATTGGCAATATTATACATACACAAAGCAATAATTCCATGTAATTTTTTTGGTTGATATTAGTTAATTCTCAGTGCAATTTTACCTTATCTGGACCAAATAAGTTATCTTGTTTACTGAAGGGGCATTCTGAAAAAACACCAAAACGACGAAAAGTCGAAAACGTGGGTTCCTCCCCCGATTGTCTCCGTCCCTGCCACCACCACCGCCCTAGCCCTCCTTCCGATTCCACTCCTCTCCGCCTTCCTCAGACAAGGGCAGAGCGAGAAGGCGCATGGCGCTACTATCAAAAGCAGTTGCTTCTTCCGCTTCCCGCCTCTCCCGCATCTCGCGTGCCTCCGCCGCCGCCAAATCTTTCTCCTTCTCTTCCTCTCCTCCCCTCGATGCTATCACCCCCAGATCCTCCGCTTCCGTCGCGGAGTGGAGGTCTCCGCTAGGCCACAGCACCGTGATCCGGTCGTCCGCACACGTCACTGAGAGTTTCGGGAAGCGCTTCTCCGCCACGGGTGAGTGCGTCGACTGATCGATCAGTGGAATTTCATCGGATTTTATGTGCATCCAGTCATGGATTTTTGTGTGTATATTTTGCATCACTGTGTGTGGATGCTGTCCATTTCGCATAGTTTAATGCTTAATGAACTTTTACGGTGAATTGTTTATTTGAACATCTTGTTTCCTCTCGATCGTGACTGCCATTACCATTGCCGTTTTTTTTGTTCTCGTCATTGATCTCGTTGTTTAGAAAAGCAGCGCAACATTGATGTAAAATGAAGGTACGAAAAGTCAAGAATTGAACGCATCAAAGAGAAGAAACAAGAACAAGTTGCATCACCTAGAAACCGACGAGTGCTACTGATACTAGATGACGTGTTCATTCGGTCGTAAGGAAGGTTAACTAAAATTCATGTTGCTAGAATCAGGTAGTTGTCAAAATTCTATAATATTTACGTGGCTAGAACGAGCTGAAATTAATACGAATTTGTGTAAGAAACGTATTGTACTGTTAAGTAGAGTGAGATTTCTCGTCAATGGCCCTGCATCGTGAGACCTAAGCATTTTTCTCGCTTTATTTCCATTTCGGTTTCTTAAGTCCTATCCTTACTTCAATTCATTTTTTATACTTGTCTATTCCTACTGTTTGGTACTTTTTTCTTCTTGCTACAGCTTCTGGTTGCATTTTGCGTACTCAGTTGGACTACAGACGCTCGTTCAGTACAGGGACAAGTAGTTTGCCAATTATAAATGATTCTGATGTAAAATATGCATTTAAGGAACTACTGGCTTTGGGATGGGATGAAATTCCAAACGGTGTTATTAAGAATGTAAAGAAGGCTTTGGCTAAAACTACAGAAGATAAGGCTGGACAAAAAGTATTGTTAGATGTCTTTCGTGCAGCTGAGGCTTCTGTGGAATTTAGTGCTATGTTGGTAAATATCAGAATGGCACTTGAAGAGAGGACGGGAATGATTGGTGATGTATGTTACCTTGTTCACTTACTTTGTTTTGGAAGCCTGAGGAACCAAATTGGTATCCTCAATCACTTAATACTAGCATTCCATTTATAAGAAATTGGTCAAGTAGTGAATTAGATTTATCATTTTTTCTAATGACATTCATGATCCAATGTGGTCATCCTTTCAGAATGTAGCTGAGTTACCTGAGGAGTTGATGAATGCTATCTTGGTTGCATACAAGCGCTACATAGCATATGTGAATTCATTCAGTACAGAGGAAACTTATTTGCGTAAGAAAGTTGAAACAGAGTTGGGAACCAGATTAATTCACTTGAAGCAGAGGGTCAGTGGCCTTGGTTCTGAATGGGGTGAGGTATGTGGCTTCTTTATATTAACTGATGCAAAATAAATATTTTGTTAATGTTCAACATTTAATTTTTCTTAATGACAAATTACTGTCTCATTCATTTCATCTACTATTTGAATATAGATATTTTATAACTTGTAACACCACAAGACTTGTTGTCTCACATGAACAATCTGTGCCTAAACTTCAAGGGATTTTCTTCTGCAAGTATTCCAGTATATTGTTAGTGTCGAATGCCTAATTATATGCCAATAGATGCTTAACTAATTTCAATGCAAATTGTAGTCAGGTGGGAGTGGGAATTATTTGTTACAGTTTTCTGTGAGCAAATATGTTGAGAGAGTTTGAAATGCCTGGATTGAACTCATTTGTCTCAAGTAGATTCTACAGATCTGAGAATTTGAATAGTTGAATCTGTGGAATTTCATGATTCTTCCTCAAAGTATTGGTGTGGGGAGATGGGGGAGGGAAGCTTGACTCTTGTTTTTAATCCAAATGGCGACAAATGAATAATTGCAAATGGCATAATTTGGAGAAATCCCCCAAAAGTGTATTATTATTTAACAATGGGAATCTGAAGAAAAAAAACTTAAAATGGGAAAAAAGGAGAAGCCAACAATGGCAAGGACCATTTGTGGATAACTATATTGAGTCTTGTGACCACATGGAACACATGATTTTTTTTTATAAATTACAAATCTGCAAGACAAAACAAGGAAACCTTATCTAGTTTTCTTGTTTTCATATCTTACAGATCATTAACTCTGCTAAAAAGTGATATTATGTTGTTTTAGGCATGATGTCTTAATTTCTTTATGATTTTGAGTTGCAGATAAATGTTATTGGCACCTCTGGCCTGTCTGACTCTTGTTTTAATCCAAATGGCGACAAATGAATAATTGCAAATGGCATAATTTGGAGAAATCCCCCAAAAGTGTATTATTATTTAACAATGGGAATCTGAAGAAAAAAAACTTAAAATGGGAAAAAAGGAGTAGCCAACAATGGCAAGGACCATTTGTGGATAACTATATTGAGTCTTGTGACCACATGGAACACATGATTTTTTTTTATAAATTACAAATCTGCAAGACAAAACAAGGAAACCTTATCTAGTTTTCTTGTTTTCATATCTTACAGATCATTAACTCTGCTAAAAAGTGATATTATGTTGTTTTAGGCATGATGTCTTAATTTCTTTATGATTTTGAGTTGCAGATAAATGTTATTGGCACCTCTGGCCTGTCTGACTCTTGTTTTAATCCAAATGGCATAATTTGGAGAAATCCCCCAAAAGTGTATTATTATTTAACAATGGGAATCTGAAGAAAAAAAACTTAAAATGGGAAAAAAGGAGAAGCCAACAATGGCAAGGGCCATTTGTGGATAACTATATAAAGTCTTGTGACCACATGGAACACATGATTTTTTTTTATAAATTACAAATCTGCAAGACAAAACAAGGAAACCTTATCTAGTTTTCTTGTTTTCATATCTTATAGATCATTAACTCTGCTAAAAAGTGATATTATGTTGTTTTAGGCATGATGTCTTAATTTTTTTATGATTTTGAGTTGCAGATAAATGTTATTGGCACCTCTGGCCTGTCTGGCTCATATGTTGAACATAGAGCATGAAGAACAGAGTGATTAGTCAAAAGGCGGCCCTTCTATTATCTCTAAATTTCGTGTCTTCTAGTGGATCATGTAATGATCTGTTCCGAATCCAGTATATTACTCAAATAATTCATTTCAACTGAACTAAGAGGATTCCAACATCGTCATCGAAGAGTGACTTATGTGGCCCTTACATCAGTTTCTGGTTTCATCATGACTTCTAGTTCAATGTGTAATGCTCCTCTAAGGATGCTATTTGAATAATTTGGTGTACCACTTTTCCTGATACTGTTCACTTTAGTAATTAATAACACAAAGGTATGGTAAGGTATGATGCTTCATAAGTTATATGCGTACATATTGTTGCGTAGTTAAGGTATGAATGGACGGTTCTACGAAGGAATTGTTATTTTTGAACTGAGAAAATGAGGTTATAGGTAAAATATTATAAATATTTATCTTATAATTTATATATATTAATTTAAAATTTCTCAACAGTGAAAATTACATCTGAAATTGATAAATGTCTTTCTTTTATATGTAATTTTTACTATTGACAAATTTTAAATCAATGTATCTAAATCGTAAGATAAATATTTATAACATTTTTAACTGTAAGCATTTACAATAACAGTGAATTTGATTTAAATTAGTTTCCGTTTTCTTCCAATCTCCTATTCCATGATTCTTATCTGTAGTTTATG
The DNA here is from genome assembly GCA_036874045.1 of Cymodocea nodosa. NCBI lineage: Eukaryota > Viridiplantae > Streptophyta > Magnoliopsida > Alismatales > Cymodoceaceae > Cymodocea > Cymodocea nodosa. Next base: position 526,918 of record JAZBRI010000008.1, read on the forward strand.
ATAATCTGGCTGCTTTTCTTATCTTTAACATTTCATGCCAATTTTTTGGTTATGGAAAAGTGGAGCTCTAGTTTTCAACTTATATGTACTTGCCGATTTATCTAGTGAATTATTGTGATTGATCCCCAAAAGACTGGATTTTCAGACTAAACCAACGACATTTTTACCGTCACAAATCCAGAATAGTTGGCATTGCAGGTATGCCTATGAAAGAGGAATAGAATGAGGGTCATCACTACACTGGTGTTGAGGCGTGAGGTACCGGACTTGAGAATATTCTTTGTTCTATTATTTGAAAAAAGCGTATGGATGAAAATGAAATTTCAATGATAATTGTTGATTTAATTAATTGGTTGCTGCCGTTGCTAAATATAAATATATACAACACAATTTTAATGAATGCTGGCGTATCTAATTCACCAGAAGATGCCTTAACATGTGGCCCCAAAGGGTAAATGAAGCAAGGATGGTTGGCATGACATGCCCGTAACTTTTTTGGCTAACGGCGTACTTTGTCTGCATCGTTGGTGCTCAATGTTCTATACTTTGCTGCTGAATGTTCAGACCTTGAGATACCAAGATGCTACAACACTGGACAATATATTTCGCCTCTATCCTTCTTTTCGTAGATATATATGCATATAAAGTGATAAATTGGAACCTAGCGTTGGTTTTCTTCGGTAAGGGTCTATTTCTAGCTCTTCATCCTTGAACCCAGTTCTTGAAAGAAGAAACCAAATGTATCATTGAGCCTTGGATATTGCTAGAATATATGCATTCTTATAAAGCGAGGGAATCATAAAATGTCAGCCATTGATTACCCATCCATGTGCAGCTGAACCATCTGGAAAGTAATCTCGTGTGCCATTGGAACCGGGCCGACAGAGTTCGAAAGGAAAAGGTAGAAGAGACAGCCTATCCAAATTATTCTCTTCCGGGTCTGGAAAATCCTGTAAAAAAAAATAGAAGCATTTATTACATGAATTAGTTCCTGGTTATCCCTCTCATGTACGTGATTTTGATTTTGGACTAATCTACATTTTGCCTTAACAAGGATACGAACACCTAATTACCTTTCGATCACTTTCTATTAAATAATGCACAAAAACTGCAAGTTTGAACCAATATTCCAAACTCTGAAGTGTGTAAAAAAGCCTGCACTTGTTGTACAAGAAAAAACAAACAATTTGATTTAGAAGACTAAAACGTCATAGTCCTAAATGGGTACTTAGCGAAAGAAGAAAATCAAAATGAAATGCCACACTACATATAGTGAGAAAGAGATCTTCAATATGGTTCATGACAATAATTCGCGTGACAACATTATGGCGTGGATGTCAAGAGCTCTTGACACGACACGCTTCATTAGAATCCCCAGTCCAAAGCAGCAACTTTAACATGATGTGAAAGAAATATATTACCTATTGATCAGTTAAAATTATAACCATTCTGTTCGAACAACTTTGGACAAAGGATGCAATCCGAGAACATACACAAAGAGCAGGCAAGGGTGCGGCAAGGCATCCTCATGCGTGCCCGGCGCGACAGATTTTCGGCTGACGGGTAAATATCTCCATCCGACAAGGTTGCACCGAAACGGGGTTTTTTTCTTTAATTAAAAAAAAAAAAACAGGGTTGCACTCAAATGTTGTATTATTTCAGGAAAGGAAGGCCACCGAATCCCATCCGAGCCAGTCAAATGCAACTCATCATTTAATTATGTCGTCCCCAGAAAATTATTATTATTTTTCCTCTTCTCATGTACATACTTCACGAAAATTTGTATCACACACAAAAAGTTCGAGATATATATTTTTACCTTACAGAAAAACATCCCAAATATTTTTGTGTTTTTACTTTTGTCAACACAAGGGGAAAAGAAGAATCCAAGATTTGGTTGGTCAAATGTCTTGTAAGATAAAATACCCACTGGTACTGAAGCCCGAAAGTCGCGCATGTCTCCATCAATTTAATTCAGGCAGCAGACCCACGTACACATCCAACGAAATCTGAGGACCAAAGAAAAATATAGAAACAAGTGATCGTGGCGGAGGTGCACAACCAAACCAAGCCGAACAAAACCCTCATGGGTACTCCTTCCTTCTTCCCTGGCTAGCTTGTCACCGACATCACCGATCAACTCATATCCGGGAAGATCACATGGCTGCGTCCAGAAGACTTCACACTACTCCTTCGGAGTTAAAAAATTGAAGCACGCCACTTACTTACCTTCCTTATATTGTAAGAAATCGATACATGTCTGTTTCATCGACTGTGTCGGCTACATGAATATCGATCTCGTAGTTTTGAAAATTCTGATTATTAATCTTCTTCTGATGTGGTCGCCGAGGTGTGATCAATCAGACTATGTGCGTACGTACGTCTAAGACCTCAGACCTCCTTCCTTCCCCGGATCACTACCGCCCGCGGAGGTAAGTGCACATGGATGGAAGGCTTTCTCGCTTTACTGTGGGATGGAGAAGTTGGTGGGTGAATTGGTCAAAGAACAACTACTACTACAGTTTGAATGAAAACCTTCGTGCATGGTGCAAGCAAGCTAGCTTACAGCCAAGGAAAACCGATGACAAAGAAATGGCAAGCACGCCACTTACTTACCTTCCTTATATTGTAAGAAATCGATACATGTCTGTTTCATCGACTGTGTCGGCTACATGAATATCGATCTCGTAGTTTTGAAAATTCTGATTATTAATCTTCTTCTGATGTGGTCGCCGAGGTGTGATCAATCAGACTATGTGCGTACGTACGTCTAAGACCTCAGACCTCCTTCCTTCCCCGGATCACTACCGCCCGCGGAGGTAAGTGCACATGGATGGAAGGCTTTCTCGCTTTACTGTGGGATGGAGAAGTTGGTGGGTGAATTGGTCAAAGAACAACTACTACTACAGTTTGAATGAAAACCTTCGTGCATGGTGCAAGCAAGCTAGCTTACAGCCAAGGAAAACCGATGACAAAGAAATGGCACCAAACATCCTCCCCCTTCGATCTGTTGATTAATTTCTCTTCCCTCAAAAATAAGCATGATCCTAATAATTATCCTGTGTTTGGGTATTGCACTTTCGGCTCCAAATAAGAAAGCGTTCCAAAAGCGTCGGTGGGGGCCTTTCCCAAGACCACCACGCTATCCCTGCGCGCGCGCGCGCGCACCCACTTACTTATATATCGCATCAATCTCGACGGTCATCACAACGGTGATATGGCCGGTAAGATTATCAAGTGACAACTAAGCACAAAAATCTTATTTCCATGGAAGAATCAAGAATCACACCAGATGAATAAGTAATTAAATACCTGGTAGCTACCAACTCTACACACTCCACAACAGATGAATAAGTAGAGTACACCAGACGCCATGCATCATCATATCTCTGGAAATCAGGGTCGACCATGCCTACGCACACCCACGAGATCAGATCAGATCAGGTGATGGGTCGGAAAGATGGATTTTTTCCCTGCCACCGAGAGGGACCTACTCATGTTCTCCTCCTCCAGCCATGACCAGTCCACATCCCCATACGTCCATCAAAATCTCTGTTTCCGCACAGTGCTCCATCAGGTACCCCATTCTCATACATATAACTTGGAGAGTTGGACAAAAAAGTGCACCACATGAGAAGCATCATCGTCCATGCCTCAGTTCACTCCACCTGTGCGTGAACACCATCTTCCTTCCATTCCAAAAGCTGAAAAGAAAGAACACACTCGGACATGTACATTCATGGACAGCAGCCAACAGGAAGGGGAAGAGAAAATTTATATATAGAGATATATTTATCCCACCACCTTGATTCTAATTGATGCATGAAGTATTTATAATTACATGATCTTCGATTATTATTGTCATAACCAAAGGGCATGTATGGCTTAATTAACCTACCATGTGCTACAGATATATATATCAGCCGCATGCCCGATTAATTTTTCAAAAAAGTAAAGAAATACGTACGAACAAAAGAGCAAGAGAAAGAATCGTATTATATTCATCTCAGATTCTGAACATGGCCAAGGTTTTGCTGATCAGATGGTGGACCAAAAAGGCAAATTAATCTTCTATCTCTTCTTTCAACTACCATGTTCTAATTAACAACAGGTAGGTGATCATGCACAAAAAGAGAGAAAGAGAGAAACCAAAAGAAAGAAAGATGAGCACTTGGAAGCAAACTCCACCATGCATGTACATTGCCCTCCTCCCTCTCTTGCTCCGTCCGTCATGGAGTTTGCAGGCTTTGCAGGCCTACATCATTGTGATGCTTCGACGGTCCCGACGGTGGAATCGGCGTTCCTTTCGGCAAGAACCCATAGAAGAAGCCTGAATTCTTCTCGGTCGACGTCGGTTTGACATGGAAAACTTGCGCAGTCCTAGAGCCATGGCAGCAGGAGATGCAGAAGAGGAGGAACACAAGTAAAACTGAACCCTTTCCGGTACAACCCATTTGTCAAAACTGAGAGAAGAGGAACTTGGTACTAGCACTAATAAATCAGGGAAGGAGAAAGAGGAGGTACCAAGGAAGATAAGAAGGGCGAAGGATGCTCTGATGAAAAATAATAGGGAACTGTCATGAAGCGGAGAACTGGACGCCAATAAATGTGTTGTCTGGGGTCGCTACGTGCGCTTGAGGGACCTCTTATATGTGAGAAGGCAGAAGCTTGAAATGAGAAGAAACATGGAGGGCGTTAAGTAATTAATTAATTGAACGGCAGAGAGGGAGAGAGAAGAGATACAAATATATACACACACATATACATACTTACATACATATAGCAGAGCAGGAGATCTTTGTCCGGAAGCTGCTGTTGCTGCTGCTCCTGTATTTTTAATATTCTATAAATTGATGGTAGATTTGAGAGAGTGTACGTGCTTTGTTGCATAACGATGGCAGGAGCTTTTCTTGAGTTCGACCATTAAGATTGAAATCTTAATAAAAACCACAAATATCATGTTATTCTCCCACTTAAGTCATTGTTTTCAGTTGAGTGTTTTATCATGAACTTTGGCAGGTACCAAGTACTCCTCCTTTCCCCACCACAGAAGTATGGTATCATCTTAAAGAAAAAAAACCCATGAAAATATGGCATAAAGGTGGAAGGAATTCCGAGAGTATGAATGAAAAGCAGACATATATATCAAAGGGAAGACAGAGAAATGGAGGAAAAGGGGTGCACAAAGTAAACGCAGATGTGATTAGTAATGGGTATTGTCTCGGAGTTGGGTGAACTGATGGGGCCACATCCATGGATTTCAATAAATCAATGGCCGAACTACAAGGAATTGCAACTGTTGCTTCATCCATGAACAGAAACAACTCTGCAACTGTTGCAAACATATTTTGATTAATTCTACTAGTTTGGTCTAGTTCGGTTTAGTTCTGTCCCATTAAGCTAGTGCATCCTGAATCTTAAACCTTATCTTCAGGCTTAATCCAATGCCGCCCACGTGTTCTTCCTTCTTCTAATTACATGCATGCTGATAGATATGTTGCACGCCAGCCAACCCAAAGGTCGACTACGATTAATCCAACGCATTAACTCATCGGTTTGCCGCGAGATCATAACTCCCCAGGGCTACGGCGACAGGCGGACGCGAGCGGGGCCGGAGATGATAGACGGACACGTGTTGGACCACCGCCTTTCTTCAAGAAGAAGCACTTGCTTGCTTGGGTGTAGGGGCCGTCGCTCTGGAGCGTTCTTCTTGCTCATGGACGGCAGCCGAGGTAGGTTTATTTATTTATGGCTTCACATGTGCCTGCACGAATTCAAAACATACTTGTACACTCTAGTACTGTAGAGAACAAGGCTTTAGGTTTAATCCAAGAAGAAAGAAAACCCCTACCGTTACGAGATAGAAAACATAAAAATAGATCTGTACGTAGGTCCTTACAATATTATTTTTTCATGTACGTACCTAATATATTTAAATATTTTACAAAATAATTAAGTATATTGACCAATTTCAATATCTTTAAATAAAGAACAATACTTGTTTCAAAATTTTATTTTAAAAAATTATCATGTATTTATGGTCATACAATGATAATATCCAACAATTACTTCTACCTTTTTATGTATTTATAAGAAAAATAAGACCTGGTATAAGAAATTTAACCTCGACATCGAAAAAAAGGAATGAAACTCAAATTATACCGGACTGCATTTAATGAAAATAATTTTCCAATTCTTCGATATTAGTAGTGTTTTTGTTTAAATCTGAATACTAAGATATTATTTCGTTCATATGCTCCGTTAAAGCAACAGACCAATTATATATGTCGTCTTTTTTACGCTTAAATAAGAGGCAAAAGAGGATGATGATATGGATCGCAGCGGTGGTGTTACGTCACATTATTCTTCGACAATCCATTGCAAAGTGATCAATACAAGTCAACAATTTCACCTATTAAAGCCTTGTTCTACTTTTCCAAGCGTTGGTAATGGGCGGGTTGAATCTGTTGATTAATTCGACCAAATCCATTATTTTCAGGTTTGGGTCAATATCTTAATTAAACTTGGTTCAGGTGACAAGTAATTAGAACTTCTAACTCATTAACCTGTTAAGAATTATAAATGTATTATTTTTATTTTTACGTGGCTAATGAATATTTAACAAGCTCAATATTGGTCTCCATTTTGAATTATGAGGATTTTTACATGATTTTTAAATTAAGCTTCGAGTTTAATACCAAATGAAAATTTAATCAAGCTACAACAAATCTATACATAACAAGATATTTGTAATATGTTTGACTGACTTTGATCTTAAGATGTTCTTTTCTCATTGTCTTGTGTTATGCATATGTTTTTTTGGTTACTTTTAAAATCTTGTTGCATCTGCTTAATTTCTAATAATCAACCATAATAATTCAATTGACTGGGTGTAAAGATACTTCGACTTTAAAAATAAAATAAAATCGAATACTGAGAAACGTAAAAATACTGCTATCATGAAAAGAAAACCAGCAGATTTCGTGGTTTTCTACCAGAACATGTAACCACAGATGCTTAAATGCCAAAGTAGTGCTTCACAGGCAATAATGGTCTTGGGCCTCACCTTGCTTGTAAGACAAGGGACCTGGATTATTGCCTCTCAAATGGGCCGAGGCCCGAAAAGGTCCAATTCTCCATTGACCGCAGGGAGCCGTGCAACGTCGACGTCTGCAAGTGTTCCTGGATAAATAAAAATAGATAAAGCTCCAAGGAAAATAACAGCACATGCTGAAGAAGGAGAAAACAAACACAGATTAAAAATAGCATGTTATGACATGCAATAATGCAGTGGATGGTGGATGCCAACCAACAAGCAGGAAGACCCAAGTCGTTATCTGTGCACAAGATCAGATCAAATTTAAACCAGAGAAGAGCTGGTGGAGGTTGACCAATTCATAAGATTGAAACCAAAGAGGTTACGACTATTCAAAGAGAGAAGAGAGTCAGATTCATGCAGGTACGTACCACTTTCCAACTAATGTGACGTCCTCACATGAAGAAAATGAAGGATATAGATCATAGACTGTTGACTGATTCCTGTTTTGGCGTTCCACCATCAATTCAAGTCCACAACCAATACGCGACCCGCTTCCAATAAATAATCTCCAGGAGACAAAAGGAAAAAACACAAGCAGATCGACAACTACCATTGATACCATGGGTCCGTTTGTTTACAAGGAAATTATTTGATCAGTGGCAGCTGAACAGTGCACGCTCAATAATAGAGTGGTGTGTGATTAGAAGACTAAAATGTAAAAGAAGAAGTGGCAACAAAGTTGAATTTTTTATAAGATCAATATTGCTCTTGCGCGCGTGCAGTCACGTATTTTGCAGTTTTTTAGAATGGATTTTTTCTTCTTCTTTTTTCAAATTTGATGATATGATAATAAAATTAAAGAGAAAAGAAAAAACTCATCTGAGAGAGTTTCTTTTAGTTTCTCATTCTGTATAAAAAACTAAAAAAATAAATAAACTGTCCCTCAAACTCAAATGCCTGGCAAGTAATCTCTTCTCACGTAAGCTTTCTCTTCATTTTAATCAATTGATTTTCACTTAAATGTACACGTTTCAACTTGTTATAAAAGTCAAGTACAATCTTCTAAGCTTAAGTTTCTACACATCTACTCGATTAAAAATAAAGACGTACAATTAATTGTAAGACTTAAAGAGTACGTGTTGAAATGATGTAATAATACAATGATAGATGGGACGAGACTTAAAACAAAAAATTCCTACGCTCTTAAGAAATTGATTTTGTAAAGATTAGATTCATTTAGAGACAAAAATCTCATGTGTTAGATATATATAGGGATTACTGAAATAAGTTGGTTATAGAAAGCAAGTTAACAAAAGGCTGAAAAAACAACTTAAGCACATCAGTTGTAGCAATCTCTGGTATACTTAAATTTCAGTCCAAAACTACATATGCAGGTGAACTTCCAAGTTTCCGACGACAAACCAGATTCAAAGGGAAAGTTATCTGACACGATTTATAAGCCGATGCTGAAGGTCCAAACGTTGAATAGAAAAGTAAGAAAGAGAGAGAGACCTGATAGGGTGAAAAAGGTGCACTTGTTAATTACCAATCTCAGTGTGGTGCAATCACAGCACGAAATGATTCATACTCATCACATCAACCGGCTTCCTCATATTTTGCCAAGTTTCTTAATTTTTACGCCAGCAATGTCGATGTATCGTAGACACGGACACCCAAAAGCACGCGCGAGGACCAGAGCTCATGCAATTAAATAAAGGAAGTAGGTCGGCCGGCAAATTGAGGAGGAGGATTCCGGCCAGCTCTCTCTGCGACGGTCACGCACTCGTGACTTATCCGATGAATCAGGCAAGAAACAAGGAACACTCAACTACTGGTTAAACCTTTAAAAGGAAAAAGGAAAAAAGGTACACGGGATGGAATAATTTATTTATATTAATTAAATTTAAAATAAAGCAGAAATCATTATGAATCGTGATTAACTGATTTTGAACTTAATGTTGTTAATAATTCAACGATCGATGAGGGATATAACGGCAAGATTGGACGGGTAACAGGCAAGCAACACAACAGCCGTGTGCGGTGGAGAAAGGCAGGCATCAAGCACAGATATATATATATATATATATATATATATAAAATAAAAAAGAACTTGTGTGGCAATGGTAATAGTATAAGATGTTGACCGGAGATGAACAATTACACGGTACTTTAATTAAGCATCCATGGCAAGGTTAGCCAACCCCACACCCACGTAGAACGATATTGACCAAACACCGAAAGACCCCTCCGTCCATCCCGAAGCACGATCTCCTCCCTCAAACTAGAAAAAGAAAAAGGAAGGATACCGAATTTCCTACGTGACGTCAACTCCCTTTGACCATAGAACCTAGGATAAAAGGCACACCATCCACCGCGCCACGGCAGAGAACTGAACCAGTGACGGAGGGAGAGCAGATCGATGGGGAGGAAAGAGGAGCTGAGCGTGAACGTGCCGAGCTTCTTCCGGTGCCCAATTTCTCTGGACGTGATGAAGTCCCCCGTCAGCCTCTGCACCGGCGTCACCTACGACAGATCCTCCATCCAACGATGGCTGGCCGCCGGCAACAACACGTGCCCCGCCACCATGCAGGCCCTGCACACCACCGATCTCGTCCCCAACCACACCCTCCGCCGTCTCATCCAGATTTGGGCCCATCCCGCTGCCGCCGCCACCACCACCACCACCGTCGTCCACGATCCCCAGGACCTCATCCTCCAACTCCTCTCCTCCTCCCCCGACCCCCTCCCTGCCCTTAGGAAGCTCGCATCGATAGCCAGTGACCGGGACGGAGTCGACCGGATGGTGAAGATCGACGGATGCGTTCCTGCTCTCAACGGCGTGATTGCTGGGGAGGGGAGGAGAAATTTGGAAGCCTTGGACTTGGCCGTCGGAGTTCTTGCCCTTGTTCTCGACAAGAGCAAGGATGATGCCATCATCGTCAAACATCTTGTACCTTCTTCTTCCCTGGAAACGATATCTTCGCTTCTCGCTCTGATCAAGAGCGAGAACACGAGTCCGGTGTCCAAGACGAATGCCATCAATGTGCTGATAAAGATCTCCTCTTTAGACACCGAGTCTAAGATTATCGTGGCAGGAATCGATGGAATCCTCCGAGAGCTCGCCAGATTACTGGTGGATTGTGATCAGAAAACGTCGACGACGACAGTTACGGACGCGTGCCTCTCCTGTCTAATCTGCCTTTCCTCGCCGAGACGAAACCGGGCTCAAATGGTTCGCCTCGGAGTCGTCGAGTCTCTTGGAAAGCTACTGTCTCATCGATCGACCCCAACGGAGACGGCGGAGAAGGCGCTGAAACTGCTGGAGACGGCGTCGACGTGCACGGATGGGAGGGCGGCCATCTGCGAGGAGGCCGACGTGGTCGTGACGGCAGTGGTGGGGAGGATGATGAAGGTGTCGCCCACAGCGACGGAGCACGCCTTGGTGGTGCTGTGGAGTGTCTGCCATCTGTTCCGGGACCGGAGAGCGCAGGAGGCGGCTGCTGTAAGCAACGGATTGACGAAGATTCTGCTTGTCATGCAGAGCAACTGCTCACCAGCGGCGAGACAGATGGCCGGAGACTTGTTGAGGATCTTCAGAGTTAATTCCAAGACCTGCCTTGCTTCTTATGACAGCAAAGCCGCGCATATCATGCCCTTCTGAGGATTGATTACCTTCTCCTCCTACGGCCCCCTTCTTGTCCATCACCAGCGCCACACATCAGCATCAATTCCCCTTTCTTTTCTTTTCTTTTCTTTTGTATTCGGATTACTAATTTTTTGAAGAACTGGAGTCATCTAATTTGAGAAAATTTTGATCGATCTGCCTCACAGTGGAATTATTTCACACAAATTTCATTTGAACTCATACCACTCGACTGAATGGTTGGTTCTGTAATATTCAGAGAAAAGCTGAAAGATCCGGTTTTCGTTCATTCGTTCGCCACGGATTAAGACTACAAATGAAACACATCTACGTATCTGGTATTTTGCTTTCTTAAATTCTAAACATCGACTAACTAGTGTTCATCGTTGAGAAACACTAGTTATCTTTCATCAGCTTAATGTTAACATTAGAAATTAGATCTCAAACCCAAAATTTTTGGAGAACTTGACGAGTTCAGAAATTCTTAAACGACGTCGAAAAGGGTGCCTAAGAGAACAGATACTTAAAATAATGAAAGAGTATATTGGCTCAAAAGTGAGTTGACGAAAAAAGGAGTTCCAGGTACTTCACCATTGGATGGGTACTAGCAATTTCAGACTCATGCCCTGAAGCACGTATTCCATGGCAACTTCGTTAAAAATAGGAAATCTTCTACGAATGCCAATATTTTGTCGAAGGGTTGGTATAATCTTGCACATATTGGTCAGCATCTGGAACAAGGCAGACAAGCAAAAAATTGGAGGGAACCGACCAAACCATTCTATTCCAGTTAATCCACTCCAGCGGAAAAGTAGAAGAAAAGGGAGGATGATGATCATCTTCGAAAGTGGACAGCATTGACCGCAACCGCTGAAATGGATCGCACCCAGCTCAAAGACAAAACGAATCTAATTTTAATTAGTCAGGATTCTATGATTTCTTTTTTTCTAGAAAGATTTAAAAGCAGGTGACGGCATATTTTAACTCTAGGACAAATTAACATCCGATTGATTCATCCATCTTCTACTGGGAGGTTCAAGCGTTTAACCACTGAATTTGTTTCGAAAAAAAAAAATTTCAAAGTCAAGAACCGACAAAGAAATGACCATGCTTCTTCCACCTCTTGGACGACGAAGACTAGTCTTTGGCTGAATGGAAATAATCCGATCGATATTTTGTACTACGGCCGAAGATGTAAATTCATTTGTTCTACAAAGTAATCTCATTTCTTCTTTCTGATTAGGCAACTATGGCACATGAACCACAGGGTATACTCCTATTGACATCACGAGCAAATTTGATCTCCTGTACAGACATGGGAACAGTACTACTGCCACCCCCTTCGCTGGAATAGCTACCAGCGTTTCAATCGACTGGGATATATCTTGAGGTCAAAAGGGAAGACGAAACAAATCTCCCTTCAGATCGGGGCATCCAGAGTTCAACTAATATTGTATTGTTTATTCACTTGTAATCAAGACACTATCTTTGCCAAAGAATCATCTAACTTCTACCGACTCTTTTGTTTTCACCAGTAACGACAATTTTTTAAAGTTTTCCCGTAACTTCTAATTGAAAATCAAAAGCTTTCCCTGCCGAATCAAATCTGGAACATGCATTTCTGGATGGATGGTTGAGATGGTTGACAGTCATAATGTGATCCAAAGGACCACAGGACATCCATCGTCGAGCGAAGCCATCTTTCGACAAATTTCCATTTCAGGAACTAATGCTGCTTTGATATACTTTTAGCAGTAGGCCCAACATTATGTGTTGGTTGTTGCTGCTTTTCCACCAATTAGGTAGATACATACAGACTTGAAGTTGAGGAAAAGAAAGGGTTGGATTTGAAATTCTCAAGTTAATTTTTCGTGAAAATCAGATTGACGGTATTTCTTAAACCAAAGAAATTGACTGGAAAATAAACAAAATGCTAAATTTCCTTGAATTCGAACTCCCATTTTCTGACTATACTAATTTTATTTTTCCTAATTGTCCTAATTTTTGTAGTATGTACAAACAAACCTTAAAATGCAAGTATGTGACAATAGAGAAGAAGGCCCATTAGCATGTAAAATTTCTCGATAGAAGAATATTGATGGACATATATAATGGAAAATTCTGTAGTACCGTCTCTCAAAGAAATAACTACATTTTTTTAGTTAAATCTTATCTTTCATGCATTTGAATGGACTCTCTCTCTCTATACATACATACATATATAAACAGAAAATATGTGAAAAAGCTCTTCTAGAAAGATAAAAAATGGTAGAGAACGAAAACAGAATTAACTAATCACGGAAATCTCTGGCTTTAGAAGAAGAGGGCAGACCAGAGAATTGGGTCCACACAAAGAGATTGATGCGTCCAAACTACATAAATCCATTAAATCACGACAATGTGATTTGGACCAATCTCTTTCTCATCCTTGTTGGAATATGAACAAGGAAGATGAACCACCAGTACAAATGATGCACAATAGCAAGCATGTGCAATCAATTGGTCTTTTGCATAGAAAACAAAAAAGAAACAATCAAACAAGCAGAAAAAGGTGAAGGATAGCGTAGAGTCATCGATGGAGATATATGTATGGTCTGGTTGTCTTCTGTTTGGATCAATTGAACTACTATTCAATCAGAGTTGCACGTTTAATGGTGGGACATGCAAAATCATACTCTGCAATTGCTTAAGTCTGCCAGCTTTTGATTTGATTTACCCCTCAATAATGATTAAGAAAACAATTGGAATTCTCGTTCCCGCAATTTCAATTTTTTGATATATTTTGAAACCACTAAAGAAAAACTCCAACGGAAGAAAACAATAAGACGATCATACCCAAGAAGAACAGGAATTGCAGTATTTTACAGAAAACAAACTCCACCAAAGCCATCGACCTGTTCAATCCCAAAAAGTAAGTACGTACTTCACACCTTATTTTGGCAGAACACCCTCCCTACGTATGGTTTGCCGAATTGGTTGCTGATACGGCACCAAGCTTGGGACACAACACAAGTTTTGGGAACTCACAAATGCCAGTGTTGCATTTGTGTAGATCATATTGATTCAGACGAAAACTATTTTAGACACGTCCGCCATCCTTAAACTGCCCCATAAAGTCCATGAAAAATACTCCAAATTTTTCAAGCAAAAAAGAAGAAAATTCAAATGATGCCCGCCCTACATGGAATCGAACATGAAATCTTTGACACTAAATCCATTTTAACTGAAGAAAAGGGATTCAAACTTCAATAATTGAGGAGAAGATTTTTCACATTTATTTCACAGACCGTAATTAGAAACTGTAAATAGATAAAATTAGTTTGATGAACACGGACAATGAGGTGCATGCATGGTCGACGTTGTGTTTGGTCAATGAAAGAAGAGAAATCGTGCTATGGTCCTGGGCACTGCTAGAGAAATGCGACATTTTTTCTGAGCAAGTGCACATGTATCTGGTGCGCAAAGTGGAATGTTCTTTTCCACTAGCATTCTTGTGTAACAGAATTTGGACCCCAAATTACAGGGCGAAACCCTAACGAAAGAAGAGGAGTACAAACGATAAAGCAATAAAAGCAGTTCGAATCGACCAACTCGCAGGACTCATAATTTTCCAGGGAAAAAAGAATAAAATGGGCAAATTAACATACACAAACGAATATTCGGGGCAAATTAAAATCAAATGCAACAGATTTCACATACGAATCCCTAGACACCAGTCATGAACAAAAATCCACGCAACAGTGACGGAACGGATCTGAGAAACGGACAATTCGTTACCTGTTGGGAATAACCCGGAGACATCGTGAAACTTCAACACGAGCATTCCAAGCATCGAAGCGGAGACTGAAGATTTGGGGATGGAGGACGGGAGGAAGCAAAGAGAAAGTGGCATCTGTTTCGTAGCGGAAATAGCGGGAACTCGTTTTGGAAGCGCAAAATAGAGAGGATACCACCAGAAACCGTGTCAATTAACGACAAAGTTAAAGTTTATAAGCAGGTGATTTTTATAGATAATCTAAATGATCCATTAATTTCGATGAAACGAAACTCTTTCAGGTTGTGGATCAATTTTTCAAGCACTGTCGATAATCTTATTATATTTGAAATTTATGAGATTTATCTTTACATATTGTCTAAGGTAAAATATTTCATAATTAAGCTTAAAATCTCGTAATCAACTGGTAAACCAATTATAGGATTGCGCCATTCCACATGCAAATACAATTAAGTGAATTGTGACCACAATCTATCATATAAAAAATATTTGTTTTAGATTTATCGCAATCAACTCAATTTTCATAAATTTTTTGACCGTAATCTTACCGAAGTTTAAAGCAGCAACAGTACAAGAGTGTTTTCTATTGTTCATATCACAAGCAGCGACGAAAAGAATATGATTATCTGACTCTGAACTTTTGATTTCAAGTTGATCTTGATGACAAAGGTCACTACTGAAAATATATAATCAGTATATTACAAAAGCATCCTTTATTCTAAAAATATAATTAGATAATTAATTAATTATAATGCAATCTATCATATGACAAATTCATTCCAATCTGAATTATATTAATCGTTAACTTTTATTAAAAGTTTAATGGTTTGAATTTAGTGAAAATTCAAATGTAAATGGCGGTGCTTCCACTACGGTGTAATCAATCAAAAATGAAAATAATATCCACATTGATCCATAAGCTGCACAGTGCCAACCCAACAGAAAATAAAGAAAGTACATTTTAGATGAGAATTAGCTATAATAATTTAATTAATTAAGAATAACGATCTTCATGATTTCTTCAAATGGTGGTGAACATAAAAATCATTATTATGAAAAAAACTGTCCAGATGATATGCTATTTCTCATAAACCATGGTATTATGTACACTACCATGCAAAATGCAAGGGTAGAATCAGAAAGACAATCGAATAAAATAACAAATAAAAAATTATACGTGCAAAATAAAATTTAAGATTAATTGATTTTCCAAAAAAATTATCATTACTCAAGCATTACACGCCACGCGAAAACAAGGAAAAGAACAAGAAAGGGAGGAAAAGAAAATTCAAGCTTCTCACGAAAAGAGAAAGAAAGAGGAATAGAAAAATCAAGCTTCTCACGAGTTTTCACGTTATGTTTCGGATCGGTGCAGATCAATCAGGTGAACGGTTCTGCAGAGGCTTATCGGGTGGCCGGATATTGTATTTTTTGTAAACCTCACCATGGTTCTCAGACCACCAAGTTTCTGCTTGATTCTCCCCAAACCTACTCCGACTGCAAAAAAAGAAAGAAAGAAAAAAACAAAAAATTGTCTTTGAGAAATCTCGATCACAGCATTACATCCTACTGATTCTGAATTGAAAAAATATAAAATCAGTGTTTTGTTAACGTCCTGATTGCAATCAGAGAATAGCCCTCGAAAGGGACAGAAGGACATTTTTCAGATGAAATCATGCATTTGTGTAAGCATATATATTGTATTAATTCAACAGGGAAGGTAATGTATTGAATCCATTATAATAAGACAACGAGAGCTAATAAATCAGACTTAAATTTGTCTATGAATCATATTTTTATCCATGTATGTATTCTCTTTAACGTTCTGTTAAATACAAGAAAAGAATTTCAAACCGTTTTCTTACCAATCCAGTTTCACTTCCAAATAAAAGTTTGAGCGATAACTCAACCATCTTTCATTTCTAGTTTTCCAAAGTTCCTCTAGGTAGAGATGTCGATAGGTCAGACCGGTCCAGCCTGACCCAATATACAGGTTCGGCCGAAAAAATGAGACAACCCAATCTGGCGAGCTCGTACAAGTCGGGCCTAGCCCAACCCACTGGCTTGCTTGTATAATTTTTTTTAAATATGTAATTTTTTTATTTTAATTTAAAATCAAAAAATAAATATAAAAAAATTATAAAAAAAAATCAAAAAAATTAAAAATTCTAGACCAACCCAAACCGACCACAGGTAAATTTTCTAATATATTATAACTCGGCCTAATTCAATTTTTTAAATTAAGTTGGATTAGGCTAAGTTGGTCTACAATGGCCTAACTCATTTGACATATTTACCTCTGGGTGTCCATAAAAAAAAAAAAACTGTAGCCAACTACTATTTTAATTCTTTAATTTATAAAATAATATCTACTTGCATGATTAATTAATCTATAATATAATCTATTGCATTTAAAGTTTCAACCTAATCTAATGAGTTACATTCACTATTAATTTTTATAGAAAATTAAACAAAAATTGTTGAATTATAAGACCCTTATATCAAATAGTGACTATTTAATATGATTTCATTTTTCCCTCCTATGTATTCATTTGTGAAAATGAGAGCACATTAGTTGTATGCAACTAATTTGGCCCTTTCCAAAAATCAAAATGAATTTTTTAAAATCTTAAATTTATTTTCAATATTATGCAATCTTGAGATACTTTTCCACTAGTGTTGATGAACTAGAACATGGGGATGAACCTTAAAAATCCAACTTCTCACTCTTGTGCATATTCATATGAGACTAGCAGCTTTACCAATTCCTGTCAGCAAGACCCTTATCCACTATATTAATCGCAACAACCCTCGCCCAAGGGCCTTTTTGTGAATTACCAGAAATTTCTCTAATCTAATAAAACAAATATCATATAATTTAAATCAAAATACTAATCAATTGTAACATTTCAAGTTCAAAATCCTTGACAATTGAGAAACTTTTATATGATAACTCCTTGATTTTTGTAACATTTGAACTTTAAACCAAATCTTAAAAATGATATCTATGATTTTATAATGTTGTCTATTTAAATCTAAAAATAAAATTGAAATATTATCACTCCTATTCCTATAACTTGTTTGAAAGAAAACCATAATTCTGTTCCTGAATACAAATTATTAAGCCTCGTCTAGAATGTATTTGTTATATTCGGAAACTAACATTATCATAAATAATCAAAATCACATATTATTTTTCTTACTTTTTTTGTATAAATCAAACAGCTCTTGAAGAGGATGGACCGAGCAATGACTATGTTGTTCCATTGTGCCTCAAAAATCATAGATTAGATTCTTAAGAAATAACCACCTCTTTTTATAGAGATAATGTTTCCTACAATCAAATCTTTTCTAGGCTTAAATTGGCAGAAAACTCTTGCATTAAGTTTATCCTTTTTAATTTGAATCAACAATAATAAAATACTTCACTACATATAGTTTGGACATGCTTTCACATGTAATATATAATCTCCTCAAAAAGTTGAAAATATAATCCAAATGAATATTTTAGTTAATCTCATAAACAATGAAGGAAAAAAGTCGCAAAACCAGATGAACTACTGCAAGTATTTGTTGAAAGCCAAACTTATTCACATATGCCTATTGAAAACTTTTCTCCATTTTGACAGGTAGGAAATTCATGATGCGATCAAGATGAGCAAAAAATTAAAATAATCTTCCGCTGTGTATGGCAATGGAAAAGCTTGTATCTAATGGTACCAACTACTCTTCAAAAAATAGCACAAAACTATTCAGTTTAGAAGTGAAAAGAGTGTCATCAAAAAAATCCTTTTAAAATCAGTGGTGATCATGTTGTAGAGGCTATTCTCCATGGTGCAAATAGGCAACAGAGAAATCAGATATGGAAGAATACAAAAATAAATGTAAGAAAGTAAAGTAGTTAAAGACTCACCTAAATCGGACACGCTTTAGATCCCTAGTTCCATCTTGAAGAGCCACAAGGGTGATATACACACCAGGCTCGTATTGTTCCAGCCATTCTGTCTCAACTTGATGACTGGTAGCTGATGTTTGAATCCCAGATTTGAAGCCATTTGCAGAACCGTGAAATCCTTCAGGTCCTTTCAATTTAGCAATGTCAGTTGTACTTCCAGATAGTGGCATTCTTCCGTTACTGTTTGGTTGCAAAGTGGTGAGATTATCTTCCCTTCCGTCATAATTAGAAATTCTTAGCTTTTGAAAGATACCACTTGTTTCATTAGCTTCAGGTGCATCTCTAGAAACTTCAACTTGGTTTGACATTCTAGTCTGCACCATTATGGAAGGCACATGCAAACCTTGATTAGAATCTTCACTTAACGGTGCAATTCTATTTAAGTTAGCCTGATGAACAAAATTCAGATTGATCCCCTTTGGGCTAGTTGGCACATCTACTGGTCTACTATCATCTCCATCATTAAACCCAGAAGGAAGCTTTTTAGCCATGTCTTTGAGCTGCACAAAATTTAGGAATGGCAATGGCAACTCTTAATAAAAAGGCATCTAAACATATCAATAGATCATCTTACAAATCAAATTATATTTTTTAATATAAGCAACTAATAACCTAAATATTGAAATGAAAAAGTGAATGGATTTAGGAGATCTTTTCAACCAAAAGAATGCCATAGGACATATTTATTGGAAAATTTTCAAATACTGTTTTTCCAGTTCTAACAGTTTTATTTTTTAAATAATACAGGATAACAAGACAACCAACAAAAAAGAAAATACATATCAAACGAACAGCAAGAAAACATTGAAAAATAAAGATAAAAAAAATGCTACTATTGCTAACTATGGCAGAAAACTTCTCTATATTTATTTAAGAGTTTCTTATTTTCAATAAATAAGAAAAAATTTAAGCATAGGGAACCAAGTTATATTTTGATTTAAAGCAACTCATGATGCTGAAGGTGTCATGTAATTTTGTTGAATAATGAAACTTCAACTAAAAAAATGCACCATCCACTGACTATTTGTGAAACGTTCGATTACTTGGTAAATCTTCTTGCATTTCATACACAAACAAATATGACACTTATTTCTTAACTTTTCCACATTAGACCAAAGAAACCTAGATCAGTAAATGGAGTACATGAAAAATGATTTGGCAAACAATCACAAGCATGGCTTATTAAGCAGACTATTATAGTAGACTTTAGATCTTTACACCTAGAAGAGAAAAGCATATCAAATAAAAGTATAAAACTTCCACAGATTGATGAACAGTCCACATGCGTCTAAGATGTGCACCTGTGCTGTAAGTGATTTCATAACTTGTTTTGCAGTTTTTGACCTGGCAGATTCATCTGCAGCAAGTGTCATAGCTTTCTCAGCTTTCAGTTCTGATTTCTGTAACTCAGCTTCTTGTTGTTCGCACCGTCTCATTAGACTTTCAACCTTCCAAATACCAAAACATATAGGAAATAAAACATGAAAAGACAATGGATAAAGGACTAAAGAACAAGACCATACCTGGGCACGCAATTTCTGAACTTCTTTATTCAAATTATCATTCACTTCCTTCAGGCTATCTGAAGCAGAAAGTGGGGTGCCAGTTTTTAGTGAGAAAGGTGACACAGACCTTGAATTGCTTCCAGGTGTTGCAAATGAATATACTGCTTTTGTACCAATGGTGCCGAGAGCTACAGATTTCAAAGGCTTAGTATCTGCCTTCTCATGCTTGTCTTTATTTTCACGTAAATATGATGTAGCACCCTTCTTATTGTTAATACCACTAGATTCTAGAACGTTTAATTTCACATGACAAGAATCACAAACTCGGTATGGCTTGGCAGGGTTAGGAGATAATGCAGCTTTTGTTGCTTTCTTGGAGCTACATGAATGACAAAATACAAGTCCACAGTTGTAGCAATTATGTCTTTTTCGTGTAAATCCAAAAGCTAGTCTGCAAGACGAGCATTGAGACTGTTCTGCACCAGAAACCCACTTATGTTGACATATGGCGGCTGTGAAATTTGAGCCACATGAAATATGCTTCACAGGTCTATCCTTCAATGCTTCAACTAGAGTTGGTGTTTTTCGGTCTTCAATGTCACCATGGCCTAATCTTCCATTGGCTCCCTTCCCCCATGTGTAAACCTCATTTTTTACAGTTAGAACTGCTACATGGTATGAGCCACAAGCAATTTCATCAACACACTCGCCAGCAAGCTTATCTTCCACAGAACAAGGTGATTTTCCATCAGAGTGGGGATTACCAAGCTGACCATAAACAGTGCTTCCCATGGTAAAAACATGTCCAGATACGGTCAAGCCAACAGTTAGGCTATGCCCACAGGCTAACCTGTGAAAGTTGTGATCTATAAGAGAAGGCACACATGTGGGTTTAAGTCGTGTATCCTTATCACCATGACCAAGACGATACTTGTCACCATCTCCCCAAGTGAACAACTTCCCAGATATTAAGGTACTACTGGATTGCGTTACAAAAACTTCTACTATGGCAGCAGTATGCCACACACCACATGCAACACTAACAGTCCTCAACCCCAGCAAAGATTCCACTTCCCTAGGAGATGCAGCATTTTCTCTGTTACCATGGCCCAGGACACCAAAAGTTCCATCACCAAATGTAAAAAGCTGACCAGCTGATGTTATCAAGGCAGTGTGCCAAACACCACAGGATACATACGTAACTTGAAGCCCATCTAATGGTCCTGAAACTCTTCTAGGTATGCAATGACTAACATTAACATTATTACCATGGCCCAAAAGGCCGGCATGATATGAACCATCTCCCCATGTAAAGAGCTCACCAACAAAGTTAATAGCACAAGTATGAAATTCCCCGCAAGCAACAAAATCAGATGTGGTGGAAGACAAAGATTCAACTAGACAAGGTTGAGTGGCATCTGTCCCAACACCATGACCAAGACGTCCCCCAGATTCTTCACCCCAGGTGAAAACCTCTCCTTGTCTTGTTATCAATGCAGCATGCCTTACGCCACATGCCACATATTGTACATCTAAAACTGTATTGGACTCCAGTGGTCTAGGTAAAAGAACATCAGTTCTTCTATTGAAAGGAATGCCAAATTTATCATCATTCACCTTGGCATAAGTATCATTTATCACCTCCCCCCACAGATAAACATCCCATAGAGAATCACATTCATCTGGGGCAGAGCCATAACTGGATGTACTAGGCACACTAGAGACACTAACTCTGAAAACATCTGAAGAAGCCCCTTTCACGTGCATATTTGCTGCATCTGACCTTTCTGAAGAAGACTTTTCGGTACTAATTTTGGGTAAATTGCTTAGATGTGGATTGCTCTTTGGTGAACAAGAGTCTCGCGAGGTACTTGTGGAACTGTCACTGAAACTGTTGGAACTTAAATCTCTGCTATCCTGTAAAGAGTCCAATCACATTGTTTAAGAAACATTGATAATTAGAAATAAATATATGATAGCAAACCCTTCAAACAATTTTGGTGGACAACATCATGAGAATTTGTAAGAAGAATCGATAACTCAATGACATTGCAATTCTTGTTGAAGCAAAAGATCAACATCTTTAGAATGAAATGATTACTTGTATTAAAAAGATTGCTGAGGAAATTTTAGGAGAATCATGTGGGATACTTCTACTAATTAAAGAAAGCAATGGAATGAAATGTACAAAAGATAATAAAAAAATAAAAAGTAACATAAATCTTACCATAAATGTAGAAATAAGGAAAATTTAGAGAAGTATAAGCTAACAAAAAGAAATGTTAAGAAAATTGTTAGTGAAGTTAAAAATAAGACCTATAAGTAATTTTATGATAATTTGAATACAAACAAGGATAAACTATATAAATTGGCTTAGGCTAGAGAAAGAAAATCTAGAAATTTAAGTCAAGCGTACTAAAGATGAGGTTATATAGTTCTAATATATGAAAATAAAATAAAAGATAAATGGTGTAGGTATTTTAGTAAACTTTTTGATAAACCTACCATAGGACATTCTTACATACAAAATTTGTGTAGCAGCACAAAAATATAAATTATAGTAATTTTAGAAATATTAGTAGTTTGGAGATAGAAGAATACATTAAGAAAATGAAATGTAGAAAAACTATTGGACCGGATGACAGAAGAAGTCATTAAGAAAAATAAAATGTAAGAAAACTATTGGACCAAATGATATTCTTATTAAAATATAGAAGTGTATGAGTGAAGTAGAGATTAAATGGTTAACAAAGATTTTTAATATAATTTTAAAAATAATGAAGATGCTAAATGAATAGAGAAAGAGTTCTTTAATGATTATATTTAAGAATAAAGAAGATATATAGAATTATAATAATTATCATGGTATTAAGTTAATGAGTTCTACTATGAATCATGGAAAAGGATAATAGAACAAAAATTAAAGCATTTAACTAAAATAATAGAAAACCAATTTAGCTTTATGTTAGGTAGATGAACAATAGAAGTTATTCGTTTACTTAGACAATTAATAGAAAATTTTAAAATTAAGAAAAAAACCTCCATATAATTTTCATTTGTTGGAACATAAGAAATAAGAGAAAATTGTACATTATTCATAAGTAAACAAGATCTTCCTATATAAAGACTACATAGAAGAAACACATCACTCTAGCAATGTGGAACTCAAGCTACTTACAACACAAAATCCTAATACATTATTTACTCTCATACTCCCCTTGGAGCATCCAATCTGCAATAGATTTAATAATTCAATAACTCAACAAACATAACAAGAAATAATAGATACATAGAAGACTATAAAAATCAATTACCGTAACAGAAGTAGCAATAACAACAATAATCTGAGAACTTTATCTTAGAGGATAGAATAATCATTGGTTACATTTTGAAGTATGAAATCAATAGCAATAGATAGTAATTTGAGAATTATATTTTACACAATAGTAGAATAATCATCAAATAATGCAATTCAAGGCAATAGAATAGATAAACACATGGTTAATCCCAGATAGACGTAAAGCTTACGATAAAGTACTTAGAAGCTTATTGTAGTAAGTTTTAAAAAGAAAATGAATACTTATATGATATATTGATATTATAAAAGACATATAAAAGGGTAGTTATTGGTACTAAAATTATAGGAGAAGAAATTAAGAAATTTCCAATAAATATAGGTATAGACCAAAGGTCTTCTCTAAGTTCATATCCATTCTTCTTGGTTATAAATAAAATAAACAAGAAAATCCAAAGAGAAATACCCTAGTATATGCAATTTGCTAATAACATAGTTATAGTTGATGAAAATAAGTTAAGAATTAGTTCTAAATTAAAATTATAAAGAAATACTTTAAGTCCAAAGGATTTAAATTGAGTAAGACAAAAATTAAATATATGAAATGTAATTATGTAAGTTCAATGAAAATAGAAATAATGATGAAAGTATATAATTAGATGGTCATAAGATTCATAAAAGTAAGACTTTTAGATATTAGATGTATAATAAATAGTAATGATGAAATTATAGAGGATGTTATTCATAATATTAAAATAGAATAGATGTAGAGAAATGTTTCTAAAATATTATGTAATAAGAGAATACACTTAAAATTAAAAGAAAATTTTTATAAAATTACTATTCACCCAACTATAGTTTTGGCTTGTAAAACATAATCATATGCAAAAAATTAGTATTGTTGAAATGTATATGCTTAAATAGATGAATAATAATACTATAAGGGATAAGTTAAAAAATGATTTTATTAGAAATAGATTAGGAATGGAGTTAACTGAAGATAATATAATAAAAAATTAGTTTAAATAGTTTGTTTATATCTTTAGGAAGCTAGATGATATGCCAATTAATAAAAGAAAATTAATAAGTGTAGAAGAAATTAAAAGAAATAGAAGACCTACAACTACTTGTTAGGAATTGTGATTAAAAATTTAAATTTATATAATTTAACTAAATATTTGACCATAGAAATACATGGAAGAATAGGATTCATGTAGTGGACTCTATGTAATAAGATTATAGTTTACATTGTTGTTGTTATTTAGAATGTGATTAAATCTTTTATCATTTACAATGCTATAAAAGGGAATGCCAGTTTGCTATAGTTTAGAAGATCAAGTTAAGCTTTTTGTCATTTATTGTGATTTTTTAGTATCATTTAGATGTTTATCTCATTTTTTATCATTTATATCTTTATATTAGTTTTTTTTTTTGTCATTTAGATTTCTCTCAGTTTTCTTGATTTATATGCAATATAAAATAATTAACTATTAATTATGATGTAATCAATTTGCCAAACTAGGCAATCAATTGAACACATGACCACCCCTTGATTATTCCAGGTCAATGTCTAGTCTGATTTTGAAAACATTAATTTTAATTAAGATACCATTTTCAAAAAAAATGAGCACTTTCCATAAAAGGTTGTAATGTTGCCGTTTATTCTAATGATAGGAAAATAACACCATTATATTATTAAAATTGTTTTACTTTGATTTGTAAATCTTTCCATTAGGGTCATCGTAGATTTTTCCTGATTTCTTCCATGTTGACCTTCCACGGGCATGCATTCAACCTCACAGGTCTAGATGTCTAAAATTTACCTAATTTTTTGCTAAATACCTTCAGTGAGATATTAGGAAATAAGCTGTTACATGCCAGACAGAATACTAGAAAAGATGCATGAATAAATATAGTAAAGTATTTACATCAAAATGCATTCCATCCTCACTCCATCCATCAATTTTTGAACGTCTAGATTGACTAGAAGCAATCAATGTCTTTAAACCGGCAAACCAGACTTCAGCTTCAACTTTATCTTTGCATATCTAGTAAAATGACGATGAATATTACCAAGAGTCAGAAAAAAAGAGTAAAATGAATTCCAGATACTGAAATATTGGAAAATACAAAAAGGATCACTAACCAGATCAAGGGATCTCCTTCCACTTTCATATATGAGAGAGAATGACAAGTATTCTTTATCACGACACAAGTACCTTTGGAAAACAACCTAAGAAGAGATACATAGGAAGACTCAGTAGTAAGACATATAAAATTGGATCTCAAATTCTAACCTTGCCTTACATGAAACAAATAGCAGTGCATTTTAAAATCATTGAATGGCATATAAGATGAACTTACAGTTCTCTGTCCTGGAACAATCTTTGTAACCGTTGCTAGCTTTAGTACCTTTTCTCCACCATTTGAAATCCAGATCAGCAAAGACTCATCCTGTATGTTGAGAAAATGTGAAGAACTGTTCAGAGTACTTGTTCTTTTCTTTAATATCACCATTTGCAATAACAATCTTTGCTGCAACTTAGCAAACTAATCACATGAAATCATTTAACAAAATCCCGATCCTTTTCATGGAGGATCATGCAAATACTATCTTTCTTCATCTTCTTGCATGCAGCTCATTTTAAGTTCAGTAAAGCCAACACTTGCCTCTATCAGGCTTGGCCTTTTGTCAGATCTCAAGAGCATTGTGATGGTAATAGTTGGAATATTTATATCCAATCGCTTGCTGGTGGAGTTTTTTTTTCTTTTTGCTTTTACATAATCCAGAAGCAAATAAATATTCTTAGTTGTTGCGACTGCAGAATACAGGAGTTAATTTAAATGAAGTGACTTGAGAAGACATCTGTATAATTGTGCTCAGTCCATCAGCAGTTAAGCTACATGGTTTCCTTGAACTGAATAAAATCATAGTAAACGAAACAAGCATTGATATGCATCTTAAGATACAGAAATGGAATAAAAATAGAAAAAAGTTGACAGTGAATAACAGACAGACCATTCCACTGACTGATTCTACTTTAAGCAAGATCAATTGCAATAAAATTGTAACAAACCAACAGCTTTTAGCTTAAGTCAAAAAGTAAGCATAGTGCTGACATAAGAAAGAAACGGCACACCATTCATCAATCAGGCACATTAACCTTGATGATAGTTATTTTTTTGCATCGGTAATGTTTTTGCATGGATTTAAACTCATAATTTTCTTTCGAAAAGGGCCTTATAAGGAAAGAACACCAACTGTACCATCCACTCTTGGTACCTTGATAATAACTAGTCAGTTCAGAAAACAACCAGCAGTTCTGATGCTGAAGAATATCCGGCACGAAATTGAATGTAATTAACCATGAAAAGTAGTTCAGGAACCACATCCATCACAGTTCCAAATACATAATCAACCCCACAGGGGACCGCCAGACGACCATTCACCATGGCCTTTAATTCTACCACAAGTGTGGCATCCCTTCTCAGGGAAAAGCAGAAGAAATCAGCACTTCAACAGGTAAAACCAACAGAAGAAAAAGACCAAAATAGAGCAACAATGAAGGTTTCAGTCATGAAGATAATCAGAATATCAAAACTCACATTTGAAAGCCGGAAAGGGCAAAACTTTGGCTTCCCTTTACGACCATACTTAAGCAGCTGAGCTCCCTTCTTCAAAGCAACAAGCAACTACAAACCAGAAGAATAAGAAGCATTAAACCTTGGAGAACCTAAACGCCGAATAATAACATTTTACAGCACCATTTCGACAAGCAAGAAGACGCAAAACCAGAAAAACTCACATTGTCAGTATCCCTGTCGGAGTTCCCAGAGCCATGTGGATCTGCCATTCCATGTGAAAGCCACTCGGAACACCGCCGCCCGCACCGGTCGTGCTGCCGGGGCTCCGATCGTCATAGATAACAGATATTTCCCCGGATTCTCATCAATGTCCACTCCTATGTACTCTCCAGCATCTCGAGGATCACCCCTTCCTCTGCATCCCTGGATACACGACGATGACGACGACGACCGAGACAAAGTCTCCCTCTTCCACAGGTGAATAGGGGTGGTGAACTGATGGTGATTTCGGTGATCGGGGTCGAGGACCAATCCAGGAGGAGAAGGTCGTGGTGGTGTTGCGGTAGTCAAACGACTGAAAGGAGTCTAATAACCATGGATTTCCCCGCTTTTACTATGTATAAAAAGGGGAAAGCGGAGGAACGAGGAGGAGTTCGGAGGTGACATCTCCGCCGCCGCCGCCGCCTCCTCTCTTTTTATTTTTCCGAGAAACGCGCGCTCGCGCTTGGTGACGTGGCACGGTGATCAAACAAAACGACCAGCTGCTACGGGCAGTTGATCGTTATTCATTTATATTTAATGAATACTTGAATATCTGTTTTTTGTTAAAGTTCTTTACAAATCAAATCTTGAATATTATAAATTTGATTAATTAGTTATGCGTAATGTCTGCTCTCTTTTTATTTAAATCTTCTTTCCTTCGGAATGGTAGTACAGATGTACAGAGAATAATTTCTTTCATAAAATTTACAAATGAAAAAGCTTAAAGTTTAAGTCCAAGGAAATATATTATCAATAAAAAATAACGTAAGTTCAAAATTGAGCATCATTATTAATCATTTAAAAAACATTTAACCATTAATGAATAATATAGTTAACCTGCCTTTCTTTTATAGATCTATGGGACCTGGCTCATTTAAAAAATAATATAGTTTTTTGGCTCGTAAAATAGTTTATTGAATTTGCGGTCAAAGGAAGCGAGAAAAGAAAAAAAACGTCTCTCTTGTTTGGGTTAAAAGAAACTGATTTAAAAATAGAAAAATGTTTGATTGTCTAAAACCACCGGACCTACAAGCAAAAAATGTCTTGAAATAAATTCAAGATAAAAATACCACGAAATTAGAAAAAAAAACGAAAGCAAAATGTGGTCGGTCTGGAACTGGAAAACAAGCGAAGGGGATCTGGACCAGAACCCTTTTTTTTCAAGCGATGGTGGTTTATCATTGTTATTGGGAAATAATTAGATTAACCAGTTTTCAAAGTTAGTCCATTTATTACTTGAATGTATTGCAGATTAAGCAGTTTAATTAAACTAATCGTCATTAATTTGGTGAAAGAATCAATCTTTATCGTTATCAAAATCAGTTTGATAAAAATAATACAATTTGTAAGATCAGTATACTAAATTTATCATAACCTTTTAGATTTTATAAATTTAATATATCAAATTTATAATTAATATAAACAAATTCTATAACTATTTAAAAAAAACTATTTATATAGATGTGGTTGTCTCCATCGAGCCGACAAATATTTTTTTCTATTTATATATGACTCTGGCGATGGACGCTCACTAATGTGGCGACCACAACTTCGAGCCGGGCGTTAATGAAAAATTTAAAATTATATTGACAAAAAACTACGGTTTCTTCAGCCCACCGTTACGGAGAAAACCCGTACGGTGAAAAAAAGGTAAGAAAATTTAACTGGAAAATGTTTTATTTTATACAAATTTAAAAAATCAAATTAACGTGAGATGTAGAAAATGGGAGTTAGAATTTTTAAAAAAAATATTTTAACGCATGTCGTTATCTCCCGCGTTCGACTCCGTCTCCTTCGCCGGCCGTCCAAGTTCTCCGTGTCCTTTGCCATTCCTGTCCCACGCTCTCTCCTTCTCCTTCCTTTTTCTGCCTAAACAAAGAAATGTTCACCTCCTCCTCCGCTGTCTACCTCCTTCATCGTGCCGACGATCAAACCAGGACGTGACTCCAACTCTCTGCTTTGGATCTCGCAACGTTTCCATGGCGGAAGGGGAAAGGAAGAGTTCGGGCTGCGGCTTCGTGGTCCTCTGTGACAATCTCCTCCGCCGAAAAAACACCGGCGCCACGCGTCGCTCGACAATTTCCAGTGTGGGCAATGCCACAGTAAACTCCAAACGGTGTCGGTCGAACGAGACGGGACTCGTCACGTCAACGCCCACCGTCAAACCCCAAAAAGTCCAGCAAAACCGGCTACCGGTTGTGCATACCAAGACCCATGCAAATGGTTACCAGAAGGCTAACGCTGGAATGGGGCAGGCGAAGGTGGTCGAACCTGGGATGGGGTTGTCGGAGGAGCTCGAGAGCATGATGTATGACCGCCAGCTTGCAAAAGGGAACGACACTTTGGTCAGGGCGTCCTCCAGCAACGTCATGCTTTTTGGTGATCTAGGCAATCTCCGGGCCAGGAAGGGGAACTGCCCCAACATGAGCGTGCTCGATTTCCTTCCACCCACTGAGAAGGAAGTGGCCAATGCTAGTAGGCAAGCCAATCGTCGTGATGCAAGGGAGGATAGCAGACAACCAACACCGCCGTCGACGGTACTGGCCCCGACGATGAAGAGGATGGAACCGGAGGAGCTGAAGGAAATGGGCAATGAGGAGTACAAGAAGGGGAGGTACGTCGAAGCACTGGTGCACTACAATGGGGCCATAGCAATGGATCCAAAGAAGGCTTCGTATTGGAACAACAAGACAGCTGCGCTCATGGCTCTCGGCCGGTTTCTCGACGCCGTCATCGTGTGTAGGGAGGCCGTCAACATCGATCCTTCCTACAAAATAGCACACCACCAGCTGGCCGGTCTTTATCTCAGGTAATTAAGAAAGATATTGATTAATAATAGAATGAGAAGTTTCAATGTTTCATGCCATGAACATGATATATAATTAAACGTGGGCACCAATTAATCGTTGGCGCTTACCAATGGCGAAGAATAAGGTTTGTGGATTTTGGACTGAGCCGAGACAAAACATGAAAGACGATCAACTTCGAACCAGCACTCAGCTAAGGACTTCTTACGTGTGACCAAATCACTTGCAGACATATGGATGGTTGTTAATTTTGTTAGTTGATTGTACCTGACAGCTACAATGAGATTAAATGATGAATAAAAAGCAAGAAATTTATTAGAATTTAATTGACCTGGTTTAGAAAATCGAACCACCCTTCTCATGGTGTTTCATGTTTGTTGCTGGCGTCAAAGATGACGATCGAACCAACCACTCGTAAGGAGACAACAACTTGTGATTTTCTAAACTAGGAGGACCAAATCAGAATCATGCAATGCTCTGGAAGATCTCCTCTCCTGGCTTTTATTCATAGTTTAATTTCATTTGAACAACCACTCTATGTAGCAAGCAAAGTTAAAGCCAAATTTTTATGGTTTCATACTTCCTACTAAGATTTTAATTCTGACAACATCTTATCGACTAACAAAATTAACTTTGATGTAAAAACTTCACTCTAACTTTAGTAGCTTATAAATATTTTCAGATTGGGAGAAGCTAAGAAAGCTGTATATCATTACAAACTAGCAGGAAAGGAAGCCACTGCCAAGCATATGGCACAAGCACAGAATATCCAAGCACACATGAACAAATGCAATGAAGCACGCAGGCTAAAAAATTGGCACACTATGCTTAAAGAGGCAGAGGCAGCTATTTCTTCTGGTGCTGATTCTGCTCCTCA
Organism: Cymodocea nodosa; assembly: GCA_036874045.1. Taxonomy (NCBI): domain Eukaryota; kingdom Viridiplantae; phylum Streptophyta; class Magnoliopsida; order Alismatales; family Cymodoceaceae; genus Cymodocea; species Cymodocea nodosa. Next base: position 557,660 of record JAZBRI010000008.1, read on the forward strand.
GGTAGGCGGTAGGCAGTCTTTGCATCACATTCCACAATGGCTTCGCTAATGTAGAATCATGAAGATGATTGCTCAATTCAACTTTTTTTTCATGCATTGACCTTGTTCTGGTCGTTTAATTATGCTGGTTATATTAATTGACACCTGGTTGAACGTTACAATTGTCACTGTTGATGTTCTATGATCTAAGAAATGGCTTCTATTTGTTTTAGATTCCTGTATGATGATGATTTATGCTGAGATATACCAATTATAACAATGAAGTTTATCTTTGTAAACGAATTGCACAAAAAATGTTATTTTTAACCTTTACTCTAGAAAAGGCTAAATATTATTGTTGTGCTAGATTAGATGGAAATAAATAAATTGAACATTTAAATGTTTAATGTTAGTGACAAGAAATAGCACTTACCCTAATAGTATACAGTCTCATATTGTTGCCTAAACTTTCGTATGTTGAAAGGTCTTTGCTGCACAAGCAGACGCACTTCTCAAGCTCCAAAGGCATCGGGAAGCAGAATTGATCTTGATTGATTCTCCCACCTTTGAGATTGATGAATCCACGAAGTTCTTTGGTGCCACAAGCAATGCATATATACTCACTGTTCGAGCACAAATTGACATGTCAGCTGGAAGGTTTGAATGCATATACTATTTATCAGAGATCACCAAAACATTCACAATAAGAATGTGATTCTACATTTTTATTACAAATGGCATGATTACATTTTAACCACGTTTGGTTGATATTTGGAGATAAACCACTACAACATTTTTAACTGGACAAGTAAAACATAGTTTAGATGCTGATTTTGCTTAATAGGTTCGATGAGGCAGTATCTAGAGCTCAGATGGCTGTTCGCGTTGACCCAAGCAGCAAAGAGGCAGCGGCCATGATGCAAAGAACTCGGATTGTGGCATTATCCAGATCAAGAGGCAATGTACTCTTCAAAGCTTCTAGATTTTCGGAGGCAAGTTTGGCATATGGAAAAGGCCTCGATCACGACTCACACAACTCTATTCTTTTTTGCAACCGAGCTGCTTGCAAGATGAAGCTTGGGCAATGGGAAAAGGCAGTTGATGATTGCACCAAGGCTCTAGATGTACGCCCTTCATACAGCAAAGCTCGACTGAGGAGGGCTGACTGCTACGCAATGGTGAGTGACCGTTGGATATAATTTTTTTGTTGGGAACATTTCTGAAAACTTACTTGTTTTGATTTGCCATTAGTTGGAGAAATGGGAGTCAGCAATGCGAGATTATGAGGCATTGATGGAAGACATGCCAGGAGACCAAGAAGTTCAGAAGGCCCTTGCCAAGGTTCATTTCCAACTCAAGAAAGAAAGAGGTGAAGATGTAGATGACGCACCAAAGATTGAGGACGATGTTTCTATTATCACAACTGATGACCAATTCACACATATAATTGAGTCCATTGGTAATTTCCACTTATCCAGCCAACAAAACTAATGCCTGCATTGAACAAAATAAACAAGAAAGAAAAAGCCATTTGTACAGTACCACTTAATTCTGGATCTTGTGGTTATCTTAGCCTCCTAATTTATATCCATGTTTCCAATTGGCAACAGGAGCATCCGTAATACTTTTCTATGACAAATCAACTGAAGATAACCAAATGTTGCCTTTCATGGTGCAGCTATGTCACAGATATCCATCAGTTAAATTTGCCAAGGTTTGTGATTTTCTCTTGTTTCTAGTGTTACAGAAATCAAGCAAGTAGGTAAATTATCAGTTCTTCTTGGTGTAAAATATGGTGCACTAGAGAAATGTAATTCACAAAGGATGTAATTCAAAATTCCATATAGGCAACGATAGAAACCAAAATTACGGCAATACGTGGTATTTGATAATCTGTCCACTACAATGGTTGAGATGTTGAATCTCAAATAAATTGATTAGAAGTAGAGAATTCCTTATACACACGTACATATGCATACGCATTCTATTTTCAGTCTTCAATGTAGAACTAACTATTCACTAACATCTGTTCCATTAGTGGTATCAAGTGGATCAAGGGATTTTTAACCAAGCATTCCCTAGGCTATTCACCATTCAATCAGAAAGCTATAACACCATGCATGAGAAAGCTTTACCGACTGAATGCCCATTACGAATTCTCTAACAACTAGAATCCCGCCTTTGCCAGATGTTGCCAATCACCATTGTTGATGTCGTTCTAGTTTGTGTTAAATCTGACCCTAGACTTGCTACTCAACACATAGGTGGATATGGAAGAAAGTGTTGACTTAGTAGAAACCGATGAAGTGAGCATCATACCATCGTTCAGGATTTACAAGAATGGTTCAAAGTTCAGAGACATAGATGGATCCGATTGGGATGGATTAGAAAGATGCATCCAAAGTTTCAAGGGCTAACAGGAAAAAAGAGTATGGTGACTTGATTGAACTTTTTGCAACTGTTGTAAATTGTCCGTGTGAAGCCAAGGACTTGAGCTGAGCGTACGCAACGAGTCGGCCTTGTCAGCAGAAGGCCGGGAACTTCGATCATAACTTAGAAAGAACGGGATTCAGGAGGTCGGTAAGGACTCTTTCACAAAGGAGGTCGCAAAGTGATTTTTTTCTCTCCATATAAATAGATCATAGCCATGTACATGTGTAATTGTCCTTTTGACAACCTTAACACATGTAAATTTTTAGCTTCTTTCTTTCAATGTTCAGCTACATGACAGCGAGCGACATGCATAACTCGGCTGCTCGTGCATTGGTTGTACTGTCTTAAGAAAAAAAGGAAACCCATGCCACATCCTTCTCTCCCATAATTACTTTCATCCTTCCGTCACTTTAAAAAAACCTAACTGGACTTTGTTTTTAACTTGATTATGTGATCGTATCATCACTCCGTTCTACCATTGAAAAACAAGCCCCTATTAAGTCAACGTGGTAGCCGAAGATCACGAGGATTTTGGTTGGACGCATAAATGGTTTTTATTAAATTATTAAGAGGATGTTACCGGTAGAATTTAAATCTTGGTGAAAAGTATGAATCGTTAGGATCCCCGTATCATAATCCTACAGGAAAGCACAGCTGCACGTATACGAGGTAACATTGAAAATATTACATGCACAATCATGCAAACCGCTGAACCTTTGCTATAAAAAGAAAAAAGACTTTCGGACATACCGTCTGATTTCACAAGCAATGACTAGATTGACATGTGAAACCAATCTGATCCCGCAATAAGGAACTTCTAGATGAATCACATTATCAATTACAGCATTGAATGGAACTAAAAGGCTGAGGTTCAAAGCATCCTTCTGAAACAATTTTATGTGGTCTCAGCTATTGATCCTTGCAAGCCTTACTTAGAGCATCAGAGACGCTTTGGAGAGACACTTCCTCCACAAGCACAACCTTCTCTCTTGATTTTGAACCAGAACTAATCGATAGTTGTCTTTTTTTGACTCCTAGCACCTGATGATGATACAGACGATCCAAAATTTAGCTGGATGAACATCAAAAAGAAAGGAAAGAATATGAAAACCACTGAAAAACATTGATGCAAAGATCACGCAGCTGGTCCCAAGCGATGTAAAAAGGTGTTGCATTAGGTTGATAAGCAGCCATGAGACTAAGAAATATCCTATGGAAATGAAAAAGCTCCCAAAACTATGGAAATGTATTGCTTTGGATGTTTCATAGATTCTCAGGTGTTATGCATACCTCAGCAAGTCAAATAAACCAAAAAAACACCATTTCTAAATTCTCAGTACTACATGGCACGCCACAGAAATTATTCCACCATAACCAACAAAAACACATTGAAATACTTTGCTATTATTCTGTTGTGTTCCATGATCCTTATTAGAAAACATTAATCAGTTACCTCAACCCATATTTTCAGTTAGCAACCTCTATCAACTCCTCATACTCATCATTAGCACGTGACAATAAACTGTGAAAAGTGTCACATGATATCCTGATTACTTGCCACAGATCACCAAACTCGACAAGCTTCACTTCACTACCTAAATGATAATATAAAGCAAGCAGTCTGCCTTTCTTCTGTCTTTAATTTTGTGCATTAAACTGAAATTCCCTTTGAGGTAATAGCTCTACGATGCTAAGTGTGCCATTTTCAAATACCGTCCGGTATTTCACAAATTTTATAGAACACCAGATCTCTAAGCTATGATAATCGAGAAAGAGCATAATGTTTTTACTACAAGCACATAAATCTGAAGTTCTGAACTCCCACAACCTCATCTTAGTTATGCCATCTGTCAAAACAATGAAAGCCAGATTAAACTTCTTAATTTAATAAAATTACCAGTAATCATTGCAAGAGCAAACCCCACTGTCAAACCTATGGAACCTGTTGGCATCTCTAATCACCAACGTCCTCTTTAGAACCCTGGATACACCTTTCATGAATTCATGGCAATCACCACAAATCCTCAGGTTCTTATATACCCGGATCGCATCTTCTCTTTCCAAACCACTGTATGCCAACCCCAGCCCAACAGCCAACTTCTCACTGTGGAACCTCAAACTATCCTCCTTTGATTCCTCCTCCACATCATGCATCGCAAATCTCACATCAAAATTGTATCCAAGCTCCTCCTTCATTCTCCTCTCTACCTCTATCAGCGTCTCTTGGATTCTTTCCATTGAAGGGTGTTCATATTCACCTCCATAGAAGAAGTGTGCTTCTTTTTCAATCTCTATCCAGCTACAACCTGCCTGCTTCTTTAGGCCTTTCCTCTTCATCAATTTCCTTAATTTCTCACAACCTTTCCATTCTCCTGCTTCCACATAGATGTTAGATAGCATCACATAGTTCACAGGGTTGTTGCCATCTAAACTCAAAAGAATCTGCCCAACCTGGCTTCCCATTTCCACATCTTTATGCACTCTGCAAGCACTAAGAAGGGTCTGCCATACACCAATATTTTCCTTTAAAGACATCTTCTCTATGAAACTTAGAGCTTCCTTCAATTGCCCGGCCCTCCCCAGAAGATCAACCATGCAGGCATAATGCTCTACCTTCAGAATTTTTTGGTTCTCCTGCTGAATAATTGAAAAGTAATTCCAACACTCTTTAATGAGTCCTGCATGACTACATGCAGAGAGCAAAGCCAAATAGGTTACACCATCTGGTTGAAACCCTTGTTGCCGCATTTCATTGAACAGGCATATAGCATCATAACCACATCCATGCTTTCCATAGCCATTGATCATCACTGTCCAAGAAATCACATTTCTCTTCGTCATTTCCCTAAATTTCCTCTCTGCTTCTTCAATCAATCCACATTTGATGTACAAGTCAATGATTGAATTTCCCACTGAAATGTCTCTGCAAGGAATTTTCATTAAATATGAGTGCAACTGTTTTCCTTGTTCAACCATAGCAAAATCAGCAAATACACCAATGATGCTCGAAAGAGCAAATCCATCAATTTGAACACCAGATTTCCACATGCTACCAAAGAGATCCATGGATTCTCTCAAAGACCCCTCCTGTGCATAGCCCATGATTAGTGTTGTCCTCATGATCACATTCCTTTGCAAAGCCATGTCAAATACTTTTCTTGCTTGTGGCAAGCTTCCACTTTTTACATAAAAATCAATGAGAGCACCAGATAATATTTCATTATGGGAGGTAATTAAGCCATTGGTGATCAACAATGCATGGACTTGTGAACCTTCACATATAACACCACGACAACCACAAGCTTTGAGAACACTTGCAAATGAAAACTCGTCAGGAATTTCACCTATATTCTGCATTTCTCGAAAAAGAAGAAGGGCATCACTTCCTTGTCCTCTCATGGAATACCCGGCAATCATGGCATTCCAGCATATGAGATTCCTAATGGGCATCCTGTCAAACACCTGCCTTGCTTCCTTGATCAGTTCACTTTTAGCGTACAAGTAAATCATAGAGCTGCACACTACAGGATATCCCTCGTATCCAGACTTAATGCATTGTCCATGGATCTGCATTCCGTACTCCACCATACCAACAATGCTGCAACCTTTAACAATAGTTGACAATGTGAACTCATTTGGTCTGGTTTCTGAAGAACACATATGATAGAAAATGTTCAATGCTTTCTTCGGATTCCCATGTTGTACATGGCTACCAATAAGAATTGTCCAAGAAACAACATTCTGTTCAGGCATTTTCTCAAACAATTCACCTGCCATATTCAGTTTTCCACACTTACCATACATATCTATAAGGTCATTGACAACCACAAGGTGAGAATCAAAACCCATCTTGACCAGTAATCCATGGAGTTGAATGCCCCCTTCCAGCATTGAACTCCTTGAGCAATTCTTTAAGAGCTTCCCAATTCCCAGCCTGTCCATGACTACAGGGAGGAAAACAATGTGATCAGAAAAAAATTGGAATTGAGTATTACCGATGTGATGGGATAGAAAAAATCATGCCTTCAGACTATTGATCTTTGCAACATCTAAGAAGAAAATTTCTCAGGCACAAAATTCTCCATTGGTTTGAATCAAAGCCAATACAAGATTACACTTCTTTAACTCCAAAAACATGGAAATACAAGTGAAAATTTACACAGTACTGAAATCGCTGAGACTGATCCTCAACAAGGAAAAGAAAAGGAAACGTGGATTTGCATGTTATTTGCCATATAACTAACTATATGTGCCTAATTTTTGTGGATATCATGAAATTCTAAAATCTTTCTTTCAACCGAAAACCAAAACTTGGAATCCAGATCATGCACTGGCCACCTGCCACTTCACCTAAAATATTATCTGTTTTCTCCTTTCCTTGTGAACAACAGATAAATATATTTTGTTGCTTATCAACATTGGATTGATCTCAACGAGCAAAAGAGCGATTTTGACGTGCCACTCTCGTTGATGGTAGCCTCGTTAAGTGCGTTAATGCACGCCTTAAGAAAAGAAGCGGAACCGACGTAACTAACAAATTCCTCTAGAGCAAAAAAAAGGAGAAGTAGAAAACTAAAACAGATATTCCGAATTCTACTGCATCATTTTGGAGGAAAAAAACTTCTTTTAAAGTGAGGAATCAAAATTCTGCTATTCTATCGTGCCCCTCAAATTCAAAATCTCCATGTCATGGTCTTACTGAGCTCATGTACTCGAGAAGGGCGGCATTCGCTTCACCATCTCTTGCGGGCGCGTCAATCTGGACTCCTACTGCCTCGTCTCCAACATCTGCCAGCGATGAAGCCGACGGCTGATGTAAGACTAAGAAGAATAACAAGATTATCAGAGACTGGAAGACGGTGTGGGAGGAGGACCTGTGATGGTCGCAACTTTTGATCCCGGTTTTGCGTGGATGCTTATGGCGACAGTGGACGAACGCACCAGCCGAATGCAAGTGGGGAATTTCGTGGCGGCGGAGGAGGCGGCTGGAGAAGGGGCGGCGGCGTCCTTCTTAGATTTGCCTCGTTTCGGAGGCGCCATGCGAGGGGAGAAGGGAACACACGGCCCTTCGACGGGAAGGGATCTGCACATCTCGTCACGCCTCTTGGGCTTTTTTCATACTTGCCCTCGTAAAATTTTGTTTGAGAGATTTTCTTAGAATTACATTTTTTTTCAAAGGTTCATAATTATGTTAAATCTAAAGATTTTTTTTACCAACGTATCATAAAAAAATTCATAATTACTTATATATCGCCTAAAAATTCATATTTTCTTACATTTTTTTAAAAAAAAATTATCTGCCTTAATAGAATATTCTCATAGTCTTACTAAAAGTTAAATATAAAGTCAATTACATATTTTTAAATTTGCAAATTGCCGTTAGTTAATTAACTATGGTTAATGTAATAGTAAGAACATTAGATTTAAAATAAATATTTTTTAATAGCGTGCAAGTAAATATAATTTTTTAAATTTCGTACAAATAATTATCCATTGTTTACTGACATGCAACTAAAAAATCTTAAATCCAATCAATGATTTTAGCTTTCCAAGAGATTAATGAAACACCCAAATAGTTATCTTCGTGGAACAAGGGCAACTTCCCCACTTAGAGTTTATATAGCAAGTATGTAATTAATTTTTCCTACTAAAATTCTCTTTCTAGGTGAGAATTTTAAGTTTGTACAAGGCAACTTCACAATGACCCTTAAAGCGCATTCATATATTGGCTTAAATGACGGACAACAAATGTAACACGTGGTGTGGTGTTGGTTAAGCAAAGGAGTTTTTGCAGGTCGTCGGTGCGTGTTTGAGTAAATCCTAGAGTTTATTTTCTTCGTCATATCCTTGCTTGAGGTGACTTTTACGGATATAATATGATGGTTTTGCACTCAAAAGACCAACGTCATTGATTAAATCCAGTGCATATTAATTTTCTCTGCCAAAGATTAATTCCAACGTTGCATACAGTGATCTGTAGACTTCTTTGTTTGTTTTATTCCTATCCTAGGTGCTTGTATGGAACTTGCTTTGAAAAGTATGCAATTATCAATCTCTTGTTTGCCGTTTAATGGGTTATGGACTTTTAGTTTGCAATTACCAATCTCTTGCTTTGAAAACTTGCTTTAAACTTCTAAATTTCAAAATCCGGCATGAACAGGAAAATGAGAGAATTCCTGGGTTCTAGTGCTTTAACCATGGGCCTTTAGGTCGGCCCAGTCGAAATATATCGTGTTTGTAGTCCAGGCCCGTAAAAGGAGACCTTGTGGGCCTATATATTGAAATCCTCTCGTTTAAAATTAAGCAGCTCAGCGTACCGACAACCGACGATCTTATCTCAGTCCGGCCCAAAAAATCGACGTCATCAAAAGAAATTGTACGAGTAGACATGGAAAAGGGAACATCCAATCGTCACCGATAAAAATGAAGCAAAATTAAGAAAATAAAGAAAATTAATCCTAATTCAAACATCCTCGTCACATTTGTGTATATAACCAAAAAAAGATAATTATAGATTATTTGCCAAAAAATTTAATTGCATTGTGAATTATAGATTGCTTGACCATGTCTAATATGATAAATTCACAATTAAAGACAATTATTAGCTTTAAAGGGAGGATAATGAGAAAAGTAAGAAGGAAGTCAACAATAATGGTAGCAACTCCCATAGATGATTATAAATGATGACATTTTCAAAGAACGACGATGAAGTTGAGATTCAATAACAATTATTAGTGAAATGTGATAGAAAAGACGACTCTTCAAACAATGAGAAAAGAGGTTTGTAAGGAGGGTTTTATTTGACTGTACAGAAGAAGATGTATAATTTTTTCACATTAAATTTTGAGATCCACCAAGTGAAAGATTTTTCGAGCCGTCTCTTTTATATGCATAAAAATATTAAAATTAAATTTCAACATTTTTAAAATCCACAAACACATACACTCTAAAACTACAATTCTCACATTTTTCAAATGTATAAATAAGTGTCTTGTCTGTCAAAAGGTCTATTTGTACAAAAAGTCAAGAAAAATAAGAATCATTAAGTTAAAAATTGAATAAAATAAAAAGTCAAGAAAATAAAATTTGAAAACATTTGTACCATCAATGAAAAGTTAAGAAAATTATATGATTTATGTTTTCGATTATTAACTTAAACTATAATATGAATATTATTAAAGTTATAATAAATCATGAACTTTTAATAATTAAATTATAATACATATTTGAAATTTAAAAAAAAATATTTAAATATAAATCCATATGTCCTAATATTTAAAATATATCACAACAAACTCTTAAATCAAGACATTACAAAAACATTGTTTATGACTTAATAATGAAATTTATTAGTTGATTTTTTTTTCTTAATTTACTTATAATATATATTTAGACATTACCTCTTATTCTTTTTGTTATTTTAGTATGGAAATCACAAACCATTTATTTGTTGATTGTTTTCTTTATTAACACCACTAATTAATGTACACCTCTAGATGTAGTGGTATAGGCTTTCTTTTATCAAATTATTTTCGCAAGTTTGAATTTCTAGTCTTACACTTACGGTTGAATTTCTTACGTCATTATAAAAAAAACACAAATGTTTCAAAAAATATTTTTTTTAAAAAATATCATAAATTTTAAAAAGTATAAATCAAAGATCGATGGTAATTCTACAAGTAAATAAAATTATTCAAATATAAATTCATATATACCAATATTTAAAATATATCACAACAATCTCTTAAATCAATAGACTACAAAATATTGTTCATGACTTAATAATGACAATTATGCCACATAGATTGTGATATTGTTTCACACATTTGATCTACTTTTCTTCTTTTTTTGTTCTTGAGTATCACTAACAATATGTATTTATTCATCATCTTCAAAATATGTTGAAAATTTCATTTTCTAGTTATAGTCTTCAATTCATTCTATTTCATCTTGAAAATCTTCAACTAAATCTATTTTATCTACTTTACAAATAAAATTATAAAATAAGAAACACACTTGAACAATCTTAACATATATTTTATAAGAAAATAACATATAACCTTGTAATATTGAAAATTAATATTTCATCAATGGGCAACACCGATTATTAAATTTGCTAATGAATTTTGGTGATGTAATTAATATTAGTTACCACCATATTTATACTTAGTCAACAAAACATATGCTTATAATTAATGCAAGTCCATACTTTCCATAAAATTAATGTTACCTACCGTATGCTCTAGCGTAATGAGATTTAAGTTCTTGAGCCCATGACATATATATGTATAAGTCCCCTCCTGAGTACAAGTATCCTCCAAAATACAAGTATCCTCCTCCAATGTATAAGTCTCCTCCTGAGTACAAGTATCCTCCAAAATACAAGTATCCTCCTCCAATGCATAAGTCTCCTCCTGAGTACAAGTATCCTCCAAAATACAAGTATCCTCCTCCAATGTATAAGTCCCCTCCTGAGTACAAGTATCCTCCAAAATACAAGTATCCTCCTCCAATGTATAAGTCTCCTCCTGAGTACAAGTATCCTCCTCCAATGCATAAGTCTCCTCCTGAGTACAAGTATCCTCCAAAATACAAGTATCCTCCTCCAATGTATAAGTCTCCTCCAGAGTACAAGTATCCTCCTCCAATGTACAAGTCTCCTCCTCCCAAGTACAAGTATCCTCCTCCAATGTATAAGTCTCCTCCTAAGTACAAGTATCCTCCAAAATACAAGTATCCTCCTCCAATGCATAAGCCTCCTCCTGAGTACAAGTATCCTCCTCAAATGCATTAAGTCTCCTCCTGAGTAAATGGTAGGATCTGATGTTCCTCTCAAAAGCCATTATATATCAAAAAGAATTGTTGCGTGCTAAAAGTTTAAATGAAGCGAACAATATCAAAACCCTAACTTAATTATTACCGATTCTATAAATAAATACATGCATTATTCCACACATACCATAAATCAATTATGAAGAACACGTTCCTTTTTGTTTTAATTTTATCAATATATATCTTTTGATGTATATGGTTAAAATTCTTTTCTCGCAGAACGTGCATTATAGCTAGAAAGAGAAGCCGGGGTTGTTTTCTAATTTATCTTTTTATGATGATAATATTTTTACCTAAACTTAAACCCCCCTTCTTCTTCTTTTCTGAAACACCAATTATATATTCCATCCTCCCCTCACTCAGATTTTTAATCTATATTTTCTCTCCAGCTTGGTGCAAGGAATTATGAATAAGATGTCGACGTCGTTTCTCGTCAGCCATGCAACCGATGGGCACGGAAGTGGAATAAAAGGGGTACCCACGGCTTCCCTCAATCTTTAATCCGAGAAATAAAGGCTACCGTTTCCTTGTATGTTAATTAATAAGTAGCGTATGCATATGCCGTGGCGCCCAAGGCCTAGCATTATTATCATTTGTGCGCCCAATAATTATATATGTACCCATCTTTCTATGAATAATCTACTACTGCCTTGCTTTGTGGAAATCGATCTGAAGAATGATTTCAAGGGTTCTTACCGCACCTTGTGACATCGATATGATGCTAGATTTAATTTTCATCATTAATTAATCCAGTCCTTTCATGTCTATAATGATCCGCAAACTTGATTGTCATGTTTAATTAATTACGATCGCACATAATTTAGACATCTTATAATTTGAAGGAGACGGGCGACCTAAGTTTTTCATGCATTTAAAAAGATTTACATTTTACCCAAAGAACAAGATATGTCAACTACTTACCAAGTGTTTATCTTTAAAATCGTACCCACCATCTCCAGCTCTCATGCTGAAATGGAAAGTAAATTTTACCATCGTCCTGTTGGTCTCCACTGGAACCTTTTAATCCCTCGGTGGGAATATATAACTCATGGATTCATAATTCCGTGGAAGAGAAAGCAAGATTAGTGTCGTTTGTGATCATCTTAAGCCTAGTTTAATTAAGTAAGCTTTCTCTTAGGTAATGAAGGAAAGTAAAGGCATACTTCTAGGTGTAAGAAAAAAGAGCAACTCTCCCACATAAAAATGGTATTTTTTACCTTTGACTAATCAATATCAAGCCGAACCAAACTTGTATCATATAGCACAAGTAGATAGATCTACTTCCCGGCAAGGTAGGATGGAATCAGATGCGCTAACTGCATGGAAAAAGAAAAGGTTAATGTGAAATTTTAACTCAAAATTTAATAACATTAAGCGAAGAAATTATTACAAAATTCATTTTATACACTATCAATGAGAAAGCTTTTATTTTAGGTCTCGTAAGGCCATCACTCTTTCCCCACGAGGTGCTGCACCCTTGTATAAATACATAACAGCTTACACATGCAACAGCCTTAGACTGTAAATGCCAATTCTTTGGTAGTTTTCCATGACGGTTGAACTCAAGTGACTTTTCTAGTAAGTTCCCCTCAAACAATGGTGACAACTATTCTATTTTGTGGTGGAGCAGCAGAAAAGAGAATTATCATTGTTTTTTCGCAAGTTTAGAGTCTTAAATTTTACCCTACCTTGTAGGAAGATGTTGTGTAAATAGACTCATTATCATTCAAGGAGAGGAATTTATTACATCAATGGACTTTTAGACCTTATTTATGTATATTTTCTACCAAAAAATGAAACGTCGAAAAATGATAGAAATGGTAAGAAATGAAGATGACAAAATATGATAGAACATACAGAAAATATACAATATTGTTTGCATATCAAAAGAAATAATGAAAAATCAAAAAATAGAATATTTGTGTAGTTGTAGAAAATGATAGAAAATTAAAAGTTAATAATTTAAAAAATATTATATTTGAAAAATAGTATTTTAAATATTATAATATATATTAACATTTCATTAATTATAGATGTAACATGTAAAATAATATATTTGTAATTAACATAAACAACATTATTCATTACAATCTAAATTTTTTCAAAAATAATATGTTAGTGTACTATTTAATATTCTTAAGTTGTGTTGGAATTAATGTTACTTATTTAACATATTATTAAGCTGAGTTAAATATGTTAATGTATTATTTATTCTTATAACTTTAACATTATTATACTTTAATATATTATAATCTAATATCATTCTTCAATGTTATTTTTTATTTAATCTCTTATAATTATAATACATTATTATTTATTTATTATTATTATCATATTTTTTGATATTATGTTAATATTATTACTTATTTTAATATATTATAACTATAACATGTTATTTATTATTATAACTATAATTACTATATTTTAATTTATTATAATTATATTAATAATTATTTATTATATTACAGGTCAATATCATTTCTCATCATTTTCGAAGATATAAGATAGAAAATAAACGAAAACATTTTCTTTAATACAAGAAAAAATAACAAAAAAACATCTCTCATTTCTGCCTGTGCAAACACAAACGAGAAAAAATTTCACACCATTTTATTTCCCTCTCTGGTCATACAATCCACCACTTAAATTTTAATGGTCCATCGCCTGACATCATGACTCTAAACCTTCATGAGATTAATTAAATGATCTCGCGAGGAAACATGAGTGGAAGATTTATTACGCGTACTCGATTCCCAACAACAAGGAATTACTCTCTGGTATAGTTTACCGTGAAAAATAGGATTTTAGATTTAAATCTAAAGAGAAAGAGAGTAACAACTTCACCAACAACAAGATAGAATAGCCCATCATTCTCTCTTCTGAGGATTTCAGATTTAGACCGTACCAACACATCAGTATATCACTTCATCTTACTTGGGGCAATAATAATACCGACAATGATAAAAGTACAGCAATGTGCGCAGAAGGAACATGTTTGATAATCAATTCTTAGTAGCTGAGTTGATGAGAATTATCTAATACCATCATTTTTAGGAGAATATTTCAAAGGTCCTCTCCGCATAAAAAAAATGCATACAAGGCAGCCGTACGAGGGCAACAAACTCAAATGACAACCACAAGATGGAAACATAACTTTAATAACTAGATTAAGAACACACGCAAATCTTAGTAAAAACATTACCATTATCAATAATTAATGCCAACCTCCAGACGGTATTGGCCGTGGTGACTCCGAAGAAACACCACTATGACAATGGCTTTCCAATGGAGTTCGTTCTGCATCACGTCTTCACTCTTCACACCGTACTTCCTGAACCCGTTTTGCTCTCACCCAACCGCTTTAACGAGAGATGCAAACCATAAAACCATAAGTCATTACATCATGTAGTTCACTTCTTCAAAGAGATATTTTTCAAATGCTTTACTCACGGAATTATTACATACATGATCATTCAAGAAGACATAACATGAAAATAGATCACAATTTTAGCTCGCAAAATGTATAAATATATTCTCTAGTGACTTAATAAACAAAGTATTTTACAATAAACTTCCGTCTTCCACCAACCTTTGAGTGAAATTCTATCATTCATCGTGAATGAATTCTGTCATCCACAAGAGTGGACCATCACCAATAGCAGATAATATAATTTTGAATCTAAATTCAAACGCAAGCAAAAATATTACCATTACTTCATGAAATACATATACTTCAAGAATTACATAAATTTAATAAAATCAGCAATCATGTCAACATGAAACTTTTACATAAAAAAATTGAGACCAGATTCAAAAAAATTACCAGACGCATACCTACTACAAGGGATGCGGGCAAGGCAACCATAGAGAAGACAATGAGACCCACGTCACCTCTAACTTGTAGATTCAAATTTAAAGAAGAAATTTTCTACAAAATTTATTCTGCAGAAAACTGTAAAAGAATCTATTCATTCCAAGCAACTAAGGTAGTACTCCATTTGTCAAAAGGTCGAAAAATTTAGAGACCCTTGCAACAAATACCAGATTTGCAAGTCCTCTGCGGCCATCCTGCAATGGCACATTCTAACATCTTCACTCTGCCTGGGAATAATAGTTGGCATGGAAATAATTACTCCAAGAAAGCAGACATGCTCCAGGCGACCTTTGCAGACACGGTAAACATGTGATGGCAGATTCAATATAATCTGTATCATTCAGCTGGCATCGAAATGGAAAGTTTTATTCAAGTAGAACAGCACGAGTGCCAAGAGAGCCTTTTCATCTTAAATTATGAATACTAGGAGGTTACAAAAGTAACAAAAAAACTAGCTCGTCAAATCTTGTTGTAACACAATCAATACGAGTTGATTTGGTTAACACTTAAAACTGTATGGTGTTGTGCTTCTCATTAAGGTTCAAATTTTAACCTTAAACTGTGTAGTAACAAGCATATGAAGCTCACTTAGACATGTTAGTGGACCGGGCCAGCCCGACCTGACCCAAAAATGAAAGTCCATCAAGGAAAGGCCAGGTTGGGCCAACCCAAAAAAATTAAATTTTTTTTTAGGCCGACCCAGCCCATATGGTTTAGGCCTGCGGATCGGGCCACCTGCAAGCCAGCCTATGGGCCATCCCACTGGTTAGTAAGATAAATTTTAAATTTTTTAAATATTTTGTTTATTATTTTATTTTTCTTTTTACATTTTTTTAAATTTTTTAGTTAGTTTATTTTTCATATGTTGTTAATATCATCTTTTTATTTATTCATTTATTATATTTTTTTATTCATTGTTTACAATTTTTACATTTTTGTATATATTATATTTTTATTTATTGATTATTTTTAGCTTATTATTGTTATATATATATTGCTATATTTTTTATTTTTTGTTTACAAATCACCATTAATTTGTTAAATTAAATGAAAATTTGAACATATGTAATTACTAGATGCATTTACTAATTTAATAAATCATACATCATTTATAAATTATAAATCATTTATATACTTAAATATAGATTTTATAAATTATACCGATATATTACAGGCTGAGTCAGGCCAGCCCATACCGACCCAACCCATTTGACATGTATAAACTCACTTACAATGGCACACATGAAGTTAGAAGCTTTTGAATAAGAGAAACTGCGAACTTGGAAAAGTGAAGATAAGGCAATAATAAGTAGTTACAGTATAACAATAGCCCTTCCATTTCACCACAATTAAGAAACTTGGAAAAGTATACTTAGCAACCAAAATTACCAAGTTATGGTCTACCATAATTTGTGCACTCACATGTATCATGAGGAACTTGAAGGAAAAAGACATGTCTCTTGATTGGAGGATCAACTACAATCTAAATAGGGCACAATGGACTCCATGATAAACAGATATTCATTAACCTACTTACACATTAATACACAATTATATTAAGCACTCACACTCTCCGCCAAGCTGAAATATATATATATCTATTATGCCTATCTTATTACATAAAATTCAAAAATAATATTCTATAACTCCTTTGTGAAATATCTGAAGTTGCTAAGAAGAATGGCCATAACAAGTAGAAATCAAGCCTTTCAACAATAGGTCCTGTATGTAATGGTAATCAACTTCAATGCATTTTGTACATTCATAGAAGGTTGGGCTATTAAAATTGTCATCAGATTGTCACAGTGAATGCACATAGGACTATAAGTAGAGAAACCAAGCTCATTAAGTAATGACTTGGGCCACATCAGTTCACATGTTTGTGTCATAGATATGTACTTAGCCACTGCACTAGACTTAAAAACTACATCCTGTTTCTTGCTCCACTTAGTAACTAGGTTGCCACTAACATATAAGCAAAAACCCAAAGTAGATTTTTTGTCACCAATATAACTAGAGCCAGAATACACCTTGGTTCTCAGATGTTCATGTCTTTCATATATGAGGCCCTTTCCTGGTGCATTTTTTAATATAGGCAAGCATGTGTAATGCACTTTTCTGGAGGACTCTCCTTGGTTCATGCATGATTTGGGTAAGCAGATCAATAGCACATACAATGTCTAATCTAGTAACAATAAGATAAATCAACTTTCCAATCAACCTTCTGTATTGCTTAGGATTTTCCAGCATCTCAGATATACTATTCCAAAAGGGAGGATTCTACCCTATACATGTGCTCTCAAGTTTGCAACCCAAAAACTCAATCTCCTGTAATAAGTCAAGGACATATTTCCTTTGAGATAAAGCTATTTTCCCCTTAGAGTACACAAAATCTATGCCCAGAAAATACCTAGACTTCCCCTTGTCAGTAACAAAGAATTTTCCAAGATAAGTCTTTGTCTACATAAATGTGTCTACATCACTAACTATTAATATGAAGTCATCAACATAGACTGCAAATCATGCAGTCTTTAGTTGTTTTCTTATAAAATATAGAATGATCCACTGTCTGAAGTCTCTATCAATCATAATAGTGTTGAAATTTTCAAACCATACACATGGACTGCTTAAAACCATAAATTGCCATCTTAAGCCTGCACACTAAGTTCTCCTCTTAAACAATGTATCTTGGAAGTTACTCCATAAAGACCTATTCAGCTAGATCTTTATGTGGAACTTGAAGGAAAAAGAGTTGCCTCTTGATTGAAGGATTGAGTACAATATATATAGGGTGTAATGGACTCTATGATAAACCAATATCCATTAAGCCACTTACACTAATACAATTATATTAAGCACTCACATATCCCATAATATCAAAGATTAAGGCCTTGCTGAGTTAAGAATAGACTTTTTCCTCTGCAAAAAAGGCATTTAATGCTATCTTGATTTTCTATTACTCATTGAAGAAATAAATGAAAGTCTTGTTACTCTATCTACAACAAGGATTTAAAAATTGGTATCCTATCCAGGATTGGTCCTCTGAAAAAAGAAATTGTATAAAAGATAGAAGATTGTATCAATGGACGCACAATACTTTTGTAGTAAAAGCCAAAAAACTTAAAATTTTAATTTCAAACTCAAGAAGAAAATTAAGCAAGCTAAGATAAGAATATAAATACCTAGATAAACTTTGTAAGCAATTATCATGCTTAAAATATTGATTAGATAGAGATGTTGTAGTCACATGCATTAGAAAAGTCTTAAATCACGTACAAATAATTGACAAAAACTCATAATAATTTTTTCATTTTTTCTTCTCTTGTTTTTCTTTTTTTCTTTCCCTTCTCTATAATCTCCATAATTAAAAATTTTATCGAATATAAGATTTTAGAGTAAATTATAAATTTTTATTCCTTTAATGTAGTTAATATATTTTTAAAAAATCTCATGTGAAATAATTAAAAAATAGAAAATAAAGTTTGTGACAATTAGAAGAATGCTATTACTAAGAAAACATGATTTAAAAAAAATTAAAAATATCGTAATTGTTGTGATTTTTTTAATACTTTCAACATTTTTAAATATATATTTTTTATTTTTTCTTCTCTCTTCCCTTTTCTTTTCTTTCTCTCTCCCTTTTTTTTTCCCTTTCTTTTTTCTCTCTCTTCCCTTTTTTTTTCTTTTCTTTTTTACATGTGTCACCCCCTTCCTGCTTTTTCTTCTTCAACCTCCCCACCCACTTAAAAACTCTAATGGGTTCTGATGGTGGGTGAAGAGGAAGAAAGCTTTGTTGATCAATGGTGGAGGCTTTGGGGTTGGTGGAGAACCCTTTCGAGGCTTCGATGGTTGACAATCAGCAAAGGCTTTAGATTGACTGATCTAACCTCTGACAACTCAAAAATTATGTCAGATCAAATGATCTATCAATCTGACACTTATTTCTGAAGACAGAGATATTCAATCTATCATATTTTCAAGAATACATGGACTATTGAGATCAAACAAAATGAAATCTGAGACAGATTGGCAAAATTTCACTAATCCATCTTGATTTTTAAATCCTCGATCTACAACTTGTATGGGTCCATTATTTTCTTGTTTGTAATGAAATTTTTGTTGTGGCTGCTGAAAAAAAGTGGAGTACTTGGGAAAGTCACTACCCAATGTACAGTGTACAAACAAAACCAAGTGCATAATGAAATTATTCTATCATTGGTAATATGACATGCATAAAAAAAATTAAATGTATGTTTGTAGCATCTCTAGTTCCCACAAGTTATTTTAGTACAACATTTGTTGCCTTGAGTGGAATTGGGGCATTACAGAAGGTAACTAAGTCTTGCTTAAAAGAAAAGGTAATTGAAAAGGATTTTCTTTGTTTCTATTTTGCTTGAGTAGATAGGAGACCATAGTTTTTCAAAATGATCAGATCAACCTTTTTTTGCTTTTTTTTATCAATTTTTTGGTTGTCCAATCCAATAATTAGGTTTATTATCAAAAATACCATGGATCAGCTGATTTTGGATTGTGGATTGGATTTGGATTATCAAATCTAGAGATTTTTAGTGTTGATCAAATCTAGATCAATCGATCTTTTAAAAAATCAACAATCCTTTAGACCTATAGATCTGTAGGTGTAACTATCAGTTGTGCAGCATTTTTTGCCCCCTCCTCCTCTTCAATTCTCTTTATCTCCATTCTAATCATGTAGATATTTGCATCTATCAAATAAAAAGTACCAAAGTGACAGAAAGTAAAATCCAACTTTCTTAGTGTTTATGCATCTCAAAAAGTTCAGAAAGTGATTCATTCACTTTTCAACCTATAAAAAGGAAAGTGAGGAAACTTTCCCTCTTCCCCCTACAAAAAGGTCCAAAATCAACCCGAGCTCTTGTACCCATCTCACTCATCTACCTTCAACCACTTAACCCCCCTTCTTACCTTCAACTCCGAGCTCTCATGCACATCTCCATTACAATCTAGTAACAGTCTTGCTCATCTGCCCTTGACTACCTAACCTCCCTTCTCATCCTCAACTTCAAGTGTTCCCATGCACACCATTCGTATGTCTACTATTCACACCCCATCTTCCAGTCACTTGAGGAGAGGAGTAGGGGCAGCACAGTGTAGGAGGCATAGGAGGAGAGAGAGGACTGGGTCTAGAAATAATTGGGTATACAACCAAATTAAGTATACCATTTATAAAAATAATAAGTTGATTATGGAAATAATTGTGGGTATACAATCATGTTCAATATGTTTATAAAAATGATATGTCAATTCTAGAAATAATCTGGTATACTAGTCCACCAAAGTGTATCTCATAAATATACCTAGATTTCAAATTCCAATATATCAAGAAATAGGTACAAATATCAAGAAAGTAGAGAAAAGAAAAACACCTTCAATTGCTTTCCATTTCTCATAAATTCCAATATATTTCTAATTTTGCTTTCCACCACCTTCTAAGTGCACAGATAGACCTTTTTAACTTGTTCAAACGACATTGAAAACAATGTCAATGTGATAATCACTTCTAGGAGATTCTTAAACATGAGTGATGACTATTTTTAATCTATGTGACTATGTCACATTTGATTGGTTGCCATTTAACATTTTTTTTTTAGAATCTACTCCTGGTTAAACTTAAAATGTAACATTAAATAGTATCATTCTATGATATTAACAAAAAATTTAATTTTTTATTCACTCAAATTTATCAATCACTATATTTGTAGACATGGAAAATCGACTTGGACATCTTGCCTTATCATAACATATAACTCACCAGCATGAATATTGTAAAGTTGACATAAACAAGATTCAATAACAAATCAGGGCCTTGTAAAAAAAATGGAAGAAATAATATATGCTACAATAACCAAGCGTGCAGCTTCAGTTACAAAAATGTGAGAAGTTTAGAGATGGAAAAGGAAAGTTGATGGTAATACATGTGACTGATAGCCCTGGATGATACCTGAGATCTTCATGATCCACAACCAGACAACCCAATTGGATTTGTAGACAGATGTGGGCCAGTTCTTGGTGTTTCATAAGGAGAATTTGACAAGATACTAGACACATTTGAACAACTCAGATGCAAATGAGTTATTATCGACAATTATTATTGAGACTTCTTCACAACCGAAACTTCCTCCTGCAGTAATACTTATTAAGATACCGATCTTTTTCATTGCATCTCTTATTTTGCCATGTTGCGGTGGACTCTACTCTACTTGCACCGTAAGATTTCAGCCATCCTAAATCACCATGTGACCTATTTGATCTCCAACAAGAGGCAGATACAGAACCATCACTAGCATCATCCCCATCTGAATTCACAATCTTTCCTAAACAACTTGTCCGTCCCATTTCACTACATTTTTCACAATCATTCTTCTCTGGATTTCCATTACATGAATCAAAATTAAGAACAGAACGGTTTTCAGAAACATTTTCATCAGTCAACGGCCCACTATCAGAACTATCAAGATGATCAAAGCATTTGTTTTCTATGCACACATGGGGTTCTTTAAACCCATTAATGATCTCGTTCTTCTGAACAACTAAAGGTTTTAAACTAACAGAGCAATTATTCCTTGAAATTCTCTGAGACCCATTCATAGCCCTATGCAATCTAATGGCCAATTCCTCATCAGGAACAGAAGATTTTTTAACGATTTCTGAAGATGCCTTCGATGTGAGAACTACCAAATCCAAAGCATTCCTTGCCAACTCAGAAGCATGCTTTGCCGCCATTGCCTTCTCCAGAGCTTTCTCCTTCGCCCTAGACGCCACTTCCACCTTCTTAGCAACAATCGAATTTGCATCCCTGAGCACGACCTCAAGGTCAACTCTAGAGACCTCAACAGAATAATTATCATTATAATTACCACGCTTTGCGCTGAAATACTTAGGCAACGCAGAACAATCCACACATGTGAAAGAATGTGGATCAAGATCCAAAGGCACGACGTAGCCACGCTCTTTGGGAATGCAACTCAAATGGACACGGCAACTGCACCGTGTACAATCAATAAAGCCACCGCTTTCAACATTCTCACACGCCGCGAAGCAATAGGAACACACCTTCGCAGACTGGATGCTGTCGAGGCAACCGGAACAAAGCAGAACAACCCGCCATTGGCTATTCAACGCCAGGAGGGACTCATTCCGGCCCTTGTCCGGGAACCGGAGGCCGCAGCAGTGACAGTTAGAGATGTTGGGTAGATCACGGGTCTTCTTCCTGTAATTGATCGCCGGTTGTGGGCAGACGGAAGCTGTGGAACGAATAGGGCGTTTTCGCATGTGAACCGGCGAGCAAGCGGCGGATTTTGGGGTGAATTTCTGTGGCTCCCTCATTGTCGATTCCTCGACTTCTTCCACTACAGAGGAATGGAGGAATTTGGTAACCTGGGAAGAGAGCGAATGTAGGATTAGGGTTACGATTTTGGGAGCAATCCCTCGTGATGGGTCATGATAATGGACCGGCGACGAATGTGAGTGGAAAACGCTGGATAAAAGAAAGATTTTTTTCCCGCATATCTCAAATTCGTAATTTGAAGTAGTTAAAAATTAAATCTCTTACGTCCAAATCCTAGTGGTGAGACTGAGACATTCGTTACATCACTCGGGTTCGAGCCATCAAGCTTGTGAGGTATTGTTGTGTTAAAAAAATTAAGTCTCTTCGTAATCGTAATTGAGAGTGTTAATGCTTGAGATTTAATTGTAATATTAGTTGTTTTTAATAAAATTTCAACGATTATTAATATGAAATTTATTATTGTTATTGTTAAAAATAAAAAGAGAGAGAATGTATGTGAATTTAGGCAATATAAAGAGAAATTAAAATAAAGACTGAATAAAAAAGAGAGAAATTAGATATAACACTAAGAACAATAAAACGTGCATTTAGTATGTCATCTAAATAATGCATTTTCTTGTAAATTCCTTTCACGTTTCTCCTCGCAAAAAATCTTTTGTTTGTGAAAATAGATGGGTATTAGAAAAATCCAAAATCATGTACCAAATAAGGTCATGCGGTTGAAATCAGGAATACCTCGAGGAAAACGAAGGTTAAATGCTTTCGTTTGACATGGACTGTTACGTGGATGCCTTCAATTTTCTTTACACACGGATACTTGTAAAGTAAACATATGATAACTCACGGCATGTGTAACAAGCTAAGATATTGATAATTGCAACTTTTTTTTAAGGTATAATGCTTGAAAAACGCAAAAAAAAAAAAGGCATCTGGATTCTGGTTGTAACATCTGAATGAACAAGAATGTGCATTGCTATGTATATACTCACCATTTTTACATATATCATCATCACTATTATTATTATTTTCATGTGCAAACAACGATAAATCACATTACCAAAACACAAATAACGAAGATAAATCAAAGGCTATTGTCATGTTGAAATGTCTGGGTCCCATTCCATGATTCGCAGGAGTACCATAAATGGAAAGAAAGAAGATGAGAAAGTACCATTCATGACTCGATACATACTAGTTATTCACTAAACTAATTAAACAGGAAAAAATAACTGTGCCTTTCAAGATGCCTATAACTCAATAGCTCATGCCTTGCACGTTGGGCATGACGGTTGACAATGTAGCTCGAGTAAAGATCAAATCATCAGTATCTTATCTTAATCTAAAGAATCAATCGTTTAAGATCAATCACCAATAATCATGAGATAATCACTCAAATTCAAGAAAATGTTTTCTTTGGGAAAAAATTAGATAAAATAAATAATCTTTCGGCAAAATAATCAAAATAGAATGGAAGCAAATTTGTTCTCCAAGGGCATCAATTTTTAATCATTTACTTGTGCATGATGTCTAGAAGTCAGTTCAGATTGACACGCAGTTGGAAGTGTGGGGTGTTCTCACAAAGTTGATAAATTGATAATCTAAAGAAGTTCTACAAAATGCGATTACGAATTACACGCAGTAAATAGTAAAGAACATTCAGCAGACACCATCGAGGTAAGTCAAGGGCAAACTTTCTTATAGATAATTTAAATACAAAACACCTTTCTTCATAGGGACCATCTGCAACGGGATATGATTGAGAGGCCAGCACGGCTTGGTATAACAAGGTGGAGGCACTCTGATCTGCAATTGTTGCCAACCACTTACGTTGATACTGATACAACAATGTAACAGGTACAAGTATATGACACTGAAACTCGAATCCTCCTCCATGCCTTAAAATTTTGGAATAGTTTTCATCATTAAACCTTTTTTGGGGATGGAACACCTTTGCTTTCTCATTACAATCTTAAGATTTAACGAACCTTGTGCTTACGAATGCCTGATTCTGTAGAATGCAATACTCACCCCTCTGTGGTGAATTAAGTTCAAGTGAAACGAAGAAGACAAGCAAATCAACCAGGTATGAAGGAAACGATGGCAGATTGTGAATGGATGACAAGGATCAGCACATCATGTCTCAGCAGCAACACCTGAGGTTAATATCATAACGCTATGTCACATGAGTGAATAGGAACCATTGACCAGGTGTTAACAAGAGCAAGCCTTCTCACAAGCTTCAATGTTTGACTAGAATTACAGAACCTAGTAGTTGGTAACAGACAGAATAGGAAAACATTAGCCGCCAGGAACGAAGAACATGAAGATAATAATAACAAGAACCACAAATTTGAAGGCCAACGGAAATATCAATAAAAATTTCCATGTGGAAGATAATTGACGATCCAATAATTCCATGACAAAGGAATGCAAATCTCTAAGTGAACAATTCACTAATCAAAAGGGATATAAATGAAGAACTAGTAATTGTCATTGACTTGTGCAAAACTAGCCAGTGATAATCGCACATGGCAAGCATTCCATCTGCTCAGAAGTAACCTGCAAGTTCATTGCTACAGAAAGTTCCTAGCAAAGGATTGCAAAAATGAAATATCAGCTACAAGAAATCAATAATCCTAAGTAAAAACCAAACATTTTTGAGGCATTTCTACAAAGAAACGTGTATTGTAATTGCTGTATTGTACAACAAGAACAATTAATGTCCAATCCCATTGTAACATCGGCAACATAAATTCTCTCCCCCATCTATTCATATCTTTAGTTCCTAATGCAATCAAACAATATATCCAATAATATTACTAGAATTTAGCTGCTTAAAAAAGGATAGTTATAAAACATAAGACAATCTCCTAATTCCTTGGAACCAATTTAATGGGCCATCTTTAAATCCATCTAAATGACCTGGGAGTTCAAATCAACCTATTTTTAACAATACCAATTAAATTTTAAGAATGCAAGTTGTTTTGTTTTGAAATAACTTTTCCTTTTATATCTGCTGCAAAGTAGAATTTAGATCTCTTAATATCTATGGAATTAGATGAAGTCTAACAATACCACAATTGTACTAATCATTTATCCCTAACATCATTAAACATCCATGATGTTTCTCAACAATCTTAACATTTTCATGGTAGGGAAAACCCCACACGGATTATCCTGAAACGGAAATCAAGCAATGAGAATTCTAATCTCATTCACCAGCAAGGATTGAAAAATGCAGTGAAGAAATAAGCATTTGTATTTTACACTAAGCCAAAGAGATATTACCTAAACATGAAGCATTCTCAGCATGCCAAACGACATTAAAAACTGCAACTTTAATAAAATACTCTACTTTGCAAATTATTATAGTCTCCAATGATTAACTGATACAACTTTCTAAGGTATTCTACTACATGGTAAGGAAGATCAGGTTATACCAGTTTTGAGTAAGGTCCACATGATTTTGCAAGATACAACATAAACAGAAAATCATTTTCTAATGAGTAAATTATATACATGTAAAATTTCATACTATCACAAAACTTCTAATGCTGCTTCTTATAAAAATGTCGACACCAGAAGATACATTATTTTGGCACCCACTTTGTTAGTAGGAATATGTGATAATAAAAGTTGAAAGAAAAGGAAAGATGGTCATTCTCACTCTCTTATCCATTCGCTAAATGAAAATGAGTAGTTCACTTCTTTCTAATACAATCAAGGGGAAGGCAATGTTGGAACTCAAGAAATAGTGGGGGAAGGAATTATTTCATTAGCAAACATAAAACTTCTATACATAAAGAGGACAAATGCATTTAAGCAATGTGAGTAGACTAAACCCGCAAGACCCAAAAACCCTAATACATTGTTTATTCTAATAATACTCCTTCAACTAGAGTATCCAACTTGTATCAGACTAACTTAAAAATAATACAAAATAACAGATACATGGAAAAGACAAGCTGTTATAACGAACGCATCAGATACATAGAGAGGACAAAGACATCTTAAGCAACATAGAACTAAACCCACAACACCTATATAAACTTAATGGATTATTTACCATAACACTCTCCTTCAAGTTAGAGTATTTAGCTTGTAACAAATTCAATAGCTCAATAAACTTAAATATAATACAAAATAAAAGACACACATAGAAAAAACCAATGCTACAGCAGAAGTAACAGCAAATAACAATAATAGTTGCTAAAGCAGAAATAGAAATAAGCAATAGTAGTAGTTTAACCATTAAATGATACAGTTTGAGGAAATAGAATAGATAGACAAATGTGGTTGATCCTCAAAAAGTAAGTAGATAGATGCAATTTACCTTCAAAAATATTTTTCGGGAATTTTTTATCTTTTTTAATATAAGGACACAACACTTTGATACTATGTTGAAACACAAGAAATAGGAGGAAAAAGAATTATTTCATTAACAAATATAAGACATGTATAGAAATTACGTAGAAAAGACAAACACACCTTAAGCAAAGTGAGATTAAACTCACAACACTTGTATAACTCCAATACATTATTTACTCTAACAACTGGTGTCAACAGCTCCTCTGCAGGTAACACAAAACACTCACGTTGAGGTTCATCAACAAGGAAAAGGATAACTGTGGTCAGGTCTAAATGTGGGATAGGAAGGAGGAACCAATTTAGGTTCACCAATGTGCCATGAACCAAAGTTTCTTCAAGAAAATGGGAAAACCAGCTTGAGAAAAAAGCTTTTCTGTTTCTGACCATTTAAAAAACCATTTTTTGGTCAAAGCAAGTAAAAAAGTTTCATAAATGGCATTCACTTTATTTTGTGTTTGAGTTGACCTAGTAGCCCAAAGCAACAAGGCAACTTACCTTGATAACTATGATTTTATCTCCTATTAGTGCAACTTCTACTTTTCTGAATTAAGTTTTTCTTAAAATATAAACACTCACATATATGTTCAGGTTTAATGGTATGACAATCTATTCCATAGAGCATAAGTAAGCAAATAGATATCTTCTACAAATTTATGTTTTTATTTAATAGTAGTCTTTACTACAACTTCTCTACCTTTTCAATCTACTTTAATTCTATAAATAATATCTAATGTAGAGTGGCAGATTGGCCCATCCAGTACAACTCAACGACCCCAACTCAAACTGTCCCCCCTAGTTGAACTTTCAAGGATCCACAACCCTTCACTGAGAGAGAAAAGCCACCACTTGGAACTCTAAGTATATGTGAAACCCATGTAGAAATTCACCAAATGGTAAGATTGCCATGTAGGGCCCATGTGGAGGCCATCTGACTGTACAACTACCATGTATTGTCGAGTGGAGCCAACATGTCAAATACTGAAGCACCACACAATTGTCATAGATTGCACACTGGCCACTTACCACCACCTACCCTTGTTGGGATATAAATATCACAGACTGTATATGCCTCATATAAGGTATGAAATCTCTATCCCAAGCTTAATCTACCTTTGTCATTATGCTCATATGTCTTTAAGTGTCAAAGAGGATTTGAGTGACCCTGCACTAGGGTCAATCCTTTCCCTTTTTTTGTAGGACAAGCATCTATGAAGCAACCAACTGTTTGGTTTGACAAATGAACCATTGATCCAACCAATTCACTTAACAAGGAGAAGACCAATATCTATTGTGAATAAACAATAAAATTCTTACACCATAACAAACCAATAGAAAATTTCAATTTGATTAAGATAGTCTACAAGTATATCTAAAATCAACCATTATCATATCTAAGTGCCACCTAAGTTGCCACTCGATAGGAATGTCTAAACCTAATCATTATTCCTAAATAAGACAAGCAAAGAGATGCACCCAAAATATTCACATTGTTTAGACTTAAGTGGATCCCGCATAAATGCGAATGTTCAAAATTGACCATTATTCTTAAATAAAACAAGCAAGGAGGTGCACTCTTAATACTCTCATTGTTTTAAATATTTAATGTGTGTGTGCACTCAAATTGAGTGTTCACCAGGTAGTCATTAGAAGAGGTGTATTCTAAAGCAACCACTAGACCTCATGTTCATGGTTCAATTTTGATAACATTCTAGATGATCCTAAATAAGTGAAGCAAATTATTTAAAACTATCCTTGGTTTCTTTACTCCAACTACCAAACAAAAACTTTTTTAGAACACTTGAATAGGATATGGTTAGAAAATAGGGAATGTATTGATTCTCGTTGTTTGTTTTAACATTTCACAGATTACATAGGAACCTACATAAAAGCACCAATATTCTATATAAAAGTATCCACTTTTAACGCTACAATATATGTAAATAAAAATATGGAAAAACTTTAGACCCAATCTTCATAGGTAAGATTAATCTACCTCAAAGTGAAGTCATCTTGAATATTTAAATCATAATGGATATGCTGGTTCAACTTTGAAATATTTTGATAATGTCAAAGTATGATTTCAAATGATATTTGAAAAAGGAACTTTTGTCATTTGGGTATACTGTGGATTTATTTGATGTTCAAGGGAACTAATCAACATCTGCCTTCAATCCATAGCAAGCATCACAAAGGGTTTATCTCCTATAGCTTCTCTCCAATTCATTCCTTTGCTTGTTCGTGTTTTCTGGGTATTAACCTTATAGCAATTCAAATGCCAACTACCATAGATTCAAAGTGGATCCAACAATCACAGATGTCCAACAAAATATTAGTTTTATGTATTTTTTAATAAAAACTTTAACAATCACATGATGGCTATTTAACAGCTATTTTTCTTGAAAATAAGTTTAAAAGGGATATCAAGGTTTTTCTAGAAAGCATAATTTGGTCATTCCTAAGTCTCCAAAAATACAACTTTCTCACTCCATTTTATTACTCTTTGGTGTTAAACTATTCCTTCAATGTCTTTTGTAGTCAGTAAACATGTTATTCAATCTTTTAGATTGTCAATGATCCGAGTGAATGTAAAGGACACTTCTTTGCCTTGTGCAAGGAAAAAGTTCAGGAGAACCTTAGGATGAAACATGTATGAATGAGTGGAATAGGATGTGTCTGGATCAAAATAAGTCATTACGTCTCTCTTGTAATGAATGCTTATATTCTTAAACCTATTTTGCTAAATCAATGAAATAACTTTGTATTGGAGTATGTTGATTCTGCATAATGCAAAAGCAATGCCCTTCAAATGGAGATCCAATTTCTTCAAATTATAACATGCCATCAAAGCTAAGCACCAAATAAATACATACCAAGAGGTGATTAAGGCCAGCTCATTTATCTGAGTTAACAATTGTCTGAAGCATGCAATCTTGAAATTTGAATTGACAATATTAAATATAGCGATGGATTCTCCTAGCATTAAGATGACAAATATCTTTAACTATGCTATCCATCGTGCTAGAACTAAGTACCAGCTGACAAATTTATCTAAATAGTCAGACAAAGAGAGAGACAGAGATGCGTACAACTATCAGCATTGATCATTGGACCTAGTATTTGTATCACAATTGATCATTAGACCTAGTATTTGCAATATATAAGTAATTCATGAAAAGGATGTTTAACCAGCTCACCGCAGTCCAAACAAGAAGTGGCAACCACTCAAGGAGCAGCAGTGAGTGAAGCATTGAACGTAAATCCTCTGTAAACGCCGTCACCGTATCCAGGCACACCTTCCACCCACCTCCAGACACCACCGCTGCCTTTTCCCACCACCTCATCCTTCTCCTCCCTCCACATCGCCATCCTTCCCCTAACTTTTTTCCCTGAGAACCAAACCATGCCATCCCCACCAAACACCTTCACCTTATTATTTCCCCCAGCAGCTCCCAATCCGAAACACTTGTACATCTCCTCAGGCATCCTCCCGGCTTCGTCCCACTCCAAACTCACCAAATCCAATCTTAAGATCAACACTGTCGAGCATGGCGCATCCACCGCCAAGTTTGTCCGCAGTCCCCCAATCATCAAAATCCTTCCACTCCCACTACCCTTGATAAGCCTTGGCCGTTTCAAGATATCGAACACATCCCCCCACTCGTTCTTCTCAAGCCGGTCCCATCCCTGTTGCCGGCCGAGATCCGGAAGCCTGCAATAGAAGAGCTTCCACTGGCACCTCCAT
Source organism: Cymodocea nodosa (assembly GCA_036874045.1). Taxonomy (NCBI): domain Eukaryota; kingdom Viridiplantae; phylum Streptophyta; class Magnoliopsida; order Alismatales; family Cymodoceaceae; genus Cymodocea; species Cymodocea nodosa. The sequence continues at coordinate 588,215 of JAZBRI010000008.1, forward strand.
GGTGATCCAACGTCGCAGATCGCGTAAACGGTGTCATCCCCGACCAAGATCGGGCTTCGAGGCTTGGACGGAAGGTTAAGGGAGAACTTGAGCCAATGATCTGGGTATTGCGGAGAGTAGAACAAGGCGGCGAGTTCGGAGAGGACGAGAACGTCGCCCTTCGACCCTGCGAGAACGGTGCCGTGGCGGGACCAGGCGGAGCCGAGCTGAGGGAGGACGCGATACGATTGTGTGAGCGGGTTGCATAGGACAAGGGACCTTCCCTGGCGAGATTCATCGGCATCTGCCCAGAGGTGGATGATGGAAGGGGATGCAGTGACGGGAGAGGAGGGGAAGGGAAGGAAAAAAAGGGGGAAGCGAAGCCACTGGTCGAGGGAAGGGTCGAAGGCATAAATGGTAGACGTATCGGCAGGCGACGATTGGTGGCTATGGTAGCGATGCCGGCGGGGATGGCGCAGGGCGAGGAGGGGGAGACTAGGGTGGAGGGCGAGGAAAGACGGGGAGGTAAGTGCGGCTAGAAAGGACCTGGAGATGGAACGCGAGAGGAAGATTTGGCGGAGGGACAGATGTGAGAATATGTGGTGGAGGATCTCCTCCGGTAGGTGATCGATTGTAGTTGTCGCAGCCGCCGCCGCTGACGCGGGAGGAGGAGGCGGAGGAGGTGACTCCGGAGGTGGTAAAGGTTCCTCTGCGGCCATCGTGCAAGATTGCGCCTTGGATTTGCCTGCCTTCGCCTCGATTATTTCCAGGGCTCTTGATGGAAATTTCCCTCCATTTTTTCTACGAGCCAGGAAGTATCGTTAATTATCTTTGATATGGAGAACGAGGATTAGTGGCCGTTAGATTCCAATTTTGTCAACGCATCAACCGTTACGTCGCTTTTATTTAATTTGGTTATGGAACAATATCTGCCAAGATGGATACTTTTCTCCTTCAATGTACTTTTATATTACAGCAGAAGATTAATAACGTTATCCACCATTGGTAATGTGTGAAAATTATCAGGACAAATAATGGAGAAATTAGATAAATTGGATCCACGTTTGGTATATAAGTTCTACGTGCAGGTGTCTAATTTTAACAGATGATTGTTTAAGATTAAGAGTAAAAAAAGGATAATATGGGACAAAGAAAAATAGATAAAAAATAAGAAAGAAAAGGTGAAAAAAGTACGTAAGAAAAAAACGTGTTACCTTCTATGTATGTACTTTACGTAATCAGTTTTACAAGCAGCGTTGATTAGCATCATGTAAATTACATAATCAGTTTCACAGGCAGCGTTGATTAGCATCATGTAATTTACATAATCAGTTTCACAGGCAGCGTTGATTAGCATCATGTAATTTACAATTCCTCGTGACAGTATCTTCTTTTAAAAGTATGTAAGTTGTAACATTAACTGAATATATGTGGGTTTTTTTTAACTTTAATTTAAATTAATGGTCTTAAATGACGAAGAAATTTAGGTTGGAGAAGATATTCATCTGAAAATAACTAGAAGTTCACAGGTTAAGTGTGTGGATGTGACAATAAAGGCTATTTGTTTTTAAACGTGTGTTAATATTTACAATGCTTTAATATATTGCAATGGAATTTGATTAGAATGCAACAGTTTTTCTGTTTGACGCGGATAACACAATTCACGTTTCATTTCATTCTATGTTTAATCATGTACATTGAGATTCCTCCATCTTTTTCCACCGATGTTTCTTTTTTCTCTTCCTCTGTTCCAAGTCTCCTTCCATTCAAGATTGCCGACATCGTCTTCTTCCATACAAGTCTATTCACGGCGACAAAATAAATTTATTCTATAGTAATTAAAACAGCGGACATCACAATTAACATCACATCAATGATTTAATTAATTTGGACCATTGGCCGCTTGTTTGAATGGTAAAAATCTCCATTTCCATTGTTGGAGTAGTCTGCAATAATAGCCTTGCATTTTTCACTGCTATAAAAAATACTCTACATTTAAAATAAATAAAAAAACAAAAAATCCATACGAGTATGAAATGGAAAAAACACTGTTGTAAAAAAAAAAAAAAAATGGTGCTACGTAAGAACTCTGCCGACCAGCTCTATTTGTTTGACCTAAATAAATGTCACGATCTAGTGGGTTATGTGGTGGTCCTCGTGTCCAAGTTGTCTACGTTACGATCGAAAATTTTAATGCATAAACGATTATAATATAAATAAATAAATAAAATTTATTTTTTAATAAATAAAAAATAAAAAATATTGTTTTAAAAAAATCAGTGATGCTGCTGACAACACTTTTCCGAGAGAATAACAAATATCGCATGAGATAACAAGGCAATCCACGTATTTTGAATATTATCCCTCGCCCTCCGCGTCAAGTACGTGTACAAATACACGTCTCGACAAAAAGCTGACTTGGCCTGATCGACTACCACGTGTTCGACCTGTCCTTCACCCTCTCTTCCTTTTGGAAAGATTCTTATTCGAATGACTCTCAAATAAAAATAAAATCTACCCGAAGAACATTAAGATACGCATCTATTCCAGACACAACTCTTTTTTAAAAAAAATTATTTATAATTAATAATTATTCATATTGAATCGAACATGATCAATAAGTAATTAAATCTTTTTATATGATGGCGTCTTTAACTCTAAAGTATCTTTCTATATCTTAAATTATCATATTTGTACATTGTACTCTCATTTTAAATTATTTTTGTTATATACGATTTCGATGGAATTGCAATCGGTCAATCGATGTTGATAAGAAAAATATATTTATATAATATTTTTAAATATATTTGAAATTTTAAAAATTATTTAAAATTTAAATAAAATTCATAATATCATATTGAAAATAACTCTTGATATTATTACCACCCCACCACGACTACGAGCCGACCATTGCTCTCACAGGGCGGTTTGCTGTTTTTTTTAATTATGTTAAACAAAAATATATTTACGTAGATTTAAATCTTTAATTTTTCAGAAAAATAAAAAAATTATTTACTACTTAAATATACAAAATTGCGTACATAACAGTTAAATCACTATATTTGTGATTTAAATATACAGCTATTTCAAAATATATATAAAAATGCAAGATCATTTTACTCTTCCACGGGAGATATGTCAGAAATGGTTCCCAACCGTCCACGTAGATGATGCAAATGGACGATCGAGCGCGTGGGAGAGTACGAGAGGCGGGAAAATAGCTATAAATACTGGTAGAACGCAGTTCCATATTCCTCTTCCACCGACCCCTCTCTCTGTCGAGACGCCGCAACCCTCGCCGTTTCTGTGTTTTTCTACCAAATCTCCAGCCGAGCATCTAATTTATTTTTAATTCAGCATTTTGTCGATTTTGCATTGTTTTGTCTCGAACTTTGTGATTCCATTTCTCGTTTATGTGGTAAGATCTGTTTTCCGTCTCCGAGAGGTTTGGGAAAGCTGGATCCGGTGTTTGAATCGCAGTCATGGTTGGGAGCGTTGTTGAATTTGGGGAGGTTACTGCAAAGGCCGAGCCGTTACCAGAAGAGTTTGATCCGGCAATAATCATCCCGCCTAGAGAAACGGAGGAGGAGAATGGTGTGAATGGAATCAAAGAAGCTTCGGAAGAGAAGAGGGAAATCGTGCTTGGGAGAAACGTGCACACATCCTGTCTTGAGATTATCGAACCAGATGTGGATGATGAGCTGACAGGGGATAGGGAGGCATACATGGCTAGTGTCCTGGCAAGGTACCGGAGATCTCTTCTCGAGCGAACCAAACACCATCTAGGTATAGTCTTAAAATTTCTTCCGCGTTAATTTCTTTTCAAGGAAAAAGCGTAGTTGTTTTCATTCCCATTGGGCTTTGGTTTTAAGTTTGGTTATCTTAACTACTTCTAATTGATTCCACTTTAAATGCTTTTTGGAATTTATTGATTCTAATTTACGGCCATGTTCTCTACTTCAAACAATTTTGTTTAAGAATCTGCTCCAATTAATCATCTACTAGGATTTCACTTGGTCCAAATTACAGCGTGTCTAGATCGTGCACAATGTGGATGGTGTACATTCAATGAGGTGATTAAAATTGATTCGATTATGAAGTCCCATAGATGTACCATCGATCATAATTTATGGTCGACGTTATGCATGCAATCGTCTAAAAAATGGCATCCTTAGTTGTAAATATTGAGATCTACTTGTAATTAAAAATTTACTAAAATTTATGCAAATTAAAAAAAATATTGTATCGAATTCACGTCACAGAATCTGTCTGACGTGAATGGTTGTGTAAGAGACGGATGAGGGTGGCCGTCTCTTATGCAAATAATTTAAAAAAGGGGCGCGCGTGGATGCACACAGACGTGTGAAATTTTGGCATGCGTAAGCTACGTATTTTCTGAAACAAAAGGCTCCCCATGCTTGATGCAGGATATGGTCTTGCCGCATAAATATCATGGTAAATACGAGGAGGGGGCGTGAACTCCGGACGGTAAAAACAGAGAGAGGAAGAGAGAAAGGGAGAGGAGATTCATTTAATTAAGAGATAAGTAGATTCATTTGAGTAAATTTATCTATAGTTAATGGACAAACAACAATCATATGTGCATGGATATAAGTTATCATTCAATGTTAAACATAAAGAGGATGACGATAGTGATAGAAATTATGAATTGGTCACGATAAGAGCTTAGTTGTGTAAATATCTTTTAGTTTTCATGTTCATGTTTTTATTTCAAATTTGCAAAAAATGAAGAATAGAAGTCAAAGAGTTGGCAAAAAAAATTACTTGGTCAAGCTTCATAACTAAGTAATTTTTTATGATATTTTAATTATTTTTTATGAGATTATTCTTGTGGTAAATGTTGGATTTAGTTTTAGAATCTTGAAATGTAAACATCATTTGATTTATTTCATATGAATATTTAAGTTTTAGAATATTTTCCATGTAATAGATATGACTATTGGTATTTGATTCTTACGATACTTTCAGAAGAATTGCCTAATGATAGTTATTATTATTATTATGTTATTCTTATAATGATTTTTTATCCACAAATACGAGATATATCATTTGTCTTAGTTGATATAATACTTTTGAGTAAATTCTTTTATTGTAAAAAAAATTTGAAATGTAATGAAAAAGGCAGGAAGTCTATGATCTGGGCCTGACCATAGGGGTTCGTGTCGTAGTATTATATATATAATTAGTGAGACTAGTCAAAATAATGAGTATTTAGACCCTGTTAAGGGCTAGTGTGTGTGAATTTAGGTCCTTATCATAAAGCTTGTATTGGACCTTAGTTTAAATGGTTTTAGGAAAAAGCCTTAAAGCTATCTTCTGGCTTTGGTTATAGGGGTTGGTATTGTAGCATTATGTGCATAATTAGAGAAACTAGTCTAAATAAAAAACATTTGGGTTCTGTCACAAGGTTGGTATGCAGCATCTAGGTCCTTGTCACAGGATTTGTACGAAGGGAATTGCCAAGGAGGGAATATTGCTTGTTTAAAGGGAATAAAATTGACATACAAACTCTTAGTGAATAAGCTTTTTATTACAGCTGCAACATGTGTGCATTTATAGTGTGAAGGAGGTTTCCACTAATGATGTTCAATGATGATCAGACAAATCATAGTTTGACTTTTTACAACATTACAGAAGACGTTCAAAAGTAAAAAATGCTTCAGCATTTTGAATTTTTTCCAATAGGTGTTAAATTTAGAGAATCTGATTCTTCAGAGAAGGTGACTATACTGAAGAACAATTACTCATTTGGCATCTGAGTGTACACCGTCTCTATATATTTAATTGCATCGCTGGTATGTTTTCTACAAAGGTCCTGAACTGTGTATTGTTTCATCGGATATTAATTGTGGATACCATAGGCTCTTCCTTTCTATAGTAGTTGTCGTGCATTATTTTAAATAAATACTGTGGGTGTGTCACTTTTACATTGTTATATAATCCGCATTGGTGTTGTTACTTGTGGGTGCTGCTTACTATTTTGAAGTTTATCTGGTGTTAGTTTTTATTTCTCCATCCTGTCTGGCTGAAAATTCAAAGAATGGGACATGCTGAGATCTGTCTAATGTGTCGTTGACTTTCTTGTAGGCTACCCATATAATCTAGACTTCGATTATGGTGCTCTTAGTCAGCTGCAACACTTTTCAATTAACAATCTTGGTGATCCCTTTATTGAAAGCAACTATGGCGTGCATTCAAGACAGTTTGAAGTTGGTGTACTTGATTGGTTTGCACGTCTTTGGGAACTAGAGAAGAGTGAATATTGGGGATACATTACAAATTGTGGGACAGAAGGAAACCTCCATGGTATCCTTGTCGGGTTGGTTTACCTCATGCAGATGCATTTCATCTGATAGATTTTCTGTTAAAAGTAACTATCTTCACTTTTAATTGTTTGACACTGGATTTGTAGGAGGGAAGTATTTCCAGATGGAATTTTATATGCTTCTTGTGAAACTCATTATTCAGTCTTTAAAGCAGCTAGAATGTACAGAATGGACTGCATACGGGTTGACACATTATCTTCTGGTGAGATAGATTGTACTGATTTTCGAACCAAGATCCTTTCAAACATGGACAAACCTGCTATTGTTAATGTTAATATAGGTATGCCTCATCATTATCTGAATTTTATTTGCACCTCAATTAAGTGAATTCCTTGTTAAGCAAGATTTACTTCTCCAGGAACAACAGTCAAGGGTGCAGTTGATGATCTTGATCTTGTCATCAAAACCCTTGAAGAGAATGGGTTCAAAGATCGCTTCTACATCCATTGTGATGGTGCTTTGTTCGGCCTCATGATACCCTTTGTGAAACGTGTGAGTATCCCCTCTTTTTTACCGCCCTCTCTTGTTTTCTTACATGAAACTCCGAAGAGAATAAATACAATCTGAAAGTAATTTGAGATAATTTAAATCATCATAAATTTCCTAAGGTGTTGTACTTTCCACCTACTGTTGTTTTGACCAAAAATTGTTGCCTGTTTAGGAATGACAGTTGCGCAAAAATTACATCTTCATACGGATTTTTCTGGTGCAAGTTTTTTTCGACTAAAAGTTGATGTGATTTCCACTTAATGCTAATCTTCTCAGGCACCAAAAGTTACCTTCAAAAAACCTATTGGAAGTGTGAGTGTGTCTGGTCACAAGTTTGTAGGATGTCCAATGCCTTGTGGAGTGCAGATAACCAGATTGGAACATATAAACGCCCTTTCGAGGAATGTTGAGTATCTTGCCTCAAGAGATGCAACAATCATGGGCAGTAGAAACGGGCATGCTCCAATATTTCTGTGGTACACGCTAAATCGAAAAGGCTATAGAGGATTCCAGAAGGAAGTTCAGAAGTGCCTCAGAAATGCTTATTACCTGAAAGAGCGGCTTCGTAATGCGGGCATCAGCTCAATGCTTAACGAACTTAGCAGCACTGTAGTGTTCGAACGACCAAAAGACGAAGAATTCGTTCGACGATGGCAACTTGCCTGTCAAGGTAACATCGCCCACGTGGTGGTGATGCCCAACGTGGACGTTCAGAAGCTTGACAGCTTTCTGAATGAACTTTTGGAGAAACGCGCTGAGTGGTACATGTATGATAAATCTCCATGCATTGCAGCCGATGTTGGAAGTGAAAACTGTGCCTGTGCCGCACACAACAGGTGAGTACCATCTGCATTCTTCCGCGAAGAATGAGCTTTTACGGTTTATGTTACGTTTCTAACAATGTGCCCTGATGGCTTTCTTGTAATCTATATCTGATTTTTCTTGTAAGTGTTTAGATTGAATCGTCAATCGTAGAGAAGAATATCCAAGAAAAAATTGAAACCTCAACTTATCCCGGCCGTGCAGCCATTTCATGGGGAAGGCATCCTTATTTGCATGGGAGAGAGGAAAAAAGGAACTGTAAATTTCCAACCTTGGTTTAGAAGCCTACCTCAATCTCTGTTTACGAGTTCATATATGATAATGGTTTACACTACCAGAAAGGTGAGTTACATTACATTGACATACATATGAAAGAATAACGAACAACATACAACCACCAGAAAGAACTCACATAAAGTCCATAGAATTCACGGGGGACTGTCCGCTGAGCGGCTGATTGTTGGAGGATGGTTTAAGTGAGGCATGGAACTGTTGCGTCTGCCGTTGAGCTTGACTAGCGCCTACATTGTTCATCTGCTGGGGTTGAGGAAAATATTGTGGCATGGACTGCTGGAGCCCTCTGTTGAAGTTATTGCCATTAACCGCTGGGATTTGCCCGGTTGCAATCTTCAGCCGTTGTACTTCATCTCTTAGAGCCTCGTTCAAAGCTGCAAATACGCCAGACAGAATTCCTTCAGTACATTGATCAGTTCCAACAGATTCCTCATAAGAAATTATAAACGCGACTAACATTAATTGCCTTTTCAACTTGCCATGCATAATCTAGTAAAACACTAGTGCCATAGTCCATTGAATTGTTGTTAACACATTAGGGGAAAAGGAGGCAAATCGAACATACATTTGTAGTAATTGGACTGGCTACCTTAATCTCAATGTGGATCGATAACATGAATCCTTTTCTTCAATTTATTTTCATCCACAACAAATTTTAAACATTTAAAACTTCTTGGAAAGTTTAAGATTACCATCGCGTAGATGAGCCTGCTGCTCCATAGCCTGTAACCGCAGTTTAAGCTCCTTGTTTTCAGTGGTAAGATCTGTAGTATCCCTCTGCATTCAAATAAATGCTTGGCAAAAACCAACAATGTAGCCGGTGGCATAATTCCATAAACAACAAATGAAAAACGAAATCTCTTGAAATGAGCAGCTGAACTTATACAAAGATAACATTCAAGGTTTTACCATATAAAGGTTTTAGTGCCTTGTCATAAGCAAGGAGTGGTGATTCCATATGGTGCTGAGATTTGAACAAACTTGTTGGATCACAATTACAATATGAAGATGCTGGATCAGAACTATGAAAGCAAAATGATCTACCAAAAAGCCGAGGCATCCAATAATTCAACAAATCAATAATAAACAATTACCAGCATGCCAAAGTACCAAGCACAGTGAGAACATTGATCCATTCACTGAGTCATGGTATGTTTTAAGGTTATACATGAAATGAAGTTACTCCCACTTGCTCTTGGTCATAAGCATTCAGTATAGTTGTCAATTTTTATGAATCCAGTTAAACGTCAATGTATCGATATCGAGGTTTGTTCACTCTAGGCCTCTACACTTTTGGAACTTCAATACATTCATGAGATTTGACTGCTTCAATTTAATGCTCATTGTACGAGATTGCCTTCCTTAATAATTACCATAAATTTTCCATGCAAAGCTTGAAGAGAATCAGGATTATCACTTGCTAGCTTCACTAAATATCCTCCATAATTCCGTATTTCAACCACTGTTATCCAAATGAGAATAAACTGATTAAGGACGTTCACTTCACAAAGCATATTAATATCAAAGGTTTTGAATTTGCAAGCCGCTGATGGGGATGGTTCGCCAAGGATTTTTTTTAGCTTGTGTAGAATATTTTGATGAGTGCGTAAGAAAAATGAGAACAAGTTGGAAAAGGAAGAAGTGAAAAAAAAATCAAACCACCATTCCCCAGAATTCGAAGCAATTTAGCTTGACAAGAATATTTTGATGATTATAGAAGGAAAATGAGAATAAGCTAGAAAAAGAGGAAAGAGCAAAAGTGACAAATCAAACCACCATTCCTCAGAATGTGAAGTAAACAACACAACCATATCAACTGGACGATTCTATAAGCATTAAAAGTTGAGATTTCAATCAAAGACCGGGACGTTTAATTTTTTAGTTAACCAGACAAAACAAGGCGAGAAAAACTTATTTACATGGTTAGGATCAATCGGAAGTCTAATAGGAAGATGTTTACTAACAACAACAATATCACGAGCGTGACCTTGCGATTACAGCATGTTTACTAAATTAAAAAAGTAAATTTGATGCATTGCAGGTGATTCAATATTCAGCAAAACGAATATCAGTTGGAAGTTTATCTGTTTAACTTGTGAAGAAAGAAATGGTTACGGGGACAAGGCATGCAAGCATTAGATCAGCTACTTCAAATAACTTAACATACGGAAAACATTTAATATTCAGTTAAACACCAAAAGAAATCATACCTGCAGAAGTGTAAGTTGTGCACTTAGAGTAGTTGCTTCCGTCTGAAGAGTTTGCACCTTCCGCTCAAGTTCATTCATGTAACGAATTTTTCTCTCTTTTGAACGAGCTGCTGACTGCCTATTGGCGAGTATCCTGCAGTACCATGAAAAAGCGGTTTCTTATATTTCCAATCCCAGCACCAAAGTTAATTACTTCAAATTGGCAGCCAAACATCTCATTCCACAGAAAATTACATGTCTTAAACCCACAACCACGTACAAGTACTTCTACAAGCAGAACTGTAGCCGCATAACGGAATAACGAGCTAACAAGCATATGCACAGCATGTAAGGTAAAATTTACCAAGTGACGGTCAAAAATTTTATTGAAGAGCAAAGTTGTAAGGTACCAAATTACCATAGACAGACCAAATATTACTAGCAGTCAACGAGGAAGCCGAGTTCAAATGTAACAAGTACCGTATAAGATTGGAACCTAAAGTACTATGTAATTAATTTAGGAAAAAGAGAAAACAAGTGATAATAAATAGAATTTAGAAAGAAAAAAAGAGAGGCAAAATCGCGAACCTTTTAGCTCTCTTTGGATCCAGCAGCGCAAGATCGGCGAGCTTATCCGCCGCCATCGCCTTCTTAGTGAAATCCTTCGAAGTCGCGGACTCCGCCTCAAACGGCGAAGTCGATCCATCCATGGAGCTACTATGCCTATGGCTCACCTTCCTATCCACCGCTACCCCGTTCCCTCCAACCTCTCCACAACCTTGCTCCCCCTGAAATCCCAATCCCTCGAAGAGCGCGGCGTCCACCGACAAGCTCCTCAGATGCGCGCCGCCGACGGGCTTCCCCTTACCCTTCTCTGCCTCCACCTTCGGCTGGGCCTCAACCGGCGCGAACATCCCACCAGACGAGCCGTTTTCGTCGGAGAGCGAGGGGAATTCGATGTCGGCGATACCGAAGTCGGGGTCGGAGTCCAAGAGGAAGTCATCGGGGAGGCGGAGGAAGGTCTCGGAGTGAGCCCGCCGGTGGTGGCCGCGTGGGGGAGGAGCGGCAGCGGCAGCAGCAAGGAATGAGGTGTGGTCGGGTTCGCGGCGGGAGGCAGAGGCGGTGGAGGAAGGACATCGGCCGAACCGCGGATCGTGAGGGTTGGCGTCCATTTCGAGAAAACCCTTCGCCGCCGATGATTACGGACGGAGAGGAGGTGACATGCGAGTGAGCAGAATTGTTCCGGTGGTCCGGCGGAGATCGATATACGCACATATATATCGCTTCAATTCTTTAATATTAAAGCTTTACGAATTTGCAAAAAAAATACTATCAATTATCGTTAATCACCATCTTCTTTGTTCGGCGTTGTCCGGCCTTTACTCTTCCGTCCCCACCGTTGTCTTCGCCACGCTAGCCCAAAGAACACGCCCCCCTATGTTTCAGGTATTTTCACTTCTTAATTATCCGGAAGATTTTAAATCCTTACGAGCTTCCATGATTATTACGTGTGGTTATGAAACAATTCTCCGCGGACTTCCAACCATGACGTCTGCACGCATGGCTGTGTCGGACGGAGAGGTTGAATCGGTAGGTCGCCGCTGACACGCCGTCGTCTCTCGCACCCGGACGGGGAGCTCTCGGGTTTGGGCACCGCAACAACGCATGGGGCCCGTTTATCAAAGAAATCACGTGTGGGACCCGCGGGCCAACCAATCTGGCAGACGGCAGCTGTCCTTCAAGAGAGCTGACGCGTTATTTAAGGAATGTACTATTGGAAAACAATGATAATAATAAATCCAACCAACCAACCGACGGCTATATAATACTGTTACATGGTATGTATTTTAATTTAATGAGTTTTTGAATACAACTCAGTACATGGTTTTTCTTTTTTTTTCTTCTCATGGGATGAAATAAAAACATGTTCGTCAAGGTTTATAGTTTTTATTTTTCAATTTTGTGAGAGAAGCCGTCAGAGAAATCTTACAAAGCAGCATTTTCCTCCTATTATGCCCAATTCAGTTTTTTAACCAAAATCAATAAAAAATTTAATCAATTTTCAAAATTTTCTATAATCATTTTTCACAACACGAAAAATAAATTTCGAACACATTTTATATAATGATCCAAAACATTACAAATTCCACTACTTTAAAATCAAGGAAGAATCACAACTTTAATAATATATAATGTTCTAAAATCCATATCAAATGCTACATTACGCGTTAAATACTTTTAATATTGGTTAATAAATGCGTAAATGAAGATGTCCGGTGGGGTTTTATGGACCGGGAAAAGAGACGGTGAGCAAATGTTCTCGAACTTTTTCTAAAGTTTGACCACATATTTGGTTGATTGATTATGTCATCAAAATTCCAGCAGGAATTCTTCTGCGGATCAATTTTATTTTATGCTCGATGAAGTTACTTGTTTCAATTATACCCATTTCCGTCATTTTAAAATCCATGACTTGGTCTTTTTATGTTGCAATCATGTGAATTCGTGATTTTTGTGTTTTTTGAATTCATTAATTTGACTTTAACACATTGCTTGTGAGTTTGAATAATTTATTCTAATACGTTGGTTTCTTGTTACCGACACAACTTTGGTACACGTTAAAATATAATTATATCATTAGTTAATATATAGTATGATTCGCCGCGCATTAAAGATTATGGTCTACTGTGCATAAAATATTCGAGTTAATCCGAGTTAAATTCGTCAAGATATTTTATTACAAAATCCATTGTGTGAAATTTAACAAAAATTAATAAATTTTAAGATCTCTAGATTACTGATCATTTATTTAATTTAACTTATCTTACATGATTTATTTTTCCAGACAGAAATGGGGAAAATAGGAAATTACAATGAACGGAGTGTTGAACAACGATTAAAGAAATCCGTAGTCTGAAATTTCCATAATGGTTTTAAACAAATCAATAATTTCTTTTATGTAATTTTGTTTCGTGGGTTTGAGAAAAGGAAATTTTTTTTTTTTAATGAGATGTGTTAATATTAAATAAAACGCTGACCATGCAACAATACCCAGCGACAAAAGATCATAGACGTTCATAAAGATTGAAGTATCTAAAACAAAGCCAAAAGATAAAGATCAACGATAACAAAGTTTAATTAATTATTTCCTTATACTTTAACGACTTCGCTTCCAGCGTTTGAGTAAATATCCGTCAGCGTTTGCGTGGAACCCCGCATGACGCCCAGATTGACAGGAATGCTTACATTGTTGGCTATCAGGTGATTCCAATTTGCTTTAACATCTTTAATTTGATCAACTGCTGATAAACAAATTTCTTGAAGCTAGGACAAGTCTACCATCTCCAATAATAAAATACTAGATATCGTTTGGTATAATATAGTCTATGAAAATATGATTTGTGGTTTCTAATCCTAAGTCACAAAAGGAGCAAGCGGTGTTACCTTTCCAACCCCTTTTAGATAAGTTTTGCTTAGTTAAAAGTTTGTCATTTATACAAAACCATTGAACTGATCTTAACTTTAAGTGGCATTTTAGTCTTTTAGATCTGCTTACATTGTAAGTAATATTAAAGTATGTACCTGTACGCTGTAGTTAATTAATTTATAAATATGTGACAGGGAGTTTTTGACCTGTATAACTCACAAAAGGAATCTAGTCATTCATTTTCCAAGTTAATGCCTACTAAGGAAGATTTAAAGAAATTTACTTTAAAACCTGGAATAGACGATAATAAATAAGGGAATTATTTTAAAGTTTATCGAACTTTTTACATTTGGTTCTATAAAAAAGATTGAGTCATAACATGCAGATCATTAAATTCCTTAAATAAGAAAGAAAGAGGGGAAGGAGTTAAAAAATGAGATCTATTTATTTATAGTTAAATAATTTTACATTAAATATTCACGTTCCGAAATTTGATAATTAAAATTCCTATCTATCTGCATCTTCTTGTCATCTAAAAATGTTAAACTAACATCATAAATGGTATTCGGAAACCACATCGACCATTCTCTTGAATGTCATTTACATCCGGTTTTCGACACTGGCAAGGGTCATCGGTGATTTTTTAAAACCACTAAATATTTTCAACAATACTTTGCTGTGGTTTTAATACCATCTTCATCATTATTCTTCGGTTTTAAAAACTGGGTTTACGGAATCCGGAAAGAAAGAAAGAAGAAAAGTTAGCCGGTTTGATGATCGATCATGATTTAGTTTCTTAAATCGCACGGTTTAATTTAACTTGAAAATATTTTGAATATACATTAAAAATCGAAGGTTGTTATAATTTATAACATTTATATAAATATTTTAAGATTAATTAAAAGTATAAGATGGATCAATGATCTATTCATTTTGTGATTCGCATTTATGCTATAATATTGTTTGTTAACTGCGATCACCGACGTACACATCTACTCGTCTAGTCCACGGGGAGTGAAGCGAAGTATGCGTAAGGTCAACCATGAAAAGACTATAATTACGATTTAAGAGAGATACAAGACTGTTATTATTGCACCTGCGACTTGCCTTCTTCCTGTTGTTATTATTATTATTATTATTATTTTACAGTCCAAAAAAGTATCTAATTTCTTGCTTTCCATGTTTTCCATATATATAAACCATTCACAGGATGATATGAGAACTCCCTCACCATTTCCTGCAACTTCTACCACCAGAGGTGCCGCCAGTAATTAATAATGCTGCAGCTTCCATGATGTGTCGCTAATGTGCTTGCATTCTTGAGCTCGTTGATGATCGTCGTTACCATCATAGATAAGGGGCTTCTTGCAGTATCACTTGACATATATATATATTGAATGGTACAACATCCCATACTACTTCATTAATAAAATGCGCTGTTACGGCAATTACCTCACTCTCCATTGACGGTTCTATTTGTTGACCCACAAATCCACCTAATAAGTGGACAGGATTTTCTTTTGACTACCAGAATCAATAAAAGGCACCACTACCACTTGTGGCTTCACTTAGAAAAGTTCCTCCAATAGATTGTTACTTGGACTTCCTCCTCTCCCCCTAACCATGCACGAAGGAGAGGTTGTCTTTGGATTGATCGGCTCCTTTTCTTTGTTTTCCAAACGTTCTGGCTTTAAATTCCAGGCGTACAACTGAACACCCTTCTTTTAATATCATGGTGTTAATAATCAAGGGTTGCTTCAGATGAAGACGGGATAAGTGACTTGCCACCCTTCTTGAAGATTTGTCATCCATCTCAGTTCTATTCAAAAGGTGTTTGACCGGTAGTTCTTCAACCTGATAGTTGACACTGAATGTTAGTTGGCGTGTAATCCAACGACGAACTTTTGAACGACCTCCTTGACGTTGAGGAAGACGCTCGTTCAACCTTCTTATGCACTGCTCCCTCGATAAGATTGATACATGTGTTTAAATGTTCGGGGCACTCATAAAACTCACTCACGTACGATTACCTCATCATCCTGATGAAGTGCACAAAGGTTCGCACCGGTCTCCTTTAAAGCGGTGCTTCCGAAGCCCGAACCGAATAGGTCTACGACGCCATCGCAAAATCCAGAGACGTACGTACACCGGCAAGTTGGAGGAATAATCTAATCGGAACACAACAAATCTCGGCTGGACGTTATTATGCAAATCACGCAACTCGTATACGTCAAATAAAGATAGATGCCACAACATCCACTGTCCTTTCCACAGCGGTACGCACCGAAAGTGGACGGTCCAGATCATCCGCTCCTGAACAATCTGAACTGGCCTGTGGTCGAGTAATGTAACCGGAGTCGGCATAATCACCGCCACTCGCGGTGGAGGAGGGGAAATGACGCACACACATGTTTCGGCGTGGCGGCACGCCAGTACTACGCCACCCGCACGTCGGTCCACATCTCTGCCGCCCATCCGACGAAGCGAGTGCCGAAAGTTGGATCGAACGGTCAATGTCGAAACTAGAGCTGGCATGTGGGTTCCGCCACCTCTACTTCCCGTATTCCTTCCCCTCATATAAAATTCGCGCTCCTTCTCTCTTCGCCCTGTCCTCCTCTCTCGCCTTTTTACTCTCTGCCTCCCTTTTCTGGCTTCAGCCGCCGTAGGCCGGGGACGTCCTCGCTTTCTCCGCCGCTTATCTGACCTTGCGCGGTACGGTTTCTAACAGATCCCGTGCCTCTGGTTCTCCTTTCGATGGATCGTCTCCATTATTCAGTGGATCGTAGTTTTTTTTTTTTTATGTGATCATTGTTCCGAAATAGATAATTTTCCTTGCTTATTTCTAAGATTTTCTTCGACGGTGGATCTCGGTTATTAGCAGGTTTTATTGCTTGATGGCTGGTTTTTTGCTGTTTTGGATGCTCGATCAAGGTTTCCTCGTGAATTTGCGAATAGCCGGTGCATCTCTGTGTTTCGGATTTTCATGCCGAAAAATCGGATTTGGGAAAGAAATCCAGCTGATCTAGGTCTTCGTTCATTTTCATTCGTATGCTTGGCCTGTTAGTGAAGATCAGGGCCATTTTGACTAGTTTGACCTTTATTAATTATCCATGGAACTCGTGGATTTCGACAGTATACCATTGTCTTTAGGCTCGCAGTAGGCCGACCTGGATGGATCGTGGTCAGTATAATCGAGTTTAACTTGTTGTCCTAGTATAATCGAGTTTGCTTTCCGTGCCTAACAAATAATCTTTTGCTTGGCATGCAATATTTTGCCTAGTTGGAAAAAAAACCGAGTAGCTTTTGTTTTTCGGTCAAATGGTTTGATTTCGAACCGTGAAAGGTTTTTTTTTCCCAGGCTGCCGTTTTGTGGTGACCTTGTTATTTTTTACCGCTGCACCTTTTATGCCAGCTGTTTATATCCATCTGGTTGTTTGAGTTGTTATTGATTACTAAAAACTGATCGTGATATTGATAGTTAGACCACTGGGTGGTCCAAACGACTTTTCTCGAAATTTATCTTGTCAATTATCGGGTAGATCAAGGTACTTATTCTCGATGCCAGGCAAAGTATTCGTGATGAAGATGTGATAGTGCTTATTATGTTTGAATTCCCAGTATAATTAAGCATCTTGGATCACAGATATCGTGGTATCACAATGTCACTAGCTTTAGTGATAATCTGGGATAAAATAAGTGAAATTTGTCTTTAGATGGTTCACACATGTCCAAAGGAGGTGTTTAATTGCACGTGTAAAGAAGAAATGTTAGCAGATTTGAGTGAAACTAAAAAGACGGTAGAAGATACAATAGGACTCATGTAATTAGAGAATGAAAAATATACATAATCTGACAGAGAATATGGTCGTGAAACAAATAATGTGAAAAGAAATTCATGCTTTTTTCTCCACATCGGTATCTGAATTCATATTCAACCAAATATCTGTATTCAGAAAAGTCCAGATTCCAATTCGAATATGATCTGGATACCTGGATCTGTATTGCATCTCAAGCAATGGAAGAGTCTTAAGAAGGAAAATGTTTGCTTGTATGACTTGTTGTTTGGCAGCTGTTACATTTGAAACCACTTGTAGAGTCCCTACAATCTAGCTTCAATGTCAAATTTGCCCCTGGTTGCGTGGTAATGGTTATTTATTGATGCCTACTTTATCCTTTTTTCTTTCAAACAGTAGCAAATGGCTGATGGGGAGGAAATTCAGCCTCTTGTCTGTGACAATGGAACTGGAATGGTTAAGGTTGGCCTTTTGAGCCTTGTTCACTTCCTTTGTTAAAATTTTAGCATTCTTATGGGGCAACTTATCCATTTTTCCGCAGGCTGGATTTGCCGGTGATGATGCCCCTAGAGCTGTTTTCCCAAGTATTGTTGGTCGGCCACGCCACACAGGTGTCATGGTTGGTATGGGCCAGAAAGATGCATATGTAGGTGATGAAGCACAGTCTAAAAGAGGTATCCTTACTTTAAAATATCCCATTGAGCATGGAATTGTCAGCAACTGGGATGACATGGAGAAAATTTGGCACCATACCTTCTATAATGAGCTCCGTGTTGCTCCGGAGGAACATCCTGTGCTCCTTACTGAGGCTCCTTTAAACCCAAAGGCTAACAGAGAGAAGATGACCCAAATCATGTTTGAGACTTTCAATGTCCCTGCCATGTATGTTGCCATTCAGGCCGTCCTTTCCTTGTATGCCAGTGGTCGTACAACTGGTTAGTGTATATGGCATAACTTATTTGGCTGCACTGATTTTTGCTTTATCATGCACTCATGAATTTGCCTTCTGTTCATCAGGTATAGTTTTGGACTCTGGTGATGGTGTCACCCATACAGTTCCAATCTATGAAGGATATGCTCTCCCACATGCTATTCTTCGTTTAGATCTTGCTGGCCGTGATCTCACAGACTGCTTGATGAAGATTCTTACAGAAAGAGGTTACATGTTCACAACCACAGCTGAGCGGGAAATTGTGAGAGATATGAAGGAGAAACTTGCCTATGTTGCCCTTGATTACGAGCAGGAGCTGGAGACTGCTAAGAGCAGCTCTTCTGTGGACAAGACTTATGAACTTCCTGATGGCCAGGTGATCACCATTGGTGCCGAGAGGTTCAGGTGTCCTGAGGTCCTCTACCAACCATCCTTGATCGGCATGGAAGCTGCTGGTATCCATGAGACCACTTACAATTCTATCATGAAGTGTGATGTGGATATCAGAAAGGATCTTTATGGCAATGTCGTGCTCAGTGGAGGCTCCACCATGTTTCCTGGCATTGCCGATCGTATGAGCAAAGAAATTACTGCACTTGCTCCAAGCAGCATGAAGATTAAAGTTGTTGCCCCACCAGAGAGGAAGTACAGTGTCTGGATTGGAGGTTCCATCCTTGCGTCTCTCAGCACCTTCCAGCAGGTTGATTTTCCTCTTCTTAATTCTTGCTCAGACTTTGGTGTGCTTCCTTAAGTTATATTCTTCAACGTGATCTTTAAATTTCCGCTTGATTTGAAATTTGCAGATGTGGATATCTAAAACAGAGTATGATGAATCGGGTCCGGCAATTGTCCACAGGAAATGCTTTTAGTGAGCTGCGAAGGTGGTGGGCTATTGTTGATGGTTTTTGGTTTTTTTTGGTGGTTTGCTTCATATTATGGTTTTGTTAAATTCTCTAAACTTATGTTTTATTCGTTTTGAAGTTGTACTCACCAATATCTCTTGGTTAGGCGAATGTGTGTTTGTGGGAGTCATCGTTATTTGCTAATGGCTTTCAGGAGGGAATAGTATATTCGTGTCCATTTCGTAGTTTGCGGCTTAAATTGTGGTCTGTTAGTTTTTAAGTGAACATTCAAAAATTTGATGGCCAGAAGTTAGTGAGGAATGCTTGCTTGTCTATTTTCTTTTATATACTGAATTCTAGCACTACTCTGTAATGAAATAAGTGCATTTGATTTCCCGCCGTTTATAAACAAATTTCTAGATTTGACTTGCGCAACAGAAATTCTGAGTTCGATTTGCCGCGGTCTACAAGTCGTTTTTATTTTCGTGTGGTCTCCGGGAATGCATGCTCAACTTGTTCATTTTAGTTGTAGAAAACTTATTTCTCGGTTACATCTCTCTTTCGTATATATAAATAAAAAAAGTTTTTAACGGTGGTGACATCATCTAATGATTTGTTTGTGTGCCTAAAAAATAATAGAAAAAAATATTAAAAAATTTAAAAAGTGATAAAAAAAAGTTATAAGAAGTTACAGAAATTTATTAAAAAATTATAATATTTATGCATTAACCAGAAAGTGATAGAAAATTATTAGAAAATTATAATATTTATGTACTAACCAGAAATTGACAGAAAATTTCAAAAAGTAACAAAAAATGAAAAAATAACAAAATGTAATAAAATATAAATGAATAACATAAAAATATTTATGAACATCTTAAGTTTATAGAAAAATTAAAAATATCTACATTCTTCGTAAAAATATATTATACATCATGAGATTAATATAAATTTAATGTATTGTAAAAATTTATTATTATTATAATTATTCATTAATTATTATTATTATTTTAATATATGAATTTAACAAATTACATTTCTTTTTTTTTTCTCTTCTACTTTTTTTCTCACTTTTTCTTACTTTCATATCTTCAAACCTAACAAAGAAAATGACTTTACATCATTTTGTAAAACATTATCCAAAAATAAACGATAGAAAGTGATTAACATTTTTTATCACTTTTTACTGAGCATAGATACATTATATTTTTTTACTACTTTTTTTTTATCATTTTTCTTGTACACAAATCTTTCTAAATTATGTCATGTCACCTTTCACTTATTAATATTTAAAAATAAATGTGAAAAAACTTTTCCTGTCTCTTCTTCCTTTCAAACTCGAATCTTAACAATCTCCAACTCTTCCACACTTAGTTTTTGAGAAGACATTGACGAGCAAGCGTTGGTGAAGTCACAACGGTGCTTGATAGAACACAAGGTCATGGGGCAGAACATGGTAGAAGTAGTGGACGGAAATGGACAGACGATAGTCAAATTGGAGGTTCTGATTATAGTTTTTTCTTTTCCTATTTGGTGATTTCCGGTGTTTTATTTTCCTTTGATCATTATATATATATAATATCAAGAGGATTATAACTCCTCTTACAATTTTTGACTCCACTTATTGTTTAATTAAATTTGAATTTCAAATTAAACTTTTGAATTTAAATTGATTTTATCAACCTTCCAAACGGTCTTGCGATGCCACAAAGAATTTTAACTTAAACTACGTTTAGTAGAAGTGTTAGAGCATACCTTTACCTTAGAACGTGTGACACGAGCGTAATTTAAACAAATAAACTAGCTCATTATCGATGTTAGAGACATTAGAGTTAAAGTGACAGCTAACATAATATATTTTTAGACATTGTATTTTCTCAACTTTCTAAATACGTCACCAAATGACTTCTAAGTGATCTTTAAAAGCTAGAATTGAAATCTAACACATCTTTTAAAGTTAAGCAGTTTTAACTCCTTTAAGAATTAGAGTTGGTGTTACCAAATGCAACATTGGTTACCAATTTTTGTGCAAATATTGTAAACATGGAGCAAAATTATTTTTCCAACTCACAACTATTTAACCGACAACCATGTCGCGAGAATATTGTGAGCGCAAGATGAGTATATTCTTTTACGAAGACATTGACGAGGGAACATGGCAAGCACTTGTCCCTGCCTTTGTTTTTTTTGTAGTTGTCATTGTTTATTATCCTCTTCTCTTACCACCTCTCTTTCTTTTATTTGTTATCACCGACTCCACCTACTTATATTGCTACCTCAATCATTATTCACGCTGCGCATAGAACATGTTAGCATGTGGTGTATGGTTAAGACCCTCATTTCTTTATTTTTTCCATAAAAGGTAGGTAAATTAAATTATGAAATCATAGTTGAAAGCATAAAAAAAGGTTTAAACAGCCGGTAAGAGTCTAAGCACGTAGATCTTTCGGAGTGAAAGTCTGAAAATATTAAATTAAACAGACTCAGATTATTTTTCAAATGAAGGCCTTGTTCATTTCGGCCTTCCCCCGTATGAGTATGGTTGGCAAGTCCTTGAATGACTCATATTTTTTAGATAAAATTTTGACTCGATCAACATATGATGTACTTGAAAATAATTTTAGGCTTGTTTAAATAAACAAATCTGAAAAAAAAAGAACAAGTTTCAACATTGCTAATTCGGTACCGGTACGTGCGTTATTAATAAGTAATGCAGAAACATGAAAACAATTCCCGCCCTGAAATCTAATCTGTCTTCCTATTGGCTGAATAGGTGTCCTCGGATCGCCATCACGTCGCTCACGACAATCCCATCGGACCGCCCAAAATCGAACCCCGCCTTCCCAAAATCAAACCCCGCCTTTCCAATATTTCAAATCTCCCCGCCCCCGTCCTTCGTATAAATAAATATCATACCTCCCTTCTCCATTCGTCCCAAGCGTAAGTCTCCATTTGCCCTCCCGTTCACTTAGCTCCTTCACCGATGGCGAGAACTAAGCAAACCGCCCGCAAGTCCACCGGCGGTAAGGCGCCGAGGAAGCAGCTGGCCACCAAGGCCGCTCGGAAGTCGGCTCCGGCGACTGGGGGCGTCAAGAAGCCCCACCGTTTCCGCCCTGGGACCGTGGCGCTGAGGGAGATCAGGAAGTACCAGAAGAGTACCGAGTTGCTGATCAGGAAACTCCCCTTCCAGAGGCTGGTCCGAGAGATCGCGCAGGACTTCAAGACCGATCTTAGGTTTCAGAGCTCTGCCGTTGCCGCGCTCCAGGAGGCGGCGGAAGCGTACCTTGTGGGGCTGTTCGAGGACACCAATCTCTGTGCGATTCATGCCAAGAGGGTCACTATTATGCCCAAGGATATCCAGCTTGCTAGGAGAATCCGTGGGGAGAGGGCTTAGATGTCCGATCGTGAACATTTTGTTGGACTACTAC
Organism: Cymodocea nodosa; assembly: GCA_036874045.1. Lineage (NCBI taxonomy): Eukaryota > Viridiplantae > Streptophyta > Magnoliopsida > Alismatales > Cymodoceaceae > Cymodocea > Cymodocea nodosa. Next base: position 610,757 of record JAZBRI010000008.1, read on the forward strand.
GGTTTGGTTTGTTTGTCTTTCCTTCTTGTAGTGAAATATTTGTGCAGTGGTAGCGTGTTAGTGCTGGAATCAGAAGCGTAATGGCTTTTTTTAATCTACGAAATTAATGATGCTTTGTTTCGCTTTTCCTTTGTATCAATCTTTGTTTCTTATTATCGAACGAACTTGTTACGATTTCCTTTGCCGGAGAGCGCGTGGATTTGGAATCATGACTTTGCGGCAGGATCTGGTTATTCGGGAAAATGAAGAATCGTTTATGTTTTTATGCTTTGGGCTTTGGAAGTAATATTCTTGAAGATTGCCGTTCTTAATCAACGGTTCTCAAGCATTATTTCGTAATGGAATCGAAGATCTTATTTTTATTTATGAGATCTCTTTCTTAGATTTCTTTTTTGAAAAAAAAAAAAAAACGTTGTCTCCTTTCCCGTCGTTGCATTTTATTCTGCCAATTTATCTTCTAGTCAGCGGATGACATCGAAGACGAAGCGAGGCATTAACAGCAAAATGTCATTGCGTGTTTGGAACGTTGCCGGTTGACCATGTCCATACATATCTTTCCAAGTAGGTTGGTGGGTAATGCGTCAATCATATCCTACTCATGGATAAGAACAGGAATAATATCTCTCTGAGTTCATCAATCGACGCATACACAGCAAAGACAATATTTATCTTGCTGAAATATTAGTGCGTCATCGACTGCTCTTATACAGTCAATCCATCACACACGCGAACACGTAGGAAATTTGAAGATTAGCGATGAAAAGTCTAAGTTTCCTTTTCTGCGGAGTGGAGTGCGCATCCCATTCTCTTCTCTTTTTAAGCCTCTTCGCAAGCCAAAGCATAATATTTTATTCCATTCCAACCGTCGTACCACATGGTCGAACTTTACGTCGTGCCGTTTCCTGCAACTAACTCTAACGTCGCCTACCGGTCTAGCTCGTTCCCTTCGCAACAGAGCTAACCGAACAACGTTTTGGAAGGAGAGGCGTCGAGTGCGAGAGGTGGAGTGCAGCGTTATCTCCTACCTCAGGCCACGAACCATCGAGCTCTCGTACACTGCCACGTGTACTCAGGCCCCTATCTTCGTATCCCATCTCTCCCGACTCCTGCTCCTCTCGTTCCCGCCCATAAATACGGGCCCCCGGACCCCGCTCTCCGCAACTTCCAATTCTCGTCCACCGCAGTACCTCGTCGGAGCAGGAGGACACGATGGATCCTGCGGCGGACGCGTTCCGGACGGACTTGATGACGCTGGCGAGGCACGTGCTGAATGAACAGTCCAAGCATCCGGAGTCGAGGGGGGATTTCACTATCCTGCTCAGCCACCTCGTGCTCGGCTGCAAGTTCGTCTGCTCCGCCGTCAACAAGGTTTGCTTTGATTCTCATCATTGTTAGGTGTTCTCTCGATCGATCGCTTGCTTCAATCCTGTTTCTCTTTAAGTGTGATGATAATTAGACCTCGCTGATTGCAATCAAGTTCGGTACGTTATGGACTGTTTATTCCCTTTTTTTTGTATGGAATGTGCTATATTCGTTCATTGAAAAGTTAATGCGGGTGGGATAAGGATTGTATATTCGTGGTCGTTTTCGTTCCCTCTATCAGATAGTGTTCTTCAATTCCATGTTGCTTTCATTTTTGTTTGTATCGGATTTCCTTGGAAGTTTAAGATCATTCATTCCTCAATTCAGTTTACATTGACTAGACGATCTGTTCCTGCTGTTTGGATAGAGTCCCTGGTTTCTATTGTCGGGGCTAATATCTCATAACTAGATTTTGCTTAGCTAGGGAGGGTAAGTTGCCCACTGTTCTGTTTATCTAACATCCTAAAGTAAACTTAAGAGAAGATTCAAACGGAAAGAACTTACCGTTTTCAGCGTGATTGCTCATGTACCTGCAACACTTGTTTATTACGCATTCAAATACTACAGTTTACGGACACTCAAAGGGTGATGACTTATATTTCGACCATTTACTGAACAGGCTGGCCTTGCAAAACTCATTGGACTGGCTGGAGATACTAATATCCAGGTAACTTATTCTCTCTGATTAGATCTTATATTCGAAATTTCATATGAACCAGTATCTATTGTATTAAGTCAAGAGGAGAGATATAGAAGACCACATTGACATTTGACCAAAATTCCACATAAACCTCGCCATGTCCAACAACTATCTATATATTAAAAATAGAATCAAATGGCATTGAAATGATATCGTGATAACTAAATAATTAATTTAGAGAAAATAAAAACACTTTCTAATCTCGTGATAGCTAACAACTCTTATTCGTGAGTTTCCCCTTCCTACATAATTACTCTTAATAGCACCCACCACATGTAGAATTGCTTGTGTTTTAATTCTAGTCTTAATCGAGAAAAGTTTTGATTATTCAATTCTTCAGGGAGAGGAACAGAAAAAACTGGATGTGCTTTCCAATGAAGTTTTCATTAAGGCTCTAGTCAGCAGCGGTCGAACAGTAAGTTACACCAGCTAACTCATATGCTCTGGAAAGAATTTAATTTGTATGAAAAGTGGTACTGCCAAGATTTGAAACATGCACTTCCACCTTCCATAGTGCATTCTTGTCTCGGAAGAAGATGAGGAGGCTACATTTGTGGATCCATCTTTGCGTGGAAGGTATATGCTGGTAGTGTACTTGTTTTGTTGTGTTCTGTCATCACATCACATTGTAGCTGCCAACACATATTAATTGCTTTCATTCTTATACTGCAGTTACTGTGTTGTTTTTGATCCTCTGGATGGATCCTCTAACATTGACTGCGGTGTCTCCATAGGAACCGTACGTTCTTAAACTCCTCTCTTAAATTAATTTATATCGTAAGTCTTGTGTAAAATATTAATTTGGTAGGAGATGATCCAACAAGATTGGAATTCATTGCTGTCTTAACATGTTTTAAATTTCTAAAAATAAATTTTTGATTATAATTCTACATGTGAATGCCAACCTTTAGCTTTTACGGGGGCTGATTTCACTTAGACTCACGGGGGTGATGTCAGAGTATAGTGTTTGAACACCGCCAACTCCTTTTTATGGGATAAGCTGCCTTCTTATTGTTACAGATATAATTATGAAGTAATGCTTTTTTTAAGATCCAGCTCAGCTGGTTTTCAGCAACACTTGTTGCACGAAGAATGCTGGTTAGAATCCTGTAGATGATAGGAAGGATTAAATTCTATGGTTGCTGGTGGAGTGGGTGTTTGCTACCATCACGGTACATTTGTACGTGTGTTATGAAGTAGTGCTAACTATTGTGAAAAAAGAGCCAACCCAGAGGAACCAACCATCTGATTGTTCTATCTATCTAATTAAACTATTAAAGTGCTCTTGCGATTCTATCATCGCTTTCTTGTGGTCAAAATCTTCTACCATCGTGTCTGAACACTGCCAAGCCCTTTTGATGTGATAAGTGTCTAAATTCGTGACTATAACTATGGAAAAATATAATCTTTAAAAAATTGGAGTAACATACTCTTCAAAAAAGCCTCTGGAATAATATTATGTGAAAGAAAGACCTAACTCAGGAAATCAATCGTCTGATAGTTCAATTCATCTAGTTAAAACGTTGTGGTTATATCACATAAAAAAAAGTCAAACCCAATACATGAGATTTCGACTAGTACAAGGTCTAGGAGAGTTTAATCTTAATTGAAGAGGGTGTTTCTTATGATTTGAACTGGTGACTTACATTATGTCTCGCACTCTTGCTACATCACATGATTTAACTAATTTTCGAAAACAACTGCTGTGTGCTTGTCAAAGGGACAACACTTATGCTGTTCGGACATTCTAGTTTAAACATATTCCTTAGATTCTATGATTTATCTTTCTTCTGTCCATCTGAGAACTACTCTTGACAGAGGATTTCAAATAGTTACTTTTGTAAATTTGGATTAATTTACTTGTCCAACTCCTGTTCTTGTAAGTCCTGATCGTGCTTAATTTCTTTTAGATTTTTGGAATCTACATGGTAAAAGATAAGAACAACGTCTCCCTGAATGATGTCCTGCAACCTGGGAGTGATATGGTAGCTGCTGGCTATTGCATGTATGGAAGCTCTTGCACGGTAAAATACATGCACATTTTTCTGTTTGACCGTGATTGCAGTTGTATAATTAAACTTAATCCAGCCAAATGGAATTCATATCTAAAGGAAATACTTTTATCAGGTCAGAATAGTGTATATACCACAGTTATTGATTTTATTCTTGTTTTCGCAGCTTGTGTTAAGCACTGGAAATGGGGTTAATGGGTTCACACTTGATCCTTCCCTTGGGGAGTTCATACTAACGCATCCTAACATCAAGGTTCGTATGTGGTTACATATTGTTCAATTCATGGTAGCGATAGAAAAAGGAAAAACTTCATGAGACTATCTTAGGGGTCAGAACGATTAAATACAAGCCATTTGTGCTCCTTCCCTCCCTTTTCCACCCTGACATTTAATGGTTCGTTAGTTTATACCATGCTTTCCATGGAAGTCATTTCTCTCTGTTTTTGAACATAACTAATAACGTAGATCATTAGTGTAATGCATAGATTTCATGTTGGACATCGTTCGTGATTAATAAAATTTATTTCATCCAGAATGCACTCATCCCCCTTATCTCTGCAGATTCCCAAGAAAGGTAAAATATATTCAGTGAATGAAGGGAATGCCAAGAATTGGGATGGACCAACAGCCAAGTATGTGTAGCATTAATTTCTCAATATTTTGCAGTTCCACACATTCATTCATAATTTCACCTATAGGTTCGTGGAGAACTGCAAATTTCCCAAGAATGATTCACCTCCAAAGTCTCTGAGATACATTGGAAGGTATGCAAATGCTGTGTATCCTTTATTTCAGAGTAGAACTGTAGAGGATATCTGGGGTATTGATTAAGGGGTTTGCCTCGTGATGCTTCATAGCATGGTCGCTGACGTCCACCGAACTCTTCTTTATGGGGGCGTTTTCATGTATCCCACGGACAAGAAGAGCCCCAGCGGAAAATTACGGTATATATAGAGTCATGTTCTGCATTTATTTTCAGTTTAAAACATGTGTATGGTATGCCATAAAATTCAGGTGCAGCCATCTCGGTATTCATTTTCTAGAAAAGGTTGACTTGCTTTTTTGGAACAGGGTCCTCTACGAGGTTTTTCCCATGTCATTCTTGATGGAACAGGCCGGGGGTCAGGCTTTTACAGGAAAGCAACGGGTAAGTAGCAACTCGGTCTTTTTATGGAACAACCGAATCTTCTATGTTCATTATTTCCATACGATCCACTTCTATGTGGTACAAAATCAACCCTGCAACCATTTCGTACACTTCTTTGTAGGCACTTGACTTGCTTCCGGAAAAGATTCATCAAAGGTCGCCAGTTTTCCTTGGCAGCTATGATGATATTGAAGAAATCAAAGCACTCTACGCAGCTGAAGTAGTCAATGCTTAGTTAATATTTTTCTGCTTAAATATTCAGTCATGATCGATACCATAAGTCTGTAAAGTCAGATTTACCTTCTCTGTTCATAAATAAAGTCAATATTTTTTAAAAGTTAGCCTTTTTGCAGCCGACTAATGTCCTCGAGAAAAATATTCACTGGTTCGTTCACGGTTCACCTTGCGCCTCATTTTTTTACCTTGCAGTGACATTGTTGGGAGGCCTTTATATGTGCATTTCGATACCTTTCATTTTGCATGTGGCATACGTATACTTGGCCACATCAATTGATGAGCACTTTGTTTTTTTTGTGCCTTTTCCTTCTATCGTCCATTCATCCATTTTTTTTCTCTTTTACGCCTTTTTTTAAGATGCAGCAGTCTCTATACGTACACGTGCATCTTTTTCTCTTGCCGGTACGCACCCAGCGCGGTTGCTGCACTGCGGTTGGGCGCGGTTCCTTCACGGCGAGACGCTCGTCGCTCGTCGCTCGTCGCTCCGGCGTTATTCAAGCGAGCGTCTGTGCAGGTGCTCGGTTTGCTATTGCTTCAGGATGTTGGGGCATAAATGTCCTTTCTCTTCCCGTGTCGTCTTCCGCGTAACGATGCCAACAACCTTATCCGGTTGTTATACGAGCGTCCATGAGCGAAGCGTGTGTCGTCTGTGCAGGTGTTCGGTTGCAATTGCTTCAGGATATTGAGGCATAAATGTCCTTTCCCTTCCTGTGTCGTCTTCCTTGTAACGATTCCAACAACCTTATCCGGTTGTCATACGAGCGAAGAGAGTGTGTGTCCCGTTCCCGTCCTACTCGTCTCCCCCTCTCACTCGACTCGCATTCGCTCGCTCTTGGAAATCTCGTCGTAGGCATCGCTCCCGCTTGCGTTCGCTACTGCACAGATGCGTCGTTCCTGCTCTTCGAAATCTCACGTTTTCCACGTTCTGCTCTCAGCTCGCGCATCGACCTCGCGACCTCCCTTACACGTCTAGTGTTTATAAATCGATGTTGTACCGTGAAAAAAGTAAGAATTATCTAAAACCATTGTAATATTCTGTTTCCTAATATATTAAATATTTACTTAATAAATATATATATTAATTACTTCAATTTATTAATTAAAAATTTAATCAAAAAATTACTTACAAATAATTATATTACATTATTATTATAATTAAATATATATAAATCAATTTTATCGTATGTATAAATATCTCAATTTTAATTTATATCTGAACGTACATAAATACTTAAATTTTATCAAAATTTAATTCTAATCGTACAAACAAGTCCTGTATCAATCATATTAAGGTTTTTCCGGTGCTATTCTTGTTGGAACAAGTCGAAAGTTAGGCTTTTTACAGAAAAATAACGGATAAGCAGTAGATCGATCTTTTTACAGAGAAAGTAAATCTTCCATGTTTATTGTTTCCATATGCTCCACTTTGACGTGGTTCAAAAAATCCACCTTGCAGCTTTTTTTGTACATCTCTTTGTGGGCACTTGACATTTTTTTTATCTGAAAAGTAAATTAATAAATTTATTTTCGTAGGCACTTGATTTGGTTCCACAAAAGATTCATCGAAGGTCGCCAGTTTTCCTTGGCAGCTATGATGAGATTGAAGAAATCAAATTTCTAGCTAAGGAAGCCAATGATTTTTTTTTGCGTCTTGCAGTTACTGGTGCCTCAGACTTCGCATAATATATTGGACATATGGATCCTCGGTTAATTCTTTTAGTATGATTCCATTCATGTGTTATCTGATAAATTGCTCCGCCCAGTCCAGTCCAGGCCCAATCCAGTTAGTCGGTGAGTCCAGTCCACCTTGTATTAGATGTTGCTTTACCTGTTGGTTAAAGCATCCGTGGTTGGTTGTTGTTTGTGTGGGGTTGTAATGTGCATTATTGGGTTGTTATTTGTACGATACTTAAATAATGAAAGTTAATCTCGTGTTCTCTCTTCGGTGTCCTTTCCCGTTTTCAAGGGTTTCGTCGTCTACTGCGTCGCTTCATCACCTCTACTTTTCACGTTCACCACGAAAGCTCATCGGTAAATTGTCAAGGCTGTCACAATTGTAAATTGTTGACTTTGAAGGATCAGCGATACGTGACATCTTTGACTGGTAAATTCATTTGAAAGTTTCGCAATAATATATTAGCTGGGGGTGATCCATTTTCGTTTTGGATGTGTTCTTGCTCGTTCTATCTCCTTAGACTTATTAATGACTAAGGGGTGAACCACCAACAATACAATCGCCGAGACGTCTCCATGGTAAGAAGTTTTTGATCTATGTTAAGAAATCTTTATGCTTTTATGTAAAGACCTTTTTGGCAAAAGAGATCTTCCTTTAAATAAATTCCAGACTATTTATGAGATTCGGCGAGTGCTAAACCCATATATTTGAAAAATATTCCTTGATTTCAATAGAAAACTTAAAGCGATAAAGTTGTCCTGAACGTGATGTGAAAATAAAAATAACTGAACTGTGACTTATGATGCAAAAGAGAATCGAAGAAAAATTTAGAAGATTTTTGACAGAATCTCGTCTTTATCGTTCGTAATTAAATTATTCTGTAAATCCACAGAACATAACCGTAATATTTGCTATCGATCGAATTCTAAGTTTTATCGGAATCCTAGCACGAAAAAGAAAAAGAAAAAGAAAAAGAAAAATTCCCGCGTTCAAGACGATTTACGTTCGGTACCTTGTCAAATGTCGTTATCTGATCTGCGTCCAGTAGTGCCACGTCAATAAAATCGTTTCTCTTCAATTCCACCGCCAGATCTAGAAAAAAAGGGCCAGCCCAGCTCGTCACAACGAACCCGAAGGGAAATCGACAGGGCGAGAGGTAAGAAAGCCAGTGCGATGTCGAGCGACGGCGATGACCTCGACGAGGACGAGCTCCTCCAGATCGCGCTCCGTGAGCAGGCGGAACGAGATCTCAGCTACCAGAGACCATCTAAGAAGCCCGTCGTCAACCTCGTCCAGCGCCCACAGCCGTCACCTCATTCATCCTCGGTCAACCAGAGGAAGCCGCACCCGCAGACTAATCTCGGGCCCGTGAAGCAGCAGCAGAGGAAGCCTCCACAGGGGCGCGTGGAGGACGACGATGACTCGGAGGTTGAGTTGCTTAGCATCTCGTCTGGGGACGAGGATGTACCTAGACAGAAAGGCGGGGCGCAGAAGGCCAGAGGTGTTGATGCGACGAGGAGAGGCGGGAGGGCGGATGTTGGGAATCAGAGTTGGGATGGGGAGGAGCCGAATTGTTGGAAGTATGTTGACGAGGCAGAGGTATTTCTTCTTTTGATTTCGATCAACTTCTAATCTCGCATTATTTTGATACGGAGGTCATATACAGGAATCAACATGCAATTGTAACAAGCTAGATAATTGCAAAAGACATTTCGCTTTTATTGTATTTACCTTTTTTCATAGCAATTCATTTATGACGTGAGCAATTCTTTGGGCTGGTTGGTTGAATCTGCTGTCGATTCGTTTTTTTTGGGTGCAATCCTCAGGATGTATCACACTACAATTCAGATAACTGACATATCTGTCTGCATCATGCTTGTTTTGTTTGTCTTCATTCGCTGCACCGTGCTTGTATTTATATTATATTTGATCATATGGATATGAATCTTTGTGATCTTTTTTTTTTCCTTTTAGCTTGCTCGCAGAGTCCGTGAAATGAGGGATGCAAGAGCAGCACCAGTGGTTCCAACACTTGACCGCAAGGCATCAGCATTGGGCCGTAAGGGTCTTAGCAATATGCAGTCAATGCCTCGAGGTGTGGAGGCACTCGATCCACTAGGACTAGGGTAAACTTCTACAACTTGCTGTCAAACTTCACTGATCCATCAAAGGTTAAATCATTCTGCTACAAAAGAACCAATCCTTCTCACAACATTGAATAAACTAGTCACACTAGAATCCCTTGACCCAGTAAAATGTATGAACATACGTAGGTTATGTAAAACATCAAGGCCTGCACGGATGAACTCATGATAGTATCCTACTTTTCAAACAAGCATCAAACGTTTTGCTTGAAACATTGTTATCACCAGTGGTTTGCATAGGTGGTTTTTCCATAAATACCTAAAGAGGAAATCAACCTGGATTTAAAACCTAGCAACATCAACATTTTCAATGAAACTTAAAACATTGTTTTTAATCACAAACTATTGGTTTAACTCTGACCACTTTGGAACAATCACTGATTTTATGTGATTGTGTCATTAATTGGTCCAACTCATGGTTGAACCAATTGCTGCTATAGCCTATAGATACATTTTTTGATGGATTTTTGACATCATAATCTGTGACAATAAGTGAACTATCAATTTTAAGGAATATTGTTATGATTTCCAAGGTATGTTTTGTCCTTTTGTCAATGTCTTGATCATGTCAAGGATGGCTATATCGCTGTGGTGTTTAGGAGTTTTTTTTTGACCACTTGGGCAAATGATATCTTCTTTGATAACAAAAAATTAAAAATTCATGCAAGTAAAGAGTTAAGTCCGTAAAATACAAATCTCCAACATATTTATTAATAAAAATACAAGATTAATTAATGTTGTAATGCCAATAATAACTAAAAATATTTTAACCATCAATAAATATTGCTGAGGCAATAGTCAAGAATAAAAATTTATGCTATCGAGAGAAGAGGTTATTTTCTCCACAAATCCCTTTCATCCATTTACATTTTTCCATATAATCACTTTTGTGCAGAAATTTTTTTTGTAGGTGCTTGCTTAAGCATTTTCCTGTTGACCCTTTTTTATTAAAAAATAAAAATCTAATAACATGGTTAATTAATCTATAAAATAATCCACTGTGAGTTATACTTATCAGTTAATTAAAAACGTATAGTGAGATATTTTGAATTTTAAGACCTTTATGTCAACCATTATTTGTTAATTGTTGTTTGAATTGAGTAAAACATACCATATGTTTGTATGAGATAAAGGCATATAGCTGCTGCCACCCATTTGCACCTGGGCTGTTCAAATGAAGCCTTGTCTGCACAAGAGAAGATGATGGTAGAAATCAGATTTCGGCTTGATTGCAGGAGAAAATCCTCACCCCCCTTCCCCCTCGATTGTTGGAAGAAAGATAGAGAAGTTCCCCCCTCCCCTCTGTGAATATTGCATGCCCCCCTCTGTGTGCTTCTTCTTCTTTGATCAGGGTGGGTGGGGTCGGGCTGCTGGTGCAGGGTGAGGTGGGGTGGCGTGCCCATAGTGGGGTGCCTGCAGCTACAAAGTTGTAGGTGCCAGCAAACAAAATCCACTCTCTATTCATATATATATAATTGTAAAATCTATACTCTTCATTTTTTTTCATCCCATGTTTTTCTTTGTAAAAAATGAAGATATCTGCAACTATGTTGGTATAGGCAACAAGTTATATGGGTTCATTTTTTGCTAAAAACTAAAAGAACAGGATATCAGATATTGTAATATTTAGTCAATATAAGCAAATGTCCATGGGAAGCTATCAAATAGCAATATGTACTCCATTAACTGGCAACTCATTTAAAATTTTATAGCTTTAAAGCATTATTAATAATTAACTAATTTTTTTTCTTATATAACTAATCTCAAGGAACTATCACTTAGCACCTTGCACCCTACAAAATCTCTCTCACAAAAAGGAAAAAATTAAATCAAATCTATCTTTTTATTTTTTTGAGAAATCATTCATTTTTTGGCGGCAACTTTTTTCCACAAAAAACTTTAGAGAAAAATTCTTCAAAACCACAGAAAAGATGTATGGGTTATTTTTGCACCAAACTCTTGAATGTGGTGTGAAATATTTGGAATCTTTATATTTTCTGTTGAATTTTGTTTTTCTCTACTCCAAAGGCTTGATTTAATTTTAGCATGCAACATTGCATGTGCTTTCAATGACTATTACCTAATGATGACTCTAGATGCTTAAGGCAAGGGATTACTGCCTGGAGGATTGTGTAGACAGCCAGTTGAGAAATGCATATTTAGTAAAATTGGTCAACACCAATAAACTTTGCCGGGCATTGTTGCTTTGTTGCATCTAGGCATTACTTAAATAAGCAGGTTGCTATGTACATTAAACTGTTACACTTGTTTTCTCCATTTCTATGCTGATTTTTTTTCTTTTTGTAGTATAACATGATTTTCTCAATATATATATATTTTCCCTCTTGCGATTCTCAATCTCTGTTTTACCTTCATTTCTTTAGGATAATAGACAGTCGGTCCTTGATGCTAATTACTGAGGCTTCTGAAAGTTCCCCTACTGCTGTTGGAGCTAAAACAAGCAAAGAAGCTATGGACCCAAAAACCCGTGGTATATTTATTTTTTTCTCTCATTTATTTCTTTATAAGAAATTAGCATTCAAATACATATTTTAACAACAACAACATCATCAACAATCTAAGTCATAATTCCACCACATAGAGTTAACCACATGAATCCTTTTTTTCTAAGTATTTCATAAAACATATGCTATGTATGTCTAAATTTCTGCAAGTAAAGAATTACATCATCATTCCAAATTTGCTGGTGCAATCTGGGAAACCTGTTGTCATTGGTGGTGATCGAAGATCAAGGTAGATATTGTTATCTCCTACCAGCATTAGTCGCTGCAACATTAGTGCTTTTTTGGAAGGAGATGGAGAAGATGCATTGGCATTAGGAATAAGCTAAATTATCATTCCCAAAAATTGCAAAGAAGACTATTTTTGTTGTCATATATTGGACAAAGATATATGTTACAGTTATCAATAAATAAATCATTAGATTAGTTATATGAGTATATTGATTAATTGAATATTTAACCATAGATAGAAATATATGAAAGAAAAAGATTCATGTGATTGACCTTATATAGTGGATTATGATAGGGTTGTTATCATCTATGATTATATAGGTTGGTTAGATAGATATCCATATACGTGTGGGTTAATCCCTATAAATATTTAATCACTTGTAGAAACGAAAATGATTATTCATTCCCCCAATTGCAACATGGTGCTGGAGTCTATTAAACCTCAACAGAAAAATGGGAGAAAATTGAAGAAAAGCACTAGCATCCAGACCACCACAGACTGATCTCACGTCCAGTGGTCTCTGGACTCTAATACAAGTCTGTCCAGGGCCTGTACTGCCTGCATCTTTTCCATCATCCTCTTCCTCTGCCATCACTACCCTTTCCTGGGACAACTGATGACTGTTGTGTAGCCAGATGTTGGTTACTCGGCATGTTGTACACTGTTATCATGTTGAGTGGTGTGTAGATTGATTTAGGACTGTTTATGTTCCCTAGATGTCCTATTTATTCATAGTTGTGAATTGGATATGTGCTGTCCAGCAAGTTCTTGTGTTGAGTTCGTGAAAATATACAGTTCATACCATTGCATTTAATATTGATTTCATATTTTGTATTGGTCTTAAGCAAAAATGAGAAAATAGAGTATTGGTGGAAATTTTGATGGAAACGATGTAAAAGCACAGAAGTGTTGAATTTCAATTGAAAAACCTTGAACATTTAGGAAAAGTTATAGGCATTATACATAAAAATAATTAAATTTAATTTTTAAACATTTTCTGATAATTAAAATCTTGTAGATAATACATATCACTATTCACATGTAGGGATAACAATGGAAAACTCGATATTTTTTATTCTAAAAGCTCACATCAATTAAATGGAGTTAATAGTTTGATCAATTTTAAAATTGGAGTCAAATGTGTATAACTAGAATGAACATTCCTACATAGATCATAGTGCATTCACGTGAGGTAGGTGACCTGCCTGCATCCCCTCACCCAACTGCTCATGCTTGCCTCCCCTCACCTGGCCACTCGTACTTTCCTAGCCACTTGTGCCAGCCTCCCCTTGCTCGATATCTTGTGCTCACCTCCCCTTGTCTAGCTACTTACACCTACTTCCCTTTGCTGAGCATAGAGGTTGAAGGGGGTTTGAAGGGTGTTGGTGTGCACATGAAGGTCCTAGGGACAAGGATGGGCCAGGAGTCCAAGATGGGGGAGGGTAGAGTGCTGAGTGTGGAGGCCTGGAGGGGGTGAACTAGAGGTCTGAAAGGGTTGGGGTGAAGGTCTGGAGGGTGTCAATGCATGCACGAGGGGTTGGAGATGGAGTTGGTTGGAGTGCCAAGCATGAAGAGTCGAAGACCTAGAGGGGGTTCAAAGGGGGTGGACCAAAGGTTTGAAGGGGGTCCAAGGCCATTGTCTAGCATGGTTTGACCGTACCAGATATGTGCTAAAATGTAATTTGATTTTTATTAAAACATGGCTTAGTTTATAAGCACAAGTAACTTGGACTTTTTAGGAAAAAAAATGACTTCTTGAAAGTTGTTCATGGTAATCTTGATTTTAAACCCAAAGGGCATAAGAAATGTGATGTAAGGTGAATTAAATCTTAATCACAACTGCTTAAAAATTATTTTTACAATTTTTTCTTGAAATTTAAACCGTGTTTATCGAAACATAACTTGATTTAAACTAAAATGTAACTTGGATTCTATTAAAACATAACTTGGTTTATATTAAAATGTATCCTGAACCTTTTAGGCAAAAAAGTGACTTTTTGAAAATTTCTCATGGTAAGTTTATATGAAAACGACAATTTTCAAAAAGTCATTTTCATGGTAAGTTTATATGAAAAAGTCACTTTTGAAAATTTTTAATATTTTTTAAAGTGTTAATGGATGGATGGGAAATGGTGGGAGGGAGGCTAGAGGTAAACAGGTGAATAGGAGAATCTTGGTCATTTGTTTTGATCTAAATGGTAGTGGCACCTACAGTAAAGTATCGTTGGTATCTACATCACTTATATACACACACGCACATATAATATTATTGAAATATATAATCATACATTTTTTAAAATATGCATTTTAGTATTATTACACTTAATATTTTGATGTTATCATAAGATTATTTATGTATTTCAATGTCATTACAATATAATAAAGCCAAAAATTTATAATCATATATAATATATGCATAAAAATAGACTTTTATATGAATGCTTGGGCATTGACTAGGTGTCACAAAAAATGGTTAGATTTTAACTTTTTAAGGTTGAGCTAATAAACTGCTGTAATGAGATACTTGCAAGAAAAAGTTACTAATGAACATAGAAACAAAGCTTTTTAATTACTTTGGTTACCCTTATTTTTAATGGTAGTAATATGTTTCATTTCAAATGTTTTCAAGGCTTTTCATGTTTTATATTGAAATGTAGCGAATTTTAGTGCATTAGAGACCTTGATTTCCAAGGTGGTGCTCTGCTACTCTTTTTTTGCCCTCTTTCCATTCAAGGAATTTAATTTACAATTTTGCATTGTACTTGGTAAGTTCAAAAGTTGATACATATTAGTAAAATCTCATTATGCCTAAACCATATTAGTAGAAATATGGTAAAAAAATTACGTTTTTTTAACAAATTACTATGTCAATATCGATTTTGATGTTGTTTTGTCAAGTTAAAAAAGTGACACATGTTGGTGAAATTTTGCCTACATTTGTTAATGTTTAATTCCATGAGTTCATTCCAAGAATATGCAATTATGCTTGGATTTTCATGTATATTGGAATCTCCTTATTCTTTCTGAAAGTGTTGTATGGTAAATGTAGTGTGAATAAATGGATCTTTATGTAGATCTTATGGTTAGGTTAAGTTAGGGTTTCTTCTGGACTAACTCACATTGTCATGTATGTGATGCTATTGTGTAACCTCCACATATAGCGGCTTCTTATTTGTCTATGAAATCAATCTACTCTTCCACCATTTATTGTCCTTACATGATATTAGACTTTAGGTTTTCTAGAGAGAAAGAGAGAGGAGAGAAACCCTAGCCATTGTCATCACCTTGTTGTGGTGGTCATGACAGACCTTAGTGTTTCAATGTTCAAACTTCAAGCCTATGTTTTCTCTAACCTCTGTTTCCTGTTCTCTATCTGCCACATCGTTCCTCTTCCTTTGTTGTTTCTCCCCAACATTAATTTATGCTGTTGGTTGATTCCAACATGGGCTTCGGTCATAACCAACCCTCTAGACATCTTACCAAATTTTCTAACCTTTCAAGTCTCCTCCAATTGCGATGGCTGTTTATGACCTTCCTTCTATTTTATTGATTCACAACAAAAGGAGAAAGGGGTGGACATGTTTCTATTTTGTTCTCTTGTCATGATTGTTGTTTCTTTTTTAAAGGAAGAAGAAGAAAAAGTCATGGCCCTGTCAGGTTATTGTTCAAAGAAAAGGGGGAGAAGATGAGTTGACGTGAGGAGGAGAAAGGGACAACATGCCTTTGGCTGTGAATACCCAATGAAGGGGAAAAAGGGAAAAAAAAATAAAAGAAAGAAAACAAAAACCGGAAAGAAGAGTGAAGAAGACATATGGAGGAAAAGAAATGAAACAAGGGGAGAGAAATGATCGAAGGAAACTAGAGGTACATGTTTCTTGTTTTGTTCCTGTTTTATTTGGGTTGATCATGTGCCATTTTTTGGAAAGCAAAAAAAGGAAATGAAGGTCAACAAAAAAAAAAAGAGACATGTGGAAGTAGGGGGAAAGAGAAAAAGGGAAAGATAGCTTGTGTTTGGGAGTGGCGTACAAAAAATCCCCCAAAATAGAGGGTAGAGGAGTTTTTCGAATTAAAAAAATGTGCCAAAAATTTTGGTGGAAAAAGTTAAAAAAAAGGGGGGGGGGAAATCAATACTTCCATTGTCAGCCTCTAATTTTCTTTTGCTTGTTTTTTGTGTCTCAATGTTGAAACAATATTGTTCTTCACAAGATAAATCTTGATGTTGGGCAATAATTGTATTAGTATTTGTAGGAGATTGTATTTGTAAGTATCTTTTAATTTTTGTGGGTGCATATCTTTGTTGACTAAATCTAATGATGTCAGTACTCTGAGTTTTTGAACATATCAATCAGTGTTTGTACTTGCTTGCTGTGCGATTAAAAAAATTGACTACTTTTTCTCCTTGTATATTGATGCTTGCTTGCCTTAGTTGCCTATTGTTATTATTTTTGTTGCAGCAACTATTACAGTTTCTAACTGTTCAATGTCTACCATGGTTGTCTATATTTATTTCACCGTTTATGATTATATTTATCCTAGATGCTTCAACTTAAAAGGGAGTGTTAGAGTGTGTGAATAAATGAATCATTATATGGATATTTGAATTAGGTTAAGACTTAAGTTAGGATTTCTTGTGGGTTTAGTCCCACATTGCTTATCATGTAGGTGATGTTATTATGTAACTTCTATATATAAAGGTGTTGTGATATCAAGTCAATGGAAACAACGATAATTTGGTGCACAACAACACACCAAGTTATACTCTCATACAAGACGAAAAAGGTGGAAGATAGATGAACACTTAAGAAAACAAGAGAAATTTATATGGTTCGACAACAACTTACGTCTATGAGTGATCTGGTAGTGACTTTTTTGCTTGACTCTCTTTGAGTGTTAACAACAACAACATGATACTGTTACATTGGATATTTATATCTAAATTGTAGGGTGTGCAAACTCTAATACATATGAACCATTGATTATATAAGACTTAAGAAATCTCAGCTGTTTGAGAATAAACTCTTTACATACTTAAATCTATAGCATTTGTCAAAAGTAATTTGCCACCGGATCTTCTTCAATCCCTGGACACTTAATGCACGACCATCCAACTGGTTCAGACACTTAGCATTCTCCTGTCTGTTTGACCTCAGACACTTGATGCATGACTGTCCACCTTCTTGGATACTTGATGCACAATCGTCTGCCTGGCTCAAACACTTAACACCTTAAGTATCCGACTTCTGACCTGCTTAATACTCAGCACATTGACTGTCCGTTTTCTCTTGATTTTTTGGTCACTTGACAACTTAAGTGTCCAATGATGAACACCTTAACAGCTTGCTCTTTGTTGCCCTTTCCCATCTTCAGCTGAATGTTCGACAGATTTGGATACTTAGTTGGTTTACCATTTGACTGTTTGTTGTCAATTGGACACTTAGGAAATAACCTGACTTGCCTTTGGACACTTGGGACTTAAGCATATCTTTTGACTCCTGTTGTTCATTACCACGAGAGCAAACCTCAGAAACTTGAATTCCTAGCATTCTTGTGGCATGCTCCACATTTGCCTTAGCCTCGACAAAATGTCTCCTATTAGTCAATAAAATCAATCTACTTTTCCACCATCTTGTCTTCACAGTTTTATTCACTTGTAATTTTTTTATCAAGACACCTACTATTTTAGGATGATCAAAGCTCCCTGTTTTTGTTAAACCTAACCACAATGTGCATTCTATGTTTTCAGAAAATCTAAGTTATTACTCTGAAAAGTTTGATGCAAAACTTTTTTTATCACGGGTGCACAAGGATACAAGTGCAGCAGATTTAGAAGCTGGTGCTCTATTATTAAAGTCAGATCTTAAAGGAAGGACACAACAGAAGAAGCAATTAGTCAAGGAGAATTTTGACTGTTTTGTTTCTTGCAAAACAACTATTGATGGTCTGTATACATTCTTATGTTAGTAGTTTCTAAGGCTATCATTTTTTTTCTATATGGTAGTAATTCACTTTAGAAAATGTTTTGGTCTCTTGCAGATATTGAATCAAAACTGAGACAGATAGAAGATGATCCTGAGGGTTCAGGAACAACCCGACTGTTTGATGCCACACAGAGGATAAACACTTTGTCAAATCATGCTTTTCAGCCACTATTTGAGAGGCAGGTAGAACATTCTTCCTGGTTCCATGTTGCCCATCTTTTTTCTTTCCATTCCATTTTTTTACAGTAGTAGTTACTCAGAGGAAAGATCCAACACATGTATTGACAATATGAATGGTTAAGATGGAGCCCAAGAAAAAAAAAAAACTGCAAAAAATAATTGTTCATTTCATGTATTTAATTAGGTATTTAGTAGAGTTTAATAGGCTTTATTCTGATCCACCCTGACCTTTTCCAGGTCCAAGCTGAGAAAATCAGATCTGTCCAAGGGATGCTTCAGAGGTTCAGAACACTGTTTAATTTACCAAGTGCAATACGTGGAAGTATTAGTAAGGGTGAATATGATTTGGCCGTTAGAGAATACAGAAAAGCAAAGTCTATAGTCCTTCCATCTCATGTAAAATTCTTTTATTCCTCTAATTCTTTATATTGACTCTTCACAAATATCCTTTGTTCATTTTCCTGTTTAAGTGAGAAGTAGGATGTTCATGTTACTTTTCTATTTCGCAAGTGTTCCATCCTTCCGATTTTTTCCTTGACATCTGTGTTCCCCAGCTCAAGATAAGGTAACATTTGTCCTGATAAATGTTTTCCAAGTAGACTGCCCAGTCAGCACAAAATTAGTGATTGTCGACTAAAATCTACCAATCAAGTAACGAGAAGTTTTATTTTTGTTGGACTGGTTTTCATGAAGGATTCATACTATTGAAATTCTCTTGAAAAATTAAGAAGGCTATGTCAAAGATAGTTAGATACAACAATATTTATATTGCCTGTCAAGGCCTGGTAAAACTAACAATAATAGTGGCAGGTCTATACATCCATCGTATGATGTTCCCAATAAAGTTATTGTTCAAACAGTAGGTGGTGTCGAACCTGCTGAAGATAAGAAAAATTAATAATGGATGAAAATGACAGGGTTTCTTGTGTCATTTGTTGACGGGATAAGTAACTTTTTCTTTATTGTGAGACGTGAAGTACACTTGTACGGGGGAAAGAGGCATTGTGTCAAAGGCTTGTGGAGAATGAAATGCATAGGGTTTTCTTTAATCTCTGTGATCCATAGATGACAATGATGATTTACGATTCTCTTTCTCCCATTGGTCATGGGGTGATATTTATAATGTTATTTGAGATATGTTTATTTCTTTTGTTGTTTTCAATAATTTTATTTCCAGAGTTTTTTTTGATGTTATGATGGGGTTTATGCTACTTAGATTCTAATCTTCTGCAATGTTTTGGTTTCTTCTGAAGTTGTATATATCAATGATATCTTTCTTCTGTTTATACTTCCAGGTAGGAATTTTAAAACGAGTTCTTGAAGAAGTTGAAAAAGTGATGCATGAATTCAAGGGAACACTACGTAGATCAATGGAGGATCCACAACTTGAACTTGCTGATGTAAGCATTTTTTTGCTGTTATATGTTTACTAGTCATTTATGTTTCTTAGCTGTTTTATGCAGATGGTGTTCTGCTTCAAGTCAAACTGCCTGTTAACCTTTTCTGTCCTCATTATTTGAGATGATACTTATTGGGGCATTTGGTGATTTGGTCACGCCTGGACTATCCACATTGTCTTGTTTTTATTATGTTGATCTTTTATCGGGTTTTTTAGTCGAATATGTATATTTTAAGGTTTTTCATTGCAAAAACTTAGATATATAATATTTAATGGAATATCACTAAAATTGACATAATTATTGGAATATATATCATACATATTTATGAAATATACACATTGAAATATATACATTAGCTTATCGCCTAGGCACCTTGCCACCTTAATAACTATGATTAAGATCACCAGTGTTACGATAGATAAGTTCCAAGTTAGGATGCCTAGGATTTTACTAATCAAGCAGTGTATGTGATTCTCATGTTTTTTAGATTAAAAATATGATCTCAACCTTTATTTTTAAAACCTTCATGTACATAGAAGCAGCTTAGTGATGGTTTTCAATTTTAAGCCTTTTGTGTTTCATGTTGGATTGATCCAGGTCTTGCTTTTGAAATTTTGATGTATCATTTCTTGATTGATCCATGTTTACTTCCTCTCCTCCGAGCTATATAATTCAGTGCTCATTATTTTGTGGAATTTGGGCTTCTTCTATTTAAGTTGTTCTGTTATCCAATTTTAAAGACCAACCTATTGCTTGAAAACCATACAAGATACAATACAATAGACACAAGGAAGTTTTACAAGAAAGTGAGTAATTTGTAAGATGAAATAATTCATGCTGATTTCAGCTTTATTTTTTATTTGTAAATACCTGCTTTGTTAGGTTTGCAAATTTGTTTTGTCATGTCAATATTTAAATTAATACATTCTTTCTTGTTGATCCTTTTCTTTTAACTTGACGTCTATCATGTAACATTACATTTTTATTTCAGCTTGAAAATACTGTTAGGCTGCTTTTGGAATTGGAACCTGATTCAGACCCAATCTGGCATTACCTCAGCATACAGGTGTGGGAAGCCCTATACATTTTTGTTGTTTTTATCCCTTCATCAATGTTATTTTTTGTATCAATTCCCATTGAGTATATGCCATTTCTATCATATTTACTCTAGTTTCCAAACAAAACAGATTCACTCTCTTTTAACATGTCTGATCGCTTTTGTGATTTCTTCTGGCAGAATCGCAGGATAAGAGGATTGCTTGAAAAATGCACTGTAGACCATGACGCACAAATGGAAATTCTCCATAATGAGATACGTCAGAGGGAATTATCTGATGCAAGATGGAGGCAACTCCAACAGGATTTGAATAAGTCTGTGAGTTTCTTAAATTGTTGGCTAATTCAGTATTTTTAGTACAACTTTCTTCATTAACCATTGACAGAAGAAATCATTCACCATCCAGAGTTTTTGATTTTTGTATGAACATCCATTTTTGTCTACGACCAGTTAGTTGGATAGATTATTTTCAATTTTGGAGTATTTTGAGCTTGGGTATCCCATGTTGTGGTTGCAAAAGGCAGGCAGCCAGACAAGTTACTAAAAAAAGGCATTTGTCATTGGTGGATATTGCATAAGGATTTGCTTTAAATTGTGCTCACGTGATTCTCTTTGAAAACTGATTAAAAGTTGTTTAAACTTAAGTCACTAATATATGTCCTTATTGTTTTGTCAGTTGGATATTGACTCATCCAATCTCGAGGATTCTCAATTTCCAGTAGATTCTCCCTCTGTGGATTCTACAGCTGAAGATGCCCTTAGGGAGAGGTATATCCGCAGGTTAACTGCTGTTCTTCTCCATCATCTTCCTGTCTTTTGGAGACTGGCATTATCTGTATTCAGTGGAAAATTTGCAAAGGTACAATTTTTGGCAATGCAATTGCAAACTGCACATATGGTTGATCTCCTTTTGTGCTGTGAAAGATAACATGTTTGTTTATTTCTTTGCATTTATGTCATCAACAGAGATTTTTCCAAAAATAAGTTCCATTGTTATGATTATAGGATTAAATCCTTAGAATAGTTCTATTATTTAGAATATGTAGATAAAAATGGTACTTTTGCACTTTTACATGTAGCTTACCACCACAATGAAGAAATTGTGCAATCTTTACCTGTTTTCATTTATTATGAAAATTATTCTTTGATTGCTCAAAAAAGAAGCACAGTCATCATGATTTGAGTTGTAGGCAAGTTCTTGCCAATTTTTGGGAGTAGAATTCATTATGATTCTTCTTTTTCATTTTCAAGATTTGACATAATAGCCTCTGACACTATACTGGTCCATACTCTAATTATGGATTTCAAAATCTAATGTTGCTTGGGATACCATAAATTGGATATTAAAAATATTAAAAAGCTTGAACATGTTTCATTTAGTGTAAAACATCTAGCTTATTCATACTCCCCTCTTTTAGATCTATGAGTTGAGAAATACAGGGTATCTGGATTGCCATTACAGGTTTCTGCTGGCAATTTGCTGCTTGATCCTGAAACAAATGCTAAAACTTATGCAAATAAGACTGATGACAGAGGTGGTGAAATGAAATACTCAAGTCACTCATTAGATGAAGTTGCTGAGATGGTACATGGTACCATTTCTGTTTATGAAGACAAGGTATATGTTCCTCTTACTCATGTATCATTGTTTGATTCTATTAGGTAATTTTTTGTCTGCGCTGGATGAGTAATTGTTGCTATTTCATTACTATTTGAGTTGTATCCCATAGTGGTTTCCTCTCCAAAAAAATGGATTAATGTTTAAACATTGAATTTCTTTATATCTGGAATTGGGTCTAATTGGAGTAAGTGTGAAATTAACTATATATTGTTTTGTTTTGATATTTGTATCCACTTTCGTGTATATCCAGTGTGATGAGTGAATGACTTTTTTTTGATAAGGGTTACATCATAGGGTTGTCCTTGTAAATGGGTATCCAATAATCCAAATAGATATATAAATTATAATACATATATAACCCACCTACTCTTAAGTTTGTAGCTAAGCATATTTCATCACCTCAAAAATCCTAACACTTGAGCTGTTGGTAAAATATATCTTGATTACTTGCTCTTGTTGGTAGTTAGTAGAGTCATTGCCTATCAATAGGATGCTATCAACATAAAAAATTAAAAAATGCTTCCATTGGTGATCCATCTATAAAAAAATTGAACGATCAATGACACTTGTGGAACCCCCCATCATTGACCACCTTGCTAAATTATTTAAACTATGCACATTGACTTCATTTTAAACCATACATGGCCTTCTTGATTAAGTAGACATTGTCCTTCCCAAAGCAACATGTCTCAAAGGTTGATCAATAAACATTTGATCAGTTAAATCACCAGATGCGTGATTGGTGGGAACATCTTATCATAGTTGACACCATGTCTATGTTCATCAACAGACGGATCTCACTTGTGTTTGATGGTAAATGCCCATTTGTAGTGATTATGTTGGTTCCAACAAGATAAGTCATTGCCGAATACCATAGGACATTAATACTTTGGTTTCTTCATCTATGATATCTTTTCAATGATGAATAACTTGTACTTGTCTATGATATCTTTGCAATGATGAATAACTTGTACTTCTTGGTAGTTTCTAAAGCTAGACTTAGGCTGCATTTGGAACCACTCAACTTTTTTCAATTAGCTAATAAGCAATTCCAAATAGCCCATGTCAGTTGGTTTATTGAAAAATATGTTATCTTATAGGAATCACTTTTCTTCTGTGTGAAATGCATACTTGATGGACATTTTTCAATAAATAGGAGTTATAAGTGTGATCTTTCCATTTTTTCCTCAATAAGCATATGTAATTATAATTCAATTATTATGTATGTATATTTAAAACTACTCTAAGTATGTTACATTACATTACATTACTATTCAAAAAAAAAATTAGTTATTGAAGGCCAAATAAGATTTGGAAAAGCTATTGGTCTAGTTGGGCTCATGGAAGTCATCTTTGATATGTTTGCTAAATTGCATCAACATGTGTTGATTAATTTCACCAACATGTCACATTTCATAAATGTCGAGATGATATTTTTGTCATTTTCGGTAGTGAAAGATTTCAATCGATGTATCAGTGATATTATCAAACTCTGTGACAATGGAAGTTTATTTTTTGTACCATGGGATATCATGTCTGGTTGGCATGTTGTGTATTTTTTCTTCAAAAATCCAAAAACACATGCCTTCCATTCATTTCTTTCTCTATATCATTTCTCTTTCCTTTTCTTCCTATTTTCCTTTTCCTACAAGCTTGTAACTATTGCTAGATCAATGGAGTCGACTGCTACCTTGTTGGAGAAGCTCACCAAAGCCCTTGCTAGAGTTTGTTGCTGGCTTGCTGCTTGTCGGAGTTGTTGCTACTGCTATCCACATTTTCCCCCCAACTTTTCAAGTCTCCATCTTCTTTCATTTTTATAGATTTTAAGGTATTTTTTATTTTTATTAGGATTTTTTGAATTTTTAATGTAGGTTTTCCTTAATTTTTATTTAGATTTACTCATGTTTGTAAACTTTGTACTAGACCTATACACATTATCATTAGATATGCCTTGAAAACATGTATTTCTCATTATATATATCTTGAAATCATTTATTTCTCATAGATCTACATTGAAAAAATGTATTCCTTTATTTTAAGCTATTTTTCTGCAATTTCATAGAATTTTTTTGATGTCATAAATGTTTGAAAATTAAATTATTTCTAGATGTGTATTATTGATTATTTTAGTTTTGCTAAAATTCCATGTTTAAACTCATAATTTTGAGCCTTTATTTTGGACTTCAATGATTTGACTGAACTTCAATCAACATTTCCATCGTTGTTTGACAGATTTCCTTTTTTTGTTAGGTTGAAGTCTTAACACGAAACTAAAGTTGAATGCTGTAGTTGGGCCAAATATAATTATTTATACTATCTTAACAATCTATCTTTTTAATTGTAGCTCAAAACATCAAATTTATGAGTCTACAATAAGCTAGTAATTTCAATAAGTAATCTTGAATGAACCACTAGAAGAAATGGGCAAGGAAAAATTATCAAAGGAAGGGGGTCAGATGATCATAAAATACAAATTTTGAAATAAGATGAGCTATAATAAATCACTCTGTTCTTTGCAATGCAATAGATCAGTTCACTTTCATAGTGTAATAGCTGCCTAGTTCTTGTCTACGGTGACAATGGCGGTGCTGTCAGGATTGCCAAAGTCACCACAGTAGGCAGCAGTTGTGACTAAAGATCTGGAGGATGGCAAGGATGGAGGAGAACCTACGACCTAGGATACAAATTTGAATCAGTCTGTTGGGTATGGATTTAGATAAGAATGGATTCGGATTATCCAAATATTAAACTGATGCAGATTTAGATATAAATCTATTTGGTTTGAATCTGCTCGATTTTCCACTCCTAATGGTATACATGTTCCATCTGTTGTTTCTGAAACATGTGGTTGCGTTGAAATCTAGCTATCTACCGTTGTTTTTGAGATCCAACCTTTGATTTGAAATATTACTGACTGATTACAATAACCACACCAAGTACTATAGCATTCAGCTGCTGCTGATAGAAATTGTACTGTAGTCAGCTATGAATATGAGCTTATATATAGAGTGATAGTGATGTAAGGTTCACCCCTTTTCAGGTTCTTAATACTTTTCGTGATTTTGAAGAGACAAATGTTCTTTGCCCTTTTATGTTTGATGTCATAACAGACATGGCTAAAGCATGCCAGACTATTGAAGGGAAAGAGTCTGCTCCCTCAAGTGCTGGTAATTACCCTTTCAAATTCATGTTTATTATTTTAGCTGCCTCATATTATTTGCTTCCCACTCATTATTATCTGAGACCCTTCAAGTTAATTTAAGTTTTAATCAGCTGCATCTTTGGATCTGCTTTGGTCTCATTGTATTTGCTCATGCCAGTTACAGCTTTGTACAATCTTCATTTTGAGATCACAAAGATTTATATTATGAGGCTATGTTCTTGGATGCGTACAACAACTAAAGAACTCTCTGAAACATGGATTCCTTTATCTATTCTGGAAAGAAATTTGTCACCCTATACCATATCTCTTTTGCCCTTGGAATTCCGGACAGCTTCAGTTTCAGCAATGGATCAGATCAATGCGTAAGTGTTTTCTTTTTAGTGTCTAACAAACCAATTTCCTGCATGTTTTCATTAAAAAGTGGCATGTTATTTTTCATTGGTAGCATCATATCATGACTATTTCTATTGTAGAAAATGCAATATACAAACTAGAATGTGGTCTATTTTGGTTGTGATAGATGAGGAGCAGTCCTTTAGTTTTGCAGATTTATGTAATCCAGTAAGACTCCTGTTTGCAATGGCAATTGTGATCCACTAAAATACATGTACTGTAGGCATGCAAGTTTGACTTCCTAGAACTAAGCTATGAAATGGTTGCAGGATGGATACATGGTATATAAAATTGGAACAATCATCAGTGGCATTGCAGTTCAATTAAAATAATTTGTAGTCACCTGGATACCTAAAATAGTAGATATCCTAAGTAGGAGATTAAGAAACATGTTTTTATCTGACTTTAGGATGTTCAACCTGAGCCCTTAATCTCTTATCCATATTGTTTCCTTTGGAAATCCTGTACCTGTAATACTGTTTCAAACCTTTGAATACTCCTGTTTCCCATTCAATGGACACAGCACAGTTGATGTGACAACAAAGTCTAGAAAGTGAACTCTAGTGGGAAGGCAATTCTTTCTCCATCCACTGGAATTGCATTTAGATTAAGTCAAAAAAATCATGAAGTGGTGTGCAACCTTACAGTAGACTTTTGAGAATAGTTTGGATGATTGCGTTTGGTAGCCATTGCATTTGATAATTCATGAGAATTCATAAATGATCACATGAAAAGATAAATAAATTTTCTTTGCATTTCTTTTTATGGATGTTTTACAAAATTTTCATTTTGTCTACTCTAGGTTGATTCAGAGGCTAAGAAGTGAAGCATCCAATTCAAATGGCGTGTTTGTGCAAATTCAAGACATACAAGACTCTATTAGACTTGCATTTTTGAACACATTCCTGGATTTTGCAGGTTTCTTGGAACAGGCAAATTACTTTTTAAAGTTACCTCATAAAACTAGTTTATCTTAAAGTCTGTTTTGAAAATCAGGTTTTCTTGACAATATTGGAAGTGAGCTTTCTCAGAATAAATCAAAAAGGGATCATTCACTGCTACAAGAAGGAGAATTTGAATCTGGTGGAGGTTCTGCCTTTCATTCAGGATGTGCTGTTAGTGATCCTCATAAAAGACTCTTGATAGTTCTGAGTAATATTGGATATTGCAAAGATGAACTTTGTGATGAGCTGTACAGGAAGTACATGCACATTTGGCTACAACCCAGGTAAAAATGCAAACTTTTTTTATAGAACTTAACTATTATATCACACATAATGAATATAATGAAAGGTCTAAGTCTTCATTATGAATTCATATTTTTTATCAAATACAAGCCTGATGTTTCTTCACCTGTTAACAATTTCTCCTCTCATTTGAAGCTATCCTGTTTATTTTATATCATTAGAAAGCTGTTTCAGCTTTAAGTTAATCAGTTAATAACCATGGGATGCACTCTCTTTTATTGCTATGTGTGGTGGACTATTTTTGAAGTCACGATATTTAATTTCATAATTGTAAATTCGTTTTTTTGATAATGATGGCAAAGCCCTCAATCTTCTCTGCTAAGTTTCAAACTTGAGTGGAAATGTTAATTCCACTTTCTATGGCTGAGTACTCTAGATAGTTTGGTTGATATTGTACCTTATTTTTATGAAAATTTGGATCTGTAAGAGGCAATGGAGTCTGTTTCATATCAAGTTTTTTTTGAAAAGTGTTTCATATCAAGTTGATTTTGGGAAGTGCTTCAGATATGTAATTTTGACATTCTCTTTACCATTAGAGGAAATGATGAACAGCATGCCGATATACATGACTTGGTGATGTCATTTTCATCACTTGAAGAAAAAGTTCTTGAACAATACACGTTTGCGAAGGTATAATCTTTTTAAGATAAGTGTTTTGTTAATTTCGTTGTCAAGAATTATCAGTTTTCCTATCCCTTCCTTTTTGTGCTTTTTTTCATCCCCGAATCTATTGAATGCCTCACTGTTTAAAAAAAATCTTGCCAAGCATTAATTACTGCATCTAATTTTTTATTTTTCCTGCTTCCCATGTTTGTGATGTTGATTGGCGGTACAAGTGTATAACAGGTGTTTTTATCACAAAAAGAACTACTACCTCAATTCCCGAGTCATTAACTTGTTTTCTATAATTTCCTGGATTAGATAATGCCTAACTTTTTTTTAAGAGAAGTCTAGATGTTTCCAACTCTTCTAGGAATATCTCTTGTATATTGTTAAATCATTAGTTAAATTATATAAATTTAAAGATTTTTTTACAATTTTTAATCGAATTGTTCTAGACTTACCTCTACTTTTAATTTCTTCTGTACTAGTTAATTTTTCTGTGTTAACTAGTGTATTCCATGATTTCCTAAGGATATGATCAAACCACTTAAAATGATTTTTTCTTATTTTATCTTTAATAGATACAACTCCTCTATTTTTTATAAAATTGTTTTTTTAACCTATCTTTTATAGTATTACTACTCATCTAAATGTACATATCTTAGCAACATTAACTTTTTACATATGGTCCTAGTTTATAGTCCAGTATTTTAAGTCATAAAGCATAGCAAAGCAAATAACAGTTTTATAGAAATTTTCTTTTAATTTTAAAGATTTCCTGCTATCACATAGTACTTCTAAAACAATTCTTCATTTCATTTATCTTACTTCAACTTATGAATAACATTCTCTATAATTTCACCATTATTAATTATTAGAGATCCTAAGTATTTAAAAATTTTACTTCTATGTATCTTAAGGCCATCCAAGTATATATCTTCCTCATTATTCCCATTTTCATGGAATTTATATTTTATATATTTAGTTTTTAGCTTAATCTAAATCTTTTAGATTCTGAAGTGTATTCATAATTCTAATGTAGAACTAATTCCTTATTTATTTTCGTCAACTAAAATTATGTTATTTCATCCATAATTAAGATGAATAAATATGGACTTGAGGAGGATCCTTGGTGTAAACCTATGTATATAGGAAATTTTCTAATATCTCTTTCTATAGTTTTAACATTAGTAATTATTTTTTCATACATATCCTATATAATGTCAATATATATTATGGGTACACCTTTTTTAGAAAAAAAAACCCACCACGGTAGGTTTTCCAATTACTCTATCATAAGAATTTTTTAAATTAATGTGAACCATATGGAGGTCATTTTCTTAGCTCTAAAATTTTCTATTAATTTCCAAAGTAAACAAAATGTTTCCATTGTTGACTTTCTCAATATCAATCCAAATTGATTTATGTGATTTTAGCTGTATGCCTTAGTCTTTATTCAATTACCCTTTTCCATAATTTCATCATGTGACTTACTAACTTAATATCATGATAATTATTATAATTTTGTATATCTCCTTTATTCTTAAATAATTATTAAAGAACTCTTTCTTCATTAATTTGGGATCTTTTTTGCCTTTAAAATTTTATTAAAAACTTTAGTTAACCACTTAATCCCTATATCACCCATACATTTCCACACTTAAATAGGAATATCATTTGGTTCCATGGTTTTCCCATATTTCATATTTTTTATGGTTTCGTCTATTTCCAAAATACTAATTTTTCTAAAATAATTATAGTTTATATCTTTTGTACTACTACCTAAATTTTTCATGTAAGAATTTCTTATAGTAGATTCATTAAAAAGTTTACTAAAGTACCTGCACCATCTTTTTATTATTATTTTGCTTTTACTAAAACTCTACCATCCTTACCTTTAATATACTTGATTTAAATCTCTAGATTTTCTTTCTCTACTCTAAGCCAATTTATATATTTTATTTTCTTCTTGTTTTGTGTTCAAATTGACTTACAATTCCTTGTAAGCCTAGTTTTTAGCTTCACAAATAATGTTCTTAGCATTTCTTTTTGTAAGCTTATAATTCCCTAAATTTTCCTTATTTCTACATTTATGATAGGTTTTATAGCATTCTTTTTTTCTTTTATTTTTTTGTACTTCTTTATTCTACCATCAACTTTCTTTACCTAGTGGAGTTACCTTTTAGTACTCTTAAAATTTCCCTTGCAATTTTTTAATATTAATCTTGATATTAATTTCTAGTTCATTTACTTCTCCATCTGGTTTCCATAATCTTTCTTTTAACAAGTTATCTCTAAATATTATTTTTCTTTCACTTTTTAGATTCCACCCCTTAATTCTTGGATTCTTATGTACTTAATTTTTTTCCTAATCTTGATATTAATATCTAATACTAACAACCTATGTTGTATAATTAAGTTTTCTCTTGGATAACTTTACAATCTTTACACATTCTTTTACCTATTTTTTTTTAGTAACTTAAAAATCTATTTGACTAGTATTTCAACCACTTCTAAATGTAATTAAGTGTTTCTCTCTTTCTTTAAAATAAGTGCTAACTACTAAAAGGTTACAAACTACGTTAAAGTTTAGAATTGAATTTCTATCTTCATTTCTATTTCCAAAATCAAATACTTCATGATTTCTTTCGGTTGCTATATTTTGCTCTTCTGTGTGACGACTTACATCTCCCTCAATAAAGAGCTTTTCACTAATAGGTAAATCATGTAATAAAATATCTAAATTTTTAAAAAATTTCTGTTTAATAGCTTCTCCTAAACTTATTTGTGGAACATATGCACTAATCATATTATCTCATTTCCTATCACAAACTTAATTATTATAATTCTATTTTCTATTTTTATTACATCAACAATTGCTTCTCTTAAACTTTTATCAACTATTATTTCAACTCTATTCATACCCTTATCTTTTTCCATATACCAGAATTTAACCTCAATAACCTAGATTTTTCTCCACCCATTTTATTTCTTGCAAGCATCATATGTTAATTTTCTTTCTTATCATTATATCCACTAATTTCATACTCTTATCAATTAAGGTTCTTATATTCAAGTTATTAGTCTAATTTTGGTGTTTTGGACTAACTTCTTTACTTACATCTGATGTAGATGTCTCAAGAAATTTATTTGCATCGTTTTCCTGTTCTCTTGTACAGCATGAACAAGCTTCTGTTACTTAGCTTCTGTTTATGCATGTTTATCTTCGTTGACTGCTTCTAATAGCTGTTGCTTTTATCCTACCAGGCAAAAAATATTAGAACCGCTGCTATGGGCTATCTGTTTGATGCTGGTATTCAGTGGGGAGCAGCACCTGCAGTCAAGGTAGATTTAGTGTGAAAATTTTAGCAAACTTCCGGATGATATTTTCAACTAATGTTCATTCTGCTCATGGTCTAAATTCTTCAGGGTATCCGAGATGCTGCTGTTGAGTTGATGAATACTCTTGTGTTTGTGCATGCAGAGGTAGCACATCTTGTGGAGTTTCTTGTATACACATGTCACAGAATTTGTGAACTAGCTTGCAAGATTGATTTAACTTAATTTTAGTGAGTTCACTAATGACAAGTATATATTTTCCCGTGGTTATGTACTTAAACAAATTTCTGTATTTCAGGTGTCTGCTGGTGCCAAGCCTCTTTTAGAGAAAACGTTAGAAACCTTGGTGGAAGGCTTAATGGACACATTTATCGGCCTCTTTCGTGAACACAATGGGAAGCACTTGAAAACACTGGACTCAAATGGCTTTTGTCAACTCATGCTTGAGGTGAATGTGTAGCATAGCAATAAAATTGTAAAGCTTATTTGTTTGTATGAATTTCTTTTATCTAGAATGCAAACATAAAATGTTTTTTCCCAAAGAAATTTACTGCACTTACAATAGAGAATGTGATCATTTTCAAAAACTGTTCATCTTATTCATCCTACAGCTTGATTACTTTGAAACCGTTTTGGCTGCTTATTTCTCTTCCGAGGCAAGTGAATCATTCAAATCCTTGCAAGACCTACTGTTGAACAAAGCTTCAGAGGCTGTGAGTGAGTCCTCCGGAACTCCAGGGCACAGCCGCAGACCCACTCGTGGGAGTGAAGATTCTATGCTTGATGACAGGCAAACTGGAACCGTCTCTCCAGATGACTTAATTGTAAGATGCCGAAGCATGTTTGTTTCCTACTTTGGAAAATTTTAGCCGCAAGTGTTTCATAAATCATTCGTCGTCTTGGTTTTGTAGGCTCTCGCTCAGCAATTTAAAGATGATCTCTTGGAAGAGGAAATTGGAAGAACACGTCTAAATATATCATGCTTCCTGGAACCATCTCTTCGTCCAACCCCAGTAAAGGAAGTTCCAAAGCCCGCTTTTTCTTACCCTTCTTCCAAACAGCCAGTCAATCCACCAAGTTTCCGAACAGCACAGCCCGTGCGTTCCTTCTCTCGGCAGAGACACAGATGATAAATTGATTTTTTCAGTAATTTTTTTTTATTTTTCTTTCTTTTTGTCATCATTATTATTATTTATTTAATGTCAGGTCATTTACCTCTTCTTGCAAAGCCTTGTATATCATTTACATGAATATTTGTTTTCTAGAATACACGGGAAATGTACATCAAATGTCTTTTAGATGTGTAGTACATTCAGTACCTGACATGTGTGGAACTGTTTGTTGGGGATTTTGATTGGTATAGCATGTTTTGAACAATCTTCTATTGAAGCTTCATAGATTTCTGTTTCGTTAGTGTTCTTCGGCCTGATTGCTTCTTCCCAAGTAGCTGCTCCTAGAGATATTGAACAGAAAATCAGAATTATTAAATTATGTATTAAAAAAATTAAATAGATTTCTTAGCTAACACTAACACGTATTACATTGGTGTAAACTATGTACGCATCTATTTATTCCAAAAAGACATCAACGTCATCTAACAATATAATGAAAAATTGATGAATATGTTCATATTCGTTAATAATTTTGCTACTTTGGTTATCTATGCACTTTATTTTTTACATAAACAATCCCTCCGTGGCTCAATAAGGTAGTGGTTGATATGTTCGGAACGTGCGTGAAGTTTTTGGTGGATTTGGAGGCAATCTTTATTATTATACCATCTATTTGTTGCTACTAAGAATATTACCACGATGATTAAAAAGAAGTGGTAAATACTTTTTTTAATGAAACTACGGTTTTCCAAAATTTATTTTGTCTGTCTTTGATACGATTGGTAAATTTGATTTATTTAAATTCAATTTCAATTATCAATATTTTTTGTTTCATTTTGGTGTGTACGAATACCATATCTCCTGTTTATTTTGAACGTATGATGTGAATCTATTATTTCTTGTTGTCAATGTCTAATTAATTGATCAAATAAGAGATTCATTTTAAAAATCGAAAGGATGGATAGATTTATGAGGTAAACATCTCAGCAAGATTGGGAAGGTAAAGGCAGGAACTGATAGAGAGATGCAAAATTTTGATTAGAAATATGAACTAAACATCATGAACGAATACATCTATTCTTTCAGGTAGATTCTCTTTTGAAAAATTAGATCTCGAGGAAGAACAGGAACGGTGTTTTTTGAATTGCGAAAATGAGCATCAATTGTTAACCAACCTGTTAAATTGATCTATGATATGAATATCATAATTTTCAATAAAATTTAAATTATAATAAAGACAAGATAAAAAAACTACCATTACCAAAAAATTACACGTCAAATGTTCACAATTCTATGTATAAAATGCCTAAGCTAAATCTTACTGGGATGTTCACAACTCGATGAGTCTTTTATGGCCTAAAATAAAATGATGATTTTATATACACAAGTAAAACAGATGTGGAATGAATAATTTATACATATTTTCTCTACTATGTTTTTGTCCCTCATATTTCTCTCTTTCAAAGTTTTGAATCTCTAGTGTTTTGGTCTCTCTACACTTAATCATGGTTTAATACTTGTATAGATGGCCTTTCAAAAAGT
The DNA here is from genome assembly GCA_036874045.1 of Cymodocea nodosa. Classification (NCBI taxonomy): domain Eukaryota; kingdom Viridiplantae; phylum Streptophyta; class Magnoliopsida; order Alismatales; family Cymodoceaceae; genus Cymodocea; species Cymodocea nodosa. The sequence goes on from JAZBRI010000008.1 coordinate 644,423, forward strand.
AAATGATGTTTCACTTTCACATTATTGTCACATGTATCGTTGCAAAGCACCTATTTGCCAATGTGTCTTCTTAAAACCTAATTTCTATCCAAAATAACACTATTACTGACAGATATGACTTAAATGTTTATTTAAAATGTCATATACATGTGAAACATCTTCTTCATCTTTTTTGTCCACTAATTAATTACCTGCACTCTCTACACATCTTCCAATACTTGACCCACCCCTGTATCCTTCTCCTGCTCAGAGAAGAAAGAAGAAAAAAAGGAGAAGAAGAAGAAGGAAGAGCAGGAAGTGATTTAATCATCTTATATTTAAAGTGATAATTTAGGTTATATATTGTAACTAAAATAATATTTATTTATAACGTTAATTTTCATGAATATATGCTGACAATCAAGTATTATATATTTTAAAAATTATAATTTTTTGTCACAAAATCAATTATATTATAATTATGTTGAATGTAGAGATATAACAGACGGCGGTCACGGTGTGTTTTGGATGTAGATTTCGTAAATATCATAGGGCGCAATTCGTCGCCGTCCTCCGCCCAACTCCTCTTCTTCTCCACCAGAAGCTAGGGCTTCTCGTTCTCCACTTTCCCCGCCAAGATGGCCCGGAACGAGGAGAAGGCGCAGTCGATGCTGAACCGCTTCATCACGATGAAGAACGAGGAGAAAAAGAGGCCGAAAGAGCGCCGCCCTTACCTCGCCTCTGAGTGCCGCGACCTCGCCGATGCCGACCGGTGGAGGGGCGAGATACTTCGTGAGATTGGCGTGAAAGTAGCTGAGATCCAGAATGAGGGGCTGGGGGAGCACCGACTCCGGGATCTCAACGACGAGATCAACAAGCTCCTCCGGGAGAGGGTCCATTGGGAGCGCCGTATCATCGAGCTCGGCGGGCCGAACTACATCAGGAATACGGCCAAGATGACGGATCTCGAGGGGAATATCATCGACGTCCCCAATCCCAGCGGCCGAGGCCCGGGGTACCGGTACTTCGGTGCTGCGAAGAAGCTACCCGGAGTGAGAGAGTTGTTCGAGAAGCCGCCGGAGTTGAGGAAGCGGCGGACGCGGTACGATATATACAAGAGAATCGACGCGAGTTATTATGGGTACAGAGACGACGAGGATGGGATATTGGAGAAGTTGGAGGGACCAGCGGAGGCGGAGATGAGGAGGCAGGCGGTGGCGGAGTGGCAGAAGATGGAGGCGATACGGAAGGAGGCGAGGAAGGCGGTGAAGAGTGGAGAGGTAGCGAGTGTCGGGCCAGCGGTTGAGGATATATTGTTCGAGGGGGAGGAGGATGTGGTGGAGGAAGAGAGGAAGGAGAAGGAGGAGGACGACGAGAGGAGGAAGGAACAGGAATTTGTGGCTCATGTGCCGCTGCCGAACGAAAAGGAAATCGAGAGGATGGTTCTCGAAAAGAAGAAGACTGAGCTGTTGAGTAAGTATACGAGCGAGGATCTATTGGAGGAGCAGAGTGAAGCGAAGGCCATGCTTAATGTTCAGAGATAGGACTGTAATCCTAAATGAGGTAGTGGTAACTTTACTGGTTGTCTATCTATTTTCTAAATCGTGCTTTTTAGTATCGATATTGATCAATTACGTATGCTTTAGCTTTTAGCCTTTGTGCTGATTGAGTTTTTGATGGTGGTGAACCCCTCTGTGAAGATGTTGCTTTCTTTTTATTCATTTGTTGGCATCTGCATTGATATTATTTGTTTGAATACTCCTTGCCACTCTTGGGTTCGTCTTCGGTTTTCATATATATGGGGATTGTGTTGTGCCAAGGAACCTATTGTTAACGTGCGGTAAACCTGCAACACTCCTTGCAGACTTGTGTCATGGAAAACCATGCTGTAGGCAGAATTTATACAAATATGTGGGATGTGCTTTTCATACTCTTTCTATCTGTAATTGATTCTAGAAGATCTCCCCCTTCGTAAATATTCATTTCCATTTTGTTTTGTTAAGAGCGAAACACATTGTTTAGTAATTGATAATGTCCTTTAGCAGTTAGAAGCATTATTCCTGCTGGTGAAGCAAGGCTAAGGAGTATCATCGACTGCCACATGTTTCTGAAATTTATCCAGATTGATTATGGTATGTCTTCACCGCTGATGGAACATGCTCTAGTGCGCTTTTCGAATGAATTCTTACTTCCATGTATGCAAAGAAATAAGGAATCAACGACAATATGGCACAGGATTCAAATGAAAGTATTTCTTCTACATTAGTTGAGACATTCTCTTCGGAAGTTTCTTGCAATCTCTTCAGAGGTTCTCATCCTTTGTTGACACTGTATTGTATATTGAATTATATTAGCGAGGAGACTTGCATTTACTCCTGCTTTCGTGGAGCCACGCGTATGCTGATTTGAAGCTTTCCTATCTAAGATCAATTTTGACAATTTCCTTTTTGTAAGTTTAAAAGAGTTTTGGTAAAAATCTTAAATATCAAAAACAAGAACCATGTTCTGGAAATATAAATTATTTACTTGTGATTTAACCGTACCAATTCGAATGACGTTTACTTTGTGAACTCATGACATGTGGGTTCGTGTTCCAATCATTTGGTGCAACTGTTGTCCAAGCACGTAAAACCACTGGAGGCCGGACTTTAGTGGCTGAATCATTGATTTCGACCTTAGTTAAATCATTTGATTTGAAATCGTGAAATCGAAATATGGTATGTGTTTACGTATAAACGAGTTTAGAGAACAACCGAAACTACATAATTTGTTCGGTACGTTATTGTTTGTATGTCATGTCGGATTTCTAATCTGACTTTGTTAATTCTTTAATAAAGTACAAATTTACTAGACTTATGAATATTAAAGAGATGAAGACAAAAATATTCTAAATTACTTGTAACGCGTAGCACTAATGATATCAACAACTTTTTTTCTTATTACAAATTTAATTATTATCATTTAATATTCTATTCTTTTTATTCAACTACATCTTTTATAATCTATCAATTATTTTTTCCAATCCCATTTCTGTCTTTTCCTCTGTACTATAGTTTATAACTATTATTTTCAATTAATCTAGATTTTCTCTCACTCATTTAATCTCTTACATCAATCTTCCTCTATTCCATGTACCAATCTAATTGTCTACTAACTTCTTGGTTCACATTTGTTTAATAAAGCATGAGAACCTGTTTATTTTCATCTGCAATGGAATCCCAATTCAAATTATTTTTCTTAAAATTGTTACAACCAAAGTGTGAACATTTTTCCCATAAATTTTTTTTATTACACTTGAAATTTGACACAATGCATTGCCAAGAGAGTAAGATGATCTTAATGGTTTATGTATGGCAAGAGGTTAGAAAATTGCACAATATTCTAGTTGGCTTGAAAACCTGGAAAGCGTGATGATATCTGAGTGTCAAAAACATGCTCTTGGTAGAAGCCCCTGGCATCAAACAAACTAGTAGCAATCATCAAAGACAAGGAACCTGGCAAATGGAATCAACCATGTCATTCCTCTCCCAAACACACAACGAAATAGTATCAAGCAAAATTCATTATTAATCATGTTTTCTTCCTATCAGCTGATCAATCATTGCAAAGTTGGGATTTAAGAGCACACCAGTGCGTTACAAATGCAGGGCATGTAGCCTGGAACAAAACACACATTTTCTCCTCTCTCATTTTGACCAGAAAGTCGAACGATTTTTGGGGAAAATAAAACCCTAGACGCTCCAACACTCCAAGAATAACCTAAAACAAGAACAGCAGCTACTACTGATTTTGGATGGGGTAGATGAGTGACTACGCTTTGCTGGGTTCTTTTTCTACGGGAGGAGGATTCCACTGCGACGGGGTGAGAGCCTTCTTGATGGAGAGAGCATGGATCTCCTTCATCTGCTCGGCCAGAACAGCGTTCACCATCCTATGCCTCTCCAGTAGCCTCTTCCCTTCGAACTGCTCCGTCACTATCTCTATCTCAAAGCTCGCACCACATCTTCTTTTTTTTTTTCCAAAACAATAATCCAATTTTAAAATCCTTCATTCTAGAAAAATATCAGAAAATCTGAAGAAGAAGAAGAAGAAGAAAAGGGAGCTCACCCTCCTGATGTGTCAACGACTTGCTGAATCCCAATCGGAAGACCCAAGAAGACGATGGATGGAATGATAGCGGTATGTTATTAGGGTTTTGCGGATACTTCGAAATCAAAGATTGAAGCGAAGAAATTCGGTGGAAGGCAGAAGAAGGGAGATTACCAGATGGATGGGTTTCATCGCCGATGTGATCGCGCTTTCCACATCCTCCTTCGTGACCCCCATGGTGAAGTTGTTCTCCACAGCCGTCCCGTGTCCAGGAAGGTCCGTGCCGGCGTCTGATACTGTTTATGGTCGTTGGCTCTAAATTAAATGTATAAATTATCGTTATCGAGAAAAATCCATTAAAATATACAAGTGAAAAATTATCGAAGTCCCAGATATTATTTTGAATTCATTGACCATAAGGAGGTTATCGTTTCAGAATAAAATTATAAACCAAAACTATACATCAATTTATCAATGGTAAATAATGTAATTAGTCTTGTACCTGAATTGAACCTTTTCCTTAACGAGTTGAACCGTCTCAACCATCCAAATCAAATCATGCCGACTAGCTTAAAATCGATGTGGCTTTGTTCGATATATAGTTTAACAGATTTACAATAGCAACAATATACTTCAAATTTTAAATATAATAATAATACAGCACGATGACTACTCGATATAATGGTTGAAGTACTTTACTAAATCATTATTTACCATTGTACAGATAGTTTTAATATACAATATTAATATATATTCCATATACACACATATATTTAAAATGCAGCAACCACACTGGGTAAACACTCACCCAGGTAGATCATCAACATAAGGCTTTCTTATCAACCCATGTAAAGCAATCGACAAAGGCAGAGATACCAAGGAATTATAAGCTAGATGTCTACACCAACGGTGGGTTGCATAATTTTATCTCACCTTGTAAGATCTATGAAGGAAATAAGTACAAGGTTCAAATATAAGCAAAAACATTACTAACATCAAAACAAGCTACATGTTAAGCAAAGGAGAAAAATGTTTCACGTTAAATGGAGAGTACACAAACTCGTTCAATCACTGCCTTGATTTGGAGTGTCTCATGTTTGATTTCAAGGCACAAGAGACATCAAACAGTTCTCAATGGTGGCGACACCAGTATCACCCCGTCTCCTCTAACAAAAAGGAATGGAACTGTACGCCTCGTGGTCTGAAAAATGTAGACCAGAATCGGTTAGCATCATAAATCACAATGAGATTGTAAGACTTTAGTGGCCGACCTGCAAAAATTACCATAATTGAAAATGGATAACAAAGACAAATGATATCTGATTTCCCATAGGATGATTGACTGATCACAATAATAGTATCCACCCTTCTTAAATTCCATGGTACACCATATCATAGTTTCCTACCCATTTTCTTGTATCCGAGCTGCGAACCAACCGTTTATTGTAGTGGCAGAAGGTGCAAGTGTACCATTATAATAAACAATGCAAATAATGAGCCATTTATGTGTCTCATTGTAGGATACTAGGTTTTATCGTAGAGATCTCCATATTATTGTTACTTGATAAAGTAAAGGCATACCAAATGATGATTCCAGCATTATTCTCTTCCACCTTTTACCGAGGAAAAATAAAAATAATGCATGGGATTCATACCAATATTGTGGGGGCAGGAGGGGAATCAAATTTAAGCAAACTTACCTTCACATCTAGGCCAAAATGGAATAGACTTACCGTTATACCAAGGTCAACTCAATTCTTGCACCATATCATATAATTTCCAGATATATCTGAATCGAACCACAAATAGATTGATCTTCGTCCTTAAATTGAGAGTGTGCTAACAAAAAAGTCAATTGAGTTTTCATCTAACAATTGATGGCTAATCCAAAAATGTTCATAAAGGTAAAGGCTAGTTAAACATCCAAATTCCATGGCATCAAATAAAGTGGTGCAAAGCATCTGACTTGTGAGGTGTATAAATAATCCTAGGTCCAAGCAAGTACTTTACCATTATTTTGAAATAACCAAATCGATCCTACATCAGTCTAAGTCATGAAACACCTTTCACTTATCAACCACGGTAAGATTTGAACTTTCAAATATCTTCTTCCTCATAATTGTATCAAGAAAGCCCTTTTTTAAGCTGTGTTAAGGTAATAAAATCATGGCATTTTGCTGAAAATCTACCAGAAAAGAAAATGACATAGTGGTCAAAATTGAAGATTACCCGAACAATCTCTTCATATGTTTCATCATCAATTTCAACTGTAGTTATAATCTCTTCAACATCACCAAGTATCATATTCAGATGTTGATCATAAGCCTAAAATGCAATTGTACAAAGTCATCAGGTTCGAGTACAAACCACAGAATAGCAACAGACAGCAGTAAAAGGGATTAGGAATCACCACATAAATATAATATCTATATCTTGCAATGAAATTCAGAAACTTTAACAGGATAAATAACACAGAGTAGAACCATGAAACTATGAAAATATCAATTCATAAATTGGCCTGGAAAAATAATTATAGTTGAAAATCATTAAATTTCCGCTTGAGGAATTTTGGCCAAATGATATGTACTTCAATATTCCTTATTGGTTATATGAATGACCACACTGTATTTTTCTGAATGCAGGTCAGCAGGTGTGAGACAGAAGCTGGAGGATATCTTTTTAATCTAGTAAATAAGCATTATATATAATTTATAAAAGCAGATCTCAAGCACGTTGTTTCAGTTTAATTTATTGGGGTAGATAGATGATTCTGTATATTGTTGTAAAGGAAAAAATTATCAAATGAATCAGTTCAACTGATTTAAGGACCAAATAAAGAACTTCAATACTTTATATTTTTATCTTACTTTGCTTAAATTATGAAAATGAATAACTAATGCAATAAATTGACATTTAATTAAGCATCAAATCATGCCATCAAACTGGCCAAAAATTGCACACGAAGGTTAAAATTACTGAATCAAACGTATGTATAAATAGATAGCAAGTACAACAAGAAGAAAGTTCAGAACATACAAAGTGCTTGATGAGGATGAAAAAATATTCGAAATTTCGAGCTACATTAATTAATAAAATATATGGTTGGTCCGTTGATATAGTGCTTCATGGTATTCAGAAGACACACACACATGTGCCCTTTGGTCAAATCATCAAGTACAATCCTACGGCCATTTACTTTTTTTAATCAAGTTATCTTCGTCGTGGAATTGTTCGTTATCATCAAAGTCTTTTGACACACCGAAATTCCAAACATCACTATATGTCTTGCTCATTTCAAAAGTATTACCATCCTAACAATAGAAGCCCCCCCCCCCCCCAACATATTATTTCTTAGTTGTACATCTTCCAACATTTTCAACAACCCAGAATTCGAAGTGAATGGAAGCGAATCATATGGATGTGGTTCAGAAAATCAATCGACAAGAGCTAGGGTTTAAGGGAAGGCATACGTGGAGCTTGCCACGGAGCTCCCTGTCGGAACGGAGCTTGACGTAGATGCGCTCGTCAAGGCTGAGCCTGATGAGGTCCAGCGGCTCCTTTACCGCGCTATCCTCCTCGGCAGCCATCTCTTCCTCCTCGTCTGCTCTGTCTTCGCCGGGACGTTTTCGCTCCCAGCAAAACGAGATGGCCGGTCTGCGAGAGAGTACGAATGGGCTTTGCCACCGGTTATTATTATTAATATCAAGTCCAATTTTCTTTTTAAAAAATATTAAGTTTAATTTTCTTTAGCTACTTTTTTTACAGTATATATATATTTATTTTAAAAAAAGTTACTGTCAGAACTGCATGTGCAGTGATTAAACACACTGGTGGGGAGAATCATCTGACAGCCTTCGAATTTAATTTTCTCAAGCTAGTTGAAGAACTCTTTCTGTGAGTAGAAAATTTTATTTTATAAATGCATAAGAGGGTAAAATTAATTATATAGATCTGATTATTAGATGACCATAAATATAAGGTAATCATTTTATTTAAATATAACAAGCATTGATCTTTGATCCAAAGATAAATTTCAATTCTGGATTTTTAAATCTGAATATCTTAAAAATATAGTTCAAATGAGGTTAAAATTTTAATATATAGTAAATTATACAATAGATTAACCGTTCGTATGATTATTTTCGTTGAGCAAAATAATACAATCTAATATGTGCCTACAAAAAATCCTGTAGATGCCCAAAGATACATTATTTTGCATTATTATTTATGTGTTCGAGCTTTCAAAATTATCGCCGATCTATGTACTCTTGATGAATTAAATTAATGCTGTAACTTATGTAATATTTTTAATATATAGCATGTGCCATTTTATTTTATTCTTGATTTGGCAGTGTTTTGAATAGAAACTAAGTTTAAACTTTTTACTTTTCGTAAATTTTACGTAGGTGAACGATCGTCCAACCCGATCCACCCTCAATTGAATAGTGTGAGGAACCAACACGACGAACCCACCCCACATCAATAGTAAAATTTCAGGTTAATTTAAAATGTATATTTTAAAAAAGATATTAAATCGTATATGTTAAGATTTTTGTTAAATTTTTTTAGGAAAGAAGATTTTTTTAAATTTTAAAAAATAATAAATAAAATAAAATTTAAATATCTGCAACCAATCAAATCAATGCAGAATGTCGCACACCCGTCACGTTTTACTTTTTCAAGCAATACAAAACAGCGATGGACGCCCAAATGCAAATCCAACGGTCTGACGTTCACAGCCTCGGATCCCACCACCTTCTCTTCACTTCGCATCCCCTGGAAAAAACACAGACGAAAAGAAGAGGCCTTTTGGCTTTCAGTTTTCTGTACCGAGCTCTCGGATTTCGAGATGGCGGAGCCGCACGACGGGAATCCGACGGCAGTGGCGAAGGAGACAGCCTTCCAAGCACTGAACGGCATCATCCAGCTCCACTTCGAGAAGACGCTGGAGAAGAAGCGAGCGGTGGACAAGCAGAAGAAGAAGCTGTGGCACCTCTACCAGCTCTTCTTCCTCTTCCTGGCTGTTGCCTTCTCCTCCCAGTTCCAGTCACCGCCGAGCCGCCTCCAGTGCCGCCACTGCTGGGCTCCCATCGCGCTCCTTTCACTCGGGCACCTCGTCTTCTATGTCTCCGTCGCCCAGACCCTCCGGTGCATCAATGGCTTCAAGTACCAACGGAGGTGCCACAAGCTGACGCTGGGGTTGGCGACCGAGAGGCTGAAGCAGATGAAGGGTAGGTGCGGCGCAGGGGAGTTGGGCTTCGCTGGGGACATCGGGGAGTTCGAGATCCATTACCAGGAACCGCCCGAGAGTTACCTGGTCAAGTTTAAGAGGAACTGGGCGCTGCACTTCGGCTTCTTGATCTGCACCTTTGCCTTCGCTGTTTCTGCCTCTGTTGTTGTTCTCTGTTTCTGATTATGGTGGCCATGCTCGTTAAAAAAACAATTTGGGATTTTTAGCGACTGCTTTCCAGATTGTTGATTGTTGATGTGACGAGAAGAGTGAACTACCTACCATATGTTTGCCGTCAACTCTGGGAAGCAAATGCAAGATTTGATTATCTTCCTCTATAAAATACCATAAACAACAATAAGATTGCTGTTATTGTTGTTGGTATCCTCCTTCCCTTCTTATAAATATTACCAATATAAAAACTGTAAGTGGTATGATACCAACAAAATCGCTAATAATGTTGTTAATTGAGATTCTATTTTAACCTAAGAAATGAAGGCATAGAATAGGAACATTATCATTGCCGAAAAATAAGGCAAACAAATGATGATATTGCACTAAAACAAAAATGGAAGCGTTGTATGTGAATGTATCTTTGTAGGCCTTGGAGAATGATTTTTTCCATTTTGCATAAAAAAAAATGAACTGCATCTAAATTAGTCACTTGCAGGCAGCCTTCCATGAAAGAAAGCAAAGGATGCAAGAATATTGAAAACTTGCAAGAAGCTTAGTGAATGGCAAGAATTAATCATGGAATAGAAAATAAAGAATTGTGATTGATGTGTATGAATCATTATAAGAAAAGGGATTGATGGTGTCTCTATCTCAACACCATCTAGCCTATTAAAGGATGATTGTTTCTTGGTTCGAGTGGCACATGGATGATTAGAGTTGAATAGTTCCATTCATTATTTGTGCTCATTATAGTACCTAATATTTGTTTAGAAAACTACAAAAGTTAGCATCACTAGCTCAAGAAAGATGGGAATCCGAGGTTTAGGCCTGCATCAAGTCAACTATATACAATTTATCCACTTTACCATCTCAAGAGTCGTGGTGTTTCAATCCGAGGTTTAGATCTGAATTCATTTCATTTATCATTGAAAAGAGAGAAAAATATATATATACACACAAGGTTTTATGGTATCTCTAACCTGAGTTTTCTTATCGCAGTTGTAAGTTTTAACAAACTACGATTAATGTGGCACCCTTCCTTCAGCCTTGCATCCTCTGTATGAGTTTGAGACACCAGTTAACTTCCTGCAAGGTCAGCAAAATTCTACAGTATACCAGTATAAACTGTTATTTATCAAGATAAATATGAATATATTGAACTTGTCGTTGCAAGCTGCCTATCAAGAAAGAGAGCATTAATGTACAATATAATAAATGGCAAGAATTTAAGAAAATCGGAACCACATTTGTTCATGCCATAGTAATAACTGATAACTTGAATTTTCCCTTCGAGACAAATTAATCAATAGATCAGCTAGAAGGATGTCTCAAGGATGAGGAGGAGACATCTGATCTCAGAGTTCATGTGGATTATGCATGACCAAGAGCACTGCATAATGACTTGTATGCTTCAACGCAGCTCTTAAATTTCTCTCCTGCCATAGCCTGTGAAAGGAAAGCAGATGGAATTGTTCATTAATGTGATGATTCCATAAAGATCATGATCTAATTAATCTCCTGGATAGACTTGTAATTTGAACAGCCAGAAATTATTTACATCTGGAAGAGTTGACAGTTATACAACAGTCCATCTCCTAACTTCATAGTTCACATACATTGATCGAATAGATAGTAAGAAATTCCTTCGAATAGATTCTACTATGAAGTGAAAAGATAATTTCTTTTTTAGCAGAGAAGAAAAGATGGAACCAATATAATTATGATGATGACTCCATGATGAAATGGAGTAGATCAGCAAAGATGCATCAGGTTTGATGCATTTTCATCCAACATGACTAGCTAAATAAAAAGGGCTTGCAAATCGATTACTGGAGCAAGCTGTATCTCATTGACCCAAGAGCAAAGAAAAGGACAAATTATCAATCTTAAGTGATGAAGCATCGGAGGGATTTGTCATGGTCATCCAAACTTCCATATAACTAACCTGTGAAGACCCTTGGTGCTTGTCAGGATGCCACTTCAAAGCAGATGCACGGAATCTGCAGCATGTAAATCATTGCAAGAGAAATAAATTTATTCAATTTTAAGAAAGAGAACAAGGTGGAAAGATTATGGAGAGAAATTGATGTAACTGGGAAAAGAATTCATTATAATAACTGTAATGCACGGAGAAAACTCTTACGCAGTCTTTACATCATCTATCTGAAGTGGACCTGTGGGTGGTAAACCAAGCATGATTCTGTGTGAATGGGAGCCTATTGTCCTTGACTTATCATCACTATCATCATCATCTTCAAAATCACTTTCACAGTCCCATGATCTCCTACCATTTGTCCAGCTTGAAGCTTGTTCCTTTCCCTTGGTTCCCCTAGGCCCTCTTCCATTTTTATCCCAGTTTGTGTTATTTCTCCACTGAAATCCTGCTCTTGAACTCTGAAAATCAAAGCCGTCCCATGTTCTGAAAGACCACGTATAAGATTTGTCCCCAAAAGTAGCTTCAAAAGTTGTCACAAAATGTCCATCATCCTCACTAACGAATCTCCATTTCTTCTTACCTGAAGAGTGATGATACAAGCATAAGGTCTTCAACAAGTTGAATATTGAAAATTGTCGATATACTTGCAGCCTTAATTTAATAATAAGAAATACGGACTAGATAGTCAAATTTAACTAAGAAATCTTAATTATTATGCACAATCATGTCAAAATAAAGTGAATAAATTTCTTGAGCAAATTTCTAGAAATCTACAAGAATGATGACATAAAGAAAGTATTTTTAATTTTATGTTATGCATTGACATCATAAAATACAGATAAGTCAATTTTTCCAGAATGCAACTAACCCTTTTTTCCATTTTGTTTGTTTTTCTTGGGGTTGGTCCTATTAGGCTTCCATCTGTTGGAATGACTTGGATGGTCTTTAGCACCAAAATCATCTGAGATATCTTCTTCTCCTGTACCTGATTCTCTTTTTGAATTAGAATACGAGGTCGCCCATTCATCCTGAAAATAAAATAAAGGAACAAGAAGCAAAGACTGAAAAGTCAAGTCTTTTCCAACAAGCACTTGATAATTAAAAAAAGAAAGTACTGCACCATAAACAAGAAGGGAAACAATCTTAGTCACATAGAGTTGAATTTCTTTAACATATTAAACAAGCTGAATGACTTTGATGCAATATAGAATAAGAAGTTTGCCAAGATCAAGGTCAATTAATGAGGGTGACAGACCTGTACAGAACGCTTTGACTGCATGCCTTTCAAAAGAAAATCATTGAGAGCTCTCTTTGCATCAGCACGCTTTCGACGAACAACATATCTGACGTAATTCTAAATCAAAAGCTTCTACTTAGCAAGTAAGGTACTATTAAAGACAAGACACAAGAAATTTATCATCATCATGTAATCTTCAAAATATTAAAGGTGCTAATAACTGTTATGAAGATGTACAAAATAATAAAAGAAATGAAAGTATTATAAAATCAAAAAGGTATCTTTAAAAAACCTTTTTAGAGGTGTCTCTTACCACTACTACTACTACTAATATTCTTAAGACTTAAATTTAATTATATAATTAGTTAATCTAAGGTATAATTTACCTTGAGTAAAAAATTCAACTTAAGTTATATTCCTTAAATTATTTTGATTACAAAATCAATGATTAAAATTTAACAAAAGTTAGCAAATTTTTAAACCTTTAGATCAAATACTAACACTTATTTGATTGAAATGAAAATTTCATTATATATTTGCAATCATCTAACAACTTAATCCATATAGTCACTTCTATTTCTAGTGTATTTATAAAGGGGTGCATTCATTACTCTAAAGTTTTCTAGAGGCACATCTAAGGAAACCAGCCCACATAAAATTCATCCTAAATGTAGAGATAATGAAAATCTTGAAAAATATAAGTTAGAAAAAAGAGGGAAAAATATAATTTAAGTTAATTTTGAAGAAAGTAGTTAGTTAGGTTAGTTTATATTAAATTATATAATAATTTAAACATGAAAAATGAAAAAATGGTATTTATAAACTAAGATACGACAGAGAACTAGAGATTTTAGTCAAACAAGTTACATTAAAGACGAATTTGATAGTGTACTAGTAAAAGACAGTGAAAATAAAGATAAGTGTTATAGAGTCTTTGATAAATTTTTATTGAAGCTACCCTAAAAATTTTAATTTGTGAAATTTATGTAACCACACTTATAGTAAAAACTATAGTTAATTTAGATGAAATATAAGATTCGAGGTAAAAAAGTTATTACAAAAAATGAAATGTGGAAAAACTATTAAATTTAGAGATATTTCTATTGATTATTTAGGTTTGGAAATGCATGAACGAATTATGTATTTAATTAATTTTTTAAAATATAATTTAAAGGCCAATAAATTAAGAAAATGCAAACAAATGAAGAGAAAATACTTTTTGATACCTACAATAAAGGTGGCATCCAAATTTATAACAATTATTGATGTGTTAAGTTTATGATCAAATAATATAACATCTGGAAAGAAAAAACAGACAAAGATTAAGACATGTAACCATGATCGTATAAAATCAATTTAGATTTATGTTAGGTAGGCCAATAATGGAAATTATTTATCTACTTAAGCCACTGATGGAAACGTTTAGCGTTAAGAAAAAACCTTCATATGATATGCATTGATTTTAAAAAAAGCTCATGAAAGTGCTTAAAAAATATTATGTATGATTCAGTGACGTCTAAAAGTGATCTAATTCCACTTCAACTTTTATATCTGTAGAACATTTCCATGTTTTCCTGTTTCATGGAAATTTACGAATGAAATGAGATGTCAAAGCCACTTCAGAGGATTTAAGAGCTGTTGACATACATTTGATGTCTAGATAGGAACCAAAGAAGAATGACAGACAACAATGGTTGGAGATAGCTTTAATTGAGATAATCCCATGAGGACGATGATGGAGGAGTTATTCTTCTGATTTACAGTAAATAGCATCCTACCCTCAATGAAAGACTGATTACCAGTTGAAAGCACGGAATTCAGTAATACACTGCACGAATCATGGAGATTGTTCTGAAGATTATGCATAAAATTGTTTACCTTAGAATGCTGGACTCCACGTCCTTCATCCTGGAAAGAATTGAAAATAATTTCGGATGAATAAATCGATAAAAATAAGGAAAACATGTGAAAATATGAAACACTTCCTAACACATAGAATTTTATTCCTATTGGTCTAAACATCTTGATGATCTTCCTACATAACAAAAAAAAAAACAGAATAAGCTAGCATTCTCATAGACTCAAACCTTATCCTCGAACTTGCTCTTCCACTTCGCACAGGAGGCAGGCGTCGAATGGAACAAAGCCCAGTGTTGAAACGGGTAGATGGAGATCCACAGATTGGATACAAATCTCCTAGTTGGCACTTGCATCTCTGCCGGAAAACGCCACTCACGATGGCGAGAGACCAAAGAGAGGGCGTCTCAAAATATCAGCGGAGATAAAAATGGAGAACATGTGGGTGGCCGTCGTGTTCCTTCCCTCATATCTGCCCCTTTTCCTCTGCAGCGAGAATAGTTTAGCAGGGGCAGAGAAAGGTTGGGACTCCAGAATCCATGGTTGCTTTTGTCCGAGCAAAAAAAAATGGTTGGCCGAGCGAAGAATGTTGACGGTAGATGAACGGAAGAAATGGAGCGGACGTGCAGGATCCGAAATGCAAATGGTGGGCTTCTAGGCGTCTATTGATGTAAGCCCATTAGCTTGTGGTGTCTTAGCTCAGCCCAATTGGTCCATTATATTAACATTATTAAGAATATTAATAAATAATTAATATTCAAAGTAGTTATAAATTTACTATTCATTACTATCAATATGATTAATATAAGTTATTGAAAAAATAATAACTGATATAGTAACCTTAAAACTAATATTATTTTTAAAATATTGATATAAAAATGTAAAAACTACATTACTAATATTTATTATTAATTTCAAGATATAATGATCTTATAGATTGATCAAAATAATAAAAGTGTTTATAATAAAATATTTATTATTTTTTATGATAAAAGTATAATTAATAATATTAATATTTTCATTATTATCATTTTTATTAATAAAAATCTGACTACTTTTTCTTTTAATTATTTGTAAAAAGTAGATTAAAAATGTATTTCTTTCCTATATTTTATTCAATTTCAAATCTATTCAAAGTATGTACGAATCACTAAAAAGGAATGGAATATTAGATTTGCTTCGTGTATCAAAAATATAATTAATTTATTTCATTTCTCATGCGATTTCACTGTCAATCTGATTTATGAAAAATAATATCAACTTTTTATCGTCCCAATTTTCAGAAGCAAATTATTTGAGGATCATATTTAAATTTTTGACTTTTAATCTTCAGTTCTACACCATTACCACACGAAAATTCACGTCTACACCTTATACCCCTTTTTTAATCCATGAAATTATCCTCCGATTTAGAAGGAAGACGATGCTTCGAAGGGAATGACGGAAGATCAACCCGATTTATTCATCGTCTCCTTCACCTCCAAATCTAGGGTTTCCATGTGGCGATGAGAACGATGATGCAGGCGACCGCCTTCTCCCCTGTCAACACGGCGGAATTCGCCATCGGCGTAGCATCGCCGCCCTCAATCTCCCCGCCCGACGCCACCGACCCCCAGCTTTGGTACGGCAACATCCAATATCTCCTGAATATATCATTCATAGGCGCCCTCTTCTGCGTCTTCCTTTTTTTCTTCGTCAAGCTCCGATCGGACCACCGCCCCATCCCCGGCCCCTCCGCCCTCCTCACGAAACTTCTCTCGGTCTACCACGCCACCGCCACCCAGATCGCCCTCCACTGCGGCGCCGACGCCTCCCAGTTTCTCCACATCGAACGTGGCAGCTTCGGCATCCTCCTCTCCGTCGCCGCTATCGCCATCGTCGGTGCTCTCCCCCTTAACATCTACGGCGGGGACGTCCCTACCGCTGACCAGTTCGCCATGACCACCATCAACCACATCCGCGAGGGCTCTCCCCTTCTATGGGTCCATTTTTGTTTCATGGTCATCGTCGTGGGGCTTGCGCAGGTTGGGATTTCGATGATCGAGGAGAATTTAAGGATCACTAGGTTTAGGGACGGGAACGGCAACCCGAGCGATCCAAGCGGCAACTCCATCGCGATTTTTACCGTGATGGTGCAGGGGATCCCCAAGACGCTTGCCTCGGACATGGCCCCGCTTGAAGGATACTTTCAACATCGGTATCCTGGAAAGGTGTACAGGGTGGTTGTGCCTTTCGATCTGTCTGCCCTAGACAGGATGGTAACGGAGTGGGAGAAGGTGCAGAATGACATATCGCAGTTGGAGGCTCGGATAGAAGACGACTATCCCTGGTATGACGGTGATGGTGACTCTGAAAGAGGAAGCGGGAGCCAGGTGTTTTGTATGAAGGGAGTTTGGAGGAGGGTAAAGTTCAGATTAGGGCTCACTGACGATCAGAGGTTGGTTAAGTTGCAGGCATTGCGGTCAACATTAGCAGCGCAATTGCTGAGCTACAGGGATGGTCGAGCACCAGGGGCAGGCACGGCATTTATCATTTTCAAGGACGTGTACACAGCGAACAAGGCTGTGAAGGATCTCAGGAGTGAGAGCAACAAGACACCGATTGGCCGGTTCATCCCACTAATGGAGCTCCAGCTTGAGCGAAGGCAATGGAGAGTAGAGAGAGCTCCCCCTGCTGCTGACATATACTGGAATCATCTGGGGTCGAGCAAGCTCTCTCTCAGGTTGCGTAGAGTGGTAGTTAATGCCAGTCTGCTTCTGATGCTGCTCTTTTGCAGTTCGCCACTTGCCATCATTACTGCCGTGAAGAGTGCCGCAAGAGTCATCAATGCGGAAGCAGTGAACAGTGCACAGTTGTGGCTTTCTTGGCTTGAAGGCTCGAGCTGGTTTGTGGCATTGGTACTTCAGTTCTTGCCTAATGTTCTCATATTTGTTAGCATGTATATAGTTATTCCATCGGCTCTTTCCTACCTTTCCAAATTTGAGCAACACCTGACGGTCTCTGGTGAGCAACGTGCTGCACTGCTGAAGATGGTTTGCTTTTTCTTGGTCAACCTCATTCTTTTGCGTGCTTTGGTGGAGTCATCACTGGAAAATGCAATACTTCGTATGGGCAGATGCTATTTGGATGGTGAAGACTGTAAACGAATGGAGCAGTACATGAGTGCATCGTTCCTGACCAAGTCCTGCCTTTCTTCACTTGCATTCCTTGTCGCCTGCACATTTCTGGGTATATCATTTGATTTGTTGGCCCCAATACCTTGGATAAAGAAGACTTTGAAGAAATTCAGGAAGAACGACATGCTGCAGTTGATGCCAGACCAGAACGAAGAGTACCCTTTGGAACAAAACAATGAAGAAGATTCTCTCAGGATGCCTCTCGTATCTGAGCGGGAGGGCACTCCGGCATTAAATGGAGTCGATTTGCAGGGCCGAGACCTTTCAATTTACCCAATCAACAGAAGCTTCCATGTTCCCAAACAAACATTTGATTTTGCTCAGTACTATGGCTTCAACCTGACGATATTTGCTCTGACCTTAATCTATTCTTTGTTTGCCCCTCTTGTTGTTCCTGTCGGTGCTGCCTACTTTGGTTACAGGTACTTAGTGGACAAATATAATTTCTTGTTTGTCTATAGAGTTCGGGGTTTCCCTTCTGGCAACGACGGGAAGCTGATGGACAGTGTCCTTTGCATCATGCACTTCTGTGTAGTAATGTTCCTCCTGTCGATGCTATTATTCTTCTCAGTTCACGGAGATTCTACTAGGCTGCAGGCAATATTTACACTAGGCCTTCTTCTGTTCTATAAGCTTTTCCCGTCAAGAACAGAGGGGTTTCAACCTTCAATACTGGAAGGCCTGCAAACCGTTGATAGTTTTGTTGATGGCCCTACAGATTATGAGCTTTTTTCAAAACCAGTATTTAATTGGGATGCATATCAACTGTAATCGGAACTGTTGATCTCTTTGCGACAATGGAGTGTAGTTGAGGTTGTTTATATGCATGATTTTCTTTCACTGGAACTGATTACAAGATTATCATCTGCAATCAACCTTGGTCAGAAACCCCTGTACTCTTGCCATTCATAAACAGCTTCTGAAGAGTTCTTCGTAAGGCAAGGACGTGAAGCTCCACTGCTGCTCTTAAGAGTTGCCATGCCTATGTTCATTCACAAGAAGAAAGGTGTAACAGCTACTTGTATAAAGAGAAACTGGAAGGCTCAACAAGCGATGTCCCTCGAGGTTCTGTCGTTCGGTGCAAGCAAGGATTGGCTTAGTGCGTGAGAATGGATTCTTGGACCTCGGATTATTGGGGTTCCCGTTAAAAATGTCTCTGTGGAAGTATACTTGTTTTAATGACAAGATTTCCATTACTCGGCCACTAGAAGATGTCGTGAGATGCAGAATACGAGCAACAATGCCATCAGCAACGTTCGGTAGAAGTTTTTTTTTTTTTTTCAAATTTCCTTCATTTGATTTCTGTATCAAGGGTGTTTTAGTTCTATTTGTGATTTTTAGTGTCTCTTCTATTTTGGTGTTTTTAATTACTTTCAACTGCAGCGATTTTGCGCGGTACACCCCCCCGCTGTAGTAGTAGTCTCGAAAGTCATTATATAATTATTTATATTTTTTGATAATGGTATTGTTCTTATCTGGATTGGCGCTCAAGACTCTTGTTTCACGTGAGAGCGAAGGATGAATTGTGCTGTATTAATATTTGTTCTTTAAAGTATAATTACGGTAGCCATCGAGAACTTGAGATTGCTAACAATGATCATTTTTTCTCACCTTCAATATTGGATAACGTAATTGATTTCTTTTTTACAATCATAATTTTTTTGCGATCAATTAAGTTAAATTTTCAGTTAAAATGAAGGCAATATTACGCATCGTTAGATGACATTTTTTCTGTGACATGCAGGTAATTTTTTAGTGACATACAAATAATTCAATAATTTTTTATGGCACCTAAATAAAAATTTCGAAAAAAAAAATTGAGGCCAGACCGATGGGAATGAGTTTTCATTATTCATTGTTCTAGTTAGTGGATGATGTTTCCACAAGTACCATTTGGGAAATGTTCCCGCTGGACGTGAGATGTTCTTTTGAGTTAGATGAGATTAAGTTTGTTTAGAAAATTTGAGATCTTTTGTAGAGTAAAAGTTGTAAATGTATTGACTCTTTAATAAACCACCCATTACCCATAATTTTCTTATTTTCACCCCCTTCTTTTCCTTTCACTTTTACATTGTAATATGATAATTAATTTCTTTTTCAACTTCGTCTTTTTATTTATAGAAAATAAATCTGACAAGTTCGATGTTTGTCTCAACATTAACAATGTCAGTATCTTTATTTAGTTGAATTTCTCATTTAGAATGACCTTCTTTAATAACCTTCACATTATAACCTGTAGTAAAAGATTTTAATTTAAAAATAGATAAATTAACTAAGCTATCAAATATTAAGAAGATATTCGAATGGTAATATTTCTTTTAATCCAGAAAATTTAAATAAAAGCAATCAACAACGAAAACCAAACCTTAGAGTTATTTTTAAAATAATTGGAAAAATTAACATTAAAAGCAGATAATAAAAAATTGTCATCCAAAACAGACTTACTAGAGTCAATAAGAAGTTTCCAAATTTCATTAGCCAAGAAACAATCTTCAAAAATATAAAAAATACACAAATCATAGGTAGAATATAGCGTATTTTTAGGCCTAACTTTTTTGGCCAAATATTCTTTAATAAGGAATTTATCATGTAGACAAAACCGACTTAGAATTGTAACTTATAAGGAAGCATAAACTTTCCAGCTTTGTTTATAAAGTTTACACCTGACCCTTCCATCAATTAAAATGTTATAACAGGATTTCATGGAAAATTCTTTCTCGAGATCAGAATTCCAAATAAGATCATCAGACTTGCCTGACAAAGCAGTTAAATTAAGAATATTAAGAATCCCGCTAGCAGCATTGTTATTGATGGTATTCCTCCTTTCCATTCTCTCTAATTAAAATTTTTTTATTTTCATTGCATCGTGCAAAGCACGTGCAACGGAGTTCGTACAAAATATTGGACGAAAAATGGACATACAAACCAACTTCAAAAAAAATATGGACTCCAGGTTTCTTTTTGATTTTTTAAGGATCGGCGTTGCAGATGTCGTCAGGTTTCGGGCCTTACAGCCCTTACTCGTGTCGGACCCATATTGGGCTGTGTCGTACCGGGTTTTATTTTGAGCCGCTTATCAACTTTCGAGAAAGAGGAAGAAGAGAGTGCGTGAAACCTTTCCAGTAACATTTGATTTTCTTTACAATAAAACCAAAGATTAATTTAAACTACGAAATCGTCGGAGAGAGAACATTCCGACAACAAATCCCTTGTGACCTGGAGAGAGAGGGACCACCTTTTGCCTCTTTATATATTCGCATTAAGATCGGCCTCTGGTTTTGTTCAATAGATCACATATGAATGTTCTCTGGACAAGAGGAGGGCCTATGGGCCATCGGGCAAGCAACGAGGAGGGACCTTGAACAGAATCTCACGTGCCAAATTAATGGATTGACCTGACATACTTTTCAAAGGATGTCAAGATCAATTGTCTTGGAGTTATAGCCGTTGGGACAATGACGTGTACAGCTATACAAGGCTATGGCTTAGAGGTATACTTTTCTTACTTTCGGAAGTGGAAAGCTCCTCCCATGTTTTTCCACACCAAAAGTATCCAAATTAATTTGAGTCTTACTCAATCATATGACCTCTTATACTTTATTTCCCGAAAACCTCGCCATGTTTTTTAAGGCGTACCAATCCGACGACCATGAAAATAATGTCGACCTCTCCTCTCTCCTCTTCTCTTCTCTTCTCTTCTCTTCTCTTCTCTTCTTCCCCCAAAATTGACTGCAAACTGGACGGTGGCGAAGAAAAGCGTCTCCTCCAAAGATGGGTTGACTTGTGTCAAGCAACGAAAGAGAAGTAGGTAATGTTGTTAATCGTCTACTTCAAACTGGACGGTGGTGACCATGAAAATAATGTTGACCTCTCTACTCTTCTTCCACCAAAATTGACTGCAAACTGGACGGTGGTGAAGAGAAAAGCGTCTCCTCCAAAGATGGGTTGACTTGCGCCAAGAAACGAAAGAGAAGTCGATAATGTTGTTACTCGTCTACTTCACAAAGACGAAGAAGAAGAAAGAGAGAGAGAAAGTCTTGCATTGAGATACATACAAACTAAAGAAAACGCTACTACCGTAGAAGGGAACAAACATTTACGTACCATTAGAGAAAGAAACATTTCAGATTAATGATTTTTTATTAAAAAAATTATTTTAAAATAACGTGCCCGCAAATTAGTTTAAAATAGAGACACGTAATCTGAAGAAGCTATTTTACATATATTAAACAGAAAAGGAGGAGAAGAGGAAGTAGTGGTTTGAAAATTCCACACGCGTTTTATTGAACTACAGTACGTCCATAGAGGACAGATGGTCGTGTAAGCCACCACACAAGGAGGAGCCTGAAAAGCAATGGTTGTGTAATATAAAAGGGGAGCGTAAGATGGTGGTTCCTTTCGATCTTTTCTTGGGGTGCGCATCGTTTCGTCTTATATTGGGACCAGGTCCAACTTGGGTAGACATGGCTTTATATCTTTTTCCCTCAAACGCCTCGGCTTTCTTGTTCTGTACATCATGCACGCACTTGTTTTCATGATAGGTGAAACGATTGGAACCAATGTTCTATCGTGTGTTTTTTTTTTATAATTTTTATAATGCTAGGCTACGACAACAATTATTATCAAATTTACATCACTGCATAACAAGATGGTGACACTCAACTTCAATTCTTATCATTCTAAAAATGGTGATTTCAAGACCTCCGAATTTGTTAAAAAAAGAAACAACCACCACTGGTGTTGATGATCTTAATTCATAACATCACTCTCTTTTCTAAAAAATTAGCTTATTTTCATACACTGAGTTAAAATAATTATCATCAAATAGGTCCATTGGCTTCAAGCATGTATCATCTCCCCGAGATGAGGTCTCACGTCAAAGATTTTCTTTTTGAAATAGAATCCGAGAAGATGTTCGACCTTGTAGATATCCAAACTCTCTTTTGAAAAACTAGAACCAAAAGAAATCGGAATTGCTAGACGTCATAGGGAATCTAACGCAGTCTCACGCTTCAAGAAAAAAATCATTTCACCCACACAACTTTATATAGGAAATGTACATTCATGTTATTTGTATGATAATTTTAAACTACCATTCCGAGACTACAACCTCATCCGTAACTCTCAAATGGTAACCACACCAAACTTTTTCCCTTTATAATGGTGATATATTTTTTACGATTAACAGGATTAAAAATCTAACGGAAGTGATCGAAGCTATGAATTCTATTTCTTGAATTGATTTTTTAACCACCCTTAACCTTTAAATCTCATGTCGTGTGTTTTTAACGAGTATTATATTCCATGCCTAACCAAAAATTACCATGGTCTTGATTTAGTTATTTTTCAACTGTACACAAAATGCTCCTCATTGTGAGATCGATCTTATTCAGCAGAAACCGGTAAAAGACCACAAAAATTGACTTACAATTGATCCTCACAACAATTAATAACACCAAAATGATACTTCAACATCAATTAACATCCAACCCCTAATTGATTTTCATGAGTCACTTGTACGCCTGAAGTATTTCATTTTAAAACCAATCAATAACAAGTGGAGAGATTCATTATATATTAACTTATATTTTATCTTTACAGTTACTGAAGTGAGACTGTTCGTTCATCTGTCATCTATTTGAAGTCTACAGGTATTTTATAAGCAGATATATATATATATATATATATATATTTGCTCTAATATTATATGACATATTTTATTTTAAAATTAATTAATAATGAGTGAAAATTTTCATTATATACTAACTCGAATTTTCTTCTTATATTCTTAAATGTGGAACTGGAACTGCCCGCGGTATGATATGTCTCTCACTCTGAAGTGACATGCGTGTGTTCACCTGTTGAAATGGAGCCAAATGGTATAATCTCATACGTCAGTAACTGGGCATAGACCATGCAGATACCTGTACTTCTCTGAGGTTGGCTGGACTGTTGACATTGTGTATGTGAATATGGTAATCCAATAAATCACTACGTTTTAATTTATGGATCCATCTTTTCCCTCACATACTAAAATCTACACTTTAACATACACACAAACCCTATCAGCCCCCCCCATTACATACACACACTAACTCATATTTTTGTCGGTTGATGGGAGAATATTCCATAATTTCCAGTGAATTAATCAGGCGTCGATGCATCATTATTCTTTTAGGATAAAGGAAACAAAGTGGAGGGAATTTAGCTAGTGGTTTCGCTTTGATTCGTCGTATATATCATCCCACAACATACACGCATCTGTGCTTGAAAGGGGTGGAAAGGAGCACCCAAACTGCTTGCCTGCTCTTTGTTGTAAATCTTTGAATCAGAACTTGCATTAGTTGGCAAGGCACACACACACACACACACATATATATAGCCGCAGGATGTCATATCTTGAATTATATACATATATATTTCCTTCATGCATGGATGTCAAGGAAGAAGAATAATAATTTCCTTGGGCAAGTAGGCAGGAATCACAAGTAGAGTGCATGCTTTATTGATACATCCCTCGAGATCATGAATAACATTATAGATAGATATGAACAAATTAAACAAGCAAGCATAGAATAAAGGATTTCACGTGTATGTTTCACTCAGAGTACTTCATTCGATCCTCATTCACTAAAGGAGGCCGGTGATCTTTTAACCTTACAAACCAATTGACTAATAGGAAAGGGGTCAATCCATACGCAATTGAAGTTCTAGTTATTACTTTTGACATGGAAATTAATTAATTACTCTACCAGGAAATTAACAAGCACCCTATCAATTTTGCAGGAAAGAATATCTTAGTCTCGTTATTTAATACGGATGGGGTGTATATATATGGCCAGAATTCGAGAGGATGTGCTCTGGAAAGGTACCACTATGTAGTAGGGGATGGAGGAAGGTGACGTGTAAGATCACCTATGCATTACCATAATCACACTCTGATATATTAACAATTATATATGTACGTTGGCCAAATAATGTAAGGCACATCAATTCTCCAAAAGTGCACGCACGTTATATCTCAATTGGAGTACTGCACGCTCTGCACTTTGAAAAAGTGGAAACATGTAATGCTTGAACGTAGCATGTTCTTGTAAATATTTCTTCTCTTCTTTAGATTAATCTTGGTTATTGGTATGTAATTACAATAGTTGAATTAGATTAAGCTTGGAGAAGATTAGCTAGGGCTGTTCCGCATGTGTCGACGATCGATCGAGTTTATCAAATTAACATCTAAATTATTCGTTATTATCTTCGAGGGGAATATCAAATCCCCTCCCAACAGAAGCTTCAATTAATCCCTATTGCAAACGACGTATTTCAATATGGTTGTAGGTGGTGATGGTGATATTCTTAGACATGATTGATATTAATTTCACGGTTGCTTAACTTTAGTGGTGAATGGGCCTCCAAATAAAATGTGTTTGAAATTTTCATGCTATTATGTACGTCTCTATTTCTTACCTGCTATCGTACGTACTAGTTATCTATTTTTTATCCACTAAAGTTTTCCGTTCACTAGGTTACAAACCAATGGCAAAGATACTAAAATCGACAAAAAAAAATTATAAGATATATTATTTTCTACATATATTAAAAAATATTCAAAATTTGTAATTACGTTTTATCTCCCAACGTTATGTCATTGAAGCCATTGGTTCATAGTGAGGTTCCAGTCATAATCGCAAAACTCCCATTTCATATGGTGGGGGGACGATTTTACCGGTTGTAGCCGGTGACCTCTTTTAAAAGATTAACAAGGAAAGATAGAATCTTGGCTATTGCCATGATGGGCGCGACACGATGACCTAAAGTTGAGGTCTTCCTTTTCCACAACTAATTAAAGTGACCTCTTCCTCTTTCGATCGTCCATAAGTGTCCATGGGAGCCACAGCACCACCAACGAGCCCAAAAACCCTCTATATAATTAGATCAGATCAGCTCCCCCATCACGGAGTACGCCACCACCTCCTCTCACTTCTAGCTGTTGTTCGAAGAGAACCATGGACGCCATGAAGCCTTACTTGGTCTTGCTTCTCATCAGCTCCATCTACGCAGGGATGTATATGGTCTCCAAGGCCGCATTCGACGAGGGCATGAGCACCTTCGTGTTCGTCTTCTACCGTCAGGCTATTGCCACCGTGTTCTTGGTCCCGGTCGCCCTTGTTTCTGAAAGGTACTGCGTTTCTGGCCTTCTTCTAGCTCCTCGATCCCGTTCCTCCTCTGCGGTTGGTTACTCTCGATTCTGATTCCGAATCTGACTAGTCCAGGAAAAAAGCTCCCCCGCTATCATATAAGATGCTCCTCAAGATGTTCTTGCTTTCCTTGATCGGGTAAGTGAATTCAATAATTCTTCCAGTTTGATGCAGTTATCTATATATAATTAGGAGAATTTAATCAGTCCGGCCTGGGGAACTGTTGATAAATCTTGCTTGTTTATCTGAAATAATCCAGGATTACAACCAGCTTGAATATATACGGCGTTGCCATTACGTACACCTCAGCAACCGTAGCATCGGCAACGACAAACTCGGTGCCAGTGATCACCTTCTTCATGGCAGTCGTACTTGGGTAATTAATCATATATTTTCTTCTGTCTAGGTCTTTCTTTTGTTTGATATTACATATATATATTCTCTTAATTTCTAAGGTTACAAATTAATTGAACAGAAGGGTAAGTACTGCTCATATATATACAAGTGTTGTCAACTCCAATAGTTAGTTGATAATTCTGTGGCATCGGTCACTATATATACGTAGGTTGGAAAGGCTTAAGGTGAAGAGTGCCTCAGGGATGGCCAAGCTGATAGGTGTTATGCTCTGCATGGGTGGGGTTTTCACCATTGCCTTCTACAAAGGGGCACTTCTAAAGCTCCGGATCCTCCACCCCTACTACCACACCTCCAGTACAAAATCCATGGAAACCTTCAAGGGGACGTGGATGAAGGGCACTTTCCTCATGATCACCTCCAACTCAGCGTGGTCACTGTGGGTGGTTCTACAGGTATATGCGTATATATTACTGATCTAGAGCAGTTGACATCGTCCTCTGACTAATTTCTCAACAACTACATATATACGGCGTTGTTTTTTTGTGCAGGGGAAGATTTTGATGGAGTACCCATCCAAGCTTCTTTTCACGGCTCTCCAATGCGTGTTCAGTGCCATACAGGCCTTGTGCATTGGCGCTATTTTCGAGAGACGCTTCTCCAAGTGGAAGTTGGGATTTGATGTTGGACTCCTTGCTGTTACCTACAGTGTACGAATATAATGAATGTAGAATATACGTACATACATGCACCAGAAGTATTAATCCTTTTAGGTTATTTTCAATATTAGAAGTTTTAAATTAAAAATATTCTTTAAAGCATGTGTGTGTGTGTGTGTGTCTCTCTCTCTATATATATATATAAATATTATATATATATATATAATTCCAATCATTGATTTAGATGATTATATGTTTTGAATCAGATGATCACAAAATGAAGTGTTTAAATTATCCTAAAACACACACTTAATTATGAATGAATATAATAGATATATTTGATTTTCTTCAAATTTTTTTACTATATATAGAGAGAGAGAGAGTGAGAGAGATTTGATCAAGAACATTCTCATACAACCAATAAATAATCGATCAGAGACTTGCATGTTTGTTTTCAGGGTATTGTTGTTACTGGAATCTCTTTCTACTTGCAAGCTTGGTGCATTGAAAAGAGAGGTCCCGTGTTCCTCGCCATGTCTACATCTCTTGCCTTCGTCATTACCGCCATCTTTTCTGCGTTGTTGCTGGAGGAATTCACCAGTCTTGGAAGGTAACAAATTACTAATCTAACCGATTACCTTTTTTTTTTGAGGAAGGCATTGATCTAAAATCTTGATTAATATAAGAGAATGCTGTTGTTCATATATAATGTTTACATGTATGCAGTGTTTTGGGTGGGCTGTTAATGGTTGGAGGTTTATACAGTGTGCTGTGGGGAAAGAGAAAAGAGCAGAAATGTGAGGTGAAATTGCCGGTGGTTGATGCAAAGGATGCAGGCAGCGAAGAGAATGAAACTGCATCACCTTTCCACTCAATCTGAACCAGCTACTTCACGAAAGCCAAAAGATTCACTTAAGAAATTAATGGAGCTATGTTAACCTCTATCAAAGATTAATTAGATGTCAAATACCCACTATGAAAAAATGGGAGAATTAAAGAATCCAGCAATGTGTTCTTTTCTCTCCGTGTTCCTTCATCTTTCTTCTCGTTTCAATGCAAAATGGGAGAATTTTAATGTCTGTCCAATTCATCTTTTCTCTCCCTTCTCTCTTAATAATTATAACAAAGTATAAGGGGACGGTGATTTTCTTATCGATGGATTTCCTTAAGAGTTTAAAGTGTCTTTAATATTAAAAAAAAGAATATTTTTCTTATTAAAAAATGATTCATGCATATATATATATATATATATATATCACTACGGGTGCTGGCATAAGTAGGCCGCTTGTGTCAGGATCGTCATTAACTGATCCGATCAATAATTAAAAATTATGCAGTGCATTTTTAATTTTCTTATTAAAGTCTACTTTTCAAAGGTCTTCCTACTGTCACTTTAAAAAATTGTCTGTTTGACAATTTGATAGGCGCACTAATAATACTGTTCAAAACACATCAAGGGTATGGATTGGGATGAGGTGCAGGTACGTGAATAGCATTGTTCAATCAAATATTTGTTCGCCTGATAAATATCTTTTGATGTACGTATACGTATAACCCAGGCATACCGTTGTAAGCATTACATGCTATAATCCCCATCCATCGCGGGGAGTGATGATCAAGTTAAAACAAGAGCTACTTATTCTGACCTCTTTCGTCTCCAATTCTTCCATCACAGTCTCCTACTTCCTCTTCCCTTTCACTCAATAGTTGTGTGTCATCTCTCACACCTCGGTTTGAAGAGCTTCTGATCCGCCGGTACCTCGGTTCGAAGCAGCTTCCGACGTTAACATCGTCGACCCATCCACCTTTTCGGTTTCCCTTCCCATTCCCCAGATTACAATGTACGGTCCCATCACAATGAACACAACCCCCGGTATTCTGGGTACGTTACACGAAGAAAGGGGAAATCATATATATCTATATATATATATATGCAAGCAGAAATATGAATTATATTCGAGCTAGAGACGAAACTATATAAACGGCAGAGGACGTATGTGGGTACGTTCCAACATGAAGCTTCTCCTTCAACACGATGAGAAGCATCAAGGGGTTAAATACAGAAACAAAAAGACAGGGATAAGCTTCGTCAATCTTGACCTACAAATTCCATCGATCCATCATCCCACAAGAAAGAAAGATGAAAAACTTCAGAAAAAATAGGCAGAGATTCGATCGATCCATCGATGGACGTCCAATAACTCACCATTATCACCAACCAAATGGCGTAGGAAAGGCAACAGACGACGCTAATTATCAAACCTACGATCGTGCCATGCGACGGGGGCAGACCGCTTCCTTTGTAAAATGTAAGAACTATGGCTCCTCCTAAGGCAACCAGTGATCCCCTAATCTTCGCCAATCCTACCGGTGTTCTCGACGAGAACCATTCCAAACCTTCAAACATGCATGTGTTCGCCATTCTAAAGAAATTAAACGATGATCTTCATGCATACATGCACAGAAAAATTTAGAGATGGAAGATGATGAAAAGTTTTGATTTTTTTTTTTTTTTTTCCTTACTTGAACGTGGCTGGAAAAATGA
This sequence comes from Cymodocea nodosa, assembly GCA_036874045.1. Classification (NCBI taxonomy): domain Eukaryota; kingdom Viridiplantae; phylum Streptophyta; class Magnoliopsida; order Alismatales; family Cymodoceaceae; genus Cymodocea; species Cymodocea nodosa. Next base: position 673,854 of record JAZBRI010000008.1, read on the forward strand.
AAATCGACATTGGAACCAGATTAGTCATTGCAGAAGCGAAGGTTGCAGAGATCAACTTGATTCCTTCAATATAAAGATTGTGAATTCGAGCACCCCTGCAAGAGGATACATCTAATTATCAAGCATTTGCATGAAACATTAAAATATACATAAAGGGAGGGAGGGGTTTGTGCTTTCCAGCAAGGCTGGGAAAGCCTGGGAAATATTCATAAAGCTTGGTAGGTGTATTTGTGTAATATGAAAATCTCGGAAAAAACTTTTCCAAGTTTTCTTTTATGTAAAGTTTAATTTTAAACAATAAAATGTGGAGTCACAACAATATATTTATATTTAAATTTTCCCACTCAAATATCAAATATATATGCTATTGAAGCATTTATACAAACCATTACATTTACTAATTCTATTCTATATTTATTATAAGTGTTGGTAACATTTTGTCTAGTTGTATTCTTAGAAACATATTTAAATAATGAACAATAAACTTGTGAAATATATTTTTGAAAATATTCACTAGTATCAAAATTAATAGGTAATTTTTTAGCAACAATAAATTTAACATTCAATTCCTTAGTTCTTTTAAAATCATAATGTCATATTGAAATATTACCCTCAATGCTAAAATTAACTTGACTTTGAAACATTTTATTTTTTTTCATTATTTTTAGTACAAATAGTTAAATGTCTATTTAAATGATTTATATCATCAAAAGGCTTGTAAAAGAAGTATGCATTACATATGTTGTAGAACACACTATCTTCCATGGTGTTGTTCCCCCTAAATTTTTCTTTTTTATTATGAATTTATTCTATAAAGTAAACTTTCTTTTAGGTTGTCAAGTAATACTTGAAGCTACTCTAATTTCCATAGTGTGAGATTGTAATTTCAGTGATAGAAATTCATTATCGTCGGTTGTCAATCATTTTGTTGAATTTAAGAAGACTTACTATTTGTGATTATAAACTTGTGAATTTTCAAGAGAAGATTGTAATTTGTAAATAAATGATAAGAACAATATTGAATTGTTTATGATGAAGACGTTTCTCTCTTTTGTTTTCTATTTATAGATTTTTTCAAATTCCTTATTAAAAAATTAACATTAAAAAGAATTTTAACGTTGATTTTAATCAAACATTAAATAATGTTTGACCAAATGTTTGGTAACTTTAGTTCGATTGAACGTTTCATTCTAACATTCGGCGACCCTCGGGCCTAAACCTTTGCGAGACCGACACAAGCCCGCTTGACCCGTAGGCCCGACACAAGTCGGGTCGGACTCGTCTTTTACAAGCCAGCCAGGCCCATTGACATAATTACTCAGAGTCTTCAAGTTGAGTTGGATGAGGGGGATCAATGATGATGTGGTTGAGATAATGCAGGTGAAGGAGGGACAGAAATTGGCTACGCCAGAATTGATAGGAGTCTCGATCCACAAGACGGTGGGTAAAGGAGGGCATTCGACGAAAAGAGCCGAGGCGGTGGTGCTGTGGGAGAGATATTTTAAATTCTGGTGGTAGGCGTAAAATACTAAACGATGGCTGACATAGTTGTAGGCCTAGTGAGCATAGGCCTCACCTTATGTTTTAAAAAACATACGTCCAGTATACATAATTTAGTAAGATAAGATCATAAAACTAAATAGCCAATCTTACGTACATAATTAACTCTAGGGATTTAACGTTAAGAAGGAATATGATACCACTCGTCTTTACATAAATCTGAAGTATTTGATGTATTAATTTGGACGCCAGGAGGCAGCTCGTCATTGCCGCCTTTTCTCCCTTTTGTGCAAGTGGAGCAGGAGCACCACCAGCGACACTATAAAGGCCGTACCCATCAAAATGGCGGAACCGGGGAATGGTGGACGAGGAATGATCTTCCCGCCGCCCGCCGGCGTCCTTTTTCCAAATCCTCCTTCTTCCTTCTCTACCCCCGCCGCAGTCGTTTCTTCTACGGGAGCTTTTGCATCCGTCGGCTCTGCATCTTCTCCTCCGGACGAGGATCTCCTCGGCTCAGGTAACTTGACCTCCTGGCTCTGCGTTTCGTCGGATGCTCGCGACGGTTCCTGTTTGTCTGGATTGCTCGGGGAAGTGAAATCCATCTCCTGGGGCTTGTCTCGTTCTTCGTTTCGGACTCCCGGGTCGATGATGGGGGGAAAAGTGATCTCCTCCCCCTGTGATTTCTTTTTATTCGGGGTTTGGTGAAGTGGTTCCGCTTCTGGATGAGGCAACAATGCAACTCTCCCTTTTTCTTGTGGCGAATCATCGTTGTCTACGTCAGCAGGTGAAGCGATCTGCTGGGGGATCTCGAGCCCTTCGTTTCTGATTGCTTCTGGTGGTTCCTCTCTTGGAGTTGGTGCCGATGATTCGTTTGTGCGAGATCCCCCCGGTTCTGGCTTATCTTCCTCGCCTAGTTTGTGGATGGAAGTGATTTCTTCCTCGAAATCTTCATTTTCTGGGGCATCCGATGATTGAAGTCCAGGATTTTTCTCCTGATCATCATCGATTTGCTGTTTGCCGAGTTTCTTACCAGATTCCGTCGGTTCTTTGTCGTTATTCTCTTCTTCGATGAGTTTGCCACTATCTTCGGAGTTGATCTCCCCATTCTGAACGCTCCCTGATTCCGGCTTTTCTAACGGCTGGGGCTCTGGAATTTTTTCTTCCATGTTCTTGTTCCCTCCGTCATCCTGTAGTTCTTCCGATGCCCGACTCTGTTCTCGATGATCATTGTCCCCATTGTTCTCCTCCTCGATTTCCTCGGGGTAGCATACCTGTAAGCTTTGATTCTCTTCGATCTCCTTGCTTCGAGTTATCTCCGGTTGAGCGTCTTCTTCTTCGTTATCTATGTCAGGTGCAATCAGCTCCTCGATTTCTACTTGAGGGAGGTGCTCGGCTCCGATTTCCACTAGCTCTGGTATCTCCTCTTTGTCTTTGTCATCACCGGCAATTTCTTCGTGCGTTTCTTCCAAAGGTTTGCGATTCTGGATGTCATGGGGATGGCGCTCCTCTTCTTCCTCCTCCACTCCAATGCCCTGGAATTCATCTGGGCGCATATTCTCTTTTTCTGAAGCTCCTTCATCACAACTATCGTCTGCTATAATCTCTTCAATTCCCATCTCTTCGAAATCCTGTTGCTTCGGAATCTCCTCAGTTAAATCGACCTCTTCGTATTTGTCTTCCGGATTCTTGTGATTGGATGCTCCTGACTCTGGCTCAAATTCGGCATCTTCTTGATCTGATTCGGAAATTTCCCCCTTCGAAGTAATGTCTTCGTACCTAACGTCGGCTTGCTCATTATCAGATGCTTCCGGGTCTGATTCAAGCACAGCTTCTTCATGATGATCTCCTTCTTCGCCGTCCTCTAGTTCTGTCTGTACTTCTTCAATTGTGATTCCCGACAGACCTCTTACCGACTTGGGCATATAGATGAACAAAATCTCTTCTACACCATCAAACCTGGCGCCGATTCGATCAACCACGACTCCGTTAGGTATCCAGAACACCTTATGAAAATGCCCAGTCTTCAACTTCCCCTGGAGCCTAACTGATCCAGAGATCACACTTTCAAGGAAACATCTCCCAGCTCCTCTGCGAATAACACTTATCTGCGTCCCCTCCTTGTTTATCGATATGTCGATCTCTTCCTTTTCCACACCTGCACAACGACGATGGATGGTTAAACCAATTCAGCATGCTATAGAAAAAAAGAATTGCATGGTGCTTTTGGGATCTCAGTGTCTAGCCTGATGCATGGAGGATGATGACGAACGTTGTATCTGTTTCCACGAACTTGTGAGCAGGTCGATTTATCTCGAGACTGAATTCCAAGTCCATACGTGCCCTACACTGCCTTCCCATGATTTTTCTTTCTTTTGCAGAAGAAGGCGGATGTTAGAAGCTGGGCATCCTCAGATGCACGTATCCGTTTCTTCTTCCTTTGGATTAAAAAAATGGAGAGATGTCGTGGGCGGTAAGCTTGTAATATTTGAATTTGGAAATAAAGAAGCAACCTTAAACGCTGGATAAGATAGTGTGGATCGAGTACGTATGCTCTTCGGTGTACCCATATTTCTTTCATTAATTATCATTATTGAGGTGGCACAATTGATCGTTAGTCATTGTTTTAAGTGATTTTTGCAATAATAAATAGATAATATGGGTAGTATTTCTTTCATCCTATTCTAAAGAAGGGAGAAATATTTCGGGCTGAAGCCCACAATATTAGGGCACGGTCCACCAGAAGCCCACACAATCTGTTGCAGCCCCTTTATATAGCCCCGCACATCTTCTCTTCTTTCTAAGATTACCAGGGATTTGCTGCTTGTAGCCGTCTTCTTTTTCCCCCATCTTCCCTCGCCTACTTGCTTTCTTTTCGATATTCGTTTTCGTTGAGTGGACGATGACGAAGAAAATTGGTTCGCTCGTCGTAATGGCCTAGCGCCTTGCCGATGACGATATATTTCCGATCCGAGTCCTCCTCCATGTCCCCTCCCCGAGTTTATGTTTTCATTTCCTTGTTTGTTCTCTTTCTTTCTTCGCCTGATGATGCGGAAAGGGAAAAACAAGGATTGGCAGTTGCTATGATGAGTACAAGCTGTTGATTGCGTTTCACTGAGACGCTTGATAAAATAAACATGTTCCTGTGCGGTTATCTGAGCAACGCCGCTACCATTTTCTTTCCCATTTTTCTGCTTTCACCATCTGACTGGTTTATTTACATTGGAAATATGGGAATAGATACAATATGTTTCATCCCCTATTATATATCATCAAAATAACCTAACCGGCGGGTAAGAGACCAAGCCACCTCTGTACCAAATGAGTGTACGATTTTAAACGAAAGTATATATTTTTCCTCTTGTAGTGTACTAGGTTTTTATAAAATTTCAATTATTGATTATGCACTGAAAATATTAATGTATATAACTGCACTTTGATTTATGTTTTAATCTGTAATTTGAATGATGCCATCAGGATTCGGATCTTGTAGGACTTGTTTTAATATGTAGTAAATTATACTGTAATTTAGCTATCTATATAAGTACTTTCTGATTTTAAAATATGTAGTATTTAAAAAATTAGGTGCCCACATCGGGAAATTGTATCCCCATAAAAGACCACCGTTGCGTTCCGAATTTGAGTTGCAGATAGAAAGTTCCGTACCTTTTGGACCTGGAATTTGCCAAGCTATTTTTTCTTTTGCGCGTTTTTTTTTTTTGCGCGTTTCATCCGTCGGCAGCCTCGATAAATACCAAATGGATATGGTGCTTAAGCTATTCTTTTCTGCGGATATAGGGTATCATGTGCAAAGGTTGTGAGTATTATAGCAGCTACATTGTTTGGTATTTTCTCTAAAATGACAGCAAAGCTTTTCGAAAATGGTAAGAGTGTAAGCATCAGGATTCGAGAGTTTGGGATCAATTTCAAATGTTCAGATTTTTACAAAATTCTGGTAATTTTTCCTAGATTTTACCTTGACAAAGATCATGAAATTCAGATCATTATGTAAAATTTATTTTAATTTTTTCTTAGTCATTTCTTAATTTTAAAATTGAATTTTATTAAGAGAGAACAGTATAAAATCTTAAAAATTAGTTAGAATCAATTTTTTCCTTTATTATTTAATTCTAGAAAATTAAATTATGAAGCATTATTTACCTTTTTTTAGAATTTTCTCAAAAGATATCATGTCAACGATATTTGAAATGAATTTTTTAAACTACACAAACAAAGACGTTAACATTATACAATATTCATGAATTTTTTCCAACCGAATTGATGGTCGTATGTTAAGTTAAACATGGTTTTAAATCCACCTTTGCTTCAATAGATTAGTATCCGTTTGATGGATATAGGACGTCCTTTTTGCACGTAGACACCAATTAGTCCATAAAGCACTCCGAAAGGGTTGCTGCCTCTCACTTCGACGTTATTGATATTGACAAAGAACACGAATTGCACAGACAAAAATAATGAATGTTATTAATCAATAAAAGTGTCCTTGTAAATAACAATTATCAACATCACTCATCTTCCCCCCCGCCTGCATCAAAATCCATGTCAGCATCATCTTCTCCGAAAGCTTGATCATCCTGATTAACTTGAGCCGTCTCCATTACAGAGTTTTCGGTCGATGCCATATGCTCCCTCATACTTGCAGTCATGCATGCTCTTGAATCTATCCTTTCCAAGGACTTGAGATTGTCCTCACTAAAATACGAGGCATATGGTTTTGAAACCTGCAGTCAATTTTTTTACCAAGCTGTAAGCCTTGAACGGAAACTTAGTTGGAAAACGCAACAAAGCTTACTTTAAAATAACATTCGTTCGTTTTGGAGAAATCTATTAGATCTTTCCAATGGTCATCTTGCACTAATGTTGACGCAGAGCCCACCACCTGTGTTGACATCTTATCTTTAGTGAAAATATAATAATAATAAGGGAAACAAGGAGAAAAACTTTCAAGCGTATGAGAACAATAACACATCTTAGTAAAGACAATGTGTACCAGCACAGAAGATCTTGCTCTGGTTATGCCGACGTTCATTCGCCTGAAATCTGAGACAAATCCAATCCCTCTCCCATTGTTTGCTCGTACACAGGAAAAAATAGCCACATCTTTTTCCCTTCCCTACAATAGAGGCGAACTTTTACTTAGGATTAACTAGCGAAGAAAGACAATTTCAATGTAAGCAGGGCAAGTGGATCACCTGGAACCCATCAACGGTATTTATGTCAACGAACGTTGCTGACTTCTCCCCTAAGGTCTTATTAAATTTATCTCTTAAAAGCTTTACTTGGTGTCTATAGGGAGATATTACTGCTATCTGAGAGCTTGATTTAAGTTCCGGATAACGGCTAGCAAAATTGTGATACATAACCATTATAAATTCAATCTCATCTTCATTTATCCAGGAGCCACTTCCCGAGGGTTGTGATTCAACCCCATCAATATCGAAGAAACAAAATGGCCCAAAACATCGGTAATCATGCCATGGACGCCTTGTGTGCTTTGGAACTAGTTCTCCGTCTATCAATGAATCAGAATAAAATTCCTTTGAAGGAAAACTCCTTATCTGCAAAAAAAAAAGGGACAGCTTGTATGAATACAATAAGAAAGAAAAAAAAGCTTCTCATAGTAAATTATACTGAAAGTAGCAACGGTTAACCATAGGATGCATGCGGTACTGTGTTTTAAGCATCTGTACAGGGTAGCCAGCTTCCTGGAATCTTTTAAATAAACTTGTCCCATATCTAACAAATACAAACGGAAAAAAAAAATCATTTATAACAGAAGTGCAGAACGATGACCAAAAGTTGAAGTTTGGCCACTCACCCAAACTTTTCGGCTGTTGGAGATATCACAGTAGCTGGCAATTGGACTGGATCTCCAACCTATTTAAACGTTCAAAAGCTGAAACGATTGATTGAATCCAACTAGCTTTGAAAAATAATTAAAGGTGAAAGGTTTGGCAGGCTGAATAAGATGGGCAAAAAAGCAAAGGCACCTCAACCATTAACCACGGTCGTATTTATAGTGTATCACAATCTCATGAAACAAGGAAAAACCACTAAATTTAACATCACTGATAATGATTCACCGGTACCATGTACCTTAGCTTCGACAACATTTCATAAAAGAAATGGATCACGAGAAGAGGGGATTCTTTTATAAGCTAAAAACATGTCAATGGCATGGATGTTTGTACAGTATATGAATTCGTTTCACTACCTTGAAAATTGCCAATTACAAGCTAAGGAATTCAACTTCAATTTTGTATTGGACTTGAGTGAATTGAAAATTCAATACATGTTAGTAAATTTTCAGCATGTCATTGTCACGTCAATGAAAACATGAGAAAGAAAATCACCTAGTATATAAACATGATAATCATATCAACATCAATTGTTAATAAAATTTCATCATGTGTTGATGTTTAATTTCATATCAGCAACTATCAGTCGCTAAAAGAAAACAAGGCATGAGGTTGGTTACTATAATATCATCGAAAGATTGTGGAGGACTATCATGTACTTAAAGAGATGCATACAAGTCAGAGATCTTCAACGAAAAAAATTACCCATGTATAACATAGAACGAAGTATTTTCAATGTATGCTTAAATGACCAAAAAAAGATAACTTACAAGAAAAACTTGCTTGCATCCATATGCCAAAGGTATAAGAGTTGCTGGCTCCACCTGAATAAAAACATCACAGGATACAAAACAAGTTTTTGGATGTCATTTTGCTGGCTAGGATTTCTTAAGGTTTTGTTTAACCGCTTGATTTCAGACTTGTTACAAAAAAAAGGAAAAAACATTATGCAATCCATCTCCATGGCAATCATTAGATTTCAAAAGTTTGATAGCTACTTTGGAATGATGATGGTGTCCACTGAGAATAAAATAATCGTATAAATATGAACATCCAGGATTAAAGAGATGAAGCTAATTTCTAATAGCACCAAGGTTGTCATAACTTTTCAAATGAGAAGATGGAGAAGTATCCAATCATGAGATTTGTTTCCTTTAAAAAAAAAGAATGGAAATACTGCATGGAAATAGACTAGTTATAAACTTTTCAAATGAGAAGATGGAGAAGCACCCAACATGAGATTTGTTTCCTTAAAAAACAAAATAAATGGAAATACCACATGGAAATAGACTATCTTCTGAAAATACCTACCGCTTGCGCAGCTTCATCTATTATAACAACATCAAAAGCACGATTCATCCTACTGAACATAGTTGATCCACTGAAACTGAGTGTGGAGAACACCTGTAAATAAGAATATACTACTTAGCATAGAAAGAAACATCAGTGAATTATTTTCCCATTGGATTAAGTACTTACGATAGCTGCTTCATCTAAAATAGAAGAGCGGATTCTATCAAGGTCCACCTGTCCAGTGGTAGCACTTTTACCGACGCCAGACAGATCCATGCTAGTAAGTTTTTGTGCCACCTATGACATGATGTGCATTTGTCAATTTTATATGTAAAACAATTGGAATTATAGTTATTTTTAATGCACAAAGTGAGTTACTCATCGAACACACAAGGTAATCCATTGATACTGCTTGTACAGAATGATGTGGTTTTAGGCCAATTCGAACAATTTTAGGGTTATACACACGATCACTTTCATCATGGATACCTGCATGAAACTAGAGTGTCAACTTGGAACTATCATATTGGATGAAGTCAAATACAATGTCATAGAAATAATATTTAGAACCTGTATGCAGAACACGTAATACAATCTCATCAAGTGCAGAGTTGGAAGGAGCGCATACCAACACATGAACTCGATATTTGCGTTTAGAGCTAACAATTTCAGGCTTCTAAATAAATATGGAACAAAAGCAATTAATTGAAGAGGTATATTAAAGGAAATCGCAATCAATGCAGTGATATTCTCTAAAAATGTCAAAAGCAGTTAATTGAAGAGGTATATTAAAGGAAATCACAAGCCCTGCAGTGGTTTTTCACTAAAAATGTCAATAAAATGGAAAGATCACACAGAATATTCACCAAAATACCAATTCATTTCCTGAAGTAGGGAAAAAACCATCATCACCATCTTGGGGCATAATTAGGTCTCTTGGATTTCCACCAGTCATCCAAGGGGATGCTTTTGTCCAATGAAAGCATCTGAAAATCAATTAGATAAATACCATTCAAAGTACAACAATCAGAAATGCAGCACATACAAAAAAGGTAGTTACGTAATTAGGTAAACATGGAAGTAAACACTAAGCAACAAATAAAAAGAAATAAAAACAACATACTTTATCTTTTATTAACAGACAAGTAGAACAAGGGAATCACACACTATCGTCAACAGGGAAATCAGTAACAAATTTGGTTCCATATCTCCTCTATGCAAAGATAATGGATGAAAATATAACTAAATCATTAGCCTATTAGCAGCAGAATTGCTCATGTTCTTCTGGAGAGAGATTGTCATCACACAAAATTGTTGGTCAAGTGCAAACCAAAGACCTTCACAACATTTTTACCCATGTTCATATTCAGTTCATGGCAACCTTCTTGTTTTCTGGGATCCTTTTACCCAGGTACTTTCTACTTGACTATTTTGGATTCATGTTTGAATCAAGCGATTGAATCCACAGCATTGACTTATCTGAGGAATCCCCAGACAACAATAATAAACAATGCAGTCCCATCATGCCGAGTGAAAAAAAATCCGCACTCCATTTATTCTTATCCATCATATATTCTCCATTAAATTATCCAATCACCATGAGTCTAGCAGTTAGGAATGACTGACCACCAAAGATGCTACGTAAAACATTAAATATGTATGCACATGAAATTTTCAAAAAAGAGGCCAGATCAAGTATGTTCTCTATCATTTTTCAACAAGTTGGCAAGCATAATAACAGAAAAAAGGAGAGAGAAACATACTTCATCTGAATAGGTAGTTCAGGCCTGCTTTTAAGAGAAGACAACCCATTACTGCACACCAAATAATTATTGCAAAAAGAAGTAAGCCTAAGATTTCTGACTCCAAGCATCATAAATAAATCATGTTGTTACACTAGAAATGCAAGGAAAAGAAGAAAAAAAAATCTAGAGAACATCTTATAAAGGATTATGACAGTTTGTACAAAGAAAAGAACTACTCACGTAGACTGTACTCTTTCTGGTACAGAATGCAAGACAGCACTAAGAAGTCCAAGAATCATCTGTGTTTTTCCAGTGCCTGGTGGGCCCTAAGGCATATATCTCAAATTATCCACATAAATATATAAATATATATAAAACGAATAATTGCAGACTATTTTCATAAACCATGGCCACAAAGAATTATGGAGATTTCATTATCAAGTTTTGAATAATTATAATTTGAAACTGCATGATAGAAGTTAAAAGTGCCAAACCTGTATCAGCACAAAAGGTTTTCGTGAAAGGCCTATCTGCAAGTGGAAAATAAACACAATCACAAAAGAACCAAAATTCAGTATCATAAACGGGCAAATATAGATCATAGTATCAAGGAAATTCCTTATTTAAATGATATAAAATAAAAATATGGTAACAACAAGGTGTAATAATGCTCACCCGAATGGCATCAAACTGAGACTCATTGTGTTCATTTTGAAGAAACTCCATAAGTGGTCTTGATACAATCCAGGATCGGTCTTCAAAACTACCACTTTCAACTCTATCAGTTGCAGACAATATTAAATTTTTGAAAGGGAGAGTTCCCAAAGAATGCAGAGCCACATACTCACGCATTATAGTAGATAAACTGCAAATCTGTTGATACGTATAATGCCATTAAGATTTACAAATTTCAAACTATGTCAAGGTTTGCTCAAATGCAGATTATTTTTATTGACACATTTTTCCTGAGAAACTTTGTTGAAAACCTTGACGTAATAGTCCCCAATTATGAAAAGTGAACTTTCAACGCTTTTACCCAACAAAAAAATAACTACACCTTTGGTTAGGTCATCTTTCACATAAGAAGTTATAATAGGCCTCTCCATGGATTTTAGTATCTCCTTTTTAATGTCATTTATGTCAATTGTATAAACAACATTGTGCTACTTTTAGTAGTCTTCATATAATTTGTAGTACAACTCATTTTGAGTTGGTTCATTGTAAATGTGTGATGTCCAACTAAAGTTTCTTTCGTGTTTGACCATAGAAATTATGTTGTGTTTGTTTATGTTTATTCTCATATATCTTGGGACACTTATTAAAAGACAATGTTGATAATCTTGATATTGTCAAAAAAAAAATGTGCAAAAATCATAAATCGGTACTATTACTCCAAAAAAAATTCATACTAATAATGCCTTAGAATTTTTCCAACAAGGTATCAAAGTTATTGTAAGATTTTAGCTGCCTTCCATCAAATCACTTGCCTACATATATCTCAACAAATTGGTGATGCCGTAAACATTGTCATATCTTAGATGTCACTTGGACCATTATACTCGAGATGAATGTGCACAAATATGTGATATGATGTTGTTTTCAATGTCTCTTATCTTCATAATTGTATACCCTCTATACCACTTGGAGGGGAGAGTCCTATGAGACAACTTAGTCTAGATGTAAAGCTTTTTACTCTTCCTCCAAGGGTATTTGGGTGTGTTGCCTTTGTTGAGGATCTCACTCCAAATCTTGACAAATTAGCTCCTTGGGCCATCTAGTGTGTGTTTGTCAAGTATTTGCAAACTCAACACTGATATAGATGTTTCCTTCCCACTAATATATATTGTGTCTATTAATGTCATCTTCTTTAAGAGTCAATGTTTCTTTAAAATAGATAAGTTCACCCCCACCCAAATTTCCTTAACCTGCTCTTATTGAATCACCTAATACAAATGATGATGATGTGTTTGATAAGGACATAGGCATACAACCCTTTCAAGTATAATCAACAATGATAGAGTCCTACACTTTAAACAACTCCAAGTAAGCCATCCTCAATCTCTATAGATCTACCACCCTCAAACTTTGACCTTCCCATTACTATTCTAAAAAGTACCGTGCAACCACCACATATCCAATTTCCAATTTTCTTTCTTATGATAAAGTTCACCCTTTCTATCATGCTTTTTCCATAGCCATTTCCTCATAGTCCCTACCCAAGAACTATCAAAAGGCCCTCTCCACTCTATATTGGAAGGCATCCATAGATGAGACGTACTCATTAGTGTCACATGGTATGTACAACCTTATGTCTCAACTAATAGGAACAGATAAAGTAATCAACACATGGATATTCACTATAAAGAATAAACCAAATGGTAAGGTAGATATTTACAAGGCTTGCTAGTGGCATAAGGATTCATACAAACATATAGCATTGATTATGCAAAGACATTCTCACCAGTTACATGCCTAAATTATATATGAATTATCCTATCCATCACCATCAACCAATCTTGGAAGCTAAGGTTAAAAAATGTCTTACTATATGGGGATCTAGCAGACTAGGTCTTCATGGAGCAACCTTCTAAATATGTTGCTTGGGTAAAGGATCAAGTGTGCCTTGTTGAAAGGTAATACATAACCTCAATCAAAGACCCTCAGCTTAGTTCCAGAAGTTTGGCAACATAGTTACCTTTAGTGGTTTTCACTATTGTTTTGTAGACCACCCAATGTTTTCCAAAAGGACACCTAAGGGTTGTGTGATACTTGTTGTATATGTAGATGACATTTTCCTAACTGGCAATGATATTGCAAGAATTCAAGAAACCAAAGATTATTTCCAAACTCATTTAATCACTAAAGATATGGGTCATCCAAAATATTTCTTAAGAATTGAATTTGCCTTTGCAAGAAATAAGTTATTCTTATCACATAGGAAGTATGCACTAGATCTTTTACAATAGACAGGCCTTTTGGGGTACAAGCTTGAGTCTACACCTTTTGATGATATGTCTCCTTCCTTCCTTTGGTGATGTTAATAGATACAAGTGTCTTGGTAGGAAATTGATATACCTAATAGTTACTTATCCAAATATAGCTTATGTTGTAGGTGTACTGAGCCAATTTATATATGATCCAAGGATAATACATTGGCAAAGAATTGTATGAGTATTAGCCTTACATAAAAAGGCTCTTAGAAAAGGATTGATGTACAAAAGAATGGACATTTCAGCACTAAGGTCTATTCTTATTCTAGTTATGCAAGCAATTAAGGTGACCAAAAGTTTACTTTTGGATTTTGCACCAACACTAGAGGCTAGTTTAGCCAATAACAACAATAATCTAAGACATAATTTCACTACGAAGGATCGGCCACAAACACAATCTAGTTGCATGGCATAATAAAAAGTAAAACATAGCCTCTCTAAGTCCAATGCAAAAGCAAAATATTGATCCATGGTCTAGATAGCCTATGAGATGATGTGACTTCAATCTCACCTAAGTGAGCTTGAAGGTGGATCATCCTTTTCCATTGGCATACCCATGCACTATGACAAGCAAATAGCTATTTTCATTGCCAATAATCTCACTTTTCATGAGAGCACCAAACACATTATGTTAAGGATATAGTGATGAAGGGAGTTATTTCTACACCTTATACCTAGACATTTGATCAATTAGCAAATATCTTCACCAAAGACTTGAGTAAAGGGTCATATGATATTCTATGTACAAGTTGGGTATGATTGATATATATGCTCCAATTTAAAGGAAAGTGTTGGTGTCTTATATTGATCATAATGTAGTGTTGTGTTATTATATGGGTGGTGTCAATATAAGGTTAATGAATATTTGTTTACCATCCATCCCTAAAAAGATATGTAATGAGTCATTAGCAATAATATACCTTTTATTTTTCTCCTCAATCTTTCTTTAGCATCGCAAAATAATTCAACTTCAATTTCATATTGGGCCTTTTTAAGTTGAAAAAACATGATCTGGTAAAATTTTGTAAGATCAAAATCATGTTGTTGGAAATATGGTCAAGAAAATCACCTTTTGTTAACAAATTGTCATGTCAACATCAATTTTGATGTTTCAAGAATTCAAAAAACCAACACATGTTGGTGGAAGCCAACATGTGCCAATGTTTAATTCCATAAGTATCACTTCACTATCACATTCATTTCATTTTAGGCTAGAAATTCAATTAAAAAGAGATAAATCATAAACCTTTTTTAAAATGTTGCAACCTGAAAAAAATCTCCTAACATTGTATGATGACATTGTTGGTTTTGAAACCAGTTCAGATATTCATAGTTAATTAGCCCACCTTGTTGATTTAGACTCGTTGCAAATGTAGAGAAAAAGAGAACAGTTTTAGCTTACAAAACTGCCTTCGGATCCTAAACATACCTTTAAAACTGAAAAGATGCTTCCCTTTTTCTTCAAAATTGTAAGCATGTTTGACAACCTTTGACTGGTTCTGATTTCAAATTTATTGATTTGCTTTATTTCCCCACTTAAGAAGGTACGAAGCTTGACAGTTTGACTTCCACGAGACTCTACAACTGCAAAAGCATATGCATTGGGAGATATGCCCTCCGAGAACTGCAAGAAAAAACAGACAGAAGAGAAAGTGAAACAGTCTCTGATTTATTGTATCCACTTCACATTTGCATGTAAAGGAGTCGGTGATAGTAATTAATTTTAGCAGTTAGGTAGAATATTTGGCAGCATGCAATCATATCGATCAAATTTCAAGAAAAAAAGATCGTCTGTTTTAAGCTATTGTTTATTTTCTTACGTGGTCGTTTGCAAAGGATATGTAGCTTCTGCAGAAGAGAAGCACTTAAAATCATGTATCATGGACTTAAAATCATAGTATCAGAGAAAAGTTAAGCACAGGGAATCCGCGCAAAAAGTTCACCTCTTCTCTCGAGAGCAAGAAAAGATCGTTCTCTGATACAACAGGGAATGTCTCGTCCACCACGATCGACACCACATGGAAGTCATTTACCTCGTCACAAGTAACAACAGCCGCTTTCTCCCACTTGGACACTACCGTTCACAAAAGAAAACACAAACATAAAAAAACAAAACACAAATTTACACCGTCACAACAAAATATTCCACCTTCCTCGTCCTTCACTTGTACGATCTGCGCCTTCACCTCTTCGAAAAGCAGTGGCTCGAATACTCCAAGGTACTCCTCTATGTTTGCATACGTTAACTTCACTTTCTCCGGCCACGACGCAGCTCCAACCTTATCCTTCTTCTTCTGAAAATACAAAATGAATCGCAGAATCAGACACAGCATATAAATTGAGAAAATGAGCTAGTAGCAAAGGAGTGCGTAGTGGGATGCTCACCGTAGATTCTTTCAGGAGCCGAAAGTAGTCCCAGCCGAGGACGACACGCCGGAACCGGCACAGGTGGGATTCTCCTGAGCCAGCGGAGACGGCGATCTTGTCCACCGCCATCTACGGTCGCGTCCCCTTTTTGCGGTTCCTGTTCACCGGTGCCGCCGACGGTCGGTTCCAGCGCGAGGGTTTATGCAGAACGAGTGGGGATTTTAGAGAACATGCCTTTGATATGGTTTTGTAGTCGAGGGTGTTTCCGTCAAAAAGATAAAATTATTTTATAATTTTAAATTTAATTTTACATGTAACATGTATCATAAATAAATAGCTATAAATAAACAATCATTACTTAACCTAAAATTTGAATAAAATGATTAGAAAATGAAATTTGTTATTATCTTTGCTAATTAATAATGTCATCTTTATTGCTTCAATTGAATTATTTATGTAAATTATCTATATGTGCAATATTAACCTGGAAGAAAAAAATTATATACATCCACTCAAGCTTCTCGGTAGAGATTGTAATTTTTAAAAAAAGTTTAGAAGTATATGATTCCATTAGGAGGTGTTTGTACTTCTAGAAAATAATGAAAAGAAAATGACGGAATTTGAAAAATGTATATTTGTGCATGTAATAGAAAATGAAGGAAAATTATAGAATGTAAACTATGTATGTTTGTTCACATATTAGAAAATATTGAAGACTAATTCAATTTAATATTTATTGTTCATATTTGGAAGATAAAGAATAAAAAAATTTGTCATAAATAATACAAGATATTTACAACATAAAATACATATCACATCTCTCTATTGTTCCACATATCTCTCATAATATTAACACGTATTGTATCAACAATTTGCTTTCTATAATCCTGACTTGATTCAACAGTGGCAAATGTAGTTTCTTCTGTAAAAGTTTGTTGAACATTATCATCTAGCATTCCTTGTAATTCTTCTTGCTCATCTTCAAGTAAATCTATTTTATCTGCTTTCCAAATAAAATTATGAACTAAAAAACATGCCAATACAATCTTTCTTTGTGTTTCAAAAGGAAATGGCATATAACCTCGTAAAATTGAGAATCAATGTTTGATTATTTCAAATGTACGTTCAATTACTATACTTAACTGTGAATGTCTATAATTGAAATTTTCAATTGCATTCATTGGAAGTTTATTAGCATTATAATCATTCAAGTGATATCTTACACCTTGAAATGGTACAATAAATTCTGACCTATTAGGAAAATCAGCATCTCCCAAGTAATATTTACCTGTAATTTATACAAAAGTTTTGAATATAATGTTAGAAACATTAATTCTACAATTTCTACTATACATAAGTATTTACATTATTTTTATTAGTATCATACCTGATGTAACCTTAAAAGCATTAGGTCGAGAAAGTGCATCATGAAGAATACGAGCATCAGCTGCTAATCTTTCCCATTCACTAAGAACATAAATAATTTTCATATCAAAATTACATGCTGCTAATACATTTTGTGATAATTCACATTTTATATTCCTCCAACGTGCAGTTTATTCACCATAAATTATAGCTTTGACATGAGTATCACCAATTGCTCCAATGCAATCCTAAAAAAAAAAAGAATATACATAATAAAGACCACTAAATAGTAAAGAATACATTGAAATATAACATTAACTCACCTTAAAATAAGGATAAACATGTCAATCATTTTGAATTCGTGCTAGTGTTGATGATTCTTGCTTAGCCAATAGTTTATATCCTACTTTTAAAATTTCATTCAACATTTCATTGAAGTATGTACTAATTGTCCAACCAGATCGACGAAAGTGTTCAGTACTTACACCATATCTTTGATTTTGTCCAATTGTAACTAAAAATATTGCCACCTTTTCTTCCACATTCATACATCTACTATCTTACACTACCCCTTCACGTCTTAAAAAACTACAAAAGTGGAAGAATACATGTTGATTCATTCTATAAATTTTCCTGTAATTATATACTTGATTAGGTAAATATGAATTTAATAACGTAATAATGTATTCTTGTCCTTCTTTGCTGTATATTCTAGTACTCTTTGCAACATAATTCACACCACTTGCAAAAGTAGTTATGAATTTCCATGCTTTCATCAAATATAAGAGTATTTGTTATTATTTTGCCTCTTCCTCTTCCATAAGCGCTTTCAGAAGTTTCATGTTTACATTTGTGTCCATTTGTAGTAAGTAAAAATACCTACAAAAAAAAAACAGATAGACAATAATATTTACATCAGATGATGACAATAACAATCTACATTAGAACATAATAAAAATATCTGGTACATCATCAACATACATAACATTAAATAACATGAAACATTATCTTGTGCATCATCAATATCAACAACATACATAACATTCAACAACATAATACCACCAACAACATTCATAATAATATCAAGGCCTTAATAACAATGTTTACTGCCTAACATCAACAACATTCTTCATTTCATATTATGTCTTAACCAAGTTAGTCTCATGTCCTGCAGTAAACCTAAAAATATTCTTCGTTTTTGATGATTTTCTAATAGCGTCATTGCATTATATACTTCATCTTCATTTAGCTCACTTAGTTCAAGCAATGATGGAATAATGTCTAATTCATTTCTTTCTTCATTGTGTTGGAGTCTTAAGAATCCATTTCTTTCTTCCTCAACTTTGGCTATACACTCCATTATCTACATTCTAGTTCTATTACACTCTTTATATTCCTGTAAAAATTCTTTCATGTCTATTTCCATATCCCTAACTGATTCTGCATGAGGACGAGCTCGCGAGCGCTTCTTTTTAGAATCTAATTTTTGTGAAGGTGGTGTTGACATATCATCACTAGATGGTATTAGACACGTGATGTTATTGAAGTTACTGGATAGAGATATGTCATCATTTAAATTAACATCTTCAGACTCATAGAAGTCCATAGGTACTATGCTTGTTCCTCCTCCAGCAACACTTGTTTGAAAAATTAACTTCAACTGCTGATATATTGTACATGACTTTCCTTTCAAGGTGGCACATTCAAGATGACTATACAAATGAAGAAGAAATATAATGAGTACAAAATAAAGTATATATAAAATAAGAGAGAAACATATGCATCATAATAATTAAAGTCACCTTCACAAATTCTTCTCAGATTTCATCAGGTACAGATGTATGACCACTTATATAGTCTCATCCCCATCCACTTTGATTGACAATCTTGCTATAATTTTTATACATTTGCCGCCAGGTCTTTAGACGACTATCAATATTTTTTTTCTCTAACCTAACATTTGTTTTCAAATTGTAAGCTTTGATTACTTCAATCCATGTGTCCGCTCTAATCTTGCCATCAGGTGTTTTGGCATTTCCTTGATTAATAGTATCACAAAGAAGATTTAAGATCATTTCATCATCTTTCTGACTCCATGTGAAATTTTTCCTTGATGTAGTCTTCTTTCCATGACCATTGTTTTCTGCCATTGTCTACAAATGTATTCTTTGCATAATTAAAATACCTCACAAATAATTAAGATTGATAGAGAAACATAACGTGAAGCATTCAAGTGAAATAGATTAACAGAAAAGAATAAGTAACAAATGATTCTAGGGTTGTAATATTAGCATGCAAAAGAAAATATTTGGCAACTCCAATATTAACAAGACTCCCCATCCATACATAGATACCACAATGCAATACTGTAATTCCTTCGTAAAAAAGAAATATTCTACTCTATTCCTGGAATGATAAAAAACAATAACATAGTCAATAAGATAATTAGTTGTCAACATTACCATCATAAAAAACTAAATATAATTACATTAACATGTAAAAATATTGAATTACTTGTATGTCTGATACTGAAAAATCACTTTTAAGTGGTGTATAAGGACGTAGACAAAATGATCTGTAAGAAATTGCAAATGTTGAAAGATATATAAGTAAAAGAATCCATTGGAATTTTACCGATTACTTGTGTAAGGCAACTTTTAGAAATTAGGAGAACTAGAATATTTCAAATTTACAAAAAAAAATAGCACCATCAATTGCTCATGCATTATCAGTATTTTGGCATAAACATGATATCTATACTTTGCTGGATATTATAATGTCCACGAAATATGTGTCCTGGATTTGTAAGAGTACAAGTACAATAAGATAAATAATGTATATAGCATGTGCCTCAATTGTTCACACCTACGACAAATTCAACATTGCAATGACTAAAGAGAATCAAATGCACATGTTCATAATCTTTATTCTTTGAGATGTATTTAGTTCAAATCTAAATGTACAAGTTCTTGTGAATGATCCAACTGTTATTCACGAGCATACTCAGCTTTTGTCCACCTACAAAAAATTGTGTTAGAAAACTGTGACATTCTAAGTTAAATCAACTTTATTTTCTCAATAGGTTTATTTAGGTTCAACTATGTTACAAGTACAACTGTTATTCCAAGAAGATTCCACCCAACTTTATCATCTGATCTGTTCCATTGTAGCAGCGAACAATGGTCTGCAAACACAAGTTGCCTCACATAAGCACCCACCTAAAGTGACAACCTTCGTCCATAGCATCATAAAAGAGCAAGTTTAATATTATCCTAAAGGTGGGTTTATTTACTTCATGGACTAAACAATCAACTCAAACAACGTGCAAGTTCATTTGAATGAACGCTAATTATACACAAATACCCTATTCTAGGTGCACAAATACCCCATTAGTTTCGTGAGAAACTACAAATCATAATTATACATATCGATTTTAATAATGTTTGAATGATTCGTATCAAATTGATTTTACTTAAAAAATTAAATTGAACCAAATCATTAAAAAATTGATTGGTTTCGATTTGAAAATAATATGTGATTCAAATAATAAAAATATAACAACAGTAAATAATTGAATAAATCGGTAACTAACACAACATTCTCCTACATTAACGAAAATATTGTTATAAATCATAAGATATCAACAAACATCAGTATATAAATAATAATAATTAATTAACCATTTCTGAAAATTAAATGTCTAGAAAATATTCAAACCAAATGTCCAAATAACAAAAAAAGGTACTCTTAATCAATAGATGGATTATTAAGTTAACAATCTCAACTCCTCCAATTACATAATGGTACCGTACTATCACTGAAATAAAGTTTACGTGGCATTAAAATGATAGGTATAGAAAGAAAATCTAACGATCAAGGTTTAAAGACTAAATAATATTATACATGTATATTAAATAAAAATATTAGTAAATATATCGATTCTAATTTTAATTAAGTTGACCACGCCAATAGAACCGGTCTCAATGGTTTCATTACGAAAGAACCGAACTAAACTAAAACATACCATTCAACCAAATTAAACCATAAAAAAAAATGGTTTTGATTCAATTCGATTAACTAATTGAAACCAAAACGTGTGCGCCAAAAGTAGTGTATTTTAAATAATAATAATGCATACAACTTGTCCTGAAATTGTATAAATAATATATATATATATATATATATATATATAGAATAATGTAGAAATACTTTCATAAATTTTTTACCATAAACGTCGTAGAATGCCGGTGATTCCACGGGAGGGGGAACCGCGTTCCCCGAGCGACCCAGTCAGTCTTTTCCATGTCAGCTCTTCCTTTCTCTCTTTTTTTTTTTTTAAATGAAAAACGTTAACGAAGAAACCGCAAGTCAAATTCGCGTATGGAGAGAAAGAAAGTGATTTTACGGTATCTCCCCCTTCAACTTCAAGGTTGACCTTGACTATTATTGCAATGAAGTATGATTTTTAAAAATTATATATATATATATATACTGTATCGAAAAAAGCAAACATATCTCTTCTCTCTCCTCTTCCCAGTGGGCTTTCCTCCTTCCCTTCCTCTCAACTTCCATTTCCGAAGTCTTTTCTCCTCTCGTCATCCGTCTACGTCTCCTTCCTCCTCAACCTCCCTTTCCTGAGTTCTCTCGAAAGAACCCACAAGAAGAAAGGGAGGAGGAGTTGGAAGAAGCGCCCACATCTCAATTTGCTCACAACACGCGAGATGGAATTGTCGATGGGTCTGTCGGAGCCTGACGTGGAAGCGGCGGAGCAGCTGGTTCAGATCAGCGAGGAAGACGAGCTCTTCGAAGGCCGCTGCGGTGAGAGGAAGGTGGAGATAGATGGGCCCGATGCGGTGGTCACCGTGAAGGAAGGTCGACGCAAAAGGGATAAGGATGGAGATGGTATTCAGAAGAGCAGGAAAGAGAAGGAGTTGGGTGGCGACGTCGAGCGGAGCAGGAAGAAATTCAGGTCGATCGCCTATATTTACAGCATCACTCGACCCATATCTCAAAGCTTAGTTAAGTAGAACATCTTCAGACTAGAGAGAGAGAGAAAAAAAGGTGTTGATGTTCTTTCTTCTGCTACCGTCTCTCGCATGCAACTGGTTTGGGTGATGACAATGAACAAGGCCGGGAAGATTTACTAAAGAAGAGGGGGTCGATGGTAAGATGCTTTCTTACCCAATATTGTCCTTATCTTCGTATAATCACAGTGTTTTCCTTAAATACAAATGCAAAACCATTCTTCGAGAATTTTATAATATGAGAAAAGGTCGACTATACTTTCCATCGTTGTTGTTGATTGTTGGTTTCTTATTTACCACTGTACGTCATGAGTTTCTCATCTCCATCTTACGCCATCCTCAGTGTGTTTGTTCATCTATGTTCAATCCAATGGTGAGCACTAAATACAACAATTTTTTAAATGAATCAAGTCTTAGATGTTTCCTTTTGAAAGAAAGAAACTAAGATTTTCCTTTTCCCTTTGGTTGGTGTCGAAACTCTAGCTCTGTAGTACTTCTTGAGCTTTCGTGATGGGTTTCGTCGTCTGCGAGTAAGGCCATCCACATTCCGAAAATGGTACTGCAGAAGAGAAAAGAAATAACCAAGAAAGTTTATTATTAATGCAATATATATATATATATATATATATATATATATATTAAAGCACGTGGATTCCTTTTATTGGGCTTCTTCGGGGAGGGGTGGGCGACCGGACCGCCCCCTGCCTTTCTGGCCGCTTCGACCATGGCATCCGTCGCTTCCTTCCCTCGTCCAACTTCATCCTTCAACCTCCTCCTCCTCCTCCTCCCTCCTTCTCTGAGGCCGCTTCACAGGGACTTTGGCTAATCTATCGAGACGACCGTACCACAGGTGGCAGGTCATTTCACCCTCCCGCACACGCGCGACCGATAAGTGGGGAAAAGGAGAGACGTCCTGTTTTATTGCGTCAATTAGTTATCCAACAGAACCCATTAAAGCTTTTGACGCCGGAACAGATGGAAGAAATGGAGATTCAGTAAAACGGGTGGTAGCGTGAGTGATGTGAATCTTCAGGATATTCACGGGAAGAAGAAGAAGAAGAAGAAGAAGAAGACCCATCCTGTCTGTCTTTCGGGCGCCACGTATCGACCGCCATCAGCTACATAGATCTGATGTATATATTCTGTTCAATTTATTCAGCACAAATTATATATATATATATGAGATGATATATAAGTTTACAATAGATTTACAAATTAATCCGTGAAACAACCTCATTACATGCACTAACCCAGCTGACTACCAAGTATATCTTCATGTCCCCTCTCAAGCTTGGCCTGTGATAATAGAGCCAGCTTGTCAATATTCTCCTGCCGTAGCAAATGACTTGATTGTGAGAAAATCTGCTACTTACAGCAGCTTGGTGATTAGTTCTCTTGCGCGCAACCAACTTTTTACGAAGGAAATAACAGTTAATATGCTCATTTGTTTCATCAATCCAAAGGTAGCTTTTATTTGACCACACACTCGCTTCTTTCTGAGCTTGTACTGTATATCTAGATGGCAGGTTTGGTCTTCTCTCTTCCCGCAACTGGGTTTAATTTAATTATCGCTAGCTTCGATTTGATGTTTCGCCTACTACATACGTACTAATTATGTATTATTGTTTAGATTTAATGTCACATCTTAAAAAGAATATGATAATCGTCGTAATATTAAAAAAAATATACACATATATAAATTTTGATGTGTGCAATTTTTTCATTTAATATTATAAGATTGATAACTACTAAAAAGTTATAATAATAGAAACTCATAATATATATAAATAAAATTTTATTAAAAATAACAAAAGTTATTTACAATTTAACTTTAAACAAATAAAACACAAAATAGTATACAAATCACAAAATCTATTATTCACAGTATTTTGTGTAGTTTATCAAAAAGTAACTAATTTCTCCTGTCCTACTTACATTTCTCTATAATATCTATTAGATATCTTAAAATGAACAATATCAACATATAAGCTAAAATTTAATAAATCATTATACCTTTAGTCTAAAATATAATAATTATATATTATACATGTGAAAAGTAATGTTGTATTATCAATTTAATGTAATAATAATAATCATTCTTATCACAAATAAAAATACTTCTTGAAAATTATAATAATATATTAAACCTAAATATCAAGACTATTTATACATTTTCATATTTAGTTTAATTATAATTATATATTTACTCTTTATAATGAGGATCATCTATCACATATCTCCCTGTGGAATACCTCGAATGTCTAAGATAATGTTAAACATATATTTTATCTTCATTATTTACAATACTATAGTACCATATCCTTGTGACCGAATTCATAGTTAAACATTTATTTATTTTAGTATATATCAATTTTCACCTTAAGTCTAATAATAACATACACCAATCTTAAGAAGTTATGTAAAATCTTAATATTTGTATAATCACATAATTATGCTATAATCAATATAAATTTACAATAACACTGATATGTTTATACTTATAGATTTGAAATATATGTCAATATCACTATAACTACATTTATGTATTATTTTACAATGCATAACACTAATGACAAATAATTATGAATATAATTACATAACTCACCATAATTATCAAAATCATGTAGAAATCTCAAATAAGACTATTTTTAGACTAAAAAAAGAAAGACTTACCTAAAAGAAAAAATTACAATAATATTTCATATTTTCTTATTTTTCTTTTTCTTCTTCTTCTTCTTCCCCTTCTCTCTCTCTCTCGTTAGGCGGTGGATGTTTCACCGTGTTTTCGTTTTTTTTTTTTTTTTTTTTGATGACGTCACAGTTAGATCATTTGTTCAGTGACATGTTCCTCGATCGGCTGCTTGCTCACGATCGCACGTAGGACTTTGGTTGCATGCCTGTGGGATGCAAGCAACATCTTAATGCGATTTAAAATTCAATTTCTTTTGTTTATTTACTATCGTTAGCGAAAATACGTATTTAGCGAGAAGTGGTGCTTGGATGGCACGAACGTTAGTCTGGCCTCTCCACCATTTTCTTTATGCCCTGGAATTCCCTTTTCGTTTGGTGGCGGAGCTGGAAAGAGGACAGCAACTGTAATTTGTACGTACGTAGAGGCAAAAATTAATCTTCTGCGATTATGACGAGTATTTACTGCCGCGGCTAATATTACTGTTTATGTTTTGTCTTCTCTGGGGAAGGGGTATGGGTTGACACAAGCTTTAACATTAGCAGTTGTGTGCATTCACGCTATATTAATATTATCTCACAGAAAAATACGTTCCACGAAAAATCAATCATTGTTGCTCGCGATGTTTATAAGAGCACCGAGATGCATGTCTGAAGTACTAAAAGCGATGTGACTTTTTTATTAATATTGTCCCATCAAGAAGCTAAGATTGTAAATATTACCCTAAATCAGGAATGACATATACGAATTTGAATATTATTTTATATATGTTTCTTGTGGATTCTTTATCTGTGAAATGTTTTAACTACTGATTGATTTCTTGGCAACGAAAATCAACTCTAACTATGAATCTGAAGCGGAAATCTCGAGGATATGGGATTGTCAGATTAATTAACGAGACCCAAGACACACAACTTTAGAGTCTTTAGCTTTCACTAATTTATGTATGCTTTGTTTAAATTTGTAACTTAAAATCTCTTTTTTCGAAAGGAGAAGGAAATAGGAGATCAACCTTACTATCTTAATTACCCTTAGATATACACCCGGAACTTTGAAACGTTTGCTTGCAAAAAATACTCGATCGAGATCGATACCTGTACCGAACCAAACGTGCATGGTTCCCACCCTCATTTAATTCACGTTTTGTAATGGCTTTAACTTGTTTTTTCTTCAAATTAAAAAAAGACTCTCTCCATATATATAACTAAGTAACTTCACAATTACCAACCATCTTAATTAACTCGATCTATGGTGGTATACAAGTACGGTAGATTTATCGTTCAACAATCACCAGATATAGATGAAGGAACTCGCGCGGTTTTTCAGACAACAGGTTAAATATAATTAGAAGCGAAGGACAATGCTCGCATAAAGACAGAAAACAAAGCAGACGCTGCGACAAACGACGGAGAAGAGTGAAAAATCGCAAGCAAATGACGCAAAAAACTGGCCACCATCTCCTTCACAGTCCCCGTAGTAGTACCCATCACCGTCGCCATTGAAGCCACCACCATAATCGCAGAGACCACCGTCACCGGAGTCACAGCCATACCAATCTCCCTGGAACTCTTGGTCACCGCCATTAGGGCTGTTTCCTACTCCTTGGCCTTGAGAAGCCAGCAGATCCACCTGAACGTTCTTCCTTGTTCGGTGACGAGCTAGCTTTCGATGGAGTGGCCGGGCTTCTCCTTTCACATCTGACGCATGAACAGCGAGAACCAGAGAGAGTAGCAGGAGGAACAGAGGTAGGAACTTCATCATGCATAACACGAAAGATCATGCGCGCTCGTGGACTGATAATTAAGAGAAGAAACGTCGGTTTACATATATAGAGGGTACGGAGATGTGTTCCCGAAGCATGTTGTTATTCCACAAAAGTCTAAACTAAAAGCTGTGGTGGATTAGAAGGTTGCGCGCTTCGACAATTTATATCAATGCGTCAGGTTCAGAAGTTAGAAAAAAAGAGAAATCGTTGTTCTCGTACCATTAATATCATGGTTGTACCGTTTGATTTTACTTTGAAAGACGATCAGGCGAGAATGTTCTTTTCATGGGACTAGTATTGTTAATGTCCAATTTTAAACATTTACAAGATTCTCGTACAATTTTTAAAGACGAAAGAATATATCAACCACGCATACCGTCCAGAGAGTGGTTAGGAAATGTTGGTAAAACAGACGTCATGGAAGGTATGATAAGTATATTTTCGAGCAAAGTATGATTCACATGTTGGTGGACCCGATCCACCATTAAGGTTTGGTACTTTGATAATTCATCTCGAAGAAAAATTCCTAATTTCTTTGAAGAACAGAGGACTCGGACTCCTACGGAAAATTCATATGGGACACCAAAATTGAATAATGATTATAAGAATAAAAGAATGTGTTGATTCTATTCTTCTCACAAAGCATTACAAATTTCATATATTACATACATGTATGGGAATTGGAGAGGCAACAGAAAAACTCAACACGAAATCCTTCCCACCTACAAAACCACGATCGACCCACCACTCCACAGGAAGATCAACTAACCAAGAAAACATGACTGATTCATATGAAATAGATGTGAAAGTCTTTCACTTTTCTTCAAAGATTAAAAAGATGAGCAAAGCAAGCATCTGGCAAATTTTCTTCACAAACATGATAGGGCACCAAACGTATAAATGGCAATCATGCGGGGATTAGTCCTCTTAACCCCGACCACGCCTGCGAACTCCACCACGACCACGGCCACGTCCTATACCATATTATCATCATAGAAAACGTGCAAGGGAAACAGGTTTTACAGGAACATCATGGTAACGAACACAAATCGTTCAAAAAAGTAATGGCAGAAAACTCTTCAGGAAACCATCAAAAAATCATGTAAATGTCCGCTGTCCCAAAAACGTGCAGAATAACCAAAAGATAAAGCATCTGAATTTCTGAAACAAAATATTTAAACAAGTCGCAAGACAAACTAGACATGATGGAAGCTTGCTGGTCTTCAAGATTATAGAAAAATACAAACTCAACATCAAAAAATAAAAAACTGAAAACTGTATATAAATGAAAAGATGTGTAAAAATGGGGCAAAAAAGTACCGCATCCTGGTGAAGAATAATGTGGGAAAGAATCAAAGAGATATTTACCACGCCTTTGTAGGGGAGGAGCTTCTTGTCCAGCATCATAATATCCAGCTGATTCATAATGCATATCCCCACCAGCATAGCCCCTTTCATTCCCACGGAAGTCACGGCCTCCTTCTCTACGACCATAAACATAGCCACCATCTCCATTATGGTCTGCCATCCTATTACTAGTTCCTGAAACCTCACAAAGGAAAAATGAACCCACGGACTCATAAAATATTATAAAAGACTATAAATAATAGCTATGATAATGAAAGTGGGTAGAATCGATACTAGCTTTATTACCATCAGTCAGCAGACCCACGGGCATCAATGTGCTTGTTTTTTTTTAAAAAAATTATAAACAACATTTTTATGTTCTGATTGACAATTACAGAAACTAACTGAATAAAGTGACTTCTTGATGAGGTCGTCAGGCACTGAGGCATAGGCATGTCAAGATTCATGACCATAACGCAATGGAAATAACTCTATTAAAAATTTGAAAAATATAAATAAATAAATAATGAAGAATATGATTTTAAATTATAACATGACAGTTCATCATAATCTTACTATATAAGGTCGACCACATGAATCCTTTTCTTTTATATATTTTTATCTATACTCAATTTCAATTAAATTACATAAATTTAAATCTTTTCTTGTAATTCTTAATTGAGTAGTTTTAGACATTTTTCTATTTTTTAAAATTTCTTTTACACTAATTAACCTTCGTTTCTTGATTGATACATCTTTTAACCTCTTAAGGATGTGATCAATTTACTTAAGCCGATTTTCTTTTATCTTCAATTAACATAACTCTTACTTTATTTCTAATAAAATCATTTTTTAACTAATCCCTTGTAATATCGTCACTCACCTATTTAAGTATTCAGATATTTGCAATACTAATTTTTGCAAATGATCATGCTTTATATTTGAATTATAAAGTATACTCAAACAAATAACAATTTCATAGAATTTTCTTTTTAACTTTAATGGTATCCTCCTATCACATAATACTTAAGAAAAATTTATTTAATTCATCTATCCTACTTTAATCCTATAAATAACGTCATCTATAATTTTTCCATTGTTAATTATAATAGTTCATAAATATTTAAAAATCTTACTTTTATAAATCACATGACCATTTAATTGTATTCATTCATCATTATTCCCATTTTTATTAAATGTATACTTCATATATTCAATTTTTGGTCCACACAATCTAAATCATTTAGACCAAAAAGTATATCTCTGTGATCCTAACTCATTTTTGTCCTACTTTCATCAACTAAAACATATCAATAAATAGCATATACCAAGATATTTCTACTTGAATTTCCTTAGTTATTTCATTTACAACTGTAAGAATGGGATTTGGGAAATAATAATATGTTTTTTCGTCATTAAGAAAATTGACAGTGGCAATGACAACAAGATGACCAAAGGAATGATGACTAGAAAGAATGGTGAATGCCGCAAAGTAGAACCTTATCCAGATAGAGGTCCCAACAACTGATGGTCACTCATCTCAATGGGCAAGGGTGGCGAGAAGACCAATCGAAGAGCAAATCATCAGCAACAGAGGGGAATAGGGTTGATGACGGTAATTAAGGTTTGGGAAAGGCTCTAATACTATCTTAGAATGAGATTTGAGAAATAACGATATGTTTTTTCATTATTAGGAAAATTGTACATGTATATACAAGATACATGGGCCTATTGGACCAACTACACAATACTCACTAATTATAACGATTACATTCTAACAATAGCTAAAACAAGCAAATATAAATAGAACCCTTAATGTAAACTTATGTTTATTAGAAATTTCTTAATTTCTCCTTATATAACATTAGTAATTACTCTTTCCCACATATCTTTTATAATATTAGTATATCCTATAGATATTCCTTTTTCAATGAATAAAGTGGACTACAACACCTTGCCCCACCCTTCCCCCTTGTGCACCATTGGATTTGCTAATAGTGCATCGAACAACCTACAACCCTCTCACCCCCCTGCCACTAGATGTCTGCTCGTGCACCCCCCCCCCCCCCTTTCATTATAGGGGCATATGGAAGTTCAAAGGAGGGCAAGGGGCAACGTGTGCATGCGAATGGCCGATGGCAGGAGCAATGAGGCAAGGGAGCAAGAGGGTTGCAAACCATTCAATGCACTAGTGACTAATCTAGCAGTGCACAAAGGGGGTTGGGGTGGGGCACCTACTCTTTTTCAATACTCACAATAATAACTTTTTAGGTACTTTATCATAAGTTTTTTTTAAATCAATCAAAATACATGCGAGGGTTCCTTTTCTTCAACTTTAAAATTTTTTATTAGTAATCTAAGTAAATGAATAGCTTTCATTATTAACCTATTCAATATAAATCCAAATTGATTTTCTATGATTTTAGTTATATGCCATAGTTTTTGTTTAATTATTATTTCTCACAATTTGATGGTATGACTCATTAACTTAATATCATAATAATCATTACAATTTTTAATGTAATAGAGAGGAAAATTTTACCCTATATAAGTCAAGCAAATGGTTAAAAGAACTACCACATTTTCTATCCCAAAACATGATCATTTGAGAATACTTCTAACAAAATGCTAATCTCTCATTAATCAACTAAATATGAAAGAACCTAAATAAGGTATCGAGATGTGAGAATCCCATGATCAAATCACAATGAACATATGTAGGTAAGTTAGTGTTCAAGAAATACAAAATAAGAAATACAGTACCTGATGTCAAATGTAAATTTGTAATGTAATGTAAATCATAGAAACCAATATTTATCAGCTTTTAGTCCAATGAAGATAGTGAAAACTAGTTGAAATAGATGTGGAAGTAAAATGAGAATGTAAATATGGTCTGTGGTCATCCAACTTAAAATCAATTATGAGTGGAGAGATCCATTTGTATATTGATCCATATTTTATTTTACATTCTGTCCATGTGGGACTATTCCATCAGCCCATATGTGCAAATTGGAAGATGCTGTAATTTAAAATCTTAGTGAATTCTTTTCCCATTATTTCATACAAAAGCTTAAACTATCAAAACTGGCAAAAGAGCCAAAAAATTGCCCACCTATGTGTCCTTCAGCAGCACAGTTTGGTGACTAATATCACAGCAAACATCATAAGCAAACTAATTTTTATGGTTCATACTTGACACACTTGACAGAATTCTTTTTAAAACATTGGACGACAGTATGGGATGTTTAATTTCATTCCACAAAATGTTGAAAATGTCCTATTACTGAGATACCCATTTGAAAATATTCCATACGCATTATGGTACAAGGAAAACAGAAGCACAGAGATAACATAAAGTACCTCTACCACCTCTCCCTCGAGTTCTATGCCCTCTTCCCCTAGATGGATATGGCATATCTGATATCAAAAAAGTTGATTAGCCAATATTTATCAAAACAATCATGATGAAGAATATGCCCATGAAATAACATCTGAAACATCTAAGGAAAGATGTAAAGAATAGCTTGCTACCTTCTTCAAATTCAGGCCCCATTATTGGTTTCACCTGATCAACTGGTATGGGTAATTGGTATCTGGATTTAAAGAAAACAGAACTATAAGGACTAAAGGATGAGGATAGTTGACTGAATAACGCAAACTAATTAACTATAAAATAATCAAGCATGCATTCCAAAGGCAATAAATCAACCTTTTTCATCATTAGTTCCAGACAGGATCCACCCAATCATAAAACCAAGTAAATATCTCTGCAAGCCCTCCATATCATAGATGAAACATAACATTCTCGTTTTTAGAAAAACATCCATACACGTACATTTCATTCAGACTTTCTTAAAATTTACACCACATTTGGTGCATATATCATCTTTGAAAAGCTCCAATCCTTGATTCTCTACTTACCATAGACTTAGAGTTCAAACCACGATTTTTGCTATTTTATTTCCTAAATTTAATAAATTTCATGCAATACTGTTTTGAAGATTGGATCCCTAGGTAGTAACCAAAAATTTTGGTTTCAATCAGATAAAAGCCATAGCATTACATAAGTGAATCCTGAACAATTTCTAAAAAATGTGGATCAGTGGAACAACTAGAAAATGGAATCAATTAATTTTCATAAGAACAATTATGAAATGTTATTCACAACAGATGTCACATCAAATATAACAAAGAAATGATAACACATTTGCTAATGTTCTAATAAAAGCTAATTAAGGCATTAACAATGTTCAAAAACTCACCCTGAGGAAGAAGTATCCAACTCTGTCTTTGACAAAGTTATTGTAATCATTGAAACATGGCGAGTAGTCTCTACACTGGAAAAAAAAAAATCAAACGCACATGCTGAACAAAACCAACTATATAATGTAACAGAATAAATTGAGTAAAACAAGATAAGCCGAGCATTTAATGCTCCTACGGATGCAAGCCTTCTTCCAAGGGCTCCCACACGTCAGTTATGTCAGCAGAGGCTATCGAAGTGTTCTGATGTAGACCAGCAATCCTTCCCTACAAATGTGAAAGTTTAACAAACAATATATGATCATATGAAACATTGTCCAAATAACTCTATAATTCTTATACTTTCCATGAAGTATCAGGAAAATGCAATTACATTTTTGGAATACATACCTTGATTAATTCTGCTAGCATAACGGTTTTGCTGATAGCCCTTCCCATGGCTCTGAGAACAATTTCATTGGAGCCCTTGTCCTAATACCATGGGTAAAGAAATAAAGAACATTTCAAGGAAAGTCCTCACAGATATATTCATACAAACTTCAAACTTAGTGCAAAAAATATAAGAATATTATAGACATAACTGAACATAAGAAACAAAATAATAACTAAAATGGATTCTGGAATGGGAGTGAAATTGCACAAATAACTAAAATGGACAGATCAGAATTGGAATCAAGGAAATGAACCGTTTGCATGGGTGTAAAAAAATACCCTGGATTCTGGAATGGATCCCAAACAGACCGGGCAAGTCTAACAAACATAAACTACACCCATCTATGTGTCCAGGTATGCACTGCCACCCACTAACTCAAGAAACTGATCACCGGTTGCAATTTTGTAGGGAAGCTTCTCAAATATCACCTCCTCCACGCCCTTCTTGCAGAAATTCAGCCTTCGGGTGGCAGGTCCCACTCCACCTCAATGGATGGTAGGAGCAGAATCTCAAATAAGCACACACAATCTCTGGAAGTGGTGTAGAGCCCATCCTATGGATACATTTGAAATGACGAGTGGGAACTTAACTATATTCCCCTGTGGATAAATTTGAACTGATGATGAGCAGGAAGTTGACTAGATGGCTTTTACATGAAGAATGGAGGATGAATACGGTTTCAGCATGAAAGTGTTTGTTTGCAAGCTACAACAAAAATGCAATTACTCCTAACTCCTAGAAAGACAATGAAACCTAGAGCCTTTTGACAGGTGGAACCAGCACTCCATCGAATATTTGGCCACAGTTGGCATGGCCAACCGGCCAAGTTCTTGCTTCTCAGATTCTACTCCTTTGCTGGAGCAGATTCCCCTTACTAAGCAAACATTTGAGGAGCGAATTCTCATTGGAATCTAATAGAACAACGAGAGTCAAGGGAGAACATTGGATGGTAGGATTTGAATCTTGAGAAGCACTCTTCCATCAATTGTCTTCTCTTGAAATTTAATATTCTTGGCATAAGAAAACAAGAATGCCCTTAAGAAATAAATTTAACCAAATAAAAAGGCCACCAAAAGATAAGCCTTTTGATACTTATCAATTCCTCCCAACAACTCAAACAAAGAGTTATGAGTGAATAGTTGTATACAAGTAGACGCTTACATTGTGTGCAATATTTTCTATTTAGATATTTTCCAGCTTAGTGTGAACCACCATATCAAGTCTCTAGATCTAATCGCATATTATGGAATACAAGAAAAAAATGCACGAATATGATCATTATATATTTCTCATGTTACAGTATAATCGCAATGTACCATGAAATATTTATTGCATGAAATCATGGGAATTTATGAGATTTTCCATGAGAACTAGAGAACCAATCTATGGAAGTCAAAACATCAGCCAACTTCACTAGCATAGGAGTGGAACGATTAGAGCTATGGTAATAAATGGAAAAGCAAGGACTTTTGTATTGTGCGGGCCAATATAGACCTATTGCAAAAGCAGAGAGAAAAGAGAGTCCGCATTGGAAAGAATTGAAAATAACGACATTGCTAGAGATTAAAAACATTTTCCTCTCTTTAGAGCTTCTTAGTAGGATAAGATTGAGTAGAGAAATTTGAAGAAAATAAGTCAACAGATCTTTCTCTAGGGACCATTTATCAAAATATGGATAATATTTGGTATCTTTCCAAAATCCTCCATAATATAGGATATCTAATGCGAAATTTCAATGGAGGCAACACGCCAACTGGTCCAGCACTTGCCCACCTAAATCGGTCCCTTACAGTAACCCAAGGAGCAGAAGCGTCTAGAAGCAGATTCTTTTACTAGATCAGGAGCAAAAGTCATGTATCTGTACAGGACATTAGTCGTCATTGTAAAAAATCCGCTTTAATTTTGCAATTAATATCACAATTTTGGTATAAGATTTTTGGTCTTTATTGATAAGAACCCATGGTTATAGAGAACTTGTATAAAATTATTTTGAATAACTAAGTTTATCATGGAATTATACATATTTGCTACGATTCACCAAGTCACCTTTACAAATATCAATCATAATCCAAGACAAAACTAAAATTTTCTTTTTCTAACCTGTCTATTTTAGCGACAAGTTGCCTTTTTCTAGAAATAGAAATGAACTGCAAAAATCGACAATCTATTATGTATGTATGAAATTATGCTCACGGCTTTCTTAATGCAAACGGCAAATATGATAATATTGCAAGGATAACGATAAAAAACATGCAACATGAAATGACGATAAATAAACTTACAGGTAATCAAGCGCATGCACCACTGCATTAAAAACAACTAGAAAAAAAGAACATGCGGTACAACTCAGACTTAAATCGACCAAATAGATGGAAGACAGATCACAAAAAACATGAATATTCAGCAGAGT
This sequence comes from Cymodocea nodosa, assembly GCA_036874045.1. NCBI lineage: Eukaryota > Viridiplantae > Streptophyta > Magnoliopsida > Alismatales > Cymodoceaceae > Cymodocea > Cymodocea nodosa. The sequence continues at coordinate 708,921 of JAZBRI010000008.1, forward strand.
CACATGATATCAGTGGATATGTTATCATGTTATCTAAGCACAGGCTGGCAATTAAATTGCTGGAAACAAGAGGACAAATCCCAAAAACTTCCACCTCGTGAGTTCACGCGCGTTTTCCGCTGCGTTCGGTAATCCAAACATCGAAACAGAGAACGCTCCAAAATCCAAATCGAATCAATCGGGGGTCAACGTGAAAGTCATTAGACGTCAAAGAAGAGAGGGCTATATAGGAGAGAGAATTGAAAAGCATCTGCACCTGGAGGAGACCGGTGGCGTAGGTAATGTAGTTCCTCGTCCTCCCCTGCGTCGTCACCCTGATCTCGTTCTCGCTTATCGGCGCCTCCTCCCTCGGCTTCTCCACCCTCTGGTACCGATCCATCTGGCAAAACTAACCAGACAACCACCTGAAACAGAAACCCTAAGACCTCCACAGCCCGGCGACGATGATAGCGGAATTCTACGATTTTATCAGAACAGACGCACCTGTCCCTTTGGATTTGCCACGGTCTTATCACGATCTCAGGGGGGCAGAGAGAGAGAGAGAGAAGGGCGTGGGGTTTGGAGGTTTGGTTCCTTGCGCGGGAGGAGCGAAGGGAGGCGGCCGTTGGTTTTGGTGGGCACTAGGATTATATTTTAATGGAACGAAGAAGATATCGTTGAGTATTGGGAGGGCGGTGGGGTTGTCGTCGTCTACCTGACGGTACGACAAACTTTGAGAATCACGACGTGTTGGATGGAAATATATTAATTAATTATATATTTTTTTATATATTATATTTTTTATTTCCAAAATTTATATCTTAAAATAACTATAAATATAAAACACCTTTATTTTTAGTCAATTAAATTATTATCGTTTGTTTAATTGATTCTATATTTTTTTGATAAATAGTTGATTCTACATATTAAAAAGTAAATTATTCATGTTTGAAGACTGATGCACGCCTTAACCATTAAGGTAGAATAGAACATAAAAATATCGGAGAGAATAAAGTAGAGTATAAATGAAGAAGACGTGAGGAAGAGAAGATTTGTGATAAATTAGTCACATGAAATGTTGGTCTTCTTTCTAAAAAAAAAACATTGTTCAAGGTATTTAAATTTGTAAAAAAATCTATTTATGCATTTGAAATTTAAATTTTAATAAAATTTAAATTTTATAAAATTTGACAAAAATAAAATTTAAAATTCAAATATCTGTATACATTCAGAAATTTGACAAAAATTAAAAATTAGAAATTTATGTTGAATATAATTGAATAAAATTGATTTTTAATAAATTAAAATAACATTAATTAATTAATTACATTAATTAAATATATATCATTTATCAAAACCAATTATATGCAAAAATATAAATATATATATCTATATGTATTTCATGATTATTCTTGAGATCAAAAAATTTAAAAATATGATAAAATCTTAGTTAAAATCAATATTACATATTTAAATTCAAAAAGATTCTGAATTCAGAACTAGAAAAGAAATTTTCTAAAATTTAACTAAAGATGAAATTCATTTTCCATCTATCCATGCACAGACTCTAAATATAAAATACACCAAATATAATGCCCTTCCTTCTCAGATTCCAACGCCGACCGACAACAACAAATTATATTGATTCATATATACACCGTAAGATGACCGATAACAAACCACACACATGTATCATCCGAATCTAAAATGCATGAATCTAAGAAAAACAATTTGCCTGCCCTTTGTTGGCAATGTCTTCGTTGGTTTCCAATGTAGCTTCGTGAGTTGAGAATGTTCACAGACGGTGGTAATACATGTGTTGATCATACACGTCAAGGAAACTGGTCCATTATTACCTTCAAATTCGACAACTCTGAAAAAGAAGTAAATAAGGATGCATTTCACTTGTTTTCACGACTCAAGCCTAGCTTTTACATGGATTAGATGACATGGAAAAATATTACCTGAAACATCCTCATATGTATTAAGTTAACCTCTTCGGTCCAACCGTTTGGCATGGTGTTTCTAGAGGAGCAACCATTTGTGGCATCGTCATCCCTCCCGAAACAATGATCTCTGTTTTGGACGGTGAACATGAAAGCAAAACTGTAACAGTGTTTCTGATTTTCCAATGAGAAGTGATATAGCTTGTGAAATTCTTTATTTTGATCAAAAGCAGAGACGGTTCCTTTGTTATTTTAGTGTCTGAGTTAAAGCATTATTTCACTCGCCCGTGAAGCACAGGATGTGTCACTTCTATTTATTTCTATTTTCCACGCATAACAGGAATTACATCCCTAAAAGAGACCATCCACTTATGGTAAAACACAAAGACATGATCGACGTAAAATACATGGTACTATACGGCGCCCAAGGAAGAGCATGCAATATCATAACTCTTATTTCTACACTTGAATGAAACTTAAGATGAAAACTAAAAAGGTAATTTTTTGAAAAATAGGCAAAAGGAAAAAAAAGCACTGCTTTGGTGAGTCGAATAATGGTTTCAGGCTGAATTCAATTGCAATATTTGTTCAAAGAATAAGAATCTATGTCCAAAAAGAACTGGAAAAGATAAAAGTACCATACCTATGCCTTCTCGAATGGACATGTTGGGTCTTATAATTTCCTCGGAGTTGACTAAAAGTATATCCCCTATATAGAGATGATTTGTAGGAACATAGACACTACACAGTTCCTCGTCACCTTCATCAGTCTACAATGCAATCAACAATTACTTTCGGTAAGATTAAGAAATTCATACTTTCAAATAAGCTTTGAAATAATTCCCCTCTAAGCATAATGATAAAAAGATGTAACGACAGGAATCAGTTAAAATGATACATTTGGAATTACATAGAACAGACCATGAATGTCATTATTAATGTATTGTTAGCGTGGAAAATCATTTATCTACTTCATGTTTACCTGTAGAATAACAGATGACGTGATGAAACCAAACGCATATTCACCAACACGTGGGTGACGAATTATTGCAATCTCTTTGAAAGCTGTTGTGTTTTGGTCTGTCAAGAATGAAGATTGAACAAAAGTTAGGTTCACATTCACACAATGAACAGGAGTTACTTGTCAATGGTCCTGAAAATCTCATAAGAAATGGCTGTATTTGATTTGGCATAGGTCAAGGTAATCCTTCGATAAAATGGATATCATAAAAAAAAAAAAAAGGAATACCCAAAGATTGTAATTGACTGAAATTCACTATGATGGACCAAAGCAAAGAAAGTAACAAGAAGCCTAAATTTATTCTAGCTAATTGAGCATCTTCTATTGATAAACGAAATTGGATTTCAAAAATGCCAAAATATACGAGTGAATTTCACGCTCCATATATTAAGAAACACTGTCCCATATAGACTCAGTCCGCATTCCCTTAAAGGTGTTTGCACTAAGAAAAACAAAGCAAAGGAGAATTTGTATTCAAAGAGAAATCAAAAAAAAACCCACAAAATTTTATTTTCCTTTTGTTTGACTCCAACATAATTTTTTTGCATGTGTAAAACTTAAAGGAAAATATTATTCATTTATTTCCACATGTTCAAACTGCCTAGTGACAGAACAAAGCATATATATGAAATGAGTTATGGAACCATCAAAACAAAAGTACACTTCCATAATTCTTACATTCTTTGAGAATCAATCATTTTTCGTTCAAGAAAAAATGATAAAGGATTCCATTCACAATTTATCAAAACGATTAAGATATTAATACCAGATGAAATGGCAGTGCTGATTTGCTTTGAGGCGGAATAAATATGCCTCACAAAGGGCATTCTTTTTATAAGCCATTCACCAAGCGACAAAATAGTAGCACCAACCCAAGATGAAACAAATATTCCAACAAAAAACACAAAGAGTAATGATGTCAAAAATCCAAGTCCTGCAGCATGGAACAAAAAAGAAGAGGCGTGACATCAAGATGTGATGACAGGAGAAAAGTGCTAACAGAAATTCATCCAGTCACATCACTTTATGGAACCTTGTATTAATTGACGATTCAAATTCCTGAAATTCGCATGATAAATTGTATGTGATATCGGCCAAGTGGGTAATACAATATGCAAAGCCAAATATCTCACATTAGATGAATACCTTAATTTTGCATGAAACAGATAAGTTGTTGGAAACAGGATTGAAATTTCAAACAAGAATGCTGTTGGCATTCAATGAATGGATGCCACACTATGAATGGGTCGTGGAAGTCACTGATCTGTCTACACAATCTTGAAGAGTTTGTCAAATTTTTGGAAGATTTGATCCGATAGGAATAAAGGCAGAGCTGACAAGGTTAGGAGGAAGATGCGGCATATCATCCCTCATGCTATTTAGTGATGCAGGTGATTAGAGAGGAGCAACATGGTTTTCCATAATTTGGCCCACGATTTGGCATACATCAAAAACAAGGTTGTTGGCTGTACTGTGGATGGGTAAAGGGGATGGAGGAAAAATCATGTGCTCTCCAATGATGCAATATCGACTTGGCTCAATCCTCTCCTGGCCATTTAAGGGACGGTTGTTCTGGGTCAAGTGTCTGCTTTTTCTCTCTTTTGGCAGTGCTGGTGTTTCTACCTTTGGTTTATCCTTTCCTTTTGCTTCTCCCTAAGAACCCCCGACTTGTTTTTCTCTTTTTTTTTCATGGTCTGCCTACAGCTTCTGTAGGCCTCTTTGTTTTTCTCAAAATTTAATTTTATCTTGCTGCAGTTCAAAAACAATTACAAATAAGAATGCAATTTTATAAAATACTTGCTTACATAAATGGTTTAGTGCAGGATTTGGATTGCACTTCTGAAAGCCTAACTAGATAACAATTCTAATAACTGAACACTATATTATCCTACAAGTAGGACACTGTCATCAAGGCACCTAGGCGCTGACCAGGCACCTAGGCTTGATCTTGTCATGCTTGGGCTGCTATATATATATATATATATCAAAACCACAACTCCCTACCTTATGTCCCCTTATTCCCACTTGGTTGTGTGGATTCATCTCCATGTTGGCTCAGGCTATCCATCTCAACTACAATGGATGGTTTGGTGTTGTGGTCCTTGCACCTGTGTATGGTTGCCTCTGGCAAGGTTTCATTGCTACTTCCAAGGCCTGTGATGGTGATGGCTAAGGTCAGATCATTACCTTCCTCTTGGAGATCAACCTTGTCCTAGTTGTCGTGAAGGTAACATTGATGGAAGGACTGGCAGGGGACCCCTGTAGTATCTTCAGAACCATTTTGATGTTACCTTAAGAATATTTGTATATTTCAATGTTATTTAGAAAAAAACAGAGCTAAAAGTATATGTAATTACCATTAAATATTTATAAATAGGTACAATATATACATAAAAAGTAAAAAAACATATGAGCGCCTGGGCATCACCTTAATAACCATGGTAGGACATCAAGATTACAAATTACCAAATATGTCAATGCCCAGTTTGGCATACAAAGGACTGAAGAAGGCATCTATGAACTGAATAAGCCACCATGTAATAAAGAATGTAACCGCAACAGGAAAAAGAACTACACTGCGAAACATCAGAAAAGATAGTTAAAATTTTCATTAACATATATCTTATTAATCTATGAAGAATGGAATGGTACAAACCATCCAGTCATAAACTTCTTGGACACCCAGCTCTGAAGAACAACACAACATGCCTACAAAGCAGCAATAAACAAACCTCTAAGCAATCATACAAATATACATGATAAAAATTTATGTCACTGCAAAGATCAAAAATTACATTTAGCAAGAAAATTTCAGTAAAGCCCCAACATAGAAAAAGAAAACAGATGCAATTTTGTATTTCAAGTGTTTCTATTCGTACTAATAAATGACAAAAAAACCAGATTCAACTTTGTGAGATGGCATGATTAACCAAGTATGGCAAATTTTTAAGGGCCATAGGCAAGACAGCTGAACAGCATGAAAATATGGTAGTTGTCAGTTGCACAACAAGCATGTCTTGATCTTAAAAAAAGCACGTCTTTTGTTGAACATATTTTATATTTGATGAATTAAGTATGTTCATGTTTAAACCTACCGTAACACTTAAATTTTTGAGTGCTTAATTTCAAGTAAGTCCAAACTCACAAGTCTCAAGGGGGGGATGATTGGATCGTGCTGGACACCTCAACTAACCCCATCAGACAATGCCAGCACACAAGCTTTGTTGTGAATATGCATGCTGTTCCATAGATTTTTCCAACATAATCTGCTTTGTTGTGAATATTTACATAAATTCGAGTCCATTCCGAACCTAAAGTTGGGGAAGGAATGTCCAGACGAACAATTCTTTTAAATAGTGATGCAAACATCAATATCTTCGCTAGATTCTTTGGAATCTCGATACCGTGTTGTTTGCATGGATAACATTTATTCTTTAACCAAAATAGGAATACCGACCAACCTAGAGTACTTGATAAGACCGAACCACAAAAATAGGCCATCTTTCCGGAAAGTACTTCCTTTACCGGTAAACACGCCAAACAAAGGATTTCAAATACCAAAACTTCGTGACTCGGTAAACCAGAGCATGGACACTTTAACATTCTAAACAAAAATTGAGTAATCGCTACAAGAAAATCTGCAAATATAACTCCACCACCAATCCTATTGATTTCTCGTCTCACAATAAAAAAAGATTCTGATTTCATCAACAATCCTCGGGAAAAAAAACACTACTATTACTACTACTAGAACCACAAACGAAGAACGAATGCTACACTCTAAATCCATCGAGCCAAGACAGATATTCCAAGAAGAAACGAAAAGTAAAAAATCTGTAGAATGACCAGATCGAACGACGGCGGGGGGAAATTGGCTACGGAGTAAGAAACGGGACGTGGGAGGGAGACGCACCTTGCGGGTGGAAGAGTGGGAGGGACTCGGGAGAGCCTTTGCGGGATCCTCGGGGTCGACAGGCTCAGCGCCGGCGGTGCCACTACAGCCGTGACTGAGCGGAACGGAAGGAGACGAGTCCCTATCCTCCGCCATGCCACTGGAATCGAGGGAGACAGCGGAGAAGAAGCAACAAGGAAAGCTTGATGGAACAACGGGTGGACTGACTAGTGTCTGGAAATGAAATGCTCAATTTTACTTTCTAGCAAAAAAATTGCTATTAATTTATTATTATCGATTATTTTTTACGGAATTTTTTATTACTTAGTACTGGAAGACAGTTACACGTCCAGGTTCAAATACTTCCCCTTCCACGATAAGAAGAGAAGAAATTAAAACCTCCTGAGCCATAAAAGTAAATTTTACATCAAATTTAAAGTAAAAACATCGTAAATGTCAAAAAATCAACAGCTAATTACTAAGACGAAATTTTAAGATAAGATAAGTACGTATGAAATTTTAAATGGATGGATCTGGGAGAGAACGAGGAAAGAGGAAAGATAACATAGAAAACGATATATTTATCTTATTCGTTTTAAATTATTTTATCTATACTTAAATATTTCTTTTCCAAGTTAGACAAAAGCATCTCCATTATTTTATTTTTTTTTTAAATGATCAAAACATACGAAGGCCCTAAAGATCTTAAATATTGCAAGAAGAAAACTGCATGATACAAATCGATATCGGTAAACCGCTCTTTGGAACTTCGACTAGGGCCCGTGTGGGCATCCATTTCATCGGCCCACATAAGAATATGTCGAAATACCATAATTTTCTGATGACTTGTTATAACTTTTTTTTTCTATCATTTTCAATATATATTTTTTTTCTATTACTTTCTCACTTTTTAAATACACGAACAAAACCTTAACTGATCTCATTTGCCCGTTTGTCGAAGCTCACTTGGTCGAACCCTTTCGCCTCCACGTGCCGTTGCCTCGTCGATCCGAATCGTAGATGTCGTCCATGGACTCCCCCTACTCGCCGATCAGAATCGCAGCAGACCACCTCCATCGTAAATTGGGTGGGTAAATCTCGCATCCGTCGTGGGCGTCGCCTCCGTTACTTCGTAGAGCTACCCGCACCAGTCAATACGCTGCTCCAGTGATGTTCGGAGAAATCGCGCAGCTACACCGAGGCTTGCATCGTCCCATGTTTCAGAAAGATGAAGTTGGTTGGTTAAGTGTCATTCAAATCTTCGTTCAACCTTCACCTCCAAAACACACATCCTACGATTTTTACATACTCGTCGATTATTGACGCACACCTTCGACCGGCATCCACCATGGGAAGTTGACGATCGACGGTGAGACTCCCTTCCCCTTCCCTTGTTCTTCCTTTGTTTCACGAGAATTAGTTCGTTTGTTATGTATTATTTTTCACCAAGTGAAGTTCGATGATCATGTTCGCATGTCCATAAATACGATGGGCGAAGGTTTTCTTTCACCCTTTTTGGTAAGTTGTCTTAATATTACATCTTATCCCTCTCGTGTTGATGAATTTATATTTCCATCAACTCTATGTTCATATTGACGTCGAGCTTGGTCCCTTTAAACCTTCTCTTTTATCATCTTGAATCATTTCTTAAAGTAACCATTTAAGTTATCATCCTCAATTAACTAACTGTACAATATTTAGGTATCCTAGAACCTTTTCATTACATCTATTCAAGATAACTTTAACATGTTAGATCATAAAAAATCAACCATACAAATTATAATCTATCATCTTAAAGTCTTAAAATTCATATCTTATCATCTTAAATCTAAAAATCATATTTTATTATTTTTTTCATCATAAATCTTAAAATCATACTTTATCATCTTAAACTATAAAAATCACATTTCATCATTTTTAATTATAAAAACCACATTTCATCATCTCAAACCATAAAAATCATATTTTACCACCTTAAACCACAAAGATCATAATTTATCATCATAAATTATAACAATCATATTTTATCGTGTACATATATAATATAAGAATATGTCGTTATGTATGCAATGTTACTGTAACATTAGATGAACTTACCGTCTATATTTTCTATTATTAAATGAAGTTAGTTACCTATCTTGTCATTAGCTTTATATTTGGTAGTCACTACATTATGCAATATGATAAATTATAAGATTACCTATTTATTATAATCAATAGTAATTATAAAAGTACCGATAAATAAATATGTTCTATATTATTAATATTATAAGACTATATGTATTATCATATATATCAATATACTTATCAATACTAACACTAATATATATGTTAATATATTATATATATATATACATATAAATATAAACAAATGCATTAACATTAATATATGTAGTATTAAGACTACCATACTAATTAACATATTATTAGTTAAGATTAATATATGTAATATATTAATTATCGTATCGTTAAAATGTATTGATATTAATTATAAAATTATTAATACATACATATAGATTAATTACTACTACTACTACTACTACTACTAATTGCTTATTATATATACTAATAACATATTAATTTATAATACCTTGAAGATAAAGTTGGGAAAAAAAACTGAAACTCTTATTAAACATTATTTTGGATCTATTATTTTAAATTACAGTTACAATACCGTTTTAGAAAAATCTGAAAGTTGAAATGAACCAAATCCAATGCATCCTTATCTTAAATTGGACGGACCACGAATCTTTGATTTTTTTTTATTTTTTATTTTCTCAATGCAACTTGATTTTCCAAATAAAAACACAAGTAACATCAGCAACAGCGACGCCGGCCCTCTTTTTCCTTCTTTCCTTCGGGGGAATCCGATTCAGCGCCGTTCACGTCAGTATCGAGCACGCGTATATTGGCTGTCATGCAACGCAAAAACGAGAAGCATGAAGCGTGTTGTACGTGGATGAGATGGGACGGGAAGCATGAAGCGTGGACACGTACATTCATCGTCCGCGAGAAACGTGACGACCACTACGCATGCGATGACGATGATCGCGATCCATTAATTCTTCGGATGCCGACAAACATGAATCATCATCCTCTGGTGTTTCCCGCGGTTTGACTGTTTATCTTTTAATGTTTATCTGAAAGAAGAAGAAGAAGAAGAAGAAGAAGAAGAAGAAGAAGAACAGAGTCCAAGTCACACCGGCGAAGGCGGAGATTTTCCGAAAATTGCTAAACGCCGACTGCGGACTGGTTCACTGCCACCCCATCTCTAGGATGATTTTGGCTGTCGTATTTAATTTCACGAGGGCACGGAGCTTCTGCATGTTGTTCTCGACTGGTCAAAACGTCTCTTTTTGCTCGTCGTCAATGTTCGAAGGCATTGAACACGATCCAACCACCACCGCTAAGCTGGCGGGATAAGGGCGTGTCGCTGGTTTTCTTTTGGAAAAAGGCGGCATTTGATTTTCGTCAGTCAAAGTCAAATTAGATGATATCAATTTATCGGTATAAATTAAGGAGAAAAAAAATTAAGATTTTTCTATATATTTCAAATTACAGACACCAATTTATCGGTATGCGATATTGTACACACGATATCGTAAAAATTATTATAGAAAATTGTTAATTAGATGATATCTATAATACCATACATATTAAGAAAATGGGACAGAAAAGGAATGTAACGGATCATTACCTGTGATCTATTTGAAATTATATATCCTTCCAAAGTCCAATATCCTCGAATTACGTCTCTCTCACTCTTTGAATTTTAGTTGCCTTACGTCTTATTCTTTACCCTCTAAATTACATATTACACGATTTTCATGTATATCTTCTTAGTGATTAGTATTTTGCCATAAACAATTCTTCTACCATTTTTTTGGTCTATTATAAGAAAAGGCGCTTTCCACTAGTTCTATTATAAGTAAATTGAGGTATTCTATTCAAACTTCTTAGGTACAAATAAGGGAACTAGACATTCACGAACATGCAGTAGGATGGTATACGTAAGTTCAATTTTTTAGTCCATTGCAAGGGAAGATAGAAGAAACGATACTACTACTACTACTATTTTTTGAATCAATCATTTAAAAAGGTGATCTTCACTGGTTCCATTACAAGGAATGACGTCTACGACCACTTTTTTAATCAATCATTTAAAAATGTGATCTTCACTGGTTCCATTACAAGGAAAGAGGTATTCCATTCAAACTCAAACAGACTACTTGGATACAAATAAGGTAGAAATTCACAAACAGTGGGGTCATCGCACATTCAATTGTTTACTTCTTCGTTTTGAGAGAAGAAGAAACAGTGCTACAACTATTTGAATCTATCATTTGAAAAAGGCGCTCTTCACTAGTTCCATTTTTAGGAAAGAGGTATTCTATTCAAACTCACTCAAACAAACTCCTATGGATACAAATAAGATAAAAATTGTATAGTTGAATGGTGGTGGAATATCTCTCCTCTGAACCTATGGATGCATGTTCAAATCCAGATGAGTTTGAACACATGAAGAAACCACAAAAACAAATAATTAAGGTGAAAAATTTGATAAACGATATGACCATACATTCAATTTTTTACTTCGTTAACTGAGGGAATAGGTCCCAACGTTGGAGCCATGCAAAAATACTCTCATTGTCAAAAAAACAGGGTAGAACTTCACCTTCAGATGCACAAGTGTAAGGAAATCAATTATAGATAACCAACTCGGTTCGTAGAATTGCATATTTATAACGTAATTTTTTCGATATTCAAATTTTATGTATACATCTTCTCATTGATAAAATCAATGCTTTATATATGTTCGCGTTATTCTTATCATAGGGAATAATATTGTTTCTTCATGTCATCGTCAACAAATTTATGTTTTTCACCATTTAATTGCCTCACATGTATAAGAATCGATAAAACATATGCAATAATCAAAAGGAAAAGGATCTGTGATGCTAAGAACATATCTGTGTTTTATTATTACAATTCCTACAAGAGCAAGCCACGTAAATTGATGAAGCAACAAAAATATAGGAAGTGATGGAGGGTAGTGAAAAAACAGCAATGAAGAGACAAACCAAACCAATCTGTCGTTAGCTGGAGGAACGCGGTGGTAGCCCACCGGAGGCGAACCAAGTCGGCGGCGAAAAACTGGATGACCCACCACTAGTTGTATCGAAGTTCGCCGGCGGCCGGAGATGGCTAATTGACTGCTGTTCTGTGCTGGGCAGCGAACCAGAGGACGCAGAAGGAGAAGATGAAGAGGCAGAGATGCCGAGCGTCCTTGAAGTCGAATAAAGCTGGTCGAGAAGAGTCGTCTCTTGTCTGTCGTTGGAGCTTTGCAGCAACCTGGAGTACTCCAAGTAGTCTCTGGTTTCGGGACCTTCGAACATTCCCAACGGTGACGTCGCCGACGTGGTTGATGGAGGAAAGTGAGTTGGGCGACGGGACGTGGTCGGAGCTGGGTCCGGAGGCCGTCGTAATAAGCGAGCGTTCTCGGGGAAATTCAGCTTCGCCCTGCTGCCGCGGAATCGGAGCGCGGCCTCGTCGTAGGCACGAGCAGCTGCCTCGGCCGTCTGGAACGTGCCGAGCCACACCCGAGCCGCCTTGTGGGGGTCTCTGATCTCTGCCGCCCACTTCCCCCACGGCCGCCGGCGGACTCCCCGGTATCTTCGCATCGTCGTCGTAGGGTCCACCTGGTCTTGGTACGGCGAGGGTGACGACTGCTCTCCTGCCATGGTGGCGGATCGCACTTGGGTGCTTCTGTTCTCGGATGACGACGCTGATGCGGATGCCGTGCCTGACGAGTATAAAAAAGGAGAACAAGACACGTGGAAATCAGTACCAGCACGAAAATTATTTAATCACGAGGTGGTCATCAAAACACCAAGGTGTGTTTTAGTGTTTGTGTGCGTGTAGTTTTTGTTTTAAAGGTAGAACGGTGCCACGTTGGTGGTTCTCCGATAAGATCATCAGTCTTAAGATGGAAGCTGATGGATTTTATTTTTTACGAATACTATTATTTATGACTGATTAAATGATATCAGTAGTACAAAGCATATCGTGTTAGATATTTTTATTTACAACAATAGTATTATTATTCGAATATAATTTTTCGTGGATGATCGATGATGCGGGTACGACGAAGAAACATGGCAAAATGATTTTGTTATTCCGTGTTTATCTAATCCCACGACCGCTTCAATGTAGGGTGACGACGTCACCTTCCTTCTAGAAGAAGCAACGTGGAATTTTCCTCGGCAAGGAAGAACATATTCGAAGCGATCAAATCAGGTGATCGAGCAAATGAAACTTTCAACTAAAAATTTAAATTAATCAAGAGTGAAAACATCTATTCTTTGTTACGCGCGTGTATATATATAAGCTCATCATCTCACTAAAAATTAAATTAACTCTGTTACTTGGGCAACCTTTTGCTAATTCCCTCCTCCTCTGCATTTAAATTACCCAACAAACTATATATCAATTCAAATTTTCTTTTCTTTTTTTCGTTTTCACTGTCACATTTTTTTTTTGTATATTTTCTATAAATTGATTTATGCTTAGAAAGTTTAACAAATTATAAGTACTGATATATGATTCATGTAAATCTGTCAAATGAATAAATATATTTAGAAGCTTTTCATAAATTAATTAGTTCTTTGGTATATGTTTGTTTTAAGTTAAAATTCAAATAAATTTAAAAATAACTATACTTATTAATGACAGATAATCTCCGGGCATTATAAATTTTTTAAAAATATAAAACTAATTTAATAAATAATTTGTATGTAAAATATATCCTACTTCAAAATAAATTAATGCGGTTATGCGTACAACACACGTGTTTTGACTTACAATGTATTAATATTTTAACGATGAAAACCAAATAACATATCATAAATATTCGTCTTTTACTTCTATCATTGGGACGAGGAGGAGAGAAATTGACGATGACAATCTTCGTTAAGATATATATGATAAATAACGGTGGAACTGAAATGGCAAAAAAACATAACGAAGGGTAAAAGAAAATCGAAATCATGGGCAAAGGTGTTTAAATTTAACCTGCGGCGGGCGAAGGCATCCCCATCTGGACTTCGCCAGGTCCTCCACGGTGGTAGTGATAATACATCGTACCCGACTGCTCTGCCGCGGACTCCTGCCTCTCTCTCTTCCTCGCACCACCAGCGCCCCACGAAACCGAAGGAGAGGACGAAGCATAAGACGGCGCGGCGGGCGCACCAGCAGGTGCAGTATCCCCGGACACGACATGGGTCAGAGCCGTGACAATCGCCGACAACTCCCCTTCTCGTCTGTAGTAGGCAGGGAACATGAAAGCCTCATCCAACATCATCCCCGTAGACGTGGTGGTGGCCTGCTCGCCCTCGTCCACCTCCCCGACGACTGCATCTGCTGGTGGCGCCGGCGACGGCACGGGGTGTCCGGCGGGAAGGTCGTGAGCCGGGGCGGAGGAGGAGGAGGAGGAGTCACTCCTATTAGCCACTTTGACAAAAGAACATGTAATGGTAAACCAGTACCACTTCTACTATTTTCCCAGGAGGAGCGAACCTTCGACACCGGCAAGAGTCAGATTATATATAAATAGAGAGACCCCATCGACGCACATGTAAAAATGCAAAATGTGTACGTTCCGCCGCCTTTGGAACAGTACGCCGACCTTTTTTTTGGTTGATATAAGGCGCGCGGATCACAACGAAAACGATTTGAAGCTTGAGATTACGAACGTATGTGATTCACACCTGAGGTGTTGACTCGATGGCGTGGTGTCGGAGTTGGCAAGAGGGAGATGATGATGACCGGAAGGTGCGTCGAAGCAAGCAGGTGGGAGGTGCTCTTCCCGATGGGGTAGGTGTGAACCAGAGGAAATAAATGGTCGGTGGCGAGAGGACGAGGAAGCATTTGATTTGTATTCGTCATTTACATACAGGTCATACCTTTTTATCGACAACCGCCGGCGGTAGATAGAACCACAAGTGCCACGGTATCTTCAGCGAGAAGGACGACAATTTGGTGCTTCTGAGAATGTTAGCCATCTTTAAAACAAAACAACCGATAAGGTTCTATATGTTTGTAGATGGATGATCGTCCGTGCTTTTATAATATCGATGCTCTTATTTAGATTTTAATTCAAGACCTTATTCGGTGCATGACAACTATCTTACGTTTCTTGTTGTAGGTAACGTATATCTTCATGATTTTAATACTTCGATCCGTTTATTTCAGGATTCCATTTTACAGATTCTTTTTAAGAGTAAACCTTGTAACTTATATTTGTTGAAAGAAATAATCTCAGAAAAAAGTGTTACTTCTCTACCGAGACTGTAAATAAATTCTATGATGGAAATGCAAACTACAAATTACTCTCTTTTATGCAACTTTAGTTTCCTCGATACGAAGCACCGTGATAGGACGGTCGCCGCCAGATTTGTCGACTTGGTCAAGAAGGAGACGCGTCACAATCTCTTGCGTTCCATTTTTTTTAAATTAAAAATATTCGAAAGGGAATATTCCACAATCTCGTCTCCGTCAACGTCATACACCGTCGTGTTAGCCACTTCGGGCACGTAATCAAGACGACGTGCGTCGACGCCTGTCTGCAATTTTTTTTTATTACGAAAGGTAAAGAAGTAGAATTAAAAATCTGCACCAGAGAAAAAGTTTGGATACAAAAAAGTTCCATTAAAAGGAGAACATAATTACGAGACAATAACGAAAACAAAGGGAATACAAGCCAAAATAAGGCATAAGCCGGTTAAATCTAATTTGATTTTTCACTAAAAGGGAGATACAGCATATTGATTTTACTTTTACTTCGATCGTATCATTTTAATAACTTCAACACTTGCACTAGATGCTTATTTTATGATTTGGAATGGTAATCTACGGTAATATTTTTTTGATTTACGAAGATTAAAATTAAGTAACGATTATTTTAGTTTCGTCGCCTTTAATTAACCAAGGTGCGAGAGAGTAATGCACCGAGTACTTTTTGTTAATTTTAAGTAGATGATTTATTCTTTTAAATTGCTGCTACATATATGTGTGTTCAAAAATGTGTACTGGAAAAATACTTTTCAAAAAAGCTATGATAAAATCACTGTTGTAAAAATGGTCCAAGGCTTCATTTGAGACTAATAGTAAGCTTTTTAGATTTTACATCATCACAATTTTTGGCGAAATCATTTTCAAATGCCTTTGAAGCGACCATATATAGATTTTGAAGAGAATTCTATATATTTTGCACAACGTTCAGCAATTTATTATTTGAAAATCAAGAAAAACTTCATTTTTAACGGATTTTGTCGATTCTCTCTTTTAATACAAATTCTGGTAATAAAATTGAGATAGAGTTTAAAAATGTTCGAATAGATTTTATACGGTAACAAAAAAATTTATCATTTTGAAAACAATATGCAATCAGGAATTTATAAAATTTTCATTTAAAAATCATATATATCCAAAAGATATCTGATGGAAGCCTATTTACTTCCATATATTATATACCTATAAGTTATAATTATACATTAAGGAGAGAATGAAGTTAGTTACATGATGAAAATGAAAGTTTTTAAATTTCGGTCATTGAGACATTAGTGTATATCGAAATCCTAAGAAAGAAAAATGAACAATTTTGACTTTTCTTCCTGTTTTCTCGTTTTTAAACCTTCGATTATGGAATTTCTACCTTCTCTTAAAACCTCAGACTTAATGATTTTCAAATTTCACTAGATAAATATATTTTAAAGTTATAATTACATTATATTACTAATAATTTTTTATATACAATTAAGTTTTACTTGATAGATGTTAAATATCTTAATCGATTAAAATATATATTTTTATTTTATTAATATTATTTTACTTTTGAAATTTTAAAATAAATAGTAATATATCAAATATTCGATTTTAAATAGTACACAATTTTTGACTTTTTGAACATTTTATCGTACCTTAATCTTCTAAGGAATTCAAACTTTTTGAACATTTCATTTATGATCATTTTAAATTTTTTATTTTCTTTTCATCTAAATATTCCATTTAACGTTAAGAGACCTTACAAGGAAAAAATAAAAGAAAAAACCTCTTATTTCATTTTTAGAAAAGTAAAAAGACGACGCGTCTGCATTTTTTCTTTACACGATTAAAAAATCATCACGTGATCGATAATATATATATATGTTATACCTCTTCGGATGCATCTGCGTGAGCGGAAATGGTCAGAGAGAGAGAGACAGAGAGAGGGAGAGACGTGCACAACGTGGACAACAAGGAAGGATGTGGTCTTCAATTGGACCACGTAATCCTCTCGCAGAAACATCGCTAATGAAGTTGTCCGTACTTTATTGCAAAAGAGGTGTCGGTACACCTTGGAAATAAATAAAAAAGTGTAAGTAGACACCTGTACATCGACGAAGTTGGAGTAAGAGAACATTTTTGAAATAGTAGTACGAAAGCAAGGGTGCAGAGAGAACGACGTGTCGAGTGATGTGCTGTGGTTGATTAGAAGTTTAAAAAATAAAAAGTGTAGATGGAACCATTACGTAAAGAAATTGCATATTGTGTCGTGTGTAGCGACAATCGACGCTCTGGAATGAGAGGGTCGTAAGTTTTAAATAATTCAGAAACGACATAAAAAAAAAAAAATACATATTTTCAAATAAAAATGTAAAAAAAAATATTTTCCTTTTCTAATTTATTAGGTAAAGATGTATATTCCTGCTGTAAGTCTAAAAATATATAACAACAAAAATCGAAACATAATTTACAGGATTTTATTTAATTTTAAAAATACACGAGTATCCACACACACAAGAAAGTGTTTTCATATATATATATATACATAATTCTACATTTGTCGTTGATATTACAACAACGAAATTATAATCGTCGTTTAAGATTTGAGTTTATCTTGATAAGTATGATTTTTTTATGTCAAAATTGTAAATTACTCGTATAACGCAGCAACTAAATAGATGACATAATATCATAGCCAGAAATAAAGAAACAACAAATATATAAAGACAATTATTATAATATGTTTATCTTTAAATATTCACGTATAAAGACAATAATTACATATAACCTTGTGACAGGACTGAAGTCAACTTACATATTATCATTTACCATCGTATAACAAAATTTGAGGCAATTCACACAATTTACTTCGTCACGTACTATCGTACCATAAAATTTGAGTCATCTAATTCACGTCATACATACTATTTGGTTGTAACTATTCTCCAAGTAAAAATACATATTAATACTTACTTAAAAATACATATTTGCCGAGAAAATGTTGTTTGACATCGATATTAATACTTTTTTATAATAAATATATCAAGAGTCTATTTCTATCTTACAACAAACAAAAAAAGCTATAGATGATTTAACTTTGATATGACATTTAGTAAAACAAAATACACAATTTATGAAAAAAATAGTGATATGATTAAAAAAGCTTCGTTTTAGACACTTACAATAATAAAAAAATATAAAATTTATAAATTAAAAAATATATATATATATATATATATATATATTATTTGTCGTTTATAATTTGGAATGCTATAGTGGAAGTGTCGGAAGCAGCATTAATTTGATCCACATTTTCGGCTGTTGTAGGTACGGTAGCAGCTTCGTCGTCACACTCGTTCAACCCTGGAATTTGAATAAAATTATACAAACATTAATAAATTAAAACAGTTCGGTCCCCCCACTCCCGTGCGTCAATTGTTTGTTGGTCACATGGTTCATGGTTAACTCACCGGAAATGAGAAAACTAGTGGGTTTGGTCTCTGCTCTCTGGGTTGTTAGGTACGTTTGGTCGGTCAAGGGAGAACGTGGGGATTATATTTTTTGTCACCGGGAATCCGAGAGCATAAATTAATCGACGAATCCCGGTGGGTGTGTGATATATCTGAAGGAATTGTGTCTTACTCCAAAATGAATTGTTAAATTAATTTAGAGTTTTATACATGATCAATGAAATATATATGTACACACACACACACGATAAGATGCAAATATAGACGCAATAAAGTAAGCCTGTTGGACGCCCGACATGTGGCGCTTACACAGGTCGTCTAGGTTTCTCTCCTGTTCTTTATTTATTTTTGAATAATGTCCATCTCTCCTTCTTCTTCTTCCCTGTCTGTCTGTCTATAAAAAAATTAGGATAATTATTTAAATTTTACATGTGACTAACGTTATATATTAAGTATTACAGATCATTTATTTTACCGATAAAAAACTTAAAAAATTATATAATAAGTGTTTTAGTTTTTATAAATGTTATAGGTGTGATTGTTCGACAAACATAACAAGTCTCTAAAAGTTTATTATCATTAGATTTACAATAGAAAATCATGAAAAAAATGTAGAATGTGTATTTGATGTAATTGATTCAAAATTTTTTAAAAAAAATGTGAGATCATGAGAAAATGTTAAAAGTAGATAAATATGCATCTTTAATTTGAAAATTATAAATAAAGAATCCTAGTTGCACTTCAATATATCATTATTATAAACATTCCATACATATATCAATACAACCTAATGCTTATAGTTTAAAGTGTCTTAGTATTTAAATCTAAAAAAATATTTTATACAGATTTGAGAATAGTTTACGTCTTCTTCCTTCGATTTTACATGATTTAAATCATACCGTGAGGGAAGTTGCTAATTTTCGCCTTTTCTTATTCGTCCTCTTAATCTGTGAGTACCATGCTCTTCTTCCCTCCTGTCGTTCTCCTTGGCTACGTGGCTCTACAAAGCACTTGTCGGAAGAAATCTAAAAATCATCCTCGTACGTGAATGGTAATTTATAGACAATTAATGTTTTATTGAGATTATCGTTATCTAATTAATTATACGAACGATTCACAACGTATAATCCAGATCATAATCTTGTAATTTAACAATTAGTAGATTAGGAGATCGTAGAATTTATAACTAAATTTTACAGCACATAATTAATTTTCACCATGATCTATCGTGTCAGTGCTGTTTCTTTCGGGCCATCATTAATCAGATAATCTAATCGAGAATCATAAATTTAAAACAAACGTAGCTTTCAATTGGTGTGGTTTCTTTCGTTGACCAACCAATGACTCGTGTTTGGTTCGATAAAAACTTGACTTAGAAGTAGAGGTAGTTTTATTTTCCTTCTCTTTTCCTTTTTCTTTTTAATTGGAGGTAGATTTTATTAATTAAGTTCGAACGTAAGTATGGATTTATTTAAATAATCAAGTCAAGTTTAGAATTCTTAGTTTAACTCACCTTAGCTCGATTAAAACTTGTTTAAATATTATTACTATTGTTTTCGAGGAATACGTTAATTTGCATGATTTTATAAAATATAGAATCAACATGACATCTTTATAACTTATCTACTAAATTCAAAATGTATTATTATACTAATCGTTGAATTTCTGAAAAAAGAGAGAGCCATTCTTAGTTTATACTAATCTTTGATTGTCTCATATTTGCACATCATCACAATCTGAAAATTCACTTTAAAATACGATCACTCTTCCATTGATTATGTTGTACGTTCAAACTCTTGAGATTCGAATGCGTCACTTTAAAATATATGTGCAATTAAAAAAAAAAACGTCACTCGCGCCCCTGATGTGTCTGCAACCTTGAGATTTGTTTGCGTTTGAACGAAAGCTCTTTGTTGCTGTAAATGTCGAATTAAGATGTAATATTTATCTTGGAAAAAAAAATTATCACATCGTTTCATAACATGAGATGAGCGTGCGCTTAAGTAATTCATGTACCCTGCCAACAAGATAAGCAAGTTTGATATCTGTCCTCAACATCTTAAATTCCTTCGAAGTAGTTATTTTACTTCTATTTTATATTTTTTAAAATACGGTAATACCTCTTTTTTATAATACACCAAGTAATTTTAATTATATCTAAAAAAATCACTTATTAATGTTAATAATTCATTTGATGTATATCTCATTACAAATGATTTTTTATTCAATTTTCCAATCAAACAATATCGACATAGGTTTAATTCTTCATTTTTTTTTAATATTAAAAAGAATATTCAATTTAACTATCTGTTCCATCATTTTTGTACTAGAGTATCATAAATTAAGATGCCATATCATATTTATATAAGTAATACAGGAAATAATAAAAAACAACTATAACTGGCGTTGTTTATTTCATCGCTAACACAGAAATATCGAACGTTTATTTCCTTTGAATGGGCCTTCCTTTCCAGCCTCTTCGTGCTGCACCCCCAGCCATCAGGCCCAAGACTATTGCTCCATATATAATCCAAGGGCTAGGATGTTTTTTCCAAGAATCCAAGGGCTAGGATCACCCCAGTGTTTCGCAGCCACCGTACGCATCTATCAATACCAGCGTTGCATCTTAGCTGATTAGGGTTTCTTGTTCGTGTGAGGTCGTCACCACTGCACGCCGTCGCTCTGTACTCGCTCCACCTCGAACGACAATGGTAACATTAAGCAAAAGAGAATGTTCATTCTTTCACATCTTTTGGCAGAAAAATTCCTTTCGATGCGCTCCTTTTCTTCGTCTTTCAGATAATCTCGAAGAAGAACCGCAATGAGATCTGCAAGTACCTCTTCCAAGGTAACAGAAAGAACACATTTTTTGTGTTCAGCGGTACTTCGCTTCAATTTTCACAACATTTTTATGGGTTGCAGAGGGAGTTCTGTACGCGAAGAAGGACTACAACCTTGCGAAGCACCCGCTTATCGACGTGCCGAACCTCCAGGTGATAAAGCTGATGCAGAGCTTCAAATCAAGGGAGTACGTCAGGGAAACGTTCGCTTGGATGCACTACTACTGGTACCTCACCAATGACGGAATCGAGTACCTCCGGACTTTCCTCAACCTCCCGTCCGAGATCGTACCGGCCACACTCAAGAAGTCCTCCAGGCCACTCCCCTCTCGCACAATGGGTGGTCCTCCCGGTGACCGCCCCAGGTGTGTTTATATGTCAAACATCATTCATTTTTTGATGGCTTTTGTCTAGGATCAGCTTACGACTTGACTTTTTGTAGGGGTCCTCCGAGGTTCGAGGGTGATAGACCGAGGTTTGGTGATAGGGATGGATACCGCAGTGGTCCTCGCGGTGGACAAGGTGAATTTGGCGATAAGAGTGGTGCTCCCCCTGAATACCAACCTTCTTTCAGGGTAAGCTATAGATTGGCTTGTTTTAATATTATAAAATCGATTGTTATTTGGATTTTGGATAGTATTTTCAACTTTAATATGGTTCATTGTTAGAAGTATACATAATGGATGCACGGATGTATTTACCCGTTACCCATGCAATAAATTGAATGGTCGCATGCCTATTGCCTTTGTGTAATAACCAGTGGTGCTAACTTGCGTAACCCAATGTATTTTTTTATCAATAAATACATATTCACATTTGTAATAACCAATGGTACTAACTTGAATTAAGATAAATTTGTCAAGTGCATATTTCTATCAGTTTTACCTTATGTCCAAGGAATCCAACTTTGGTTTTGTTTTTACAGATTTTGGTGGAAGTTTAGTAAAATCACAGAAGTCCTAAAAAATGTCTGAAAAATACGAACATCAATATGGCATTTTGAGACAATTAGAGTAATAAAAAATATACATCCATGAATAATCAGAATAATTTTCTAGGTACTTAACTAGTTGAAATCGCATTATACTACCTATTTAAAGTCTTAGAATACAATAAGAACACATTATACCATCAAAGAAAATGTTTTTTATATTCGAAAAAAATACAAACCTTATTACATTTGAATACCAAGTAGAATGCCTAGTTGGTTTGAGATAGGATTCTATTGCTTAATTCTACTTTAAAATATTTTGAAACTTATTAAATAAGTTTGAAGCTGGCCTAAAATGGCAAAAAATAGGAAGCTTCATTTGAAAGCCATATGGCTTTAAATCTACACTAATCATCAATTATACAACAAAATATACCTTACTTCTAACTTAAAATATGTTTAAAAATAACAAATCACTTAAATAAATCAAAAAATAATTAGCAAGGCACGTAGAAAACATCCAAATTTAGAAAACTTGGAGAAAACAATAAGAAAATTTTTAATAAACCTTATAACCAAACATTCCAACATAGAAAACATCATTTGTAGATAAATAGTAGCTTAGATCTTCAGTAGAGATGAAAAAATACCTTGTATCAACTAAAAATGGCTACAGTGAGGTGTTATGAATCCAGTGGTTGCTTGGTGTTCTCTGGCAAGAGATTGAGGTAGATCTGGCAAAGAAGGTGTAGCTCTGATGAGGTTTAAGCAGCTCCAGTGACATTGTATGCTTGGAAGAAAAAAAAGATAGGAGGGAGCCTTCTGCAGCCACTGGATAGCCACTGAATGAGTGGAGAAATCAAAATACGTATAGAAATTGCAATGATCGCATGGATAGCCACTGAAGAGAAGCTGCAAGAGTATAAATGTTGAACCGAAGTTGAAAACATTGCCAACATGGGGTCTCACCTATATAAAAAATGTAGGATTTCGTCCAATACATCAAGTTGCAACGAAATTACACCAAAATTTCTAACGAAATCTTGCATCCACCGAAATTCAGGTGGTTTTCATTTCATCCAACCGAGATACTGACATTGTCCTTGAAATTTCGACATGTGTTGAAGTTCGACACTATGCTTACGCCCCATTTTGTACTTCTGAGAAATTGTAGCTTCTTCCGAATCCTAGGCCTCAGAAGTTGTTCCTAAAAGCAGTTCTAAATCGGGACTTTGTTGTTGGTTGGGTTACACCCCATGCAGAATTGAAATTTTTGGGTTTCAATTTTTGAAACTATTAGTGGCCTTGAGTCTTGTCATAAGATCTTAAAGCAGGGATATTTTTCCTGCTGTCGGGGATATCTCCATGTTTATTTAGAGGCAGAAATACTACTACAAATCGAAGTTTTGATTTCCATTGGTGTTGAATAATTGTTCTTCATTGGCGTTTTTAAGGTGTCCAAAAATCGCTTAACATTTTGATATTTACTTTTCTTGCTCCATGTTATGACAAGTGTCTCTTTTGTTAACATTTTGGATGCTTTTTACTTAATTTTGTATTATTGTTTATTGTATTTCAATTGTTGCAAAGAAATGAAATTGTATGTCTGGAGAAATTATAAAGTATGGACTCAAATTTTGCAAAGATCTGAAATCGTTGGCTAAGAAGCATCTTATGAGTAGTCTAGATGACTCGGCTTATCAGGAGCTTGTTTCAATTTGACTTTCCAATGTCCATATTTGGGAAAACTTGATTTATGTTCACTCATTAATTTTTACAAAGTTTATGTCTCTTTATCCTATTTTTATTATCTTGTTCGCTAGTGTTATTTGCTAAAACCTAAAAGAAAAACCTAGTATGTTAGAACTTAGAACAACATATCTTGTGAAGAAGTGATGCTTAAACTTTTACCATTCTGCAGCTTTTCATGTACACACTCGCACTTTTTATAAAACAATAAAGTTGATATTGATTACTGTTATATCGCCTTTAGGGCTCTGGTGGTAGGCCTGCATTTGGAAGAGGTGGTGGTGGTTATGGTGGTGGTGGTGGTGCTGCACCGTCTTCTATGGAATAGGCGGTGGTTAGTTATTTTCATATCTGCAGTCCTTGAAAAAATGTTGTTGCAAGACTTTTAGTCTCGTTTCCTTGGAAGAATCCTTATTCCACTCTTTTTGTTCGTCTTAAGTGTGGTATGGCTTTTTTTAATATTTTACTGAAATAACATATGCTCTAATAGCAATTGTGAGGTTTTCAAACAGCCGTCGATTGATGCTTTTAGTCATATATCGATAGTAGTTTCCCATATCGATTGCTGCCTGTTGTATATTAAAGATTTAAGATATACACAATATGCACCAGTAACCTTTTCCTGCATATGGCTATCTTAACAATCATCATAACCGTAGTACCACCCTTCCAAACTCGGTATACCTTCTCGTGTAATGAGCCTTGTTCCTTGAACGTTATGTTAAATTTTGCAATTCGTGGCTTCTTGCGCATCTCAGAGTTGCTAAGAGGAAACTAAAGTAATAGTTGATAAAAGGTCGGTATCCAACTCTCGAGCCCAGTTATTGCAGTCGTTTAATTTTCCTTGCGTGAAGTCGTGGATGGAAACGTGTTGAGGGTTCTTCATTTTCCACGATATCTTAGGGATGCTTTTTTCTTAAAGGGTGTTTTGTTTTTAAATATTTGGAAAGAATATCCTTCTACATTTGTTAGATTGGCGTGTATGATGATGCACGTGGTGACGAACTACCTATTTAACGTTGAAGAGCTCTTCTAGTTGTCGGTGGACGGTTTCTGCACCCATTTTCCATAAATTGAGATCTACTTAATTTAGCCTGTTAGTAATTGAATATACAGTTGGTCCTTTTCCCATTTTACTATTTTTTTGGCCTTTTTAAGGAAAAAATAATTCATTGAATATCTTACCATTTAATGTGTATATAAAAAGGGTAGATGTAATAATTTCAATTGTAGGAAATAAAAGAGGAAGCTGATCTAATCTCCACACACACATGGAAGTTCAAAATCTTTCTTCCAGGCGACGACAACAAAAAGGAGAAGATCATCATTTCATTACAATGATTCTGTACCCAACTTTGGAATGTTGGAGTATTGCGATCTTGACGTGGATTTTTCATACGCTCGCACGTAGCACACAAAAGGTAACTAAATTGCCGTTTCAAGCTTCGACAGTTATTTTCACAAAAAAGAAGAAGAAGAAGAAGAAGAAGAAGAAGAAGAAGAAGAAGAAGAAGAAGAAGAAGAAGAAGAAGTCGAAGCCATCTGTCAAAAAAATTAGCACCCTTGGATCTCACCGGCGGTCGTTGAAAAGCAGTTGCCACGTCCCGTGGACCGCCAATAATACTGTGACTCTTGTTTAATGACACCTCATCCTTCTCATTTATTATTTTTGCCTAAATGTCAAACATACACGGAATCCTTCTAACTGCGTTGACCCGCATTCCCACAGAAATTGATAACGACAATTCACGTGTCTCCAACGAAACCATCCCACAATATATATATATATATATATATCTCAGTCCGCGTGCTGGGAGTCGCGTTAATACATGCGGGGGGCGTCGTGCCTTCTCTTCTTCCTTGTTAGTTCTTCCCCCACGGACCGTCATCCTTCCCGAGCGTCGCCGCTGCCCTCTCTTCCACGGCATCCAACGGCTCTGCTCAAATTTCTGACGCCGATCTTCCTTTTTCCGAATTACGCGGAGATCCGGCGTTTCCCTCGTCGGATCTGTTAGATCCACACCAACACGAAGATCTGGTTCGTACACGTGCACGTCGGGATCCGGTTCCACAAAAAGTTTGTGACCTTTTTAGGGCTGGACTGGAGTGGTGGAGGCCCCATCTGCTGCAGATCTCGGGGTATGTACGCTTTATCGCTGTGGTTGTCTTCTTCGTTGTCTCGAAAGGTATTGCTCGCTTGTGTTTAATCATATTCATTCTAATTCCTGTTTTCGGGTCCTTTCCTCTCTTCCAATTAAGCGAAGATTTTGGAATTGCATGTTGTTGGATTTGTTAGAATGTTTTTCTTTTTTTACCTTTTCAATCTCTTCCGTTCTTTGGTGTTTTCATCGGTTCTTATAACATGGAAAAAGGAATCCCAATTTACTGTAAAAAAAAAAATGAATCCATAACAGGAGGACAAATTGGTTCTGCATGGGTCCTTCTTTAGGAAGAAAATTCGAATACTACCATCTCTGCTTTTCGTACCGTTTTAAAAAAATTGTTTCAAAGTTCGTCGCTTTGTTTTCTTTGTGCATGACTCATGTGATTTAAAATGATTTGTTACGACCACAGATGTTCTTGTTCAAGTTTATGGCTATAATAAGTTATTGTAATTCTAAGTGTGTGAGGGAGAGAGCAGAAAATGATATCTCTGTTATTGCTAAATATAAATTTGCAAAACGATGACTTTTCTGCTTTCAGTTGCTTTCCAAAATAATATTTTCTAGCTGATCTGTCGTGGTCCTATGAATCAACAATACAAAAAAGTCATCGGTTGACATTTCCTACCTTTCTTAAAGAGATACATTGAGATGTACTCTAATGCTAATTAATTTTACCTTGAAGAACATGCTTAATCACACATAGCAAAGACGTCAACTTATTTGCATTATAGTTTTCCCTTTCTTTTCACAATCTCTGCTTCTGTGTTGCCCCTTGTGAATTAATTTCTTATCCATCTAGTGGTAAGGTAACCATTCATTCCCAAATGTAGACCAGTTTCAGTAGAATGTAATTTTATATATTTTAAGGATAAGATCATTTATATTTTTTAGGTACATCAAATTTACCTTTTTAGTTATTTTATAACTATAAATTGCTTTGTTGAAATATATGAACTATGACCTGAAGAAAAATAATTTTTTTGATAATGGTAATGAGACTTGACTGTATATCGTGTAATTTTTCTGCTTCTATTTATGATTTTCCTACTAAATAGCCATACTTTTTACTTTATTCTCTGAATTTATGTTCTCAAAATTTAAGAAACAATACTAATTATTAACAACCTTAAAGATGAAATGTCTGACCTACTCTTAATGGCGTGTCCTTGAATCAAATATTTCATAATTTGATTTGATGGTCTACAAGCGGAGAAGTTCAATTTAAACTTCAAAATGACATGGAAAAGCCTTTTCTCCTTGTTGTCAAACATTGACAGAGAGTAAACACAAGATTGGGCGACTGATCTAGCTTAAATTGCTGACCACAAATCAACGAGACCCACTGTGTCATTTTATCTGTTGCGGTCGAGACCGTTGTGGGAATTTTGATTTTTGTTGTTTTATGATTTTCTTTAAATCGATTTTAAACATCACTAACATAATAGATTTTTCATGTAATTTTTTGAATTCTTCGTAATGATTTGTAGTTCATTTTTGGAGAATCTAAGAATCGATTTTTTTCAGTGATTCTAAGAATTTTTACTAATCTTAAATTTAATATCCTCCTTTTCTATCTATGGACCCAGTGGACAATATACACGATCCATAAATTTTGAGAAAATTTTGATTTTATTAAAAACTGAACCTGAAATCTTAACCACATGCTAATCTAAAACATGACTTACCGACCGTCACGGGATCAAACTTTCCCTTGGATGGTTGGTTTCATTTCATAGAGAAAAATTGAAAAAAGAAAAGAAAAGACAGACGGTAATCAGTTAGTATATCTAATAAATGAAGTATGATCTCGTCACCATTCGCATGATTTTTAAAAAAAAAAAATAATGGTCAATTTGTGATCAACTGGTCAGAGGTGGGCAGCTGTTGCTTGCCATTCAAGTTGCGTGGGCGATTCGTACAAACGTGTTGTAGAATGGAAGGCACTGACGAGTCTTGGGCCCAACCCGAATGAAAACAACAAGTCGGCGTCTTCACAGTCAAGTCTAATTTTTATTCTTCAATAATGTTCACGTGACGGTAACATTGGACGTGAAGGCAGGACTAATCCTTGCTTTGTTTTGACCTGAAATAATATAGATGTGAACGAGCGTGTTTATGCTGACCTTGACGCGGGACTACGGCTGTTTTCCATTTTTTGGGGTCTTCCTTTTATGCACCACAAGTGTCAGCCACGGCATGGCTTCCACAAACTCGTTGGTGGTTGGAAATTTCCTTTGGGTGGTGTGATTTGTTCCTGTCTTAATTCCTACCATGGTGTATGACAATTCATACAGCATAACAGCTGCCCAAATCATTAGGCCATTCTTCCACTGCTTTTCTCTCATACATATGCTCGGGAGGAATCTTCCCAATCGACGTTAGTTGTGACTTCTTTCTTGCAGAAACCATATAACTGAAGGAGAGGGAGTCCCACGCAGTGATCATCCGACGCTATGGACCCTGTGGCGATAGATTTTTCAGATTCCTTCAAGAGAAGGATGGTGAATTCTTCAAGTGGAAGACTGAGCAAAGTGGGTTCCTGGCGAAGATCACTTAGCCTTTCCAGAGATGGGTCTGTTGTGTCTGTTGATGATGTTCCAGACGAGTGCATTGGGCAAGCTGGAGACATCGGTCATGTTGCTAGCATTGAAGAAGGAGCTGGAGGCATGGCTTTGGAAGACTCGTTGTCACAAGCTTCCCCGTTAAAGGTTAGTTAGTACTTGATACAAAGCACTGCGTTTTTGGAAAGTTGGAAATGTTAAAATAGATTGCGTTCCGAGAAGGAGACCAGTTTTTTTTCAGTATTTCTGTTACGATTTTTTGGGTAGAATTTTATCTTCAACATTAATATCTTGAGCTTTTTTGGAAGGGAGATTACAGACGCAACTTTGAATCATCAGGCAATTGAATTTTAGGCGTAAAGCTATCGATTTCATTTATATATAGTACTTTGGTAAATTCTTTTAGGCATTACAAGCGTAAATAAACAATTTATTTTTAAAATTTGAAGGGTCTTATCTTCTCTATGGGATACACGGGCATATTGGTATTTGATAAAATAGCATGCTAAAACAATACAAGGGCTTCAAGGATAAAAGGAGGTTAAACCCTACCACCAGAATGAAGAAATTGGTCATCACTTATTAATTCCTTGAGAAGTAAAGCTAGCGCCTTTGAATTCTGAGCTTTTACTATTCTTTTCTGACTTTGTTATTTGAACGTGCATTTCATAACATTTGGTAGCTGACGAGTTTATTCCATGTATGTTGTTTCTTTCTTTTTTCCATTTTAAAATCAGGAAGAAAAGGAATTTACAGATAGTCTTGTTCATATGCAGGATAAGCAGACGAAGCTGCCAGTATTGTTTGACTATTTGTTATACCCTATACATCTGGCAGTTTTTGGGATCCTTGGGGTAAGAAAGATTATTTTCGGTTCATTATTTTTAATAGTTTACTGTTATTATTTCCATGCTTCTTTCAGATAAGGCCATATGATAACCTCTGAGGTACATGTATCTTTTGGAAATTTGACTATTGCAATATTTTGAACGTTAGATGCTGTCAAGATATCTACTGAAAAAGGTTTTTGGGCCTGGTAGAGTCCTTGGTTTCACAAGCAACGAAACTGCACTCTACCCTGATCTTGCAGCTAATATGGTTGGTCTCTTACCTCAGTTCCTTGTTATCTTGTAGTTCAGTAAGAATAACGAATGGTTCAAAGTTCTTAGCAATAAATTATTTTCATCGTCAGGTGGGTTCGTTCCTGATGGGATGGTTTGGTGTTGTTTTCAAAGAGGATGCACGCCATGTATCAGAACATCTAGCTGTTGGGCTCACAACAGGATACATGGGGAGTCTCACTACTTTCAGTGGTTGGAACCAGACGATGGTGGAGTTGTCTTCACGACATCATTGGCATTCTGCTGTGGCTGGGTTTTTGATCGGTAAGTGGAAGAGATAAAGATTTTGTCTGCTCCTCTCCTCTTCTTCAAATCACCACTCGGGTCGTTATATGCTTTTCAGAGCGTCATTGTTGTTGCAGGGATCTTTCTCGTCGACAGATCCATCGAGACGGGGGTTTGGACCGCTGAGCGCCTGAGAAGTTATCTTCTGCGATGGCTGGCACGGGATCCGGAGGCTGGCAGGATCATCCCAGAGGAATGGAGGATAAATAGTCCCAGACGCCATGCGGTGGTGATGATTGTGATGCTATTGATGTTGGGTTGCCTGTGGGGGGTGAGCGTGCCGCTGGCAACCACCCATCTGAAGGAAGACTCCCATGGTGCTGAGGTATGGCTGGGTTGCTTGGTGGCTCCGGCCGGGGTTTGGACACGTTGGTACCTGGCCAAACTCAACGGCCGGGGGCTGGGGAGTAAGGGACACTGGAAGTGGCTGCCGGTCGGTACTTTGGTGGCCAATGTGCTAGCTGCCTCCATGATGGCAGCTCTTGCCACCGTAGAGAAAGCGGTAATGACACGGACATCAAACCATGAAATAACCATCTTCTTCATCTTCTGTATATCTTCAGCAGCCTTGTAACCACCTTCTGCTAAATGGCTTTCACATTGACCTCTCCAGGTGGGCACCAAGAAAGGCGACATATTTGTGGTTGGCGTGGAATTGGGTTTCATGGGCTGCCTCAGCACGGTTTCTACCTTCGCAGTTGAGCTCTACGCCATGAGGTGGAATAATCAAGGGGGACGAGTTCTAGTCTATGAAGCGGTCACCTTCATCTTTTCATTTGCCATGGGGACTTTGATATATTCCGTGCCTGTATGGACAAAGCACTACAACTAGAATAATTGCCATATCCAAGTGATCCCAGACACGAAACTTGCTCAACACTAGACCGCTAATCCACAACTAAGGTGTCGAGCAACTACTGGCCTTGGGTAGCGTGCATGCCTTGATGTGCAGGGGCCTCCCTCTAGACTCCTCCTTATCTTGAAGAATAGCATAATGCCTACTTTCTACCGGGAAAACAGATGCCATCGCTCGCTTGATTCCTGCCAAGCCCAGTTTCATCTTTAGAGCTTTGTCACCCATTTCACCGGTCTTCTCTGCAGCTTTATGTGTATTCTCTGTTGGCTTGGCGCTTCCGCCGTATTGGCTGCCTGCGCCTCTCCGCCGCCACCGCCGCCCCCATTTGGCGAGTACTGACATGGTAGAACCCACCTTAACGCGAGCTATTAAAGTTCAAGAACTTGGTTTTCTTCCACTAACGTGAGCATAATCGCTCGTCGTCCCTGGACATCAGCGAAAAGACGCTTACCAAGTATACGGCAAGCAGGGTTGATTTGATTTGCCTTGGGTAATTAATTGCAGTCCGTTGTTATCATAAATTCTTTTCAGCTTCCCTTGTAATTAAGTTGGGCTGCTTTGATCCAACAATTACGGATTCGACGTTCATCAAATGTATTAATCTGCCCCTGCTCTTATTTTAGCTAAGAAATTTGTTAAAGCATATTTAATAAAAGCGGACGATGACGATGCGGTCCAAATTAAACCGAGATTTTTTAATACTCAACTTAGTCTTTTTTTTTGGTTGTTGCCCCTATAAATTACACTAGCATGTAAATTACAGAACATATAATTTTGGAGGAAGTGATCGAATAGAAGGTGGTCATGCTGGAGGCGGCAAATTTCTTCTATTCTCAATTTTTGTAAAATAACGTATAACTTTAATTAAGTTGACAACAATGATTTTCTAATTTTTTAATTTAAACATTAATTTCAAATTATGAAAGTTGAAACATTAGTATTGTTGCTAAACATAAAAGAAAATCTACTTTATAGTTAAAGTTTACCATAAAAACGAAATTAATGTGATTTAACAATATAGTAAAGAGAGTGTACTATTTACAATATAAACTTTTCTTATAAAACTTTTGACAATATAAATAATTAAATGTAAATCAAATATAAAAATATCTGATACAATATTTATGTTATTACAACTTACAATATAATTTTAATTTCATTTCATTTCAAATATAATTTATTTTAACTTTATGAGTTTGTCTTTGAATGCTTTTCTCTTTTACATTTAAATGTTTAGATTAAATAATAAAAAATATAAGTAAATGTATATATATTTTAGTATAATTGAAATTACAATAAAAAAATTTAAATGTATGGTTGATTGTAATTTTTTTTAAAAAAAAACTAGATACTTGAATTTATTATATAAAAATTTAATATACTTATTACTCCAGACATTTAATCTGATTACACATCGGTGTCACCTGCATCGGCCCGCAGGTAACCTGGGCCTGACCATACCCGTCGAACCTATGTTAATGGGCCCGACCCATATTAGATTGGAAACGGTCTTAAGGCCTAAGGGTGTGTCAAGCTGGAGCGACCGGACGAGGATGGTGTATTAATTTTTTTCATCCAACGAAATATCTCTATCGTCTAACGTTTATCGGACGGGCATCTTCATTGGACGGTGTAGATCGAAAATGGCCTTACATTTGGATGGTGTGGATGATATCGTCAGTTTCAGGCTCCCTTCTCTTCTCTGGAACAAAACAAAATCTCCTCTCCTCTCCGCTTCACTCTGGTGGTTCTGTTTCCTTTCGTTCTATTTTGGAGATGGGGGATCCTAGCTCGTGGTCCAGAGCGATGGTGCGAATCTCTCCCTATACGTATTCGGCGATCGGTATCGCCATCTCTATCGGCGTGTCCGTGCTCGGAGCAGCCTGGTCGGGACGATCTCTCGCTGGTTTTATTTGGTTTTTGTTGGAATTTCGAAGCCAATTCTTCGATTTTTCTTCTTCTTCCGTTTCTTAATAAACCTGTGATTGACTTGGAACAGGGGGATCTATATAACAGGGAGCAGTTTGATTGGTGCCGCCATCAAAGCCCCGAGGATCACTTCTAAGAATCTCATCAGGTGAGATCTTGGACTTCTGACGATATATTTGTCAAAATTTTTTGTTAAGAGTATCGTGTTCTTTCCGGGGTTTGTTTTATCGAAGTCTTAGCCTCTAGGTCGCTTGCCCATGGAAGGTGCATATGTTTTTAGTTGAATGGTATTCAAGTCCATGCTATACGTAGCTTATTTCCTGGTCATAGCAACTGTTGTATAATCCCATAAACTTTACAAGTGAAGAATTTGAGTTTGATATCTCTCTTATTAGATGTCGATCTAGTATTGAGGCGTCCAATTGATTTCATTTGATGGCAGTGGATGGGATCTTGTGCATATGGACAATTCCCCTCCTTCATTGTGGTTATTTACTTTGCTGCTGTCGAATCTTTTCGGAGTTGATGATGCACCTATATCACTACATGGAGAGTATTTTGATTTTGGTGTGGTGTGTAAATACTCATATCATTTTATATTTTGTGCATCGTCCCAACTTTTTATTTGAGAAGGCTATTATGTTGTATTACTCACCATTGGAAAACTAAGACTAACATCTACTTAACTATTCGGGCATTTTGAACAATGGGAATTTACTAAAACACTCCGATATGTAACAGCTAATGAACATGCAACTGGAGGTTCTAAATAGGAACTACACGAGAAAGAAAATTTTAACTGGAAAATGATCTCAATGGAAATCATCTTCCCTCTGTATATTCTGGAATTTCTTGTTAGCTGGAAACTAGAAGTTTTCAGATGAATGACCTTGTTCAAATTCTTTAGCATAGAATTCATTTCACAAGCAGAATACTGCTACTGCAATCATATAAACTTCTTTTATTTGAAAGGAGAAACAAGCTATCCTTATTTGGAAAGGGGGCTTAGAATAAGGAACAAAAGATACTGATGTGCCCCTGTCTGGTACTTCAAAATATCCAGGCAAATATGGCAGTTTACCTGAGATGATGAGAAGTATCGTTCTTATTTTGTATGGTCATGGAGTTCCATAAGAAACTGTAAGCTCCCCATCTTGGTGATCAGACTACTGCAGTAGTTACGTGAAGGTTTCAGCTCTTGCTCAACCCTTGAAAACATGACATCTCCTAAAGTCAATCTCAGATTTGTCCTAAAGACAACATAATCTTTTCCAACCCTCAATCTACAATTAAATTCATCATCAGAGTTCTGACCACCAATTCTTTCCCAGGGAGCTAAAGAGGAGAGAAGGAGTTGCATCAAGTTGTAGTTACTAGTTTTCTTGATTGGAGGAGCAGAAATCGTTAAGGTTAGTACTCCATCTTGCTCCAATTAGGAAATGCACTTTACATTCCTTGCTCTCAACCCTCTCCACTCTTTTTGTTTTTTTGGGGTTAGGGTTCCCCTTTCTCACATTCTTTTTGAGGTGAAGCTCTAATGATGGCTAATGACATGTTGTGGTGGAGGGGTAGAGGGTAAAGTGTTGAGGGCATTGCTTCCTCCACCGCCATGCCATTGACTTATGCCTAGTTTACTTTAATTTGGAATTTTCTGTTAATCTCTGCTAATTTGACAATTATATGGTTTTCCTTCACACATCCAGCCTATGAGAACAGCTGAGAAGGCCGATGTGCAACAACAAACTCCAATTTCAAGACCACTAACTTCCTAAACCCCACACTCAGTGGAATGATCATGGTTCCTTGCAAATTCATATTGTGACTATTTTCTACCATCCCACCTTCCATCTAATGGCATTTGCAAAGCAGTAATCTAGGGCTAGGCATGGGATGCTGTTTGGGTTATCAAGAGTGGTAACTAGCCAACTTGGCATGGTTTCTTCATTCCCAACTCCCTACACGACCTTGTGCTAGTACACATACCCAACCTGGACCTTGTTTTTACCTTGTGATTTATGTGGGTTTTCTCTCATCGATCCTACAAGGTCACCCAAATTCTCTTTTGACGTGTAGCTTCTTGAGGCTCAGTTTTCATCATGGAAATAAGATGATGGATTGTGATAACATGTTAAGGTGGACCTAGATTCATATAGCATGACATAAAATGTGTGTTTGTAATTTTACATGTCACACACTCTATGTATGATATATTCATTAAATCATGAATTTGTGTCCTATCCATTAAGCATCTGTTAATTTGTGATAGTATATGCAACACATAGGAGTTTGTGTTAGAATCCATAATATGTTCATCCATGTCTAGTTCATGCATTCACACGTGTCACCACATAATTCACATAGGACTATAAAAATCCATTGGGAAAAGAATTTTGATAAAAGGGAATTTGGTGATTTTGTACTTACTGTTATTTGTTGATTAATTGGTGTTTTCGCTGTACGTTCTCCCTGTGTATATTTAGCACAAGAAATCAATGTTGTAAACACTAGTACCTCAATTAACTGTATGTGTGATTGCAGAAAGTGTGGCCTTTTTCGATGGGCTCCCTTGACTGATTACAACTGTGGTATCTATTTTAGGCTGTCATATATCTATGAGTGTATATTTTCAACATTATCGATATGTATATAGTTTGTTCCTTGTGTATCCTCAATGTCTTATTCTTTATCTTTTTCTTTCACATTCATCCTTTTCTTTCCCTTTTCCTTCCACTTGGGTGATCAGAATGTGAAACATTTTGTTTCTGAATGGGTAGCTTATGCTACAAGACTTGTATGTGTTTCAGGAAGAATAGCATATGCTGCAGAACTTATTTTATTTCTGTTTACAAGATTTTGACTTTGTATATATTTTTTTGTTTTCTTATGTCAGTGTCATTTTTTGTGAAGCTGTTGCTATATATGGTGTCATTGTAGCAATCATCTTACAAACAAAGCTTGAGAGTGTTCCATCATCCATGATCTATGCTCCAGAGTCTCTTAGGGCCGGCTATGCCATCTTTGCCTCAGGGATCATCGTGGGTTTTGCGAACTTGGTATGCGGGTACGTTTGCTTCTCTCATATCTCTTTCAGCTGCTTATAATTGGCGCACGACCATGTGGTTTGCAGAATTTGTTAAATTGATTTCTTTTCCTTAGGCTTTGTGTTGGAATCATTGGAAGCAGTTGTGCCCTTTCAGATGCTCAGAACTCTTCATTGTTTGTGAAGATATTGGTGATCGAGATCTTTGGTAGTGCTCTTGGACTGTTTGGTGTTATAGTTGGAATCATCATGTCAGCCCAAGCTACATGGCCGACAAATGTAACATGAGAAATCACGATCGCTTATGCTGTCACTGGCTGTTCTGTTCAGTAAGATTCGTATGTCATGTCACTTGTCCATATGTATTGGCCGAACCCTCTCCCTTGGCAATCTAAACATTTAATAATTGATGCCACTGATGAATTCGGCAGAGGGAAGAGGACTTTATTTATCTTGTTTTTATTATGGTGAAGCTTTCTTTTCTCTCCTTTGTGCAGATTTTGGAGAGAATACCAGTATGTGATGTAGCTGTTTTGTTGTTTGGCTGAATTTTCAATTCGATGCTCTTGGCATCTTAAAGCTTTTCATAGAGGCCACTGACGTCTTATCTTTCAAGCCTTGATTTTGGTTAATTTGGTTCGTGAAGTGACGCTTCAATTTTTGGTTTCGAGAGGGAGGGAGATCGGTTCTCGGCTAAAGCGTAGGAAAATGTACAGGATTCAACTTTCTATTTAGCATTTTGAATTAGAATTTCAAATTTTTAAAGTTGGTATATAAAATAAGTCAGATGTATAAATAATATGTTTAATAATATTTATTGAAACATGTTAGTACATTTTCATGCATCGATTAAAATAATCAATACCAAATGTTTCTTAAATTTGTGTAACAGAAAAGCTAAGGTGTGGTTGCAAGAAAATGCGTGCTCACTATTGTAAGGTTGTTGCCCTTTTTAGTTTTCTATTTTTCCTAAACCCTTGAGTTTAACAGGGAGAAAAGATCAAGCACTGAAACAAGTTTTTTTTAAAATTCTTTCTTGGTAAAGACATAAATGAATGCAAGTCCATCCGAATAGCGGTGGTCCTGGCGGATTGTATCTGTAAAGAGGTTGGTATAAAATTAATAGACTTATTTTTATCTTTTTAAATTTAATAGAAAAAAGGTATGCATTAACTTGCACAAGTAAATAAACGAGAAAAAAGATGGTAGAGCAAAATATTTAAATCCTTAGTTATATTAAACAAGGTAGATGATAATTACAGATCTACTCCATTTATAAGCCTAAGAATGCTTGTGAACGCATCATATTTGAATCTCTTGGATAAAAAAGGAAAAAAGAAGAACCACATTTTTTTGATTGTTGCTATAATCGAAAATAGCATTCTTGATTTTTTTCTAATTTTGACGAAATAATTAGTATCAATGCTGAAACGACAGCATCTTGTCGTATCATATCTCAAGATTTCAAGCCCTTGCAATCAAATTATGAATCATTCTATCAGTTTATCATTGTTTCTCATGTTTGCAAAGTTTATTTACAATAAAACTCCGATAAACCAATGTTTTTTGCCATTTTGAGTTTTTAGCTAAATTGAGCAATACCTCAGTTTCCAGCAAGAAAAATACGATAAAGAGAAATTCTAGAGCATGCGATTGGAGAGATAAGATACGGGCATTGCTTTGCAAATTTAAAGCCATGCACGAGCAGAAAGAGCTCTGCCATTTTCATTTTTCCTACAAAAACATCTACACATATTTACATTAGTATGAAATTTATAAATAAAAAATAAAAACAAAAAATTAAGTTATTAGACAATGCTGCTTTTCCCATTTCTAGTTCTCTTCTATTTCCATCTATTGTTTTTGTTGTCAGCTTCCTTGGGATGCTTTGCCAAGGACCGGGACTCCTCACCTTCGTATGGTAGTACGACAACGGGCGAAGCCTGCACGGATGCCCATTTTTCCTTTATAAAGCTTGTGAACTTCCTTACCATTTCCCTCCGAAATTCCAGCTCCCTTGTGAAGAGATCAAATACGAGAAATGCAAATGTATATCTGAAAGGAACCAGTAGTAGTACTGTTGACGCACAGAATAGAACAATTGCGACATCCTTGGTCATCTGCACAGAAGATCGTTTGCTTAAATACATAGAACTAGTCCTTTAAAATAAATAAACGGGACGTGTAAATAGCTGGCGTTTTCCCCTGAACTTTTGAATCAATAACCAGATATATGACAGCAATAACTATGCATTCCGAATCTAAAAAGAAAGGAAGTGAAGCTTGTCTATACCCTCTACATTAATCAGAAGATCTGTTAATGGAAAAAGCAAAACAGTGTTCTTCAAAGTACAGTCATCCTAAAACAAAACAAAATAATCCTGAGCATTTCCTACTCTAAAACATACCTAAGCATATCTGGACCTTTATTTCGGTATAATATTCCACAAACGGCAACCAAGAAAAAATCGAATGCAGAACTTGAATATAAAGAATGACCAAGGATTCATTTGCATAACGCTTATGTACAATGACAAGACTAAAGATTACAAATCACCAAGGAATGCCTCAATTTGATGATGTACAATGGCAACAAACATCATGTTATTTCCAGGATACAATAAGTTATCATTTACCGGTGTACAATGTATGACCTTGTAGGCAAATTTGTCTCAAATAGATAGTGGATTCATGTTATAAATCCCAAATTAGGGGGTGACTAAAGGCAGGGTGGCGGTGAACCAGTGGTAGAGGTGGTTGTAAGCTACCAAATTAGCAACTAACGTCAAGAGTAAATTATTGCATCTCTAGCCCTTTTATGCCAATAAAAATAAAAAAACAATTTCCAGTTCACTAGTACATTATAGAAGACTTACAAAGTGATGTTTATAAATTAAAAAAAATTCAATAAACAGATGATTAATGGTCCATGATGTACGATGATACCTCTGGCTGGCCTGATAATATAATTGTTCTGATCTTCAGAAGGCAGACATTAATATTCTGTAAGGAACTTTCAAAATCTGCCATAGCTTCTTTAACAGCAACAATTTTTTGAATGGTATTTGAAGGTGGCTGATCCCGTATTGTCACTTTACCAAAATATCTTCCCAAGCGACCTTGTTCTCTAAGATTCCTCAACAATAGTAAGGCAATACCCAAAATCATCAAAGACACTGGTAATACATATGCAAGCAAGTTTCTGTAACAAATCATGCAGACAACAATCAAACTAAAATTTTTAAACATAACATCCTAGATTAATTTTATGAGAAAGAGGCTTCTAAATAATTCCAACGGAAAATCGAAGCAGTTTAAACAAAATAAATAAAATAAGAAGTATGCAAAACTGAGAAATTATTTTGATGAATGTTTAGTTTCACCTTGACGTTTGAAAAACGTAAATTATCCATCTAAAAAACAGATTATTTAAGGATTTCATTTATTTAGGTGGGGCTATGTTATTTCCATTTCAAATGCTGCTGGAGGCTTGGAAATTTTCTCAAAAAAGTAGGAAATTTCTATGCATATGACTAAACCAATAAGAACAGATACAGTATGTGATCTTGGACAAAAGACTATGCAACGTATACATATATAAGTTTTAATTTTACATACTTCCACAACTCTCAACGTAACTTATAGAAAAAACTAGCCTGGAAGTTCAGGACATGTCTTGATAGAGTGGGTGATTTATAAATCATGAACTCATGAATCGTGATTCTGGTGATGTGAAAACAAGCCCAAGGGAGTGACAAAAAAACAGCCTCCACTAGCAAGCCCATGCAAGCAGTGGCCGTCTCAAGAGGTTGAGACTGACAGGGTAACATTGGCAGTTGACCAGTAAAGGTCCAGCTTGTTTAGTGAATTTTGACCACATGCAGCATGCCATATAGACCAAGCTCAAGTTTGGTATTTTGACCAAGTGATGGTGCTGAGAGTTGTAGAACACTCAGCTAACCTATACCATACTGATAGCCCGGCAGTCTTTGGCACAAAGGACTGCAACCACCAGAAGAACAGTAGCATAGTAGTCAACCAGTTCAGCACAAAATCTACAAGACCAAGCTAGTTTGGGATTTTAACAATGTTTGAAGGACAGGCAACAAGGAGATTTTGATCTTTATGAATGGTTTCCACTGCCAGTGTTGTTCATGTTCATGCTTTTTGCAAGTTTCCACTAAGTTCTAACTTCTAATATTGACAACTTTGCAGAAACTGAAAGCTCAGCATGAACACGACTACTTTTTAGGTTTCACAATTGCAGTTCTAAACAGGAAGGATTTCTGATGGATTAAACAAATTGAAAGAAAATGAAATTCCAGGAACTATTTGCTCCTTTGGGAGTATATTTATACACGGAAAATAGACAATCAGTGTCTCAACCACTGCACTTTTTTTCACAGAAATGTTTTTAAATACATCTAGAAAAACATACTAGTCCCAGGTTTACATGATTATTTTTGAATCTCCTTTTCATTTATGAAATGAAACAAAAAAGAATGTACACTGTAAAGCTAAAAGTTATGCATACTTTTGATACAAAGAGAGGCTCTCCCTCTTGAAATTTA
Organism: Cymodocea nodosa; assembly: GCA_036874045.1. Classification (NCBI taxonomy): domain Eukaryota; kingdom Viridiplantae; phylum Streptophyta; class Magnoliopsida; order Alismatales; family Cymodoceaceae; genus Cymodocea; species Cymodocea nodosa. Next base: position 749,599 of record JAZBRI010000008.1, read on the forward strand.
AACAAAAATGTAGAGAGGTATCCTTGAAATAATAACAAATAGAAAGGCAACATATAATGGATCTGATTTGCATAGGATGAAAGCTATCACCTGAAAATTATGGTATATGTAAAAACAAGAAAACATAGAGTTAATGGGGGCTCCTCCCAGTGCCTGAGCTTTTCAAAATTTTTACCCATAATTAAGAAAGGGAGCATAAGTTCCTGACAAATTGGGAAAAAAATATGTCAGTATCCATTAAAGACAAATGCCAATGTATCAGGAGTTGTTTGTATTGGTTTGAGTGAACAAGGAAACATACATAGAACCATGAAAATTCTAGGAAAAAGATGACAAAGAGGAACAACAATATAATCATTATCTCCTATATCAATCTTTATTATTGTATGTACTTAACTCTAACACCCATCAAGACTGAAGTATATATGTTCGTCATCTCTAGCTTATTATAGAGTGTCTAAAAAGTGCCCAAGCACAACCCTTTGGTACACAGGTATTGGCAGGTAACCTGGAGGAACGAGTACTTGGAGCAGAGATGAGTCCATTCAGCATAGCACTGAACTTGCGTTGCCTTTCTTTTTTAATCAAAATGTTGCATTCTTAAAGCCAACATCATTTAGGAATCTTATGAAAATGTTAAATGTAATGGTGGAATTATCATGCTAAAGAAAATGCAGCTTCATGTATATCCAAAGATTAGAAAAACCAAATCAAACTATTTGACATCTGAACTGTGCACTTACCGCTCATGTTGAGAACAACAGTTATAAAACTGATGATAAAATTTTTATGGTGGTGTAAAAATACTCTTGAGTGTTTACACATCCATGTTGGACATTGTAAAACCAAATTTAGTTGAGTTGTGGCTAGTTGTTGTTTTAGGACAAATGAGATGTAGAGTTATCTTCATTTTTCATCAAAATTTCCAGATATAAAAGTAAATTTTAGGTAAATTTTTACCTTGAAAAGATCTATATTGCTTGGAATCCCCTTAATCATAGCTGCATCAATGGATGCTTGAGTTTTTTCCAATATTTGACTTTTTAATTTGCAATTTATAGCTGCCCTTTCTACAATATCCATATCAGCTACAACAAAATTTCTACCTAGAATAATCCCCATTGTCACTGAAGTATTCCTCCAGAAAAGAGCTGACAAACTAGAAGTCCAAGAAGGTGATCTCATCCATTTACACAGGTACACACTTCCATCTATGTCATACACATTGGCACTATCGCCAGTAGTCCTTAGAAGCATACCAGACTGATGTTCATCATGCTTGTACTTTGTAAATAATGGTCCTCCCCAAAATTTCACAGCCAATGCTTGAAGAACCACATGACCATAAGGTACAGTGCGCAAATATGAGAACTGCACAAGTTTAGCTGGATCCTCTGATAACTTTTGGATGAACTGAAGACATTGGAGCCTTGCAATACTGTTTGTAGCACTTGTAATGACCCTACCTTTCCCTTCGTGAGCACCATATACATTACTAATTGATGGATCACCTTCTACTGGGGCAAATTCTCGTATATACTCATAGAGAGAAATGATTTCACTAATGAAAGCATGCCAAACATCTCTCCTTGTTTCACTGCCAAAATCGACAAATTCCAACACCCAAGTTTCTGAACTGTTCAAAACATGATACTCACATCAGAAGCAACCTCTTTTAGGTTTCAATATTACAAAATAAATCAGAGATGTTTTCAATAAAAAAATAAAATGGCAGATAGCTTGCTCACTTGAAGCCAGAGGAAACAGCCACAGCTGAATCAAAAAGCTTTGATCTGAATGGCCCAACCTTTGCTTTCTTGATTCGTGATCCATGTTTTGTAAGATCCAATCTCATGGATTGTTTAGAACCAGCCAGACCAATTCCCTAAAGTGCAAACATTTGACTATAAGCCATAAGCACACTAGTAATGCAAGTGAATAATATGTGACTAAAATAGTGGTCAATCCTGATGGGAAAAATAACCTTAGCATTCGAAAGATAAGTGCCATGATGAATGGTGCATGTGAGAATAAATCTGATGGATAGATAATAAGAAAACTGTCACTAGAAATTCAGACATCTGAAAATTCTCAGCAATTATTTATCTTCCCATTAGCAAAATACTTATCCTTGGTAATCTTCTTTCTTGAGAAATTCATCTAAGTTGTAAGTCTTAACTGTTGCAAATAACAATGGAATCTTGTAACAGAGGACTCCAGATCCAGGTGAATGGTTATCAACTTACCATCTATATAACTTCCGATTTGTAATCAAGCAAAAACTTATTATTTACACATGCAAGGCACTGAATATCCTGGTGCATGTACAATGGATTGGATATTTTCAGCAATAAAGGCAACATACAATACAGAGAGAGAGAGAGAGTAATAGAACATAAATAGGAGAAAGCCAGAAATAGTGACCTTGAAAAATTTACATCCATGTTACGAATACACATTACTGCATTATAAGTTGTTAAAATGAGCAGTATGCACCTCAAAATATAGAGCACTGTTTGTCAGTATTAGATTTCCCGGCCATGCAATATCTTTATCCCATTTCAAAACTGGCTGCTTCCTACTAGAACCCACACATACAAATTCTTGGGTAGATATGCAAAGATTTCCTTGTTTCTTGTATGACTTTCTACCTTGATGCACCCTATTCACAAGAAATTCTAAATCTAGTTAGGGAAACCTTTGTGATATAAACAAACAATAATAAACAAGAAGATTTTGTTTCAAGAAATATAAAGAGATGATCTCCAAGGGTAAGTGTTTTGAAATCTTTTGGAAGTGTGAAAGAGAAAAGGCAGATTTTCCCTCACACAAGTGAGAACCAAATACACCATGCAACAATAACCAAATGCAAGGGATGCAGAGGGTTAAGTTGACAACAGCAAAGTGAAGACAGCAAGAGTACAGATTGCAGTGGACAAGGATGAAAAGCATAAGGGAACCTTTAAGGTGTAGACAGTTCTAGAATTTATCCTAAATTTATTTATTGAAATTTTGAGCATACATCATATGCCTTTGAAATGAAAGTTATAAAACCTTGTTTGACTTTTCACTCCAAATAGGTGAATTGCGCAGTTGTCATTCATTACATTCTTCTGACTTGGAAGATTCTTTATATATTTTTATCGGTTAGTTCACTATTGGTATTAATATCTAATAGGCATGATTGATACATACTTGAAAAGTTCAGTAATATAATTGCTCCACAAGTTAAGAGATATGCCAGCCTCATTCCCTGCAAGAGCCTTGAAAAGATGGTGTGCTGTTGCTTTGTCTGCAACACCAGCAACTGCTGGTGCAATACGAACAAAAGCTTCTTCTTCAACAAGTGATTTCTGGAGAAGGAAACTCTCAGGTTTCAGGAACAGAACATTCATGAAAAATGAAATAGCAAAATCAAAAGGAACATTTGGAAGTATATATTAAAGCAGGCAACATGAAAATTAAATTTTTCATTGAAGATACAATGAAAATTTTAAGCATCAGGTAAAAATTTTACAACCAACATATTCAGCAATTTGTCTTTACTCAACATAAATATTGGATGCTTTTTGCAACATACAGGTAATACGAACAAGTAATTGACCAAGCACTAAAAGAAAATATCAATATTTAAAACGCACCTCACTTATCATTTAAGAAAACAGTTTTAAATCTCAATGGACGATATATTGTCATTTAGAATTATAAACGATGGGAAAAACCTGCAGAGAAGAATTTTCAGAGGATGAATGTGAAACACCATCTTTAACATAAGGCTGCTGCCAAGCAAGCATAGTGATGAAAATAAGTGTCTGGAATGCAATATCCTGTGTACAAACAAAAGTGCAAGGAAGTCAGGAGACAGTAAAGATAATAAAAGTATAAAACAATAAAATAAACAAACTTATTTGAGCGACTAATAGTATCTTATTCTTATTTATCAAGTGATGAGTATCCTTATTGTGTAATTTTCTAAAATGGAAAACGTAACCTTGTTTTATAATCTTCATAAATAGATAAACTACACTTATCTGTTATGCTAAAAATTCATTACATCAATCCTAATTTTAAGTAACATTATCAGACTAATGTTTTCAACTTTTCATCTTTAATATATATTTTTTGTCATAAAAAATACAATACAACCTTACTATTTAATTTTCCTAATGTAAATAAATATATTCATCTGTTATAATTCAATTAATGGTACTATTCTTTTTTGAAATTAATAAGAGTAAGCAGTCTTCAGGATTTGAATCATGGTTGAGAATTTCTAACCACACAACCATAGCTAACTCAACTACTCAGAACCTTCGTGGTACCATGTATATTTTCTTCAAAGATGATATCAGCCTGATCAGGTAATCATTTTAAAATACCCATAATAGACAAGAACAAACTGTTATGGAAACGAGAATTGCATTATTCACTTCAATAGCAATATCCACAATTGGAATGACTTTACTGAACATTATCACTCCATAAATTTCAAAGTTTATCCAAATTCTAAAGACCTTCATGTTCATGCCTCTGAAGTTCATTAACTCTGAATCCATTTTTCTGAAGTTCATGAACTCCAGAACTCCAACTCTGTGCACATTTCAAATTCATTAATTCCTTGATATATTATATGGTTCTCTGTGTTCATGGACTCCAAAACAGTGAATGACAAATAACCACCCCCAACACAAATAATGATGCTACTGCTGATGATGACCGCAAGAAAAGTAATTGGAAGCTCAAATATGAATAACAATGTAAAGTACATGTGCTGGCTAGTAATTATAGATAGACTGCTAGCATGAATCTGAGATCTATATCATTCCATAACCTAATCCTTGATTCTGTCCCTGTACATGAAGCTCTAATACTTGAACCCTACAGTGAAAAGGATATTCTAGTTTATGCATGTTTGAATTGTTCATTTGTTCGGGGCGTCGTACGAAAATCTGGTTTTGCAGTATAAATGATGTCAAAGGCAGTGTGAAACCTTTAATAATGGATGGATTTCAGAGCTGTCTTTGGACAGGTACCTAAAACATCCGTACTCCACCAAGAAACGTGCATTATAACGGATTTTCTCTGGAGCTAGCGCTTCGTATATCTTGTGCATCTTCCTTCCCGTTAGACCATTCATCCTGTCTCCACGTAGCCATCATTGCGCAACAAAATCACCAAAAAAAATACGAACCTAACAAAATTACAATTCCACAATTCATGCAAGTGTTCCAATCGTAGAAACAACTTCTTTTCTTTACCTCGCGAACTGTTCGATAGAGATGACCGCAGCAAGGGAAAGCACCCCCTTTGGGGTCCTCCGGTCGACTGTGAATTCAGAAGCCGTGAAATTCTTCATGACTTCTTCGATTCCCAGATTCTCCAGCTGACTGTTCGGAACGCTCACGCTCTTTCCTTGGGTGGAGTTCACGATCGGAGCCGTGACTTCGGTGAGCACCCCCCGTGCCTTCACGAACCACGAGCTCAACCTCTCCTGAACGGCATCTGCAATAAAGAAACTAACTAAACTCACTGAGAGACTCCGCTTCCTAATCCCTGTGATGCAGGCAAAGTTTTTTTATCTAGCACCTCTGTCGATGTCGCCGATTAGCTTCCACCTGTCCCCCGGGGACCGGTTGGCGACTTCGAAACGGCGGAGGGAGGAGGGAGACCTGTAGGCGGGGTGACGGAGGCGATGAGTGTAAGTGAGCGGCGGATTCGGTGGACGGAGGAGGGCCGGGTGCGGGGCCATTGGCGGAGGTGTGGCGGGGTTCGGTTCTGAAGTCTGATTTGTCCACTTGGTCTTATTATTAGCCGTCACTCTACGGCAACGACAACTTACCAGGCGATGACGGAGGACCGTGACCAACGTGGCTGAATTGATTAACGTTTGTATAAATTAGTACCATTTATTTAACATTTCAGTCATAACGATAATATATTCTTTTGCATCTTTTATGTTTATTCTCGTTTCGAACGTGAAATTTTATTTTAAATTTAATTATAATAAATGAAGAGATTTATTATTTATTAATCGATACGAGACTATTCTTGTATATTCTCTCGTTTATGGTTTATTTTATGTTTACAAATGTTTTACCGGTAAACATGTATAAATTTATTTTAATATTATGTGAAGTTTTATTTCAAAACCAATTGGTGGTAAATAAAGAAATTTATCATATATTAATACAGATTTAATCCTTTCGTTCATCGACGTCAAGCTATTCTAACACGAGAATTATATCTAAGTAGCAAATTTTCTTCTGCATTTGAGAGCATTTCCAGGTGAGTTGCATGACCATAAAAGAGGTACTTTGTCTGCTTTTCACAATCTCAGATATTGTCTGATTATTCTAATATTGTTTTTAATAAAATTGATTTTTATGTTAATTCACCAAAATTAAAAAATCGATGAAAACCATATATATCATTCATCCTAATGAAATTGACCTTCTCATAATTTTTTTTGTATGAATTTAATCCTAAAATTTTACCCCTCCACATTGAAGTAGATGATTAACAACAGACTGTATTGTAGTATCTCTGTTTTGCCTCCAGAAAACGTCAGTCTGTGTTTTCATGGCTAGAGCGACATGTGTTGAAGATATGGAATCTGAGTACCCTTTGTTTTTCATTAAAAAAAATACCCGGAATCAGGTTCCACGTGAATTTTTTCCAATGCAATAATGAGATTTTCTACTATTGTGAGAATGACGAATGTGGTCATGTTCTAATTCGATAGGTTTGCTTTTGGGAATTTGCAATCTCTGACTCCCAGATCGTTAAAATGTGGGTTGCTTTGTCACAACCAAAACAAAATTTTGTCGATGAATGGATTTTTATAAGCTCTTGGTGGTGATGAGTGAGTATATATAATATATTTGCCAGAAAGCTTCAGTGTGGACCATTTGATGCTTCAGAAAGAATCGATTAAGCAATAATAGATTTCCGTCAAGATCATCTTTTCGGAAAGTGAGGTGAGTATTGGAAAGAACATGAGTTGGATAGCTTGCGCGATAGAAAAAGCAGTAAATTGCACTGAACCCACTGTCGCTTTGTCTCTAGCAAAGTGCAATATATACAAGGTAGATATGGCACAACCTTCCATTCTTGGAGAGAAGAAGAAGCTCATCAACTCACTCCTACCATGGTAGAAACAGGAAAACTCGGCAAGAAAAGCCACCAAAACAACACCCTTCCCCAGAAGAAAGCGGAGAGAACACCTACATGGAGAGGTATCAGAGCTCTCTTCTCCCACAAGCCCCACCATTCTGGGGAAGCGAGGAAGAGATGTGGGATGTTTGGTTGTTCTGTCTCGCTCTGCAGCACGAAGGAAAGCTTCAAGGTCCCTTGTGCTCATGCTCACCACAGGAAGTCAGCTTCGGTGGGTTCTCCCGCTGACCACAAGAAGTTGGTCTCCGTGGATGTGTATGGTGGCAGCACCAGGTCGTCGACGAAATCACATGAGAACGACATCGACGTATGTCTTTCTTCTTCGTTCCACTCGGTCTCTACTGCGGTGGCAACTTCTTCCTCCTCTGCTTCTGCTTCTTCTTCTTCTCTTGGTGGGTCATTCAGAGGAATGCACCAGAGAAGGTTTTCTGGGTGTTTCGAGTACCATTCTACCGTGAATCCCGTCGTTGGAGTTTCAAGAGTTCCTTCTTCGAGAATCGATATCTGCACCTGCCCTGACTGTGGGGACATATTCACCAAATCCGACAGCTTGGAACTTCATCAAGCAATGAGGCATGCAGGTAAATTCGTATTCTTCCTATTCATCCTCCTACTGTGCCAGAATTTTTCTTATGTGAACTCAAACCATGGAGAAACTATCAAGTATTTATCATATGCCAATCAACGTTATTCAAAAAATGTAATCAAAGCCAGCTTTTCTCGAATTGTCAGTAACAGAGCTCGATCCCGAAAATACGAGCAGAAACATAGTCGAGATCATCTTCCAGTCGAGCTGGGTGAAGAAGCAATCGCCTCCATGCAAGGTAGACAGGATTCTCAAGATCAACAACCCACAGACAACGATCGCTAGGTTCGAAGACTACAGAGACTACGTCAAGACCAGGGCCGGAAGCCTCGCGTGGAAGCACCCGAGGTGCACCGCTGATGGCAACGAGCTCCTGAGGTTCCACTGCACGGGCTTCGCGTGCTCCTCCGTTGGCTCCAACAACAGGTCCACCGGCCTCTGCTGCCCTGTTTCGCGGTGTAACGCGTGCAGCATCGTAAGAGATGGGTTCAGAGCTGACGGCGCCGGGAGGATACGCACCATGGCCACGAGTGCTGGAGCTCACAACGCCGCCGGTGCGCCGTCGTCGGTCGGTGGGAAGTGGGCCATGCTAGTCTGCCGTGTGATCGCCGGCAGGGTCAAAAAGGACCAAGGTGTCGACGAGGAGCACGACTCATTTACTGGTCCCGCTGAAGGGACTTGCTCCGACTTGGAGGAGTTGTTCGTCTGCAATCCTGACGCCATTCTGCCTTGTTTTCTTGTCGTTTACGGCGGCTTCTTCTAGCCTTCCGGCATCTTCTCCGCCGTTTGAAATCGTCGAACCACTTCCTGTCTTTTTTTAGATGTTATAACATTGCTACAGTCTGCTTGATTATGATGTGGGTTTCTGCTGGATCGATTGCCATCACGTCCTTCTCATTCTTGTGCTCGTTTTTTGATGGCAGCAGTGATCTGACTATCCATCTATCTATCTATCTTTACAGAAACAGATCAGACAAAATGCTTTGCATGGACTTGGACCTTTCAGCGACACAGTCCTTGGGATTGATTTTCCTTCTTTTTAAGTGGTAATCGGGTAATTAAACTACAAGTTCGTGCACGCTGGTAAACTTGAACAAAACCGAAAAGAATCGAACTTGAAAACATACATGGGAAACACTTGGAATTTTGAAAAATTCCAAGATGCATCATGAGCCATGTTCCTCTTATGGGGCGCTTCTTTTACCGACTGGTTTGCCGCGCTTGACCATGTTCGAACAAGAAGAAGACCTGTTTACTCTTATAAGGGCCGTGTCGGCTACGATTCCTTCTGCGCTCTGTGCATGTCGGGAAGAGAACGGCCTTGACCACTGGTACCTGTACGGTTCAAGTTTTCTCTTCGTTTCATAATTAAAACTTTTATTTTAATTTTATCTACTTTTTTTTTTGAACTTTCACTGGTGGCACTTCGACGCGGTAAGAAAGAACGCAGTGGGACATCACTTTTTCTCCGCTGTCGCGTTCTGTGCGAAATTCCCACCTCCTGCCACATCCTTCCTTCTACCATGGACGGAACCCTACACAACACGATCTACTCCTCCTTCCCAGGTCGCTCCCATGGACTCGTCGCGGTCGATGCCTCACTTCCCTCCGGCACCGCCGCAGCACAGGCAGCAGCGGAAGGGCGGCGGGACGAGGGCCTGGATGGTTGTGGAGAGTGGCGGGTGGTCAGGGGTCGGGTGGTTCGGAAAGCAGGCGATCATGCGGCGGACAGGGATTCCCGCCAGGGATCTGAGAATCCTCGACCCCATGCTGTCGTACCCCTCGACGATAATGGGAAGGGAGAGGGCGATCGTTGTGAAGCTTGAGTTCATCAAAGCGATCGTCACCGCGCAGGAGGTGCTTGTCCTGAATTCGAGCGATCCGCTCGTGGCTTCTTTCGTGAGAGAGTTGAAGTCAAGGGTTTCGAGTCCCAGTCCTATAACTGTTAGTGGAATCCTTCTTCTCTTCTTTTGCGTTTTTCTGCTATGTAAGTGAATACTCTTCAGCATATCTACGTGCCTTAGTGTCGGGAGTTAACACCGATGTGCTACCGGGAAATGATTTTGGGTCTTACTGTGCATTTTGAATTCTGGTTTTCGGGGATTCAATCAACTGCGAGGGCAAAGGGCTCTCTATTTTCTTGCGATGTTGGCTGTTCATATTTCAATTAACAGTTTTTTTCCTTCGCGTTTCCATCAACTGTTTATATTGTTTAGTCTTTACCCGTGCAAAATTAAATTCCGAATTCCATCTACACGTACTGACAGTATATGGCAATGCTTTGAAATCTGACTTCTGGAGTGGTGTTTTTGATTTCCGAGTTGTCTATTTACTTAGTCTATTTCTTTTTAAAGGCACACAAGAACGATCATGATACTCTCTCAGATCACTTTTCGTCTTTTGATTCTGGAGCTAACAACACACTGCAACCTTCTCATGATCTTGTGAGCTCTGCATCTCATGATGCCAAGGTAGAAAGTGCTTGGACTAAAGCTACCAATGAGATACCAACAACAGGGTCTCCCAAGACACTGCCTTTCGAGTTCAGAGCGCTTGAAGTTTGTCTTGAGTGTGCATGCCGTTGTTTGGAGATTGAGGTATTTTTTTCATTTCCTCACAAATCATGAATAAGTTCAAGAACATACATTATACCAGATCACTGAAGATCTTTTTCTAATTTTTTCTTTTATCTCTCGAAAGAGAATTAGTGTACCATAAATCCATAATGATAATCAAAGTTTTCACAAATCATGGATTAACATACCTATTCATATTCTTCCAAGAAATCCTAATGTTAACATTATGTCTGAAAGCACTTATCTTTGTTTAAACTCTAAATTCATGTGATTTAGAATTGGCATGGTTGATCCCAAATCCGGCTGCAGAGGATGATTGATGTAGGCTGAGAAATGATATACGGCTCTAACTTTGGTAAAACTCTGTGAGCAGCCCACTTTACCATTGGATTCCCTAGAAATTTGAAGGCTGTGGAGCAGAAGTTTGAGTATACCACCACCACTGCTGCTATATTGAAAGCATCATATGAGTGCCATTTGTTTCGACAAGGTTGAAGTCTAAGCCAATGAAGTTGTTGGTGAAGTTGTTTCCAGGTGCTTCACCATTAGCCCATTGGTGTAGGCATGGATACAGACTCAGCGTCTGGCTGTCCAATTAAATCCTGATTTTATGTTTGTTACAGTATTAATTCCGTGTACAGTATGATATCTGTCCATTAATAACCCTTTCTACATGTTGTGCGATAGTTGGTGATAAACAAGAAACAAGCCTCATCTCTCATTTTGGAGAAACATTGTATTTATCTTGGATGCAATAAAATTTAGGCATTAGGCCAAACAGCTTCTGGTTCTCCAATTAAACTGTGTTCTTATCTGTTTGTTACAGTGTTAATTCTGTGCACAGTATGGCATCTGACGATCAATAACCCTTTCTACTTGTTTTGCAATAGTTGGCAATAAATGAGAAACAAGCCTCAGATCTCCTTTTCTAGAAACATTGTATTGGATCTTGGGTGCAATAAAATTGAGATGATAGGGAAGCATTGCTACCTTGTTTGCAACTGCATCAAGCAAGGAACATGTATTGGCTCCTGAATATTGTTGAAAATAGGGAAAACATTTCAAAGGTTATCACTCAAACAACAAAGAAAATAGGGAACATTTCTTTGACATTTTGCTGTGGGTAAAGATGTTTGTCCAAGATGAAATTGATAATCTGTTTAATCTAATTAATATTTTTCTTTGGTTGTTGAATATTGTAATCAATATAAGGAGTGTAATTCAAATACATTACATGTAAGATTATGACCAATCAAACAGGGCCTAAATGATTGTCTTATTGCCATTTCATGAGCTCCTAATTACATTGTTTTTTGACAAACTAAACAGAGAGGGCATACATGTAAAATAGTTTTGATAAAAGGAGAGTGTTTAAGATATTATAGGAATAAAAATGGTGGTGATATGACAATAAGTTTAACAAAGGTATTTACTGAAAACATGATGCATTTCTTTGATGGATGAAATTTACTTGACATTTGTCTTCATTGCATTCTTATATTAGGTGACAAATCAGTTCATTATTCATGATACTCATAAAGTATATAGACCATATGGATCGTCACAAGCCTAATGATATTTCAAAATTTCCCAAATTCCTCAACATCTCATTGTAAAAGGAGCTACACATGAGCTTATTTCTTTATTACCTTGGAATTATGTGCAACAACGGTTGAGATTAAAATTTTGATTTTTAAATCACATTATTTAACTGGTTCAGACATCTACACTTGAACAAGAGGCTCACCCAGCTTTGGATGAATTGACATCTAAAATCAGTACCCTCAATCTGGACCGAGTTAGGCAGATAAAGAGTCGACTGGTTGCCATATCTGGCCGTGTGCAGAAGGTAAAATGAGGTTATCCTTATGTTGGCTTTCATTTTGAGATTATGTTTTTGTAAGGATGAAAATGCTGATAAATGATAAATTCTATGTTTGCAACCAATTAAATATTTATAAGGCATGGTGATACAGATGGAAAAGCCATTTTGATGTGAAAATATTGCATGTAGGCATCATAGGACCAATGCTGGGAGGAACGTAAGAATGACATGCAATAGCCATTATGTATGATTTTGGATCCTATTATGAAGCTATTTTCGAAGATTAAATTATGATTTTGAATTTCTGTTAATTATTTAATAATGACCAGGAATATAGGATATATTATAATAAAGATTTAGCGTTACTTTGTTGGACAAGTAACTACAACATAAATGTGCAATATGTTTAATCAAGTTGGAGGGTTTTAGAGGGGGTTTGTTACTAATTATTTTCACTTCCTACATCATTATATTGTTGTTTACCTCATGGTCATTGTTATTTTAATTCAAGTCCTTCTTAACTCCTTTCCCAGATTCATGTTACTTGTTAACTACATGGTACATATATATGCTTTTATTTTAGGTGAGGGATGAACTTGAACATTTGTTGGATGATGACATGGATATGGCTGAGATGTATCTTACAGATAAGCTCAACCGACAACAGGCAGAAGAAATGGCCTCCTTTGATGAAATGAAGGATGATGCAAATGAACTAGATGATTACTAGTACGTTCTTTGCCCCAAGTCTAAAATGGTCACTTCTCCAGAATAGATATCTTCTGAATCAGTGAAAAATTACTAAATCAAGGATGATGCAAATGAACTAGATGATTAATTAAATGTTCTCTCCTCTCATCCTGAAATAGTTGCTTGTCCAGAGTGGTTTTTTTTTCCCGAAGATTCAGGAAAATTTTTTTGGATCTTAAACGTTGAGACTGATTTTTTGGCATACCAGTTCATACAACCTCTTGAAATTTTTGTGGCTCATATCAAATTCTTTTATATGCATTTTTCTTTTTTATTCTTTGTTACACCATAACATTGTTTTAAGTTGTGAGACCAATATGGGTTAACTGGATCTTGCTATTATGTTCGATGAAATAATTTGACGGTGAATTAGACAATGAAATTGTTAGATTATCTAAGTTAGAGATAAATGTTATGAATGTAGTTTCTTATTAAACAATGGTTGGTACTAAGGTTATTAGGGTGCCAAGGCAGCTGTCTGTCTAGAAGTCTTGGTCACATGTGTCTATTTAAATATTAATTTTTAATTTCTTATGCGTATTATATATATAATAATTATGTATGTTTTTTTCTTTATTATTTCCTAAATAACATTCAAATATATATATAATTCTAAGATAATATCAAAATATGAAGAATATTCTTGTAATATATCTAATGATATATATCAATAATTATGCATGTTTCAATAGTATTCCAATTTTTTTTTTCAAAGAAAAACCTTGAAAATATGTTAATTAAATGAATTTGTTTTTCTTAATTGAGATAAGGCAAGACCATCCTCCAAGGGATGACCCTATTACACTTAACACCTAGGTGCCACCTAGGAACCTACTATAATAACTATGGTTGGTATTTTCATTAAGAAATTTCCAGCTTTACAAAAGTTCACTTTGCAGATATGAAGACTTCACGATGAAGTCAATATTTGTACGCACACTCTGTATTGGGGTGTCATGGCATGAAGTCTAAAGACAAACAATTACAGACTGTACAAGAGAAAACCTTGCACCCTTAACCAGATTGTTAACTATTTACTATAGCTTACAACAATAGCATTCCAGTAGTAATCAGTATGGTACTTATGTATGTCTCTCTTTGGTGAATATCCCTCTGTTCTGTACAAGTCAAATACTACATGCAGCATGATTTCACCAATTTGGATTATTCTGTGTTATCACTATCTACAATCCAATCCCTACATAATGAGGTTAAAGTATCAATCTAAAACTCAGTATGTTAGAGAAATTTTCCTTATCTAGTATAGTGGTATCTCAAACGAGTAGGGATTAAGTGGGAAAACTATTAGACTAGATGGCATTTCTATTGAAGTGTGAAAGTGCAAGGGTAAAGTAAGGATTAAGTGGTTAACTAAACTTTTTAATATAATTTTAACGACAAAAAATATGCTAAATGAATAGGGAAAGAGTTCTTTAATGCCTATATTTAAGAATAAGGGAGGCATATAGAATTGTAATAAATATTGTGGTATGAAGTTAATGAGTTATGCTATGAAATTATGTAAAAGGGAAATTGAGCAAACACTAAAGTATGAAACTAAAATCACAAAAAATCAATTTGGATTTATATTGGATAGGTCAATAATGAAAGTTATTCATTTACTTAAACAACTAATAGAAAATTTTAAAGTTAAGACAAATAACCTTCATATATTTTTCGTTGATTTAGAAAAAGCTTATGATAGGATATCTAGAAATTTATTGTGACAGGTTCAAAAAGAAAAATACATGTAGACTAGTGTTAAAACTCTAGGTAAAGAAACTAGGGATTTTCCTGTAGACATAGGTTTACATCAAGAAACTAGAGAATTTTCTATAGACATAGGTTTACATCAAGAAATTAGAGTATTTCCTATAGACATAGGTTTACATCAAGGGTCCTTTTTAAATCCGTATCTATTTATCCTGGTTATAGATGAAATAACTAAATATATTTGAGGAGAATCACCTTGGTGTATGTTATTTGTTGATAACAATTTTAGTTAATGAAAGTAAGGTAGAAATCAGTTCTAAATCAGAATTATAGAGAGATACTTTAAAGTTCAAAGAATTTAAATTGAGTATGTCAAAAACTAAATATATAAAATGTAGATTCAATGAAAATAGGAATAATGGTGAAGATATATACTTAGATGGTTATAAGACCCATAAAAGTAAGACTTTTAAATACTTAAGATCTATAATAAATAGTAATGGTGAAATTAAAATACTTCAATTTTCTTACTTGCTGAACTTTCTTTTAGCCCAGTGCAATTATTTTCAGCTTCCTATATTTTGCTAAGCAGATTATGATACTTTTGATAATTTTTTTCGTCAGCGATGAAAATTCTATAAATAAGACAAGAGGCAGCAGTGAGAACCTGAGTTTATGCCCTAACATTGAGGAGTTAGAAATGCTCCTAGAAGCTTATTTTGTGCAGACAGAAGGCATCTTACACAAGCTGTCGGAAGTATGCTTTTTTTTCCTCAGTTTATTCTCTTTTGGTAAAAGTTTAATGTATTATTCAATCAAATGTTTTGCAATGCAACTATGGATATGCAACTCAGTTATTTTTAATGAAATGCATTGTGGATCTACTTATCGAGATTTTAAAAATTGAGTTTAATGTATGCTGCTTGGTCTAAACCTATTTGCTCCTTTTAATTAGTTCCTTGGTAGTTGGAGAGTTCTAATCGTAGAACTTGCTTCCCCACAAAATTTTATGTAAAAGGTTGGTCTTAGACTTCAAAACCTTTTTTCAACTAGCAGCTCACTTTATGCCTAGATGAAAACCATAATTAGCAAGTTTTCATGCAATCGCAGGTGCTCTGCATCTTGAAGGAGAATTAAATTTCACATCTAGGATGGTGTGGTTGTGGTGACACCATTTGTGTAGGTCACTTCTTGTCTATTATTCACTACCTTCAGAAAATTATGGTTTATGACTCCATTCAAATCTTACCAAACTAGCCCATCTAACCAAACCTAGTGGCTAAGTTGATTAGAAGTGTGTGGTTTTATACTTTCTATCGAAGTTTAAATCTTGGTGACATCTTATCAATAAAAATACTTTTCCACCAAATCTTCCAACCTCTCTTTTTTCATCATGAGAGAAACGACTGATTTGATTGGAGGATGGGCAAGGATAACACAATACATGGTCGAAATATTTAGATGATAAATACACACCCAAAGAATAAAAAGGAAATACATGCGTTTTGTGATGATGATGATGATCAACGAGAGTTGCTTTAGCAGTTGAGGCCTTGACCTTGTTTTTTCGGTCCCTAATCTACACTAGTATCTTTAATCTTCTTGCTTTCAGCTAATTCACATTTTCTCATCTGCATTCATATATATATGGAAATAATGTATATGTAGGCGCCCACAGCAAAACTGCTATGGGCACCATCTTCACACGTCCTTTCATGTTCTCCTGGCGTTCTCCCCTTGCTCGTACGCACGTAGCAGCTTCCGTGTGGGCTTCCATCCGTCGTCGAGCAAGCGTGCGTGTGAGCGTTGACGCCATCTCCTTGAACCCTGTGTGGACTTCTGACGTTCTCCCCCACCCCTTGGGGTGATCCATGGTAATCCCAACCTTTGATGTAGGCTGAGATTTAATCTCAGCCGTACATCATGGACACCCGTAGTAACATTAACCTCTCTATATAAAATTTCATGATGAAGTTAATGATAATCATCTTCTCTTTCTTCATCAATGTTGTTTAAAAATTTCTTGAAATTCTTTTCTCTTCCGGTAAAGGTAATCAAACATTTGCAGAAAGAAAAACATTCCTAATGAGTGTGTACCAAAATTTTCTATTTCTCATGACGTGCATCACTGTTCTTTGTTTTACACTTTGACTTGATGCTATCTTGTAGTGCTGGTTCACTTCGTTTAATTTCTTTGGAAAACTTATTCCTGGTGACTTTTCCTGAATCACCGAAGCCTGTATATTTTTATTATGTTACAAGACTACTGAATCGTACAACTTGCTACTTGTATCATTGTAAACAGCTGAGGGAATACGTGGATGATACGGAGGACTATATCAACATCATGTTGGATGACAAACAGAATCAATTGCTGCAGATGGGAGTAGTCCTGAGCACTGCCACCATGGTAACAAGCGCAGGCATTGCTGCTGTGGCGGCATTTGGCATGAACATCGATATCAGCCTCTTTAATTCTGCACCCTCAAAGTTCTGGCAGACAACCATTGGTTGTATGGTATCTTGTATCGTTCTGTACATCACTTTCCTTACCTGGGGTAAGAAAAAGGGTCTTTTGTCATGACAAGTTGTGAATCCTACCACAGGGTATATTAAATCTTCATCCTTTTTTTACTTTAGAATGTTGTTACCAGCAAGATGCTGTAAAGCCTCTTTGTGTGAGGCTGTCATATCTGTTTGCTCCCATCACTTATTGTACACGAGGAATCAACCGACCTTCCTACTCTTTGACGATAGGTTAGTAAATTTTCGTTCAGTTTGTTCGTTTGTGAGCTTTTTGTACGCGACTTGTATAGGCACGCGTTATATTTCATCCGCTTGATCTTCAATTGCGGTTTCGCCTTGTGCTTCTAAAGGGAATGTCATTGTATGTTCTCATGACATTTTAAATTAGCGTGCTCTTTATCCATCACTTTCAAAAATGAAAGTTAGCCTTATCTCAGAAGATACCATTGTGCTCGATCTAAGTCCAAAGGACAATTGCTTGTTTTTGTTGAAAAATTCGAGATGTTTCCGTATACCCTGAGCTGAAAATATGGCCCAAATAACATAATTCAGTAACTGTGTCATTTTGTATCAACTGAAGAGTGGCAAAGGAATGGGAAACCGTACCAATAAAGAAATTCAGTTATTGCGTCTCTTTCATTCGACCGAGACACCGCATAAGTGAACACGTCAGTCCTTTTATTAACTAATTTGACCATAGATGAAAATCTTAAAACATACAGCAAACATCTCGGACTTCAAAATAATACAACTCGTCCTACAAGAAGCATATCATTATAAAAAATGTTATTTATCCATCCAATATGACAAAAAACTCGCTGTGATCATAGGCAGCGATAGCACCAAGGACGAAACAGAAATCTGTTGCTTTGAGAATACCGTACATTAAGAACACCACACGATTGTGTAATGATTCACTTCATGTAGTTGTTAATATGGGAATGGATATGAAGCAAGGAACAAGAATTCTTTTAAACGAAAAATAATGAAAATGAGCATAGTTTGGTATCAATCTTTTCTAGGCAGAACCAAATTACCGTTCTAGTCACCGCCCCCCTCTCAAGGAACAGAGATATAGTAGTTGAAATTTAAAACATCCTATGCTCGATGACAAGCAATGCCAATAACCTCAAAATTATAGCTGTTCTGAACGCCCCATACACAACTACGCAATTTACAAATGCACATAAAACTTTACACAAATTAATAAAATTTATCTTCTGTCAACATTTCAGCAGCCATCGCTTTAGATGCACCTAGATGAAAACGAAATAATTTGGTAGAAAACCAGAAAGCAAATGAAAAATAAAGCGCTAACATTTCTCGAAACCAATTTGTCAAGAAAAAAACATTTCTTGAAACCTCTATTACAGAAAAGAAACCTTTTTATTTCTCATCCGTTAATTCTGATGCTGGTTTTTGCTTATTAGCTAGCACCTGAACTCCTGACGCCTTCGTCTCTTGCACCCGATGCCTTCAGCCTCTTGCTGCTTCTGTTCCTTGTATACAAAACAATTTCAGCTGACAAAAGCTTATGAAAAAACGCTACTAGTTTGTAGCCCAAGGTATGGTTCAGATCAGATTATAAGAATCAGGATTATACGATAATCAAGTTTTTGTACAAAATTCAAAATATTCAAAATTTGTAGATTATAAATGTGTGAATTTGTACCGTTCATAGAATATTTGGATGGAATAATTTGACATAGGTCTTTAGAATAAATGTAACAATTGAATTACTGAAGTATCTTTATGTTGTAAATAAATAACTCAAGCTATAATTCCACTACGTGAGATTGACTATTTTCTTCCCCATATTTCTATCTATAATCAAATTTTAAGTTAAATTACATAAATTTAATTTTTTTTATAACTCCTAAACAAATAATTTTATGTTAACCTCTACTTTTTTAATTTTTTACACCAATTAATTCTCCTCTCCTAACTAATGTATTCCCCATTGTATTAAGGATACGACCAAATCACCTAAATTAATTTTTTCTTATTTTCAATTGGTACAACTACTCTATTTCTAATAAAATCGTTTATCAATTTCTCTTATAGTATTATCACTCACCCAAGCATACATATTTCAATAACACCAACTTTTGCATACGTATCCCTAACTTAACATCCTGAACTATAAAGTATAGATAGGCAAATAATAATTTTATAGAATTTTTCTTTTAATTTTAAAAGTATCCTTTTATCACACAATACTCTAGAAGAATTTATCCATTTTATTTATCCTATTTTGTTCTTATATATAACGTTCTTTATAATTTTACCATTATTACTTATTATAAATCCAAAGTATTTAGAAGTTTTAATTTTATAGATCCTATGACCATCTAAGTATATATCTTTATCATTATTCCTATTTTTGTTGAATCTACATAACACATATTCATTTTTGACCTACCTGATCTAAATCCTTTAAAGTACCTTTCCATAATTCTAATTACCTTTTGATTTTTTGTGATCTTTATGTTGTAAATACAATAAAAAAAAATTAATGACTACTATAACAAGTATAAGTTCTGTTGTTAATAATAACTATTACTAATATTTTCAAATTAATAATAACTAATATAATTAATTCTTTACAATAAATGATAATAGTATTATATTATTTAAGATGATTATTATTGTGAGAAAAATTATTAGTTACAAATATCACAAGTAAATAATTACGTACAAATTATTATTGAATTAAATTAACGTTAATAATAGATATTATTATTAGTATATATTATTATCCATAATTATGATTGATGCCATACTAATGACTATAATGCATTAATCAATGTAATTAATACAATTAATATTGTTCATGTTAATTATAATTGTAATTATACTAAGATAATAACATTTTAGTATTATAATTATACTAATACTGGAAGCAATTTTTAACGATGGCACTTTTAGTAACCTTTGTGCGATTAATTTTGTAATATTGGTATGGAAGCACATGTGCTATTGTGAATATACGAACATCACACTCTTTCTCTGATTTTTAAGTATAAAATGCATTGAAGTCTGTAGGAATCGCACCAATTTACAATAGAATGTCATGTCGCAAGTATTTGGATAGGATTATGGGAAAAATCCAAGAAACAAACCACCCCATAATCCTATCCAAACCATACCTAAGAATCCACCAAAATCAATCTTCTAATGCCTTATAATAGTGAAGCTGAGACAGCTACACTTCTGAAGTCATTTATAAAGCTTTTTATAAACAAAAACCCAAAAATATTATAGGAAATGGAAGCAAATTTCTGAAAAATAAATCGAGTGCCACATATTTTCATGTTGAAGTCATGCAACATCATGGAAAGTCACCTGACAGAATATAATCTCCCTTTATTAGCATCCCTATTTTGGGAGAATTCCCTTTCATTTTCAGATATGGCATATCCAAGGAGATCAATCGATTCTTCAATACTGTTTTGGGGAGATTCCATCCTGTCCAAACAGAGCAAATGACATCTTTAGACACATAATGATTCAATGAAGACAGCAGAAAAAGGAACCACATTTTTTCAGCTTAGCACAACTACAATATCATTTAGTTCACATCACGCCATTAAAACAAAATCATTTATCAATGGTGTTGGTAATTTCTTATGATATCATTGTCTATTAAATTTATATGAACAATTTATTTGCACACATAGCTCACCAATCATTGCAGAGCAACTCATTCCCATCCTATATATGAAAACATCATTTTGTAAGCATAACTTCAATCCCAGAAGTAAATGAACAAGTGCTAATATACCTTTCTGTTTAAAGCTACATTAGTAATGATCCCCCACTTTTCTTTATTCAAGTGCAGGAGTTTCACATCTCCATTTTCATACACAACCTAAAGAATCTTTCACCATTAATGGGAAGCAAAAAAAAAAAGATAGAAAAAGCATGAAAATGTATATTCAGTTAGAGAAACTTATGAAATTCCAAAAATGGTGATCGTTAAAATAGAGTTCATTTTGAAAGATTTCTCATGGAAATCTTTCAATGGTAGGTGACTTGTTGGAAGCATTTGTAGCATACCTATCCAGACTCTGCCTGCACATCCAGTCATAATTTTTTTGTAATCAGATCCTTTCTGGATGCAACATTGAATCTAGCAGGGATCCATATATTTTTAAAGGTTTAAGACACATTAAAAATTTATGTTATGATATTAATCACGTTATATATTTATATCATGCCATCATTTGCTATGTACTTAATGATATTAACATTTATGTACTATGGATGACCTAGATAGCTAGGTGGCTAACGTACCCAAACTTAATGGCTTGGCTCTTGAAACCTTAATAAGAAAAATGCACATGAAATACTCAATGTGAATAAGATACACACACTCTTTCTCTAGTCTCTCTCACCAACTCCTTTTTATCCCTTCTCCCACCTTTTCATTCTCTCATTTTCCATGCAAACACTCCCTTTTCCAATGGTTAGGTGCAAGGTTATTAATGTTAGGTATCTGACTAATGAAATTTTGATGACAACAAAATCAATTGTTATTTTAGATTGTAATGATTCAAAAGAATGATTTTCACAAACACAAATTATTTTAAGCAAGATATAAAAGAAAATGAAGATTATCAAGCCTAGAGAAAACAAACACAATCAAGATAGTTAAGGAAATCAACAACACTTCAAGTTTTCGATTTCATAAATTTCGTTTGTAATGATTGATGCCATTTTTTTATTGAGTTCTATAATGAAAATGTAAATTCCTAAGAGTACTCACATCTCAACATGCCCTCCCTAGGTTTTCACTCATTTTATAGTTAAGTGTGGCATATAGAATGTATGCATCATTTTTATACACTTAGGTCATGTTCGTGCATAAGGAAAAAGAAAGAAACAAAAATGCCGGAATTGAATTCCAACATTTTTTGACTTACGAAGAGTCCTACACATGAAAATTTCTAGAGGTTGAGCTTGAGAATTCAACAAAAGAACATTGAAGAGGGGTTTGTGCATGTAAGATTCTTGAGAATTCTAGGAAAGGGAAAGTATGGAAAAAAAAATTTCCATTTGTGCAAACTCGAAATCTTGGGATAGTTGAAAACTTTCTCAAGTATAAAAAGCTAGAGTTTCCAAGAAATCAGACTAGCCTCTCTCCAAAATCTAGGAATTCGGACTGGCCTCTCACCCTCAGCATAGTGGAGAATGTTCAACGCTTGAATGCATCCCACATTGTCTTGTCCTCGACATTCTCTAAAATCCACCCTTGATGTCGTCGACATGCTTTGAAATCTGCCCTCGATATGCTAGGGGATGAGGAGATTACCGCTAAGGATGAGTACAACATTGTCAACTACAATTTTGTGGGGAACAACTCAAACGATGTGTGCACAAACCCCAACTCCAATGACGATGACCCGTTCAAAGTTTTCCCCATCAAGAACTCCTCATGGGAAACGACTCAAACGATGCATGTGCAAACCCCAACTCCAACAACGAAAACTTGTTTGAAGTGTAAGGTGAAGAGTCTAATCCTCCGAAAGGTTCTATCTCGTGGGGAGTAAGCAGATGGTGGGGAGATTCCTTTGCATCTAGGTTTGTGCCAATCCCCTCCCCCACTTGTCCAAGCAAAAGGTTTCGTGTGTCACTAGGGGAGTCATGAGATACATGGGGAACAAGGTTTGACCCACCACAAAACACCTATTCCATTTTCCCTCAACTCCTTGAAAGAAAAGAGATTCCTCTCGATGAGTGAGGATATTCCTTCTTTTCATAAATTTTGTTGGATTTTGATTTAAGGGGTTGATCTTGATCAACATGATGCTTTACTTTGTTTGCATGCATCTGACCTTTGGTGAGAAGAAGGGTGAGGCCAAGAGGAATTCCAATGTTTCTAAGATATTGAAGAGGACAAGATGTAATATATAAATTTATTATTTATAGGAATTCAACCTAATGAGTAGATGGCCCTAATTTTTGTCCTTATCACATTGGTCTTTTATGAATTTTATTCATATGTTGGATGTTAGTTAACAATTTTGAAATGTAATTATTTGTAATACATTATATTCAAATAGGTAATTAACAACACAACTTTTTTTTAATTTGTTTATGACATTATTAATAAATAAAAATAAGAAGAATTGATATTTTTTCTTAAAATATAAGTATTATGAAGTGAAGAAATAGAGTAAATAAAAAATAATTATTAGAGTACTTTGATTAAAAAAGTATATTTCAATTCTGAACATTTCTTCTGACATAAATCCCTCTCAAGAATCTTAACTTTCCTGACTTTCTGAGACATACACAAACAACACAAATTTTTTAAAAAATTTAAACTTTTTAATTCACAATAATCTAAACTTTCTGTTTCTTCCATTTCCAAACTTTTCGACGTACACAAACCCCTCTTAAGGGTCAAAGAGGATAGGAAAGTGGGCAAAGATGAAGCTCTGCCACTGCATGGAGCAACTCTTGTCACAACCAAGGTGGGTTCTTGCTTATATCTCACTTGGGTCCTTCACTTTGTCATCCTTGCCATCCTCTAGCTTTGTGTCCTTTTTCTATTCAATGAAGAAGCTTAGGAAGAACAAATCTTGGGCAATAGTCACCAAGACCATAGACAACATCAACATGTCCTTAACCTCTTATGATGGCTAGGAGAGGTGAGTTGGGTGGTCAACAACGAGAATATCAAAGACTCCAAGTTCTATTGCAACATTGATGATCATTGGGTAGCCTCTTATTGTCACCCCTTGGAAAATCGATGAATGTGATACTTGAGTTTGTCATCAAGGAGATGATGAGGTAGAGGTCGTATAAGGTAGGCAACCCCATTTGCATTGCACCACATCAATCCCTTTTTAGTAGTGAAGATCAACACCATTAAGTAGAAGTCTCTGGTTTGGGTGAGCTTGCTTCATTTTGGTATGTTTTTTTTTTTACCACTAGAGGTGTATTTTGTAGTGATTCTATGGTACATTTATTATAATACGTTACTATTTAAGTTAAAATTTAGTTATTTTCCATTATGTACACAAATACCTAAATTTCAAATTTCATTATTTTTCGCAATGCATATAAACACTAGGAAAATACCAAAATTGAAATTACCTTCCATTATTTTCTATTTTTATCATTTCATACATCTTTTTATTTTCCTTTTTATCATTTTCTAGGTGTATAAACACCTCAAAAATATTTTTAGTAAGATCATAGCATGAAATTTAAGAAAATGGATGAAAAACAACATACCATTCAAATATTTTAGTAAGATCATAACACCAAATTTACAAAAACAACATAACATTCTAATCAACATAGGTAACCCAAAGTTCTAAAATAAAAAAGCATACTAATTTTATTATAGAAAATGTTGAATGATAAATAGCATACTAGCCAAAAAAACAATATATTAATTCAAATGACTGTTGAGCATAATGGCATGTTGATTACCAAAATGATGTATCAATCAACTATTACCATTTTGTACCATTGCCAAGGTGACTTTAAGTCATCCATACTTGGAAATATGACTATACAACTTTCGAATTTTCACTTAATGACACTTATACTTCCTTGTAATTTTGTAAGAGTAAAATTACTCATTTTCCCCATTCTATTAAGGCATTTTTGCATATCTTTAGAATTTTACCTCACATCACTAACAATAAAACAAATTCAGCATAAGTGTAAAGCAACTTCGGCAAACTTAACTTGTTAGGCTATGACAAGAACTCCTTGGACTACAAGGAGGCTCTATGGATAGGGAAAAGGTGACTCTATGGTGAATAAAAGGCTTGATAGATTTGCCAAAAAATTGAAATAGCAAAATGTTAGTCCATGATAACACTAGATTAACATAAACTCAAATAGAAGATTTGAAAAGTGGGCATACCTTGCATTATGGGTGAACTACAATAAATTTTCTTATGCATTTCTTACCTAGGTTAGCTTGCTACAAGTACAAAAATTACTTGTTCATTGAAAAGCATTATGAATTATTTAAGTATTTTTTGATTTACTTAATATTGTCATAATTCACTATGATTTGATAATATACATAATATTATCAAATGGCCTTACTAGAAAATATTCTTAATATACTTAATTGTTCTATTGTTGATGAAAGGGTAGTCCATGCCTCTTCTCACCTTACTTTAGATAAAGTCCTTGTTCTCAAATTTCTAGATAATCTTTTATCCATATGTACCATAACTAAGCAACTTTCTTGTTCTATAACTCTAGCCTTTTCATTATACATTTCAAGACTTTAGGATGAAGAGAAGGATTAGTTTGAGTCATAAACAGAGCAATGACATATACCAACTTATTTTAGATGATATACCTCAAGGATTTACAACTTATGGCACTACTGGCTTGGTCTCTCATCTCTTCAATGTCTTCAACAAGTAATTCCTTGAGTTTCCTTTCAATCCCTTTTTATGAGTTGTCAGAGAAGAAAGAACCATTGTAATACCTATAATGGTTTGTGCACTTAAAAAAGAATCTGATAGAAATAAAATTCTGTTTTGAAATGGAATTGAATAGAATTTGAAATTTAGGTTTTTGTACATGTTAGAAAAAGTGATAGAAATTGAAATTTAGGTGTTAATGTATATGTAATAAATGATAGAATTGAGAAATAATATGCTTATGTATATTAATAGTTGTACTTAATTTATTAATAAATTTAACTAGTTATTAATAATGTAATTAATTATTTAGCATGCCTTATAACGATATCAATTAATACAATAAGCAATAATGTAATTAATTATGTAATATTGTAATTATTACATTATGTAATAATATAACTAATTATGTAAAAATGTAATTAATTATTTAGCATGCCATATAATGATATCATTAGACATTCGTATGTAATTAATATAATATCACTAACTTGAGAGTATAAGGTGAGTAAGATAATTCCAGCCCAGTATTATATATTCAAAATTGGCCGGGATTACATTTCAATTTCAAAGTATGCACAAACCCCCTTAAGTGTTAGTTATTATCTTCTTCTTTTTATTCACTATGATATTTGAAGTCTTACTTGTAAGCCCTCTATATTAGATCATAACTACTATATTTTCTTCATTGATGATTATTCTAGAGTGTTTTAGGTCTATTTATTAAAAGATCATAAGAATGTCCTTTAATAAATAAAACTCTAATATTTGTGTCTACTACAAGCTTTATTTTGCTCAATACTTGGAATATCTAATACATTTCATCTGACAAGGTACATGATACGATAATTAATGCAGGTTTATGGGCTTATAGCACTTGCAAGGTGTTTCTTGGGGTGCCATTCAACTCGTCTCATATCTCATTTGAGGAATTTATTGAACATTTAGATAAAGATACTTAGGGAGGTGAAGACTCAGATGCTACTGCCATCAAGTTTCACCTCAAATTCCATAATATAAATGTCGTTTAGTTCTTCTATTTCATCTGTATTGCAATTGTTATGACCATTTAATCATAATATTGGAGAATACCTTAGTCTACTTACGTCTAGATACGTCCAACCCACGTTTACAGTGTTATTGTTTTAATACTTTCTTCCATTTCTCATCTAGGTTAGCTTGCTACAAGTACAAACAATACTTGTTCATTGAAAATCATTGTGAATTATTTAAGTATTTTTAATTTACTTAATATTATCATAATTCACTATTATCAACAATAGAACAATTGTCTAGTAAGGTCATTTGATAATATTATGTATATTATCAAATCATAAATATTATGTATAAAATCATTGTGAACAATTAAGTATTTTTTTAATTTGATCATTGAAAATCATAATTGACTATTTAATTAGTCATTTTTAATTCTTTAATTTATTTAATATTGCCTAGTAAAGTCATTTAATCTAACAATTACGACACCTAAGAGAGCCTTGGACACCTGAGTGCCTAGGCAAGCATCTAGATTATAGATATATTATTTCAAAATTTATTTATCCATAGTTGTTTATATATTTTTATGCATATTACTTATAGAAATGTGTAAACAATATACACAACAATATAATGTTTAAAAGTCACATCTTATAAATTAACTTGTAATAAAAGTCAATACACAATAACAAAATAAGATATAGAAAGTCTAGATGATAATAAAATAAAAATCTTTTTTAGAAAACATTAAACAATACCTTATAGATCATTCTTGGATCTCTAATCAGATCTAGGTAAGATCTGATTAAGTATTACAAGGCATTAGGCATAGCCAGGCATTGCCCAAAAAATGCTTAGGCAACTAGGCATCACCTAGGTGTCCACTTCAACAGCAATGGTCACGTGAAAATTTGATTGCATGTATGTGGAATTTTTTGACCAAATGTTGATTTGATCCATTGTTCTATTGACCTAATAGTTTAAATGATGCAGACACATGTAAATGAGAACATCCCAATGTAGGATCTTTAACTACATATGAATAGTTGTATTCAAACCAGGTAGAGATAATGACCAAATCTCAGGGAAGCTAGCTTTATGTATGTCTTGAGATATTCTTTGAAAAGAAAATAAGTTGAAACTTATTATAAAATAGGGTCCCTTGATGACAATGGGAGATGATCAGTCCCAGAGTAAGAAAATTCAAGAACAATTTACAAGGGGCAAAGGACCCCCAACCCTATAACAAACAAGGAAAACTCCCACCCAAAGGCCAGGATGACATTAGTTGAAATGATAGACTATCGTATGAGATGGAGGAAAATTATACAGCTGCTTTACATGAAAATATTTGTTTGAAACTGGCCAACTGCTAGTCACCTAGCTATAAGCACAATTCACAAGATTATGAAACAAGTCTCTCTAATCCTAAACAAGAATAGGGTAATATCTCGCTGGGATAGAATCGGAAAATAGTATATGTAGTTCAAAAGCATCGCATATATGGCACCAGTTTAAAAAATAAACATTAGTTCAAATTCATAAAACTAAGTAGTGATCAAACACTTCAATTTCACATATAAAAGAAAAAAAAATTAGACAGAAATGCTTTTGCCGATGTGCATTACCTTGTGGGCATTCTTTATAGAATCATAACTTTGAACTGTGCCAGAGTAAAAGCTGCAAAGAGAACAGACGATTATGAACAAAGACAATTTCTTTAGAAATAGATCTTCTGACGCAGGAATATACCACTTGTTAAGGGATGACCATAAGCTAATGTTATGTCCAACAAGTCCTTCATTGGAGCCATCAAGGTCCTTAAATTATTGAAAACAAAGATTAAAAAGGACACCTCTGTGAAAATTACTTGTCCATGAAATGAAAACTACTTACCTTAGATTTGCAATTGTCGATTGACTCAAAATGAGAAAGGCTATTGCCGTTCATCTTATCACTTGATTCAGGAGAAATACAGTCTATAACATCCACCTCATTGGTAAAAATCTGAGAAGTTGAAACTGAATGTTTTGTAACAGCAGAACCACACGATGATGGAAATTGTTCAAGTGTCTGGTCAGGTTTACTGTTTTCAAGGACTACTTCTGGAAGCATGTTTACTGGAGGATTCTCACCAAGCAGTTCTACAGAAACAGAAGGAGATGCCATAACCTTTTTTCCCATTCTTATTTCTGGCGGTGATATTTTATCAAGGTCATTTTTATAGTCATAAGATGTTCTCTTTTCTAATTTAATTTTCGTTTTATTTGGATGAGCCTGCTTTTCAAGTACTAATTTTTTCCTTTTTTGGTTATTGGAATCAGATAGAACATAATTTCCTTGACACTTATCAGGTCTTTTACCCCCAAGACTAGAAGATTGCTGCATAAACAATAAAAACGTCAACAATTTAACATGAATAAAGCAATTGCAAGACATAAAAGGCATTAGCTACCATCTGCTTGGCAAACTACCTCAGTCTTGGGCTTAAGTCTAAGGATTTTCTCGACCACTTCTTCACAATTGAATGCTTCATTTGTAGACCATTCCTGTAGAAATTACATGGGCATCAAGGGACAGTATGAATGCTAATGTTGTATTAATTTGAGTGGAGAGTGAAGGAACCCGCCTCTTTGCTTTTTGATTTAGGTTTAACTTTATAAAATGACGATGGAAGTAAAATCTTTTGAGGAGCACTTGGTGAAAACCTAGAGACACTAGTCAACTTCTTCACCATGAGAATACCAATGCGAGAGAGCATCTGCAGTTTCTGTACAATAAAATAAAACCAAATCAATTATTAATTTTAGAAAGAAACAAAAAA
This sequence comes from Cymodocea nodosa, assembly GCA_036874045.1. Taxonomy (NCBI): domain Eukaryota; kingdom Viridiplantae; phylum Streptophyta; class Magnoliopsida; order Alismatales; family Cymodoceaceae; genus Cymodocea; species Cymodocea nodosa. The sequence goes on from JAZBRI010000008.1 coordinate 778,973, forward strand.
AAGGATAAAATTCTATTTATTTCAAAGAACAAACATGTGTGATACGAGCATCAATAACATCCTCAGCCTTGTTGATAGCACGGAAAATTCCTAGTAAATATGATACACTGCTAGTGATGTCACCCTTACTGCCATCAAGCATACGACTGATAAAAGCTTGGAAAACAACATAAAGTGGCCTGTCATACAAAATAAACTCGTAAAGGAATTATAAGACCCTAACTAGACATTTCAAATTAATTACACAACTCTTAGAAAATTTTGCCATGTCTCAGCTGATGACAAGCAAGATACCCTACCAGCAAAATTTAGCATATGCATCTTCTCCAGAATCGTCTGATGGAAAACCTTGATCATGAGCAAGAGTATGGATCAGGAAAACCACTATATACTCTGGGCGATTCATCATAGCTCCTACGTCTTCCTGCTGCACTGAAGAGCTTTCATAGGGCTGGGCTCCATAACTGTAGTTTTCAATTAATTCAGCTAGACGCTTCACAAAAGACAGAATCAAAGCATAAACATGTTATAGCAACAGTCAACGTAAAAGGGAATTATATATACTTAGTACTATAAGAAAATATACATCAGCTTGGTTGAAGTAACCAGAAGGGGCCAATGCAAATGCACACAAGTATCTACAAGGTAGAGTACATCTTTTCGAAAGTACATGTAGCTTAGTTAGAAAAGCTTCACGGACAACGTGTGATTGATCCTGTTACATAAAACATGCAAGTGTATGTTATAAACAAACTATATCTTTCTAAATAGAATAAAGGAATATCTACCATTCATTTTTGAATTCCACTAATAGAATGACATTAAATAATTTAAATCGAAATGTGCAGATTGACGTTCCAAGCAAATTGAAAATTTCCAAACTTATATACTGCTTGATGAGAAAGAAGATTTAGATGGTTACAAGGTTTCCGGAAGATAATACAGAGATGGTTTGAATAATTTCTCAGGATTTTTTAATGTGTTTCTAAAGTGAATGTTATCAGCTAATGGTATCATTATTGTACCCTTGCCCTCATGACTGTTAAATGAAAAAGGTGAGGAGGAAAATGCAAATCCCATCGTGTTGATAGCAGGAGAACCATTTTTGCCGCAGCCAATCTGAGATGCACATTGTCAGTTTCACTGCGAACAAAAGAGAAGTTTCAAAAAAAAAAAAAAAAATTGACTTTTAAACATGAAGAGATAAACCCGGTACTTGCTTTGGTAATCATTCATGGAAAGAAATGCAAATGTGTCAAGAAATGTGATACCAACACAAATGGACTCAGTGGCCCATATTGATGAGAGCACCACATGCACAAGGATACCTTTTAACTAGTTTATATCTTGAGTAGGAAGGTGCCAATCATAACTATCTACATGATGATTTTTCCATTTTCTCTAAGGCCATGGTTTGTTTATGATATTATCCAATCAAGAAATCTCTTATAGCAAAAAAGGGATTTTTTGCAATTACTTAAAGAATCAAACATTAAGCTACATTTTTTTCTTTTCTATTTTATTAAGGGTTAAAAGATCAAATAATTTAATTTTGATGCATTTATGAGCCTTGCCAAATATTCCGTGGGAAAAACTCAGGCAGATATCTACAAAGCTTTGCCAACATGGAATTAGGGTGAAACCTCCAAATAAATATTTTGTCAATAAACTGATGGCTCGAAGTCCGAACTTGGTTTTGTGGTGGTTTTGATGGCTGAATTTTAAAACTAGTAAATTCCTCACAATTGGATTTAGTGCTTAGCACTAATGTATATTTTTTCAATAGATTTTACGTTTATGAACAACAGTAAACATGGGTTTGACATGTCTAGACGGAAGTGGAAAAAAGTATCCTTCAATATCATGATTAAATGGTCGTAACAATTGAAATACAGATGAAATAGAAGAACTAAACAACATTTATATTATGGAATATGAGGTGAAACCTGAGGGCAGTAGTGTCTGAGTCTTCACCTCCCTCAAGTATCTTTATCAAAATGTATAATAAATTCCTCAACTGAGATATGAGACGAATTGAATGGCACCCCAGGAAACACTTTGCAAGGGTCGTAAGCCCATAAACCTGCATTAATCATAGTATCATATACCTTGTCAGATGAAATGTAGTAGATATTTCAAGTTCAAAATGTTTTCATCAGCTGAGCAGGATAAAGCTCATAGTATACACAAACACAAGAGAATAATGGTTGGTAATTTGGTTACAGACAATAGAAATATTTAGCCAATCTTTAGTATTTTGGTATTCTCAAGAGACTCGTCCAAAAGTATGATTCACCTGCCCTTTTGCCTTTTTTTGCTTGCATTGCCTCTCCTTATCAATTCCAATATATTTTTTTGTTCTTTTTTCGTTCTATTGGATTACAAGAAATGAGTAGAAACTGAATATTATTCATAGGCAAACATATGATTTCTACATATAAAAGCTAAAAAAAGAAGATAAATATCACTTAACCAGTGCAGAACTAAACCCACATACACCTAAAACTCTAATACATTATTTTCTCTAACACTCCCCCTCAAGTTAGAATATCCAATTTGCAACAAACTTATACATAAGCAACTTATAACAAAATAAATAAGGAGATACGTAACAAATAAACACTAAGAAAAGTAGTAGAAATGTCGTGCAAGTAAAAAAAATGGTCAAACTGTACTTAACCACACTTTAACAGTACACATTATTTCACTGTTGACATTATTAGACTCAATCAACATACAAACACCTACACATACCAAAGGGCTTACACAAACACACTCCTACAAATACTAATATAACCATCATCAATCATCCAACAAAGATAATAGGACAACACTGTTCAACATTAAGACTAATCTCGTGAAGAACATACAATTTTGATAAAGCAACACTGCCACAATGTCAACACTTACGTGAGAAAAATAAAACTAATTTAATTAAAGATCGTTGATAGAATATTAAACACTAATTTTTCTTGTTTTTCTCTCCTTGTTCTTTTTTCTTTTTTTTGAACTTCCACCATTTTCTTCTTCTCTCCACTTCTTCATTCTTCTTCTTCCCTGTCTTTTCTTTTTCTTTTTTTCCCACATGCATTTCAATCTCCCCTTTCTTCCATTTTTTCCTTTCATTCTCTCTTTCCTCCCTCTCACATTTTTCTTTTTTTTTCCTTTCCTTTCCTTTTCTTTCCTTTCTCTTCTCTTTCTCCCCCTTCAACTGCAACTTGTACATTTGCAAAACAACAGTCTCTAAAGCTTTTGAACCTGTTTCAAGGGTTGTCATAGCATTTGGGACGAGAACTATGGCCATAGCTACAACACATAGGGTTGTACTCTTGCTTTTGTATGGCACCATGTCATCTCTAGTAGAGAAAAAAACCCAATGATGTCAACTAGTAGACTAGGAAATGTTGAAGTTTGTGAAATGAGACAAAAAAGAAAGGGAACTTAGGGAATCAACAGACAGAGAAGATGAACAAACCCTAGTGATGTTTAGATTTAGGAAGAGAGAGGACAAAGAGCAAGAACAAAAAATTTGCATGGCCGACATAAGGGAAGGATGACAAAATGTTACAAACTATTGGTTATGATTGATAGCAATGGAAAATATAGACGAGGGACCAGACATGGAAGGAGAGGCATTGGTGGCAAGTTGAATAGATGGACAGAGGTTTAAAGAAAATAAGGAAGAAGGGCTTAGTCGTGGGAGGAAGAGGAGCAATTGGTGCAAAGGGGTGATTCCAACTGGTGGTGGTAGCTTGGATAGCTACTAGCAATAGTGATGGTTAGGAGAAAAGTGACAACTAGAGTTTCCCTACTTTCTACTTAGCTTTTTCACACTTTTGGACTTTCAAAACCTAAATTTCGATACCTTGTTGAAATATAAGAATAGGTGGAAGTAGTGTATTATTCATAAGTAAACATAAGAACTCTCTATATAGAAGCTACACAAAGATGATAAAGAACACTAAAGCAATGTGGGACTAAACCCACACAAATACTTAAAACCCTAATACATTATTCTCTATAACACCTTCATTATCTTGATATCATCATTATATTACTAAATAGTAACATTCCTAGGATATTTCTTAGACCAACATTATATGAAATCTGATCAGCCCAACGCTAGTTCAAAAAAAATCTTGTCTCATATATTTCCTTACAATGAAATTTCATAGCAAACAAATGAAGTTATTTATACAATGGATTTCATATAAGGCCAATCCATATCCGTTGATCATCACTAGCTTCCTCAGCTTGTGACATCAACTTCTACGATGGTTTTTTCCAGCAATGGGCCCAAGCCTTCTCATCTCATAAAATATCTCATGTAATGCATATTGACACCAATCTTCAGAGGGAAATCAGAGCAAAATAGTCATCAACATCCTGATCAGAATATGCATTATTTTATTGGCCATAATATTTCCTTCTAGTAATGACACCAAAAGAAGAGAAACCTTTGTCTCACAATCACAATAGGCATTTTATAAAATCCATTTTTGCAAACCATAAGCACACTCAACTACAGCAGTTAGACCATGACACCTGAAAAATCACCTCCCTACATGCCAAGGCTCCTTGACCAAAGGTTCACCCGTATTTTTTGTATTAAATATCATGCCACTTTTGCAAATATCACAATAATCATCAACTGAAATTTCTCTCATTGTTTAGAAACCTTTGTTCATTATGTCTACTAACAACACTCCTTTAGATTCATATTCCTTAATCTTACAACTGTAACTTGATTTCTTCAATTCCAATTGTCTGCTAAACCCATTAAAATATCATACATGTAGTATTAAAATTTACTTGATTCCTTAACACTAATAAAAAAAGAATAATAAAAAACTAAAGAAATTAAATCAATGTTATTTATTGTGTGTCTGAAACTTATTCTACATGTTGACCTGTAGGAACTACTAAATTCCTTTGTTTTTAGGTGGTTAACTAATCAATTACTTGATACCTAAAATAGAAAAGACAAGTTTTACCGAGAAAATCATTGACATTCGTTCAGATGCAAGGAAAAAATAGTTAAAATGGCAAAAAATACAAGGGAATGAAACCAAATTTTCAGTACTCACTTTTAATTTCCACAGATCAGTACAGGAATCTTTCTCACCATTGAAGAGTTGTTCAAATGTTGGCTGTACCTTCACAAATGATGTTTTAGTGAGGCGTAGTCTCAGGTGTAGTCTTCAAGTACATGGGAAGTTGGAGAAACTAAAACCCGAAATATAGATGAACCTCACCCTTGTAGAATAAAACATGTTATCAAAGATGAATTCACTGATCTGCTCCACCAGTGATTCAGATGTTGACAGGTTCTGTACAGCATAACCCAAGGCCAGCAAAGCATTTTGGATGTTCTCACCATTCTTAAGAAATCGCAAAAGTTTCTGGGTGAAAACATAAAAACAAAAATTAAAAACTACTACATAAACAAAGCAGTCTACAATGGTAATTCACTATAGAGCAGCAATGCATCCCAACAAGTGATTATGCATCCCTGACACATACTTGGATAAATGACTGACTAGTTAACCATAGAAATGAAAAGTATAAAAGATCAACAAACATTGCCACAAACTTTCAAGTATGATGTATAGATATAAATATTTCAAAGGCACAGCTTAACTAACGAAGTGCCTATACCTATAAAGGATTCGGTGCCTATGCAACTTCTGCAAAAGAAGTATGCGTGGGACTAGGAATTGATTTGTCCCTCCTGCATCTATATGTTGCTTTTTTTAGCTTGAGCTACTAGCATCATATTCAAGACATTATCTTGGCATATTAAAAACCATAACAGGAGCTAAGATATGTAAACACAGATAGTGAGTATTAGGAACCTAACACAAAACAAAAGCAAAGAGAACTAGTGAAATAGGAACAAAAAATTGAGATAATACCCAAGGTAACGGAATAAAATACCTTGCATAATTCATTAATAGTAGGCTGATCACAACTGTCCATCAAAGAAGCAATTGAGAAGATAGCATATTTCAACTCAGCTTTTGTCCCATTTAAGCATGTTTGTTCCAAGTAAGGATAAATGTCACTGATAAAATAAATACACGAGTGTTAATCATTATAATGACATAAAAGATTTGAAGAATAAAACAAAATTAAGTAGGACATATTGTGAAAAGTTTTCTCTAGGATGACTAAATATTTTGAATATGATAAACACAATTTTATAAAAAGCCAAATCCAAAGCACAAAATTTTCCCTAGTGGTAAGTCTGAAGAGGATCCATTTACAAGTAGAAAGAAAAACACCAGATTCATGATTCAAGTAAGAATTACAGGTGTTACCACAAGCAATTTTAACATAAATCCTGAACATACAACTGTGATGCTTTTTATTGGTAAAACTTGACTAACAAGTACTTCCATTATTCCAGTACGTATCCTACTTTAGTGAAAAAAGTTTCAATGACGCCCAGACAAGTAGGCATCATCTAGTCCACCACTTATTTACAAGCTATATGTACTATGCAGGCATCACCTTGTTCTCAGCTTGGAGCATCCGTGCACCACTGTTGATGGGTATACATAGCATTTACCTCTTGTTCTTGTTTTAGAGCATCATATATTAAAACAATAATTCATTACTAAGTATATTGGGATTCTACTCAACTCTCACATTGGGAGGAGCATCGTGCATTTAATATGTCCCTTTTTCAAAGAAAACTTTTGTTGACACCTTTGAAGCACTAAGATTACATGAAGTACAAATTTTGCATCACAGTCTGATCCTCTCATACTCATCAAGGTGCATACCTAGATGGCAAGGTATTTAACACTTAGACATGTTTTTCTGAAATTTTTATATATTTAAAACTCCTTATTAATATTAATATTGTTTTATTTAGGATATTACAATTTCCTCGTACTAATAAATCCAGAAATAAATGCATAGAAACATAGAATATGTGATGGATAACACTCATTTTTTATTTTTTATAGTGCCTAGGCAGTAGGCACCTAAGCATCCATGGCATTGCAGGTTGATAACTACAATTCTCATGTTTAGTTCTGTAACACTAACCATCTTAGTCGAACAATACCTTGACAATCTTATAATACAATAATTGTGACATCATATTGCCCAATATCTTTCACCCTTATGAATATGAGAAGCAAATCATATTTCTAATGATTAGTATATAGTACCTCAATTTGATAGATACATGAGGACCCACCCAGCCTAAGATCCGAAGAAGCCTTTCCTTTGAAGGGCTAGACTCATTAGTGAACAGCTTCAAAAAGCACCCTTCTGATCCTCTCAACAATTGTGGGAATGTGTTTACGACCATCTATACAAGTAAAAAGAATGATCACAAAGTACAAAGAGACTTTTATCAATGATGTATGACATAAAACTATAATTATAAGAAAAATTATACAATAAGGGAAAGGCCTGAAAAAAAATTTCTGCTACCAGTGTGGAATGAGCATCCTATAATGGAAGAACCTTAAAGATGTTCCCAAAAATATGAATATTTCTGCCACTTTCAACCATAAAATAGGATGCTCAAAAAAATCTACAAAATCCATACACAAATCATGATCACGTGTACCTATGCATTTATGTGGTCACTTCAGCATTTTGGTCTCATAATATTGTTGAATATGAAATCCCAGCTTATGACTAAACAACTACTCAACTATAAACCCATATACTCCTACAATACATCACATGGAAACCAAATGTGAGATTTTACAGTGTTGGAGAAAGAAACGTCATGCCATCTGCATCAAGCTCAATAGTCAGTTATTTTCCTAAATTAGGACACTTTTTCTTACATCAAATCACGTATTGTATCCTTTAAAATAAGGAAGACAAGCAAAATTATAATAATTAACATGGTATTAAATTAATGAATCATACCATGAAATTATCAGAAAGAGTAATTGAACAAAAAATAACATGTAACTAAAATCACAAAAAATCAATTTAGGTTTATATCAGATAGGTCAACAATAAAAGTTATTCATTTACTTAAATAACGAATATCAAATTTTAGAGTTATGAAAAAGAACCACCATACAATTTTCATTAATTTAGAAGAAACTTATAAAAGAATACCTAGAAATCTATTGTGGTGGGCTTCAGAAAGAAAAGGAATACCTACGGACTATATTGATGTTATAAAGGGCATGTATAAAAGAGTAGTTATTAATATTAAAACTATAGAAAGAGAAACTAAATAATTTCCAATAGACATAAATTTACATCAAGAGTCCTGTCTAAGTTTATATCTATTTATCTTCATTGTGGATAAAATAATTAAGAAAATTCATGGAGAAGTATCTTAATGTATATTATTTGCTGATGATAAAGTTTTAGTTGATGAAAGCAAGGTAGGAATTAATTCTAAATTAAAATTATAGAGAAACACTTTAAAGTCTAAATGATTTACATCAAGTAGGTCAAAAACAAAATATATGAAATAAAAGTAAGACTTTTAAATACTAAATATCTATAATAAGTGATAATGATGAAATTATAAAGAATGTTATTCATAAGATTAAAGTAAGATGAAATGAAGAAATGCTTCAGAAATGTTATGTGATAGAAGGATACCTTTAAAATTAAAAAGATAATTCTATAAAAATGTTATTAGCTTAGCTATACTTTATGACTCAGAATATTAGGCTATAAAACATAACCATATGCAGAAAATTAGTATTGCTAAAATGTGTATGCTTAAGAAATGAGTAGTAATATATAATAGATAAATTAAAAAATGATTTTATTTAAAATAAAGTAGGAATCACACCAATTGAAATTAGATAAAGAGAAAATCAGCTTAGGTGATTTGGTTATATCCTTAAGAGACCAAAAAATACACCAATTAGGAGAAGAAAACTAAAAGAAATAGAGAAAAGTCTAAAATTACTTGATCAAGAATTGTAAGAAAAAATTGAAATTTATGAAATTTAACCAAAGATTTGACTATAAATAAAATACATGAAAGAATAGAATTTATATGGCCAACCCTATGTAGTAGAATTATAGTTTGAATTGTTATTGTAAATCATAACTTTGACAAGACACCCCTTGATTGGAAGCACACAATTGTTTTCCTCATCACCCAATTTTATAATACTCAAGCTCTCTAAAAAACTTTTTTTAGCTCTCAAGTGAAGTGGTCAAGAAACACACAGTCTAAAGAGGAGCAGAAAAGGAAAGGTGTAGAGAGAAGTGAAATGAGATTTTTTTAGAAGAAACAAAAGGAAATGCAATAAAAGTGAGAGATAAATAATGGTTACACGGTAGAATGAGATGCATAACTTTTGATGTAGGACAATTACCCCTTCATTAAACATAATGACTCTATTCCCCTCAAGTTGGAACATCTACAATGTGAACTTGCAACAAACTCTAACAAGTAGAGAAATTCATGTAAGCAGGAACAACAAATATGAATACTTGCAACCACAAGTATCTACAAACAAAAAAGCAAGTATTTTCCAGCAAACTTGGACTTTTTTTTTGTCATCTTCATTTCTCTTCGAATAAAAAAGATTTTTTTTTGAAAAGTAAGAAAAGATATTTTTTATCATCTCTCCTTTTTTCATTTTTTTTATGCTATTACTTTCTTTTTGGTAAAGACCCCTTCACCTTCTTATTTTATCCCACTTGCTCCTCTCCAACATCTTTTTTATGAAGCACGCACCACTACACTAGAGAGACTAATGGCATTAATTGATCAACCAATGTGCACTACATCAACAAAGCAACATTGTCTATCATTAAGAACAATCTACACCATTATAATTAATGGCGCAAAACTACCCAACATTACAAACAACCTACACCACTACATTAATGAAGAAATATTATCCAATCTTGAGAACCTACACCACTACATCAATGAAGCAACACTACCCAGAGTTGAGAACATCAATTACCTTCCAAATTAAGAGCAGTGAAAGTAAAAGCACGGGCTTAGGCAAAGAAACATAAAAAAGAAAGTAACCAGTGCAAAAATGAACTAATGGAGGTAATACATTGGCTGGACATCTATGAAGAGTCTGATATGCCCACTTCTGCTGAAAGAAACTGAAGAATTTGTGCAGAGAGAGATCTAGGTCAGATAAACAAGAGGGAAGGGATGGACTGGAGGCAAAAATCCAGGGAAACTTGCCTTCAGTTGGGAGATAACAATACAAGCTTCTTACACAAAATGTGCATGTCATAGAAAAAGATTTAATCATAATGAAAAAATCACTGCAGGAAAAGACTTTTGAAGATGGGGCTGCTGATGAAGCCTTGGCAAAGAAGATGATGTCGGTTGCAGCTTTTGTCTCAATGGCATTGAAACATTAGATCATTTATTTCTTCAATGTCCAGCAGCCTTGAAGAATGTGGAAAAGAGCTCTGCCAGAGAACAATATCTGATCTCATCAGAACTTGCAATTAAGAAATTTATGGGACGTTGCCACCAAAACTTCCAAAGGGAAGTAGATGAAGGAGAAATGTTGTTTCACCCTATAAATCCATGATGGGTTTTGGGCTATCTGGCTTCAAAGAAACAAGATTGTCTTTCAGGGTCATAAGCCCAACGAGCAAGAGATCTTTGAAGAGCAGTAGTTTCTGGCAAAGAAGTGGGGTTATGTGGCTTTGTCATAGGACCTCTCATTGTTTCTTGCTTTTTTCTTATTTCCTTTCTGTAATTTTCCCTTTTTAGTTGTATTTTCATTGCAAATGTACACCCCTGGGTGATACTTGTCTTAATGAGAATCAACATATACAATTTTTAAAAAAGAATTAGAAATTAATACGCAGAGAATAGTAGCTTTATTGACTTCTTGACTCGAGAGAGTGGATTAAGAATATCTATAGGAATGTGTGCATACTGGAGGTCTCTGAAACATTAATAAGGAAGACCTACAGAAAATAAAAAAGGAATATACAGAATGAGAAACTTACAGAGAAAAGATCAAAAGCAGATCTTTGTGCATGGTCATTTGAACCACCTTTCCTGCAGTTGCAACTTTTCAAGAAACAGAGCACATGTTCTGTAGTAAATATCGAATGTGAACATTTCAAAGTAAGGATTTTGAAAAAATTGTAGTACGGATGCTTATTTCCAATCCTCCTCAAAAAAGAATCCTGTATTGAAGTATTATAAAGTAAGAAAATCTCAAGAAAAGTGGAAAACTGATGCATCACAAACTAAATTAATAATAACAATAAACACTGTATTAGTTTTCTTCTTAATGATGTAATGAAATAGTTAACTCATTATTACAAAAGCAAAAAAAAAAGATGTTTAAGGAAACAATACTGCACATTTTATAGATTATTTCTTGATTTGCAGTGTAATAATAGTTGTTACAAAGATGTGCAGCTTCGAAATTTTTTTATTGTATTGTAGTCAAAATACACAAACATACTCTCACTTTCTCATGCCGTCTGGCACATTCCCATTTTATCATTCTCATGACTCACGATTCACCAAAACCCTTAAACACATCCAATCACTTTACGTCCTAACATCTTCAGAAATAGAGCATTGACAGTCCAATAAACAATATGATTTCTGGCCAATTAGTTCCATTTGAGTTAGCCTTATTTATAAAAACATTGAAATACCTGCAAGTTTAATGGATAAAAATCCAGAGTTTCTAAATATTACCATGAAATAAAAGGTTGTGGTCTAGATAAGCAGAAATTCATTTTTCCAGCAAGCAGAATTCTGTTGTGCTTCGAACAAGCTAAAGCTAGGTCATGAAACAACATAAATGCCATATAATCTTTAAGTTTGAACCAGTAGTTTTGCCACTATTTCAATATAGATAATTCAAACTCATATCATTTCCTTTTCTATTTCTAGTTACGGCCAAAGGATAAAGGCATTAGATACTTGGATCTGGTGATCAAAGCACTGATCTTGCTAATCATAACTTAGAAATAAGATATAAATTAATCTCTATTATCTTCACATGGCAACATAAACATGCTAATCGTAACTTAAAAGTAAGATATAAATTAATCTCTATTATCTTCACATGGCAACATAAACTAGCTAATCATAACTTAGAAGTAAGATATAAATTAATCTCTATTATCTTCACATGGCAGCATAAACAAGAAATTTTCTCCAGAACATTATGTCAAAAATGGAAGATGCAGGTTGACAGAAAAACAATGTAAAACCTTAAAAATGAAACATACAAACAAAATAACTCACCCTAATAGATTGACTAGCACCAAAAGTTGTTTGTTCATTGAGTAATTCAAGCAATGCCTTGAATATGTGATTATCTTTCATCTGGTGCAACATTTGAAAACCCTCCTCAGCCTTAGTAGGGTTGAGGAAGGAAGTCGACATCTTTGACAAATATGCTGATATTTTATGCTGCATACTTTCTGAAAAATTGTCCTGCATTCAACAAAGTTATATAAGTTGTAACATAAAAGAATGAGGGAGAGAAGTAATATCAAATGAGGCCAAGTCTCACCATGAGGCCCATAAAAATCAAAGTATAGATGGTTTCAGTATTGCAATTTTTGTATTTCAATTCTAATTATGCCACTTATTGTATTATAATTTTAATTTCTGGGTTTTGTGGTTCGCTTTGGAAAGTGCTTGATAAAAAGGATGCAACAATACCAAATGGGAGGGTGGATGACAACACCAAAAGAAAGGGGCAATGACAATACAAGGATGATCAAGGGCAGAGTTGAAGAATGTGGATTGGAGACAACAAAAAGGGAAAACACAAGTAGGGGGAAGAAGTCGCAGAAAAAAGAGGATGATCTTGACTTGAATAGAGGGAGCAATGGATGTCATGATCGATTGGCAAGAGGAGTTCAAGGGATTGACCATCAATAAAAGGTGACAATGCAACGTGGGCAGGCAGATGATCAACATTGGCACCTATACATGGAGGGAAATGGGATTCATGTCCAGGAGTGACAACAAATGCACCTATACATGGGGATAGGGGGATTTCATGGTTAAGGGTGGGTGGGAAGAGTTTCATTTGGGGTGAATGGAGTGTGCAAAACATAAGGATTTTTAGGGGACAATTTTTGGCAAATTTTTAAAGGTGGTTTTTGTTGGATTGAAAGTTAAGATCAAGGGCTTTAAAATATCAAGAGCAAACCAAGCCTCATCTGATAAATAGCCTCCACATGCACACACACATACTTGTGTGTGTATGCTTATGTATGTACTAATGAAAATACATATGTATTATATGTATGCATGTGTGCATCCATGCATCTCCTTTTTAGCAAAATGTGTCGCCATTCATTAATATATAAATATATATATTTATGGTATATATATTGTGTATATATTATATATATAATGTGTATATCATGAAATTAAACATCAACACATCTCATCAAAAATTCTACTAGACACACATATATACATAATGCATTTTAACCATTAATGATATTTTTTCAAAAAGCAGAAACAAAAAAACTCTATTAGATGCAGATTTCTTGTTTTTAGTGTTAAGGCTGAAGGGTAGAAGTGTCTTTTCCTATATTATGGTTGTATATCATCCATCTCATGAATGAAAAACCTAATCTTCTCTTCTTCTCCAACTGCCACCTTCTTCTCTCTCTCCTCCTTCCTCTCCTTCTTCTCACTAGATATGGTTTTCAGTTGGTATCAAAGCTGACCACATAAATCACTCACTCCATCTGCGATCTCCTCTGATTCAACCTCTCATCATCTTCAAACAAGTGTCCTCTCCCCTGTTGGCTCTTCTAGGTGGTTCTTTGGTTTCGCCTCCATCAAACAGACAGACATGGGTTTGTCAAACAGACTTCATTTGTCGTTGCTGAAAGATCAAGTTCCTGCTGCCACCTCATCCACAAATGCCTTCATCTTCCACTGCTCTCCATGGTTGGGCAGTCTACCATGGCTGCTAGGAGCTGTGATCATTCTAGGGTTGAGGTGGTTGAAGAAAGGTGTTGTGTGAGCAATGCAGGACCAACCATTAGTCTAATGAGTGTTGGCAGAAGTTCGAGAAGCCCAAGTACACTTTGACTACAAAGATTGGTAATGCATTACAAGAGATAGGGAGTTGTTTATGCACTCAAGCCGAATCTTTCATTGTTACTTTGACACAAGATGAATACACTAAGTTTCTTCAAATGAGGGAACAGTAGGTCTCTATGATTGCATCTCATGTTGTACCATCATCTTTAGATACAACTACCTTCCTAGCTTCTCACAATGACTCCAAATTGTAGATTCTGGAGTCTCCTCTCACATAACATTTTTACTCAACTCAACAACCTTTCCAATGTTCAGTTTTGTTGTTGTTGCTAATAGACAATTTTGCTCTATTTCTAGAGAAAGAGTTGTTTGTGTTAACATTCTTCTCATTCCATTGTGTTTTTCAGAACTTATAGATGAGGAAGAGAATTGGTTTTACTTGTAAGACTTAATAAGGGGTGTATATGCTTGTTTGTGATGATTCCCAAAGAGTTGGTGCATTTGGTATCTTGGTCAAAGTCATCCTCCTTATGACATTGTCGACTTGGTCATCCTTCCACCAAGAAATTTCAACAAACTCTTCATTGGGTTCCTATTTCTAATTTTGATTATGAGTCTTATCACTTAGGTAAATACCTTTCATCATTTAAGTTGTGTCTAGTAAGAGTCTTTTTGATATCATCCATTGTAATATTTAGAGTTCATCTTATGTTGCATTTGTCAAAGGACATCAATATTACATTTTTTTATGAATGATTATTTTAGAATGTCTTAGGAATATTTACTTTAAAATCGTCAAATTGGATGTTATTAAATAATAATTTATTGAAATCAAAAATATTTTCTCTACTCTATCTAAATTTTTCCATACAATTAATGCACTTGAATTTACTCAATCTACTATGCAATCTTATTGTGCTTCTTTGGAGATTGTCCATCAAACTATTTATTCTCATAGATCAATGTAAAATGGAGTTGTCAAATGCAAACATCAACGGTTACTTGATATTGCTCAAACTCTCATGTTTCATATGGGTGTTCCTTCTTATTTGTGGTTGGATGCTATTTTGACAACTACCTATCTTATTAATTATGTTTTCTACTTCGCTAAAGGGAGAGATTCCCATTAGGCATCTCTCACTTGATACATAACTATTTACTCTTCCTCCTAAACTTTTTTGGTATGTAGCTTTTGTACATGATTTGACACTTGGTCTTAACAAACTTGTCCCCAAGTCTAAAAAATGCATTTTCCTTGGATACTCTTGCACCCAAAAGAGATATTGATGTTATCATCTTCTAACTTATCGTTATTCCATGTCAACTAATATTACCTTCTTTGAGTCCACACTATTCTTTTTTAGCTCTGAAGATCAAGTGTGTAATTATAGTTCTATCTCTTTACCTATTTCAACTAAAGTGTCAACTTCTGAGGTTGTCTTTACTCCATCTCCAAGAGTGAATTCAACCTCACCTCCTTTTCAAGTTTATCGTCGACAACAAGCACTTGCACCTAAGCCACAATCAATCCCCACTTCCTTTAATATAGGTCTAATGACATCATCAAAGCCCATTAAGTCTCCTATTAATTCACCATGTTCTACTAAACTACCTATTACACTTTGGAAAGGGAAATGAACTTACACCACTCATCCTATATCCAATTTTGTTTCTTACCATCATCTTAATCACATATATCATACATTTGCCCTTTCCATTTCTTTTGAATCTATTTCCAAGAACATAGAGAAAACTTTGTAGACACCACATTAGAAGGCTAACATGGATGAAGAGATCTCCACTCTTCATGCTCATGATACATGGGACCTTATCCCTTAACCTACAGATACTCAAATAGTTAATTTTCATTTGATATATATAGTAAATTATTATCTTAATAGCTTTATTAATCGATGCAAGGCAGTGTTGGTAGCTCAAGGGTTCATTCAAGTTTATGAAGTAGATTATACAAAGATTTTTGCTCTTATTGCTTGACTAAATTCTATTAAAATCCTACTCTCTATAGTTCTTAACCAAAGATGACAACTTCACCAACTCAATGTCAAAAATGTCTTTCTTTATAAAGACTTATAAGAAATAGTTTTCATGAAGTAACTACTTAAATATGTGGCTCAAGGAGAGAATATTGTGTGTCATCTTAAGAAAGTAATCTATGATTTAAAATAAAATCCACGATCCTGGTTTAACAAATTTAACTTGATTCTCATTTATAGGAGATTCAAGAATTGTATCTTTGATCATTCTATTTTCCAAAAGTAGACTAGAGTTGGAAATGTTATTATTACTATACATGTTAATGATATTCTTATAACAATGAGAGATTTTCATGGTGTAGCAAAAACAAAACACTACCTAAAAGATCATTTTGTTACTAAAGATCTTAAAAAGTTGCGATATTTCCTTGGAATTAAGTTTGTATACTCAAAAGGAAATATACTTTTGACTTAGAGAAAATATGCTCTAGATATTTTACAAGAGACAAGTTTTTTTAGGATGTAAACCCAAAAATACTCCAATTGAACAATGACTTCAATTTTGGGATGACATAATAGAATTGCTAAAAAATCCAAATTAGTAGAGAAGGCGTATTGATAAATTGATATATCTCATAGTTGCCCAAATATCACATATGTTATTGGTCTTTTATTTCAATTTATGCACGGACCAGAAAAGTTCATTGGGAGAGTACCCTAAAGGTACTGCATATATCAAGAAAGTTTTAGGTAAAGGAATAGTTTACTCTTCTCATGGTCATCTTAGGTTGAAGCTTACTTTGACTTTGGTTATGTTGGTGATACTATTGATTGCAAGTCCACTTGTAGATATTGTACCTATATTGGAGGGAATTTAATAACATAGAAAAGTAAGAAGCAAAATTTCCTACCAAATTTAATGTAGAAGCAAAATATAGATCCATGTCATAAACAACAAGTGAACTAATGTGGATCCAAAATCTCTTAACTAAGTTGAGGATACAAGTCAAAGTTCCTATGAAAATGTACTATGATAGTCAAACAACTATCTTAGAATAATACTTTTAAGGAACATACTAAGCATATCAAAGTGGATTTTCATTATGTTCATGATTTGGTGATTATAGAAATTATTTCTACTCCATACATTAGGCTCCTTGAAGAAACAACAGATATCTTCAACAAGGGATTAGGTGTTGGTTTTTTTATCATTTATGTAGCAAGTTGGGCATAATAGATGTTTTTGCTCCATCTTGAGAGAGAGTGTTAGTGTTAGTGTTAATGTTGAAGGGTAAAAATGTCTTTTCCTATATTATGGTTATATATCATCTATCTCATAAATGAAAAAACTAATATTCTCTTCTTCTTCTCCAACTACTACCTTCTTCTCTCTCTCATCCTTCCTCTCCTTCTCACCAGATGTAGTTTTCATTCTTATTAAATTGGTTTTATTCTTATTTGCTTTGTTTTTTAACAACCTTGTATCATGAAAACAAAAAATTATATTGACTTAATCAAATTCTCACTCCCTCTAGCATAGACTACAATTAGATTGTTTGAGTGGTTTATAATTTAAAAAATTACAGTATATGACTTTTAATTAGAAATGAAGCATGGACTAAAATTTGCTATATTCGTTTGCCTTGTTAATGTATGGTATGCTATGTCAGCAAGTTTTCCAAATGTAATGGTTGTGGTTGTGGTTGTGATGGTAACATAGGGAGGTTTGTGCATTCCGATAAGATTGGGAAACCTTAAGAAAAGAAACCTTGGGAAAAGATTTCCCAATGTTAAAGGTGTTTGTGCATGATGAAAATCTTTTTCCAAGATTTACCAACATTCACAAAAACATTTCCCAACCTTTCCAACCTCCCCCCTCCATAACCTTTAGAAATTTCAAGAAACCATCGTCGCTCGCCCACTTGCTGCTCATTGCTCGACACTCACATGCTAGCCACTTGTTGCTCGCGTGCTTGCTGCTCGATGCTTGCGCTTGCTACTCGACGCTCATTGCTTGTGCTTGCTGCTCAATGTTCGTCGCTTGCACTTGCCGTTCAATGTTCATTGCTCGTCACTTATGCTTGCCGCTCAACGCTCCTCGTTCCTACTCGAGCTCGCCACTCGAAGAAGATGGACGGTTGATCGTGAAAAAAATAATTTTAATAAAAGAAATAAAAGTTATTTATGAGAAATAATGAAACAAAATAAAAATTTTAAGAAAAAGGAGGAAAAATAGATCAAGATAAACATTTGTGAGATAGAAGTATATGAATGATCTAATTATTGAAGATAAAAATTATATACCTTGTCAATTGATTAATATAATTAATTAATTACATTTTGACTAATTATTTTAATTCATTAATTAATAAATTAATTATAAATAATTATACTACAGTATTATCCTTTTGATTTATTTTATTTTCTTCACCATTGCAAGCATAGGAAATTAGTTATATGTATCTTTGTATGTTTGCATTGTATGTTTGCAATGAAAAGATTATTCATAACAAAATAATTGTGTACTATATATTATATTATATTACTTAAAATATAATTAATATATACTATATTATTTAAAATATTACTTTCAAGTTGTACTTATTAAAAAATTTATTTCTCATCATTTCTTATTATGTATAAACATGTTAAAATTTCATGTCATTTCCAATTATTTTATTTCCTATTCTGCACAAATATGTTAAAATTTTCTATCATTTCTTGTCATTTCCCGACGTACACAAACATTTAAACTTTCCTGTCATCTTCTATCATTTCCCAAATTTTCCATTTCTCAACATTTCTAGCAATTCTTGTCGTTTCCTTTCTTGAAAGGAATTGTGCACAAATACCCCTATAGTAAGGCAGCAAAAATACTATCATCCTATAAATTACAACTGAAAAATCAGCATCTGTTAAAATTCAAAATTGATAAAGTTTCACAACCAATTTACAACCCATAACCTATCCTACATAAGACAAACTACAAATAGATTTCATAATTGAAATAAAAAGTATTATTCTTTTTTTACTTGTTAGAAAAGTCTAACATCAATAAAAGTAGAGATAGAACTAAATCTTATATATAATGAACATTTCCACTCATTACTAATTGATTCCAAGTTGGAATTTCAACATAATATTAGAACCAATTCATGCACATCCACCCGTAAACACTTATAGGCACAAAAATAAATCACAAGTAACAAGAAATGTTAACAAATCTTGTATCAATAAAAGTAAAGATAAGACTGAGTTTTATATATGATAATTTTTTTCACTCATTGTCAATTAATTTTAAGTTAGAATTTTAACATTACCAAAGATGAACATTAATGCACTTAATTATTACAAGTCATGAGTATAAAACAGTGTCTAAGAATTTACCTAAAAAACTGTAGTAAAGACCTTAAGAGACTTTCCACTAAGCATGAAGGAAGATAAAACAGATTAATTATAAGTGGGACATTTAAAAAATCTATGCATAACAAGAAAGTCACAACTGATTACTCCAGAATGTCAAGTAATTGATGATACCTTTTCTTTTTCTCTGAGATCAAGGTACATGTGCATTTCCATCTGTAACCTAGAAAAACAATTGTGCAGAGAAAAGTAAATACTTAACCTGATCAACAAGCGTGCTTCATACCAAAAGCATGGCAGCATATATACCTCCGCTTTTGGCACAAAATAGAACTTAGTGCCTTGTTCTGAGGTGGCAGAAAAAATGAGGTAAATGAGATCCAGTGGTTTGCTCTCTCCTCGACAGAAAGAGAAGCTGGAAATAGTTCCTCAGCAAGCATAATCTCCATGTTTTGTGGACTAAAAATTGCACATCAGCCCAATAAAATAATGTTTAAATGTGAGACGTACAACTCAAGACCAACTACTAATGAGTAAAGAGATCTCTTGTTATATATGTATGCAAGTTTCATCCCGCATTTTCAAGGAGGAATATTTCAACAATTTTCCACACTTATGTCCTTTTTAAGTTATACAAGTATTCTTATTTTTAGATCAAATATATATACAAAAACTTGGACCTGAAAAATTGTCTTTAACTTTTGATACCGTATGAATGTAAGACATCTAACATAAAGACAATTGATTTTGGTGTCTCACATTTCAATATAATATCAAAGCCAACAATTATCTTCTAAGCTTAAAGTTTTCATATGTCAACATGATTTAAAGATAAAGGCACTTGTAAGCCCTATAAAAAAGTAACAATTGAAGACAAACATTAGAATAATCTCATATTGAAAAGTAAAAAAGAAGACTTGCGCCCATATTTATAAATATAAGATCTCCACTCATAACTAACTGGTTTTAAGTTAGATGTCTCTATATTTTTGCAAAAAACATTTTTTTAATTAATTTGCCTAGTTACAAAGGATAACCTGAACTCCAAGCAATCCTTGTCAAAGCAAAGGGTTATAATTTTAGAAGGAATCCGCTCAAAGTGGTCACTATACGTAACAAGTCCATCAGAGCATTTAACACAATATGCACGATACAACTGTAGGAGCTTTTGTGTGGTCTTTCTTCGCACAGTTACCTAAAAAAAACAATATGTCAAGTCTGCAACTCCTATGGGAATATGTAAGTTATCAGAACTCAAAAGGTGAAAACAAAGCATCTGCTACTCCTATGGGAATATATATAAGTTATCAGAACTCAAAGGTGAAAACAGAGCATGTAATTCTCAAAAATTGTTGACCTTCTTGTCGCGAAGTCTCTCTAAAGCCTGCAACACCAATTTTGGTGGGAAAGAACTCGGATGAGAAATAGCCAAATCACACACAGTGGCCACAGCTTGACTTCTTACTTTATCATCAAAATCTAACAGCCTTCCTTCAAGTGCAGCTGTCACAAGTTTCAAAATTCATGTAAGAACATGGTATACAAGATATATGCAATAGCATCTCTTTACAAACTAATATCAAGAAGTATGAAGACATCAAAAACAATATTTTAACTCAGAATTTCAAGTGCTGCAGTTGCAGATGAGTTGGACATGTAACATGTTTTAGCACACTCCAGTGCATGAATCCTAACTTCTGCAGATTTATCAGAGTATCTTTTGATGAATTCAGCAAATAGTAAGTGGTACTCCTGGGCAGCATATAGTTTGGACAATGCAAGAATCTTCCCAACAGTATTAACTGCTTTCATGCGAACATCCACCTGATCTGTCTGCAAGTGACACACCTATGAAGTTAGCAAGCCCGAAGTAAAGTTAAACAAAATGTACAACAGATATACGTACTACAAGCTCTTGAGCCAAATTTGGGAGGATTGTAACAAGCATTTGGGGAGAGCATTTATAAAGTTCTACGATGATTGTGTGGTAGGATTCTTTGAGCTCATTGCCTGTAGCATCCCTTTCAAAAATACATGACATTAAAAACTCACGAACAAAAGGTTCCAATTTGCTAGCAGAACACTGTATTACAGAAAAGGCAAGCTTGAAAGATGCCGAAGAGTCATCCTGCAAGATAAACATTCAACAATTTTTGGGAAACCAAAAGATTAAGATAGCATGGATCGAGCTGTTGAGTAATGAATGAAGCAAGGAAGGTACAATAGTCCATTATACGGCTTGTATAATTATATCCAGTGGTAGGAGCAACTACAGGTGCATGAGAAAATTTGTAATCAGGAGAAGAATGAATGCAGCTTCAATTATGCCTGCCTTACTGTCTAATCAGTTAACTCTCCCATACCTTTGTTCCAGGTATGAGGAACCCACTAGTCTACTATGATTCAGTACCATAATACATAGTACAATTACCCACAGCATGCCAAATTCATGACAGAGATGTAATGCATGGACAACAATACCTATGGCATTCTATGATGAAGCTTTTACCTTGTCTTCTTTCAGTAGATTCTGCAATATTAAGTCCATGATGGGAGGGCAAGGTTTCTCCTCAAGGATAGGTGCCATTATGGATAATATTGAGTTGATCAAACTTTCTTGATGATCCTTTCTGGGGTAAAAAAAAAAAAAAACATTTTTTGATGAAAATAACTTGTAGAAACAGAAAAAAAGAAAAAAGGCACTCAAAACTGGTAAAGCAGGTCAATAGCTGAAAAAATAAATGAATTAAAATAGATGACAGGTGTTAAACTTCTTGTTTGAGACAAAAATGAACATAAAGTGCAAACCAAGCAATGTCTACAATGCAATAATTACTAAATTAGGGTGAGTGCCCAACAAATGCCTCTAGGCAAATTAGAGAAATAGATAATTATTGGTTAACAAATTTACTGCACAAACCAACCCTTTGTGCAGCCCTATCTTTCCCAAACTCTTGTGCTTCGAAGTACTGGAATGGATTTAATTTGTCTGTGAAGTATGAGCTCTACCCTTCCAACTATTTGGAATGCACAGGCAACCATTCACAATGAGTGATTTTTTTCTGATTATGTTTATTTCAAGGCCTAGAACATTAAAGGAAATAGGAAGTTTTCCCGATAAAATAGTAAAAAAAGACAGATAAAGAAACTTGTGAAGACTATTACGGCTTTATGTGTCACCAAAATCCATACCTGACAATGGAGAAGAAGATATTGAACATTTCCAGGATTAAACTATCACAACCAATGTCTAGTAGAAGCAGGGAATACTTGAGAGAAGCAATAGTCTCCAGTATCTTAACCCTCCTTGTAAAATATGGACTATCCAGATCAGCCAAATCTGCAAAGGAGCCGATAATGACCTTAAAAACCCCCTGCAAGCACAACCACGAAGACCATTGGGTTTCAGATTCAGATGAAAACGAAATTCACGTCAAACGTCATTTATCGCAACCAACATGAAGACGTTTCGGCTACAGTACAACCCATTTCTCAATATTTTTGCTCGATTTGTTTACCGTGGATGTGTGTGCGGGTTCCACTGACATTTGTTCCTATAACTTTGCAGTGACGGCAACTAAAACGATATGCTATAACAAAAAGGGAACGAACGAACCGTCAACCTCCCAAACAGAGATAGTTCGATGAATCGTACCTTGAGCGATTCATCGCTAAAAGGCGGGTCGGGTGCCAGAATCCGAAGTATCTCACTGAAGCAAACGGCCACCAAAAGCTTCACGTCCTTGTCCTTGTGCAACAGCAGGCTCCTCTGGACCAGAGCCTTGTTCAACGGCTCCAATGCAGCTCTGAGAGACGAAGACTGGCGTAACGACGACAGAGCAGTAGACGCTTGCTGTGCACGGCGAAGCCAACAAGAGGGAAATAACGTCACATTCTCCAAGCTTCGGAAGCATCTGCGAATCGGGAACTTGCATACCTTGAGGAGCTTGACGAGGGAGTCCTTGTTGAGGCGTGAGCGGGAAAGCTGCTTCCCGATTTCGGCAGCTACTTTCTCCGGCGCATGGTCGTCCATTGATGAGGTGGGAGAATCGCGTACGGCGACGGAGTGTCTGGGGGGCTTGGGTTTTGCTGCGTGCGGGTTTTACACGGGATTGAGGGCGGAGTAGGGAGATTTAAAAAGTTCCGGCGGAACGTCAAACACTGGCGGGAGATTTCCCACCGAGAAAACAAAACCGGAAGAGTGTCGTTAATAAACCGGTTCGACGTGCATCGGTTCGTTGACGGACCGGGCATCATCCACCAACCATTAATTAATGTTTTATCTTATTTTGAGTTGTGTTGTCTATTGTTTTTAAACGAAAATTAAACGTTGAAATTTTTGGAAATTGTGTTGAATTCCAATACCTACGTATCAGGGCCGATGCACCGGCCGGATAATTTTAGTTTTGTGATAAAATGTGCCTGCTGTAATATTATTATTACACAAAATCGTCGCAAATGACGTGTTTGGACCTCTTCGAACCGGACCTAGCAGCATTCATAGAAATCACGGATCTCGTTCAAGCGTGGATTTATATTTTAAAATGTAGGCTTGGATCTTAAACGGCCTTTCTAGGTCACCTGGCGGCCTCATTTGCTATCGGAAATGCTTGGTTCACCTTCTACCCTTCAACAGTCTCTTATTTTATGTTAAGTTGTCGTTTAATTGCATGATCAACTTAATTTTTATGATATTATCTTATTTTACACGAGAAATATCTGAATTATCTCGTTATTTTCTTTCCTTTAACTTAATTGAAATTATCATCCTTACCATAGATGGACGTGATTTTATTCGCCGCTCGTGACGTGGGTGTGATGTGGGAGATAGTTTAGTAACGAAAAAAAGGTTAATAACTTAAAATAGATTTTACACTTATAAGCAACAGTTTCGATAAATGTCAAACTATAGTTGTTAATTACGACAATATCCAAAAAACACGGCAATGGGAAAAACATTCTAAAATTTGAAACTCTGCACAAAGAAACACATTCTATTTATTTTATATGAATTGCGGTATCAAAGTCCCTGATATTTTACCAAGCGTCTATTAAAATATTGTTTGTAAGGACCATCTTTGTTAACTGTGAATATTTTTTAACGACGGATCATATACATATATCATTCACGTAAGCACATACACTCTCTTTTTAACATGCAAAATTTAATGTGCACGAATTTAATATATAACAGGGGGCCACTAGTAAGATGATATTTCCAAATATCGATATATTTCTTCTAACGTCAGATACATGGAAATTAAAGATCTCGGATAATTTAGTTAACGACTACTTCCGCAATCAACTCAGGATCGGTTACATTTAATCTAAAGAAAAATATTCTTCGTCGACAAACGTCTATCCGAGAAAGCAAATAAAATTGAATATTTTTTTCATTTGACTAAATTGCTTGCATGTATGGATGTAGTAAAGATTGGTAGATTATTTATTAAAAATTAGTGTATTTAAAATGTGCAAAATAACGTTTATTTAAAAACATTAAAAATAATGAATACTTAGAAAACATTTAACAAAACATGAAATAATCAATCAAATGTATGAAGGAAGTTAAGCACATCAAATTCTCAACGAGAGAACATTTTTAATTCTATCATAATAAAAATATAACAAAAAAATATGGATGATTACTTTCTTCCACGCTAAATTTCCGTTTTTTAAAGCTGTTCCTAGATGCTTCCCCCGAGAGGGAAGGAAGCCCTCGAGCCCCAACGAGCCGAAGGAGAGAGCGGAGGCGGAGCCTCCACGGTCGACCTCCCCGCCTTTGGCCCCCTAACGCAAATTTCCCGACAACCTACGGTTCTCCGTGCGCACCTTCTCCTCAGATATCGATGCTGCGTTTCAACGTCTCCCGTCTCGCCGGCAGGCTGACACGGAAATCCATTGTCTCGAAGTTCCTCGAGGCGAGTATTCAATCGGAGTCGTTCGTTTCGTCTAAACACATTTGATTGTGAATCGAGTCTCATTTTGATTGGATTGTGTTTGTTTTGCTTTCCAGGAGGGCGTGTCTAGGCAGTTCGCTGCTGGAGTATGCGGCTTGACGGGGGGTTTGCCGGACGGAAATGTCAAAATAGGTATTGCTTTCGACTCGTCGTTGGTTTTTACGCACTTCTGTTTTTTTTCGTAAAATGTTTTTACTTGGTTTAATATGGTTATTCCTGGGCGTAGGGACATGGATTAGTGGGCTCGGGAACAAAAGCTTTCAGACTTGCGGGAGTTCGATTAGATCGTTTCACGGTACGAGAGTATTTCTCCTTTATGCCCCAGCTCGTTCTACTTATTTATTCTATTATGTGAAATGGCAAGAAGTGATTTTTCTTTTTTTGGTTTTTATGCGCTTGTAGGCACAAGACCATCGGCTGCGAAGGATTACTATGATACACTTGGAGTGAGTAAGAGTGCAACTGCATCTGAAATAAAGAAGTCATACTATGGTGTAAGTTTTTTTTTTTTTTTTTACTCTTTTGAAACTAACAGGATATCAAATTTGGTTTTCTATGCTACAAAGTACAAACACGAATTGAGAACACAGAAAGCTCAAGGGAATTTCTGTCTTATGTTTTCCATCGAGGGATTGCCATTTTGCCATAAAGTACCTACAAGCTTGAAATGTGTTTTTTTTTGGGCATCATTTGTTGTTATTTCGTGCCTATGGTTTGAGTGTTAAGCTTTAGGTATGAGCTAGTATTTTGTGTCTATGGTTTGTGCCTATGTATTTGTGGAACCTGTGATTTACATAAACTAAGCTAGTATTTTGCCAATTATGCTTCTTTTAAAGTTTTTGTTGCACTCATATATAAAATGGAAGGTGGGTCAATCCTATGCACAGACCGTTTCATATCAAAGATAGCCTAATGGGTTCATAACATCTGAATTCTATCAATATCCATTACAGAAAGATTTTATTCAAATTTATAAGGCTGGGCTTTCATAACATCTGATTTCCATAAACTAAGCTACTATTTTGCAAATTATGCCTTTTCTATTAAAGTTTTTGTGGCACTCATAATAAAATTAGAAGGTGGCCCTGTGGCATACAGAAGCTGTTTCATATGAAGGTTAGCCTAATGGGTTCATAACATCTGAATTCATTAATATCTGTTACTCAGGTCTTATTCAAAAAACCCAATGCCAAGTGGATAATTTTCTTGAAATAACCATATTTCCTCATAGCTTATGTTTTGTTGATTTTCCAATTCATGAAGAAAACTCAAAGTCATTATCAATCTATCAATTAGAGCTTTTACTAAAAAGATTATCAATGAGATGCAATGCTTTTCTCATATCTTGCATTTTAATTATTAAGGAAAGTCACAATTCACAACAGGGACCATCTTTTCTCATAGAATCATATTTAGTGTTACAAAAACAATCCTCTTTTTATTTCCACGAAGAAATAAAATTTCCATTATACTGAGAAACATTGCATAGAAAAACAGAAAGTCAGTCCAGAAATCAATAGGAGGCTAGACAGTAAAAAAAATTATTAGACAAGTTGGAATAATCAGACTGTCAGAATGTTTCAATCAAAAAAAGATGTCTAACATTTTAAAAAGAAGTGCATAGATATCTTAAAAGTTGGTTATATATATTGTATCAAAACATTTTAAACATATTGAATCTCTCTGACAAGATAACAAGAAGTGTTTTTCATGAATATAAGAAATTTGATAGATTGTCATATACTTCTATATCTAAACTGTTATTCTATTATTGTAAATAATTGGTGGACACTCACACTATTATGGAAACTTACAGCTTGCCAAAAAGCTACACCCTGATACAAATAAGGATGATGCTGATGCTCAGAGAAAGTTTCAGGAAGTACAACGTGCATACCAGGTATTAATTATTGTTTGGTATCCAGACATCTTTTGATCTTATGTTTGTTTTTACATTTACCAGATAGTAAACATATGACATTTTTCAGGTTCTCATAGATGATGAGAAACGGTCACTTTATGATCAGGTATCTTTTGCTTTTTATGACACACACATTTTAAGATATCTTTTAATGAATTCACATGTTGCATTAAATCATTTCTATTTAGTTGATATTTATATTAGAGGCAGCGCACCATGTATTATTTGTGTGTCTAGCATGAGAACAAATATGTCATAAATGAAGGAGGCCTACTATACATGTATTTCAAAAACAATTTTGAGAAATTTGTGATTGGCTTGTATCTATCCCAGAAGCATCTTAAAATTCAATTGTTTTATACATGTTACCAGGAAATTCAGGACTGCCTCCATTCACTAAGTCCCTAAATCTATCTGTATCATTCTGTACCTTTGTTTTTTGATGGCTTTGCAGATAGGACATGAAGCATTTGAACAGGCTGCTTCTGGTGGTGGACCTGGTGGGCCTGGTGGTCCTGGTGGTCCTGGATTTGGCTTCCCATTTGAGGACATCTTTGGAGGAAGAGGCGGTGGCTTCAATGATGTATGCAGGACACATATTCTTTAATTTTTCATTTTTTGCTATAAATTGTGCTTATCAATGGGCTGTGATTATGTGCTTATAAGTCATAACATACTGAAAACCCTCATATTTTTCTGACATCTGATTGCATTTTCAAAAAAATTATGATACCATGTCCTTTTTGACTTTGTACGGTTTTCCTCTTTTATACATGCTCAAGATTGCAAGTAAGGAATTTGCTTTATTCTTTTGACCCATTTTGCCCTTTTTTTTCCTGAATAAAATCCATTCTCTGATTATTAGACTGATTGCCATGTGGTACTAATCCCCTAAACTCCTTGTTTTTGAAAAGCTTTGAGCTGATTCTATGTAGTCTGAATGGTAATTACTGAATAGAAAGGGGTCATGCTTTTTAACATCCTCATAGTCATAGAATCATGTGAACGCCTGTAATGATTGTGGATCAATGATTATTTTTCATCTTTTTTCCTTTTATTCTTGAAAATGTTTCGACTTGGAATTGTCTGTGGTGTGTGGGTTTTTGGTTGATTGTCCTGATCAACCTCATTTTTTTTCTTTTTTCTTTCCTTATTAGTTGATACTTTTGAATTAATAAGAATCTTCCATATTCCTTAAAAAATGTATTGAGTACAATTGAGATCTGATCAATCTTTTGTATTGAGAGACAACTAATCTTTGGCTGATTTTGTGCTCTGGTATTGCTTCTTGTCCTTTGTTGGCAGATCTTTGAATCAATCTTTGGCTCAAAAACAAAGGGTTTTGGAGGACAAGATATCAAGGTTATTTTTGACATAACTTATTTCTTCATAGCTTCTTGTCTCTGGCTACTTTTTTGATCCATTATCTTTCTTGCTACCTGCAAGTTGCAAAAAGCACGAATATATCAAACTTAGGAAGGTTCTTTTTTTTTTGAGCAGCTGCATTTTTCTGATTTAGTCCTTGCATTAGGACATTGTCATTTTCCTACTACTCCAGTCTTCCAAAAAAAAACTAAACGCCATATTTGTCTCATAAGACCCTAAATACCAGCAATAAATTTCAATGGGCAAGTTATTTCCAAGAATAATAATGAGAATCATCTTTCATGATATATATACAGGTTTCTCTTGACCTGTCATTTATGGAGGCAGTTCAAGGGTGCACAAAATCTATGACATATCAGGCTACATTACCCTGTGAAACTTGTGGTATGTCTTTTTTCCCATTGAAATATGATTTTTGATTTATTCCATTTTTTGGAGGTTCATCCATAAATCATTGATATATTTCTATTGCAGATGGTTCTGGAGTTCCTCCTGGAACCAAACCAGAAACATGTAGGACTTGCAGAGGTTCAGGAATTGTATGTTGAAGGCAATTCGTTCCCTGTGCAGTTTTATTTCAATATTGGATTTTTAATTTTCTGACATTAACACATTTTTTTGCAGACATTCATGCAAAAGGGACCTTTTAGAATTCAGTCCACGTGCATGAACTGTGGTGGTCAAGGAAAAACTGTAAAGGTGTGTTGCCTCTCCAGCTTTGCCACTTGGTTACATAAGTTTCTTAGGTATCATTGTCTAGTGTCTTTCAAAATTATCAATCATACACATATGGCAAGGTGGCAAGTGGTGTCTTCTAAACTTTTCAATACTCCCAAAGTTTGACATTTGGAGGGTGTTTGTCCACCCAGAATTGATTAGAAAGAAATTTGAATTCTGTTTAATTCTAGGTGTAAAGCTGTTTGTGCACACAAGCCAAAAAGAATTTTAAATTCCAACTAATTCTTGATATAAATGTTAGATGGAATTTGAATTATCTCCTCCCCCCTTTGGATTTGGAATTCTGTGTGCCCTACATCTGTGATCCCTTCTCCTAGTTTGTGACTTCCCATTTGTGATCTCTCCCCATCTATTACCTCTCCTCCCTGTTCGCACTTGTTGGCAACCTCTCCTTCCCTTTTGCACCCATTGATGACCTCTCCTCCTTATATGTGACCTTGCCTTCTTGTTTGCACCACCTCTCCTCCTTGAAGTTGTGTGCAATTGAAATATTAACTTGCCTTGCATGTCAAACATTAATCACAAGCTCATTCTCTGTGTTCTCTCCTCTTTGACTCTTCGTCCACTCGCCTCAATCACTTGGACTACCACCTAACCATTAGGGTTTTGCAAGTGGCAAGGGATAGATGAGGAAGGAAAAAGAAAAAAAAGAGAAAGATGAAAAATGTGTAAAAAAGGAAAAAAAAGGAAGAGAAAGAGAAAAGTAAAAAATGATTATTACATAAAATTTGATGACATGCAAGTTAATATTAATATTATGACATGCTAATTAATTTATGACATTGGTATCAGATTAATTGATAGGTTAAATTTTAATTATTAATATTAAAGTTAAAGTTAATCATGTTAATATACAAGTTTTCTTCACTTTCTTTGATGTATAGAAACATTTAAATTTTAAATTCTTACTTTCCTGTATCTATACAAATACCCAAATTTTAAATTCTTTTACATTTAGGTGAGGTTTGTGCACTCGGAATTTGACAAAATTAAAATTTTTTTTCATCAGATTTTGAGTGATGAGGTGTTTATGCATTTTGGAATTCAAATTCCTTGAGAAATTGAATTCCAATCAGGTGTAAAGGTTGGGAAATTGAATTCTGACATTTTAGGTCGGGAATTTATTTTTCAAAACCTTCTTGTCACACTTGATATTCGTCTCTCCACCTACAAATCGAATTTAATATATTGTTTTAAACACTTATTATAAAATTGTTATGATTATCTACGATGAAAATAGATTTTCATAAAGCCAAAAGTGACGATGTAAGATGTAACATTATGATTCATTAAAAGGTAAGACAACATTTTGAAAATAAATTTGATAGGTTATTTTTAATTAAATAGTCATATCAAAAGATGTGAATATCTACATTGACATTTTTTTTCAATTATAAAAGTACTTAAATTCATTTTTTCGTAGACATTCATGGTATTTTTATTATGAATGTTCAAAATAACATATCAAATTTAATTTTGATATATCTATTAACGAGATTAAATATATGATTCATAAAGAAAATAATGCCAAAATCAAAAGTAAAAAAGCAAAATAAAACAATGTAATTTAAATGGGGGCAAAATGTTATACGAAGTTGGTATGTCATTTTCAAATATAGGAAAAATTACTATAAGTACTAAAATTAACATTTTCTTAAAATACTTTTAGATTTTTCAAAATATCTTAAATATAATAGTTATTTTTTGAGTTCAATGTGTCACTGTTGTAGTCTTATTTGTAAGATTTCTCTAAGTAACCATTTAATTGAGATGTATTTCAACTTAAATATTCTTAAATTTTTTATCTAAGTTGTAACTTTATTCAAAAACCTTTCTTTTAACTTTGATATTCCTATACATAAAAGTTACAATTTAATTTAATTTTTTCTTTTAACATAGATATTTTTATGTTTTATCTAAGTTATAATTTCATTTAATTAACTTAATCTTGTCCTTTTAACTTATTCATTGGTTAATTACATTTTTACTAATTACTTTAATTCATTACTTCATTAAAATTAATTCTGTTCAATTTTGTTATATGCACAAACACCTAAATTTCAATTTCCATCAAATTCTTAAATATGTACAAACACTTGGATTTCAAATTCTTTCTATTAGATTTTGTAGAATTCAAATTCTATGGAATTCAAATTCTGTGTGCACAAACAAACTCTTAATGGAATTAGAATTCTGTCGCATTCCATTTTTTTTTGTTAGAATTCAAATTTTGTTAATTTTCTTTCAAATTAATTCTTGATGCACAAATACTCACTTGGAGTCAAAGGGATTGATTAGAAATATGAATATTTTTGCATTTTCTAGTAGATACCATATTTACATATTATCATGGGAAATGGCACTCAAAGAATGACCATTGAGGACTGCAACTTTTTTTGAAATTTCATATATTGTTCTGATTTGTGTTGCATTTAGAAACTTTGTGATTGCAATTCTGGAACTTTTTTCAAGTTCAGGTAATTGGGTGTTTCTTGAGGTTTCTGCTTGTTAGAGTCTGTTATATATTAGTTGATAATTCATGTAGTCATAAATCATGTACTGGCTAGGATTGTGCCATTAATTCTAGAAGATTGTAGTCTTTTGGATTCCTCAGTTCAGATGTCCATCTTGGGTCACAACACTAATTATTTAAAAGTTGGTTGGCTAATGCTTTATCCTAGTGTTGGGCTTGGTGGGGGCTTCCTGCTTTCTCTTCTTGTCGTCTCTTACCATAACCATGATGAATCATTAATGTAAATTCCTCCTTCTTGATGTCCACAATAATTCAAAATCTAATCAAGTTCTTGTTTGCCTGGACCATACATAGAATTACCAGAATGACAAGTTGGGCTTGGGAATTGTCTTGGTACTTGGTAGCACTTAAGAAATGTATGCTTGATTCTACCTGAAAATTGAGAGGGCACGATTGAGAGAAGTTATGTCTTTTGACACTCAAGGTTAATCTTGACTAGTGGGCTACACCTTGAAAGGGCCATGTATTCGATTAGCATTGAAAAACATTTACTAAAGAAATTAGCAATTCTTCGCTTGCACATCGATTCTAAGGTATAGTTTCTCTGCTTATAATTTTAACACTAATAGAGGTGTCAATTGGGTCGAGCTATTGCGGGCCAACCTAGTCTGGTCTAATTTAAAAAATCGGGTTGAACTGAGTTACCTGGCCCATAGGCTGATTCGGGTCGAGCCTAGGCTAGCTTGCAGGTTGATTCAGGCTTGGCTCAGGTTGGCCTGTAGGCCTAACTCGTAAGTCCATGTATGTTTTTCAACATTCACTTTTTACGAACGTTAAAATAACCTTTGTTTTTCAACGTTAATAAAAAGCAAATGTTAAAATAACTTTCGTTTTTCAATGCTTGTAAAAAATGAACGTTGAAATCAATAGAAAAAAAAAATTAGAATAAGATATCTCTCTTATATACATTAAGTGCTTATTTAGATCTTAGGACTAAAGTAAAAGTTGTTAAAAAATTAATAAATGTAATACAAACTTGTTTAAATGTAGAACTTGATGTAACAATTGAAAATATAGAACAAAATTTAAATAATATGTTTGATATGCATGTTACAAAATATGGAACACAACAAACACAAAATGTCTTACTTTTCATAACCATCGTTATCATCATCAATAATTAATTATAGTATATTTGATGATGAACATAGTGATTTTAACATAATAAATAGGAAAGAATTGAATAATTTTAATCATAGCTATTTAATAAGAGAATCTTGATTTTCTAGATTTTGATGTAATAAATTGGTGAAAAACACAAAAACACACATTTCCTATTTTATCATTTATAGCTAGAGATTTACTGATAATTTCAATTTCTTTTGTAACATATGAATAGACATTTAGTATTAATGGTAATATATTAGATGATAAAAAAGCAAGATTAAAAGATGATATTTTAAAAGTATTAATATGTATTAAAGATTGAGAACTTGATCCTATTTGTGGACAGCAACAAAAAGATAACTTTATCGATGAATTTGCAAATTTAAATGTTTAAATATAATTATGTATATTAAGTGTAAAAATATTTGATGTAATTACAAAAGTAATGTATTTTTAATTTGAATTTAGAAATAAAATAAATATTTTAACTTTTTGACTTGTGTTTGAATGTGTTGATGGATGATGAATCATGAATGGTGCATTGATGATGTTATGATATTGATGTTAATGTGATGAATCATGATTTATGAATGATGACATATGTTTGATGTTCATGTATTTCTAAATAAAATAATGTGTTTGAATGATGAATTGATTATTGGAAATGTTGTAAATTTTTTTATTTTAATTGAAAATCAAAAAAATAAATATAAAAAAATCAAAAACTTTGGATGTACCGAAGTTGAGATTTGATTAGATTGAAAGAAAAAATAAAAAACTTTGATCGAATCGAAGGTGAGATTTGGTCAGACTAAAGAAAAAATAAAAAACTTCGATTGGACCGAAGATTATCTTTGGTAAGACCAAAAAAAAAATTGAAAATTTCAATCAGACTAAAGGAAAAAATAAAAAACTTTGGTCAGACTGAAGAAAAAAATAAAAAAACTTCAGTCAATCGGATTGAAGAAAAAAAATAAAAAAAAGTTTATAAAAATCAAAAACTTCGGTCAAATTGAAGTTGAGCTTTGGTCAAACCGTATAAAAAAATAAAAAAAATTAAAATTTTGGTCGAATTGAAGTAAAGATTTAGTTAGATCGATGTAAAAATAATAAAAAATAAAAAACTTTGGTCAGATTGAAGTTAAACTTTGGTTGGACAGAAGTTGATCTTCAATCGAATAGAAGAAGAAAATAAAAAAAATAAAAAATTATAAAAGTAAGTCGGGCTACAGATTGGGTTGAACTGTCTTGAAAAATTTTTGGATTGGGTTAGGTTTGTCTCGAAAAAATTTTGGGCGGAATTGGGTTGGGCTATGTCAAAAAAATTTAAAAAAAAATTAGCCATCCTGTAGATACTTTTTAGGCTAGGCTGGCCCGACTCAGCCTATTGATACCTCTAAGTACTAGTAATTAATCTTTTATATATGTCTTTTATAATATCAATATATCCTATAAGCACTTTTTTTCTTTTCAATACCCAACATAATCGGCTTCTAGGTACTCTATTATAAACTTTTTCTAAATTAGTGAAAATCATATGGATGCCCTTTTTCTATTAGTTGTCTAAGTAAATGTTAATGAATTCTTGGAATAGTGAAGTTCTGAAAGCATTTGCCCAATTTTGTTTGATTATCTGTTTTCCTCTTGAATTCAAGTTTAATAAAGCAACTTGGAATGTGGAGTTATGGAGGTCCTACAGTGATGGCAATTTGGGAGAGAACCTTCTTATGGTAACTTGATCTTGAGGAAGTAGTGTTATTGGGTTATAGAGAATGATTATTTAAATTTTCTAAGTAAATAAGCTATTAATATTTAATGAACAAGGACTGCCAGTGGAGAAAGATGGCACTCAGGAAGTCTCATAAATAATGGTAAAGATTGAAGCCTTTCACAAAGTATGATGATGGCTGGATAACTAGGATCTGAGATCCTTGGGGGATGACAGTGGCAAAACTGTCAAGCCAAGAAAATGCCTCTCTCCCTATCTGTGAATCTAGAAGACCAACACCACTTCTGGTGGGTGGGGGATGGCTACCGGCCATAAACCAGGGTAGAGGACTTGTTAGAATTTGAGAGGAAGACCAAGAAATGACACAGTGATGATACCCAAGGGTTGCCTATATTTGTGATTATAATATCAAGACTTGCCATGGCTCGAAATCGATGGGAATGCCTGACAGCAACAAAGATTCAAGGGGTTGGGGGACCCTGACAAAGAATACCACCACTACCTAGTAACACACATTGATGAAGGCAAAAAAGTGATATCGGGGGGTCCATCACCATGACAACAAGATGGTGATGACTGTTAAGGCTTCTTCTTTTGTTTTTTTTTTTTTCAAAATCTACACTTCAACATCATGTTTTGAGAAAGAAGAATAATGAGAAGTTATTAATGGCTAAGATTATCTCTAATCAAAGTCAATTTGCTTTATAAAAGGAAGAGATCAATGGACTTCTATGAAATTTTTTTAGGAGTACAAGAGGCTAAATTGATATGGATCCATATATGTATCAATCCTTGTATCTTTATACAAGATACTAAATGGATATGGATCCATATACCAATCTATCAATCTCATTATCTCTGACACTTATCTCTATCTTCTTTCTTATTGGGATTTCCATCATTCAGTTTGTGAAATAACATTTTTATCTCTCTCATTTTCTGATTTACTTTCCTGTTTGGGGTAACGAACTTCAACTCATTTGGTTCCCCTTTTGTAAGGTCTTCTGTAAATCATGCAAAGGTGAAAGAGTTGTGATCGGAACAAAATCCACCAAGATAGATGTGGCACCTGGTATGTCAGATAATTTATGTTTTTTTAGTTTATATAAAAATTAACCACTGTTTGATTAAACATGTGTAAATCATTGATATCGTCCTTCTGATTCAGGTGGCCTCAATTAAAAATCAGTTGCTCATGCTTCTATTAATTTCATATTTGCATCTTAATATTTTTGTGTGATTCCATTGATTTCAACAGTAGACCTTTTGATGGCATAATATGTTTTCTTAAAATGTACTTTTGATGGATGTGGATAGGTATTGATAATGGTGAAACTATAAGACTTTTTGGAAGTGGTGGAGCTGATCCTGATGGTGGCCAGCCTGGTGATCTATATGTTACAATTAAGGTTCAGTTGTTAACAACCACAAATATGCCTACAATAAATAATTGCTTTATCAAATTTGCATACCAACAATCAACAGTTATAATCATTTTTTTCAGGTTCGTGAAGATCCTGTTTTTAGGAGAGAAGGAAATGATGTCCATGTTGATGCTGTAATAAGTGTTACTCAGGTAGTGTATGTTGTATCAGATGTAATGTCCAAAACTTGCAAAATCATTTGAAATGGATGCAGTTATTGTGTAATGACATTTCTAAGGTGAGGCAGATTTTATTAACCAGGCGATAAATATCATAGGAGCCCCATGGCTCGGTCATTTGATTTCAAATATGTACTCTTCACGGGCTATAACTAGTTTTTTTGCAGGCAATCTTGGGAGGTACAATTCAGGTGCCAACACTGACTGGTGATGTTGTTTTAAAGGTTTGTCTAATTATCTGGGCATCTTTCTTTGTTATATTGTGAAAGAGAATTGTGTCATCAGCCATTCTTTGTTGCAGGTTCGGCAAGGTACCCAACCTGGTCATAAAGTTGTTTTGAAGGGAAAAGGTAACTGGCTTGGAATTATCATTGAGAAAACTTTTTATGGGTATATAGTGTTATAGGATTTTTTTTGAATAATATTATCATCTTAGCGACTAAGAGGAAGCACCATGGCATTTGAGGCTCAAGTCATGAACCATAAACAACATAAACCTATGAGGAATGAGTTTTCGTAGCATCTTATTGGTCCTTTCAAATTTATCATTTATGGTTTCCTTTCAATGATACAAATCACTTCGTGCAATTGATAGAAATATATATACACTAATGTGTGTGTGTGTGTGGGGTGGGTGTCCTATTGAACAGTCAACTTGCCCTACATTTAGGCAAAACCTTGACTAACCTCAATCCACCAAACGGATCCACCATGCCTAGTGATGTGGGGGTGTCTAGTTGGTTCCCTGACCTAAGTCAGCACAGACTCAGGAATAAGCACAACTCTGATTCATGTGGTGCCCACACTCGTGGCCATTGTTTGCATGTTGATTGATTGCCACTTGCCTGCTGGTTAGCTAAGCCAACAAGGCATGGCCATTGACACCTAAGCTATGCCATACATGTGAAGTTGTACATCACCCACTTGGGTGGATCACACACTTGGTCACCCATCAGGATGCAGCCATTTGATCGGCTTTCATGCCACATGTCATTCTCTAATTCTCTACTTCCCAACTATGCCTACTTAACATCGGTGATGTTAAAACCATTGCATGGAAGAATAAAGTACATATATCAACAATGCTGGTTGATTGACCCTCTCATCTTACTTGTTTTGACTTAGCATTAGAATGCATTTAGGATACTTTCTTGCCATATTGAGAAGTAGTGATCATTCGATATTTTCTAAGCTAGTTGATTAATCAACTAGGACTAGCACACAACATGAGATTTGAGCTAGGCCAAAGCTATTGAGGATTAAATGATCATCAACCCGTTTTCGTGCTTGAGCACCATGTAGTTCCTGGAGACATGCTAACTTGCTTACTTAAACCCAAGCTAACATACTTCTTTTGCACAATGTTTACTGTGCTTGCCATAAACGTGCGTGCTAAGCTTCCCTACCATAGTAGTTGTCCAACTCATCATCCTAGCAAGATAGTATTCATGACCTCTTACTTTAAACATTTGACTTTGTTTATCATCTACTTCACAATTGGTTACTCAAACAACTTGAACCATACGAATTGATTGGACTTGAGAATATTTATTGCATGAGTGGAAAGATTCACGCTTCGTTCCTCACCATCAATGTGAAAGTATTCCAACAAACACAAATGTCATTACAATTTTACCCTTGCTTGACCAATGGATTCATGTTATGGTTAGCCTTGCATTGGCTTGGGTTTGAATCTTTTGTCCATCTATTCACATTTTTTACCTTCACAATTGGTCAATCAAAATGGAATCTTATTGGTTCAATGGCCTACCCGTAGTCTAGACAAAACTCAATCTAGCATTAGTCTATGAAATGGCCCCACCTGCCAACCGAAGACTACAACATAAACAGTTTCACAATTGTCTGTTCACCATTTGCTCAACCAATCAGGCTTATCTTTGATTTGCCACTTTCTAATTATTGTCACCTATCCCCAAGAGATGTTACAAGTACATTATTAATACCCCAAAGAAGCATGCTACATTACTGAATATTGTTTGTCTGGTTTAAGCATTAGAGAATCTTTGACAATTCATACACCATGGATGCCAATTCTATCTTTATTTTGTACAATAGAGTGCTCACTTTGTCCAATCCTAGCCAACCCAACTCAGATGACTTGGATGATTTGAGCCAGCCCAACTAGGTGGACCAGAACTGGAAAATCTGAATTAGTTCACCTTGATGGATGAATACCACATACATATATTGATGCGAAACTACTAGGACTTGTATTATACAATTTAAATAGTCTCTAGTTTGATTAAATTGACCGAGGAACACATTGTTTGCTAGAATTGAATTAACCAATGAAACTAAAGTCTAAAACCAAACCAACCAAAATATGGTTTGCATCCCTTTTCTCACTTTGATCTCCAAAAATTGTCTTTCCAATTGATAATAAGAATACAAGCATCTTTCCTTATTTTGTAGGATAGAGTG
The DNA here is from genome assembly GCA_036874045.1 of Cymodocea nodosa. Classification (NCBI taxonomy): domain Eukaryota; kingdom Viridiplantae; phylum Streptophyta; class Magnoliopsida; order Alismatales; family Cymodoceaceae; genus Cymodocea; species Cymodocea nodosa. The sequence goes on from JAZBRI010000008.1 coordinate 817,730, forward strand.
TTTGCTTTACCCAATCCTATCCAACCCGACGTGGATTTGAGCCAGTCCAACTAAGATGACTAGAATTGAACAATCTGAGTTAGTTCACCTAGATGAAGGAAGAACATTGATCTACCTCCCATTATGTTGGAGTGGTAATTGACTCAATGCACTTGGGTTGGTCGGAAGGCTCAACTTGCAAAACAGTGAATGGGACCATCCAAAGATTGGTTCTCCTTCTATGCTTAAAGTAGTGAAGTGTGTTAGGAGGTAGATCAGGCTATAGGATTGGATAAACGTACTGTAATGCCACATCTATTGAGATATTTATAGTTAAGGGTGGTCAACGGAGATAGTTTGTGACCAACAAATCTTGCTATACCATGTAACTCTGCAGCGGTAGACATGTAATAGACAGGTCAGCATCTGTATGGTTAGTCAACAACCATGTTGGCTTTACGCATCAATCATATCCTACGGACTAGCTCTACGTCACTTGATGTTATGAGATTGTTCCACTTATTAGGCTTGCACAACCTATTCAATTGACATGTATTAGGCTTGAATAGGGTGACTAGGATGAGTGGAACAATATCTTCGATCAAGCTGCCTATGTCGTTGAGATAGAGGGAGGTAGGGGGCATGCATGCAACTTGTGCAACTCAGGTGGTCGATTGGTGTGGAGGTCATCCAACCACTTGGGTGGTTCCGCACTTGTGTGGGGTGCTGGTCCAACCAGCCGTCCATACCAAGGTGGTGCTACTGGCTGCCCCCTATCAACCATATATATATATTCATGCTAAACTACTAGGACTTGTATTATACAATTTAAATATGCCCTGGTATGATTAAATTGAACCTGTTCTGAAACCACAAACACATTGTTCTCTGGAATTGAACCTGTTCTCTGGTCTTAACTAAGAGTATAAAACTGAAACAACCAAAATATGGATTGCATCCCTATTCTCACCTTGATCTCCAAAACATTGTCATTCCAATTGATAATAGTTATTATTATACCCACTAGAATGCAATTATATTCTGTTCTCATTTTTCTAAATTGCTTTGTTGAGGAAAGCGTGAATGTCTCACTTTTTTTTATAAGAAGCTTGTGAGTGGAAGATGAAACTATTTCTTTATTTTATTGGGAAATGACAAAGTTGGATAAATTGTAAAAAAGGAAAATGGAAGAAAAAAAATCTCAACAACAATGGGAGTACCTATATAACGGAAATTAAACAAAGACCTGAAAAGGTCAAAAACGAAAGAAAAAGAATCAAACATGGATACATGCAGAATCTCTCCATGCGTTCTGCAACTAATTGAGGAGATGAGTGATGACTTGGGAAAAATCATTAAATCTAGAATTTTATTACTCAAGAATGTTCATGAATAATTTCAGTAGCTTTGAGAGCAATTTTTACTTAATTCAATGAAATCTAACCTCCTTAGGTTGGATATAATTGTGATGAATACTTGGATGTACCTGTTCTGGAGTAATACATTGTGTACCTTGATGTCTATTTCTATGGAGAATCTGTTCATGAATGTAACAGTTTTTTTGCTTTTGCTTTTGCATGAATTATTTGTTTGATGCTCTCTTCAGGTATAAAAAACAGAAACTCAGGATATTATGGGAACCAATACGTTCAATTTAACGTCAACATTCCGACGTATGTGTTACCCTTTTTGTATATTGTATTAATGTGGACAATGAATTCCTTTTACTAAATATTTTGCATTTCTTCATTTTCAGTAATTTAACACATAGGCAACGCGTGCTGATAGAAGAGTTTGCAAAGGAAGATCAGAGTGAATACGACAAGGGTGCTGCTGCTGCTGGAGCTTCTGCATAAATTTATACGTACCTTGCCGTGAGTGGGCGGGTGATAACCGTTTATTTGATCCCATCTAGGAAATTTTTGTAGGAAATTTTACTTCTCTTCTGTATCATATTTATCTATCCCAGGGACAATAATAGTTGGAAGTGTTTGTCTGACGAACCCTATTCTCTACAGGTCCCATCTTTCATTGACATGTGTAAATTGTCGTTACTTGAGTGCTTACTCCATGAAGTATTGGAGATAAACTTGCAGCGTTATATGGATGACCTACCATCTTTACAGATAAAATGACATTTCGTTGCTGAAGTTCGTATATCTGATTTGGAAATTTCTATCATGTACTCTTGTTTATTAACAAGCCACGTCGAATACATGTCATCATAATCGATCCCAAGACACTTTCCCCCTTTATATGGTTAAATACAATTATGATAAAACACATTTTATGTTCTGTCTGAGCTTCTTCACCCACACAGAACTGTGCTCTGCACACTCGCATGCACAACAAACAGCATATAATAATACCCCGTAGGAGCAATTCCAGCGGTCGCGGGCTTGAATCGGTAGATGCATGGTTTCGTTAGACGACTTTGCTGGCTTTGAAACTTCTGTGTTTGAGTGTTTCTTGTTCTAATCGTGAATTCATGGTTAGAGTTTGTCTTTTTTTTAGTCGACTTGGGGTTAGTTTATAATCAAGAGCATCCTTCTGCTTCACCGCAAGCGTAGTGGAAATGTTGGCCGATGGAAGGCGAAGAAGCGTATGGCAAAAAAATCTATATTTTGTGCCACAAAATTTCCAAAGGATTTTCTAAAAAGGACGTGATTAAATATATTTAATATTAATGGTTTTTTATTTATATCAGAATCCAGGACTTTCAATTCAATTAAACTATTTACCGATAGTTTGATGTAATTAACCGGCAAAATATAATTTATTATCATCATCTGAGATGGGTTTCGTTCTCAGCCTCTGCCGTACGCATAGGTAAAATATTATTGGGCTGTCCGTCATCGGTCGATCCCATTCGCTTCGCTTCCCAGTCTCCACCTGTTCCCTCCTTACCCGTCTCTACCCGTCCCTGAACCACTGGTCACCCGATCTCCAGGGAAGGTACGAGTCGCCGTCTTCTCTCCTCTTCCAATGCCCTCTTCATCTTTGCTTTTCTTCGTCTGTTCCTCTTGATTCGTTTTTTCTCTCCCACTGAAGTACGTCGGTTTTACCTGTCTTGCGCCTTTTTTTTTTTCTCACATAGACATGACGCTGCTGTAGATTTATTTTGCTAAATATCATTTTTCCAGCTGTCTGAATGTAAGTGCAACTTGTGCATTTGTCTAGTTGTCTTAAGATTATGGAATGCTGAGTGGAATGTTAATGTAATGTACGATTGGGAATTGATCGAGTATGGAGGTTTGGAATGAGGTGTGAGTGATGAGTTTGTTGGTCTTTGGATCCAGTGGAGTTCTGTTTTATTATTTTTCTTGCATGTGCACTGTATAGTTGGGTTTAATACGCATTGGTTTTACATGATTTAGGCAGAATCCCTTAGAGTGTGGTATTGATTTTAAGGAATATAATTTCTCTCTGGTTTTTAATTCGTTTCTGTGTCAATCACATGGGCAAACAAATAAATGAACCAATGGGATTTCCAACAGAAAGAGACAATGGTGTATACTGATCGAAGTGGAAAAGATTGCAATTTGGCTTCTGATAAACGAATTCAAGATTTTAGTCAGTCAAGAATAGGGTTTAGAGGATGGAAACTGAGGTAGTTACTGATAGTAGATGGAAGTATAGAAATTAACTGGTTTAGAAGAGTAAAGCTTAGAGGGAAGTAATCAAAGATGCATCTAGAAAGCAGCATAGATCACAGTGGATCTCCCAGATAAGAGTTTGCTGAAAAAATGCATATGATGGAACATATTTGACCTTAAATTTTGTTGTGATTCTTAAGGAAAATTCAATTATTTTTCTTTCTGTTCATAAACATATGTTACATTGCCTTACTATTTTCAAGTCTTCTTACTGAGGGAAGTAGCATGGTAATGGGCCTAATATTCATTTTCTTATTCTGCACATTGACAGAGGTATACCTGCCACTGCTGCTATATCAGATGAATCCATATCTTGTTGGTGTGCTTGGATCAGTTGTGATTGGCATGATGCTTAAACAAAAAAAAAGTGGAAAGAAACGTGGAGTGCCTGTTGATGTTGGTGGGGAGCCTGGTTATGCAATTCGGAACTATCATTTTACCACTCCAGTGGAATCAGCCTGGAGTGGGATCACAACACTACCAGAGTTGTTTGAATATTCTTGCAAACAATTTTCTAGCAAGCGGTTACTTGGTTCTAGAAAACTTATTTCTAGGGAGAAAGAAATAGTTGCAGATGGAAGATCATTTGAAAAGCTGACATTGGGAAATTATGAGTGGTTGAGTTATGCAGAAACTTTTGAGAATGTCTGTCACTTCTCTTCTGGTTTGGTCGAACTTGGACTTAAAAAGGGTGACCATGTTGCTATCTTTGCCGATACATGTCCAGAGTGGCTTATAGCCCTACAGGTAACTACTTTAACTGAATATTTTCTGCAATATTTTTTACCAACAGATAATTGCTTGTTATTTGATCTTGATATTTTGCTCTATTTTTAGAAGGAACATTTAAAGTGGCATTATGATTCTGTGGATTTTCCATGTAGGTGATTTTCTTTTTGATGTTAAACAATGGTGTTTTGGTTGTTGACTATGATTGAAGGGAGCGAAGTTGGTTTAAATCCTAATACCATCAAGATGTTTCAGGTTCCATTTCTAAGGACACTAACATTTATTTTCATTTTTGTGATTTAGGGATGCTTTAGGCGGAACAGCACTGTTGTCACCATATATGCTTCCCTTGGTGTGGAAGCTCTTTGCCACTCATTAAATGAGGTACCATTCTCACCACTATCTAGTGCATAATATCTTATCTTCTTTTTAACCAACAATATGAAGTTGAGTCGGTCAAGGTTGTGTGGTCTCATACTCAGGTGATAACATTTTTTTACCAATTTCAAGCAAAAATATGCTATCTTTTTTCATTTGATTCAAGAGAAGTACGACAACTCTAGGTTCTTGCTTTACTTTGGACCAAAGTAGATTATCTTGTCACATTAAAGATTTTTCATTTTTTAATCTTTGTGTATGTTAGAATATTAGGATTAGGTGCTGTGTGTGAGCTTAGTCCTATATTGTTTGTTTTGTTCTTGTTTTCTCTTGTATAGAGGTCTTACATTTTTTAATGATCATTCTACTTCTACCATTATTATAGCATGGTATTAGAACATAGATTTTGAGAGTCAAAAAAGTGTGAGAAATTCAGGTAGAGAGGAGGAAAAACCCTAGCCATTAATCTTCTCCTAACCACTTACAGCCCAACTTCTAGGCTGTTGGTGCCCCTCTTCTGTCATTGGCTTCACACTTGTTTGCATTGAAATTGCACCTGGTCAACCTGAGGACTGCCTACACTGCTACCCTCCACCTACACTTCCATCCACTACCTGTACTATCTCCTTCCATCTCCTCTCTTGCCTTTTTTCCTCTTCCTTCTTCCTAGGCTAGGCTATTGCCACCAGCATTGTTGGTCTCCCTCCACCCATCTAATCTGTTGTCACCCTCAATGAGTCTGTGACATTCAATGCCACCTCACCTACAACCTCATTAGATGAGTCAATCGAGAAATCAATTGAAGGAAAACCCAAATTTAATCCATCCTCCCACCATTGCCATCTCGGCTGTCACCACTGTGGCCACTCCTCTCTTGTCCTCCCACGAGGCCAATTTGTCGAGGTTGTTCATTGTGATATGCACCTTTGGCTATACTTCACCCTTGCCAACTCACCTGGTTGACACTGTTCTTAGCTTCAAAATAGACAATGATAGAGGCCCACTTCTCATCACCTTACTTTATCACCATGCACTATATCTTTCCCTTGTAAGGTGCATTGTTGTTTGCAACTGGTAGAAACTTCCATTTAGACTCTATCATCTACTCTGATAGGTCCTCCTTGTATGTTGTTCCTTGATGGTTCAAATGGAAAGGGACAAAGAAGAGAGGGAACAATGGGGGTTTAAGAGTGACGTGAATATGAAAAAAAGGAAAGAAAGAAAGGGTGTGAGAGAAAGAGAAAGGCGAGAGGACAGAGAAAAAGTTTTCATGGAAAAAAGTGTTAAAAAATGTGAAGATTGAAAAAAATGGGGAAAGTAAAAAAGAAAAAGTGGAAGTATTAAAGGTAAAAAAATCAAACCACAAAAAATCATGAGAGGAGATCACATTTATCCACTTGCTTTTTCTTCCCAAGGATAAATTACATTTGTCTATCTTAAATTTATCTTTGATTATTTTTGTTGCTGCTATTTCTGCTACAACAACTATTATTGACTTTTGCTGCTACTATTGCTATAATAATTGATTTCTTATGTTTCTCTATGTATTTATTGTTTTCAATTATATTTAAGTTTTTATTAAGTTTATTGCAAATTGGATGCTCTAATTTGAAAGAGTTTCAGATTATTAGGGCTAAGTGTACGTAGGTTTAGTCATACATTTCTTGTTTGGTAGGATTATTCTCTTTGTTACCTCTATATATAAAAGTCTTATGTTTTGATAATGAGGATTCCACTTTCACCACTTCTTATTATAACAGTGTACTTGGCTTGAATACTGCAGCAAACATGTAGAGTATCTTCTTGGCATGTTTGCAATAGAAGATATTTACTTTTAACATTGATGGCTTAAAGACTCACTAATTATTTGCTTTTGCTTTCTGCAGACAGAGGTGTCAACTGTTATTTGCGGTCCTAAAGAACTGAAAAAACTAGTAGACATAAGTGGTCAACTTGAAACAGTAAAACATGTGATATATATTGAGGATGAAGGGATCTTAACTGATATCTCATTGGTAAAAAAAATTTCCAATTGGACAGTTACTTCTTTTGTGGAAGTTAAAAGACTTGGCCAGAAAACTCCTGTAGATCCAGATTTGCCTGTCTCAGCTGATGTTGCAGTGATAATGTACACAAGTGGCAGCACTGGTTTGCCCAAGGTTTATTTCATCCTTTCTTGAATATATTTGTTCATTATTGTGTGTGTTGTTTTTTATTTACTATGGATATCATTAAATGAAAAAAAACTAGGTTGTTTAGCATCCTATAATGTTTTTATGTTTGTTTTTCCATTGCATTTCATCATCATTAGGTGTACACCACCATTTTAAGGCATACCCTCCTTTTAGTGCAACTCACACGGTAGTTTTCATATTGAGAATGAATTCATGGCATTTATCTTTGAATTTGATAGATTTTTTTTATGTAATGCTAAGAATACTGATACAACTAGCAACTTCTATTTTTTATTAAATTGTAGAAGGGTCTTTCTTAGATTTCTTTATTGGTCACTACATCGACATTGATTAAACCCAAATGGTTTCATGTTTTATACATGATTTATTTTCCCAAGCTAAGAAACTCAAAAACATTTCTGATGAGTTTATTATGTAAATATTATGTATATAGGGAGTTATGATGACTCATGGGAATGTACTAGCTACTGTATCTGCTGTTATGACTATTGTCCCCAGCTTGGGAAGTAAAGATGTCTACTTGGCGTATCTCCCACTGGCTCATATTCTGGAGCTAGCAGCTGAAGTATTGGCTCCTACTCTATTTCATGAAATTCAATATGACTATTAGCACTTAAACCTTTGCAGTACCATTTTGATCATCATCTATATTTTTTTGTAGACTGTTATGGCTGCTGTTGGATGTTCCATTGGTTATGGATCACCTTTAACTCTCACCGATACATCAAATAAGATAAAAGCAGGAACAAAAGGTGATGCGTCAGCTTTATCACCAACACTGATGAGTGCTGTGCCAGCTATACTTGATCGTGTCCGTGATGGTGTGCATAAGAAGGTATACACAATCTTCTCTTCAGCCTTCTTACATCTTCAATGATAAGAATTTATTCTGCTTTGGTAACAGGCAAGTGATCATTTGCTTAATACTCCAGGTAGATGCAAAGGGTGGTTTGTCAAAGAAATTATTCAACATAGCATACAGTCGCAGATTGAGTGCAATTAATGGAAGTTGGTTTGGGGCATGGGGTCTGGAAAGGATCCTGTGGGATGTTCTTGTTTTTAAGAAGGTTCGAGCAATTCTTGGAGGGAAAATTCGTTTTCTTCTGTCTGGTGGGGCTCCACTCGCTGGAGATACTCAAAGATTTATTAACATATGCCTTGGGTAGTGCAACTTTTAATCCTCCTTTTATTCAAAAGAAGTTTCAATTGGATAAGCATTTTATGATGGATACTAAGAAGTTTCTTTTGAGTGGGTTATGCTACCAACATTTTATGATCCATTGCTCTTTTGAACAAGTAATTTGGTGCTTTGTTTTTTATTTATGCAAAAGTTTTGCTCCTATTCAGGGCTCCAATAGGGCAGGGGTATGGCCTAACCGAAACATGTGCTGCTGGGACATTTTCTGAATTTGATGATGCATCAGTGGGTCGTGCTGGTGCTCCACTTCCATGTGTATATATTAAGGTCAGATGATTGAAATCTTTTAAAACACAACTGTGTTTGTCTTGTACCACAGAGCGTTGCACTAGATATAATAGGAACTCTATCAACAATCAGCCAATAGGAATGATTAAAAAGCCTGAAATCCTTGCCAAAGTGTTGATTGGCTTATTAATCAGGTTTTAAGGAAATTTTATTCTATAATGGTAATTTTGATAAAAATTATACATTGATTACAGAAATTTGTATCATGGAAGGAATTACTCCTTTTTTAAAGTTGGAAGGAATTACTCCTTTTTTAAAGTTGGAAAGAATAACTCCTTTTTTGGCATTCATTTATCTCTTAATAATTGATTTGAGCTGTATCATTATTTTCCCTTCCAGACCACGATTGTGGTTTTGGAAATTTTGTTGTACATGTTGTTGGCTGCTCAATATGATTGGTTTTCTTTCAGCTGATTGATTGGTCTGAAGGAGGATATTTGGTTAATAATACACCAATGCCACGTGGGGAAATAGTCATTGGAGGCCCCAGTGTTACAGCAGGATATTTCAAAAATGAAGGAAAAACAAATGAAGTTTACAAGGCAAGTTCCTTTTTTTTTTTCAAAAAATGTTGTTTTTCCCTGCATAAGTATGTATTTAATGTATTTAACTCAAATGGGAAAAAAGGTAGATGAACGGGGAATGCGTTGGTTTTACTCTGGTGATATAGGGCAGTTTCATCCAGATGGTTGTCTTGAAATCATTGACAGAAAGAAAGATATAGTTAAGCTTCAACACAGTGAATATATCTCTCTTGGAAAGGTATGCAAATTTCAGGCACTCTGACTTGCTTATCTATTTTGTATCAAATTAACGTTTTCTTTGCAGGTAGAAGCCGTTCTTGCAGCTAGCCCTTATGTTGACAACATCATGCTCTATGCTAATTCTTTTCATAGTTTCTGCGTGGCTCTTGTAGTAGCTGCACAGCCAGCACTGGAAGATTGGGCTCAGAAGCAGGGTATTGCCTTTACTGACTTTGCAGATTTATGTACGAAAAAAGAAACCGTGAAAGAGGTCCAGGATTCTCTTATTAAGGTGAGTAATCAACATATGACTTTCTATCTAGCTATTTATGTGGCTTGATTTTTTTCTAAATCTATCTAAAACAAGAAATTTGTAGGAACTTGATGAACAATTGCAATGTGAAGCCATGCCCCTATGATATTTATAACATGTCTATGGTGCTGTAAATTCAAGAAACTATATTTTTTTTTTGAAGGATATGCAGCTATATGTTGGTTCACAACATGGAGCCTCATTAACACCTTTTTGTCCTTAACCATGGACAAAATAATGCATAGCTAGCTTGGTAGCATGACATTGCTATCATTATAGTAACTTCTTTAGGTAAAGATCTCAAAATTTTGTCAAAGTACAGCTGTTGAAATCAAGAACCACTAGCAACAAAAAGTAAATTCTCTAATTTATGATCACCACTGCTTATCTGAGTTGGCTAGGTGGTTTAGCCCCTAACCTTAGTATGTGGGTTTGTAAGGGGAAAGAATCCTCCATCTGACACATGGGTGCGGGATTCAATCCTGCATCCTTCAGGCTATGGCATGCTGAATAAAAAAGAGAGTAAAATGCTCTTTACGTTCAAATTAGAGCGTTTAAGTTTTCTAATGTGTGCTTGGATGGCTCATCTTCGATGAATGTGAATTTGAGTATAAGATGGATCCATGAGGTTGATATCTCTATATTTCCAATCTAAAGATGAATGTGAATTAAAGTCTGTTATGGACCCAAAGAACTTGATAGCCCTATATTTCCGGACAATAGTTTTCTAAATAAAATGGGGGTACCAACATTGCTCAAAAGCAAATGTTGTGCATTCACACCTGCAATCTTATTTTTGACCTTGTATTGCTAACGGATTGTGATCCAAGTAAAATTTACTATGATAATCATTTCTTTGAAATCACTGATGCCTGCTTCTTCATGTCTGTGTATGCTTTCTTCACGTATTAGGGTATTGCTAAATCATCATATTTTATTTATTTTTTTAAGACAGTTTTGCGAGTTGAGAGGTTGTGATTGCAATCTGAAAACTTTATTTTTTTGGGACTGTAGGCTGCTAATAAAGCACGCTTGGAAAAGTTTGAGATTCCCTCCAAAATTAAACTTCTATCAGAACCATGGACTCCGGAAACTGGTCTTGTTACTGCAGCTCTCAAATTGAAAAGGCAAAGCATTAGGAAGCGTTTTTCAGAGGATCTTGATAAGCTTTATGCATGAATTAGGGTAATGCTGTGGAGCGAATCTTTGCATATTTAGAAATTTGAGGATTTATAAGGAAGTTATAGTCGTAGTTATTTATTATTATTTCACTTTAATAAATTTTGTTGCATAATTATTGTGTGAATTTTGATTAACCTTGCAGCAACAATTATTTACACAAAACTTGAACGGGAATACTGGGTTGATGGGTGCAGAGTACAGATCTTGTGGTATTATTTCTTTCTTGAGCTACAGCGTCTCAAGCCTTAACAAAGCCTATTAATTAAAGGAACGCCGGTGAATGCTTATCTTTGTTGTGACTAAAGATCTAGACATGCCTCTTCTGTTTGAAAGGTTTTGAATTTCGTACCTCCTTTTGAAAGTTCCGAAGCTAAACTTTGGTATCATTGGTGAGTCTTTACGGTTTCTGCTATTATCCTGCAAATAAGAGAACCGCTGGTTTAATGGTAATATGGTATTTTCCTTTTTATCATTGTATGTATCTTTTTCAGACAACTTTTGCCACCAAGAAGCCTAAAATTGCCTGATTACATACTTTTTGCTGATAATCAAATTCTGATGTTTGCGTTTCTCATAAATAAAATATTGCTTATGTAAACTGCTATGGAAGCTTCTTCCACTTTGCTGATGAAGGCATCAGAGAGTACACTGTTAAGGAAACTTCTTCACCGAAGCTTAGAAGGTGCGATCAACAACTTTAATCACAGGTTTAAATCTGCATCATTGCAGGTTCGAATATTTATGGCCTGTTTATTCGCGTAAATCTCGTTATAGCCTGTCGTATGAGATGCGACCAACACCTTCTGCCATTATTATATATACTCAGACCATAAGCCGAACGGGAGCGCTTATGACGCAAAAAAGAAGAAGCTGAATTCTCTTGAACAAACATTAGATGGTCTAGTTAATTTTCCTTTATTTTTACAATGCTGTTTTGAATTAATTTAAACAAAAATATCATCAATACGCAGAAATGCTTTTGGTGTCATCATCAAGAACATTTCTCTGTGTTGCTGCCTCACATGCATGAATTTTAATTTCTACACAGATTTTTATATATGTAAAAAAGAATTTAATGGTAAAGAAAGACACTAAAAAAATATTGTCAATATAGAAAAAAAATTTAAATAACCAACCTCTAACTTGTTTTTGATATTGATAGTGCTTATATTCTTCTTGAAGATGTAAGGCGTGCCAAGCTGTTAAACCGTCGTTCTATCTTGTGATGGTTAAGGGTGTGTAAATGAATCAGTGTTACCTACGAGTTAACAGTAATTAGCTTGCCAATAACTAGATAATAGGATTCAAACATATTTACGTGCATTCAAAATTAAATCGTGTGGGTCACAACATAAGTGGAAGTTCGCACCATTTAGAAGCTTAGCGAGGGTTCCTTCCAAGAACGTACCGGTTCTTGGCAGTTTCTTAGAATCTAATATCGTCGTTGATTGACCCCGATGTTGGTCGATGATACCTTATCATTGTATTCGTCACCATTCTATAATGATAAAGTGTGTGTACGTTATTCCCACACACACACACACACACACACTCTCTCTCTCTCTCTCTATGTATATGTATTATATATACACATACAGACGAACGTGTGTGTGTGTATACATATAGACAATAAAAATATTTATATACATAAAGTATATAAAATTGCGGTCATGGTCCTCTCGTGGGAGAAGTACAATGCACCCGCCGCATTGACGCGGTCAAGAACCATGGGAAGGACGTACACCACACGTCTCGATTTGACGCGAGCGATACCTGCAAGGACCAACCAAGGCCAGCATCAATTGCTCTTCGTCTCGTCCAATACATGTAAATACCGAAGTATGCAGGGGTTAGAGAGAGAAGACAGAAAAAAATACAGGTTCTCTATTTATCACTCCCCCAAATTAATGTTGACTTGGTTTTCCAGCGTATGCAAAGAAATACATTCCTATTTATAAATAATCGATCTTAAATCTCAGCTAGCGTGACATCATAACATGTATACATTTCTAGTAAATCTGAATAGTTACAGATCTGGTCGATCGAAAAGCACAGATATTTGGTGAATTTTACAATTTAGAAATGGTCAGAAATGAAGAAAACGTTGAAAGAGTGTCACATTAAAAAGGGGAAAAAATAAAAAAAGGATCTCTCTGGTTATAAATAATTTATCTTGGAATGTATCCGTGCATTTGCAATATTCTACCAACTTACCAAGACAACCTCCGCTTCTTTGACCAATAATGCTAAAAGAAGGCATCGTTGGATGACCCCAACGCTGTTCAATATGGTCAATTCTCTTCCTCGGCCGTGCATGGTCTCATCTCCTCTTCAAAACCAACTTCCCTTCCAATCCATGAAAAGCAAACACCAACACCCGATTCCTCTGATCAAAAACACCACCCTCTTCCTCCTCCTCTTCCATCCACCACATCATTTCTTCACTTGTTCGTCGCCCCTCCTCCTCCTCCTCCTCCTTTCTCCTGTTTCCATATATAATTGCCGTTCGATCCGATCCAGCCATGTACGATCAGGTGCGGCACAGAGACGGGAAGCCACGGTGCCGCTTCCATCCAGGAGAGCTTGTTGTAGGAGTATGTGCTGTTTGCCTGAGGGAGAGGCTTCTCGTCCTGGCCTCCAAGCAAGGCGACGCTTCCCTGCCCAAGAGCACCTCCCACCAGAGATCTGTGAAGCCCAAGGCCACTGTCGTTCCCAAGTTCTTTGCTCTCAGCTCCTTCCTCCATCGGCCAGAGTCACGGCGGCGCCGGAGGGAGTTACACGAGTCCGATCAACAATTGGAAGACTCCTTCGACGGCCTTGAAGGTAATGACATCGATCCAACATTTATGTAACACATATCTTTGCAAATATCAATTATTAAGGAAGAAGGGCTGGAATCAGTTCCGTACGTGTTCTTCAAACTTTCCGACTAATATACATGATGGAATAATTTCAAATCTGTCAATACCTACATATATACATCATTGATTGATGATAATTAACGTACAGAGTACATCTCTGTAAGATTCGACGACGGCCGGGCATCATGGGGCAGGAACACCTCTGCAAATTCCCATAAAAAGGGCAACCTGCCGGCCGACGGCGAGAAAGGAGGAGGCGTTGGCGACAAGAGTGTCGTCGAGCACGGCGGTGGCTTGAGGTGGAGGAAGAGGGTCGGCCACATTTTCCAGGTAAAAACGTGAACTTGGATCTGATCAGGACAAGTAACCCATGAAACATTATCCGTCCATTGATCAAAGATCTTTCGCCACACCCCTGGCTTCATTAATTCAACGATTAAACCTGTCCGCCGTCTCTCGTACGTTGACTGTTAGGTGCTGCGATGGAAGCGTTCTAAGCAAGGCTAGTTCATGTCGGCCGAGGCGGTGGCTGCGAAGGAGAGGAGGGGGTGGTGACGAGGCTGAGCAGGCGGTGGTCCTCCACCGCCACCACCGTCGAATGGCCGGTGGAAGATTAACTGCCGCCGCTCGTTCTGATCTAATCTTCTTCCATGGCAATAACTCATGTTTATCAACGTCCGTATATATGACCTTCTTTTATTGGCATTGGCAATATTTTTTATAATTTTAAATTTAGAATTTCTCTCTTGGAACGTTTTATAATTAAGATGGTAGAATATTGACTATGCTATTGATTGTTAGTGTATACATGAACTTACGGAAGGTCATTTTTCAATGTACATGTTCCATTTTCAAAGAGATTTAGATTAAAATACAAGTAGAAAACTTCTACCAATCTGTGTTTTCCACTTGAATCTACGATGTTTTATATATATTAGACAACTATATAAACAAACGGTAAGTACCATTATCAGAAGAAGAAGAACAAGAGCAAATTTACTACGAATAAAATAAGCTACAGGTACTACCGGTCCTGCGCATTTGACTCCGGTAGATGAAGAGAAGAGCGTCTGAGCAAGAAGAAAAATAAAAGTACAGACTTCTTTTTTTTGTTTTTTGAACCTGAAATCTGTCACACGAATCTAATAAATCACTTCAATCGAAAAGAACGGGCATGAGCTATTGGTTCCTGAGGAAATCGAAGTATACTTGTGGTTTCTTCTGGTTCTTGATGCGCAACTCCTGCCACAACCCAATCACCACAACACTTTGGTTTAGAATTTGATCATCTCCTTTTTTTTAAAAAAAAATAATAATAAATTTAAAACTCGTTTCAATGTGGAGGAAGCGTGTGGACAAGGAGAGTTTAGACCTGCATTGCGTAAGCAAGATGGAGCAAGGTTGCTTCAGACCATGGCTTCCCAATTAATTGCAGGCCTATTGGCATGCCACCCTTGTCATGCCCCACCTGTAATATTATTCATTCCCAAGTATGAAATACGAAGCAACAGAGAAAATAGGACTGCAATGGCACGTACCATGATCGTAAGAGCAGGCAACCCAAGGAAGTTTCCTGCGATAGAGAATCTCACAAGCGCGGCTGGAGGAAAATGATCAGATGGTAAAAAAAGAAAATTCCGGTTGTCTTGCTGAAGATCGATCAGATGGCGAGATTCTTCTCATGGATGAAGTTTGAAGTGGCTTGCTTACCTCCATTTATGTAATCCAGCTCCCCGGTCTTCAAGGCGTCGTCTTGTATGGGATATGCCGTCACTCTATAGGAAAATGAGGAAATCTATCGGTATCAGATAAAGATATGGATTACCAACTTTGTGTTGTCTACAGATGAGTAATTTCTTAAATTCGGGTTTAAGTAAAAACATTATCATGAAAGTTCAACTCAAAATAATTAGTAACGAGTAAAAGAAATCAATATATATATATAAGTCTATGTTTAATTTTCACTTAAACGATGTAAGACTAGTTTTAGTATTTCTTCTCACTTACGACTTATTTATATATCATGAAAAGTATTTACGTGTGGATGCATATGTATGTACTTTAATATCATAAGCCTTAGTTCAACTCAAAAGTAATTAATAATGAATAAAAGAAATTAACACATATAATAAGCCTTAGTTTAATTTCTACTTAAATGATGTAGGACTATTACTAATAATAAAGACAACCGATTCAATGAAAATTAACAAGCTATACCATGGGTTTTTCATTTTGTCTTTGATATTTTAAGTGCTTACCCTGTTGTAGGGGTTACAATGACATCCGCAGATTTGAATATTTCTTTGTGAAGATACAGTTGGCGGTTCCTAAGTCATGACAAGGAATAAGAACCTCAAGAGAAATGAAATGACATTAAATAGCAGTATAAGCTGCATATGAATTGGTGGAATAAAAATAAGATCAAATCAAAAGAAAGGCAAGCACAAGGTAGTACCGGAGTCTCTGTGCATTAAGATAGTCTTTGCTGTTGAAGGAAGCATAGATTTGTAGTGCTACTCTCACATCCCACCCCACCTCAGATAAGTTCCTAGTCATTTTTCAGGGAACACAATCCACTTCCCATGTGTTTTTATAAAACAGAAGGTATGGAACAAATTGTAATCTACTAAGGCATCAACAACCTACAGTTTATCAAGATGTGAAGCTAATGAAGCACTGCACTCTGATCCAATGGTTAAATAGTGAGCTAAGCGCATCTCCTCTATCTCCGGCACGGTGACATCTACGATCTATTAGATAAACCAGAAGTTAGATGTGGATAAACAAGGCTGATCAGGTCACAACAAATCATCACCATGATCCAGAAAGCAAATGGGGAATGCAAACATGGAATGGTATTATGACCTTCCAACCATAATTCACACATAGGAGGCCCAAAGCCTTGTCACAGCAGTTTCTGATATCTTCAGTGCAATCATTGAACCACTGCCAGATACAAATGAAAATTAAGTTCCAAACCAATTGAACATATGATTCAAATGTCTCTGCTTATATATCTAACCTTGTCATATTTTCCTAGTCTGATGTTGGAGACTGATGTGGAGAACTTCAGAAGTGGAAAGTGCAAATCAGGCTGTCAGAATAAGAACAAACTGTTGGATTTTTTTTATTATTGACAAAAATCATAAATTATAGATGGTTTTTAATTGACGAATAAATTACTCTAACATATGATTGATTGATTGATTGGATTCGTTTGTGCTAAGTTACTGGTTATTTATATCCTAAATCAAATATTTAATTAGGACAAGTTTTTTGAATCATAAGTGCGGATGGAAGGTTTCTGAACTTCAAATCAATATAAATATCGTGTGGTTAGTTGTTACCAATTATGTGCTATATTTGGTAGTTATTGATAAGCAAAATTTTCTCTATTTGACAATTTGAGTTTGAAATGTTAGTAGTCATCGATTCAGAAGCCATGCACCACCATACAGATCAGGAATAAGAATGCTTGAAGTGGATAAGAACCATTTCTTTTAATGTACAGTTTCATAGGAAATTGCTTAGGGTGCTTGAATAATGACCTCAAACACGTAAAGATTTCTTCTTACCTGTATGCTGAGCAAGCTGTTCGGTGCATGACCATCACTGAGCGCAGCATAACTGAAAACGAGAGAGAAATAGAGAACTAAGGTCCATCGACCACCCTGAACAAAAAATTTGATGATATAACAAAGGCAGTTATGGGATGAGAACTAACGCAATGAATGCATCTTCAACTGTCCCGGCCAATATTCCAACATCTCCCAAAGTCCAATTCAGTGGAAGAACACTGGGATCATGAGAAAGGAAATGCATGTTATGATTCTGCTAAAAGCAAGATTCAACCTTTCAACTTAAAGACCAGAAGAAGATGCCAACATCGAACAGATTGATTTACCCATCACGAGACCAGCGTCCGGAAGTTGGCTTCAAGCCAACAACACCACAGAGGGCAGCGGGCATGCGCACCGACCCTAGAAATACAGACAAGCAAATAGATGGTGTCATCATTTGAGAAAAATGTAAAGTTGTAAACTGAAATGGTTTCTTTGAATGATACACCCAACTTTTATCAGTACATGTGACACTTTGTTATATCTATAAATCAGCTAACTTTATCAGTGTACATGTTCAGTGTATAAATGAAGATTCACTGGATGTAAAATTGTACATGCTTGACAATCTTCCTCGTGACCTTTTTTAGATCAGGTGATGAATATGTTGGAACTTAGACTTAAAGACCATTTTATAACCCTGATAACAGATCAATATCTAATTCAAAATAAGTGAACGTGATTGGAATGCCCCTTTCCATATCTGTATATGGCTATACGTAGAAGCCACAGGCTGATTTTTCAATAATCTCATGTATGGGGGACATAAAAGAGCTTGATCATACAGCAATGATAAGCAGTAATTGTAAAGCCTGATCAACATACAAAGACAGAGATGTTTCAAACTTGTTTCAGATGCGAAACATGTTGTATGTGAGGGAATTTCATTACATCCTGGAGTTGAAATCAACTGGACCTGAGATTCGTCAGTGAACTAGAGCTAGGACTAATGGTCAGGTTTACGTGATCAGCTTACCACCCCCATCAACACCAAGTGCAACTGGGCAGAGCCCGGCACAAACTGCTGCAGCAGATCCACTTGAGGAACCACCTGCAATCTTGTTTAGATGAAATGGATTTCTAGTGACACTGCAACAAATAGGCAGCAACAGTCAGAAAACAGACTAGCAAAAGAAGGATGAATGGAAAACAACACTCCAATTTCCTACCCATAGTGTGGATTGATCCCGCTTGTTCCGGCTCCAAGTTCGTGCATGTTGGTCTTTCCAACGAGTATGGCACCGCACCGTCTCAGGCTCTTGACACAGGAAGCATCATCGGAACATGGCCTGAACTTGTGCAACCACCTTGTGCCTCCTGAATCACCCCACGAAGTGCACGATCAATTACCCAAATTTGACTTTCCATCATTTAATTTGAAATGAAGACATCCATCATTATAACTTCAGCTTCAATCTTCACTTAAACAATGTAGGATTATTTCCAACAGAATGAAAGACAACAAAATGTTACCCGTAGTGGGATATGGCAAGCAGTCAATCTCGTCCTTGACTGCAACTAGTACGCCATCTAGAGTTGAGATTGGACAACCTGACGCAGACATATCAGAATGCAAGTGAGATGGAGCTCGACACAGAGGCGACGTTGAAATATGCTTAGCATCAACGATCTAAAGATCGAGCATACGTAGGTGGTCTTTTCTCATCTCATAAAGTGCTTCGAGAGAAAAGTGACTTAATCAACAATTTTCAGAAAAAAAAAAAAAAAAGGGGTATAGCCTGGGAAACAATAGCACCTTTCTCGTATCTAAGTGTGGATTGCTTGGCTTGCCTCAGGATATCTTCTATGTTGTAATCTATAAAAATGGACATCCGCAGATAAGGCTGGGATGACTCCTGTACAGCAGCTATAAATCTTTTGGCTACCTGTAAAACATGAAAAACCATACTCAATGAACTCATCATATCGGCTGCAAGTAGAAATTGGAAGGCAACGAGTGTGCTCCCGATGCCAAAATCTCTGTACCGTGAATTTTATGATATAGTTTAAGTAGATTTGTGTACCTGGAGAGGTGTAGTTTCTCCTGAACTATAGGCTCTTGAGAAGTCCATTATCGACCATCGGCGGAATGATGCAACTGTTGCACCTTCTACTGTAGTCTCCATAGCAGAAGGGAGGCATTCGACGGCCTCCTGCACTCGTGCAGGAGGAGAAAGATCTGGTTTTATCCGAGTGATCTCTTGCTCTTTAGGATCTGTAACGTTACATAGCAATTGCATGGTAACTATAGCATTCAGTATTTTTCAGAAAAAAAGGAAGACTGAAGACAGTGTAAAAAGCTTCACTTGTTAAACTACTCATTATTACCTTCCCAAGGATGGGAGGGAGCAAACAAAGGGGAATCCTTGATATCCGCAAACCTTACAAACTGCATTCATTAATGAAAATTCAGATACCAAGTTCGCATCTGAAACATGAAGTAATAGAAATCATTTTGATATTGATAGTGTTTTTGCTTAGGTTTGAATCTAAGCAAAGGATGACACGCATAAATCGAAACAGTTCTCGAGCTGTTGCCAACAGTCCTTGGTTATGGCGAGTTCATTTGAAAGATTTATGTATTCTTCTTCTCTTTTAGCATAACAGCAGAATTCACAACTCTGAATTCGAGAAGAAGAAGATGGTAACAAACAAACATGTACCTTGTGAACGAGATTATCCTTCTGCATAATGTAAATCACAAGGGATCCAATAATTCTGGACTCCAGTATCCAAGCGAGGAGCTTAACGAAAAACCCGGCGACACGAGGGGCTGAACCCAAGAAACAACACACAACGAAACAGAGCACATCATTCACCAATGATGACTTGCAAAAGCAGAAACGCCACCAAATGTATATATACCTTTGACGTTGGCTTTGACGTAGACCTCCTCACTGTCGGGGCCGACATTGACGTCGGCGACTGGCTTGTACACCTTCCCCTGGCAACCGAAGATACCCATTTCAGGGGGGCTGGAAAGGGAATGCCTTATGTGTTATCTGCCAGGAATAGAAGGGTGGGTGGGTATAAGTAGAGGTCCCGCATGGAGGAGGCAAGGACGATGAGACCACACTAAATGCAGGGCCGAAAAGCCAAGGGATGGACCAACGGGGGAGGCAGCAAACATCACCGCCGGAGCAAAGCGTGGCTTCCGCCATTGTTTTCTGCAAGGAAAGGTGGGCGGAGGAGAACGGTTGATTACCTTTCATCCTCTCGGGTTTCCCAGACATGTTGGTGGTTGTGATCCGACGGTTGTCCTTCGCTTGGTCGTCCTCCATCTACGGAGCTGCTTCCGTCCCCACCAGGGCAGGACGGATTTTTTTATTTTTTTTTACTGAAATAGTTATTCAAATGAAAGTTACCTGTTTTGGATGGATTTTAAAAATTCATATTTTTGTAAATTACATTTATTATTATAGTTGTTCAGATTTTTATATTCAATTTTAAGTAAAAAAATCTGTTATTATTTTTTTTTTTTAAAAATCCATGGCTTTGGAAAAGACAAGCATGGCTACTAAATATCGATCAATTTTATACAAATACACCTTATTATTTATATCTAATTGGAATTAAAATGAAAAGAATGACCCATTACCATGACATTCTACATTGTCACAAGATAAAGGTTACATCTGATAACGATTTTTTTGAAAATGTGTAAGTATTTTTAATAATCATTATCAAGCGTATGGTTTATACGTTAATTTATTTCTAAATATTAACCTGGAATACTAGAGTTTGAACTAAAGATGATGAATTATATAATTATTTCTAAAAACGTAAGATTAAAATAGACGTTATCAAGCAGACTTAAAAAAGAGTTAAGATAGACGGTTGTTGAACAGTGTTCGTCGGTACAAAAGAATAAATTTGCTATACAACGATGCATTACCGAAATTACTGTTTCAGAACGGGTAGGCATAGATCATAGATGTGATGAAGATCACGTGGATTTATACTTGTACCAAGATCTGAATCTTGAGGTCTGTATCTTCCTACCAACCAAGGAAAACAAGACTATTCTATCAATTACTGGAGTGAATGCATATCTCTCTTCTTGAGATATGTAGTTGTTTTTTGTCGGCTTGACATGCTTAAAGAAGACACACAGGCCCAGAGGTTTAGGTGTAGAGGTGGCAAGGCAAATCCCTGAGTTCAAAATTTTATTTCTAACTTATAAACCAGATGTAAGAAAGTAAATGGGCTTCCGCAAATTCTTGAAATAAACCCAATAAACATCAAGATATGAAGAGGAAGGAGGTAGATCAGAGATGTGTGGGCTCATACAGTCACGGGTCTTTCTACCAATATCAGGAAGAGAAGTGAGGAAAGTTTGAGATCTGCATTGATGTCCAAACCACCAATTCTGGTGCACCTGGACCATTTGTGCCAGCTTTCATCTTTAATGATCAATGAAACTTTGTTCTGTAAAGAACACCTACTTTAATATTTACAGTTTTTTTCTTGTAATGATGATGTATATATTTTTCTGTACTGCAAGATTCTAACAACTTTTTAACGTCAAGGAAGGCCACAGTATCACTAACTTGAAACAGTTAAACTATATAGTTTCATACCTTATCATGATAACAGTACATATAAGTTTCATACTTTTTATAAAAAAAATTCTAAATTCTAATGAATACACCTCCTTACCAACTACTCTCTCTTTAAGAACCATGAAGATTTTCATTGATCTGCAAACCATTGCAATATAACTCATGAAAAGTCACAAGATAACCATACAAACTCACTAGCAAAATCAAAAGAGAGACAATTGCGATGAACCTGTGAAAAACTACAAAAGAGCAACAGTGAAGAATTACTGCACAGTCAAGCATCACAGCGAGATAGGATGCGTGAAACTTCAAATGATCCACTAGAGTTACTGCACCGTTCCGTTCACAATTCATTCTGGAAGGAAGGTTGGTGAAGTATTCATTCACGTGTAGATCATTACTGGAGAAATTAATTTTGGGTCATTTTCATTTCTTCAAGCCTCCGCCCGACACCAAATTGGCAACGCACATAAACATGAGGTCCATACATACCGTGAATATCATTAATGGTAGTAATGTCCAGATCTAGGAAGAAAAGGAAATAAATGGAATGAAATTATAGAGAAAAATTTACTGAAAAGCATTCATTTTTAAAGAACCTGTGAGAGAAATTAACATATTCACTGTGTTACAATAAAATGTAAAGATTTATAAGCATTGCTAGTATGCTCCTACAGTCCTTTAATCTTTGATTTAAATTGCCTTAAAATTTGACATGTTTTGTTAAATTTCAACGGTTCAATTAATAGCAAGTATAACAACTTAAATTAATAATATATAAAACTGGGATAAATTTAGGATATATATAAAATTAGGACAAAATTTTAGCATATAATAAATTATATTAGAGATTAATAAGGTATAACTAAATTTTATTTGTATATAAATTTTAAAAAAAAGTTCCAATATTCACCTGCAGAAACACTTTCATTTATGCTATTTATATAGCTCGCTAGATTTGAGAAAGAAACATGGCATTCTATGTGCAATGCATATACCTTCCAACCAGCTGATTTTGCGTGATTTACTGCCCCAACAAGATCATCGTCTGTCTCCTGTAGAATTTTGTGATCTTCGTCATCTGTGTAATGCAAGAAGGGATGCCATGATCTGCTGTTTAAGATGCAGGAAGGATTATGCCCGAGCCACCACATGATGGCACAAATGGTCATAAGAACTGACTAGTAACCGGGTGTTGATATGGAGATAGCCTGGCATCACTCTTTTCTGAAAGGGTATCCTTGAGCTCAGCTATGCTTATTGTACCTGCGTTAATAAGTTAATGGATGGGCATAAAAGATGTCTATCAATCATTTTGAGTTGGTAGACTTCAACCAGCTAAAAAGAGCAGAGCTCCAGAGTTGAATATTTGGATGGTTCCTTCCTGGTTCTCAAGTTTGAATGCAAATGAATTTCCATCTCCTATAGATGGACCTATATATATACTTCCAATTTTCACTACTGCTGTCTAATATCGCTGATGCAGAGTTTTCACCCCTTCAGTGAAAGAAACGTCAGGTGCAGGTAAGCAGATACTCATGTTGATGATTGTTAGCAGAAGATCATAATGATCAGAGAAACATAAAAGGGCATCCTTGAGATGAGAATGTTGAAGGCAAACCAAAACAAGAAATTTGAAAATACCCTCTCTACAGGAATGCATTCAGGGGAAAGACCATTAGCAACCACTCGCATAAGAACATCCCTAGAGCTGCAAAAAATATAGAAAAAGTACAAACTGTAACTAAGTTGAAGCAAAAACATTGGCAAGCCAACAAAAGCATTCTGTAATGTACATTTACCAAAGAAAAGAGAACTTATGGTGCAGCAAGAGTGTAAGACAACATCCGCTCCCGTAGTGTTCCAATAAAAGCAGATCGACAAGCTATAACATAAAATGAGGATAAATTATCAAGCTTTGATAACATCGAAAATGAAGAAGCCAAACTAGAAGCACTAAATATGGAAAGGAAAACTTCAGAGAGGTGATCATCAGGTTGAATTTGAATATGACATGATTCAGATTTAGGGAATCGATAAATGTCTAAAATTTAGTATATGATTTGACCTAGATATGACATTAATTTGACGACGGACATTGGAGGCTTCGATGTATGAACAAGATAACCGTGAGTGGGTCAATTGGAAGAAGCCTTCCTTCGAGCAGTCCGCCTCTCCTTTTATAGCCCCCGAACGAGAAACGCTCGTCCGTTCGATTGGGGGGTAACGGATGAAGAGGGCTTTCAATTTTCCACGCGGAACGACATCGTCCGAGCAAAGCAGGCGGAGCTTGAACGGCTGTCAGTTGGACTCGTTCAAGACTATCGCGTTGATGAAAGATAATTTTGACCACATTTGGAGCACAAAATTGTTTTTTTAAAATACACGTCAACGTCAAGGAATTTTCTGCAACCGTGTTAATTCCAAGGCTCTCCTTTGCCTGCTCGTGTAAATGGAAACAAACGGTAGGTAGAGGGGCACATGTGACCCCCAAGAACGCAACGAGTGAGTAGTGAGTGTTCGGTGTTCCTCCGTGCAACCACGAGAACGTTATCTTCAA
Source organism: Cymodocea nodosa (assembly GCA_036874045.1). NCBI lineage: Eukaryota > Viridiplantae > Streptophyta > Magnoliopsida > Alismatales > Cymodoceaceae > Cymodocea > Cymodocea nodosa. The sequence continues at coordinate 841,994 of JAZBRI010000008.1, forward strand.
TGGAGCCAGTAGGAGGGGGAGACGTGGTTGCTCCACCGCCCGACAATCCAAATCGCTCCGACCCACACCTACCGTCGGCAGCATGATCAAATAGCCAGCAGGGCCACCCGTTCTCCTGGAGAATTGAAGCAGCAGCAGCAGCAACAGCAACGGCGCCGCGGCAGCACTTGGAAGACGTACGGAGCTAGCTAGTCAGCGATGGCTCATTCCATGCTCGTGTCCAGCGCCGCCAGACTCCTAGTCGAGAAAAACACTGAGCCTTTGCTCCAAGCCCAAGTCCGCCGCCTCCGCCCCGCGTCCTCCGCTCACCTTCTTCTCTCTCCATCCGCTCCACCGTCTTCTTCTCGCTCGTCGTCTTCCGTCTTTCCACTTGCATTGTTCAAGGCCAAGCCCAAGATTGCGCCGAAGGTTTGGATATATGTTCTTCAACTCGATTCGCACACTACTTTGCCGGTGGAGAGGAAGAGTGTGGAGTACTGATTAATGGTGGTTGTTCCTTTGGTTTTTTTTTTTTTTTTTTTCTTCAGGTTCAGAAGGAGAAGCCTAAGGTTGAGGATGGCATATTTGGGACCTCAGGAGGGATCGGATTCACGAAGCAGAACGAGCTCTTTGTTGGTCGTGTTGCCATGCTTGGCTTTGCCGTGAGTTCTCTGCTCCTTTTTCTTTTAGCTCTCGATCGCACTGCATTTTTTGTTACATATATAATTCTCTCTTCAGCTATGAAATTCGATCTTAAAATCTCCGCAGGCGTCCTTGCTAGGGGAAGCAATCACCGGCAAGGGAATTCTAAACCAGTTGAAGTTGGAGACCGGGATACCGATCTACGAGGCGGAGCCGCTGCTCCTGTTCTTCATTCTCTTCACCCTCCTCGGCGCCATCGGAGCACTGGGCGACAGGGGCCGCTTCGTCGACGACGCCACCGGGCTTGACAAGGCCGTGATCCCTCCGGGCAAAGGTCTCCGAACTGCCGTCGGCCTCAAAGAAGGAGGTGAGGTTCAGCCACGCGCTCCTTCGATCGATCCCTTGTTTTGTATATCATCGGCCGGTGTAAACGAGTTGCATCGTTTCTCCATTGGATTTTGAATCGCAGGTCCCTTGTTTGGATTCACCAAGTCCAACGAGCTCTTCGTCGGGCGACTGGCGCAGCTGGGCATCGCCTTCTCCATAATCGGGGAGATCATCACCGGAAAGGGAGCGCTGGCCCAGCTCAACATCGAGACCGGCGTGCCGGTCAGCGATATCGAGCCACTCGTCTTGTTCAACGTCGTCTTCTTCTTCATCGCCGCGGTCAATCCAGGTTCCGGCCAATTCGTCACCGACGAGGACGAGGATTAGAGTCGATAATCTAACCTTTTGAACTGCATCTCTTGTAATATCGTCCTCTGTTTTCTTGGAATCAACCCAATGGTTTGGAAACAACAGATCAGTATCAAAATTTAATTCGTACATGTCATCTGTATGATAATTAATTATAGATTAAAAATAATGTATCACAAATATCGAGGAATATTGAATTATAAAAGTCTCACGTAGATAATGATACGATTAAACTTAGATATTATAACATTATATTTCATTTTCAAATGGTATCAAGATGAAATTTAACGAAACAAAATATGTTTAAACACACTAAAGGGAGTTTGTGCGGAATCTGACGAAAAAAAATTATTTTTTTTGTTAGATTTTAGTTGAGAAAATGAATTTCGTCTAAAATTAAATTTTGAGAAATTTTTTTTCTAGATCTTAAGTTTGAAATCTTTTAAAATTCAAACATATAGTAATAATTTTAATTAAGATTTTATTTTGTTACAATCTTAACTAAGATCTTTTACTTTTGAATTTTTTATCTCAAGAATAATCATAAAATACATGATGTAAATATATACATACTTATATTTTTGCATATGTTTAATTTTGATAAATGATATATATTTAATTAATTGATAAATGATATATAAAGATCTACTTTTATAACATGCTAATTGATTAATATAAGTAATTAATTTATTAATTAATTATACTTAAACTAATTACTTTAATTCATTAATTAAGAATTTCATTAAAAATCAATTCTATTCAATTTTAATTTTCATCAAATTTAAACATGTACTAATACTTAAATTTTAAATTTTATTTTCATTATATTCTACAGAATTCAAATTCTATCAAATTCAATTCTAATTTTAAGTAACATTTTCTTGTTAATCATTTTTACACGTTCAAAGTGAAAAATATGTACTGTGATTATACTTGCATGATCTTTAAAAAGGATCACTTTCTAACCTCACGCTTCGGATGCTATCCAAAGTTAATCTACTATTTATTGCAATAGCTTTTGACAAATATATCGTGGAAAACTTATGAACGATCAATCTAAAGAAGCACATGTGCAGATCCTGAAGGATTCGAATCCAATAAATAATGAATGTTAACATTATAATTAACCATACAACAAACAAATAACAGAAAACACTAAACAATAACAAAAATGCAACTAACACTCTCCCTTAAATTGTGGAGGGAATTTTAAAAACTCTCAGTTTACAAATAAACTCCTGCAATGTATGATAATCCAAAGGCTTGGTGAGGCAATTTGCAATCTGATTGTTTGAACCAATATGTCTTAAACTAATAATAATCTTAGCCAGAAGCTTTTCACGAATAAAATAACATTCTAATTCTACAAAGCATTAGATTCTTTGCAATGCATATGACGGTAATGTTATCACAATGTAAAACTACAGGAAAACTTTATTTAACTTGCAAATCAAATAAAAGAGACTGTAACCATATAATTTCACTCATTGTGGTTGCCATAACTTTATATTCTGCTTTAGTTGACAATTTGGATACCATTGACTACTTTGTAGATTTCCAAGATACAAGTGAGCTGCCCAAAAATGCTATTAAACCAGTAACAGATCTTCAAGTTATGGGACAGCATGCCTAGTTTGAATCCCAATAGGCTTCTAGCTTCAATGTATTGTTTATACTAACAAATATACCTTTGTCAATACTCCCTTTGAGATAACGTAATATCTTCATGCCTCCATGCCTATGACATTCAGTGGCAACTAACATAAATTGACTAAAAAATTGAACAACAAGACTTATATCGTTAAGTATATTAACCATCCAACAAGCCTACGGTATGGTGTGAGATCTGATAGCTTTGGACTTTCTTCATCGATCTTGAATTCTTCTTCAAGAGGAGCAGCCTCTTTGACTTTGCAACCCATTTGCCCTGCATCATGTAACAAGTCCAATATATATTTTTGTTGAAAAAGATGCATTCCCAAATCTTTGAGTTTAAAAGCACAATTGAGAATAGTCTTTAATTTTTCTATTTCCTGCTTATTGTCTCCTATAATTAAGATATCATCAACATACACTAAAATTGTAATTGTAATGAAACATTTTTGGGTTTTCCTTGTGAATAGGATATAATCAGCTCTTTGAATTTTTGAATCACATTTTGCATAAGGCCTACATCAATTTAAAATACCATTTACGTGATAACTATTTAAGACCATAAATTGATTTCTTAAGTAAACAAACATAATTCTCTCCCTGAGAATATAAACTTCTTAAGTAGCGGTTGCATATAAAGTTCTTACTCTAAGTCGTCATACAATAATGTATTATTTACATTTAATTGATGTAATTTCCAACCTTTGATAACTGCAACGACCAATAAAGAATGTAATGTGACTAATTTAGTGATCGAAGTAAAAGTTTCATAATAATCATAACATATTTTTTTTCATATATCTTTTTACAAACAACAAGTCAAGCTTTAAACCTTTCGATGCTTCCATTTGAATTGTATTTTGTTCTGCATACCCACTTGCATCCTATTTCTTTCTTTTCCTTGATGTAAAGCACCATGGTCTAAGTCTTATTTTCCTATAATGCAAATAATTTAGCATCCATCGTGTCACACCACCTTGGTGTTGGAATTGATCAAAAAGATCAAATCCAAATTCAAATTCAAATATTGAGAGGAGGTTGAAATATATACGTTTGTTGCAGGTCTACGTTTATACCTCTTCTTTTCGTCCATACTATTTCTCCTATTTTCATTGTTCTATTTCTGCTCTAATGGAAAACGCTAATACATTTTATGTTGATACAATTATGGACAATCCTTATTACATAAATACTTCTAAGAACCCTAGGGCTCTCTTAGTTCCTACGAAATTGAATGAGGACAACTATACTACTTAGTAAAGCTCCATGAGAAAGGCCTTGTAGATGACTCTATTCCTCAGCCACCTGATAGAGATGATCCCAAGTGGTCACAATAGTGCTTGCATTATAATGATATGGTAGTTCTTTGGATCACCAACACTGTTGAACATGATATGGCTGACAGTATTTCTTACATGGATTTTGCTAAGGATGTTTAAAAAGACTTACAAGTTAGGTTTATAAAAATTAATGCTCCCTAGACATTTTAACTAAATCAGAACACTGTTACCATGTATTTTAACTAAACATTATGAGATGAACTTGCTTGTTATGACCCTATTCCCAATTGCACTTATGGAAGTGTTGATATTTTCATTGAAAGAATTAAGAGACCAAAAGTCATGTAATTTTTGTTAGGATTAAATGATTCCTATACTACTGTTAGGGGTCAGATACCTTTGATGAATCTTCTACCTAGTCTTGGACAAACTTACAATTTGATTCTTTAAGAAGAAAAACAATGGGATATATCTCATAACTTCAATGGTACCGACGACATAGCTATGCTATCAAGTAAAGGAAGTCAATAGTCCAGAAATAACTTTGACGAAAACACTGGAAATCAAAAAGGATCTAAAAAGTTTACTTCAATTGATAATGTTAGAATCAACAATAATATTCAACTTATAGGAGTCATGCATGTACCAGAGTTTAACTTTAATTTGATTTTTGTTAGTAGATTGGCAAAGGAGTTTAATTATTACTTCAATGTAAATAAAGATAGAAATTACATCTGTCCTGTCTACCCTAAGGCAAAACATCGCAAATTACCTTTTAATAGTGGATCAAAAAGGAAAAGATGTGGAAGGTCTAATAGGAAACAAGCAAGAAATCGACATAGAAAAATGCAAATCTAGAAGAAAACAAAAGGTCTGGGAAGAGACAGCAAAAGCCCTAGCCAAAAAGAGAAGATGAGTGAGGTATAAAGAAGATCTTACTGATATTGTGATTAAAAAGTTGGATCGTCAAACAACCTTGCTCTGATATCATATAGAAAACTTGACAAATAATTGATTTGAGGTGCACTTAAGAGAGACATGGATGGTGGCAGAAGCAAACACTTGAATGAAGATGTAGGGAAAAATTTAGTTATTCATCAGTCTCAAGCTACAAACATCAAATATATGGTACAAAATGTGTGGATTTGGTTATCAAAACATCTAAAAGGGTGTTTGTATACTGAAAATAGTAAAAAGAAAATAACAAAATATCACAGAAAAAATAAAAAGAAAAATGACAAAAAGTAACAAAAAGTCAATAGAAAATCAAAGTGTTCGTGCATAGAATAGAAAATGATAGAAAATCATAAAATATAAAATATATTTGTTTATTTATAAAATAAAAATATTGAAATTAATAAATTAAATATTTATTATATTTATCTGTAAAATAAAGAATAACAAAATTTGTTATAGATAATATAAGATAAAGTCATTTATAATAATTGTTACAATATAAAATATATTTTACATATCTTTATTATTACACATATCTCTCGTAATATCAATTTTTATCTATTAAAGACATAAATAAATTTTATATCAAAATTACATATTGTTAATATATTCTGTGATAATTCATTTTTTTTTCTTTTATTTTCTTTTAGTTTTAGATATCAAAAGGTCAAAAAATAAAAGAAATTTTTTCTTATATATCAAAAAAAAATTACAGAAAATAATAAAAAATCATTTAATACACAAACACCTAAAAAATAATGAAATTTTTTTTTACTACTTTCTTTTTTGATAGTTTTCACTATTTTTTAGATAGACAAACACCCTCCTAAGTATAGTGAACAATGAATAACAAAACAACTAAATGGTAACAAAAATGCAACCGATAAAATACGCCCCTCACTCTTGAATTATAACTTTGCTACATTGAATGTGTCACCTTAACGACACTGTCTCTGTAACCTATATCTATTGATCTGTGACGTGAATCATAAATACAAACATTTAAGGGAAAATCGAAACTTTTATCGACATTTACCGACGTATAAAGGAAGCTCTCGTAAAAATTTCCAAGCTCGTACCCTTACCACTCAACCCTTCTTCGTCGTCTGTCTACCGCTTGAGTGCTTGCCGTTCGTCGTCGCCCATTCATTGTTGTCTCTCGCATCCGTGCATTGATCATGCATGCGTGTTCCAGCAATGACACGTGCGAGCTCCGATGGTAGGTGCTCTTCTTCAATGGCGGCTCCGTGCGTGGAAAGGGGAGCGATTTTTGTTGGGTCGTCGGCGAAGAAAAGGAATTTTGGAGGTTTTGTGAAAATTACATTTTAACCCTTAAAGTTTATGTATTAGGTAGTTTAGAAATGATATGGTTATTGATTACTATACATTTGTTGTTGAAAATTGCATTTTATTATTGATTATTGCATAATACTAGTGACAAAATTAATCTTAGGAAAAGAAAGTTGGAATATAGCAAAATTAATTAATGGCTTATTTTTTAGTTTGTAAGATTAATTATTTCATAAAATTAATTTTTATCATTTTTTTAATATATTCATAATATTACAAATATTAATTTTCATTATTTTCTATTAAACACATAAATACCTAAACTTTAATTTTCATCATTTTCCAGCACAAATACTGAGAAAATTTTCTCTCGAGAAATTCCCATCATTTTCTTTATTTTATTTTTTCCTTATTTTTCCAGTGCACGACCCTTAGAATTAAACTATGGGTATATGCCACCTGAATATGGTAATGCATGACGTGAATCATAATTATCAAATATTTTCTTCTAGATTTGTAAATCAAACTTGGTATCTTATAAATAACCTAACATTTCTTTTCATGATTAGGTCAGCCGTTGAAACGAGATTTCTATAAAATTACTAAATATTATACATTATTAGTAGAGCAGACACGTACTACAATAGCATGTATTTGTTAACGGCACTTGGACTGAACTGCTCGTTTAATAAACAATTGAACCATGATTATTATATCTATAAATACACTCCTACATACATATAAAACATTTAGAATAAAATTATCAAGTATGAACATAAAAATACATTCAATTATTTTTTGGTATTTCCTATTATTCAAATTTATAATATATTTTTGGTAATAAAAATTTTCGATAAAAAAAAAATTTAAATTAAATAAACGAAACGTGGCAGTTTTTCCTTATTTTTTATGTTGGCACTTGTAAATCAAAATTTTCGGTTATAAAATAATATGTATTCAATTTTAAAGAGCTACGAGGTTGTGAACGTAAAATTCACAACATGTAGTCTTTTCCAACAGATCTACCCGTTAACTTCACATCCAACGGTCCAGAATGAAAACAAAAACCATGAAAAAAAAAACTAGCAGCACGGTAAAAATTTCAAAGACCTCCCTCTGACCTTTCTCATGAACCAAACCATCGTGCAACTCCGTCACCAGTTGGTCCTCGTTCACACCGTCGAGCTCAGCCGGGAGTCACAGCGGTGTCCTTTCCTTCAACTCACCCATCTCAAGCTCTTCGTCGGCGGCGATGGAGAAGTACGAGCTGTTGGGAGACCTCGGGGTCGGAAACTTCGGGGTGGCGAGGCTGATGAGGGACAAGGAGGCCAATGAGCTCGTCGCCATGAAGTACATAGACAGAGGCCGGAAGGTACATGGCCGTCGTCCTTACTTTCTCGACGTATCCGTTCTTTTCCGCTGCAAAGGTGGTTTTCCGTCGGTACCGAGCTCGTCTGCGTTTTCGGGTGTGGCAGGTTGCGGAGAATGTTGCGAGGGAGATCGTCAACCACAGATCGCTCTGGCATCCCAACATCATTCGGTTCAGGGAGGTGAGCGTCGGTTGAATCTGCTGTAGTGATTCTTCCGTCGCGAATTCTTGTCTTCGTCGGAGAGGTCGACTTTTTTGTTTTTGTTTTTTTTTTACTCGCCGTAGGTGGTCCTAACGCCGACGCACCTTGCGATTGTGATGGAGTACGCCGCCGGCGGGGAACTGTTCGATCGGATTTCTACTGCTGGCAGATTCAGCGAGGACGAGGTCATCTCTCTCTCCCTCTCTTTCTGGAGAATTCTCTTTTTCCCTTTTGTACTTGGATGTTTTGAATCATTAATGATATATGATGTTGACCACAGGCGAGATATTTCTTCCAGCAGCTGATCTCCGGCGTGAGCTACTGCCATCACATGGTGATCAGAATTCAAAGCCCACCAAAGAAGATTTAATTTTACTTCTTCTAACACGTTATTTACACCCATCTGTTCTTTCACGGTCCGCAGCAAATTTGCCACCGGGATTTGAAGCTGGAGAACACGTTGCTGGACGGAAGCCCGGCGCCCAGGCTGAAAATCTGCGATTTTGGTTACTCCAAGGTCCAACCTTCTTCTTTAAATTTACAAACCATCGACCACTATTATCGTCGAATAAGAACGATCTTCGTTTGTATGGCAGTCGCTATTGCTCCACTCGAAGCCCAAGTCGACGGTCGGAACTCCAGCATACATCGCACCGGAGGTACTCTCTCACCGTGAGTACGACGGAAAGGTGTGACAATCTTCTCCTCGAGATAAACATGAAACTAATGGCTACAGGTTATATTTTTGCATAATCTTGGAAAAATCCCAAGCGTGAATGAATCAAAGATTGTAGCCTAAGTAATGCTAAGCTTCTAAACTTGGCTACTTTTTTAATTGATAAGTCATATCCAGTGATCGGATAGTGCAATGTTGGAATCCAGTGATCTGATCTGATCAGAATAACTTTGTTTGATTGATGGCTTTTTCTTCGCTGACTGATCTTCTCGTCTAGGAATACCGATTGGTCTATAAATTGCATGTTTAGCTTGATTGAGATAAAAGGCCATGATTAGTAATTCTGTAACTATGATTAGTAATCCTTACAAACCAAAGAAAAGGAAGAAACTTCTAATTTGTTATGACTGATTCTTACAAACAAGAGAAAAGCAATAAATTTTCCAGAACTAATGGTCTTGAATAGGATTTACGGTCATCACCCACCAAGCATCGAATTGTGCATTTGAATTGGAGACTCTAATTAATCTTCTACCTTCCATTGCTTCCTTATGGACTGTGGTATTGATTCGTCTTTTGTTTCACGAATTCTTCCATGAACAACAACAGCTCGCAGACGTCTGGTCATGCGGTGTTACTCTCTATGTGATGCTGGTTGGAGCCTACCCTTTTGAAGATCCCCATGACCCCAAGAATATTAGAAAGACCATTACGGTAATAACTAATCAGAAATATTTTTTTAATAATGATAATGTTTTTATGTTCTCTAAGATTCGAATCATTGAAAAAAACTATAAGCAACCTTGCCCTGAGTGATGCAGTTGATCAATAGCTAACAAGAAAGAAAAGGATTTATCATCAGCCTTTCTATTTGACACACAAGTGTTTTGAGTTTTGGCATGCAGAGAATCCTGTCGGCTCAGTACAAAATACCAGAATACGTTCACATGTCCCAGGACTGCAGGCAATTTCTATCTCGGATCTTCGTCACGGATGCTGCAAGGGTACTTGATCCATTTTCGATTCAAAAATTACTGAATGGGTTTCACTGTTAAAAGTGTAGCAAAGAAAACAAGCTTTGTCTTCCACAAGCTTCCCTCATTTCACACCTTGAGGAATTTTGTTTTTCTCCTTTTAATTTCTTTCAGTGTGCTGGGTTAAGAAGCTTTGTTTATGGAATAAATGATCCCTCATTTGACTAGAATTAGATCGATCCTCTTTAGCTGTGATGATAAACTGAAGAAGAGGATCTCAACCTCAAGGTGTCTATTTTGTGAAATGATGATTTTGTTTTTCTTAATTGGCAGAGAATAACAATCAATGAGATAAAAAGGCATCCATGGTTCTTGAAGAAACTACCTAGAGAGCTGGCAGAAGCAGCCCAAGCTGTGTACTACCAGAAGAAGAGCACTCCGAGCTATTGTCCACAGAGTGTGGAAGAGATAATGAGGATTGTCAAAGAAGCGAAGACACCACCACTGGCATGCAGCACCGTCCCAGGCTTTGCGGTGGTTGAAGCGGATGAAGATGGGGAAGAAGAGAAGGATAAGAATGGGGAAGGAGAGGAAGAGGAAGATGATGAGTATGATAGGACTGTTAAGGCAGTTCATGCCAGTGGAGAGTATCATCTGTGCTAGAAGTTTTATATTTAAACAAGTGGAAGAAGACCACCGAAAGGGGCTTGATATGGTTAGCCATCTACTCTATCACATTTAAATTTAGGTAGAACACACTACCATTATATCAAAAAACAAATGGGAGAGGAAGATGAAACAAGGAATGCTAGCCAAATCTGCTTCACCTTCCATGGTGACCTCTTGGTGTGTGTGTGTACACATGCACAGGAATCTCATTGAGATGTGAATGACTAAATGCATTCAAAAATTTCAAACCAAAGAAAATTTTTTGTGTCATGTCGATCACATTCCAGGAACAAGCACTGCTTTTCAAACAGAGAAAGGGAATCTGCTTTGTTTTCTTAATAAACATCACATCACTACGTGGGATTAATCACATGAATTATTCTATTCCATTTATTTCTATCTGTACCATGAGCTTACATTAAATTATGTACTTTTCAATAATTCTCACTCCCTTCGATGATGTGATTTTTTGGTCATTCTCTACCCTTTCTAATTTTATCTACATTGTTAATTAATCCTTCTCTTCTTGCTGCTGCATCTATAGACATTCTCTAAATACGATCAAATCATTTAAGATGATCTTCTCTCATTTTATTTTCAATTGGTATAATTTCTACTGTATTTTAAATGAAATCATCGTTAACATTAACTTTTTGCACGTATTTAATAATCCAATATTCTATGTCATAAAATATACCTGGATGAATAAATATTTTGCAAAATTCCCCTTTTAAAATCTTGGGAAGCATAACTTGGGCCGCAGGGGTGAGGCCCATGGACTTCTCATCCAACGATGGGCTGCAATCTTTCTTTTTGATAACCAAAAAAAAAAAAAAAACGTGATATTCAAACCAATCCACATCATCTATCAAATAATAATATTTATGATTTCTACACAAACACCTCGAATCCATCTTCTTGTGCCATTCCCAATTGCCTCAAGGTCTCCTTGCCCAAACACTATTTCTCTTCTCTAGTTCCAACTATCATGCCCACCTCATCGACGACCACTATTCCAACTTTGACAACCCAAATACATTGATGTTTTATCATCCTCCATCTGGACTTAGTCAACTTATCCTCCATTGAAATCACAGTGTGCCCGTAAGTACTTGTCATTCCTCCACTATGCTCTGTCGAAACAGGGGGACAGATGCCATTAGTCCATCCTTGAACTCTCATTTTCACCTTTCCCATGTTTTTGTTGGTTATGCACGTAAATATTACAACAATCATATTAGGAGATCTTGAAATAATATTTAGGCCCACTACCTCAGTTCATATATTTATAATGTTCTCATGAAAGTTTCTTGGGATTTGCGATTAGGCCCTCCACTCCTTTGGCTTACATTATATATTTTAAATAACAAAAAGGTTAATAAAATGTTATTTTTAATCTGCATGTTACACTCTATTTTATAAATTGTTAATATATTATTTTTCAAAAATATAATATTTAATATTTTAAAAAATTCTTCTTAAATAATGTATTTCCTGTCATTTTCTACAAGTACACAAGTATCTTAGAATTTCTATAATTTTCTATACATGCATAAATAATATTTTATTTCTTATCATGTCTTGTTATTTTCATTTTCCACAATTCTCTGCATATTACATCGTTTCATTTTTCAACAACAAAAAAAAAAACACAAGCATTCCCTTAGTCAATGGAAGAATTCTCGTTATTATTATTTTAAAAAAAAAATCATATATATATGCAATAGGTTGGTATGTGGTCACCTATCACATCCAAAGGTCCCCCATAAATATTATTTTCAGAATATCAATATGAGGTCAAGGTAATTGTTATTTCATTAAAAATCAAAGGTTTATAAATCTAAGTCTAAACAAAAGCACCGACCTTTATAAATTATGATGGAAGAAGGATGCAGGTAGCTGACTAATCATCTTTATCTTACCAACCACGGTAGTTTAATTAACTTCTGTCAAACCTAACCATTACCATTGTCAGTAAAAACTGATCATCCTTATCTCTTGAAACTAATCCAGCTGAAATGCAACAATAAATAAATAATCTTATTTCTATAATACTTATCCATATATATATATAATAAACCTATCGATCAAATATATATGTAAAAAAAGTCATATATACTTATCCATCTCTATAAATACTAGCAAATTCAATGCACGTGTAATAAATAATGCATTATTGAAGCTTCCTTTTGCAACTTCTTTCTTTCTTTCCCATGTTCTTGTCTTGGCTCTCTTTTTCTTTTTGTCAGATAAAAACCTTTTAACTATATACATAGCAGAAATATAAAAGAAATAGAATAACAAACAAGAAAATATCTCTACACGTCACCAGTCTACGACTTTTCTATTCTGATGTAACGAAAAAAGAAAAAAGAAAAAAAAAAAGGATTCATATAAAAAAAACAACATTTTTCTTTATAACAGTACTGTTTCCAATTGGCCCCCCAACTTCCAAAAAAATAATAATAATCTACGGCCCTGTTGAAGTATGCGTATATAATAAATATGAATATGCCAGGAGATGATACGTACGAGTCGTGAACAAGGGCGGCACACAAATGCAAGCTGTCCTTACAGGGACGCTTGAATCATGTGGCAAATAAATAAATACAAAACGCCAGGTTGCTATCATTAATTTAATTGCTTGATTTGATATAACTTGTAGAAAAATAAATAAGTTAATGAATTAGATGGCTTACCAACTACCAAATTTTACAGGTCAACGTCACGGGTATAAATAAATACATACGCCCGGTAATAAGCAACGTCAAAATAACACGAACAAGATGACAACTACGACGCTTCGAAAGTGTTTGTCAGTATTCTTCCCTGTTAATATTTGTCGATGATCATTTACAAATATCGAAACTATTTTGATATATTGTTTGACAAGATAAAACATGTTTGTATGATTTTTTTTTTTTTTAAAAAAGAAGAAGAAGAAGAAGAAATAATTGAAGACACCAAACTACTTGTTTGATAATGAAAAAGACAACGGTATCGAATCCAAGTTGGCAACTAGGAAATATCTTATTATTTTTCGTACTTGTTTCGTATGGTTCTCAGCCAAGAAGAAATATCCATACATGCGACAAGATAACAAGTAATTAATTATTCAAGCCAACACCGTATCGAAGGTGTTTCTCAGTTTAGTCCCTGATCTTCCAGTTTACGTATCATTTCATAAACAACAAAACGTCAGACGTATGGTGAAACGTAACGTAAACGTCACAACAACCAGAGAAGAAGTGTTCTTTTTTTTAATGTTAATCTATATTTTACTTCAAATTTTGGCAGCGGTAAACTTTTCCACCACCTGCTCTGTTAATTCTTTAAATCTTACGGGTAAGGCGTAGATGAATCTAACAAGATTTCTCCGCTTTGATGACATGTTAAAATTACGTAAACCCTTGACTCGTGTTTCGTCTTAAGCTCTAAGTAACGGCAGTTTTCACTCATGCTGTAATTTAATTGTTCTGGAATTTATTTGGCACGTGGAGCGTCAAAAAAGAAAATGATGATAACCCTCAACCTCAAATTTTCTAGAACAATAACAATTAAGAAATAACTAACTATTGATACGTTACAAACTATTTTTATTTTAGAGCTAAGGGCTGTCACGCTCATTCGAACTTCATGTATTGAAGCGCACATGCTTTTTCCCAAATGTATTATTACAGGTTGGTTCGAAGTTAAAAAATAAATTTAAACAAACAAACACAGTCGTAGTCACTTATATGGTTGACGATGATCGTCACTCATTGATGAACATTGGATATGTTGTTATTTTAAACATTTATTGGAAAAAATAACAAAAAGGAATGGATAAAATGGACAAATATCTTCAATCAGTAATAAATGTCGTGTTAAATTTAAATTAGATGTGTTATTTTAAACATCGACATTAAAAGAATTATCAAAAGGTGCCATATCTTTTAACGATTTACGTGCTCTGTAATATCAGTAATAAATGTCATATCAAAATTAAATTAAATATTGGCTTCAAAAAGATGAGTGGGATGAAACTATCATCTTCTGATTTATAATGTCAATGATAAAAGGAATGAATAAAATTAAATTAGATGTACGAACATCGACCATTAAAATAAAATAAATAAAAACAAGCAAACGATGCATGTTTCAACTTGTAAATTACAAAATCAATAACAAATTATTTTGGACATCTGCCTGACTGTGATTTCGTGCTTCGTCGGGCTGGCCACCTGGATAGTCAAGTCGATCTTATCAGATAAATGACGCATACCAGATAAACCAGTCTTCATAAATCTTTCTAGGATTTAATTTTAAACTAATTGTTGCGACTTTTTTCTCCGTTAAGAGGACTTTTTTGTAAAGAACGTACACAGATCTGATTAATAATCTCAACCATAACCTTAAAAAAAAAAAAAAAAAAAGGGAAAAAAGAAAAGTCTTCCATGACTGTTGTTGCCGTGAACAGGTTGTTGTCCAGCACGTGAGAAAAACGTGAGGTGGTGGTGGGGACCTATTGTTCGAGTCAACCATGCGAGAAACACGTTGGGTTTATCTGATTTAGATTTTTTTTTAAAAAAATTTTAATCTAAGAAAATAATTGTTAAGAAAAATTCGAAAGATATTTTGAACCGATTTATTAAACTGAAGTATGAAAGATACAGTCCCCCCCCATGGCCCCATCCCCAATCAATGGTATGTTTACAACAATGCATTTTATTGGAATAAGACATTAATTTTATTTCTTATGTAACCATTTTATCTGTCATTAATTTTAAAGAGCGCGACAGAGCTATTATTTTCCTGTCGATCCAAACAAAAAGAGATTGTAATCCGGAACGTAATCTTCAGGCTATCGTGAAAAGAAAAGTAAGTAAGCTTAAACCTTAAATTACTTCTTCTTCTTTATTCAATAACGTTATATTTTTGCTTAACCCCCAAAAAATGGCATTATATTTTTCGAGACATGACCACCTGTGTCGCATGCATGCACAGACATGAAATTTGACCCGACACGTGAAGAAAACGTAGTAAAACGTGTGTTCGAATCTTCACATTCATAATTTGAATATGTAATTTTAAAAAACATATATATATATGTAAAAAAAAAAATTCGCGAGACGCGTTGGATTTGCAAAGGCCTAAATTTGGGGAAAAATCTGATTGAAATAGTTTAAATTTAGGACGGTAGGGTGAAAAATAAGATTAGTATTTAGTGGGAGGGGGTAAACTATAGTCATGATCATGCTTTCTTGTCACACACACACACACACACACATATATATATATATATATATCGCATATATACATACAATGAATTATGAATAGTTAATAGAATAGGAACAAAACCACATCACACATCCGTGGAGTGACGGATGATAAGTAACCGACGCTTATACGATCGATGTGTTGCGTGTGACAATGAAACATTTAGAAATGTACGATAGAAATGAATAATCCTCGGCCCATTGTATTATATCATATATATTGTATTATATTTTATATGGTTCAGCATTTGTCACACCAGGGGCCCGTTCGCCTACCTAAAAATTATTTAACCGCATGTGTTTTTTAAAACTATTTGAAAAATAATATTTCGACGTATCGACACTGCAATATCATAAATAAAAAGATGCAGAATTATTTGTTTATTTTTATTATTATTACATGATTATGAATAAATGTTAAAAAAATTATTTAAATTAAATAAAAAAAGAATTCAACTATTGGATTTTTGATAATGAATATAATTTAAATCAAGCAAAAAGTTCGTAGAATAAGCAATTATTTTTAAATTGTTAGAACGATTTTTTTTCTTTCGATGTCATAACGTTAATAAGATGATTTAAAAAATAATAATAAAGGAAAATGACGGGCGGTTTGATCCACATGTGTAATTAAGGGAATCAATTGTTTCCCTCATTTTTAATTAATTTTAAAATAAGATGATATTTCTTCACAGGGGTCGAAGAAGCTGAGGGCACAGGGCACATGCACCCACATGCGCCCACCGACGTCGTCTTCAACCTGTTTAACTCTGTCCTCTCTCTCTTTGTGCGTGTGTATATATGTCCACCCCCTCCTCTCTTCCGCCAGCCACATCGCCGGAACAGATCACAGAAGCCCACCTTGCTTGCTTGTTGCTTGCTGCTTGCTCTTTAAAAGATCCTTCCTTTCCATCCATCATCGATCTGTGAGAGAATCAAAGAGGGCACTGCTGCGACTGCTAGATCGATTATGGGTGTGGACATCATCGAGGAGGCGAGGCAGCAGCTGCCACTGGTGTCACTGAACCACGTCTCCTTCCTGTGCACATCCGTGAGAGAATCCGTCAAGTTCTACGAGCAAGTCCTCGGCTTCGTCCTCATCAAAAGACCCTCTTCCTTCAAGTTCGAAGGAGCCTGGTACGTACGGCTTCCATCACTTCTACATGTGTATCACCACCACATTGATTTCGATCCATCCATCTGTTGGGCAAGCAAATATATATATACACAGATATGCGCGATTAATTGCAGGTTGTTCAACTACGGGATTGGGATCCACCTGTTGGAGAGCCAGTCACCGGGGGAGGTACCGAAGAAGAAAGGGCCCATAAATCCCAAGTCCAACCACATCTCCTTCCAGTGCTCCAACGTCGGCCTCGTCATGCGCAACCTCAAGGAGCTGGGCATCGAGTTCGTCACCGCCGTCGTAGAGGAAGGGGGCATCAAGGTGAACCAGCTCTTCTTCCACGACCCCGACGGGTACATGATCGAGATCTGCAACTGCGACGCCCTCCCCGTGCTGCCGCTCTCCTCCTGCCCCCTCAAACGGCCCAGTGCTCATCAAGCTCGAGAGCCCCCCACCCCCGGACTTCCCTATTCTTACGGTACTACTGCTCACCATACTCGATCCTCTCTGCTTCTGTAAAAGTTAAGTTGAAGTAACATTAGCATCGATCATCGACATGTGTTCTGTGGTGGCGCAGGTGCGGAGAAAGCCAAAGCCAGGTGCTCGAATGAGGTGGAAGATTTGATGATGGAGGGACTGTTCAAGGACATGATGGACATCTCCTTTTGACCGAGGATCCTCATTTACCAGCACATGCACATGACGAATATTGTGCAGCAGCAGCAGCAGCCGCAGCAGTAGTAGAATTATATATATATATATATTTATGTATGTAAGTTTGTATACTTACGCGTATGTGTATATTCCATCAGAGGTGGGTTCTTCCTTGGGGGCACAGAAACCTTCCATTGCCAGGATGAGTTCTGTGTTCCGATGATGTTCCAGATCTGTATCGGTAATTCGGAGGTGCCTTAAGAAGAGACTCATGTACGTTATTGTTTTTCTTCCTTGGTAATAATCTAGTTAAGAATTGTGCTTTCTCCATCTGCAACCTCATCGGACCTCTTTACTTCCTTCCTCTCTGGTCTACAGATGGGTTTCCAAATGGGGCAGGGCAAGGATTTGCTGTCCTCAGAAGCTCTGCCATCAATCTTACAGAAACAAAAATTTTCCTGTAAATACAGAGAGAGGGGGCATCTTATGAAATACAGAAACAGATTTAATACTCTTTCGAATGAATCGTTGAAATCAATCAATCATTCCGTATATTTGCAAATATATTTCGATAACTATATTTTTAAAAATTTTGATCTACCAAATTACCGTTTGACCACAACCTTAAACTTTACATCCTAACCATGATTATAAGCTTTCAGGAATGTCCAAGATAATATTTTAATTTAAAAGACATATGTATTGTTTCCTGTTAATTTTCCAGAAGCTAACCAAAAACTCTCCTTCAAAACAGATTATAAGATATTTGGGAACGATAATTTTGGTAAGCCATAGATACCAATATTTGACACCTTGCAAGAAAAAACAAAAAAAGATATCAATATTTGCTGGCTTCCATTTCCCCATCGATTCAGAGCTCATTTGATTTAGCTTTTTCTGAGTAATTTGGTTGATTACACCAAAACAACGTTCCTTTTGATTAGAATTGTGAGAATATCAACTTGATATTTATCAACATTTTGATCCCAGTGGTTGGTTTAATACTGGCTTGGATGAAGGTAATGAGATCAAATCAGATCGATATGCCTCTCGTTTAATATTTCTTGATGTCTCCTTTCACACGTGTTACTGATGGCGAAGGAAATGCTAATTTTGGGCCTTGTGGGTCCGTTTAAACTCTTTATATATGTTGATTTTTTGTTTTTCAGACTAGAGTTTTTAATCTAAATCCCACCGTCACTTATAACGTTTGACTACTTTTACTAATTTTGACCAATGTGTCTAATTATTACCCTTTTCGTGCATTGTCTTTTTCCACGTGCCTTTTTCAAGATTCTCTTTCTTCTTCTCTGTTACTCGACCTGCATGGTTGGTGTTTTTTTTCATCTAACAATATTTTTCGTATTTATTGAAATTTAAAAACAGATGAAAAATAAGAATATTTTTGTTTTTTTTATCTGTTCAAACGACCGTCACCCACTGGAAGATATTTTTCTTTTTTCCACGTCATGCCGTTCCATCGAGATTTAATTAATTTAAACTCCGTTAAGGGGGAAAAAAAAAATGAATTCGAATAATACCGATATGTGAATTCATCGTCATTTTACATGATTTACAGCATGATTTTATATGATTTATCGTCACTGCGAATTTTATATGATTTACAGCATGAAGTACTCTAGAAATCTTACAGATCTCACGAGGAAACAACGATCAACTCAATGTGCAAAATAAATGGAAAATTGTTGACCTCAATTGTGTTTGTAAGGAAAACAAAGTACCACCGATGATCGAAATTTCATGTAAGGAGTCTGGGAACTAACCTCTGCCAACCAGAATCTCTGCTTCAGCTTCTGCATTTAACTCCACTGAGATGTGCCATAAGCTCCACCCGGTAGCTCTCAATTCAGACGTCTCACTTTGCTGTGCTCTTCCAGATTTAGTGGTACATGTGGGTATGTAATGATTTGCCCACACCATCCGCAACCATGAATGCATCACCAAGATTGACGTTGAGGTTGTTTCTCATGGTTCTTCGTCCAATTCCACCGTTGCCCATTCTCATCATCGCAGCAAATTCATTGTAGTCGATCTGCCCATCCTGCAAATGTTACCAATTCGGTGTCATGCACCAGAATCAGACAGATTTGACAGATGTGCACGATCATCCCAAAATCAAAAGAAGAAAAGGATTCATATGGTCATAATCCTATTACGTGAGTTCAACCATATGAATCCTTTTCTTCTTCTCAAAATGAAAGCTTCGGAATAATTTAGACAGGATGATGAGAATAGCACTGAAAAGGACACCTACATTGTTCTGATCGATTTCTTTAATCATCTCATCCAGATGAATATCGCTGAGGCCAAACTCTTTACATGCCTGTTGCAGTTCATCAATGGTTATGTAACCACTTCCATCTTTGTCAAAATGGGAAAAGGCTGAAACTAAATTTTCCTCTCTTTCCATCTTGTTCATGTGTATTGTGGCGGCAATGAATTCACCGTAGTCTATGCTCCCACTGTTGTCTATATCAGCCTGTCAAATGGTTGATGGACATAATAAAATCCATTCTAAACAAGAATGAAGTGGACAACAAAAAGCAACAAAATTATCAATCTACCAACAGGTTAATCTTCAGTTATGTATGTACTCACAGCATCCATGAGTGCTTGGATTTCAGATTCCACCAGCTCTGAACCAACCCTTCGCAAGCCATCTTTCAGTTCATCAAATGTTATGGTCCCACTGTTGTCTGTGTCTATCATTTTGAACAATTCTTTCAGACCACCTATCTCATCCTCCGTCATTCTTTCCGCAATAAACTGCAAAGCAGCAGCCAAACATCATTGTTTGAGCACAACAAATATAATCCAGAATCATCAAGTTTGGGTCATGGCCAACCAAACAGCATTCTTATGATTTATGATAGATCATGGCATGTATACGACATGAAATGCTCTTACCCTCAAAGCCATCTTTTTAAGCTTGTTCATTGCAGAAAAATGTTTCAAACGCGACAAAACGGCTGAATCCAGAGGACGGTCGGGGGTGAGTTTGTCATCGACTATCCATGGGTGGCCTATTAAAGAGATCAAGTTGTGACTGAAGAGAAAATCACGACTCACTTTCGAATATAACTTTAGCAACCAAATTTTCACTGAAAGTGATAGGTACATCATTGGAGTTTACTCACAGAGAACTTCATGAGCCGTGTATCTTTTCTTCGGATTCCTATTCAACATGTTGCAGATCAAATGCTTTGCACTATCAGAAATCGTAGGCCATGGCTCAGACTCAAAATCCAAGTGCCCTTGCAAAATCTGTCTGAAGATCCCTGGCTCTGTCTCTGAATAATTACAAGGGTTGGAAATAACAAACCAAACAAATATCTTTGAACTTACATTCATGGGTCACATTACTGACAACAGACTACTACCAATCAGTAATCGATATACCTGCCCAGAAAGGTGGAACACCACTTAACAATATGTACAAGATGACACCAGCACTCCATACATCTGCTTCGGGGCCATAATACTTCTGCAATACCTCTGGAGCAACATAATAAGGACTTCCCACCACATCCGAAAATGTATCCCCTGACAGTATATAAAATGGTGTTATTAGATATGGGAAGAGGTCAAAGTAAACAATGCATCTCCCTCAAGTGCGTGTATAACATAATATAACTAAGCACGAGATGGAATCAAAATAAAATTGCATTTGAACTGTTCAAGGGAATAACAAAATATTATAATAATAAAAACTATATATTCAGTCAAACCCATCATCCACCTTTGATTCTATCCGTTTAAGTGGTATTTGGTTTATTTGACTTCACATGTCTATGCCAACATTAGTTCAAGTTTAGCCTGTTTTCTTCCATCAAAATATCATATCCTCTCTTGCCAACAGGATTTTTGGGAGCTTCAAATGGAATCCAATATGAGTGCATCACAAAACAAATGACAAAATCAAAGGGGATAAAGCATAAGAGTTGTTGGGCAAACCAACCAAAAAAAGGAAAAAAAAAAGGCTGAATGAGAAGAACACGGCATACGTATGCAATCCATATTGAAGAAGCGCATAAAATAGATTAGATGAGCACAACAGCATGAGACATTGGTAAACACCAGGCTTGTAGAACACAGAGAGCCCAAAATCCGTAGCCTTGAGCGCAGCATCGTCGTCCTCGCTAAGCAGCAAGAAGTTCTCCGGCTTGAGGTCCCTGTGCATCACCCCCATCGAATGGCAGGCCTCCACAACCCCGACGATGGTCTTGATGACTTGGGCGGCTTTCCTCTCACTGTAGTGGCCCTTCTCCACGATCCTGTCGAATAGCTCCCCGCCGGCGCAGAGCTCCATCACGAGGTGCACGAACAGGGTGTCCTCGTACGCGCCCTTGATCCTGACCACGTTGGGGTACTCGGACAAATGGTGCATGATCTGGATCTCCCTGTACACATCCTCGTAGTCCTCGAGGCACAGGAGCTTGCGCTTGGGAATGGACTTGCAGGCGTAGCGTTGGCCCGTGGCCTTTTCGATGCAGACGTAGGTTGTGCCAAACTGCCCCTGTCCTAGCTTTTTGCCCAGCCGGTACAGCTCCCTGAGGCTGGGGGTCTTGTAGGGGAGGACGGAGTTGGGCTTGGATTTCGCCATGAAATTTTGAGGGTTACCCGCTGCGGAATCACGGGCGAGGAGAGGTGCGGAAGCACACTTCGTGGATTCTGATGGGTGCCCACTTGGGAAATCGAAGGGTGGAGGAACAAGAACTCGACTTGGAACAAGTTGTGAAGGTTATCATCGACCGGAAGGGAACGAGGGTTGCTCTGGAGATGCCAAGAGGAAGACGGTGGTATGATTTCAACCATTCCTGACAAACCCTGATGGGGAAATTTGGGGTATCTTCTCCAATCTCTGTCTAAATTTGTCTACAAAGGTCAAAGGGTGGTCTGGGAGAGAGAGGCAGAGATATGGGGAGAGGAGCACCGGCACGCGATGTGATTCACAGGCCATCCAGATATATTGACAATATTAACAAAATCGATTTTTCTTTAATTAAATCCAAACCCGTACGTAAATCGCATGCCAGCTCTGATCCACATCGGACACGAAGGAAGGCGCACAAACCAACGAGGCGTTCTGTGAAGCAAAAGGACATGTAAGTAATTTCCGAGGGAAGTTCACTTCAAATATATTAAACATTCTTTATTTATATTTTTCTTAATGGGATGAGATAAATCAAATTAAAGACCTTGACTATAAAACTATCACTACATCAAAGTCCACAAAAAACACAGGAATAAAAACATAAATAAAGTCAACTTTAAAGAAAGAAATAATATAAAATAACTTAATTGTTGCTCCCTCCTTCAATCTTATCTTCTTAGCAGTGTAAAAGGATCCTTTCAATTCTACGAGGGAAGTGCTCCAATTCAAATTGAAAAGCTTAACTACATAACCGTCTCAGTTAAATTAAATTTCTTTAACAGTATCCACTCTAATGCCGTTTGTCAAGTCTTCTAATCAAAAGTGAGTAAGATTAATCATGTTTTTCAATATCGAAGTGATATTCACAATCAATTTATTAAAAACTTTATTATTTCTCTATAACCAACATAATTAGATAAAAATAATAAAGAAAGACAAATTTTTATTTTTTATATTTTATGTCTTACCGATCCACAGGCACATCATCCCTGGTCAAGTAAAGGATGGTAGAATACTTATCGTAGGCCTTACAAATTTCTTGTGGGCTTCACAACGAAAAGCACACAAGAGATTTAACTTGGACAATGTCTAAATTTCAGGCTTGGATCTCATATAGACTTTGCCATGAAGGCAATCATACAAGCAGTAAATTGAAAGTTGCCCGTAAATGTTTCCGACAAACTTACGTTTTCATATTATCCTTCATTTATCGTCATTTCAACAAATTAGAACAATACGTATATCATGCCTCATGCACGAAGACCACGTCATCATTTTCTTGTAATGCCAGTATTTCTATCTAAATTTAAATCTATAATACATTCCCTCAAGACCAACCACACTACTTTGTCTCTTCCTAATGTAATGAAAAACCAACGACATCATTATTTCCAACAAACCATAATGACTTTTTCATTCATTGACATTCAAGCAAACCATAATGAGAACAATAACTACCATTATTTCTAACCAATTAAATTATTACAATTGATTATGTCCAATGCCATCGTCGACAATCTAATATCGACATCATTAGTTATTTTATTCAAATTATAAAAATAAAATTTTAGAGAAGAAAGTCAGTAAGTCACGGAACCCGAGCTTCACAAAAATTAATCCCTTTCGATAACCTAAATGATACAAAACGTCACCAATAACTGTATCATCCCAACAAGAAAGAGTTATTCAACATCGTCCGCTAATTATGTTTGCGACGGTCGAAACATAAAAGAGGCTCTTATTCAAATGCAGGGCAAATGTTCCATGCACAATCTGCAAGCCATAGAGGATTGATT
This sequence comes from Cymodocea nodosa, assembly GCA_036874045.1. Classification (NCBI taxonomy): domain Eukaryota; kingdom Viridiplantae; phylum Streptophyta; class Magnoliopsida; order Alismatales; family Cymodoceaceae; genus Cymodocea; species Cymodocea nodosa. The sequence continues at coordinate 865,890 of JAZBRI010000008.1, forward strand.
TCTTCCTCATGACAACAGATATGTGGTGGGATAAGATGAAACTGTAAGAAGTGATAACTTCTCCACAGGCCCCGTACTCCTGTGTGTTAGAAGGAAAAAGACTCACTCAAGGAAAACTCATTCTCATTTAGAACAAGAACGCAAAGTTAATTGATTAATTTATTACCTTCTCCTTTTTGCATATCAAAAGCCAAGTAGATCGTAACAACCAAGGAAAACATCCTTCATGAAGATAACGAGGAACAATCTCAAATAGAGCAAGGCCACAGTTCGTGTAACTTCATGATGAACATAATCCAAGATGATCTCATCAATCCCTGGTATGTGGACAAAAAATAGAAAAGTTGAAGATGATCATCAATATAATTGCTTATCCCGTAAATTTAAAGTTGGCGTAGAAGAATGTTTTAAAATTTGCAGTATTGTTCGTCGTTTTAGCTAGCCATGTATCAGCATTGAGTAAAAAAGAATTACTAAGACCCAGTCAAAGATGATACTTTAAAATGAGCAAACATGGCCAAAGAGGAAACCCGAGATTCCTTGTAAATATTTTTGATGATAGAAAAAGTCGAGCCAAAAATATTAATTTCTAATTAAACAAATAGTACATTCAAGAAAATAACACAAAGTAGGAATAGTTAATCACTTACAGCGAAAGAGAAGTGGATAAGGTGGAATTTTTTCAACCCCTGCAAACAAAGTACAGAAATGAAGAATTATATTATGCAAAATACGAAAGTTTGAAATTTTATATTTATGCTTATTAGCACGGAACCTGCTAAAGGTAGTATTTGTGCCAAGGAGAATAACATGAGATAATGGCGACTTAGGGACTTGATCACTTACGTAGCACTTAGGAATCACAACTAACAGCTAACAAAAATTCATCTCGCCAATTTTCAAAAAAAAAAAAAAAAAACTTTAGCAATAAAAATTTTATAATTTAAAAAAATTGGTGAGAACTAAATCTGAATATAAAATCTTCTCTTTAATAGCTTAATGACACATTATTGTAGATGCAAAAATCATATCAATGTTACTACCTTTTATACCGTTTTCTAGCCATCAAACATCTTGACATCATAGGGCACATGCTAAATGGTCAATGCCTAATGACTGCCTTAAGGATTCTTAGCCATAATTAAGCTGCCATAGTACCTGGAAAGGAGAAAGAGGCCATCCTGCTCCTCGTGTCTGAACCTGCAATCCACCCAGATTAGGAGAAACATAATGAAATTCTTAATTAAGCTTCTTTGATAATGATAATTTTAGGCTCACTATGTCCTGTAGGTAATTGAGTTGCCTCTGCAGCAGATTGCCGTGATGCAGAAGAAGAGATCCCAAATCTCTGCAGAGTAGAGTTGACTATAAACGGCTGTTGCAGTGGCTTGTTCATATTATAGGGCAGCTGCTGAAAAGGTATGAGATGTCAAATTTTCTGACTGTATCTGGTCAAGTTTTTTAGAATTTTTAATTACAAAATATCTTAACAGTGACCACAATTAAAGCAGAGTAAGGAAGCATGCAACTATAATGATGATTTCTAAGGATCCCATTTCAAACACAATCTAACAGCTACTTTACGGAGCAAACAATTGGGAAAAAGAAATGAAAACAGGAAATTGCAATTTTTTATGAATGTTATTAATCTTCCACTAGGTGGGTGGATTGGCAGGGCTCATTCAATCCTGTCCAGGCCAGTCAGACAGGCTTGGACTAAACAAGGTAGTTAGCTTTGTCTTGCTGAAAGAAAAGACTTCATCACCACCAAGCGTGGGCTGTTAAAAGCTCTCCAATGCTTAAGTCAAATAGGATTGATTAAGTTTTGGGTGTGTGTTGTGTTCCTGTACTCACTCCATGCTAAGGACAATTACTAGGGTATTCACATCTATGATCAGTGGTGGGTGGTGATAGTACCATAGTAGTGAATCAAAAAGGAGCATGTGGTACCTTGCAAGGTAAGTTGACCACATACCATTTGTCAAGATTCGAGAACTTAACCCACTCACCTAACATATGTTGAGAGTCAAAGGCTCATTCAACTACCCACCCAACATGTTCCAAGAGTAAAGGAGTTTGATTGCCATTCACTCAACATATCTCAATGATAAGAGACTCATTTAATCGTTCACCCAATGTTTGTCAATGGTTAAGGTAATCATAGCTCACTTAATGTATGTCAATGGTCAAGGCTTGTTTGATTTCCTACCTATTTGACATATGACAAAGGTCAAGAAATGTTGTCAATGGCTTAGGTTTTCATCCCCCACCTGACCTATGTCAAAAGTCAGGGGTCTGTTCAATCATCCATCCAACAATTTTTCAAGTGTCAAGGCCATTAGATGTATGCCAAGGATCAAGGAGAGTTCGCTTGTCTACTTGATGTTTGTTATGTATTGAAGTTTTCATTGCTTGCTTGGCATATGTCAATGATTAGAGGCCCTCTAAGCAATCTTCCCAACATTTATCAAGAGTTTTAAGTCCTTGTTTGCTAGTCATCGATAGAAGTGGTGGGCTGGCTAGGCATCATTAAGACACTCTTGAGTCAAAGACTTCATAGTATCCAACAATGCATGAATAATATGTGTTTTCTTGCATGGTCACTCTCAAGGTTTGAGATCTAGCTTGGGTAGACATGCAACCTAATCAGATTTTAGTGGGTGGAATGTGTTGGGCTTGTACAATTCCTTTTAGACCCAATCGGGCTTGCTTAAAATTGGTTCATTCTGTCTTGTGAAAGGAAAGGAAAGACTTGATTCACAGTAAAAAAAGCGGTATTCATTTGCTATTTTAAAATTTTTGAGACCTCTCTCAGCAAATGGTCTCCCGCAAGTTCACCGCACTGCTTGAGTTGAGTTGTAATTCATTCGTATTATACCCTTTTCTTGAACCGATCATGTGAAATAACCCCCTAAGATTACAAACACTGACTCATTTAACTTCATTTGTTACCATTTGATTTTCATTTTCCTGCTTTCCATGTTTATTGTCGGTCTTTATACAATTCACGAAGAAAGCATATAGAGAATCGCAAATTTCCATGCATGCCTGCCTACTTCTGCTGTAACAATTTCCAAAACTTCCTACAAACAGTTACGTATAAAAACACCAAAAAATCCCGAGATGCACAAATGAAACCGCTGATAAAGATCCTTTACAAGTACATATAGCAATATAGATCAACAAAAGTAAAGACAGCTCTAATCAAGGAGGAATCGAGCGTCCAAAATCCCAGTCACGTGAAATCAGGCCAAAAGGAAAACAAAGAAAAGGAGGAAGATCGGACCTCCATTTCAGGAAAGCGGCAGCCGCCGCTGGCCGGAACGAGACGGCGAATCGGATCGCTCAAAGAAGGCGCAGCGCCGATGGAGCGACCGCTGGAAACGATCCTCCGCGAGACGCGGGAGAAAGCCCTCGACGCCATTGTTGCCCAAAGTTCACCAGGATCAAGGGAGAGAGTCTTGGAGTATTCCACCGGGTTTAGGTCGCAGATGGAATTCCAGTATTCCCCCGTTATATTTATTGTTATATTTTACTTACGGACGGATTGGGCTTTTTTGTAAATGTCGTGAAGCCCGCAAACTCGAGCCCATCAATTTCAATATCTTTTAAGGGGCGTTTTTGAAATTTTTTGTGTGTCCATGTTTTTATCAAAAATGCAAAAACTAAAAAAAATGGGCAAAAAAAAAATTAAAATAAAATAAAATATAAATATAGAAATTTCTTACCCAAATAATATTGAATAGTATTATCAAATAAATATTAAAACTATTGAATACAAAATGTATGTCAAAAATAATTAGATTATAAATCAAATTTATGATTTCTGTTTGTAGTTTTTATAAATACACTTTCAAATTTAATGTGAAAAATATAAGATTGTCCTTTTATTTGGCGTGATTATTAATTCATTTACAATTGGAATCGTAACTAAAGTTAATATTGTTTAATAGTAAAATTATTAGTCTATATGTTCTCGTAATTTTAAACTCATACTAGCTATATATATTATTGTGGAGCGAGTGGCGCACTTAATACAAAGATACAAAAAATTTAGTTCATATTATATTAGTATAGCAATAGCAGCCATGTCATTAAAATTGGAAATTAATTTTAAGCTTGTTATTGCATCCGACAATAATCTAAAATAAACTTCTTTTTGGAGAAATTAAAATGAACTAACTAAAAGAGGATAGTGAAATTAGTTTATTTTTTAAGGGAGGGAAGTTTAGGTTCATCAAATCCCAGCAAAGACTTTGCATATATATATATATATAAAATCTAATACAAACTTCTTTTATTTATAATAGTATAGACATATATATTTGGACATGAACCCCAGTATCATACACAGAAGTTTTACAGGTTAATTGGTTCAGGTTCTTCAGAATCATGAGGTGAAAAAATTAACCCCATGGCTTTGAATTAGAAGCACCTGATCTTCGTCCAACGTTAATGGAAGCAAATCAGAGTTGGAAGATGAGGTGGGTTCGTTCATCTGTTCTCCAAGCAACCTGTCCAAAGCCCTCCAATCGACGGACTGGCCGACGAGCTCCTCGAAAGCTGCCGGAGGTGTACTGTACTGGTGGTCGTCGGAGCGATGCTTTGTCACCGGCAGAGCAGCGCTGGGGCTGTCCAGGTGTGGAAGTTCGAAGAGGTGGGTGCGGTGGAGATGCTTGGGTTCCAGTTCCTGCTGCTGACCGCAGGTGGTGAAGGATCGTTGCTCGTGGTGGCCTCCTTCCATGTGGGTCTTGTTCTTGAGGTGATGGGTTGGTGTTGGCAATGGTCGGCTGGAGTACAACTGTTCGTCTCGGCCGAGGTAGTAGGATGGGTCGACGTTCCAAGAATAGAATGGTCGTTGTGTCTGGCTTGGAGTTGGCTTTCTAAATGCCCGGCAAACAACCCATCCTTCTTCCTGCCAGAAGATCACATGATCAGTACGTACTATATATATATACACACACATACACTATTGGATTTTAAATTAATGGAATTACACATTTCCAACATTTAGGATGGTGAAGCAGATTCAGGTAAGTGGATGGTGCAGTTTAATTAGTACTTGCCTGAGGAGGGGCATGTTCTGTGGTCTGGAGGCGATACTCATGCATGATCCAATCACTTTTCCTTCCATTTGGAGCTCTTCCTTGGTAGAACACAAGTGTCTTCCTCATCCCTATGATCCTGGACTTGGACACCACAGCCTTGTCCCTTCCCGTTGCCTTCCAAAAGCCAGCAGCAGTGGCCCTATTGGTTCTGGTTCCAGTTGGGTACTTCTTGTCTTTGTGACTGAAGAAGTACCATTCGTTCTGATCCTCATGCCCATACTTGCATCTATCTGTACACACGCACACACCACCACCACCATAGATGAGAAATGGGAACATGATGGGCACAGGACATCTACTTTTCTTTTTCTTTTTCAGATTTAGTACTATATATGTATATATGTGCAATCAAACCTTGGAGATCCCATGGTTCGATCCTGTAGAGATCAACATCTGCTATGACCTCAATCTCGATCTTTAAAGAAGCAACCTTCCTTGTTAGGTAATACCCCACAAGCTCTTCCTCGGTGGGATGAAACCTGAAACCCGGCGGCACACACGACTCCACTTCCATCACCAGAAGATATATATATACAAACACATGTATATATATATAGGTAGAGAGAGAGCTACAGAAGCCCATCCAAAAACTTGCATTGGTCAGAAACAAAGAACCCATGGCAGAAGATACAGATCAATATAAGAATGGAAACTAAGCTAATATATATGATAAATTCCTTAACTTATTATCAATTCATTTTAAAATATATTATTTTACATAGTACCATAACAGATTCTCGTATATCTATTTATAAAGTACCGATAGATTTAAGATAAATCATAATTAAGGAAAAATTAATATAAAAAATCTCACGTCAACAAGTATAGAGACAAGACCTAAGTTTTAAACTAATATATTATGAATAACTTTACTTATTATCAATTAATGTTAAGAAAAATTATTTCATAGAAACAAAGAGTCTGGGATCTTCTGTCTCGATTTCTCTTTCTCTAGCAAATCACTAGTTAACTTGTGGTGTTTACAAGGTCTAGGACAGCAGCATGAGACCTAGTTTAATATATTTTTTCAAAAGTAATGATAGTATTTTTTGCTTAAATCAAAACTAAGATTTCTTTTTTACTTGGAACGACGATGTTGTTATAATGTTGATGATGTTATATTTCTAAGTAGGGAAGTGTGGCAGCCGACAAAATTGACGTACGCACTACCACGAGCAAGTTGCAAGCAAGCGTTGAGTGCACTCCAAACTACCATTCCAAACACAGATAGATCGAGAGCTTGATCCGGAAAAAATCACAAGTTTGAAGAAAACAAGGCAAAAGATTGAAGTAGAGGGAAATTAGGGTTTGCAGGTGGAATATACATGGAGAAGAGGGAACTTCTTCTGCTGAACAAGGGTAGATCTAAAAACAAAGAAGAAGATTAAACTACTGAGTAACTGAAGAAGTTTATAAACTACAAACCAGATGTGTAGGTAGAGCACATACATAATTAAGCAGATCGATCGATCGATCGATCGATCGATCTCCATGAAAGGGGGCTGCAGGAAAACGTACAGATAAGTCTCACCTGAGACACAAAGCCACCCAGGAAAATACTTGAAACTCTAGTTCAGTACTTCCATGATCGAGAAGAGTTGGGAGACGATCGACACAGCTGAAAAGAGGGGGAGAAGGAGCATTGCTATATATAATTCTGCGGACAGGAGAGATGAAGAACAGAAGCTGTGGGGAAAAGGAGGGAGATGTAGGTAGCCATCGATTGCGCGTGGGGTGGGCAAGAAGGGAGAAATTGAAAAAAAAAGAAAGAAAGGGAAGTGAAGAAGGGAAGGAGGAAAAAGAACGACAGTCCATGGAAACATAATAATTTTTAATTTTATTATAACTTAAATTTTATACTCTTTTGTTGTATTTAATTTGTGTTTAAATAGTCTTGCATTAGTAGTAGTGTAAAGACTAAAATCTAAGTTAATATATACAAATCTTGTCATTCCACATCAGCTGATTTGAATTAAATCGCATACGACACCAAAAGTAAATTCATTTATAGTTATCTAATTTTACGAAACATATTTATAAAATTAAAATAAGTCACAGGTAAAGAAAAAATGTTAGAGCAGTATCGTAAGCGAAGGAAACTAAATCTATATATATATATTCAATGTTGATTGTTTTTAAGTTGAAATTATTTTTCAATTTTAAGTTTACATGGTATCAAAAAGCATATTCAAGTATATTTAATTGATTAAGAAAACACCTGTAGATAAAAATAAATCACGTTGATGGCGTGAAAATTAAATCTCTATACTCGACGATAATTAATTAATTTGTAATTGAAATTTTACATATACATACGATACTTGATGTACAAAGAAATAAAATGAAGTACAAATGATGAAAACACTCTTATATTAATTACGCAAAAATTAAATTTCTCCAGTTATTATTTAAGTTGTTAAAATTCTACAATTTGCATTTTATTTGATCGTGCCGTATGATTTAAAGGTGTCAACAGCGAGGTTTGCGTGTGCCGTCACGACCGACCCCACTTGCCTTGTCCCTTTGGGAACCGGAAGTGTTTAAATACTCTTGTGTTTCCATTCCTTAATCTTCGAAAATACAATACAACCGATAATACACAGGTAAAATATTCACGCTTCATCCAAATAACGACGTATTCGAGAACAATTAACTCAACGGTGATAAAATTGACCACCTTTTCTTTTCTTTCTCTAAAGTGATATTAGACAATCGCTTGCTAAATTTAAACGGACACACGCGAAATTAACGTTTCGATTACATGTAATTTCGGAAAAGGGGGACGACAAAAAGCTGGGCAGGTGTAATTGACGGACGACCAAGTGGTGCAAGTGCGGACTGCGATGTTTTCTTTCTTTCCGAGGACAAATTCATTTTTAGATGAAATTTTTTTTTTTTATTAAAAAAAAAAAATCTGCATTCCAATTCAAGCTTTACCGCCTGTGATGATTGCATGTACCTTTCCTTGTTGTTTTTCTAACCGCGCACGACCACCGACTGCATCCGCCGCCCAATCTTCACTTTTCTTATCTAAACCATTGCCGTATCAATCAAAGTCTCTTGTCTCCCCTCCTCCGCCTAGCCTTTTGAATTACGCGCTTACACTTCAAGGCACTACCTAAAGGTATTAATTACGGTGCATCCAATGTATAATCATGTCATCGAGTTTATAAGATTTTAAGTTTTTTTTTTTTTAGATCATCGATCGTAAAAATCACATAATGTTGATGTGATCTGATTCTATTAAGCACATAAAAATCAACAACACAGCACGCATCTGTTGAAAATATTTTAATATACGGAGTGCATAATTTTTGGTATCATAGGTAGGTACGTTTGGATGAAATGAAAGATCCGCTACCGGGCCATAAATTAAAATTGCTCTGATTACATCATAATAAATCCGGCAAAGTTGGATTTCTTTGGTACATCATTTTTGACCAAGAAATTAAAAAACGAGTATCACATCATAATAAATCCTGTAAAGCATGCGGCGGGTGGGCTCGTGCTCATGATCTCTTTTCCTTTGGATTATTGTAAATAATAATATGTCGATTTAAGATTTTCGATGCTTTTGTGTGACATTGACAGAAACGAGATTTGTACGCATAAAGTGTGACCTAGAATTAAGGTGTGATGGATGATTTTCAATGTTCTAGAAGCCAATTTTAATTAATTCGCTCGTTCACAAAATAATCTCGTATTGAAAATTGGACGAGATTTAAAACAAAATATATAACAAAAAGACACGTTTACTCTGTATCAATTGATTTTAAGTTAAATGTCATCCTTTACCGATCAAAATAAGAATACAAATACTCGCTGTTCCGGCGATAAGTTGTTCAAAAATTCCTATTTTGAAAATTAACATCCAGTGATTGTGATGCTATAAAATTACATCATTAATTCTCAATGAAAGTGATTTACAGTGAACACAATTGCCTGTAAAAACATTTGAAAAAAAATGTCGGAAATGAGTCATATGTTATGAATTATAGTATTGTCGTATATATTTTAGATAATTGAAATTATAGTTGTAAAGTATTTAATTTTTTAAATATTAAATTGATACAAGGTGTTTCGATCACAAATTTATCTTTTTGAAATTATTAAAATTATATTTATAACTATATTTAGATATTAGAAAAAAGAAAAAAAATCCATGCAAATAAGGTCAATAGCCAATGACTCTCGCATTCTCGATTCCGGCGTCAATGGCGGCAGGGACGTACACCGCCTCCTCTCCCTGCCGTTGGGTCCGCGCCGCCACCTTCCACCTCTTCTCCGGCAGAGGCGGCGGTGAGGCCATTTGGTACTTTCTCGCTGTCCTCGCGGTCCTCTCTCTCCTCACACATGAGCTCTCTCGCCGTTCTGTCCTCGCCGCCGCCACCGAGTTCGAGGGCTTCGACTTCGATGAAGACGAGGACGAGAGCTCCATGTTCAAGCATTTCGTCTACGACACACCTCCCCCGGCAACGCAGTCCACCACTCCCGAGTCCCATCACGGTCAACCGGACTCGACCGATTTGAAAACCTCGTCTGAACCATCGCCGTCTCCGATGGCGCCAATGGTGGATGAGTGGGACGAGGACGAGTTCGAGGGGGTTCCCTTCCAGATGTACGATCAGACTCTCAATCCGACGGAGGAGACGCTCCCGTTGACTCCCGAAGCATCGCCGGAGTCGACGAAACCGAAGACGTTTCCGGGATCGTATCCCATGGAGATAGCGTTCGTCTCGTTTTTGATCGCTTTCGCCGTGAATTTCTTTACCGGGAGGAAGGAGAACGAGAACATCGCCTTGTGGTGGGCGGCAGCATTCGCGACGGAGGGCACCGTCTTTGGGAAGAATTTTAGTCTTCTGGGGACCGGGAGTGGGAGCGACGCTCCATTGCTGCTGAAGGAAGGGCAGGATGTGTTCAAGTTCTACGCCAGCGGAAGAAGATACTGTCAGAGCTTGCTGGCGACGTTGGAGTTGAAAAGTCGGCATGACTTGATCTCGAGGATCGTTGATCTTGTGGTGTCTAAGAAGGAGACGATTACGCTTGAGGTTGTCATGAACGATGATTCAATGGATCATGTGGTGTTTGCCTTGGCGAGGAAGAAGCTAGCAAAGGCGATGTACAAGGAAGAAAGCGACTTGCAGAAGTTTGCCGGATTGGTTCTCAATGCTCCTTCCGGGAGGAAGTGGGTGCAGGAGGATTTGCTGGTGGTTTCCGAGTCAAAGGAGGTCGCTGGTGATATGCTGACAGAGATCGCACTTGATCAGGTTAGGCTACGCTTTCCTTGTGTTCCTCTTTTCGCTGGTTCTTATGAGTTAGGATACTATATGTCTCTTGCTTTTGCACTATGGTTTCGTTCATTCAGTCTAGACAATTGCATGGTGTGTGCTAAAATTCCATGTTTATGTGGTCGGGCATACTTAACAATTGTATAAGATAGATCTCAGACAACTGCACGCCTAATCAGTAACACTTTCTTAAGTAGCAATGTCATTTGTGGCTGGAATATAATAATAATAATGGTAATAATAAACATTTAAAAAGGTATGGAAATCAGATTTTGTTATCTTTACAGCAGCAACAACAATCAATTAATGCGTTAATCGCACTTAGTGGTGTTGGCAAAATGAATCCTTTCTCTCCATCTATTTCTATTACTAAATCATGTAACTTTAAGCCTTTTTTTCACTATTTCTAGTCAACTAATTTTTCATCTTCTTTAACCTTTTTTAATTTCACCAAGTGCATCCATGGGTGAATTTGGGGTAGTTGGTTGAACCGTCCTCATGTGGGTGACCAATCGAGCCCGCTCTCCTCACAAATTCGAAGCAACTTGACCCAACAGACCTGTTTCACACCAACACTCCACACAAGCCAATTGGCTACTTAGGTCACTCGGACAACCCACGCTTCCCTCATTCTAGAAACTTGGCCAGCTCAACTAGAACAATTGTTCCACTTGTCCCATCTATCTTGTTAACATGATGGGTTCCCAGTTATGGGACAAATTAACAAGGTTGACTAGGCTGAACACACCTAACATGTGAGTTGACTTCATTATGCCTTCTAACATGGAACCTCACCTCTAAGATACAGTTGACATGGTCGTCAATCAGCCATATGCAGGGGACTTGAGTGACCTCCTTCTGGTCAATCTAGTCTGCTAGTTTTCAAGTTGAGATCCTCAATCCATCCAAATTCGTCCACCTAGTACATCCAACCGAATGGAAGGTAGATCAATAGGCTTTCTATGTAACAACTGCATATGCATACACAAGTAGAAGCTCTTATAGAAATATCCATGCATGAATGAACATCATAATCGCAGGAGCAAAGTCAATCTAGTTACATTCTTAAATTATCATATTTAAAGAAATTTTTATTTTTATTTTTAAAAGAAATTCAAAAATCTAGCAATAATTTAAAATTTGACTCTCAAATAGTTGGGTCATATGTGCACAATCGAGCCAGTAAGGATGGACTTTAGAAGCAATCCATGTATTACATACCTTCCATCTTATTGGAATATTTAGAAAGAAATTAAATAATTTGGTATGAAAGGGGACCTTCCCTTTCACCATAATTATATTCCATCAGCAAAATGAATATTGGAAATAATAAGTGTTTGATTAGTTACAATTAGAATTTTAATTATACTCATCAAGACAAAAGGTGACATCGGGTGCCACCTCCTTAAGTGGCCAAGGCGAGAGGTGAAGAAACTGCCTCATTGAAAAGCAAAGTGATGATTTATGAAATTTAAATAATTAAATAAATAAAACTAAGTATCTAATCATATAATGCATCAATAAATATATAAGCATTGTAATGATAAGTCAATCAAATAAAGATAATAAGAAATGTATCTCAGTAAGATATATTTATCTTTATACTTTTCATGTGAAATAATCATATTCAAATTCATTCTGGATATTTAAATTAACTTTTTTGATAAAATATAATATTTCAATGTAAAATAGTTATATTCATGTTTGGATTTTTGAATTCGGATTTCAGATTCAAATACTCAAAATGTGTTTTTCTAGGACTTGGATATCATCTGAAATTAGGTTTTTCATGTTTAGATATCTTGATTGAGTTTTTCAAGATTCAAATATTATATGCTTTCAGATATGTTTGTTGGATACAGATTCAAGTGTTTAAATTCTTATCAAATTATTAATTGGATGGATTTAGATTATCTGGATATTAAATAGATACGGATTGGGATATAGGTTTATCTGATTCGAGTATGTTCCATTTACACACCTTAGTTTTTAGTAAATAAGTATCCTGAATTCTTGGTGAAAGTTGAAATAAAAAGCATAGGTAAAATGTAAGTGTCAATCGGATGAGTTAGTTATTACATTTTTTGAAATTAAAATAGTGGAAAATGAAGAAAGTGAAAGATTAAACAGAGATAAATGTGTTGAATTTGTTATACAACTTTTGTCCTGAGGTGTGGTATGGTTAAAGAGACCACAATACGCTAGCGATTGATAGAATTGAGATTTAAAGGCCAATGTCAGTTCAGTCCATCAGTTTCCCTCTTGACTTAATACAATAGCTGCCACCATTTATTCATGCATATTACAGTACATTTGTTCCTCGTTGTTATGACCAATATTTGTTTCACGGTTCTCTCTTCTTGTTCTATGCAGTAGTGTACGTAGCTGACTCATGATTTGATTTTCTCGATAGGTTTTTGGTAAGAAGGCTTTTGAAAAAGTTGGGAAGTGGTTCATTTCAATGCACTTCTCTGACCAACATCGTGGTTCTCAAAAGAAGATGCTGAGGTTCAAGTTTGCCCTTCCAGATTGGAGTAGCATGGCTAACATGACTAGGTTAATCGCCCTTATACCCTATTATATTGATTTGGTTGGAAGGTATAAACCAAGCCAACAGGTGAAGTAGTCGCTGTTTGCTTTGTGTACCAATATACTTCAATGGTCCAAAAAATGATGGTTAAAATGGTGGCCATTCTTCCTCTTTAATTTCAGGCACGATCTAAAACCGAAGCTACCAGAGCAAAGGCAGCTCATGAAGCATATCGTGAATTATTGAATGCAAGGCAAGAGGGGCTGCAGAAAAAGAAGGTAGAGAAGAAGAAGTTGGTAGAAGTGGCTTCTGCAAAACTCAGTGCAGAGGCTTTGCGCAAAAAAGAGGAGAAGGAAAGAACCCGCCGGCTGAAGAAGGCAATGCCAAAAGCTAAGATTCTTCGTTCTAAATAGATTATAACAGCTTTGTTTCACAATGCATGATGCATAATCTACCTTGATTTCTAGAACGCATCCTTTTCTGCCCATACGCAACTGTACTTTATATATCATGGTTCTTTATTACCCATGTTTCCATACTAAAGGTCTTTCTGTAAAGTCTAGTTTTTGCTATGAACTTCTACTAGGAAGAAAATACCCAATCCAGGGAACCGTGTTATTGTGTTGGTGAAGAATGTAACCTGAACGGTAGTTCGACCTTCATGAAATCCATATATTTGCAGTTTTGGTGATTGAAGGACTACCACGCACCCTAATTATACTGTATGGTGTTAAATTTAAGTGTGGACTGGTAAATATGAACATATGTTAAAAAAAAAAAAAAATAGTATAATAGAACTAAGAATTCTAAGATTGATGAATGTCAATAGTATAGAAGATAAGTTAAAAAATAATTTCATTTAAAATAGGGTAAGAGTTACACCTTTTGATCATACAAGATAAAATAAGAAAAAATAATCTTTAAATTATTTGATCATATACATAGATGCACATGTAATAAAACAAGGTAATTCCTATTGGTATTAGAATCTGGATGAACGGAATTCATTAACATTATCAAAAAATAATGATAGTGTTTTCGACTGAACTTGAAGATCATTTTTTCAAGATATCTATCAACCATTTCTCAAGAATGACGTCTGGAAATTTGTTTATTGAAGCAACCTATAATAAATATTGTATTCCAAACGTTTACGTGAACTTCTTCCATTCATTCGTGCATTAGATTTTTCTTCTAATCTGTGCACTGATTTCTCTCACACGTGTGTTTGATTTTTCTGCTAATATCCGGAGGAAAAAAACAAATAAATATATCATCGAATAACTCTAACAATACAACGAAGAAAAAGAAAGAAAGAAAGAGTCGTAAATGATGGAAAAACCATTAATAAGCATCCTTCCTTTCTACGGCGTTTACTCACCTCCTAAGGGTAGAGATATTTGGACCAATCTTGGTATTATGCATGATAACATCTTTAGAGATACTAGTCATCTTAATTAAGTTGGACTTTTTTTTACTGTACTTGCATCAACACTAGTGGTCTGGTTAATCATTAATTTAGGTATTTAATCGTTAATTATCTAATTTAATCTTAAATCACTTAATTTTTTAAATACGTAAATTATATATATATATATATATAATATTTTTTCTAATTTTCCCCCCCTGGTTTTCGAAGTAACGAACGCCCTTTTGAATACGCCACCGCAGCCGACGGCGTCATCAAGAAGGGCGGATAACCACTGGCTACCAAATCTTGCTTGCTTCTTCTCACTTGCTCTCTATGTTCCGACCAAGGCTTATCGACTACGCCCTTCCAATGATCGCCTTGGCCCTCGTCCTCTTCCTCTTCACCCAGTTCCTCCCCTTCCCCGAAGCTGTCACTTCTCGTCACACCGCCTTAGAGTTTTCGTCCCTAACCAAAAACTCAAAATTCGCCTTCTCCGACGCCGTCGCCGCCTTCCGGGCATGGGATTCCCAGGTGGGATGCGATCGGTTCGAATTGAAGTACAACAAGTCCATTGCGAGTGGGTCGGCCCTGCAGGATTTCGATGTGGGAGGGGACTGCTCTAAGGTGGACTCCTCGGGGAAGCGGAAGCAGCAGGGCGGGGGGAGAAGGCACGTCAGTGTGCTTGTCAAAGGGTGGACTTGGATTCCCGATGGGTTGGATAATTTGTACCAGTGTCGCTGTGGATTGAGCTGTTTGTGGAGCAAATCGGACGTGCTTGTCGATAGGCCGGACGCTCTGCTGTTCGAGAATGCGTCTCCGCCGTCGA
Organism: Cymodocea nodosa; assembly: GCA_036874045.1. Lineage (NCBI taxonomy): Eukaryota > Viridiplantae > Streptophyta > Magnoliopsida > Alismatales > Cymodoceaceae > Cymodocea > Cymodocea nodosa. The sequence goes on from JAZBRI010000008.1 coordinate 881,053, forward strand.
TGGTAAGGAATAGGGTGTTCTCTTCTTGGGAAATTTTTCTTTTCTCGTCTTAATCTTCTGTGTACGTTTGTTGAGCAAATTCAAGTGTCTTGTTCATAAGATTGACGTGGGATTTGTGGGTTTTCGATCTAAATTGCATTAGAACGTAATGTGCTTTTGCTATGTTCTCGCCGTTTAACCTAAATGGTGTGCTTCGTTGTTGAAGGATTTGATGTTGGACGTTTTTGAGTTGAGATGTCAAGGTCTAGGGCTTTTCTCAAGTTGTCTTCTAAAGGAATAAAGGATTAAGGATTATATTAGATTTTTAATGATGTTTGGTTACCTTTCTGTTTTTCAATTCACAATAATATGTTTTAGCTTTCCATGGGTGTAAAAATATATGAAAACCTGGACTTCTTCTTTTTTTTATGAATTTTGAAGGAAATACAGATCGATAATCACAAAATCATATCGATTCACTTGTTAATTGCATTCACAAAATGTAAACAATCGTATACAAATTATTCATGTAGTACATGAGACATGAAATTTTATATTGGTTTAGCCACTACCTATGTCCTGCATAAAACTTCACAGCTCATTTGCTGAATGAGTCATCATATGCGTGTGTGATTATTTATATTTTGTAATTGCAGTTAACCAATAAATAGCTCAATTTTTAAAAAAAATAAATAGCCCCAACTTTTGTGATTGTCAATCCGTGCAATCATCAATTGGTACGAGAACTTTGGTTATTAATAGCTATTTTCATCAGCGTTTTGTGCTTTTGAGTTTTCATGATTGTGTCCTCATATAAAAATGGAGATTTATTCATCGTACTGGTTTAAAACATAAACTAATCCTGATTAGACATATATTGAGAATAAATTTTTCTGTGAGGAATAATCAATTTAGGCAATTTTTCACTTGATTGGCTATATTTTGTATTTATGTGTTGAAATTAAAATTTCACACTGAGGATGCAAAATTTTTTTTCCTGGTTCAGATAGATACTCCATAGTCCAGTCCTCGCATTCTCAGCTATGACGAAATTTATCCCACTGTGTCTTATTATTGCCTAGTGTATTTTGTCCCTGATATGCTGAGCATCTCTGTTTTTAGAGACTAAAAGGCGATCCCCTTCGGGTATACATGGACCTTGAGCCTAGTAGAAAGCCAACTGGCATTGAAGATATTTTTATTGGTTATCATGTTAAAGATGATGTGCAGACTACTTATGCTGGAGCTCTTTATCATAACAATCACAATTACCATATCTCCTCTCATAAATTAGAGGTAAGTTTTTATCTCATCTTCCTGTTGCTTTATGTACGCTCATAATTAATCATTGCATCACATGTTTCTTTCTGCTTTAAAACACAATTTCTCCTTCCAAGTTCCGCATTATCAAGTTTTTAATAAATTGTTCTTTTATTCACCATTTCTGTTTGTGTCCTGCATCACTTTCAGACATTTTTTTTTTCTGAAATATCCACTTTCTCCTTGGCAAAATGTTCATCTAAATAATGTATTATTTATGCATCTTGGTGTGCAGTACTAAAGTTTGCATGCCATGTTGATTAATTGAATTGAAGTTCTTTAAAATTGTTAAATTGCTCAGGTTTGTTGCATAGATGACTTCAAAAACACGCCACTATTTTAAATAATGTGGTGTAGTGTTGTTGCATTTGTGTTCGAATTCTGAGCTGCATGTTTGAACTAGCTAATTGTGGTGAGCAGATATACTGCCTTTTTATTCTTTTGTTATTCTAATATATTCCTCTTGCTTGATGTCAGTTTCTACAGCAACAATAATTTCATTGATGTAATAAACTAGTATTGAAAACAACCAACAGCTTACAAATAAAACCAGATGATGTAATCCATCGTTTCCTCCTTGATGTCATTGTGGGCGGCCTTACACTGAAGAAAAAATGTGTAATCTGCTCTTATGTTCGGTTTGGAAACAAAGATTTGAGTTTTTCATGTCATGATCTATAAATTGTGTCGTGTGCTCGGTTTTGGCCCAACTAGTTATCTTTTTCTCAGGATGTTCTTGTCTATTGGTCTTCTTCAAGATGCCTTCCTCAAAGAGACGAACTAGCCAAAGAGTTTCTATCTCTTGTTCCACACCATTCCTTTGGCAAGTGCTTAAACAACATGAAGGGCCATGATGTAGCCCTCAGTCTCTATCCAGAATGCATCAAAGACAGATCTGCGCCAAAATGGTGGGATCACCTACACTGTGTGATGTCACACTACAAATTTGTCCTTGCCATCGAGAACACATTTACCGACAGCTACGTGACGGAAAAACTCTACTATGCTTTAGATTCTGGTTCTGTGCCCATCTATTTTGGTGCACCCAATGTGCTGGATTTTGTCCCTCCAAACTCCATCATACTTGGTTCGAAGTTCAGCTCAATGAAGGAACTGACTGATTATGTGAAAGCACTTGCCAATGACCCTGTTGCTTACGCAGAGTATCATGCATGGAGGAGGTGTGGTGTGTTGGGCAACTATGGGAAGACACGCTCATTAGGCATTGACACACTGCCTTGTCGATTGTGCGAGCTCATTTCTAGCAAAGGTGGAAGAACCGCCAATGCATAACGTCATTTTTGAACCACAAGAGTCCTGTGTATGATATTCTGGATGGGGATCCATCTTTTCTCCCATACAATACAACAATGCATTGTCCTTTTTTACCTGAAAAACTTATGAAGGAGATCTGCCGATTTCCATTCAGTAGTCATTAGTTACCAGAAATGACTCCAGGGTAGTAAGATCGACGTGATCGAGAGCGTTCTTCAGATTGTAGATTGATTATTGTTCAAATTCTCTTTGTCATGGTTTAGATTACAAACCATGTTCTTCTACACGATTTTTTTACAGAAAGTTTTAGTCTATTTTAAAATACCCGATGAAGTCTTTTTAAAGGTATTTTTGAGCGATATTACCAAGTCTGAAATTTTAGCAATCTACTGGTGGCAGTTTAGTGGTCGCTTATTTAAATCTTGTTTAGTAAAAGTATTTTACTTGTTGGTCAAAAGGAAGCAATTGGACAACCGTGGATCAAACTTGTTTAGATCTTATATTATTTGTTACAGGCAAGGCAATGCAGTCTGAATTGTTAGAAATATCATGGTTGGTTAAGCGTCGATTGTTTTGACAGCAGCGTTTCCACCGAAGAGCCTGCTCTTGATTATGTTGACCAACTGCAATACTCTGCCATGAAACATCAACATCTGCTATAACAATATAGTGTAAAAACAGCCGTACGTCGACTTCCTTCCCATTCATTCAATATACAATGGTTAAAATTCATTATAACTTGAGGAACAACGGGCAAATTGCTTGGCGTCGACATCAGGAACTTTGATCATTTTTTAGTGATGCATGTGATTATTCATGTGTATTGAATTGTAACAGGCGGTTGTGCAATATTTGTGAAGAATGTTGATTTATTCCATCTTGTGAAGCTTCTTCTCCTGATGGTGCAGAGTATACACGGATGATATGCACGATGTTCCATGATGCACACGGCCGAACCTGCGTAATCAGGGACCTTGGCAATGCCAACTCTGCCCTCAAAGACAATACATCTTGTTCAGCTATACAAACGATTCTAGAATAAAATGTGGTGAACTGAATACATAAATGGTAGAATGATGAATCAGAGAAGGGGCAGACAATAGAATAGTACACAGCAATCGACAGAAATTAGGATATTTTATAATTGAAACAGCCTCATGAAAAAATCGGTCCGGGTATAACGTTAGACATGAAAAATTTATCAGAACTTTATTCTTGAGATGCTGATTGATTACATATAATTAACCCTATTTTACAGATCGATTTTCTGATGTGGGTCAGAGTTTAGGATTTAAGGGAGAGACTTCGTTGCCTCTCCTAAACCCACTTGGCCAACATCCTGAATTGACGCAAGCAGTAGTGAAACTAAACAAGACCCAATGCCAAAAAATGGTATGAAACTAATCCATTTCGTCATTATCAGCGTGTCTCTCACCATTCAATAGGTCCAAGAGGCTGATCTCTTGAGTAGGGGCTTCATTACCCTGTCCTCCTCAAGTGAGATCATTCCAAGATGTGAGGGGTCCTCCAGCATCATCTTGGCTACCAGATAACCAGCAATTGACCATGTCTGGAACTTCCTAGCCTGTTTCCCAACATAACGCCCAAGCTTCCCATCGTAGTATTCAGGCCAACCATCCTTCAGCATCCGATTCTCCGCAAGGTCAATTGCTCTACGTGCAATCTGTGGCCGACCGGTTTTGATGCAGGCAGCTGTCAGCAACCAAAGGAGGACTGCAGAAAACAAGGTGGAAACACAAGACAATTGAAGTTATGAAGATGGTGCCCATTAGCAGGAATATTTGATTTAGCATTTTCCAGAAAAAACAAAAATGTAATACATTCACTATGACAACTTTTTTAATAATGGTGGCACTTTTATCTAGTTTCAAACCAAAAGCCTTGTCCCTTTGTTGACCAATTAGGTTATCCTATTGCTGATCATTATGGCAATTACTTCAACAATGTTTGGATTTACATCAGTCAAATGTAGGAGTGGGCTGATTCTAACAACCAACAAACACTCCTACAGCTGATAGGTATGGTTGGGTTAAACCATGTTTTGTAATTAGACATTCTAGTCTCTTGCTTTTTAAATCTCTAAATGGGTCAAGCCTTTCAGCTTCAGATTAATAATAATAATAATAATAATAATAATGGAACTCTAGAAAATATTATATTGTTTAAAAATCAACTAACCTGGCCAAGATCCTCCATTATGGTAACTCCATCTGGTATTCTTAGGGTCACAACCAGTCACAATCCGCCACTCATGATTCTCAATTGCAGGATAACAAATCTTCAAAGGCATTTCACCAACCAACTCTTGCCATCGTTCCTCAATTAGATCCATAATAGCCATGGATTGCTCTGGGGTAGCTAGAGAGGACAAAATTGCAACACAGTTGCCCAAACAAAACCATCGGAAGTCCATCCTCGCTGGGCTGACATTTCCAATAAAATAACCACCACGGCACGGCATAAAATCAAACACCCAATCTGGTATCGAGTCAGGAATAACATTAAATTTATTTACTGCAGTATGAGAATATTCCTCAGTTTTATAACGATATATGTCATTAAGTTGCTGGAAATCAAGCCAAAAGTAACTCCGCATATGATAACTCAATGCATGCAACCGTTTCACTATTCTCTCTACAAATTCCTTTCCTTCTCCGTCATGCTTAAGCATATAAAAAGCACACCTAAGAGCCATGAAGAAAAGAGCTTGGATCTCAATGGGATACCCATATATGCCCTGCAAAATCAGTTCAAAGCAGAAAAGGATGTAACTATTGAATCCAAAACGAAAATTTATTTATTGACAAAAAATAAACAAACACAATTTGGATAGACATTATAGAATATACATGTAGATACTAGATGCAAAAAAAAATCAAAGCATAAAGACATTTTGATGAACTTATTTTCAAGATGGTTTCTATCATGTATCTACAACAAATGTAAGGGTCATGGTACAAATTTCATGGCTCAGAATGTTATCAGAGGAATAGTCATTTTTCATAGTTTACGTGAGGAATCTTTCATTTACAAATAATACTCCATTTTATCTTTCCCCATTCTGTTATTTTATTCACTGTTATGATTTATGACTTGTTCAAACGTTACAGTTGCATAAAACAAATTCATTTATTTACTTTATCCAAGTGGTTTAAAATGTACATGTTTTTGGTATAATGATATTTGTGGTATGCATTGATACTTTCATTTATATCAATATTGTCCTTTGATTTCAACTCATTAATTGAAAATAATTGGATCATCTACAATGGGATAACCCACATAGTGGAATTATAACACAAGCTGTCGTTGTATCAACAAGATGTGGAGAACAGTATTTTCAATCTTTTCCTATCTTGCACGGGAGCTATTATAGAAAATTAATAAGTCACTGTCACAAACAACATTCCTTATAGGTAGAAAATTTCAAGTTTTGCTTCTTTGATGACTAGCTCAACCACCAGGAGGGAAAAAAAGAATGCCAATGACATGCAAAAATAGATTACTACAGACAACTAGAAAATAGTTCAAGGTTGAAGAAGACATTTCACTGATGATTGTCTACGTTAGCTGAAGGTGTTTGTCAAGAACTTATACATCAATTACCATCTAGTGCATGACTACATGGGTCAGTATAAACAAAAACATTTCGGTGATGGAGCTCAATTATAATACTCAGCATTGCTCCAGAAAATAGATCAGTCAATTTCTATATAAAAATTCTCCAGGAAACAGCATGCCGGGAGTTACAAATGGTGTTGTTTTTGAACTCAAATTCTGTGTAAATGATAGTAACTATGAACTTATGATAAGAATTTTTGCACTTCATAACAATTTGCCACTAAGGAAACAAGGTAGTTAGCTTGTGCCAGATTTAATATTGAGCTTTTCATGTGGCCACAAATATTGAAGAGGGAGAAAACAAATATTTGTCAATCGAGCAATGTCTTACCATTCTTCGATCAATCATTGAACATCCATCTGCGCATAGCAAAGTTGGGAATGTATCAAACCCCTCTGACAGGCACAATGCCAAAATAAGTCGCATTCCCTTTTGACATTCAGGCGTCTCTGCTAAAGACGAATCCCCAGTTGACTTTGTATATGCTCTAAGTAGAATAATCCACCAGAAACCAGAATCAACAGGAGCAACCCTTCCAATTGCGCTCTCGCCAAAATCTGCAATTAATGTATCTCTTTTCCTAACAGGATCGTGGAGCACCTTGAAGCTAGCTGGCATAACACCCTCTCCAAGCTTGAAACGATCGATTCTCTTTTCCCATCCTTGAAGATGGAGTGTCTTGAGAAGAAAATTCTTCACGATATCTGGCTCACCATTCATTAGGAAAGCAAGTGCACTTGGTACGAAATCCCGGACAAAGACCTATTTTTAATTGAGACACAAACGAAGACCAGCAGTCAGAGAACTGGTTGAGGAATGTTTCATCTACCCAAACAGAATTGGTTCCTTCTTTATTACAATAAAACATCATTATCAAAAGAAAACACTAAAATAAAGCATTCATTGAAATATCGAAAGCATGATATGTCAGTAAGAACCCAGTTTCAAGATAAAGATCCAACCTTTCCCATCTGGTCTCAACAAGCACTGCATGTATCCACTACATTGAGAGTTGAAAAATAAAAAGCAAACCATATGAAATCAGAAGAAAAAGAAAGAGACCTGATCGTAATTCAGAACTTCCTCGGATTGATGATCAATGGCAGCAATAGTTCCCACTGGCATCTCCCGAAAATGCACCAAGGACTTTCTGAGCGCTTCCCAGGCCTCGCCAACCATAGGGTGTGGCTCGAACAAATCCCTGTATGAAGACACCGGCGTATCGAAGCCCGACCGCGCCCCACCGGCAGGAGAATACAAGTTCTCATAGGATTCGATGCCCCTCAGGTTCCCTGCGATCGAAAGCTCACTGAAAGACCGCTCGTCGAACGACCTCTTCTTCTCAATCTTCAGCCTGGGCTTGTCGAGGAGCCGGGAGAGGTCGTAGTCGTCGGCCTCAACTAGCGAGCTGTGAGATCCCACCTTTTTCATCCCCACCATCCCGTCCATAAACCCCACACCTCGGTCCTCCTTATCTGCACCAGAAGATTGAATCAACAAAGAAGAAGAATAAAACCCCGAAATCTTCGGAGCCAAATCGCAGCGGGGTCAAAAAGCAGATCCAACCTGGATTGGAGCTGAAACGCCACGAAGGTGGTGCGAACAGCAACCCGAAGGCAACCGAGACTAGATCTCGCCGCTGCGGCGGCAGCGGCGGCGGCGGCGGCGGCGGAGAATGACGAGGCAAAAGGTAGGTGCGGGGAGGGAGGAGAGGAAAAAAAAGACACCAACCTAGGGAGCTGGTATATATAGTAGCGAAGAGAGGAGGAAGACGATAGACTGTCACCGGGAATAGCCGGTTAAGGAACGCTGACACGGACGTACGTGGCGAGATTACTAGAATCCAATTACCCGGACGAGCCGGTGCCGAGACACGACGGCCTTCAGGTAAAATCCAAATTTTAAGTTATCAACAAATTATAATACCGAAATTTAAATTCTAAAAATTCATTTCCATCGAAAAAAATTCGTATCGTTGTTAGTAATTTGTGGTTACGACTTTACGTCCGTCGTTTCACTTACAGTAAATTTAATAGATAAGCATAGTGATAAGTATATACTAAATACTAATCCGGTACTTTTTTTTATACTGCATTTATAAACTTGTGATAAGAAGGCTGATTAGGTGGGAGTTATTATTGGTTACTTTTTCGGGTTAACGGGTGTTGCAGGGGCTTTTAATCGGGTAAGCGAATTATTATTGGTTGACGACCAGTGCTGGATTAGCCGGGACGGTTGTGATGATGCCATGCCGCCCAAGGGTAGTTTCTTTATGACGAACATTTTTACATTTAATCAGATTTGAATTTTGATATAAATTATAGATTTTCTTGTTTTTATTTAATTAAATTATTATAGTTGATTTATAAAAATAGTACTGGTTAGTTTTCTCAAAAAAAAAAAAAAAAGACAAAAGGGTGACGTTGGTTAGACGGTAAACTACACTTGTTTAGTTTGAATGTTATAAGGATTCGAAATATACGACGAATTTATAAATCTTTCAAAAAATGTTGATTAGTCAGTGGAATTATCCGTACAGTAATAAATGCTACGGCTTTTGTCTTTTTCAAAAGAGAATCCAATTTTAGCTCAACGTTGGAAAATCGTGTAATTTTTCTTCTTTTACCTGGATTTAAAGAAAACAGTATTATCGTCAAAAAAATCAATCATCAATTGACTCTCTATTTTGGTTTAAAAGTAAAAGAATTAAGTTCAAATCTAAGGTCTCATTTAGTTAAATAAGATGTTACATTTGAATGAAGATTAGGCACACGTACAAGGTAACAAAAAGTACGTGGATTATATACATATATTATTATTTGTACTCTTTACAATAATTATCGCAAAAAAGCAATGTAAATTGATAATCATCGAGCATTTGTAATGCATGCCAACTATTGATGATTGATATGTTTTCTTCGGAATTAACCATGTTTAAGTAAACCAAATAATTTTATAATAAGAAACTTTATGCATTTGCATCGGAATTTATGAATTTTATAATAATTTATGATAGATCTAATGACATTAGAATATTAAGATTAATTATTTTGTATTAAAGTTGAAGTAATTCATATTTCTACCTAACTAAAATTTCTTTATTTTTGTTTAAATTTTAAACATACACGAACGCTACATTTTAAATTACTTTACTTTCATCAATTCTTCCACTTTCTTTTCGTTTTTATTATTTTTCGAATTTAGATATTTGCAATAAGGGTACCCTAAATTTTCATTAGGTATCAAAATCTTTTAACCTTAATTATTTATTCAAATACATGGATAGCAACCTCTAAATCAAAAGATAAGTGCTTTTAACAACAACAAAAAAGTACTCGTTTTTCACGAGAAAGACGATAGATGCCACAGAATTTTTCAAAATGAATTAATCAAAGAGGCGAATTAACTTGTTCAACCCAAGTAGTCTTTGTTTGATTGGAGTTTATAGCTAAACTGCTCTTGTCCTCAAGAACACTCTGTTGAGTGCCATTGGTATCAACAAACACATGTGAGGCAAATGTCACAATGTTTGATTTAGTTCTGCAGTAATTCTAAGAGCAATCAATCACACTGTCCTTGTAGCAACGACAACAGAACATCCTCATTTGAGAAAGTATCATCTTAAGTAATGATATATGATGATGATTTCTCAACTGGGAAGTTCACGAGGACCATCTTGAGTTCCATCCACATGATGGATAATCACATCAGTCTTCAATATCTGTTTATCACGAGGACCGGGGATCTGTTTCCAAAAATCTGTCCAAATGTAATCACTTCTGGCAAGTTCTTACATAAGATTCATTGTTTCATGACGTTCATCAACGCTTTAGTCTGTCGTTGATACCAAATGCTCAAGGTCCCTTGTCAACTTTCTTCGACTAGTAATTTTAACCTTCGAAGGTTGCATTTGAAAATACAATTGGAAATATAATTTTATCAAAAAAGTTGGTTTATTAAAAGGTAAAACTACCTGTAACAACTACGGTAATTTATGATGAATGATTTTTTGTGAATACAAAAATGTCATATGAATAAACAACTCCATTACTATGATGTGTATTAATTTCTATATAGATCTTAGGGACTCATTTGTATATATTTTCTGTCATAAAATAAAATAATAAGAGACGTAAGAAATAGTGAAAGATAAAAAGAGAAAAGATTGTAGAAAATAAAATGTTATTTGTGCATATTAGGAAATAATAGAAAAATTAAGATATTTGTGTATACTAATAAATGATAGAAAATGATAAAAAATAATTTTAAAATATTTAAATTTATTTTTATAAAATATTAAAATATTTATTAAAAAAATTTTAAAATTTTTAATATATTAACTTAAAATAACTATACAAAATACACATATAAAATAACTTTTTCATCAAAAGTAAAATTCATTACAATTACATTGAATATATTTTTTTTACATATTATCTCTCTTTTACATAGAATATATAATTTTTTCAAACGTTACATCAGTTGCTATATTTCTTTATTCTATGCTTAGATTACCAAAACAATATATATTATTTTCTTCAACATTGTTAACAAATTTCTTATGTAATACAACATTTTATTTACATAATTTATCTGTTAGATTTTCAAATAAGTCTTATTAATGTGCTCTTCTAATGAAATTGTAGACAATGAGACATGCTAAAATAATTTTAACTTATGTATCAAATAGATATAATATGTAACTTCATAAAATTATAAACTTATACTTGATCACTCTAAATGTACGTTATATAATATTTTTATCATATTCTGATAAATGATATCGTATAACTTAAAATAGATAAATAAATTTTAAACAATTTGAAAATCCTACATCTATCAAATAATATTTAACTACATAATATACATAACATTTAACACTTTCTATTATTTACATTTATGTAAACTAATAATGTAAATAAAAGTAATATCATACCAAATGGTACTTCAAGCTTATGTAGATGAAAAGTTACATTTTATAATATCTTTGCATCTACAATTAATCCTATCTGTCTAATAATTACATATGTAATTTTTATGTCAAAATTATAAACTTTTAATACATTTTACATTAATTCTAATTTCCTATTCCTGTATCTAGTATTTTTTTATCTATAAATCATGACATTGACATATGTATTGTTGATAATATCAATGCAATTCTATATTAAGAATACTATATTAAGAATATGTAAAAAATGTATTGTCAAATAATTATATAAAATACATTAAATAAAATAAAAAAAATAATATAATATAATTTATATTTATATATTAAAATATAAGTAGACATTTGGTTCATTATAAATTCTAATTAGTATCGACAATAAAAACTTTGCTATAGGTATATAAGTATAAAACTCAACCTTTCGAGGAAAGTAATATAAAAACTTCATATAATCATCGACTTAGCCTTTGCGTTATTTTATTTTATTTTTTTCACCACCTTTCGTTCATTATTTTTTTTCATAAATCTTCACATTTCTATAAAGGAATTAGTATTCAAGAAAGAAGAATACTTTCAATTTATGTATTTAACACCAAATGCTATCCTAAAGCAAAGTGGACTTATCGATTCCTATTTGAAAAGTGTACAAATATGGGAAAACTTTGAAAGTAATGGTGATCGATCATTTTCCAAATAGTGGAATCATAAGTAGTATTTCTACGCAACATAATACTAACACCCTGCATGAATCTATATTTGATAATATTGACTACACAATTCACTAGTAATATTAACACCTTGTCATAGTGGAAGATTCACTGGCCGTTCGATCTAATCTATCAAACATCCAATCTAATTCTATTGAGCATTCAATTTTGATTACATTGAATAAGTAGTTTGATCAATAGAAAAAACCAACAGAAGGGTACGGTCCTCCACGACATCATCGAAATCCAAACAGAATGGAGTGAATCCAAAACTCAAAACCAACAAAAGATATTCAGAGAAGAAGCAACAAGCTACTGTTGGAGTTTACGAACTTATCTAAAATTCATGAAAATCCCAAAAGCCCCAAATTCTAAGTCTTCTTCCCTACTGTTAGCAACAACCCACCAACACAGATATACCAGACAACAAAAGCAATGGGTGCATGCAATCAGGAAAAAATAGTTGGAGCTGTCGACACATACAAATCGGGTGAATGCAAAAATCTTGAAAAAAAACTTCATCAGATCCCAACCGAAAAAAATGAGAAAGATAATATACATTCGAAAAAACGTCGAACGTCAATTCGATCTGGTGAGCAAAATGTAAAAAATGAAGAAGAAGAAGCAGATCCCTGATGCAAGCATGTACCTGATGGGACAGAGGGAAGAGAGCTGGCGACACACAGAGAAGATTATGAACTTGCTGACCTTCGATAACTGAAGAAGAGGAGCTTGCAACAGAGAAAGCTTTAACAAAGGAGGAAGGGGTAAGGTCCTCTGTTCGAAGGAGGAGGAGGAAGGAGTCGTTCCTCGGTTGTTCAACATTGTGGGGTTGGGGGGGTCAAGTTCTCTCTCCCGAGCTTTCAGAAGAGTCGACGTCCAAAACGTTGAGAAACAAATTTCTTCTTGTTGGAAAACATTTTCCCATGATTTCCCATTTGCACAGATACCTTCAATTCATGGAAAATCTTTTCCCAAGATTTCCTTCTATCTCCATGTGCAAAAACCTCCCGTAGGTATTATTTTTGCACTCTAAGTCACCACAGGAGAAAGAAAATTAACTGTTTATGAAAACCAGAAGGATGTTACTGTAGCTTAAAGACCAAATAGCCTTGAATGCAAAACAATCAAAAACAGAGAAAATAGGAGAATGAAGATAGAAAATCTACAGAAACTGTGTAAGCCGAAGCATTAAAAAAATCCGTCAAAACGGAAGACTATTTACAGGAAATTTATGTGCATTCGTGATGAGAGTATCCATATTGCTAAGATGAAAACTGAAAATTGTGCCACTAACCTCATATTGACTTCATCTACGAGCTTGAATGATTTAATCAATGCTTATGATTGCTTGTTTGTGTCAGTCATGGAGTAGATAGAGTCGAACAATTGGAAGAAGATGCCTGAATAGTTGAATTGGGGTAACCGGAACAGGAGAACACACGAGAACAGGTGCCGGAGCTTCCATATTGGAAGGACGCCGACCAATGCTCATGGTTGCTTGTTTGTGTCATTCATGGAGTAGCTACAGTCGAACAATTGGAAGAAGATGCCTCGATGGCTGAATTGGACTTACTGGAACAGGAGAACACACGAGAACAGATGCCGGAGCTTCCACATCGGAAGTACGCCAACCCTAGTCGAAGGCATCGCGCAGGAATCGACGGGAAGGAATTGGGATTTCTCGATCACGCCAGTACTAATCTGAATTCTGGAATTCTGCTTCTTCTGCCTGCGCCCTTGGGTTTTATAATATTCCTCCGACTACTGTCGCGCCACGTGGGATTCGTGCGCGCATGGCCACTGGCCATTCGACAGCGCTGGCTCTGACATACGACGTGTAAAATTCTTATTGGATAAGTGTTTTTTTTCCTTATTTTGTTTTTTTTTTAAATGGAACGTGAAATTTGCCTATTAATTTCACGTCAAATCAAACAGATTACCGCTGCGATCTAAAATTTTCTGGTCTCAAGATTCGGTAAATATTTTGAATAAGCTTTCCATATCGTGAAGATGGATGAATGATGTAATTGATCAATTACACGGTAAAAAATGAAGAAAGTACCAAGAAATCATTCACACGTTGAACAATTAAAATATTGAATCGAATATTTTTCATTAAAGAAAGTCACGAGATAATAAAGTGAAATAACAGATTTACTTCTTCTGTTTGGATATAATCTTTTCCTCAACGTGTATTCTTTTAAAAATAATTCTTCCTATATGTGATATTTTCCTTCGATCATGATGCTTCCATTTTTGTGGTCGATGAGATCATCGTTCGAGAAATTCCATGATGTTTGCTGTGATCGATCAATGCCAGGGCGGCAGAATCTCCAAGCCGTACAAGACTCCGGCGAGTGGCCTTCCACCGTCCACCGGAAAATACAGGTCCTTCATCCTCGTGAAGGTGTGGCAGGTCAGGAGGCTGTCGGAACCGGCCTGGTGGCACTTGCCGCACTTTCTCTGCACCTGCAAAAGGGTCGCCAGCTTCTCCAGTCCACCATGGAGGCCCTTGCAGAACCTCATCATGTGCTTCATGTCGTACACGTTCTGTCCGAACAGCAGCCTCAACAGGTACAGGAAATCGACCATGTTCTCCGGCATGTCTCCTCCCTTCAGGATCTTGACAAGGTACCCGAAGTCGTACGCGCTGTGGAAGGTGACCCAGGTTACGGAGTCACTGCAGAGCAGCCCCGAAGGGAAAAAGAGGTCGACGAACTCGAAGGAATCGATGCCGGCCATCCGGTTGAGATCGAAGTTGATGCCGTTGACCTTGAGGAGGGAGATGGACTCCGGGTCGCGAGAGTGGACGAGTGGGTCGAAGTCTCTGAAGTTGAACTCCCGATCGTATCTCGACCTCTGGCGGCGGCGACGGTGTCATGGTCGTCGTGCTCTGGGCGGTGTTTGCGACGGGGGCGGTGGTCACGGGTGGTTAATTTATTCATATACAGGAGTGTCCGCGTACGAGGGAGGATGGCGTTGGAGCCCACTAAATCCAGTCCGTTGATCGTAAATCGAACGGTGGTATCTTGACCTGTTCAATCGACTTTCCGATAATCACGTTGATCTCGGCGCCATGAGATGACAGCAGTAGTGGTTCGTTTTGTCTCCCTTCCTATAATTTAGCATGTAAGTTATTGACGTGATCATATGATTATAAGAATTAAGATAACTAAAAATTCTACAAGTATGATATCCGTTGGTGTACTCAAATAATAGATTAATTTAAATAATCTCCAAAATTGATATCCGTTGGTGTACTGTAATTGTGTTCGTTGTGCTGTGCGTAACAGCTATATTTTTTTGATTTGGCTTGGCAGTTTTAAATTATTTCTCCGTTAAATTCAAATTCCAGAAATACACAAGTGTCCCACGCTTTTGATCTTGACTGATTTGGAAACTTTATATTTGGTAAATATTCGAAATAAAGAGGGCAGCCCAGAAGAGTCTAAATCATCTATTTTTTTCACTTTGTTGATGTTTCAAATATTTTATTTAGTCCACTTTTGATAATCAAACGATCCCATGAAATAGGATAATTAATTTCGCAAAGTAATATAATTGATTTACAATAACGGTAAAACTTATTTGCAAAATGATATAATAAATTTACAAAAAATTCAACTATATCATGTTGGTTTACATACTTATGTTAAACTACATTGGTACAACTTAATTAATTCCACCAAGGAATGATCTAGTTTGACCTACTTTACATTTATAAATTCAATATTATTGTAAGTACTCATGATAAAAAATATTATACGTATTTATCTTATTATTTAAATACATTAATTTAAAAACCATCGAAAATAAATATTACATCAAAAATTAATATTTTGAAAAATATAATTATTGCAAACATTCTATAATTATAATAATTTTTAAATTAATATATTTAAATCATATAATTAAACTTATATCTTTTTTTTCTTTTTATGCTTGCAACATCATTTTTCCCATTATATTTTTTTTCCGTACCAAAATTTCACGTTCATCTCCGCCTGACGGCATCACACCACACGTATAAAAGCTGATCGGCAGGGAAAGAGGGATGGATGATATGCGAGTGTGTGATAGCGAGAGGAGTTCCGGCGTCTAGGTCTCGGGTCATGGCTTTCAACGGTGGACTTCGCGCTGGTGCCAGGCTCCTCGCGTCCTCGGAGGCTGCCGCCGTCTCCAAATCAGGCAAGATCCGCTTTCTCCCCACCCTCCCACATCAAATCTTAGCCCTTAGCCCCCAATCTCTCGATCTATCGTTTCGATTCTCGTTGTTCGATCGATGCTCATGGTTGCGCAAATTCACCGGGTCCTCTTGTACCGCGCTAGCTATTTTATTGATGCGAAGAGGTTGTGGATGGGCATCGTTTGTATCCAGCAGGAGATGCGATTAATTGGAGATTTTTGACATCGTTGTTGGCTCAGGAAAATGGTTTTAGGGGCTAGGGATTGATTTATGGACGTGGTCTTTTGGATTTCACGTTATTTTGAATATCGTTTAATGTTTTCGTTACGTATCGAACCAAAGTTCTTTTCCCCTTCAGGTACTTATCAGGTGAGGAAATACCATCGCGGTTTTCTGGACTTACTTTAGTTGTTGATTTACTTGACTTACGTTTTCTCTCCAGAATAAGGCGTAATGATTATTCTGTTGGGTTGAATGGAATAAACGGAAGTAGAAATTGAGGAGATTTTGTGCGATTGGAGTGTTTGCAGTAAAAAGGATTGTAGGTTGCTCGTGAATCTTAGTAATGATATCTTCCCTGTCATTGATTCTCATTATTGTTCGTGGTTTGATAAGCTCTGCAGTATGTGATTGTGATTAACCTACCACGTTTTAGTATTTAGTTCCTCTCTTGTTTGGCATCGTATTTTGGGTATTAGATCCTAATGAATATGAGCTTGTTGAGAAAAGTGCCAGGAACATGGATGCTAGTACCCACGTATTGGTTTAGTTTATAACTGTGATTTGTGAATTGCCAGTTTATGCTTCCTTAACTTCCATTGTTGAGATGCTTTTTTGAATAAGATTAGAAAGGACGCGAAAGTGGGATATTGGAAACTTCGTGGTTTATAATGCCATATTAAGCTTGATTCTCCATGATTTTTCATAATTTCAAATTTGCCTCAAGAATAAGGTTAAAAAAATATCAACACACAACACAAACAATGATGCCTGTTTTGTTATCATTTTTTGATTTTTATAATTTTTTGAACAAATATGTCATGCATACATGCTTATATTATATATCTTCCCAAACATATTCATACATTGTCATCTGTCATTTGTGGGGGTGCTGTATTTTTGTTTGGTGCTGAAAAATTGAATGTGTTGGGTGAAGCATTTGCTGGCTGAGATTAGATAGCAGTGACCAATGATTTACAGATAAGAGGTAATGCAGATGACTGTTTGAGTCTATCCTTACCATCTGGCTTCTGTTCTGTTTCTGATTTTCTCTTGGTTTGGTTTTGCAAATGCTTCAAGTGAAACAGGAATTCAGAGCTCAATTTACAGAATTCTATCCATCAATAGGTCACTGACATGGGTATCAAGTAAGCACTGTCGTGACCTTAATTCTTGTCTAGGCCGTCTCTCCTCTAGGTTGCTTTCTGTGCTTGTGTGATTCAGACCCTGTTTCTATTTAACAAGCTCAATAACCCATTTTTAAGGAATAGAAGAAAAATACTCCATAATCCTGTTGATCCTCCTCTTCCACCATTTCCGACTTCCTCGTCCAATGAGGCTCCTTGTCCATCAATGGTGCTCTGATGAAAATTCCAACCCAACAATCTTTCCTTCTACACCATCCTCTTCTATCGAAGCTTCTCAGCATGCCCCTCTCTCTCTCTAAGTGTCCAGTAAGTTCCTCTCTTCTTCGCAGCTCAATTCCAAGCGTTAGATTTCTCTCTACCAATAGACTTGTCCCCATCATTCACCTCCCACTATCCTACAACAGTAACACTTGATGCTCTATTGCTTTTTTTTGTTTTGCTTTGTTTTTTTTCTGATTTGTGAAGTTACGTTGCTAACATAAAGCTAAATTCTTGAAATTTCAGCTCAGTTTTATACTAGATATATTTATTTTCCAAGACTGTTGCCTTGTTTCACTTAGGCAGTTGCCTTGCCCCTTGCATCAGGTGTTTATGAGTGGTGTTGCCCTTAAACTTGAAACTATGAATCGTAGATCATAGTACCATTCATGAAACATACTTTCTATTTGATTTTTTTTTTTTGTACATAATTAAATATGTTATTTTGAGTTGTACAATATTTGTGGGTTTCCACGTAACCATTACCTTTATTGAGTTTTATTATTGCCTGGTGCTGATTCTTGCCGGATATGTGCTAGTCTCACGAGGGATTCACTCGACCGGTGTGAAAAGAATGGGAGGACATGCGGCCCACGATGATTACGAATATTATCTCCATGCAAAGCATATGTATAACTTAGACAGGATGAAACATCAGAAACTGAAGGTAACTCTGGGTGTACTGACAGCTTTCAGCGTCGGTGTGGGCGTTCCATTGGCTGCTGTTGTATTCCAGCAAAAGAAGACGGCATCTGGCTGATCCTTCCAGGCTGTATTTAGTTGATAATAAAACAAACCTACCTTCAATATCTTTTATCATCTCAGCGTGTGACGCCACGAGATGAATGGTTTTGATATTCGTCCTTTATCCATCTTTTGCCAGACAGTTGGAAATTATGTTTATTCATAGTTTTTTTCTCTGTTTCCAAGGCATGAAGTTGGCGGCTTTAAACCTTGTATTTCTAATGTCTTTTGCTAAATTGACGGTCAGTGGTGGTAATCCGATGTTCGTCTTTTTATCTCGTGGGCTCTTGGTGATGTGTGCCCCTTTTTTGGGCATGTTTATCGCCCATATGTTGTAGCATCACGGTCATCAGCCTCCTATGGTGGTGCAAGGAATTTATTGTTATTCTTCGTTTTGGCACTCTCATGAACATGGTCTGACATTCGACCCAAATGTAATCAAATATTAGATTAGGGTAGGTAGGCGTACAGATTATTTACCTGTAAAGTGATTGTGTGGTCTTTCTTATACGACAAAATGTTTTCATTGCTGGCATTAAACATGGATTAGATTCGGATGTGCAAGTTCGAGTTTGGTGCGAAGCGATTCATATTTGGTGTGAAAAATTCACAACGACAAAGGAAAACATCGTATTTACTCCCTGGTTTTCACTGACCCGGATTGAGCACTTAGTTAGTTGACATGGATCTGTACCATAGCATGGCATCATCACTCATTTTGCTTATTATTAACTTCGAGCCGTCCTTCCCTACTGAGGTGAAACACCCGTACCACTGGTGTGGTGCATGGCAATGGGAAAAATTTAGATACAATGTACGACGCAATCGGTTGCAAAAATTAAAGAGACTTACCACTTATAAGTTGACTATTTTTGTTACAAGTCGAGTAACGCCGAGTATATCGAAGCATTAGGAATGCTACCAAAGCTCCCACTCTAATATTCCTGCACCCACTAAAGAAAAAACATAACTTTTGCCTTCCGCCGGTGAGATAGATGATGATGCACCCTCGATTAATCCATCACCCTTTATACATAAATTTGCAGTACTGAGAAGCAATTGCATCGCGACAAGTAATGAATCTGTCTGTATATTTTCCAAACGTTCTCCTTCCATTGTTTCCCGTGTCGAAAGGGATCGAAGAAAGGAAGAGATTCCAGAACTAACTGCGGAGCATCTGCTGGAGCTGAACCACTTGCTGCCGTTGTTCCGGAGGCAGCGAATTCAGCTCCTCTGCTGTGAGGTTCATCACCTGCTGCAGAAGAGCCGCTTCTGCCTCGGGAAGGAACTGCATTTGAACACAGCATAAAGTCTAGGTCAATAATTATAGCAGCAACTACATTAATACAAAAACATCGGCATGAATTATTTTATAGTGCTAAAAAACTGATGTGTGCTCGTCAACTAGATTATCTTAAAAAACCAAAAAACTTGGGTCATCAAACGAACACGTCCCATTTAAAATACCAGCAAACTGACGTCCAACAAACACAGCCTCCCAATCAAGCATTCCCCTTAAGAGGGAGAAAAATATATATCAACAAGTAAAAACGGACAGCAGAGCAGCTTATCATGTCATACAGTTATCCTGTCTTCAGATTGCACAATTCAACCATCTATACTTCTATTTCAGTGTTATCACACTTTTACGTAGTATGGGAGAAAAGCTTGCTGTACAGGCCCAACATGCAGCTTTCTGATTATAGCAATAATTGACTAAATTAGTTTTAAAAATAATCAACATAGCAAAAGAAGAGAATAAAAGGCAAATTGAAGCAGAACTGCCTATGCAATCATCTGAAGCTCATGATGCTAACCAAATGCAGGCAAAGTTCTGTTGGTTGGCAAACAGGGTCAAGCGACCACCTAACAATAAACATGGTTTGTTGAATATTTGGAAACTGGCAAGCGGAAGGTACCTGTGGTATTTGTTTTTCAGATTTTTGCCCGTCAATATTGGCAGCTTGGCTAGTAAATCCTGACCCAGGGACAGGCCCTTGACCTGGAACATTTGTGGCTGCATATTTACTGCTACTAATGATTTGAGGTTCATTTTCTATTCTAGCAAATTTTGAAGGATGAATTGTTGGGTCTCGTGCATCATTGTCCTTTAACACTTGCTCCAAATATGGCATAGCTGACGATGGCACTACGTGAGATCTTGATACCTGAATTAGGTATAACACCAAGTGAAACAGATTAAGCAACTTCGCTGGAAACTGAGTCCACTGAAGTTTACGGTGACTCAAGGGTCCCTTCTGTTAAAATATTGTATCGGCATTACAGGATGAGCAGTAAGAAAAATGGATGATAAAATGCACCAATACTTGATCGATAATTGTTATTATTAAATGGTTGATCCGATATACAGCAAAAATTGAAAAGGGAGTTTGAACTTTGAAATGACCTAAAAAGATAACTTAGCAGACATAAAACATCAAAATAAAGAATTTTTTTATACATTGAATAACTTCATTAACTAGACAAAAAAGGGAGAAACCAATTGAAGTTGAGGATTCTCAACTGTCTCCATATCATATACTAGAATATGTACGCCTTCAAATAATTGCTCAACAGACTACAATTTCAAAGGGTCAATCTAGAAAACACAAAAAATACATATGGCTAGTTGGAACAAAAAGCATCTGCTTTTGACATGGTAAAGATACATGATCCATGTAGTATATTAGTAATACATATTACACTGCAACTGTGAAAAAACTCATACAGAAAAGAATAAAAAATATCCACCAGAAAAAATACTCAAAAAACATTGAGAAGATCACAAAAAAACAATTTTCTCCGGATGATAATCCCAGAACAAGTATGTCTTAAAACAATCCCTCAAAAATAACTGCACTGTAAAATACCAATCAGTAAAACAAACTAAACCAGTACAAAGACCACAAAAAATCAAATAATATGAAAAAATGATGGGAAGAGTGAGCAATACTTGAGGTGGTGGTGGCTGTACCAATGCTGGTTGCTGTGTACTTGTATTTGCAGAAGCAGAAACTGAGTGTTCTTGGTTAGGTTGTTGCATTAGAGGAGGCTGTACTGGTAAAATACCTGTCACGGTAGGGAGGGTTGTTGGTTGAATTGAACTACTGAGTGACTGATAATCTGGTTGAATACGAGGTTGGGAGTATATTCCAATTTGTGCTGTGCTTTGCAATGCAGGTACTTGTGCAGTATGAGGTAAACTTAGTGTCTGGCCATCACTAGAAATTTGAGGTTTCATACCTACACTGCCAGGTTGATGGTTATTTGCCATCTGCAACTGTCGCAAAACAAGTTCAATGTAAATAATAATAACTTTTCCTTAAATGAAGCTAGATAACTAGATTAATTAAACAAGATAAAACTCACAAAATGCTGCGGCACCAACCCAAGCATAATTTGTGACTGCATCACAAACAAAACATGAAAAACTGAATTAAGGCCAAACTTTAGCACCATCAGCAGATTCTGATTCAACTATAATGAGTATAAACTTTTAAACGTAAAACTCAAATTGTCTAGAATCAATTGATCAATAGTGTTTTGTAAAAAACTCAGCCACATAACAGAGAAGTTCTTCAGAGCAGGTAGGCATGTTTACAAAAATTCATAACTTCCCAATTTAATGCAAATGTGGAAACCCTGCAAAATTGTCTACAAGGCTTACCATTAAGGAGAGGTTTTTAAAGATATTTACATGCAATACAGCATGAAAGAAATAAAAGCACGCAAAAAGAAAGTACTGATAGTTCGTGAAGAAACAATAGCAACGTGGATGGGCAACCTTATACCTGAAAAAGGGCCTTTGATAACTGGGGGCATATTTGCAATACCCGTAAAGCCAGTGTCTTGTCTCTTGAAACTAAAGCCTGGAACAAAATTACACACTTGTTAAATTCGGCCTGTGGCTTTTTCTCATAATAAGAGAACAGAAAAAAATACCTTCATCTCCCTCATTATTTCATAGAGTTGGTTTCTTGACATTTTAGCCAGATAAAGGGTTAATGGATCCCCTCCAAATCCAGATGGATTTTGAATTGGTATATTACTAGTTTGAACTCCACCCAAAGCTCCAGCCATCATAGATGCAGCATTTGCAGCTAGTGGGAGACCAATGGGTTGCTGGATATATGAATTACCAAGTAAAGGAGGCCCACTTGATATTTTCTGAGCATCTATATCATTACAGCAAAAATAACTATAAATAACGATGATATATAAACAATAAAATGGCTAAGAATCACATGACACTAAGAATGCAGAGAGAAAGACCAACCAATGTTTGATATCAATCCAGGTCCACCACGACCCTGCATTGCATATAGGCAGTAACAGTCATGAAAGAAAGCCTTTTGGATTTTCCACCTCGCAAAAAAAAATTCATGGAGAGAGAAAGAGTTTCAACGAATCTGACCTCTTCTCGGTTTCTGTCTTTATCATTTTCGGCAAAATCAACACGCAACTGACGACCATTTATCTCATAACCATGCAGATTGCGACGAGCACTCAGAGCTGTCTCTTCATCTTTGTACTCACAAAATCCATAACCCTTTGGTTTCCCTGTTTCTCTATCAACCACCAATCTGGAAGAAAAAGTGTAGAATACCAGAAAACAGAATGAAATGAATTACATAGTTGGCAACAAATGGAAACATAGAAAAAAATGTATTAATCAATTTCACCTAATGTCTAATTGTGCATTTAAATCATTGAAAAATTGTTGCACCCAATATCTGATCGTAGTCACCAAGGTATTCCACCCATGATTTCTGCTATATCTAGAACTAGAAGTCTAGAAGCCCATTGCCCAATAATATCTACCAACAGGAAACAGCAACGTGAGTGCTGCAACTGTTTGAAAAAACAACTAGCTTATGTTGCTTTGTAATTACTCTCCTGGTGTTGTATGTATCATTGGGAAGAGACAAGCACAATCAATGGCATCCTGAATTAGATTTTTTCAGATGGTTTCCTTTAAACATTGCTATCCTACAGACACAGTATATGATAAATATACTACTAATCTAGTAAATCTCCCTGGGTCAACTACCATATGTGATGGGGTTTATACATGTTATCTCTTTTATGAGAAAATGTTCTCTCCATTGGCTGTTTAAAAAAAGTTATCATTACAAAAGTCTCCCAGAAATTCAGACTTGGATTCATTCTTCTATAATAACATGCTTACTTGGTATTAGCAAGATTTCATTCTAATCCACATTAAGTATTACCGCACAATGGCCACATGCAACATCAATGACATGTAAGAATAAAAAACATTGTCAATGCAAAAACTTTTATTTGTTCATTATCATATGCTCTCAAATATTATTCTCCAATACCACACCATCAGAGAACCTCCAGCCCCCAGTAAGGTTGTCTGGGTACATCTTTGTTGAACAGTATCAACTCTTATCAATCATCATCACCTAATTAACCTAATTTTTTTAGTTGAAATAAGATCTACAAGATTTTTCATACATATTACACACGCTATAATACTCCATGTGTTAAGAAACTTC
The DNA here is from genome assembly GCA_036874045.1 of Cymodocea nodosa. Taxonomy (NCBI): domain Eukaryota; kingdom Viridiplantae; phylum Streptophyta; class Magnoliopsida; order Alismatales; family Cymodoceaceae; genus Cymodocea; species Cymodocea nodosa. Next base: position 905,005 of record JAZBRI010000008.1, read on the forward strand.
CTGACAATGGATGATTTATAAATTAGCGTTTTTAAATTGTTTTACCAATTAGATTTTTATAGCATTAAATGTCAGAAAGGATAGAAAAGAAAAAAAATTAATGAGAGCTTTCCTTGTCTTTTTGGTTCGACATACTAAGGCTCATATTCTTTTCTGTTCGATGTATTTTTACCTTTGATAACAATTATAGTTTTAAAGCAATTAAGTTTAAGGGCTTCAGGGTTGAAACTCCTGCAACAGTTATGTTAGAAAATTGCATGTGGGTTGATATGGTTTAGATTACTCATCCTCGACTGAGATCTTTGGCATCCGACTTCTCACATAGGTGTAACAAGTGGCATTGGAATCAACCTTATAAACCATGACATGAAAATCTCGTTAAAAGTATGAAAGCTTCCAGAATGCCCAGAAAGGAGCAATTCTGAAAATACGTTCATAGTTCTTATATGTGGTCAAAAAGCACAGCTAAACATTGATTACAAATGAAATATCCTAAGTGTGTCAACCTCTAATCTAAGAATTCCTTAGAAAACAGCTATTTTTTGGGGTAAGTCCTATGACCACGAAAAAACCGCACTCGTGCATTCTCAACTCAAATTTCGAACATAGACATCAAAAAAGCCTAACTTTCCCAGAAAGACCGACCTGAACGACACGACCGGCCCAACCTCCTCGCAGATTTGCACCAGTTGCTCCTCCGTTGCATCGTACGGTATGTTCCCAACTGCAATACAGCCACGACAAGTAAGGAGTCAAGGCAAGACAGTCACGAAAAAGAACTACAACAAGCAATCCAGCAACCACAAGTCCCCGCCACCCCCACCTCCCAATTCTCGCAGGGTAAGCAATGGCCTTTTTCGTTCGACTCACCGAAAACGCATCGATGCTGGGAACTGGAGGCCATATCCTGTTGTTAGACCATCGTTTCCTTCTATTCCCGAAACAAAACTTGCCTGCGCGAAGCCGATGCGACCAAAATTTGGCCCCGCGAAGTGGCCAAGGGTGCCGAGGTAGCGACGGAGGAGGAAATTGTGGTTTGATTTATGGACTATCGCGCCAGATTTCGCAAAAATTTCACCGACGGGGGGAAAACCAGCGACGTCTGATGCCGGCGTTAGGTGGTGGGAGAGGAGAAGCGGGGACTCAGAAATCACACATCTATTTTTCTTTTTCTTTTCAGGAAAATAAAATGCGTGCATTTAAAATTTTAAAAAGTTACATCTAAAATAAATAAATATCTTTTTTAAAAACATTTACGACGTCGTGATTCTCATACGTATTAAGGTATCGTTGAGATTGAATTTAATTTTACGAATTCTTTGATTTTCCTGATTAAAATTTTATTCCTGACATAACATATTGTGGCCAAAATATTAAATAACATCGACAAGAAGTGGCTCGATTTTGCCAATCAAATTATTGTGTCGATGAAAAATGCTTTGGAAGTTCTGATATAAATACTGAATAATAATTATTATTTTTATATTATTTATTTTACTAATCACAGTTGTGTTGCATTAATATTAGTAATATGTTAATATTAATTATAACATATAAGAATTTTTTTTATTTAGTATAATTATGATATTATATAATTATAACAGCCATCTCACGTTAATACTTATATTAATGATATAATTATATACATACTTTTTAAGGTAATCGAATATAATGACATTTAACCTCTTTATTTTCATGGGAAAAAACAAAAAAAAAAAACCTCCTTACTCGTTTAGATATTTTGTACACAATACAATATTTTCTCTATATCAATTTTTACGTGATATCGAGATTTTCTATATTCCGGACTCTTTAAAATTAGACCTGTGTATGAAGTGTCATATGTGAGGAATTAATGTTTAATTTAATTTAGACGATCAGGAGGCAGATTAAGTTTAAGTTTATAGCATATGGCATGCCTATACAAATCCGTTTTATTGAAATGTATTTTGTAACTTCTACTGGCCTATTTTTAATGGAAGCTCAAAATATCATTATTTTCCAATTAACTGAGTTATTTCACTCTGTTAACTTTTATTTAACAATAACACCCCTCCATTTAGATTATGTTTGAACTGATTTTAGTTTTTTTTTTTTTTTTGTATTTTGTGTAGACATTATTTTAAGTAAAATTATTATAATGTATTCTAACATCATGAATTTTGAGAAAAATCTCACGGCTTTTGAATAGTATTTGATGGTTTATTTTTCAAATTATTGAATAGAAATAGAGTTTGATTCCAATTAATTTTGTAGAATTCTCTCTCTTCGTACAAAAATTTGATAATAAAATCAAAATAAAATAATAAAAGATTAATGCCTTTTTTATACATTTTTTTCTTTAAAAAAGAGAATGACAGAAAATAAAAAAAATGATGAAAAATAAAGATAGCATTTATGCATTAAAAAGAAATAATGGAATTAAAGTGCTTTGTGTAATTGCAGAAAATGATAAAAAAAAAAATTAAAAATATAATACTCTTATTTAGATATTAATTAATTAGACGTAATACAAAAATTACAGTGAACAATCTGTCAATTCTGTATTTAATATATTAAGAAAACTCACACATAACCCACTTGATATTAGCACATCTGTTAATTTCAAAATAGAAACTATTAAATCTATGAAATGAATACCTAATCTAACGATCACGTATTTGCAAAATTAATTAAATCTATGATTTGATTTCTAAACACATTCTTAAATAAACTCATAATTAGAGAACAAAATGTGAATAGGGATAGCGTTGGTTGAGGGGCACACACAAAAGGCAAGGACAACTCGAAAAGGATGCGACGATAAACAGAAGAAGGACGACAACACGACGGCTTGTTTGCAAATGACAATCATTATCTACAATGATTCGTCTATAAAGACAAATGGTAATATTGTATTATTTCTATAAAAAGTAATATAAAAAAAATAAAAGTTACGGTGAATTCCAAGACCGTAGGTGGTAAAAGTAAATTTATGGTATTTAAAAATAAAAATTACAGTGAATTTATACTCCGCGGGAGTGGAAAAATTCAAAGTCGGAAGTGTCGTGGAAAGGACACCCACGACCATCGATACCATCCGTTAACCAAATCCCTAGCGAGATACATCGATCCAACGGTACGCTCAAAGTAAGAATCGATCGATCGAGCCCCCAAATTGGCCGTCGGGAGAAGGTCGCCATCCGCCCCCGATATTCTCGGGCACCGGAAGAAGCGGACGAGAGAGAGAGAGAGGGAGAGGAACAAGAAGCAGACGTTAGGAATTGCTTTTCGGCGATGACGAGGAAGGGCGATATCAATCGACAATCTTGAGGAATTATTTGCGCCATGGCATCGTCGTCATCGTCCAGCAACGCCCAATCACCTGGACTGAAGACCTACTTCAAGACCCCCGAAGGGAGGTACAAGCTCCAGTTGGAGAAGACGCACCAGCCCAGCCTCATCCACTACTCTCACGGCAAGACCGTATCGCAGGTAAGCAATAAGGTGCCGTTTCTGACAGGGGTTTGATGCGTGGAGTTTGATTTTAGCCGTGGTGGGTATGGGTTACAGGTTACGCTTGCCAACCTCAAGGAGAAGCCGCCGGTCCAGGCGCCCTCCACGCCAACGTCTACGTCGGGAGGCGGTGGGTCCAAGTTGGGGGTGAGGTTCTTGGCGTCCGCGAATGGGAGTAGAGCGTTTAGCTTTGTTGGGGGGAATGGCATGAGCAAGGCTGTGTCCGGTAGCAGCAGGTTTGGCGGAGGTGTTCCTTCCTCGGGTTCGGCACCAAGTGCTTCGCCGCAGGCTGCGAATTACGATGGAAAAGGAACGTATCTTATCTTCAACGTTGGGGACACGATTTTCATCAGCGACCTCAATTCGCAAGATAAGGTATTCCTTTACTTTGGTCCTAGTTTCCTTTTACTGAGTGTTTCTTTCTAACCTGAAGACTTTCTTTTGATGAATCTATCGTTACCATTGTATATAACAGGATCCAATTAAGTCCATACAATTTACCAACTGCAACCCCATGTGTCATGCATTTGATGCAGAAGCTAAAGACGGACATGATTTGATCATTGGTTTGAATTCTGGTGATGGTGAGATGTCTACTTCACTTTTTCATCCTTTTCAGTTACTATTTTCGTGGAAATGTTAAAATTTAAAACATCTAGGTCTAATTTTATGTCACTCTACGTTAATATGTGATGTTCAGTATATACGGTTTCATTAAGACTTCAATTGCAAGACGGTGGTAGGAAGCATGTAGGAGCACAGCATTACAACAAGGACGGTGTCATAAGTAGCAGGCAAGTTGTTACCTCATTAGTCACTTTTGTACGTCAATAACAAGTTACCCCTCTAGTCAACCCAACTTTTACTGCCAAGCAAGAATTTTATCAGTAATTTGTGAAATACTTGCTAATGACATTGCAACAAGTTCGTGAGAGTATATTCTGATGTTTTCATTAGCCAAAGCTTTCATGGGAAGTTTGGGTGTTCATATATTGGTGGTGTCCGATTCAATCATTCCTTAAAGATGTGAGTTTTTTTTTTTGAAGGATTTATCCAGGACAGGCAAATCATGAATCTGACTGATAACTTGCACAAAAAATATACTTCTAAAGTTTTCTGACAATTGCCAGTGGCTTCATGCCCAAGCTAGTTTATGAAAATTAAATTCTTTTAATCCATTGTCCTTTTTATTTTATTTTAAGATTTTTTTTTCTTTCTTTACAGCCGGTGCACAAGCATTGCATGGGTTCCTGGTGGTGATGGTGCTTTTGTGGTTGGTCATGCTGATGGAAATCTTTTTGTGTATGATAAGGTTTGCCCTAATTTTATTTTCATATATTGATGCACTGCTGCAAGCTTACGTAATTTACATATAGACTAAATGGAGATGCACCTTTTATTTAGGCTAAGGATGGTACTGCAGATCCTTCCTTTCCTGTTGTCCGGGATCAATCACAGTTCAGTGTCTCTCATGCTAAGTCTACTAAGGTAATTTAAATTATTTTGGGGAACTTAATTTATTAAGAGCATTTTTCTTGGTAAGTTCTTGGCAGTTATCAATGGTCCAATAAAAAAATGGCATATCTATCTCATGGAGGCTGGTTCATCAGTCACTTCTTGATCCTCACTTTTTTTGGAGAGACATACCTCTGGAAGGGACTACTTTTATGTAAACAAAGAGAAATCAACAATACTATCTTTGCCAGTTAGAACTTATTAATTATGGTTGCATATAATAGATTGTAGATCCAAATATACTACAATTGATGTCTTCAATGACAAGAAGTAATGCCTCAAATCTCAATCCTACTGTGTAGTGAATGACATAGAATAGATATAATACATTAAAATTGTTATTTTCCATGCCAATAACTAATGTTTTAACCCTACAATATGAAACTATACGAGTTCCTCCATTTATTTCTACTGAATGCTGTATTTTCTGCTGAGTTATGTAACTTCATCTCCTTGACTTTCTCTACTCTTTTTATTCTTGTTTTCTCTACCTCTTTGTTAGTTTCATTCAATTTATTATTTCTCCATTCCTAATAGATCTACTTACAGGTTTTCTTTAAATATGATCAAATCATCTAAGGCAGTTCCATCACTCTACTAAATTACACTAAAATTAGTATATAAAATACATGAAAAAAGGTTTCCAATGGAGTTTTTTTTTTTCTGATTAGTATTCCTGAAGTGGTGATTAGACTTGAAAGCAAGGATACTTATTCCTATTTATGGTTCAATTCAATAACACTAGTGCATTTGATCACATATATGGAAACACACTGGTATTTTTCAAAAAGCTAAATCAAACATATCTTGCATGTCTGCTTATTTCCATAAGTTAATTCATTTCATGCATTCTAATTATTGTTCAACTTTTTTGAAAATTCTACTTATGAAGGAAATTTATCAAACCATGAACTGTATATTTGTTCCATATATTACAATACTCACCATGGATTCTTAAATTTTAATAAAGATATGTAAATGCTGCTTAACTTCCTGCAGAGTAATCCTGTTGCTAGATGGCATATATGCCAAGGTTCAATCAACGGCATTTCTTTTTCAGCAGATGGGACCTTTCTGGCCACTGTTGGTAGAGATGGTATTTCCTTGATCAACCAAAACAATATCCTGCATTTCATTGTTTATCCATGGAACTGACTTGAGTGGTATAATAACATCTGCATATGCTTTCTTTGTTTATGGAATTGGTTTTTTCTGATGGGGATGATTGTTTCAGGCTACCTGAGAGTATTTGATTACACAAAAGAACAATTTGTATTTGGCGGAAAAAGCTATTATGGGGCTTTGTTATGTTGTGCATGGAGGTAATAACATTCTATCTTAATAACATGATTTTTGTTTTCCTGTCTGTCAGTTCTGTTGTCATACCCAGGATGATTTCTTCTATGATGGATTCCCTTGGTTAATTCTGTTTTTCATGTTCAAGAGAAATTTCATTCTGAATACCTCAATGCAAAAAGAAATTAGATGGATGATTCTTTTTAGGCATTGAATGTTATGGACTTCATGATGTTTTTGGTAACTTCTGTATAATTTTGGACCACGGGTCCTGTTCACTGCTACAATTAAGGCCATAGGACACTCCTCTCTCCCTTTTCTGGATCTGTATCATTCACTTCAGTGCATTATGTTTCTATTATTATCCATTTTCCTTTCTTTTGACAAAGTAAATGTCACTTTAAAATGAAACTGCTTTCATTTTTTCCTTTTTGATTGTGTTCTATCTATGATACATAACAATTCCATGACACATTACCAAAGAGCACTTATCAAAAAGTGGAAGGATCACATGACACCAATTAGTAGAACGAAGCTTTTCTGAGAATTGATACCAAAATTCTCACAAAAATTTATATACCGCAAGATTAGATGATGGTCATGAGACTCATGATGTGCTTTTTTACTTTGATGACCATCTCACAAAAATTTATATTTGTTTGCTTTCCTATTTACTCTTATCTCCTTTATATGTGCTCTGGGCATTGCTTTCATTGATAACTCCTTTTCTGGTTGTTCAACCAGTTACCTTTTTGAGCAATAAGCAAGACAATATGCAAGGCACAAAATGCTAATAAACCTATCAGCTCGATAGCCAAAGATGTAGGAAAAGGGGAAAAAAGTGAAATAGGACAAAAGTAAAACACGGACCAATCTCAACAGAGAGATGACCATCCAACCAGCCTACCAAACATGTTATACTGCTCAAAATAAAATTCTTTTCAGATTACTATGGGAGAATTTTAATTTATGCAAGCATCAAGCTTTCAAAGATATCATAGCATACTGTTGATTGTTGTTTAGTCATCTTTAAAGAATTTGTAAATTTTCAAACCATTGTCAACTTCAAAAAATGTACATTAGTCTTTTTTGTTAATTACCAAAGAATTGTCCTCATTTGATTCTCTAATTGATATTATCTACAACATAGTCATCTAACAATGACTGATTATATGCTGAAATTTCTCAGCCCAGATGGAAAATACATTCTGACAGGAGGTGAAGATGATCTTGTACAAGTTTGGAATATGGATGAGCGGAAGATAGTAGCTTGGGGAGAGGGCCATAATTCATGGGTACATTTCTTTTGATGATGAATCTGGAGCTTCTTTTCCACAGTATCAATGTGCCATACAATAACTATTTCTCTGCTAAGAAATATACGATAACCATTTCCCTGATCACTGATTTTCAGGTTAGTGGAGTTGCTTTTGATTCTTATTGGTCTGCACCAACTGAAGATGGTACAGAAGAATCTGTTGTGTATCGCTTTGGTTCTGTTGGTCAGGTATGGAATTTTACTGCTGCATGTATCATACAAGTTGATGGTTTATAAATCATTATATACCAGACATAAGTGTCGTGTGTGGGAGAAATGAAGTGGAATAAGAATCAGGTATATCATGGAATTCAATGTTCTCAATCTTTCTGTTTATGTGGAAAAATTCGAAGTAGGGCAGCTTCATGGTCTAGCATCTCCAAAGATCAACAACAAATATTGAAATCCTGATGCATTTCTGCTAAAAAAATCCTGGAGCATTTCTATCTACCTCTTCTTACGTCTTTTGATTGACCATGACTAAATTTATAACTGTTCAACTTTTTTTTCAGTTTTTACCTCTTGGTATGTACTAGCTAACTCCATGACTCGCATGTGATGATTATAATTATAACAATTCAAGCTATAATCTCACTATGTAGGGTTGATTACATGAATCTTTTTCTTCCAAATATTTCTATTTATTATCAAGTCTCCAGTTAAATTCTATAAATTTAAATATTTTTTTACAATCTCTAATCAAGTAGTTTGAGATCTATTTTTACTTTTTTTAAATTTTTTCTGCACTAATTAAATGCCATTTCCTAATTCTATATTCCTTGATTTCTTAAGGACATAACTAAAAGTAATTATTTCAAATTAGATTTATTTCCCTTTAGTGGAGGGTATTCTAACGTTGAATGTGAGCAAGATATGTGCAAAATGTTGACTATTTGGTTCACAGAACTGTTAATATCATCAGTAAATATGTTGAACAAGATGATATCATACTTTAAGGTGTCAAGGTGGCACCCTTGGTCTCCTTGGATGCGTCCATTTAGGTACCTGTTTAAATACTTCGAGTTTTAAAAAAAAGAAAAGTCGATGCATTTGCGTATAATGTATACTTCTAACTCTTTTATTTCTTTAAAAACATTCAAATACATAAATAAGTATTTCCTTCTCCATGCCGATAGAAACATCTTGTTTATTTGTCATTTTGCTCGTTCGATCACAACTTTTTATTAATTTCCTGGACAGGATACCCAGTTGCTCCTCTGGGATCTGGTAATTGACGAGCTTGTAGTTCCACTGCGACGGGCTCCTGGTGGATCACCTACATTTAGCAGTGGAAGCCCATCTGCTCATTGGGATAATATATGTGCAATGGGCACGCTACAGCCCGCTCCAAGCATGAGGGACGTGCCAAAACTCTCACCCTTGGTCGCCCATCGTTCACATATGGAACCACTCTCTGGGTTGATAATCACAAACGAATATGTGCTTACTATTTGTCGTGAGGGTAATATAAAGATATGGATGAGACCTGGCCATGCTCATGCAGACACTAATCAAGCAGTCACCACTGAGGCTGTACTGGGGACCTCTCTTTCAAAGGATAAATCTCAATCATCCGCGATCAAGCCTAGCGTTTCTAGTTACAAACAAGCTCCCATTATTGTGCGTATCTTTCACAAATATCAAATACTCACTTTCTTTCTCCATGTCAGCCATGCCAACTTCCTCATTATACAACTCTTGGTAGTAGTGAATACTGATAAATCTCCTCTTGACCTCCAGGGCTAAATTGGGATTATATAGGTGGTGACGGCCCAAGTTCTTGAAGACAAGCAGCATGACTGTGGCAAAAGGACAGTGCCCCTTTTGAATTCTAATAGATTTAGAAAAAGGAACCGGAGGATCGTCCAACTTATGCTCTATTAACTAGACTTTGGAATACAATGTGTTCCACCAACTTGCTTCTGGTTACCACTATAAAATATGTTTTATGAGATATTAGCGTTGCAACAAGTGTTTTTCCTATCTCATTCTTCTGATGCTGATTGTTTTTATGTTCAATAACGGGCAGCTTCATTTTTTTTGCCGATTCTTCTCCGCGACGTGTAATGAAAACTGTTGCAAGGTCGCATCAATAAATATTTTGGATTCCTTTATTCTTTTGGGCTGTCTGTAACCGTGATCAGGTTCATAACTTTTTGAAAAATATTACTGTCTGTCTGTAAGGTGTGTGAATTATTGTGAATACAAAGAGTGACGAGAGTATCATTCAGCATACACAATAATATTTTCACAAGCTTTTTCATAAGTTAGGCTTTGTTCCCTTTTTGAAAAATATTAGATTTGAAATGAATTTCAGAAGTTACTTTTAAAGAAATGGGAGTGGTGTGGTATGTTTGAAAATGTGTCTTGGTAAAAGAAAAGAAAAGAAAAGAAAAACTCGCCACCAGAAATTTCATTTTTTTAATGTAAACGGAATATGATATATGTAAACAACGCTTCCCCATTCAAAACATGCAAAGCAACTGGTAAAATCCCTTCACCATCAATGATGATAATAAAGGAAGAAAATTGAGTAAGATAAATTTAAATCAAACGACAATTTATCTGTAAGCAGGAAAAAGAAGAAGGAGGAGACCCGAACAAAAAATCAATCCAAGACGTCGGCCGTTCTTCCCTTTTCCCCCGGCCGGCCCAGAAGAGAATGCTCCGTCGCTAGTACGGAAGAATTCCGGATCTTTCACCACTCCACTCTGTTGCGATGGACATCCTCATCGCCCAGATCCAGTCCGACCTCCGCTCCAACGACGCCCTCCGCCAGTCTGGCGCCCTCCTCCAGGCCCTCCAGCAGTGCGCCGCCGGCCGCGACGTCTCCGCCGTCACCAAGTCCGCCTGCGAGGAGATCATCGCCTCTCCCGCTTCCGCCGTCAGCAAGAAGCTAGCCTTCGACCTCCTCCGCTCCACCCGCCTCACCCCCGAGCTCTGGGACACCGTCCTCACTGGCGTCCGCACCGATCTAGAGTTCCCCGACCCCGAGGTCGCCGCCGCCGCCACTTCCGTACTCTCCGCACTCCCTTCCCACCTTATCCCCCGCCTTATCACCGATGCGTCCAAGGAGATCACCGCTTGCTTCGATTCCCCCAGTGATAGTCTTAGGTTGGCCATCATCGAGACTATGGGCTGCGTTCTGCCGAGGGATGATCTCGTCCTGTTGTGCGGATCTAGCATCTCCCTTCTCGATCGCGCCTCGGGCTGGTGGGGGAGGATCGCCTACAACATGCTCGACCGTTCGGATGCCGTGTCGCGCGCCGCGTTTGAGGCCATCGGGAGGCTCTTTCACGAATTTGAGTCGAAGAGGATGAGCAGGCTCGCCGGGGACAAGCTTGTCGATGGAGAGAATTCGCTTGCGGTTCGCTCCACGTGGATTGCTTCCGCGGTGGACACGGTGTGGAAGAAGAGGAATGCGCTCATGGCCAGGTCGTTGATTCTTCCTATCGAGAGCTTCAGGGCGACTGTTTTTCCGCTTGTTTACGCGGCCAAGACTGTTGCGTCTGGTGCTGTCGATGTTCTCCGCAAGGTCTCCAAGTCTGGTGCTGGTGGTAATACGGTGGAGAGTAGTGATGCTGTCAGGGGTAGTGCCGAGAAACTCGTTGGAGTGTCGGATATAGTTTCCCATCTGCTTCCTTTCCTTAGCTCACTGGATCCGCCTCTCATCTTTGAAGTCGGGATAAACATGCTATCTTTGGCTGATGTGCCCGGTGGGAAGCCAGAGTGGGCTTCAGCTCCCATCATCGCAATTCTCACCCTCTGGGACAGGCAGGAGTTCTCGTCTGCTAGAGAGAGCATTGTTAGAGCTGTTGTTACCAACCTTCACCTCCTCGATCTTCATATGCAGGTGCACTTGTGGTTCTGCTTTTACGATTTATTCTATTTTTTTTACAAGTACGATTCATTTTATTATTCATCGTTAAACCATAGAAGACACGTTTCTGTTTGATGGTTTCTACCTTTTTTCTGCATACCTGAAGAAAATGGGTAGCTGAAGGTAAATTGTGCTGTCTGCAGGTTTCATTATTCAAGAGGTTGCTTCTGATGGTAAGGAACTTGAGAGCAGAATCGGACAGAATGCATGCTCTTGCTTGCATCTGTCGCACTGCCCTTTGTGTTGATCTTTTCTCAAAGGAAAACGTACGTAGAGGTCAGAAACCCCTACCAGGTACTGACATAGCTTCCCTCTTTGAGGACATGAGGATAAATGACGATTTGAACAGTGTAACTAGCAAAAGTTTGTTTCGGGAGGAATTGGTTGCATCCTTGGTCGACAGTTGTTTTCAATTGTCACTTCCTTTGCCTGAACAGAAAAACTCTGGTACGGAGAGCAGGGTTATCGGGGCCTTGGCTTATGGAACTGGTTATGGTGCATTGAACTGGACAGAACCGGCTTTAGAAGTTGTGGAAGTTTGCAGGCCTTGTGTTAAGTGGGACTGTGATGGACGTACATATGCTGTAGATTGTTATTTGAAATTGCTTGTAAGGCTTTGCCATATATATGACACAAGAGGAGGTGTTAAAACAGTTAAAAGTGGTGCTTCTCCGGATCAAATTTTGAATGAGACCAGATTGAAGAACTTGCAAATTCAACTTATTAAAGATCTTCGTGAGGTCTGTCCTTCCAGCTTTTCTTTTGTGCTAAGCCTTTGAAAGCTGTTTTACGGGGACTATCACTTGAGAAGGCTAATCTGATTGCATGATGTATTTTTCTATCATTTTCATATTCTAATTAGGTATATCACTCTCTAAAATAGTAATATAACAATTTGTTCTCTTGGTAAAGACGAAGAGCTTTCTTGTGGTATTGCATGATGACATTTCATTTGTCTGTCATGTTAATTTTTTCTTGTTTAAATACTCACTGGACATTTATTACTGTTTGTCGTCATATATTTTCATAATCTATTTCTGAGTATTTTACACATTGAATCATGTGTGCTCATTTAACAAAGTTTACGACCATCAACTATTAAGTAAAGGTTACAAAAATACTTATGAGAGTAATACACCTCAAGGGAGTGAAAGTATTTCCTATAGCTAGTAGGCATGGATCAAATATAGCGGGACTGCATCCAACAACGCCTTGCTTGTTTGTCATCCATAGACAGTGCCATATTTGGGAGCACACATGTTCTGTTCATCAACAGTCAAAACATTTTCTCCTGAAACATTTAACCCATGTGTCACTGATTTCTCAGCTAGGACTAAGCCTGGTGCAAATTGTGTTGGCTACTACCTGCATAAAACTCACTTGAACTTCACCAAAGATATACATGTGCCAATTTCCAATGAATAAATCAGAGCTTCTGTCCAAAATCTGTAACTAATAGTGTCTTGCAGGTTTGCTGATGTATATTGAGAGCTTATGAATATGTTCATGTTCTACATTGTTGCTCATGTTTACAAGCATGTTTGGTGACAACCCTCGTTTTTTTTAAAGTATATTGGTCTTTTTGGTGACTCACTCCATGATGGGTAACATTTCACCATTGCAGGTGCATACACCAAGAATATGTGCACGTCTAATTTGGGCTGTTGCAGAACACTTTGACCTTGAAGGTCTGGATCCACTTCTTGCTGATGACCCTGAAGACCCCTTGAACATTATCATAATGAACATACACAAAGTCTTGTTTGATTTAGATTCTTCTGAAAGTTCTTCCAACAGGCTTCAAGACGTGCAAGCACTCTTGTTATGTGTATTACAGTTAGGATCACGTCATGCTAGGGCTGGGCAGCTGCTAATTAAAGAGCTTGAAGATTTTAAAAGCAACAGTTTAGCTGATTTGGTCAACAAACATCAGTGCCGTTATGTTTTGCAGAAAATCCAATATGTTGCTAAGCATCCTGATAGCAGGTATATTTGTCTAACATGCTTTTTTACATGACTAACTGGGTTCTCCTTATTACTTGTAAAATTTCATGCTAAAAATCTTTGAGAAAACAGACACATATACAATAGGATAATGTGTACTTTCATTTTTGTTCCTTTCTTTTTCAAACTTCTCTTCTTGTTAATCCCCACTATTCTTGCTTCTTTTGAGTGGTCACTGTTCTTGATCTTATCTTGTGCTCTTCAACATATTCACATTTTACCAACAAAAAGCTCAAGTTAAATCAGTAAAGCCTCTAAATTGAGAATGATTCCCTGGAATGCAAATTTGGTAGATGACATGTAATACAAACATGGTAGTTGCTAGATAATATACGATAGTGAGTTTTTTGGACTTTTGAGCTTACAGAAATGTTTATCTTGCCTCTTAATATCTCTATGATCTTGAAAGGATGGCATCCAACTTACCTAGATGAGGATTTGAAACCAAATCTTAGTCAGGCCATGATCAAAATTCGTAAAGTAGGCATTCTTAAGAGACATCACTCCCTTGAACCAGTGCTTTGTATGTCATGGATTAGTCTGATGTATTTGACCGTCAAATTTATTCTATGTTTGTTTACATGATATATTTGCCAATATTCATGATTCTGTTTGCAAACTCTTTTTTAAAGGTATTCATTTTGGAGCTTTTAATTTGCAGGTGGGTAGGTGTAAGTGAAACTAGAGGTGATTATCCATTTAGCCATCACAAACTTACAGTTCAATTTTCAGAGGCATCTGCTGCACAAGATCGAAAATTGGAAGGATTGGTTCATAAGGCCATACAAGAACTTTGGAGACCAGATCCTAGTGAATTAACACTTCTCCTAACTAAAGGAATCGATTCTTCTTATCTTAAAACTCTTCCAACTGCATACACATTGACTGGTAGTAGTGACCCATGCTACATCGAAGCTTACCATTTGGCTGACTCTATTGATGGGAGGATCACATTACATCTTAAGGTCTTTTTCTGAACTAGTCCATTATGGGTGCTTCTAACTGGATCAGATCAAGGACGATGATGTTTCTATGCTATTTTTATTTATTTATGGTCATAAGTTAATTTATGAGTCTTTCTGTTTGACAGTTTATTGCTATGATTATGCTAGAAATTCTATGCATTGCTTCCCAGGTTGTTATTTGCTGATTCTCTCCATCCGTTAACTCCTGACCTTTCTTTTTCTAGGTCACTTAATATGTGTCATTTTATACTGCACCACAATTGTTTCTGTCCTAGATCTCTACTCCGTGCTTAATATCAATGCTAGTTTTGTCTATATGATGCAATAATTGATTGCTTTGCATGCACATTGTCAAGTAGTAAATAATATTTCCCTCCGGAGTTTTTATAATTTAAATTACAACATACATAAATGGAGAGAGAATTTATTTTGCGGATTCCATATAGTGAAAACCAAAAAAAAAAGATTAAAACACATGAACACAACCACAGTGTATTGATGAAATTAAAGTATTAATTGTTATTGCTACAAACACTTGTGCATCTGTTTTTTATGCTATTAGATGTCAAGTTTGACATTCCTCTAATCTGAATACTTATCTCAGGTATTAAATTTGACTGAACTTGAGCTTAATAGGGTTGATGTCCGGGTAGGATTATCTGGTGCATTGTATCTCATGGATGGGTCTCTCCAAGCAGTAAGGCAGCTGCGGCATCTTGTTTCACAGGTTTTCTTTCCTTGCCACATTTTTATAGCTCACCTGCTCATTATCTCTAAGCTTCTTTTTTGGCACGTGTACATGAGTTTTAAGAATTATATTTTTTTATTGATGCTGTCACATGCTGGTATTGAATATGTCGATTGATTAGTAATAATGAAAATGACTTCAATGTGTATAAACGAAGGAAACATCCTTGGTTACAAATGGAAAGTTAAACAATCATATTGCCTAACCCAAATGGTATGTGTAAGGCAATTGAATGGTGAAATGATGAATTATGCCAAAAAAGATGCAATCCTTTTTCTTTTTGAAAAACACATTTTATCATGCTCAGAATTTTTGGCATTCCAGTTTCACTCGCATTTGTCTTTGTTGTTGTGCTGACAGGATCCAATTATGTCTAGTGTTACAGTGGGTGTGTCTCGTTTTGAAAGGTGTGCCTTTTGGGTACAAGTGCTGTACTATCCTTTTTACGGGAGTGGCGTTAGAGAATATGAAGTAGACTATGACGATGAATCGTATCAAGTGCTTAGTCAAAAAACAACGTCAAAGCCGGAACTTGGGGAGCCACTGATTTTGAGATGTCAACCTTACAAAATTCCTCTGACTGAGTTCCTACTACCTCACAAATGCTCCCCTGTTGAGTATTTCCGTCTGTGGCCTAGTCTGCCTGCTATACTTGAGTATACAGGCGTATACACGTATGAAGGAAGTGGTTTTAAAGCTACTGCTGCGCGACAGAGTGAAGCCTCACCATTCCTCAGTGGATTAAAATCTCTATCTTCAAAGCCCTTCCATCAAGTTTGCTCTCACGTTCTTCGAACTGTGGCAGGGTTTCAGGTATGCCTTTCTATTGCTGCAATGCACTATTATGGTAGTATTATTATTTTTTATATCACATTTTCTGTCTTCTTGACGAAGCTAGGGCATACTGTTCTATATGGCATTTTAACAAGTTCTCATTCTCTGAAGATTTTCATTTCATAGATGGACGCTCTTCCTCTTTTAGAAAGTACAAGATCTTAATATCTTTGTATCCATTCCACAGCTCTGCTTTGCTGCCAAAACATGGTTTGGTGGGTTTGTGGGTATGATGATTTTTGGTGCCAGTGAAGTGAGCAGAAATGTCGATCTGGGTGACGAAACTACAACCATGATGTGCAAGTTTGTTGTTCGTGCATCTGATGCATCCATAATTAAGGAAATAGGGTCGGACCTGCAGGGATGGTTGGATGACATCACGGATGGTGGGGTAAAGTACCTACCAGAAGATGAAGTGAAGGCTGGTGCTGAGGAGAGGCTGAAAATCTCCATGGAACGGATAGCATTGTTGAAGGCTGCACAACCGTCGCCGCAGCCACCGAAAACCGAAGAAGAGGAGGAAGAAGATGAGGAAGAAGACGAGGAGAAAGAGAAGGAAGATGTTGACAAAGATGGCAAACCCAAGGGACCCTCAACCTTGACTAAGTTGACTGCGGAGGAGGCAGAGCACCGTGCTCTGCAAGTTGCAGTTCTGCAAGAGTGGCATACTTTGTGCAAAGAGAAAGCTTTAAAGGTTTGAGCCATTGCATTGTCTTGTTTGTTAAACTCGGTGCATGTAATTTTTATTCACCACATGTTTCCATTTTTTTGTACATCGTTTAGTTCAATTTTTAACAGTAATTTGTGTTATGTTTTTGAAAAATCTTCGAATCCGATTTTTGTTTGATTCTTTAATAGTAGTTTATATTTTGCAAATACAATGATAATCAAAATGGATTGTCAGGAAACTGTCTTCCATCTATCTTCTTTTTACTTTTAAAGCCCCACGGTATTAAATTGTTGTACTTCGTTGTTATAGAATGTAGATCATTCGGTAACATCCTGAGGCACATGGTATAATTTTATTAACAAAAATACCCTGAGAGTCATACAAATACAAACGGATGTCTATAAATGGAGTTAGTGATTTAATTGTCTTTATGCATACAATATCAATTAGTTAACAATCAAGTACGTTATAACAAAAATTAACTCGTAATGGTAGAGAAAATTAACCACCTGTAGTTTCCTTAAAGTACTTGAAGCAAAGGTGATACAAATACAAAATCCAGCAATATCATCCATTATCAAACAATGGTAGAGGAAATGAGTTTTTCAAGAAGAATCATCAATACATGCATTATTGTAATTGAACATTATGGACTCACATGATTATAACTTTAATTGATAAACCAAACAAGACAGCATGGTATGTAAACGATCAATAAATTCTTTAAGACTTAGTTTGTGTAGAATCAACATTATAAATTCCAAATGACACCCAAAGAGAAGCATATTTCTGTCCATGGTCACTAAAAAACTAACGTGAAACCCAAACGTTGCACGGATAATTCTAAATTTACCGATCCATGTTTGAACCTATACCAAATCCATATTTTTGTGACAGAAAATATGCAAGCTATAATTCTGAAATCTCACTCCATCCATAAACTTCATATTCCATGGCCGGTCTATTTATTGCTTAGGTGAGCTGAGTCATTTCATAATGCCCTCTGCCTATTTCTATAGAATTATAGCCAACATTGATGTTCCATAAATTGTGTTGTGGATTTGATTTACTATTTTTTGATAATGATAATATTTTTATTTAAATTTAAATATAGAATTTCCTCATTTACAATAAAGTATGTCTGACCAGCTTCAATTAATTTGTTTAAAATATATACCTTAAGAAGTGCTTATATCCTAATACTGACTAGCTAAGGTGACACATTCCACAAGCTTCATATTTGCAAATCAAGTCGTTTTCAAGACTTTGGTTGATAATTAATTCCTGTCACTCCCATGATTAGTAACTTGAGGGTTGGCAACATATCAATGGCCATTTATAATAGCCATGTTTTTGCTTAAATCTGAATCTAAGATCTTATCTCACATAACTAAGAAGATGACCAACTGCACCATCATTATTATCAAGTGCCATTTAGTGTAGATTGCTTCAACAAAGATCACCTTATCTGGTTAAAAGAACGACTGCACATTGGAGTTCTTGGTAGAAAAGCACTCGAAGCAAATGCTGCCTGACTTACAATTTTTTGGTGATGTTTCCATGCGCGGTTGTCTTGCAAATGTATCACAGTTTCATATACACTTGGGAATCAGATTATAATGAAGGCACACATTAACTTGTTTTACATCGCCATCGTTGCACAATTGTCATTCCTAGCTTATGATCAGGTCAGATATGTTGCACCGCTTCCGTAAAACAAATGGTCTAGTACTAGACATCAAACCTTATATTAAATAGTGATTATTAATCCTAAATTTCGACATAAAACTCCAATAACATCTCTACTCAAATTTCATTTAGGTATCTCATCTTTTGTTGGGACAGGCCATCATTCAAGGCTTCAGATCATCTGACAATGGTTCTTGATACATAATAGCTAAGTACTACAAACAAAATCCCTAACAAAATGAATATTTAAAGAAAGATGATTGGTATGTGTTCCATCTTGCCGGTTTTCTCTGTCTTTAGGAATCGAACGGTAAGATGTGAAACTCTTTCTAGCATTTTTCCTATTTTGCCTGCTTGATTGAAGAAGCTCAAACTACCCCAGATGGCAGCCTCATCACAAGGTCACCCCCCATAACACTGTAAACAAAGTGAATGATTGAGTCAAATATGAAATATAATATACAATATGTTTTCAATTTAAGTTTCTTAGCACCTTAAGTATTACATGAAAGTATGAAAGGTCAAAGATCAATGATATGCACCATACAATAGAATTTCCAAAACATGAATTATTCAGATTGTGGTGAATGCACCAAGTGGAAAATAGTTCTCACTAAATATCATTGTAGAGCTAGAAGTATCAAATGAAGCCATGTGAATTCAGTTATCTATGGATCGTACCTCTTCACATAGTAGTAACAGAAGTCTGCCAAGATGAAGGTTTGAACAATCTCACCGATAAGGACCATAGGAGGCCACAGACCCCAACCAAGTTGAGTCAACAGACGCCCATGGGTATCCACGACCTACAAAAGGACATCCTGAACTTTAATATAAACTTCCTGGTATGTAGTGCTAAGAAATCTTTATCCCTGCTTTTACCTGAGATATAGATTTTTCTATAGTTCCATGGAATATTCTTTAGTCATAGCATATTCAAAATAAAGACCAACTTAAATCCCTAATGGGATAGTGCAATGCATTTCATCTAGAAGGTCTATTCATATGTTTTAGAAGGCCAGCTTAGCTGGGTAGCAGCTCTAGACTGCGGAAAAGAGGATGCAGGTTAAGTCCTGCAAAACACCATTTGTGAGGTAGGACTCAATCCCGTGTTTGTTTGTGGTAGGGGTGATGCTCTCACCATAAATTTAATTCTTAGGTCTTAATGTATGTTCCTAGAGTCACATCTAGAAATCTCTATAGGTGCCTTATATGTTTAAATCTATTTGTTCAAAAGAAACTGTTACGATAGATCATGTGATATTTTCTTGTAAAAAATCTCTACCATTAATGGTTCTTGTATGAGTTTCTATGAAACTTCCTAAAGTGCAAGCCACCCCTTTCCTAAATTGGTGGTAGCGTTAGTACTGTAGGTGTGATTACAACATGAGAAAAAATGACAGATGGAAGAGAACACTCAAAGAGATACAGTTGTCTTAATATCATGTACCTGTAGTACCCAATGGGCACAACTCAAGAATCGAGCAACACCAAGGGCAAATACATAATGAGCAGTAAAAGACTCAACAATCTGCAAAAACCAACTCAAGTTTAACAGGTGGATGTTTATATACGCTTAAATGATTTGAATAATGAAATACTAGTAATATGAACTGGATATATGCCTGTGTGTTTTGCATAAGACGCAGCTGAGGCAAAACTGATACAGCTTCCAGGTAGGCACAGAAAGCCCACAAGATTCTGTTGACATAGAAGTGTGATGTTGTTGGATGAACAAGAAGTGCTAATACAGCACAAGGTATTACCTGAAAAATTAGATGCTGTAACTATTAGGAAGAAATAAAACTCGTATCTAAATGATAGTCTTATCTTGTGAAAAATGATAAAGCTACTAATATAGTCCACATGATAAATGCAAACATTTCGTATGACTTCTGTGTGGTGATGTATCATCATAAGTTTCAATAGAAAAAATTGGCAAGCGATGAAGCAATATGCCTCATTGATATCGTAATTCTATTATTGGACAAGGAATTGAAAGAAGATGCATGAAAACATAATTTGTTTGGTTATAAGAAATATGGATCATCTATGAAGAAAAAATAACCAGACATCGAATTCATATATAAACCCAACAGAACTAAAATATCGAATTTCTAGACAAAGCAATCACTGCATAAGTGAGGAACTCTTGGAGATCAAAGCACTAAAATAGAAGAAAGAGTAAAACATAAAACTGTGCCCTTTGCATTTTTTACAATATCCCTTCATAAATTAAATGGAAGAACTGTATTGAAATCTTGAATAGGTGAAAATCAACATCATGCATAGAAGAATAAAAGGATTTATATGACCAACCCTACTTAGTGGGATTATGACTTAAATTATTATTGTTGTTATAGTTTATGCATAGAAGAATAAAAGATAGTCGACATTTGTCCATGACAATTTGATATTGATTAAAGAAATAAAAAAGGAATAAAATAAGTTTCATAATCTTACATCATTAACTTAAAGATTGTCATTTCATTCTGAATCCATTAAATGTGGCATTAACTATGTTACTTGAATGGAAAAATACATAACTTGAAGAACACTGGAGTAATGAACATATTAAAATTTAATAAAAAGAATAGCCATGCAGATATTAGATACTATAGTAGCACCAACTAGAACATACCACATAGTACATGGAAAAATTGTCCTTGTCCTCCATGTAAGTTGAACGAAGCTTAACTCGGATCATGTAGATAACCCACAAGGTTGTAGCTAAGGTGGCTGTGTCAAGTATTGTATGTATGTCATACTCCATGACAAAACTGCAGTAAAGTCTAACAGCTAAGAAGATGGCTGTCAACTCCTGAGATTTCAAGGAGAGACCTGCAATGTAATTAAAAATGTTAAAAGTTAAAACATAACAGAAAGTAACGAGCCACGGACTTTGCATTGATCAACCATACTTATTAAGCCAAAAACCTTGTTCGATTCCATTGGGAAAAAGTGAAACAAAGATTCCAGATTACTAATGATAAAATTACGCCTTTGCCATTGTTTTAAAATCTGAACTGACGGATCAAACTAGGCATCAGCTAGATCAACAAAGCCTGCTACAACTGTTTTAACTGTTGAACCACCTAACCTGGTGAACCGGTGGATTCTAACTGAACTAGTTTGCTGAAATATTGTTTTTACCGTTTCAAAATTTTGCCAGAATACGTTATTGTTTTACATATTACTTCAAAATCAGATTCAATAGAATTTGCTATTTAAAAATTTATTTCAACAACCTGCAAAAATAAAAAGGAAAAAACATGGTATTTTACATCAAATGATTCATTTCAAATTTTCAGTCCTTCTTTGTAAGTTGTTACAAATAAAAATTTTGCTGTTTCATTATTTATTGGGAAAAATATCTGAATACATTTATTTGATGTAATTTGGTTTTCATGAAATTTTCATTCTTTTTTTCTATTTTCTTGATTTCACAGAATTTATCTAATTTTCTTATACCGACATAGTATGAAATTATCCGATTTAACTACTTCAATTGACCCAAGTGATGGACTGAACCTGTGAATTTGTACAGCCCTCATTCATCTCAAGGGGAGATTTTCACCAGACAAGCCACCGAACCCAATTTTCAACAAAGAAATTCATCACATTCCCCAGGTTCCGGAACATATTAAAATGAATTGGCTACCCCTATCATCGTATAACTCAAGACCCATATTGGAGGAGAACAAAAATCAAGTATCAACCCATGTAATTAAATAACACAGTTAATGAAATCAGATATTAAGAATAAAATGATGTACAAGATAAAATATATTTCAGATTTACAGACACCCCCCCTTAGAGCAAGCTACACAAGAACAAGCAAACCATAACCGAACCACCCATAGGTTTAAAAAAGAGTAGAGGAATGAAAGAAACGATCTAGCACATTCTTTCCAAAGAAAAAAAAAAAAAAAATTAGTTTATACAAACCATTCCATGAACATTCTATCTAAAATCCAAAAGTAAAATCGGATAGGAAGAAAACACACAAAGTCTATTTTAAAAAAAAATCGGTCCATATCTTATTCGTTTATTACCGGCGCAAGTGTGCTCTTTGATGAGCTTGTAGATGAGAACAGATATGCCGGCAGCGTGGCAAGCCTCGGCGGCAACGAAGAGGTTATCGTGGTTGTGCACGACGAGCCAGAGGAAGACGAGAGACGCCATCCCCGTGACCACTCCCATCGCGGCCTTCACCTTCGGCGGCTGCCGCCGGACCCATCTCCCCACCCCCTGGAACACGCCCTTCTTCCCCCTGGTCGTCCCCATCGGATCGATCTATCTCTCACTCCCTCTCCCCTTCCCACCACCACCACCACCACCAATAGAGAAATCGCAGCAAAATCTGAGCGGAATCTGGCGGATTTAACGGGGACCAGTGGCCGAGTGGAGGTGAGATCTCGTCGTCTCGATCGTCGTGACGTGGGTGGGAGGAAAGTTGACTTTTTTTTTTAATTGAGTTGAAAAGTTTGACCCTTCCTTTGTCTTCTTTACCCTGTGGGCCTATGGATTGGGCCTTGCCCGACCCTGCCATTGGATTGGGCCCAGTAAACGCATCATTGAACCATGATTGACTGATTTAGTCAGTATTTTAATTGTATCATAAGATTTACTTAAATTAAATTCAAACAAAAATATCACCATATCAGTCAAAAAAAGAAGAAGAAGACTATGATTTGGATAAATAGCCAATCGATGAATGATTGAACCGCTCAAACCAGAGGAGATGGGTTTACATTTTAAATAAATTATTAAATCCACGTGAACATCATTCTAGGAAGAAAAAAATAGTTGTCATTTGAAAGGGCAAGTTGCCGTGCTTTGAGGGGAAGTGCATTGCCAGGAAAAAAAAGAAAAAGATGATTGATTCATTGGAGTAGGTGCATGGACCAGCCATGATAATTAATAAAATGAAAGAGCAGACCTCTCATTTTTAATCTTGTAATTATTTCGTCTCATCACATTGTATATATTATATATGTAAAGATTCATGTGGCCTGATGTCATATGATGTAGCTAGATTCTATAGCTTGGATTGGATTGTTATCGTTATTGCAATATAATACATTGTCCTTGACACAAACAAACACCCTGTTGGTGTAGAGTTTTGATTCCAGGCATACACAAGTACGCGCTGTCTGCCCTCTCCATTTTCTGCCAAGAAACTTCTGAAATATTGTGCCAGAAATAAACGGTGTAGTTAACTCTGAAAGAGGAAAGGCGAAGCTGTTGAGTGCAAGGGTGAGCATCCAAACATAACATAACATAACATAACCCAAGTGGGTGAGGGAATTGATCATTGATCAATGGGTGTGGCTTGCAAGAAAGCCACACCACGCATGTAAAATGCCAAATTAACACCTTGCAAGATGTATTCATCCATACATTCACAAACGCATGAGCAGCTGGCAGTAGCTGATGCTGAAGATCGTTGTTCAGATTGAGTAAGATGGGGTTTTTAATGTGAAATAGAGAGCAGCAGCAGCTGCTGCTGACGCTGAAGAGCATGTACAGCTATGCATATGCCATTGGTATATATGCCAGCGGTGTTCAAGTGGATTTGGGACCATCATGCATGCATGGCCTAAACATAACCCTTCTTTCCTCTTTGGAGTGGATGAATACCATGGGCTTCGCTGCTGAAAGTTTGGTTCTGTGGAGGTGAGACTGCTTCAATGATGCCACAACCACTGCTGACACCCTCAATTTAATCAATGCTCCCTCCCTCCCTCCCTCCCTCCCTCTCTCTCTCTCTCTCTCTCTCTCTCTCTCTGTATGATATGTTATTGTGTTTCTTCTACAAGCAGGAGGCTGGGGACCATGTCCACTTACAGTGGTGTGGCTCAAACCCATGCCGAGCTTTACCAGAAATCTTGCCTAACGAAGTCAAAGCCATGTGTTTTTTCTATAACCTACCCAATTACAATTGTTCAATTAGTCCGAGTCGTTAGTATTCATAATCCTTTTTTAAGATACAAATCTTAGAGAAAGACTGCATTTATATCTTGATCACGTAGATCGATATGTTATCTAAACAATCAAACTGATTAGTTCAGAATCTTTTTAGATTCTGGTTTGATTTTACCATCAGTTTTTAAGTCAAGAGAGAAAATATGCATGCAGTATGCACAGAACCGGTTAAAATAATCTAAGAATTCAAAGTATGGTTTAACTAATATGATTCGTTTTATATGATTTTTGTCCACTTGCCGGCGTCAGGGTACAAGAAACAGACTAAAGAACTTGAACCTGTTCATCCAGCTGTCTGCTTGAACATATGAGTGCAGGGCACATTTGAGGGATTTTTTTTTAAAACAAAAAAGAAGAAGAAAAGAGGGCAGAGCACCAGAGGTGGAAAGATTCCATTAAAAAACACAAAAATCGTTCGTTTTAACCCCCTTTATTTTTTTTACATCCATCTTACAGTCTCATCTGTGAAGCCCAATGGACTCGTTCATCTATTTTTCCTCCCTGTTATCTCCACAACTCCGCCACAAAGCTTCACATGCGTGAAATGTAGTTTAACTTAAGGCTAAACAAGCATGTACCATCTTAAAATCAACCAACATTAAGTAAAGTTGCTGCTGCTGCTGTCGACGCTGATAATGATTTTTTCTCCTTATTTTATATTTACATGTATTTTTTCAAAACTAGAAAATAGATCCGATCTGACTGCTATCAAACTGGAAGATGGATGGATGTGACCTTGATTTCTATTGCTGGGTCTGGTGCTGATTTCTGCTGGGGTTTTTTTTTTTTGAATCTTTGATTCTTCTATAGTGTTGTGCTGGGAAACTACTGTTTTCCCTTCCTTCTTTGTTCTTGTGAGGTTTTTAATATTAATCAATGCCATACTCTTTATTTCAGCGCTAATATTAATTCTACGGTATCTAATCATTGCCGACCCAACTCTGTTTTCTCCTTTCCTTTTTACCTCTCCACTCCAGTCGATCTTTTCACCGTACGGCTTCAGACAAAAAACCGCACCGCACGTTTCATGCATACGTCGATGTCACCCCTCTCTCTTCCTTTCCCCTTCCTCCTCCTCCTCCTCCTCCTCCTCCTCCTCCTCTCTGGTCCATTCTCCGGCGATAATTATGAGGCAGAGCATGTGAAAAAGCAAAAGGCCTCGGCCTCCTCTGCTCTGCTCTGCTCCTCCCTCCGTGCTTTTCTTTTCCTTTTTCGCTTTCACTTCCGCAGCAACCACACTTTTTGCTGCACTCGATCCATCCGATCTCGTCGTTTCCATGTTGGGTTCCGCGAAAGCGAGGCTCTCGTGAGCAGCGTTAGATTCCTGGATTCCCCTCGTTGCTTGGGGGGGGGGTGGCGCGAGGAGAACAGAACAGAGCAAGATGAACAGTGATCGAAGGGGCAGGAAAAAAAAGAAAAGCAAAAGTTGTGGCGGAGAAGACGCAAGTGTTGAAAGTCATGGTGAAAAAGAAAGGTCGAGTTTTTCAGTCATTCGCTGAAATAAATATTCTCTCGATGTCCGAGTCCGTTTATTTTCGTACTTTGTCGTAATTTTTTTTCTTCTGTGAATCAAAATGACAATATTTACAAATTTTGACTGACTGTAAACAAAAATCAGAGAAAAAATATTAATAAAACAACAAAAAACACACCTAAACAGGGAGCAAAGTCATCGACTTGTAGTAAAGTATCCGAGAGAGAGAATAACTAAAACAAGGAAGAAGAAGTCAGACAAGTATCGTTGCGTTAATAATGTTACTTTAAATTTAATTGATAAGAAAGTACAGTACATCACTTACTTAAACAACATCTAATCGATAGTACCAAAGAAAGAAGCGTTTTAAAGGATATTAAGTATATACTATCTGTCTAATTTGGAAAGAAAATTAGAACAGAACTTCTTCTTTTTTGCTTTCTTATATTTGCAATATTTACAGTTGTTTTCAAATTTAAGTTTTTACTTTCTTATCTACTTAAAAAACAGAAAAGAAAGATGATAACTCAATTACCAGAATTCATAAAACTTACTTAAAAATCAATTTTTAACGATAATTTTTACATTAATAATAATATCTGCTGGTAGTGATATTTTTTTATATCTATACGTGCACTGTAGTAGTGATAAATTTTTTAAAATTATATCAGTAACATAAATTTAAAATTTCAGATTCACGCCTGGGATTGAATTTATTAAAATGATTTTTAAAATATCGGTTTGTTATACTTAAAAATAATAAAGAACTACGGGCACGAATTTAAGTTTAAAATAATTAAATTTCTTACTTAAAAAAAGACGGTGGTTTGTTCGGTGTCAGGTCGATAAATGTGCGGTGGTAACGAAGAGCAGAGATGGGTGGGAGGTGGGGCCGAGGTGGTGGGCAAACGTCATTATCAGGAATCCAGCGATGCTGATGCCCCAACAGTAATCATGACGTCTCTCATCACCATCTTCATCTTCATCATTCGTAATAATAATAATAATAATAATAATAATAATAGGAATTACCGTGTGTGAATTTTTGATCAACAGCATATATACCAGTTTTCTACGTTGCTGTTCGCTTCTCGTCACCTCTGCAAGTTGCAGGAGCGAGCTCTGCTTGCCGACAACAACCCATTTGCCACCCCGTGCATGGGGTTTTTCTGGCACGCGGCTCCTCAAACACCATGTCGCGTCCTCCATTCCTTGTTGATGTTCTTCCAGTGTGGATCCGAGAAAAGAGAGAGCGGCGGGGTTGACCCGCCGGCCGTGGAGGTCAATCACGGAGCCGTGGTTTTCATCTGTAATTCCCTTTTCTTACTAGATCGACGTACTTGCCGATCGATGGTGGGCTGGGTTTGAAATTAAGAAGAGACCGGCGAAATATCCACAAGTATATATGTGGTGACGATCTTGTTGTTTATGGAGGGGTGGGGAGGT
Organism: Cymodocea nodosa; assembly: GCA_036874045.1. NCBI lineage: Eukaryota > Viridiplantae > Streptophyta > Magnoliopsida > Alismatales > Cymodoceaceae > Cymodocea > Cymodocea nodosa. The sequence continues at coordinate 932,327 of JAZBRI010000008.1, forward strand.
GATCGGGACGGGGGATTGATAGAATAATGAAGGTGGCTTGTTTGTTTATTGTTTTCAGAGATTTGTAGGGACATGGGAGGAGATCAGGGGGGACAGTAAAAAAAAAACAGTGGGGAGGGGGGGAGAAGAAGAAGTGGGACGTTGTTGGGTTGACTGACAATGGTGATTACTCTATATATATATGTGTGTATATGGATGAAATGAAATGAATTAATTAGCAACTACTCACACTTGTGAGATCGAATAAATTTCTTGGTTGCTCGATCTTGATCAGAGAGGATTGGGGATCAGCTGCCATCAGCATTAGATGCTTTGCCTGGCCCGCCTCTGCCAATATCACCTGGTGAGCGACCAAACCACGGCAGTGCAGCAGCCACACTGGTAGCAAGTAATCAACAGCATCAACGGTTGACGCAGCATAATCACAGCTCCCATGCTCCCATTTCACTCAGATAGATATAATATATATATGGCAGGTATATATATACCCATTAATTGCCATTAACAGTTGCCTGCCCGATCAGATTACGCTATTTACAATCTAAGACTTTTTCTTTTTAATATTTTACTGCACTTGTAACCCCACTCTTTTAATCTATAAGTGAAAATATGTAAAATTGTTCTGATACCATGTTTAAAGTTTATCTGGAAAATAATTTGTTGTGACCAGTAGTCATCCAAAAGACTCTTATCTCATGTGTGTGTGGAATATATAAGTGGAAGGAAAAGTAGAATAGACATGAGAGAAGGCATTGTATATGAGTATATGCTTGTGTGTTGTAATGGTTTGGGGCGAAGTTATTGCAAACCTCAGGGTCTCGTAGTTACCCCTCGTTCTCTCCTGTTGTCTCTTCCTCCTCCTCAGGCTTTCTTCCATTTCTCCTTCTCCTTCTCTTCCTTTCTTCCCCACCTCTCCAACAGGTCCCCACAAGGTCTAGTAGGATTTTGTTAGGGTTTCGAGGTTGGTACCTTAATATCATCCTTGTCCATGGCTTTGTTGCCCTATATGTTGCAGAGAGGCAACAGTCAATCCTGAGAAGCCCCATGCACCCAATCTCTCTCTCTTTCTCTCTCCCCAAACGGAAGTAGATAGCAGTCCTTCGAATCCACGTGTTCGTCGTCGTCTGCCTCTGAAACCCTAAAAATCTTGTTGGGTTCCACACACTGGGTACCATTCCGTAAGGTTCCTATGAAATTTCCATGTTCTTGCTGCGTGGAGGAGAGAGTGGTAGAAATCGGGACATGGGTATGTGAAAGAAGTACCAACTGGTGGAGGAAAAGTGAGAGAATCGATTAAACAAGAAAGGTGCGACACATGGATGGTGCAGGTGGGGGGTGTGGAAGAGGCGGAGGAGGAGGGTTACCGTCCAACAGCAGTAGTAGCAATAGCAGCAGGAGCAATTCGGAGCAACACCAGTACCAACAGCACCAGCAGAAACAAATCGGAGGAGGAGAAGGCGGTGGTGGTGGTGGTGGTGGTGGCGGTGGGCCATCTGGGTTGCAGTTGGTCCCATTAGAAAGGAGAGAGACCATGGTCGTCGGAGCTGGCCCATTCATGGGCTCCATGCTCCACGGCCACCACGTTGACGCCTCTTTGGCCATTGCCACCACCAAGCCTGACCCTACCCCACCACGACCCACTTCCGATCCAACCAACAAGAAGCTGGCCGTGACCTCTACGACGACCACCAAGCGCTCCTCCAAGGACCGCCACACGAAGGTCGACGGCCGGGGCAGGCGGATCCGCATGCCGGCGGCGTGCGCCGCCAGGGTCTTCCAGCTCACCCGCGAATTGGGTAACAAGTCCGATGGGGAGACCATCGAGTGGCTTCTGCAGCAGGCGGAGCCGGCAATCATATCCGCAACCGGCACCGGTACCATCCCGGCGAACTTCTCCACCCTCAACGTCTCCATCAGAAGCAGTGGGTCAACTGTGTCGGCACCGCCGTCCAAATCCGCCCCTCACTCGTTCCACAGCGCCCTCGCACTCGCTGCCGCCGCTGCGGCGCAACAGCATCGGCCCCAAGGATACGACATCGACAACAGCCCGGTCGTTTCCGCCACCGGATTCACCCACTCCGCCTTGATGGGTTTCCAGCAACATCACCTCCAACCCCAGCATAATGAAGCCAGGTAAGGCCGCAATTTTTTCTTTCGCTAGTGTTTCCTCTGGAAACCAAGCTCGAAATAGAGAAATACATGTTTAATCGCGAACTAATCGAATCTTACCTTCTTGATCAGAAACGAACACCAGATTGGAGATGGATTGCATGGTGGTGGAGGAGGAGGAGCAACGACAGCCACTGGTGGCGGTGGCGGGATAGCAGGTGGCGAATCATCAACAGATATGTATTTGCAGAAAAGATACAGAGAAGATCTATTTAAAGATGACAATCACAAGCAGCAAGAAGGTGTTGGTGGTGGAGGAGGAGGACCATCTTCGCCTTCTACATCGAGCAAATCCCCAAGGGAACAGAAACGACAGCAAGACCATCCCACTTCGGCAACCTCCGCTACGGGGATGATTAGACCATCCAACGCAATCCCCGCGGCGGCAATGTGGGCGATGCCCAACACTCCCCCTGGCGCATTTTGGATGCTGCCCGTCACCGCTGGATCAAACCCTCCATCCACCGCCACAGCCACGGCGTCGCCAGGACAGTCGGAGCAGCCAATCTGGACTTTTCCCACGTCGGCCGGACAGTACCGAACGCCAATTACAGCAGGCGTGGGGAGCACAATCCAGGCCCCTCTCCATTTCATGCCGAGGATGAATATCCCCGGTGGGCTCGATTTCCAAGGTGGCCGGGCGGTCAGTGCAATGCCGCTCGGATCAATGCTTCTCCAGCAGCCGTCGGCGGGCGCCCATCAACATGGGTTGGGAGTACAGGACAACAATCTCGGCATGTTGGCAGCACTGAACGCGTACAATCGAAGTGCCGCCGCCGGCGATGGTGGTGTGTTGAGCATGAGCTCTGAACAGAATCCAACGGTGCACCACCGGCAACGGCAGCAACAAGGGGCTGAAAGTTGTGGAGAAGATCACCGAACAAATTCTAATTAAGCAGTCATGGATCAATAAAAGAAACCAAAAAGGTCAAGCTTTTCCTGCCCTTTTCTTCTTCACACCTTCTAGCTTCTACTCGATTCTCCACATATAATGACCCTTTTCAATCGACTTTGGAAAGGAAGCAAGGTTTGATTTTGAAGAGGAAGCAGAAGAGAAGGGATGTCAATCTCAAATGGGTGTCTGGTGGTCGCTTGCTTGCTTTTCATGTTTGATTGATTTCTCCTGTTCACATTAATGGTAGGAATTAGAGTTTCTTCTGGGTGCCAGAATTCCTTCCTGAATGACCTTCTCTTCCAACTCCAACATTAGATGATGTGTGGGGGTTCAAGGAAGCCATTGAAGAAGGATGTTTGAGTTGGGAGGGAAGAATCAGATTGTACATGGGATTTGAATATGTAGCATTTCCATTCTTTTCCACCCATTCTCGTTTGTCAGATTTGTTGTCTCAATAAACGCTGATAATTTAATCGGTTAGAAGCAACAAAATTTTTAACTTTTATTGGAATTTAAATTGTCATAAATGTAAAAATCATGATCATTATAAAAAATTTCTTTATCTCTCTCTTTCTCTGAAGTTATGTTTGGACAAGTAAGTTCTCGTTACCAATGACATAAACATAATATAGAAAAAACCCTTTAGAGGAACTTAAATTATAGTAATTATTACAATACCATAAAATTACCGTTCAACAATTTTCTTTAAAAAAGTACTCTCTGAAGTAGGTAAAATACTTACAATAGTAAAGTTCAATCAAACTCCACAGATTTCAATGCTGACTGAAGAGAGAAGGTGTATACAACCCAACCCCAATCCCAACAACCGAAGGAAGTGGAGAACAGGATCTCTCCTGCTTTCAACTTGCATCCACCTCTGGAATATTAAAATCTCAAACACTGCGTCAAAAGATTCAAAGTGAAACTGACAGATCAAGTTGCTCAAAACATGGAGCCTTTAATCAAACAGAAGAACCTGCAGCACAATGAGCTTAGTTATCTAATTTCAATATCCCCCCCAAACCCCCCACCGAAAAAGAAGAAACTTCTCCAAGCTATGTTCTCTTGGGTTTCCACAATGAGCCAGGAATAATCCCTCATCTGAAACCAAAGGTGAGAGGAGTTTAACCCAAATCACTCATTGTCTCTGGGGATCTGTACCACAAAACAAGCCTTCCTACCTTTCCTGTCTTAATTTATTTCATGTCGTTTTCTGCAAATTGCAATCCCTGGGAACATGGGCTTCTCCTGCTGGTGGTGGTGGGATCACAGTTGTGAAAGTCCCATAAAGGATTAGTTTACAGCAAGATATGATATGTGACCAAGAAAGCAGTGATCCCCATCTCATGTTATGGCTCTTTTCCTAATATTTCACCAGATCCCTTTGCTGAGTGGAAAAGGGCATGCATGCCCACAATCTCTTTTGGGTGGAACAGATGTGTGTGATCTTTAGCACTATTGACTTGCCTCATTTTCAAAATTCCCTCATGATTATTCTTCCTTTTTCCAAATCTCTCCAAAACAAATCTCTTCCTCTTCTTTTTCTTTTTGCTTCCTCACAAGCCATATTTCAATCAATCAACTGCTACCATCGTACCTAAAAAGAAACTGGTTATTTGCTTTGATGAGACGTCTTTTAACAGAATAATTTCTACCAACTCTCCCATTCAATAACTTCGCCCATTAATTCAACCCATCATCTGATCCTTGACAACTGGTTGTTTTCTTTTGACAAACGTTTTGAGATGAAAAGGTTTTGACGAAGTCAAACGTTCCTTTTTTACTTGGATTAAACTACATGATCTTTCTCTCTTTTCTTTTTTTTACGGTTGATATAAACCTAAAATATTTCCTCTTGTAATAATAAAATATAAGAACAACTACATTGTACCTAAGATTTATATATATCCTCTTTACAGTGACTAAACAAACTGCATTTAGGCAACCATTCCACCAAATCTTGTATTGATTTTAAACAGTTTTTATCTATCATAAATAAATAAAGTTCAGAGGATGCAGTGGTTTCTAGATTAGGAAGAAGAGAGGTGGATGCTTGCACTCCATCCACAACACCTACCTCTTTTGTCGACAGGCGATGGAGAAGAGTGCCGATGGACGATCCTCTACGATTGCTTGGCCCAAAATCGCACGGTACCCTCGTCCTTGCCCTAGGGCTCGGGGATTGGGTCCGTACGCAATGACGCACCCGTGGGAGAGACGTCAGGTGGAGGTCCCCGGCCTAGGGCTGGTGCACGGCCACGGCCGTCACTCCACTACACTACCATGTCAACGTTAGCGTCCTGGCGACCACGGCAGCAGCAAGGAAAGATTCCTTGACCACTGCTGCCTTCACTTATGGTTGTGTGGTATGGTCCCTGCTCTGCGCCTTGTCTGCTCTCTTGTGAGTGTTTTAGTGTACCTCGATTTGTGATCGGAATCCTGATTCTTCCTTCTTTTTTTTTTTTTTTAACCAATCATAATATTCCTAGTATTTATTGTTTAGTGTACTAGTGGAACTTCAACTTATATATATGGCTGCGTCCATGGTATCAAAAACTCAAATGATCCTTGAACCATCTCTAACTCAGTTGGGAATATTAAGCATCAGCCATCTGTTCATCTCAACAACCTCAGCAGATTATTTGAATGTTGCAGGCCCATAAGCAAATGATTCCAGGCATTGAGTTGGGAGGAGAGGAAAAAATCCTCAAAATCAACCATACAACTTGCGCTGGAACCCACAAAAAACAGCAAACTATTGCATTATTTGGTGTGATAATACAAGTCAAATGCTCAACACCTAATGGGTTCAATGGACAAAGATGTTGATGGCCAGGAGGGTTTCCATGGGAAGGAAGGCAAACGTGGTTGCTCTTCTCAGCATGTTCAACCACCAGAAGTGAGTGGTCATCTCTACTTGTGCCTCAGAGTGGGAAGGAGCTCAAGGAAGCTAAAGGGAAGAAAATACAGGGTAAACATTACTCACAAGTTGCAATTAATTAATTTTTTTTTGAAAATTACAACTAATTAATTTAAAATAGGTGAAGCAACAAATAAGAATGAAGGATAAATTTTCAATGATGTAAAACTGATTTTAAATGCAAGACAAGACAGGCACTAGAAATGAGGTGTGGTCTCATACAATATGACAGGGAAGAAACTGTTCTGTACTGAAAAGGTATGGGCTAGACATACAGGCAACAAAAGCTGCTTTATTCTTGTTTATGCCATGAGATAATCATTTTCAAATTATTTTCCTCCATTGAATAAAAAAAAGTGTTATCGTCCTTCCTGTGAGGGAACTGAACTTACTGAACTCTTTTGTATTCCATTATTGGTATGCTCAAGCTAATAAATTGTGTTAACCAGACTGGCAGAGCTTTATATGCAAATGTTGAGACATTTGTATGACTTGGGATTGATATGATCTAAGTCCTTCAAAAAGAACACAGATCTGTCTCAAGGGAAGTAAGAAGACAGATTAGCTAATGTAAATCCAAATATACAATAATACACCATTTATATGAAAATGCAGCAGTTTTATGGACTAATAAAACAACAATTTCAACACCTTTCAGAAAATTTTGAGACCAAGACCGACCATATAACAACCATTTAACTTCAATATAGATGTTTGTATATCAGCAACCATCAGACACTTCTAGCTTTAACATAAACTTCCATGTAAATATTTCAAAAGGTACAAACTATGCTTTGTTACATTGTCTACCATACTGCTATTATTTCAAACGAAACAAAACAGTGCCACTTACCCAGGCAAGCAAAATTTGTTTCATTTTCTTTAGCCATGTTGGATTTGAGTTCAAACAAAAATAACAGAGTTTGGAAAAGAAAAGTATAATTTAAAAAGCCAAAAGAAAAAAAAAACTTAGTCAGCATCAATAAATCAAACTTAAGTTTTAAAGAAACAAGATTTACAATATTATTAAATATTGAAGATATATTCAAAATAAAATGGCCAAAAGTCAGATTATTCCTATTGGCCCAATAAATCAAAAAAAAGGTAACGATAATGACTGCCAAGTAGAAAAAGGAAGGAAAAAATTAAGTTTAATTGAAGGGAAGAAAAAAAAAAAATCGGGAAGATCACATGAATTCTTAATTAAAAAAGTTCACAGGATAATATCACATCTCTCCATCTGGGCCGTCCACATAATCGGCATCCCTCCAACGGTTCAGATCCACGACTACCCTCTTCACAAATCACTCACCTCCTCCGCCTTCCTCCTCCCCCGCGATGGCCATCACCGCCACCTCCGCCTCTGCCGCCCAATTCGACCTTCTCCCGATCGAAATCCGCGAGAGGATCCTCTCCCTTCTTCCAGTCACCACCCTCGCCATCGCCACCTCCGTTTCCAAACCATGGCGCTCCCTCATCCACTCTCCCACCTTCCTTTACCTCTATACCATCGTCTCCCCGCCCGACCTCTACTTTCTCCTCTTCTCACTTTCGTCGTCATCGTCCTCTAACGATTCCCCGACTAACGCCATCGTCGCCGCCTATCGCCCCCTCGAAGACCGCTGGTTCTCGCTCCGGCTCCCCGTCTTCTCCTGTCCCACGTCCTGCTGCGGCCTCCGTCGCATCCACGCCTCCAGCAGGTCCCACCTCCTCGCCGAACGAAGAAACGGATCGATGGTGGTGTTCAATCCCTTCACTGGCCAGGTCAGGAACGTCGCCCCCATGATCTCCGTTTACCCCATGCCGTATGTGCTGGGTTTGTTCGACGAGGAGGAGGAAAAAGGGCGTTGGAAGTACAAGATGGTCGCGGTTTCGACCATCGACAGTGTGCACTCCCAGGTGTACGATTCGGAGTCCGGGAACTGGGTCATGAAGGGGGAGTTACCCCGGCAATTCGCGATATTGGGTAACTCAATTTGTTTGGGTGAGGTTGTTTACTGTTTGAGTAGGGCACCTGATTGCCTTCTGAGCTTTGATACAAAAAGTGGAGAATGGAGGTTCATTGACATTGAGATGCCGAGTTTGGTCTGTTCGCATGTTCTGGAGTTCAGGGGCATGGTTTATCTGGTGGGTGGTGTGGAAGAGCTGGGGGATGTGTGCAGGATTGGGATATGGGAGCTTGATTGGAGAGAGAGGAGGTGGAAAGACGTTGGCTTTATGCCCGACGGGTTGTTCAGGAGGTTTTCTGGGTTTGAGTTGAACCACTTCGAGACAGTGGACAGGAGGGGTGTGATTTGTTTCTGCAACACGGCAACGTATAGCCTATCATTCTGCGATCTGTTAGGGATGAGGTGGTGGAGACCTGCAGCTTGCCCTTTTCCGGTGTCTAGGCACAAGAAATCATGGCTTGGGCATGCCTTGCAGCCTTGCATTGAAGCCATCTTGCCCACTCGTTGAATATCAAGTTCTTAATGTTTCGATTGGCCTTTGGCCTGCATAAAAACATCAACTGTGATAGTTCGTGAATTGATTGTCATGTCAATCAAATTCCTTGTTTGAAGAGTAGATGAAAATTCACAAGTAGATCATGCTTTGATGCTGTGTGGTCTTTCTGGCAACGGAGGCTCCAAATGTTGTCATCTTGCCTGATGGGACTTGAAGTGTGCTTTAGAAGCCTAACCAGTGCACTTCATCAGCATGAATGAGCGTTGATGGCTGAATCTTATAAAACTTCCAGACTTGCTGGAACTTTGGTATCTGCTTACAAATGTTTTTGTTGTCGACAGTATTGGGTTTAAGCCAATTATATTGTCTGATTAAGATGATTGTTACCTGGAGCAGAGAAATGCAGCAAAATTGTAAGTTCATGACTCCTTGTTTTTGAACTAAAACATTGTTATCTTTTTGCACATGATAAATGCTAAGAATTCCGAGATAAGCTTTTGTGGTTTTTAAGATGGCTTCATGTTGTATTAACAATCTCAATCAGCTTTGTAACATAAAAGCTATTTCACCTTGCCAGCAATATTTTTTCCGTCCATCTTAAAGATATGCTTAGACTTAGAATAATTATGTTGAAATGTGGACTTTCGATTTAAAATTAGTTGATTATCAACGGGGAGATCTCTTAATATATGCAAGTTATGTCTTCACCTTTTTCTAATATCATACTATTTTAACATTCCATTTCAGTTGTAGTCTTTTTAAGATTACAAAAGTCTAGTTATTTTTGCATCAGTCTATGTTTTGGAACGTGAACCCAATAGATCATTTTTGACTAGGCATGCAGCTTAAAATTAATTGATGATGAGTGAATAAGTCTTTCCTTTTATGCACAAGAATTGTCTTTGCTTTTTTCTATTGTAAGCATGCAGCTTAAAATTAACTGGTGATGAGTGAATAAGTCTTTCCTTTTATGCACAATAATTGTCTTTGCTTTTTTCTATTGTAAAACTATTCCAACATCTTCTATCTCTTGGCTTGTCACTAATAATTGGAAATAAAGGAATTCCGCATGTCTTGTATTTTCCTAAACTGTGTTGCCTTTGCCTGGAGAAAATTAAGTTGCCTTTTATAAGATACATGAAGAGCTCTCTAAATTTTGATATGGAATGGCTCAAAATTTTTGCAAAGTATCTCGACGAGTAGGTAAATGTCAAAAAGGGTTGTTTGATTTCCTGTTTCAATCAATGGATTGCTGTGTTTTTGTCAGATCATAATAGTTTGACAATTATTGAGATGTTTAACTGTATTAAAAACTCCACTTGAAACTGCTTCCTGTACCATGTAGATATCACTCTTTACACTATTATAGTTTAATGTTATTATTTATAATGCAAAAATTCTTTTTAATTCACACTGGTCACTGGTAGTTACCCCTTATTGAATAATTGTCGCGCGATTCTTTACATTAATAGATTTTGTAAACTTTAAAGATAAGCATCTTCAGAACATGCATGCTGATTTTACAATATGTATGAATGGCCTGGTAACATGAAGTCGAAAAAGAATCTTACCATTGGTAGAATTGTTGACATTTCTTTGAAAAGGGTTTTTTAACATATCACCCAGAATCATTTGATTGTTTCGGTAGAGGTTTCATAGAAGTTGGCATTTGAGCATGCGAGTTTATTTTCTCATGGTATCTGTTGTTGATAGTTAGCAGTGGTTCCAACAATTATCAGTAATTATTCACAATATTAATAATAGCTGCCTTTGCAATTCATTAATCATTACTATGAATTATGAATAATTATTCTCCATTTTGTGTAAGATTATTGCATGCTTAAGATATATGTGGGTCCTCCCTTACAGATACCATTTTAGTGCTGGTCTTTACCATATACCTGCCAACAGCTCTGGTTTTCGTCAAACTTGGAGGGACAGAAGCCAATGTGAAGAAGTACCAAGGACAACAAGAGTGCAATGCTAACTGCTACTGTGAATTGGAGCTTTTGGGAAACAATCTAATACATGGTGGATTTCTCCCACCACCACTTTGGTATACGCCCAATATATTGCGCATTGGAGCAAAAAGCTGCCATCGTTACTAGGGTAATATAATCTGAAACGATCTGGAAACTACATGCAGTGCATTGCATTCAAAAAACCGAACTTCATTTTTATTAAGTAATTGTTGCAGTAATTATTAATTTTTTTAAAAGTTTTTTTTTTCATTTTACAATATTAATTGCAACATTTGATACAACTACATGGATGATTATGAAAGAAAACACCGTCTACCATTCGATCCACAAATCTCAAGTCATTCCACCAACATTCACTGGTGTAGATGCTCTGAACTGTTGATTTGACTAAGAACAGTCAAGTTCTTCTTGATTTCTTCCGCACTATGCATTGATCTTTGTTTCCTGCTGGTGAATGGATGGTAACGACTGTATCCGCCAAAATTTTGATTAAAAGTGCTTTTGGTCATCTAATTGAGTTGGAATCAGGTAAAAACATTATTAATATATTATTAACATAAAAATATTTTTACCATCTTGGTAGATGGTAAACTTTACTAAAATAAATTAGGGAAAATGTGTTTTTGGTCATCTACTGTAAGTTAATAATATCAAGTTCAAGCTTAATTAGAAGTATTATCATTATTAAAAAATTAAGAAGAAGGGTGGAGAGTGACTGATGTATGTATTCCGTGGAAAGCAACGTAACTTCTTTAAAATCGTCAAGCGGGAAATTCCACTTAATCAATTAGACAGGTCAACTAGATTGACTTTAATCATGTTGTTAACTAATATGATATGATTTTTCAAGTCATATTAAACGAATGAAATTAAATCAATATATTCTTCACAAAAATGGTACATTGAAAAAGCTTATTTATATTGATTTTAATATACTAAATTACAAAATTGATATATTAAATCTATAAAATATAAAAGTTTGTATTAAATTAAATATACCATTTTAAAAAATAGCATGTCAATTTATGAGTTCGACATATCAATTTTACAATTCAAGGGGTTGAAAAATACAATCTACCATAATCGAATATTATGACCATGGGCAATATCTTGATTGTTTCTTTCCTCCATGACATGACTTTGGTGGTATGATTTTGATCAAACACGATATTAATTATGTTATATTAGTAGGACACTGACGTAGCTAACATTTTTATAATCAATAACATCAACATTTGAGCTCTACGAAAAGTACTTAACCACACATATTTGGTCAATTCAATTCAACTTAGAGTTGGTTTGAGTAATCAAATAATCTCGTAATATTATCTCGCATGATCAAAATCCAAACGATGCCTCAAATCGATTGTGCAAATAAAATCATAATCTTTATCTCTCACGGTCAGATCCAAATATAACAACATCCCTTAGACACGCAAATCTGAATGCACATGTCATTAGCAAATATAATTGACTCAATAACAAAACAATAATTTAAAATTTAATTATAAAAAATTAAATATTTAAAAACATCATTTGACTAATTAAATACAAGTTTCCAATCAACTAAAGTATAAAAACTCAAAAATCCAAACAAACGTCAAAATTAGGGCCTTCCCACTTTCTCATTATCAGTGGTAAAAATGTAAATAAAAAATTTGACCGTAAGATTTAACCCAAAAAAAAAAACGATTTAGATATTTTAATTTAAAATTTATTAATAATAAAAATTTTATATGTAAAGTGTTGATAAATTTTGAATTAAAAAAAAAAAAAAAAACTGTTTTTGATTTAGGCGGTTAAAATCAAATGTAAAATGAAAAACTCTGGAATGTCCAAGCGACCACTTCACGCACATGGTCGTTGTCGTGCCGAGCAAAAACGGGAAGGCAAAGGAAGATAAGACGAAGAAGAAGAGACCACAGGAGGAAAAAAGGGAGAGATTCGATTTTTACCGACGGGTGGTTGCGATGGACGCCGGCGGGCTCGCATTGCGCGCAAGGCAGGTGGGGACCCTGTGGCTCGCCGGCTTCAAGGAGGCGTGTTGTCTTCACAGAGTCGTCCTCTTCTGCCGCATGTACCATCGTCTTATACCTTCCCCATCTTCTCCATTCCGTTGCTTTGTTTAATGTAAAATTGGTGAGTTTGCTGTTTTTTTTCTTTCCTTCCAGGTCGAGGTTTTTAGCCATCAGGACGGGGCAGTGCTTCCTACTGAACGGGCTGATTTTCCTTGGCAGGTCAGAATCGGGAAAACTTTGCTGAAATTTGTGGGGTTTTAGCAGGATTACGACTTTTTTTCTGTTTCGTTTTGTAGTTTGTTTGTTTTGAATTCTCTGGTTGCTCCCACGTTGTTGTGGATATTGCCTGATCGATGCGAAGAAGCCGGCTCAGGGGTGATGTGTGATCATGATAGCGTTCTACGGATGTATTCCTTCTTGCGCGGATGCCTAATGGGGTTTTTCGATGTATGGTACACTTCAACCTTTTCCGTTAGTAATGCGATCCTCAGTGGTTTTCTAGTAGCGTAATTTCTGAGTTTGACTTTATTGGTGTGCTAATTTGGAGCACCCTTATATTGGTAATGGAGGCATGCTGCTACAAGGACCTTGCGCACAACGTGCCCTGTCGCGAGTTTGCAGTTATTCTTTACATTTTGCGTGAGGCTTGTCTGATTTTCACTTGATGCTGATGGTTGCAGATTTTCTGGTTCTATCCACTTTACGTTTTCAGCTTCATTCTCAGCAGTATGTGGTGAGTTTTCTACGTGGAAGTACAATTTCCTTTTTGTCAGGTTTATATTTCCTTTTATTTTTTATTTCCATGTATCTTGGTCATTTCTCCTATATCTTTATCTGAAATTTGAGACATGGACAAATAGGAATAAAGCCATTTTATGATTATCAGATATATAGAGTTAAATAGCTTTGTGAACTTGGAGAAATGAATTTTTTGCCTTGTGTCACAAGTGAGAAGTGGGTGTGAAATAAAATAACGAAACATAATTGCTGCAATATTTGATGGAAAAAGACACTCCCTGAAATCTATGCAATAAGAGTTCATATATAAACATTTTTCTCTGTGCTATGCAGAAGCCTAGTCTTTTTTATATAAGTGCTAAAGTTATGTATTGGCAATGGTAATAGCTTCTCATTGAAAATCATGTAATGTGTCTCTCACGTAACCTCTATTTATAGTGAGTAAGCAACAATCTTCCACCTTTACTTATTATCATATGATATTAGAGCCTAAGTGTTTTAGAGAGAAAAAGAAGAGAGAAAAAGAGAAGAGAGAAACCATATTTGTTGTCGCCACCTTATTGTGGCAGCGACAGTGGACCCAAGTCACCTTGTTTCCCATGTTTGTTGTTCTTCTTCTCTATTCCCAAAATCCTAGGTCCTTTTTCTACATTCTTTGGCAAGGAATTTGACCATGGCTCTCCTTGGTGTTGCCATCTGCTGACAGTTTTTATTCTTCCAAGCCCACCCATCAACACAATGCTTGTACTCACCATTGTGTAATCTTTTAACATCGTTGTTGTCCTTTCCACGACCTCCTACTGCCACCATTGTCCTTGCTGTAGTCTCCTAGTGCTGCCATCTTTTGTTGTGACTTCCCTTAGTGCCATCATCATCACTTCCCTCATGTCAACTCTTTTGTCACTGCCCCCTCTTCTCACTCTTGCCTCTTTCAATCTCACATCTTGCACCCTTTGTCGAGGGTTGGGCCTATATGAAAGGAAAGATGAAGTGGAAAAGGGGTTACCAGTCACGTGTATTATTTACACAGAGAGAGAGGCAAGGTTTCATAGGGAAGAAGAGAAAGATTGGATGATTATGCATGTGTTGTGGGGTTGTGCATGTGTGTGTTTGGTGTAAAAAAATTAAGAGTAAAAGAAAAGAAAGTTGATTGATCCAATGGAGGAAAGAAAAAAATGTCATGTGGATGAAGAAAAGTTAAAAAAGGAAAAAATATAATAAAGGATGTGTAGTGTGGAAGAAGTTAAAAAAAAAGGAAGGCCACTTTTTTAAAAAAAGGAACATGACAGAAAAGTGAATTGTTGATGTTTTGTAGAAAAATGCTTATATTTGTATGTGCGGGTATTAATATCTCTGTAATTTGTAATTTTTAGTGTGTAATGGTTAAATAGTTGTCATAATGTATTGAACAGCATTTGCCCCTATTTATTGTGTAGCCAATGAGATTCACCATTGTTTGTATGTACGGTCAACATGATTAGTTGTTATCTATATTTGTTTGTTGTTGCCTGTATGTTATGTTATTTCTACTGTAGTGATTTATATGTTTCCTGTATGTCTTGTGCCTACTGTAGCCGTACTTCCTTTTTTAGTTATCTATTTATTTCTATATATTACAAGTTAGATGTTCCATCTTGAGAGAAAATATTAGAGTAATGTATTGACAATAGGTAATGGTCTCACATTGAAAATTATGCAATGTGTCCATCATGCAACAACTATTTAAAGAGGTCTAATAATAATTAGTGAACAACAGTCTTCCACCTTTCTTTGTTTTCACATAAAAAATGCAAGTAGCATGCATGAAAGTACCACCAATATGGATTCTAGGGGGGACTTTGTCAAATGGGGAGTATTTTTCGTGATTCATGCCTTTCAGGCCAAAATGGAGCTGCCTCTCTATAACGCCAAGGCTTTGCTTCTATTTTTTTTTTAACTTTTTGTTTAAATTCAATGTATAAGAATCTCACTAATGTGGGGAGTGGGGAATGTCCAATACTATGGAACCTTACCTCTATCAATGGAGAGGTTATTTCATCTTTTTTCCTGCTTTTGGTATTCTAAAAATAATAAAACAATAACAACAACAATAATAATCAATGCCTTAATCATACTATGTGGGGTTGACCCCTAAATCTTTTCCTATCCATCACTAAATCTTTCATATAAGTTTATCATTTTAAATCAGTTTTTCCTTGTTTCTATCTAAGTAACCAGTAACTTAAACATAATATTTCTTGAAAATGATAAACTTCTCTAACCCTGATTGGATTAAGAATCCTTCTTTTCTATTTGTCTCTCCTCATTTGTACTTTTGGTTATATTCTTAATAGGTATAATGACATTGCTAAAAGTGCTTTTGCTGCCTTGGGTACTCGATCATCTGCAAAAATGGAGTCGCATGGTAAAATAGAGTTGTCCAACACTCAGGAGGTTGACCGCCTGGAAAGACCACCTGGTTTTGAGGGGTGAGTCCATTGCTAACTTCTACTGTCATTTTCTAGAAAATAGCTACAATTCTGTTTATCTTTTTCTAGCTTTTGAAAAGGAAACATGTGATTGATATGTGTAGCTTATCCATGACTCATGTCGCACAACATATTTTTCTGAAGGGTCATACTTGGAATTGGAGAGCAAGTCTATTCGATCCTTTTACTGAGTTTTTTCTTCATTGAGGTTTTATGATACTTGTCTACCATTCATTATTCTTATCAAAGTTATAGTGATTTTTCATTCTGGATAAATTCTGTATAAAATTTTCCTTCAGGTTCTTGCAACAGGATACATACCTTTCATTGGGAAAGCAGTGAATTTCCTCCTCCTTTCTTGGATGTACTCATACTACTGTTTTGAGTATGTATCTGGCTATCGGACTTTGTTGGCATCATGATTTTAAAAACAACACTCTCATTGTTTTTATGCTCTAGGTATAAATGGAATTACTTAGAGCTGAGCTTAGACAAAAGAATAAAGTTCTTTGAATCAAACTGGCCTTTTTTTTCTGGATTTGGTAAGTATTCTTGATAACATTTGTTAATTTTTTATTTTTTACTGCTCTCCACAAGTGTTTTGTACATATGATTCATCTTGATTGTCCAAATGTAATCTCTCAATGCACTGCAAATGTCATTCCACCTATTTTGTGATTTTCAAAGGTTCTGTAGATCCTAGGAACGAACTCCCTACTCATGGAGGTAAAGCTGCATAAAATTGGACCCTCTCTATATTCTGTTACTTTTCTCACATTTCCTTTTATTAATAGTTTCTTTTATCTTCAAATTGTTAATTCTTCTAAAATAACTATAATTTATATATTTTATACTTCTACCCAAATTTTGTATGTAAGAGTTTATTATAATGGATTCATCAGAAAAGTTTACTAAAATATATACATCGTTTATCTTTTGTTTCATTTTCTTTTACTAAAATACTTCCATATTCATCCTTAATACACTTACCTGAATAACATAAATTTTTTAAAATATTACTTGAAAAATGTGCAATATTACTAAGTTTACAATCATCTTTCCCCACTCAAAAACCTGTTGATATGTTCTTTTTCTAAGCTTGGTGCACGGACGTATCTTGGATAAATGTATCCAATGTTTCCTGCAAAATATTGAAATAAAATGATCCAATTGCACCTGTATTTTTTTGCTCACACTCCTAAGTTATAACATTATTTATTGGGCTGAATTGTTTTGCACTTTTGAATTTTTTTTCCAGTCATTTATTGTCATTTTTTTTCCGGTATATCTTTTCTTCTGTGCTTATTGATGTAATATTGTTTGCTATATTTAATTTGCAATAATTATGAATTTTAAATAACTTCATCTTTTTTACCCTTCAGGAAGTCCTTGTGTTCTTGCAATTTTCTTTTTCTCTCCACTTGTAAGTTATGGGGTCATGGCTGTGCTATATCCACTGGTATGTTCATATAAATGTTTTTTTATTGGTTGACGTCCTTATAATTTTTAATATGCTCAATCTACACAAAGCCATTAAGCTTGGGTATGAATTTCCTTGTCATCAATCACCTTATTTAACATGTGAATGAATAATCATTTTGTTCCAAAGTTTGACACCTAATTGGTTCGATATTTTGTTCATCAAGGTCAAACAATTTGCAAAATTTAACAAATACACTGCTCCCCACATAGCAAACCATTTGATAATAGGAGGTCAAACTCCAGAATGGATGTGGGTATTGTTTTTCTTTTGGGCCGGATTACCTTTTTACATCGTGCCCTCCTCCAGTTATCCCACAAGAAAAGCAAGTAACGAACAAAAAGCATTCACTCTCTCCATATGAGCGAGCATAAGACAAGTGCCTTCTTTAACTGTGTTCATGTATTTAGACTTTAGTAGTTGATCATTTTTTTTGAGTTGATAGCACAGGTCATAAGGATTGATCAAGTCACCACCCCCTCAGAGATTTCAAAAATGGAATACTTGCATATCACGGATAGTTTTTTTCTTGATTCACTTGATAATTTGGTGCCAATTATATAATATACTACTGCAGTTTGTCTTGACAGCGATAGGAACACATGTAGAAGAAGTCATAAGCTTGCAAAGAAGATCCTGGAGTGGAATGGGACCTGGGAAGCTTCCCATATTTTTTGCTGCAGATGCTATGTCGTGAGATTATCACCCCATAATCCAGATTGTTAACTCTAATTTTACGAATTGTGTCTGACTATTGTAACCCCTGTGTTAATTCTTCAGGATGAAGGTGTTGCAGTTGCTGCCCAAAGACCTCCACAAGGATAAGCGACCAAGCAAAATGTTTCTTCAGTCATGATGACAACATCGAGAAAGTCAAATTTACAACAAGAAGTGAATCTTGATGTGCAAGTGAAGGGATATGGATGACACTTCCATGTGAAAGGATTGTGCGAATCTTGAACCAAAAACGGACCCATTATACGCTACCTCAGGTCTCCGCCAACAGAAGTTGGTGCCATCCAAAATATACCGAGACCCAGTTGTACATATTGCATATATATTATGTAGAAGATGAAATTAGTCGTATCATTCACCTCCTGTCCCACGTTATTTCTTTGAATTTTTTTCATTGTCGGCTCCCTTGAGTATATTCACCACATGATATTCCTTGACATTGTAAAATGGGGTGTCAAGATGCTGGTGTGCTACTTTTGGTAGGAGCTTTTTATTAAAAAAATTCCTCTTCTCTTTCAACTGGGAGGCATTCTTCAGTTAATGTTCCCATGAGACGAAGAAATATAAATTAGCCTCTTCGTTATGCAAACAGACGCATATTACAGCCCTGTCCGATTGCTTACATGTTTACGCAAAGTGAGATTATTTTTTATTAGCTCATATGATAAAAGGTAAATACTTAAAGAAAAGGACTCACCTTACGTGATAGAATTATCATGTGAAGTCAACATGTCACAGGTAATCTAGAATTATCCATGTTGCTTGAAAAAATTTCTTGTTTATTTTTATATAATACCATGCACATGACACTTTTAGTTTATTATTCATCCATTGTTTTTGAAAGTTGATCTAATGTAGGCGCTAATGGCTTGTCGGTGCCTTGGTATAACTGTATCTTATGTTTTACGTGTGAGATGCATGCGATGCCCATGATTCATAAATGTTAGAAATTAAATTTCAGTCATTCATATAACGCCCATTTGCATTTTCTTGTTATTCAAACAGGCAAGAGGTGCATGTGTGGGGAAACATCGAGAAAGGCCGCCCATTCGTATTCAGATTTCCATTGATTGAAAAGTTCTCCTTCTTTTAGTATTTTAGGCATTTTCCTTCGTTATTTTAATTTTTTTTAAAACTAACAACGGAAAAAAGATAACGCTGTTCATGGGTCCGAGCCATTAAAGGTCCAGATTATCTTGGATAATTCACGCAGAACTATTAATTAAATTGTTTATATAAAAACATTTAGTATACATTGAAGCTTGCAGGTTTAAGTCCAAACTAATTAATTTTGAGTAAGAATTCCATTTACATGTTAATCATTTTTTATTTTAAAATTTATCAATTTCAGATTATTTCATCACTTTTCTTTGTAATTTTTTTAGAACCTCTTTCTCTATCAAGTAAACGTATATGACATTAATGTAAACATCTTACTTAAAATCAATTAAGTGGAGTTCATCCATATATTAATCATTTCGTTTTAAAATTTATCAACATAAGACCATTCCATCTGGATTTGCAAAATCTTCATTATGTTATTCTACTTATGAAGTTGAACCAAGCAAATGAGAGCTATTTCAGCTCAAACAACTTGACCAGCCTGAGATCATGTATAAAATTTTCAATAATAAGGTTACCTGCAACTTGCAGGAACAGAGCTTAGACCAGAATGACACATACCATTTCATGTTTGCCAAAGAACTGGAATAAGCCAGATAGTGCATATGAATTTTCACTGCTTTCTTACACCACACAACTCATGCTTAGTGCAAAATAGATCAACATCTTTAACATTACAAAAAATTGAAATGGGAACGAGAAGTAACATCCTGATTCAGGAACTCATTGAGCAATGACATCGAACGTTTCCTATTTGTGCTTTATCAGTGCCTGAAAGGAAACTCTGACGCCAATTCTTAAGTTTGAGAGTAAGTACAACTCATTTCTGCTATAAAGGAAACAGAATGGATCGTCCTTTCTGGCCTCTATGCAGCAGGCATTGGATCAGCTGGAGCATTCTCGTAACCAGAAATGCCTATGATCCTTAATCTGGTGTTTGGCTGCAAAAATAATAAATAATAATAATAATAATATCATCAGAGGCTTGTGAGTTGCAAAGGCCAATCCTAGCACAACAGTTAATGTTGTTCCAGTGTGATTTATGATTGGTTCAAATCTTAGGAAACAATCTCTCTATTTACAGGGTTTGACTTTTCATGCTTTTTTTCATAATCATAGGATTGCATAGGCAATCAGTAATGCTGGTAAGAAATTTAGAATGATATTGATGCAGTACCTGACGGTGGCCAATGGTCCTTCTGTAGTTCTTCTTCTTCTTGTACTTGAAAACTATCACCTTAGGATCTAAACCCTGCATGAGAAAATAGATCCCATCTTAAATCAAAGAAATGTAGTTCGCTCTACTGCCATCACAAATTCTCTTCATATGCAGTAAGATGTACCAACCTGTTCTTCAACTACTGCATGAACAACAGCATTGGTGACAATAGGCTGCCCAATGTAAACGTTCTTTTTGGTTCCTACCAACAACACCTTGTTTAAGACAACCTTCAAGAAACGCTTTTTGTTAGTAGATGTCAGGAAAATTCTCCATCTATTTTCAAAGGTAGTATTGATAACATCCTCAAAAGGAGTACGGTCTTCTATAGTTGTATAGTGCTATATGATTGCTTCGATTCTAGAATACATCAAAGAAATGATAAACTTGGCTTCGTGGGCTTATTTCTAATTTCCTTTAATGGTTACTTGTGAGTGGAACTTATGTTTCAAGAACTAATTGAAATCCTAATTTCATTCAATTTACAACAACAATAACAACAGCTTGTGCTATAATCCCATTATATGGGGTTGATCATATAAGTTCTTCTCTTTCATATATTTCTATCTACAATCAGATATTAAGTTAATTTAAATCTTATCTCATAATCCTTAATCAAGTAGTTTTAGATTTTCCTCTATTTCTACTAGGTTCTTTTACACTAATTATTTTTCTTCTCCCGATTGGTGCATCTTTTGGCTTCCTATGGATATAACTAAATCCCTGATCCAATTTTCTCTTATTTTCAATTGGTACAACTCCTACTCTATTCCTAAGAAAATCATTTTTTAACTTATATACATCTAAGCATTTATTTATAGTTTAGCATTCTAAACTATAAAGTATAACGAAGTGAATAACAATTTTATAAAATTTTCCTTTAATTTTAACGATATTCTCCACTTCATCCAGCTTACTTTAATCCTATGCCCATGGTTTGAATCAACTTATTGGACCAATGCACAATAGTCAATTTGCAAGTTCACATATAGCAATCAAAGATGATGAATTATGACACAAGCACAAACCATCTAAACACGGTGGGCAGATATGTTTATTGAATTCCATCCATTGAAAGTAAAAGCCATCATTTCCTTGTAACAGCTTGATGCATAGTCAAATGGATGATAGAAGAGGATCATATGCCATTTACATATATCATACATCATACATGATTTGATTCATTACTCATCAAAGGACAAATAATCAACAAGGATGATATAGAAATTATATCATATCAATGTATGCATATGATTAAGTTCGTAATGTTGAAATGCGGACATCTAACTTAAAAGTAATTGATTATGAGTAGAGAGGTTTAATTATATATTAATTAATATTTTTATGTTAATTTACTAAGGTGAGATTATTCCATCACACTCTCTCTTACTGTAGCCTTTTTTAGATCCAATAAGTATTTTTTTATTGTATAGATGTATAGACCAACTAAGATTTTTTCTACTCTATACCATGTTAAAATGTTGATTCATATACTTAGAGGTCCATTTATATATATAAATTCATATGCAAGAAGTTTATAAACAAAATAAAGTTGGACATGACAAAAGCTTGCAGAAGAATAGCTATTATAATCTCTCAGAGCACAGTTCGTAGGAGAAAGAATACCTTATCATTGGCATTGGCCCCTTTGAGTCTCTGGGTATAGATGAATCGTCCAGGGAAAACAATGTATTGTCGACCCCCAATCTGAGATTAAAATTCAGCACAAAGAAGCAAACACCAGAAATTAGAAAAGCGAAAGGAAGAATCCATTTCCTTCCTTCCGGAAACCCACAAATGCACCACATTAGCCTGTAAAAACCCATGGAAACACAGAGCATGCAATATTCGGACAATAAAATAGCAAAATCAAGTATATCCAAATCATTGATTGCTAAAATTTCGCGAAAAAAGAAGGAAGACATAACATAAGCATCTCCTTTACACATACCATTACAACAGCAAACACCTCCTCACCCTTGGGTGCTTCCTCGGCCACAGCAGAAGCAATCTGTGCCTCGACGGGCTCGGGCTGGGATGCATCCTCCACCTCCAGTGCTTCAGGCGCAGCGGACAAGGCCCGCATCTTGGACCCGGAGGCTTGCGGAGGATATGAAGAAGAAGAAGAAGGGTGTCCACTGCTGCACGAGAGTGAAGGAACTAGGGAGGAGAATGAGACGAGACGGTTTTTGAGGTAGCAAAGGGTTGACTTTCTGGTAGGGGAAGCTATGCAGGTGGAGGGGGAAGGGAACCCACCAAGTGCAGACGCCATTGGAGACCAGCGATCCGTATCTCCCACTCTCTTGTGCGTGTTTAGCGCACCGTGCTTCCACCGGAACACCAGTAGCGGTCTGAGGAGAAGAGAGATTTGTTCCCTATCCGGTTGATGAGTCCAAATTGACCAATTTGCCCCCATTGGGTCTACCCATTTTCCCTCTAATACCGCTTTATAAGGCTCATTTGTACACATTTTTCAGAGAAAATTAGTTATTTTTGCATACGATAGAAAATGATAATTAAGATTTTTATAATAATAAAATTTATTTTTATAAAATAATAAAATATATATTAATAATTTTTCATAAATTTTTATATATTAACTTAAAATAATTATATAAAATACACATATAAAATAACTTTTTCATCAAAAGTAAAATTTATTACAAATATATTTCAATAATTATCTTATATATTCTCTCTCTCACACATGAAATATATAATTTTTTTATGTATGACATCAAATACTCTTTTTCTTTGTTTCATACTTAGTTACCAATACAACTTATATTATATTCTTCGCTATTATTAACAAATCTATCATGTAATACAACATTTTATTCAACTAATTTATTTTTTAGATCTTAAAATAAGTCTTTTTGATTTGCTCTTTTAATGAAATTGTAAACAAGAAATCATACTAAAACAATTTTAACTTATGTTTGAAATGAAAATGGCATGTAATCTCGTAAAATTATAAATCAATACTTGATCACTCTAAATGTGTATTCTATAACATTTCTCAATTGTAAATGTCTGTAATTAAAATTCTTTACTACATTAGTTGAAACTCAATTTTAATCGTATTCTAGTAGATGATATCATACATCCTAAAATGGGGAAATAAATTCTATATGATTTGAGAATCCTATATTTACCAGATGATACTTACCTACAACATATATATATCATTTAACATTTTCTATAATTTAGATTTAATTAAACAAATAATGTGCATGAAAGTAATGACATACCACAAAAAATCACATCTTATAATATCTTTGCATATGTAGCTAATCTTTTCCATCCAACAATTACATATATAATTTTTATGTCAAAATTACAAGTTGCTAATATATTTTACGTTAATTCATCTTTCCTATTCTTGTATCTAGTAGTTTCTTCTCCATAAATTGTGACATTGACATATATACCATTGATAATGCTAATGTAATCTTATACTAAAAACATGTAAAAATTACATTGTTAAGATACATTGAATGAAATATAAAAACATCATAATATAAATCACATTTTACCTTAAAATATGAGTAGACATTTGAATCATTATGAATTTTGCTTGCTATTGCTGATGGTAGTTTTGCTATAAGTGTAGCATGTAATTTGATAATAGCATTGACAACTCTATTAAAATATGTGCTAATGGTCTAAGTAGATCTCCCAAAATGCTTGGTAGTTAACTCATATTGTTGGTTCTAATCAATTGTAACAAGAAAAATTGTCAATTTCTCTTCTATACTTATATTGAAACTATCTTATATAACTCTTTCTCTTCTAAGCAACTCACAAAATTGCCTAAAAATAGTTTGACTCATGCAATATATTTTTCAACAAATATATGATTGGTGAGGTATTGATGAATTTAATAATATCCTGATATATCATTCTACTTCTCTACTATATACTTGTTCAATTGGGAGATTTCTAGCATTTGATTGATGTTATGCAACTAGTCCTAACACTAGTGTGATTGTGGTGCAAACCTTTCTTTGTTGTCTTCACCTCTATAATTATCATTCTTCACTTTCATTGTAGTTCTCCATATACAAAATAACTGCTTGTAAAAGAACAAATATGAAGAATATATTAACAATCAACCATATGCAATTAACAAAGCATAAAAGTAGAGTGCACATTTGATCAATGAAGTCAATAACTCAAATGTAACTAAGTACTAAATAATAATAGCAATGTCCACATACAATTAACAATGAAGTCCAACTAGCAATTATTACATCACTATAAAATGTTCAAACAAGTATAATCCTAACAAATAATAGTCATAGTTCACATTTTTTCAATGTAATATAGTAAACACTCCTTCTGCATTTCATCATTGGGTAACCCTAGAAAGAAAGCCCTTTCGATAGGTTGTTCTAGCAATTCCATTGCTCTCACACATTCTTTTGTTATAAGTTCATCAATTTCTATGACTTTGGCAATAACTTCATCAACTTCTCTCCTCAATTTTGATTTATGGTCTCTATCATCCTGATTAGCAATCCTTAGCAAATAATTACTTAGTCATGCATTGATATAGCGATTAATTCAAATGATTCAGCATGTAATCAGATTCTTTTCCTTGACTTTCTAGTCACGCTGTTACTTGTATTCAAACTTAGCGTAGTATTTTTATTCTCTTACTATCAGGTTATCGGGGAACTTGTATACTGAATGTAGGAAATGTGTTTATAGGTTCTTCAAGAATCATATGCTATGCACCTTGAAAATCTTGAGGAACTTGATTATGTACTCTAGTTGTCATATTTCCATCAAATACTATATACAAATCATTATATATTGTACAAGACTTTCTCTAACGTGCTTTATATTCTGGATAATGTTGAAAGAAATAAAAGTTGAGAAATGAATTATTATATGAAAGATCATGGTGAAAATGAATAACACCAAATAAAATATTTCACCTATACAAATTTATCCCAAATTTCTTTAGGAATGTCAATATAGTTATGAATGTAGTGTTACCTTCATACACTTTGCTTGAAAATCTTTGTATAATTTTTATACAAAGTCTTCCAAGTTTTCATTCTACTTTCAATATGTTTTTTTCTTTATATTGGCCTTAGTCCTATTATTGTACTTAGCAATGACTTTATTCTAGGTATCTGTTTTGATCTTCCCATCATGTTTTTTAGCATTCCTTTCTTTAATTTCTACCACTAAAATACCTAAAAAAATTTCATATTGCTTCATGCTCTAGTTGACATATTTCCATTTTTGTTTCTACATATTCTTTAACTAAAAATTCATGTGCATAAAAAGATTTTATATATACTAATCATTTAAATTCTCGTACAAAATCATAGTATTATCTTATTGAAATGTACGAGCATGAACAAAATAAGTTTAAATCTAATAAAAATTAGTTTAGTCTTGGTTATAATACATTTGAAACTAATATAAATAACATAAGTAGGAGCAAGAATTTTAAAAGTAAGTATGTAGCTAAAGAAAAATCAATAGTACTTACACATAATAAAATTGTAAATGAAAATATAAAATTGTACTTAAATAAAAAGAAGAAAAGTACTATTAATGAACTTGATTCTCAAAAATAATGGGTATCAAGAAATAGTTATTCTTAAACTATTTTGATGATGTTATTTACCTTTTAGATATTATATACTTATCATATATATCTTAGTAATATCTATTTTGCTACTTAAGATATTATGTATTTACTATAAGTAGGTATGCTTTAGTGAAACCTATTGAATATTAATGATATGTTTCATTAAAAGCTATTGATATTATAATAACTTAAGTGTTTTATTTAATTTGATGAGTTTAATGTTTTTATCAATTTTAAATTGAGATACTTATGCTTAAAAAGAAACTCGGAATACTTCTAAAATCTTGATATTTGATTTGTTGATTTTTAAATAAAAAATAAACTAAGTATGATCAAGAATGATTTTAATATAAATGATTAAATTTGTAGAATGATTTATATGTAAATCATATTAAGCAATTAATAAAAAATATGAGTTTATTGATATTAATTCATATTTTCAGTAAATCATAAAGGTAAAAATTATATGATATTTGTGTTTAAATAAATTTGTATTAATGGAACACAAATATACTATACTTAAAAATAAAAAGTATTGATAAAATAGTACTCTTTGAGAGTTTATTGATTAATTTGATTACGAACTTTTTGTACTTTAGCACATATGTATATAAGGATTGTTGACTAAAAAAAACTCTTTAAATTTGACAACCTAATGTCTTAATTAGATATGAGATTGCTGACTTAAAGTTCATTACATAAGTATACTAGAAAGTTTTTGTATGATTTAAGTTTTTCAAATTAACTTTTAGAGTAAAATAAAAATATATATATATTGTTCTAAATATGTATAGTTATTTCATTAAATATACAGATATCTAGAAATCAAATATAATTTTTGTAAATATGAAATAATGATATCTAAATCTAATCTAGTACTTTTAAAAGGCTTTATTTGAAATACATTTCATTATTCTTTATGTTTTAGTCATATCATTTTAAAATATTATTTGATTCATATATAGTCAAATTTAATTCTAAAAATCATCTTTGATAAGCTCAAGAAAATAGATGTTTTGAAAAAATTTATTAATGTATACTTATAATTTAAAACCTATATTATAGAAATATATTTTATATATTTTTAGAGTATATTTGTAGGAGGAGGTATAATATTGTTAAAATTAGATTAAAGTACTTAAGAATATAAATTTAAGTTAATTTGAATTTAGTCTCCTTAAATTCTTGAAGAAATAATTTAAAGATAAACAAACTATTTAGTCATATAGAATTTATATTAAAATAATTTACAGTGTCTTCAAGATAGTTTAAGTATATTAACTAGTCGTTAGGTTATTTAAGTTAATGTGTAAAATAATCTCTAAAAAGAGTTTTACTCGTTAAGTTAATTAATACAATGAGTTATGCTAAATAGATAGGTACCTTGATTGAATAAAGTTTATTTAATATAGATTTTAAAACCCAAACCCAACTAAAAACTCATTTAGTTATAGTTTCAAAAACCCTATTTATGCATTTATTATATGGGAAGTTAGATTATCATGAAGTGTTTTTTGAATTCATTCCTACTCATCGTTTTTGTAAACTACTTGCAATGATGTATTTCAAGCCCTATAAAGGTCGTGGCAAAGGTAGAGGTAGAGGTAGAGGAAGAGACAAAGGCAAACAAATTAATGATGATGAAGTACTACGTTCTTGGTTCAAGAAATTACTTCAGGTAGATAGAAAATTAACAAAAATTTATAGAGAATACTTTTTTAATGATGAAATACTAGATGAAGTTTGATTAGAGTTGAAACATGTAGCTGAAAGTATAGATTTTATGGGTGTTAGAAGTAAGTTTGATAGAGAATATAGGATGAAATGTACTGAAATTATATTTCTAGAAGAATATGCAAAGTATATGGAAAAACAGTAGGTTCTTCAAATAAAGTACCTCAAATTCTTATAAATTGAACTTTCAATAGAAGTTTACTTTTTCTCCTAAATTGATTTATGAAGTATTGGGATTAAAGAATGAAAGAGTTGTTGTGATAAATAGATTTAACATAATTAAACAACTGGAATGAGATATACAATTATTATCTAAGATTCTAGAAGTATATTCGAAAATGAGACTAATGGAAAATCTAAGTGCTGAAACTAGATTCATTATAAATATTTTGCATGCTAATTTATTTCAGAGAGTTGGACATAATCTGGAAGTAAGCAAAAGTTATTTATATGTGACTTATGACATATTTAACAGAATTTAGATAAATTGGTTTGATGTATTTACATATCAACTACAACATATGAGTTTAAAGTTATTTTATGATGATATTGTATATTAAATCATTGCAAGTCAATTGAATTTTTCTGAATGACCATCTAAAATTAAAGACATGAAAGCTTTTAATATTAAAGATTTACAAAAATATCAATAGCAACAACAACAACAACAACACTAATTGCAATAATAACATTCGAGTTTAGATCAAGTACAATAACAACTACAACTACTTCTTGACTTAGATGCAGTGTTAAATAAAATCAGAAATGATATTAGGTACTTAGGAGATAAGATTTGTAGTGCTATAAGAGAAATTATAAGGAGGAGTAGATGATTGAATTGTTAAATATTTGTTTTACTTGAAATTTGAATGCAAATGTAATGTTTGTATTTATTTGTAAATGTTTAGAACATTATGTTGACTATAAATATGCTTAAAGTTAAATTAAAGTTTACAAAAAGTTATGTTATAATTTTTTTTTCATATTTTACTTTGTAATTATCTTTTTGATTAATGATAAAAGGGGGAAGATGATTATGTTTTTAAAGTATTATGAATAATAATTTTTTTAAGGGAAGATGAAATTCTGGTTAAGTTGTTTGTTGAAAAACAAAATATGTAAATTGATTTAATATGTTTTGTTATCATTAAAAGGAGGAGATTGTTGAGAATTATATTTTGATGATGTGCAAAATGTTAAGTAATTATATTTAAATCAATTAATTTTGTTATTTAATAAATTAAATTTAGAACATCTAGTTATACAAAAAAGATTTAAAGTTATATCTTTGTCTATAATGAATTTGAAAATATGCTAAATTACATAATTTGTCATTAAGTTATATTAACTTTTTACACAATTTGTCGTTAAGTTAATGTGGGTTTTATATTATTAAACATGATATGTTTTAAATTTATATATCTATATCATATATAATACACAGAAACAACTCATTAAGTTAATACAATGTTACGTTATAGGTCACATGAGTAACTTGTTGAGTTTGCAACAAAACGTTAAGTTGAATGAAATAACTTGTTAAACTAGCATTTTACATGTGTTGAATTTTAAGTTTATAAATGTTATACTATATCACGTGAGTTGCATATATTTAACTTATTAAGTTAACATAACTGTACGTGTTAAGTTGCATAATTGAATACTAAGGTAACATGTTAGTTAATGTTATAAACTTAAAAAGTTAATTTTTTCTTGTGATAAATATTATTGTTTAAACATTCGATATATGTCACATGTATATTGCATGCTAAACTCGTTGAGTTATTCACGTTAAGTTATAATGTTATTCTATTTTATGCATTTAGTTAGTACTAATATAACGTCTTATTATTACACTTGATGAAAGATTTTGGACAAAAAATTTATTTTTCAAGAATTTTTCAAAAGATCCAAAATCGATGATTCAAGAAAATTCAAGAGGAATGTTTGAAATATAATGTGTGTATTTCAAATTTTGAATTTTAAATTAAAGGTGAAAAGTGGATGTTGATCATTGCTAAACGTAGAAGATTTACATATAATATAAATTGATTATATAAGACATATAATTCTCATTAATCAATACACTTACATCGTTACATATACACAAAAAGGTACACACGTTTACAAAGATACAATTCTCAAAATACAATTCTTGGAAGGAAAAAAAGAATTCAACAACTTTGATAAAAAATAATATTTCAAAAATCTATTACTAAATATTTGTAAAAGAAGAAGAAAAAGAGAGAATTCACAAACAAGAAATATTTTTCAATTTTACATTTTAGTTCTCACTATTTATGTATTAGAGTAAATTGATCTAAGTGATTTTCTTTATTGTAATATATTTTCACTTTGAATCTTAAAGTAGATATGAATTGTAAATTGTAATTGAAACTTTATATATAAAAATTTTGAATAAAACAATTATTATAAATTATTTTAAATTAAAGTTTCAATTATTGTTAAATTTTTGAAATACACGATTCTCCTCTTCTCTTACGTAGCATTCGGTCATCTTCAATAGGAATTGACCATAGATAGAGAAAAATTTATGCATCTCCTGCTATGACATGTTACAATGGCACAAAACTCTTATAACGATGATGATAAAATTTTGTCTCTGTCTTTCTAAAAATGATTTACCTATAATAAAGTATTTTTGTATATATTTTTTTACAAAATTACAAATACCATTATCTAGTGAAAGGCGTGATGCATCATGCATGCACGTGTGAGGTAAATTTTTTTTATAATTTTATTCCTGTTATTTTTAAAATTTTAAATTACATTACAACTTCAAAAAAATCAAACCATTAGGTACATTTAGAAAACGTACTTTGAAATTTTTTTATAAAAAAACTACAATAAAAATGATAATCTTGTGGTTAGGTTTTGCAAGTTTTTCGCCCATCGTCTATAGGTTTTTAATAATAACAACTTTTCAGACGAATGAAAATGGAGAATCACGACAATACAAGAAGAAACAATTTTTTACGGAAAGAAACGGTATGGAACAGTAAATAACCAATAATTACAAGGGCCTGTAAAGCAAGACAAAAAGAAAACCCCCTTTTGACGGGCAACCTCGATCAAATGCCGTACCGTCCAACCTCAGCACCGACGTGGATTCCCGTCACCTCCCTTCGGGCTCGACGGCTGTGTCCACACCCTCGCTCCCCCCGTCGTTAACCGTTCGTTCGGCTACCGTGGCATTCGACAGAAGCACAAATCGTGATACCGAATCTCACGTTCTCACCCCCTCGTCAACTGGTTGTGGAGGGCGGATTCCAGAGCTCGATTTCTCCACAATGTGAACACCAGATCATCCACCGCCATCGTCACAGTCGTCAGATCAGATCCCGGCGGTAGAGCTCCTCCTCACCCCGCCATGAACGGCCACAGTATGGCAGCAGGTGGCGGGAAGCACCAGAACGGGATCGGGAATGGGGTGTGCTCTTCGAAGGGCCTGATCTCGCCGGTGACGTCACCGAGTTTTAGGAGGAAGGGAGGGAAGGTCAGGTATACTGAGAGGTTCGTGTACCTGCTGATAGCGTCGGTGTTTAGGAGGAAGGGGCTCCTCCTTTTCGCGCCGTTACTGTATATATCCGGGATGTTGTTGTACATGGGGTCTTTGAACCTAGATGTGGTGCCGGAGCGGTTGGGGGTTGGCGTGGAGATCTTGAGGAGGGCGCCTCCGGGGTCGGTGTACAGAAGCCCCAAGGTGTTCGAGAGGCTGTGGCCCGACATGCAGGCGGATGGGGGGAATAGCTCGCTTGCGGTATGGATTTCTCAAGGATCTCGGTTCTTTCTAGACATTATGGTTCGGAGCTTTGTTATTTATTTATATGTGTATAATGTGGGTGATTTTTTACGGTACAATTCTCAAAGTGAGAACTGCATAGGTAGTTCGTTTTAGGAATCTGAAGGGAAACGGCATGCTTCTGTCCTCCTGTTTTCTGGAAATAGTATAGTTCGTTTACCTGGGAATTTGAGTGACAGATATGCCTGGGATCTTAGACTTGCATTGTCTGGACCTAGTACCAAAGTGAACTTTCTGGTTGAGCCTGCCGAGATATCGTTTACTTTTATGAGATGTTCTTGATTTTGTAGTGCATGCAGTTCTATCTGCGCCGGCTTCGAATTCGGTGATTCATTCTGTAAGATTGTATTCTTGAATTTTGAGTGCATGATTACGTTAGAGGCCCGGACTTCCAAACAGAGGAAATTCCTTTAGATTGTTAATGTCTAGATTTCCGTATTAAGATTTTGGTTCCATTCAGGATGTTTCTTCTTGGCTAACTCTGCGATCTATGTCAAGCTTGCATGTTTTGATGTTGATAAGTTTGGCGTGAACGCCAAAATCTCTTCCAAGCTTATATTCTGGCACTTAAAAAATAATTTAGTTAATCTCTTTCGTTGTTTAGGTATTCATGTTTCATTTCTTTCCATTTTCAAGCTTTCTTGTGTGATACATCATACATGCATCACCTATCATACTGAAGCTCATTGCTGAAACTGAACAGTTTTTAACAGCCTGGCATCCAAAAGCAGGGCAAACATGGAAATCTTGTGCCCGCAAGAAGGTAACTCAAACAGGTCTGAGTTTCACACTCTGTTACATTTAAACCAATTTCAAGTAGTGAAAATATAGTTGGTAAGACTCACATGATTTATATTCACTCCCTATATCATTTAATTAGTCATTATTGCAGTTAATGCACATTTCATCATATGACATTTTGTCCTTGATTGCCTTTCACATATTGCAACCAAATTCTTATATCATTTAATTTGTTGCACACACACATACAGGATTTGATATGGACCTGCATTTGAAATTGAATAAAAGCAAGTGCAGATTTATGTAACAGCCATGTTTATTCAGCTCCCATATCATGTGTAGGTGGTCATAGAACTCTATCTCTAGTTAACTTTTCTATTTTAAGTCATAGGACCTTGTCCTGCAAACCAAGGAACTCAAAGATAAATTTACTTGTTTCCCTTTTTGTCACTATATTGCATTAAACAGCCACGTTAAACATATTGTTCTATCCAAACACCTATTTTCAAGAAAACCTAGCTCCCAATTCCTTGGAGGCTCAAGCACCATGGTTATCAGGGATCACATGGACAATCTTTTGATAATCTAACATTTGCATAGGAATACAAAACTGTTAGCTTGCTGACTGTTGAACTTTTCATGTTGGACATATGGAAGAAAATTTCTTTATCTAACCTGTTACTGCATTTTGTTTAGTATGGACTACTGTATGATTTTGCAGTTTTCATGATTATTAACAAACGTTTCTCCATTTTTATACTGTGATTGGTTGAATATTTTATGGGTAACTTTTCAGGGCTAACACAAACTTGTGAGTAAGGAATGTAGTTTGTGTTTGTGGATATACATGTCTATTGATTTGTAAGCTATATATCAAATCATTATCAAGGAACTGATGTTTCCTTTTTTTTCAGAGTTGCCAAGCTCAAATGGTTATCTCATAATTGAAGCTAATGGGGGCTTGAATCAACAGCGTTTATCGGTATGGGTCTGCTCATGCAAAATATAATATTTTCTTTTTTTTTGAAGGATAATATTTTCATAATCTAGATTTTTAACATGGATTGGCTGACCCCATGTAGTGGAATTATGGCCTGGATTATTGTTGTTGTAGATTTGTAGCATGAATGCTCCTTTTCCATGTAGTTTTGTTGTTGTGATTATTTAGATAAATTATCTTATAGAATATAATTTTATGGTGAGGACTTAGTTATTGTTTCTCTAAACACTTCTTTTTGTCATGCATTGACTTCAAAACAATACTGTCAATAAAGTTGAACAAATGACAAAAGCAAGTACTGATTTAGTTTCTTGATATTAGTTGTAAACAAAATATGATTTTCATCAAGTTCTTTTAGTTTCACTGAATAACTGATGAGGACCTTTTTTTCATGTAGATCTGTGATGCTGTTGCAGTGTCTAGCCTGCTGAATGCCACTCTTGTAATTCCAAAGTTTCATCTCAACAGTGTTTGGCGTGATTCCAGGTTAAGTTATTCATTTGCTTGTCAATCGAAACAATAATTGTAGTTGCATCATGATTCCTGCCATGGTATATTTCTATATTTATTGCATATAATTTAGTAATGTCAATTCATCTATATGCTTTTAAAATAACTTATTTTTGGTACAGAGAATTATTATTATTATTCATGTATGATAGGATTTTGACTTCCCAAATGATATTTACGATAGTCTCAAGAATGCAAGGTTTCACTAAAAATAAAGATTTTCTCAACTTGAATGTGGTTGTGCACCACTCTGAAACTCATCCCATGCATGAAGAAAAAAGCAATTACTCTAGTCGGCAAATAATGTTTACAATGCCATGAGTTGTAGAAAGCCAACTCACATTTATGATGTTGAATGGTTGAAAGTCATTGGATGGTTACAAGGTAAAATGAATGGACAAGATCTTTACATAGGAAACACACCAAGGGTAAAAGCCATTCCACCACCACAAAACATGGACATGTGCCATCTTGGATCTCTATCTCATGCAGACCTTGGGAGATGGGATCTCCTGTTGTAAGAGGTTGCAAAGAAGTAGGTTGTCACTTCTCCTGGTTGTTGTGTAGGTCATCATCTTCAATGCCACCATCGCAGTAATGTCACCAAGCTTCTCAGCAAGTTCAGCCCCTACCATAATGAGGAAGCCATCACACTACTGACTTTCTCGTCCGCAACAGCATTGATACTATCACCTACTCTTCTTTGAAGGTGCCTTTGAACCATATTTATGATGTCTTCAGCACCACCAACTTGTCTAATGCCCATGAATTGTGATGATTGAACAGGAAAGAGGGGGTAAGAAAATTGTTGAAAGAAGAGTGATAGATGTTTCAACTTCATAAAGTTGTTGCTGTTGCTACCCTTACAGAAACTTGTTGCCATCAACTGCTTAGCATGCCTGCTTGGGTCATTGCTAATACCATTGCAACTTGTTGTTGTCCCTCCACATTGTCATTACTATCACTATAGCTTTCATTGTTGTTGGGTTTTGTCTTCTTCGTCTCTTTGTCATCACTACCCTTGCACAATGCCAATGCCACATCATCACTACATTCCCCTTCAATTGGTCACCATCGTCAATAGACATTTCACCAATGGTTATCATTCATGCTTCCAAGACATCATCAGTTGTCAGACCACTACCAGCAAGCTTGAGGTTGTAATCACCATTGCTATCACTTGGCCAACCACTTTTAAAAAAAGGATAAATACTAATGGAGAAAGAATGATAAACCTTGCCTGCAACAATGGAGTGTATCCTGATGTTGGCCTCCACCACTACTTTGTTGCTATTTTATAAAAGCACACTCCACAAAAAAGAAAAGCCTCTCTGTCTCCAATGAATTTATCTTCTCCTCTATTAAAGAAGTGGAAATGAAATAGGTGGCGAGCAAGGAGTCCCACTCTCCATTACGTAACTGCTCCAAACTGTCCTCTAGGTTGGAGGAAGAAGTGGAAACACGTGGGAACATGGAGTCCCAACTCCCTGCCACATAATTGCACCAAGCCATCCTTGCAGGGAGGTGCACAAGACAGAAAACAAGAAACAACAGGAGGGTTGTCTACCACAACCAAAGGTGCTGTTGGACTACCATGGGTTATCTCACTCAATTGGTGTGCTGCTCTTCCATTTGAAAATATAAATGAGTTGAGTTTGCTTGCCTAATCAATGCATCACTCTTCCATTTGGAAATAGGAATGAGTTGAGTTCACTTGCCTAACCAGTATGCTGCTCTTCTGTTTGTAAAAAATCCAAATAATTTGGGTTTTCTTGCCTAACTAACACGCCACTTTTTTATTTGTAAAGGATAGGCTGGTTAGGTTTGCTCACTTATAGGTGTGCATCCCAATTGTTTGTAAAAATATGTGGTTAAGTTCATGCAAAGATGCACAACTTGATTCCCTATGAAAAAAGAAGTGCCATGTGTTGCAAACTAGATTGACATTTGAGTTTGTGAACTTATGAAACATGCATGTGTGATATATCTTGGTGATGTGTATTTTCATATGATTGACAATTAAGAGTTTTGAAAAAGCATGGAAATATTTTTTTGTGCATGGGAAGTATGTATACATTGTTGCAAGCACTAGAAGAAAATTACAATATATTTTAGTTGCCATGCACAAGAACTTCACCTTGTGATGTGCATAAACCCTAGTCACTACAGAGTTTCAACAGTTTTTCACGGCCTTAAAGGATCACAAGATTTAAATACATGCACTTGAATTCATAAACAAAAGGAGGATGAAAAGAGAATGTCTTTTAATAAGATGAAGAAAGCATGTGGTTAACTGGAGACAGGCAACTCTTGCACGTGAACTAAAAAAAGAAGAGACAGCAATCTTGAGAAAGGACTCGTCCATGTGTTGATGCATTTAAAGGGATGAAGTCTCAACCATGGTAGGACATAAAACATGGTACATATTAGACATGGAAGAAAAACTTCCATCACGTACTTTACGTTCATGAGCTTGTGTAGAGGCCTATGTTTGGTGGTGACAAATTACACAAATCATATTTGTAGATTATACCTTGCCTGACCAAATCTTATGTAAAATTTAATTTGATTGTCATGGTAAATTAGACCACAAAAGGATCTACAAATTACAATACTCCTAGGCATGAGTATAAAACAATCTTATTTTTTTAAAAAAAATGGTCTATGATATGAGCATTAATTTTTTTTTTAAACTATACTCCTAAATTGGGGTATAAACTGTCAAAAATCACAGTATCTTCAAACACGAGTATAAAACAATTTTAAATTATACAATGAAATTCTGTGCTTTCCTACAATCAATGAAATCAATATTCAATATTTTATTTTATTTACTTTATTATTTTGACGCAATTGATATGAGGCATTCTTCCTATATGGAAATTCTAAGACATGGAATTACTTGTTAATTTTTGAGAGATCCTAAATACATATATATATTTTGTAATATATGAGTAAAACTCACATTAAACACATACTTTGTTTGCATTTAGAAAATGGTTTTCTAGTTATCTGTTGATGGCTCTTCCTGCAGTCATCCATGTGAAATTGAACATGGTCTTTTTTTCGATACATAATATCTATACTTCTCAATATTTCTTCTTTGTTCCATATATGATATGAATTCTCTTATCAGTGTCTTTTCTTGTATTTCTTAATTTACTTGAAAGCTATTGCCGTTGTTCCATCTCCTAAAGTATTTCTTTTCTTTTCAGCAAATTTGGTGACATATTTGATGAGGAGTACTTCACTGAGAGACTGCAAAATCATATTAGAATAGTGAAAGAACTCCCGAAAGATGTATTCCAGCGGTTTGATAATAATATGAGCAACATTCTCAATTTGAGGGTTAAAGCTTGGTCCTCTAAAAATTATTATATTCAAAAGGTCCTTCCAAAGTTGCTGGAGTTTGGGTAAGCATTAAATCGTTATCAAAGTACGGAGAGAGACATGATAAAGTGCTTTTGAAGGAAATCAGTGTCTTTTCTCTTTTAATTTATTTATCTGTTTGCAATCATGCCCTGGTGTAGGTCTTAGTCTTATAAAAGAGTCGATAACCAACTTTGTCCTTCATTACTAGGTTGGCTGCTCTTTTAGTGTTAGTTTTGTCCCTCGGATGAAAAAGTTAAATGATTTTATGTTAGTGCAAACTTCTAGTTATGTTTCAATTTGTAATGCAGGGTTATACGGATTGCACCTTTCTCTAGTAGATTGGCTCACACTGTTCCATCGGATATCCAGGGACTACGGTGTCTGGCTAATTATGATGCATTGAGATTTGCTTCTCCTATCAGAACACTTGCTGAGAAAATGGTTGATAGGATGTTAAAAAACAGTTCAATGAGTGCAGGAAAGTATATTTCTGTGCATCTACGATTTGAAAAGGTATTGCCTGTATATATATGCAATGTTTGACATGTAATCATTACCTTCAAGATTCTCCTTGCTAAGAAAGTTCTTCTGTTTTATCAGGACATGGTGGCTTTTTCCTTGTGTGTTTATGATGGTGGGAAGGAAGAGAAGCGTGAAATGGATGAGGCTCGTGAAAGAAGTTGGAGAGGGAAATTCAAAAGACCTCATCGTATCCTCAAACCAGGCTCAGTCCGTGTCAATGGCAAATGCCCTTTGACTCCTTTAGAGGTTGGTATTTCAGTCTTCGTGACTGAATTCTTAATGTGAATCGAATGAACATAACTTATATAATATTCTGGGACATTTGTTATACGACTTTTATTGATGTATATTTATGAACAAAATATATGAATAGAACATTTACTGCTAAAAAAGGATAATGGCGAATGTATGATTTGTTATACTATATTTTGTTATAATATTCTGGGACATTTACTGCTAAAAAATAAAAATATATGTATGATTTTCTTCAGATATTTTGGGTATTTTTTCTTTCTTATTTTGTTATATTCATAAAAGATTTTTCGAATCATTGCCTTTTCTATCTGAAAAAGTATAATGGCGTTAATAACTTTATATTTGGATAAGTTATATGGACTTTTGCAAGCTGAAAGCTAGACACTTGTCAGGAAAATGCTTACATGTTGATCCTGTGATGGTTAAATTTGTCACAATAGATACATACCAGTATAGTTGCATTAACAATTCGGTAAACTTAAAGCATGTCATTTATCTATCAATTTCAGTGGCACGTCAACAATTGATTCCATTGTTGTGGCTTGAACTAATTCTCTTGCTTAGGATAGATGGCTTGTTAAGTGTTAAATCCTGAGTTGGAAAATAATTGGTATGAAATTGTTGTTCAAATACTTATCAGTTTCATGCATCTATATTAATAATATGACAAATAAACTTGTTAGCTTCCATTTTTATGTCTGGGATAATTTTATTTGTTCACTTGATTAATTCGTGATTTTGAAGGTTGGTATGATTCTTAGAGGAATGGGTTTTGATAATACAACTTCCCTCTATGTTGCATCGGGAAAAATTTACAAGGCAGAGAAATATATGGCACCCCTGCGGCAGCTATTTCCCCGTTTGGAGACAAAGGAGACTCTTGCATCCGAAGAAGAACTTGCTCCATTTAAGGTATCATATAGTTTTGAATTATGCAACCATTGGCATTGTCACGTGACTTTACGTGGAAACAGTATAACCATAACAATGACATTTCTTTTCTTGATCTAAGTGAAAGTATTTTTATTATGGTCACCACGACTTTTTCTTGGCGATCACTGTCATTGAGGAGGATTTGTAACTTCATCGAGTTTTTGTGTAGAGTCACTCATCTAGATTGGCTGCACTTGATTATACAGTCTGCCTTCTTAGTGAAGTATTTGTTACCACTCAAGGTGGAAATTTTCCCCACTTCATGATGGGCCATAGAAGATATCTATACGAAGGACATGCAAGGACTCTGAATCCTGATAAGAGAAGATTGGTATTGGCACTGGACAACCCAAGTATCAGGTACATTACAGATTCATGAACTACGGTATCATGCACTCATTTTCTTGGAAAGTTGGGGACACACATCACACCTACCATTCTCTTGAATCCAAGACAACATAATAAATGCCTTTTGAGCAAGTACAGTTATGATATTTGTTGTCTAAGACGGAAGTTATATTTAGTTTTTGTGTTCATTACCAGTGGTGTCGAGCTGTAATATCAACCACAAACATGTGCATCATCTTGAAATGACAAGCGTCATTGATTTTATATTGCAGTTGGGATAGGTTCAAACGTCACATGCAAGATATTCTCCATCGCAGTGATGT
Organism: Cymodocea nodosa; assembly: GCA_036874045.1. Taxonomy (NCBI): domain Eukaryota; kingdom Viridiplantae; phylum Streptophyta; class Magnoliopsida; order Alismatales; family Cymodoceaceae; genus Cymodocea; species Cymodocea nodosa. The sequence continues at coordinate 971,690 of JAZBRI010000008.1, forward strand.
AAAGGGCATTGAGATGAGGAAGGCCAATGCATCCCTTTACACGTTTCCCATGCCAGATTGCATGTGCCGACAAGAAGAATTGCTCTAGGTGTACCTAGTGGTTCAATTCTACGCAGGCACACCACCGTATGCCATCCCTGAAGCTCTCCCGATGCCGATTGCCCGACCGAGAAGGATGGGGGGAGAATTGAACTTCTGACGTTTGCGGAAAGATCTGATTACTGGGCATTGCACCTGAGGAAGAGCAACATTCATCCAGATTTGTACCATGAAATTCTTTTGTCTCATGTGACTCAGGTCATCTGGTTTTTTGAAGCAGTCGTCACCGTCGGATATGGGAATTCATTGTATATGTAACACGTACATTTATATAGTTATCATATTCTTTATAACAAACATTAGCCCTTTAGTTCTGCATATGGGTTGTGTCATCCCACTAGAATTACCCTTGCTTGTTTTGAAGATTTCATATTTGCTTTTAATATTTAAGTCTAGGTGATTACATCTTCTTGCTAATTTCCAAATCATTAGACACGTGGAATGTGATGGAAGAAGAAGTCACATGTGGTGATCATATTGTGTATGAAATTGGGACCGCCATGTGCTATAATAGTCTTATATGTGGAATCAGAGTATCTTATTCAGATCGACAACCAATGATGATACCTGCTTTCCTGTACCATAAGGTCCATGACTTGGGTTATCTTAAAATGAGTTAAATTATTTTTTTTTTAAAAAGAACGAATCAAACTTATGCGGATGAAAGACAGTCGACTAATGATCAAAGTTTCAAATTTGTTGGTTTTACGGTTCTACCATTATTTGAACACTTTTACTAGTCATCTTGTTCGACGACTGAACTGATTCCAGTCAGGATTATGTGTTTCTGCTGGGCTTTTGAAATTTGGATCCAAAGTTTTCTTTTATCATGGAACTCGTGAGACGAGTGAAGATTAATAATAATCAAATGTTGTTGCCGTAAGTACTTATCTTACAATTTAAATACATTAACTTAAAATTCATCAACACTCATAGTTGAAAATATTATAAATACTTATCCTATAATTTAAATACATTAATTTAAAATTCATCAACCTTAAAAATTACGTTTGAAATAGATATTTTCAGAAAAAAGGATTTATTTCCTCACGACATGATATTTATTATTTATAAATTTTAAATTAATATATCTAATCTATAATATATATATATATATATATATATTTTTTTTTTTTTACCGGTGCAACGATCTCATATTTTCCGGTAATTCACTCCCCAAGGCCGGGCAAGCTCCACGTTGTCAAACCCGGCGCAATCTAGCACCGTGTCAGAGCGGATGAGCCGAAACTCCAATCTTTCCGCCCGCCGGCCCTCCTTTTCCGAAAATTTTCGAATCCCTCGACCTTTTTCTTCTCTCCTCCCCGCTCCAGATCACGGTCACGGATCCCTCTTCTCCTCCTTCGGACCGGCAGGTGGGAATCGTCCTTTTATCCCATTCTTGACCTTCATTTGTTTATTCCGCTTGCCTGATTGGGTTGCTTTTTGTTGTCGTTTAAGAGCTGGAAGCTCTTCGGATCTGCTCCGGCCATAGATGAGCTGCCCCTGGCCATGCCATCCATGGAGGCGCCGAGCGGCCAGGAGTGGAGGTTGTCGTCGGCGCTGTACACGGACAACCTGAAGGGGTTTGTCCTCGCCGTCTTGTCCAGCGTCTTCATAGGTGCCAGCTTCATCGCTAAGAAGAAGGGGCTGAAGAGGGCGGGTGCCTCCGGTGCACGCGCTGGTATGGGATTTGATTTGAGTCCTTTGGTTTGGTTGAGGAGAACGGTTTGTCCGGCCCTATCCCTACCCTAGCAACCAATGTTTCCGTGTTTATTGGTTGGTTCTCTTCTTCGCAAGGTGTAGGAGGATACGGGTATCTCATGGAGCCGCTGTGGTGGGTCGGCATGGTTGCAAGTTAGTGCATTTCGTATTTCTTTATTGCCTCTATGGTCATGTTTGTAAGGACTTGACTCCACTCCAAAGAGAATGGAATCAGTATTGATTCATTTTTCTTATGGATAATCGGAATTCATGGCAGTGATTGTTGGGGAGATCGCGAATTTCGTGGCTTATATATTTGCGCCTGCGGTGATGGTGACGCCGCTTGGTGCATTGAGCATCATTGTCAGGTATTGGAGGCCGAAAAACCATGGAAACCGTGGGCATGGAATTATATAACGCGACTTTTGTCTTTTCCAATTTTTTTTCTGGAAAAGAATTGCACGTTGATATATGATTGATGTGTTCTTTTAGTGCCGTTCTCGCTCACATCATATTGAAGGAGAAGCTGCAGAGGATGGGCATGCTGGGGTGTGTCTTATGCATTGTTGGGTCCACGGTGATCGTGCTTCATGCTCCAGAGGAGAGAACTCCTACCTCTGTTGATGAGATTTGGGATTTGGCAATCCAACCCGGTAATCTAGTTCTGTTGACAGTTCTACAATGAAGCATTTTCTGTGTTTTGTGTTTCCTAATGTTTGCTGCCACTTCCTTCAGCATTCCTTTTGTACACTGCATCGGCAGTGGCTGTGTCATTGGTGTTGATGTTGTACTATTCACCACGGTATGGACAGACAAATATCATGATTTACTTGGGAATTTGCTCTATAATCGGATCGTTAACGGTGCGTTATTTTTTATTAACGTTTTTAATGATTTCCATTCCTTTTTTTTTCTCTCCTTGCCTGTCATCATATTTCTCATTCTCCCTTAGGTTGTGAGCATTAAAGCTGTTGGCATTGCAATCAAGCTCACATTGGAGGGCATAAATCAGGCAGGCTATTTTCAGACGTGGGTATTTGTTATGGTTGCAGTGACCTGTATAATTACTCAGTTAAATTATTTAAATAAGGTTAGTGGCATGTATTTTATTTGAAATGTTTTTATTTCATTTTTTCTGTTTTAGTTGGGATGTGCTGATGGCTTGGAGTTTGGTTTGTGAAAACTGCTAGTCACATGACCTACTTGTCCTCTCTATCTTCTTCGAACTAGTGAGAAGATGCAGTATATAACATATAATACCATGATTTTGTGGTTGTAAAAAGCTTTGTTAAACATATTATTTTTTCTTTTTTTGAAGTCCAAAATGCACATGCTAAAAAGTAGCCATCAACGATACCCTAACAGTGAGAAAAAGGTGCATCATTGGTAATTTCTAGGAAATCCCTTTTCTAGTTTTGCTACATACGTCTACCTGAAGAATTCTGGTATTATGAGCAAATTTGCTGAATGCATCTTCATTGTAGTAGCGGGATGCTAATGTAGGATATCTTGTCACTGCTGTCTAAATGTGGTGTGGTTGATAAAAAAATTGTTTTCAATTCATTAAAGATGTAATGTCCATTATTTCAATGTTTCATGATAGTATTTTTCCTAAATTTTCCATCAAAAATTAAATTAGAGAGATTAATTATTTTTTCCTTAATAAATCCTATGAGAAAATGTCATCAGGTCCAAGCAATTTTCCTATAGTTAGCACTAGAAATACTCAGTTAACACCATAGAAAGACTTGCTCATAATTCATGGAAAATAGAATGTTTCCAGGCAAGGGGAGAGGTTGCAGCTTTGTGGAGGAATTTTTTGTGATGCTTGTGGAATTTGCTAGCTTAGAAGTGTCATGAAGCACACAATGTATTTCATTATTGCTAGCTTTGTTAGATTTTTGCATGAAAATTGTGTGATATCTAGTAACCCCAATTTTCTACGTATTTCTATGGTGAACAGTTATTCTAAACAATAACGTTAAAAATGTCATCTTGGATGAGTTCCTCTGCCTTCTTTCCTATGTGGTTCGTTTTATGCATGTTTTTTTGGAAATTGATATGATGAAATATTGTGTGTATACAAAGTGATAAGATATGCCATCCCATCTTTCCTTCTATTTCTTTCTGTTGGTTTGAAACTTTCAAGTTAACTTCTGTGAAATTTTTTTTACCAGGCACTAGATACTTTCAACACTGCTGTCGTGTCTCCAGTTTACTATGCCATGTTCACAATCCTCACAATTCTTGCCAGTGCAATAATGTTCAAGGTACAGAAATACTGTTGTGTGCTTACACTGTTGATGAAATTATCGTTTTCTAAAATCATTAGAGGTTTGTGCTATCATATAGGACATGTCTGGTCAGAGTGCAAGTAATGTAGCATCTGAAGTTTGTGGGTTGATCACAGTACTCTCTGGAACTACAGTATTACACTCAACAAGGGAACCGGATCCATCTCCTAGTGCAGGTAAATGCGATGAATTCCTGTGCAAATATTTAAATTGCATGTTGGAAGGAATTGCTCTCTTTTAACCCTTTATATCTAGATGTTTCTGCAATTGAGTATTTTTTTTCTCGGTGAATATGCTTGTATAACTTTTGTAACCCTTTCCTTTTCTCGGTGAATGTGTGTGTATATGTGCACATACACACTGTCAGGAATCACTAATAAAGATTGCCTGGCTTTTGCCATTAACCAAAAGTTTTATATGATTTTGCAGATCTTGCAGACTTGTATTCACCGCTTTCATCAAAAATTTCATGGACCATCCAAGGGAATGCAGAAATAGGAAAGAACAAGAATGACGATCTGTTTTCTGCTGAGTATATTGCAATTCTTCGACAAGACTATTTTGCTTAGTGCAATAATCCTTTGCTTCTCCCTGGGAAATTACTCTCTCAAGACTAAAACGGATCTTGGGTTTGGAATGGTTTCTGAGGTGCTCTTTGTGCATATACTAGGAGGCTGAGTTTTTGAGGAACCGATTTCATTTTTCTTGAGTTGCTTTTGGGAGTACTTCCCACCCTGTTGAGAAACTGTGTGGCTTTTGTAGTTGCTAGGGAGCTTATGCAGAACGACCTCACTAACGCGAAGATGAGTGTGTTATTTCTGCTATATGACGTTGGCCTATTCCCTGTATAAATTGGTTGAGATTAACCATACCCTCTCTTTGAAGGAGGGTCTTGATTCGTTTGTAATTACTATTAAATTATCAATATATCAAGATTTTTTGATCTCATGTCGAATATTACTATCAAACTCGGCCATTAGAAAGCTGGCATCAAGTTGCCTGCTTGTCTAGTTGTTGATGCTGTGCTGGAGTTTCCATCACTCGATGTGATTTCAATTAATTTATAGACTTGGCCATTTCATTATCAATACGGTATGTGATTTTGATAAATTTCAAATTTCAAGGGGCAGACTGTCAATTTTGTTGCGCTTGTTGTCTTGCAAATCCTGGTTGGATGTCAGAGCCATGGGTCCTGGGTTACTGCCCAGCTTTTCCCACATTCAAGTATTTCTGCTTACGTCAACAATCACGTGAAGGCTGTCTTTGAAATTAATGATTGGAATTATAAACTTTTTTAAAAATTAATTATTAAAAATATTTTATCTGCAACTTTTTGGATGATTTTATTTTAAATACAAGAGTTATGAGGGTAGTTCGGAAAAATATAAGACAATGTTTACATCATTTTCGTAAGCTACTCTTATTAACTTTTTGAAAAGTTCATAACTTGGAACTATGCTTTGAAAAAACCAATGTGTGTAATTCTTGACGTGATGCTGGAGCTTTATTAGATGGAGCTGTGCGAAGGAAAATGAAGAAATGAACAGAAATATGAGAAGGCGGCGCAGAGAAGGACGAAGATAAACAAGAGTAATCGTAAAAGACGCTCATGAATGGCGGTAGTTTGAAAAGAATCAGATGGAAGGAAGACTTGAACCACTACCAATTGTTGCTGCAAAGTGCGAAGTGTCACGTTAACAAGCAAGAAAAACCATCGGTAACCAACTTCTGCCATTGCAAGAAAAAGGGGTGACATAAATCAGTCCAGTATCCAGAGCAGTTGGCATTTCGAGTGGTATTTTATGGTGCGACACCCGACTGCAATTGACTGCTGATATTTAATTAAAATGACAAGCATGACATTCGATCGCAATACCATTCCGTGGGCCAAGTTGTCATCCTGGGATCTGTGATTTCATCCAATCAACTATGCCGCGGCTGGACGAGATTTTATAATTGTACGTATTATAATGTAATTACTTGCATCGATCACATTTTGCTTCTTCTTTGAATACAGATTCGACGTGTTGAAATACTGCATAAAATCAATTTAGAATCTTCCCCAATTATGTTTTAATTTTGAAATCAGATTTTGTATTGGAAAGAGAATTATACAAAAATATGAAAATCTACCAAAATATAACTTTTTCATTCTAAAATTTTAAAAAATAAACTATGAAATACTATGCAAAAACGTTTTGATTTTATCTAAAATCTACCTTTTCACACTTGTTTGAATAAAGTTTTAAAATAATATTGAAAATATATCTAAAATCTTACCCGAAGGCACGTAGCATGTCACAGAAACAGGAAGGGAGACGAGGATGAAGACTACACTTTTCCGAATAAATAACCCCATAAATAATTTCAATTCGACGCCTTTTCCCTACACCTTGACCAGCATTATCTGATTTGTGGACGAACATTGCTACGGACCGCCCTGAAATGAACGAGGATTCAAGTAATAATATATGCAATTCTTCTTCGGTACGCTTGACGTCAAATGAAACAAAATAAAAAGCTTGCACAGACAGATAGATAAATGGGATTTCACTACCACCAACATTTGTATATTTGATGGAGTATTTACCTAGGAGATCCACAACTTATACATGGCATGCAACTGGTTCAGATTGCTGGACTTCAGTGACATTCTATATATCTCCCTCAGCTTTGCAACATCCTCCAGTTTACCGGAAGCCAGCGGCTGAGAAGCATTTCCCGCCTTGTTCGAATTGCCTGAAAGTGCAACTGACAACATCTTTTTAAGAAGTGATTGCAAATGATTCCAAAATTCCTCCTGTGTCGTGTCAAGTAGACCATAAGGAGCATCTTCACCAGCCTCGTCAACTGTGTGGCGACCTTCAAATAGGTGACAGAGAGCTGATTCCAGTACCTGCATTGAAGTAGTTTAGGGATAAAGCAAAATCATAATACGTAAAGAGTAGCCCAGAAAAATGATAAGCATACAAACAAAGACATGCTTTTCCCATTCTTCTGTTAAATGGTACAGAAAAGAACATGTCTGGAAGGAATTCTGAAAAGAAAAGTATGCACGACGGTTTTTATGGTGCTTCCAAAAGATAAAAAGCCAAACGGAAATGCATTAAAATAGGAAAATAAATAGTCAAATCCATGGAAATTATAGCACTTGGGCAGTTCTAGCTATGCTGTAATTTCTTAACCAACTTAGTTTTTGACCTGTAAAAATTTGACCCTCCCAAGGAAAATTGCAATTCATCACAAGAAACAAAAACAGAAATTTAAATGTATCTAGCTGGTAGACGATGTGATCATTTGCCTATCAAAACAGCTTACTTTTCACTTCCCAATATTAGCCATATAGTTGGATATCATTATTTTTTCTCTAGCCCATTTACACGGGATCAAAATGGATCGATTAAAAAGTAAAGTAATCATCCTGGAGCCAACAGATCCTAGGGTTTAGGTGGCAGTGTGGTACCAATAGACAAAAAAAAACTCAAAAAGACATACCGCATTCAAGTGCAAAGCCTTTGATAGAGTAACACAAAGGGCAGATAGCTCTAGGAGAATTTTAAGAAACATAGATGGATGAGTTTTTGGACGATAGAAATCTAAAGCTTTCTTCCAATGCCTCTCAGCTGTAGAAGCATGCAACTTGGCCCTTTGTCGACTACCATTCTCAGCTTTCAACAGTTTAGTCAATTTGAGATCAGAATCAAGGAACCTCAAGCAAGAAGCTTTATAATAACATCCAAGGTGAAAATGAGCAAAAGCAGCTTCTTGCCTGCGAGATTCACCTAATGATTCATACATCTTTAAAGCCTCCATAAAAGCATCACAAGCAGACAAATTACAAATTTGCCTTTCATCAGCTCTCTCAACAGTAGATGAATTTTTATTCAACTCCAGTTCTCCACTTCCATGCAACTTCTTGGAGTTCAGTTCTCTGGTTAAAAGCATTCCAAGCCGCAAATATGTATTAGCATATTGTGTGTAAAGTTCACTTTGAAGTGGCAAGTCAACACCATCGTAACCAGCAACAATCAGCTCTTCCTTTGCATTCTTGTAGTATTTGAGAGATTCCATATATTCCAATTTTGCCTTCTCTAGAGCTTGTTTATGCGAGTAATTAATAGCACTGCTAAATTTGAGTTTTTCAATTTTGTTAACCACTTCCTCAGCCAATGCCCTTCTGCCATGGCCCAAGTTACAGTTGATTAATATAATATTAGTATGGTCAGAGACTTCTTTAAATGCCTTGATAGCATCTACAAAAGCAAGTTCAGCACTTCTGAGATCTCCATTACTAAGTCTCAATCGACCCATCTCATTGCATACCCATCCCTTCTTTTTTATGATAGGATGGATATCCAATGAACCAACGTGACATCCCAGAGCTTTCCTTGCCATTTCATAGCAGTAAGTAGCAGTCAAGAGATTATACTCAGCATCATCATTTTTAGGACCCTCAAGAAATTCAAATATCCCACCATGTTTTACTTGGTATTCATTTTCAGAAATGGATCCATCAGTCTGAACTGCAATGGAGCTTCCCTTAGTTTTATCATGAACTGGTGACATAGTGTGTGCTTTTTCATTGCTGCCATTAATATTTTGCAAGTTTTCACTTCCAAAACCAATTGCGTTTCCTATTTTGGTTGGAATACTTTCGCCCTCCAAATTGTGGATAACTGATTGTGAAGACTGTTTCTTTTTTGTTCTTAAGCTAACTTTTCTGCTGTAAGACATGGAGTGTGCATCACCTCCACTACTACTAGCACTGTAACCACTGCTGGCCCTGTCACTCTGGCAGCTGCAATTTATTAGAGAACACATGCTGCAGTTTTTCTTGTAACGGCCCAACTTCTTTTTGAGCCTTGTTACCTCCCTTACAACTTCATTAGACATTCTCAACTCATTCCCAGATTTTCTTCTTTCCTCCTGAACAAGGACGTGTTTTCCTTTTGATCTGTGATACTCCACAAAGACGTCTCCTACAAGTGTCCATACCTTTGCCCAAAACAAATAATTTGATGAGGATTGACCATCAGGGATACAATAATCAATGGAACTCAGATCATTTTCTTTTGTAGTATCTGTAAATAAGTAGTACTTATCACTTCCTCTCTCAAATTTCACCTGTGATGATGAGTGACTGCCCATACTTGAGATAAACTGAGCATCTTCAAGGTGCTGTGGCATTGATCCATAAACAGAGCATGCTAACTCTATAACCTTAAGAGCTCGATGCAACTGGCTGTCCTCCATATAAGCCTCTCCAAGGGCTAAGTAGGACTCTCCCAACAACAAAACAAGCTTCCAAAGTTTACTATCCATCTTAGCCTTTGTGAGCCATTCACGAATGTCACAAACCTCAATACAGTCTGTATCATCACATGCACATTGGGATAAATTATCAGGGTGATGCCTACCTTGAGTTCTACCATTTCCATGATCAAGTGGATCATCTTTTATTGTTTGTAATTGACGGTTCCATCTGAGAGATTTGATAGCTTGTGATACATGGTGAATAGCAGCCAATCTAGAAGAAACTGGGTCAGTGATAGTTTGAACAGGTGTTGGTGATACGGGAAATTGGTTAATTGCCAATGAATCATTTATGCATGCATTTGATCTAGTTTCCACAGGATTTCCCACTTCCATAGTTCCCCTTCTTGACATTGTGATACTCCTGGGCATGCATGGGCCCGATTCCAACATCCTTGGTTCCTCAGATGGACTTTGAAGATTAGCCACATTTACAACAGAAGGCATGGAATCTCCATCAAAAGGAGGATCCCTATCCTGGGCTGCAGAACCAAACATTCCAACAGAAAACTCTGACGATTCATCATCCACATCAGTAACTGTAGCCTCATATTCTACAAGAAAAGATTCTGGTGCTATATCCAACTCCTCATGACATTTTAAAATAAGCCGGGCAAACTGCTCATGAGCATAAGCACGAACAACCTGTTTGCAGAGGTGTTTTTCAGAGAAATCAGAGCAAAAGAACATTAGATGAGGAGAAATAGCAAGCATATGCCTGGTCTCAAATAACATACCAAGTGATCCTGTTTATGCAGGAAGTCCAAACATTTCTTTAAAAATTTTGCACACTTTGCCTTCTTGTCTGATACCTAAAAGGAAATTTGAATGGTACATAAAGTGTGTTGAAAGATTTGAGATATGTGCAACCACAACTACGACAGAAGGTCATGAATTTACCTTAGAGAGTGACAGTCTATGGGCAATGCGGTAGAGAAGTATTCCCAGTGTAAACAAAGAGTCTTTTCTCCCTTTATGCATCAAAGTAGACAAAGAATCACAGTGGACATTATTCTCATCAGTTGATGTGTTTTTAGGTAAGACACAGAGATCAAAAAGTTGTATCACGTCATCTCCAGCATTTTTATAGAGCTGAAATACACAATGAAAATGGTGCCAAAACACAAAAAGAAAATATCAGGAAATGCAGAAAAAATTGAAGTTAGATACAATATATTTAGATAAATAAGATAAATTTTTATATCAATCACTGAAATAAACTATAAACTCAAATACCCAATATGCACCAGGATCTTGCTTGCAATTTTTCTGCAAAAACCTCAAGACTGAGAGACCATTTTGTTGGACTACTTGTGGATGAAATGCAGGAGTTCCATCCTCAGATATGCCCTTGAGGAGGAATATGTCATCTGTTTTCAGAAGCTCATAGCCTTGGACAACACCATTTCTGTGGTAACAGACAGCCAACTCTGGAACACCTGCCATCACATTATCAAGCCAAGCTTCGAGCCATGATAGAGGTGTAACCTACCAAGATCAGCAAAAAGAATGAAAAATAAGAAAGAAGCATATCACATACCCAGTAAATTTCTTATATACCTGTCGTGATATATCCCACAGATGCAAGCTCACTGCAATATATTTTTCATTGCTGAACATAAGCAAATCACTGCCTAAAAGCATCCGGAAATTGTGGAACTGCCAAATTAGAACTCGTAGAAAATCATTGTTGCCAATTCTTTTATATTTCTCGGATTCCTTAACAGAGCTTCTTGATTTTCCTCCCAGCTGGGATGCTATGCTAGCAGAATCCTGTGCTTTTGTATTAGGTTTCTTCTTACAACCCCAGAAAACTCTTTCTCTTTTTTCTTGTGTATAATCTGCACAACTCTTTAGACCATCCCCATGATGTATAGAGGAACTCTGGTCAAGAAACTGAGCTTTTCCAGAATGTGAGCCAGTTGAAGATACAAAAGTTCCTTCACTGTGTCCATATTGTCCAGGTAATACACTGTGACTTGGTTGATTCTCTGACTTTGCATAGTGATTAGGTGGGCAGTCACATGCCTCTGCTCTCACAGAATGCATAGCAAAATTCAGAAAAATAGAGGACTCAGAACCTAGAGGCTGGTTGCTTTGTCTTCTGAACATTTTTTCTCCCTCTTCAATATCTGGCCTATTTTTGATTTAATGATATAGCAAGTAACTAACCCTTTCTAAGAATACAACTGTAAATAATACAGACACTACAAGACATACCCGCTATTTAGAATTAAAGTGTCTCCAATACGTTGAACAGCAATAGATAACCGAGATTTTGAGTATGGCATCTTAAAAATCTGCTTTAAAATATCAGTAGAAGCGACCACATCTATCTCATCTCCATATTCTGTTAAGCTATATACTGCAAGCGCTTCACATTTCTTGGAAATATTTTGACTGATGGGACCACTTTCCCACTGCACATCTAAAACATTTAGGAAGATCAAATTTACAGCATGTTTTAAAAGTAGGTGGTTTAAATAAATTTTATTTCAATTACATGTTACATAATTCAAAAACTATTTTGATATATGAAATTATCAATAAAGGACAAGACCTTAAACACAACAAATCATATAAGAAACACAATTAAAGTTTTAAACAACAAAGTATCCGAATAATAAAATCATGTAAATAATAACAAATTAACAAGTAAAAAAAAAGGACCATGTAAATGACCAAAAATGGGGAAACCACTTTTTCCTTTAAGGGAGAGAGAAAGATTGTTTAAACATGAAACAGTCTTTTTTTCAAATCATTTTTTCCTGTTTTCTGAAAATTTTAACAGAATTGTGTAGAAGATATTCAATTAAAATGTTATTCCACTTTTACAACAATTATGCTGCCAAAACTCCAAGTTTTCAAAAGTGCCTTACCAAAAATGTTGTACAACATATGAGACAGTGGACAATTTGGTACAATGGTCCACTGCACCACTTATGTATTCCTGCTTGACTTCTTCATTCATTTGCATGCCTATCTTGCGATCAACATAGTTTCCTGATTATAGAATGTGCGGAAACATATCCTAAATAACCAAAAATTCCACTATTTACTAATACTAAAATGTAGAAAGTGATGGCAGGACTTGCAATGATGTGTAGAAGAATCTATCCATTACTTGTCAATTAATTTTGATTTGGATATCCAAATTTGAACATGATATTAGAGCCAAGGCTCAAACTGGCCATATAGATCCATCCAATATAAAAAGAAACACTTGTAGGACCCAAAATAATTCATGACTGAGAAAGATAAGAGGAATAGTCCCACGTTGAAAAAAAGTTAAAGGTAGAACTTGCACTATTATATAGAAGAACATCTTCACTCATTGCGGGTTTGTTTTAATTTAGATGTCCTGTCATGTCCATATCTCAGAAATCCTACAGTTATGTGATTTGTTCGGTGTGAGCATTGGATTCTACAAAGGCGCAACTTCTCAAACAAACCAAGGATAAAACTTATCAACAGTGACAAGCTCTAGCCATATGTATTACTCTTCGGGTTGCACATGTGCGTGGATTAAGTTTGCTGTCGTCGTGATGCACATATGAATCAAATAGAAAACGCATTTACGATCAAGCAGACTAGGGAAGTCATTCGTATGAATCAAAAAGTAAACGCACTTACGATCAAGTGTAAAGTGGTTAACATCTTACGTTGCCATGATATAGGTCAAAGAAAGAGACATACCTCCATCACTCACGGAGGCATCCGGGAGGACCTTCACGGGTGGATCGGGAAGCAGCGGCAACGTGTTGAGATCGGTCTCCGTGGGAAGCATCTGGTACCGCGGGGCCTCGATCCTGAAACAAATCAGATCAAACCGCAGAAAATCAGAAACCTTCGTCAACAGTAGGGAGACGGAAAGTGCAAGGACGAGGGCGGTTGATTACGTCTGCGTCGACGGAACGAGAGCCGACTGTGGCAGAGGGGAGAAAGCGGTGTCGGCGAGAACGGGGATGGTCCCGCATAGGAAACCGGCGGGCTTAGGCCTGGCGATCTCCAGCCTCCCGACGCAGGGGAGCTCCTCGTTGGAGGAATCCATGGCGCTCTCCCGGAGACTCTAGGGATTTGTTTGGGATTCCCCTGGAGCTCGAGCTTGTGCTTGCGAGACGGTGACGGTGCTGGTGCTGGGGAAGCGAGGGAGAGGACGGATAGCAATTTGTAACAGATGATTCTCTTTTTTGTAATAAAAATGTTTGCGTTATTCAATAAAAGGTAAATTATTTCATCAGGAAAAATGTCTCCAGTGGAAAAGGATAGTCTACATGATTAATTTAAAAATAAAAAATATTTTTTTAATATGTGCACTTATCTACTTGAAGAATACTAGTAAATCGATGGCCGGATTTTAACAAAAAATTGTGAATTTCTGAACAAGGACTAATTCACCTGCGATTTTGCGTGGACTTTTTGAAAGAGTCGAAAACCAAGAACAAGAATTCAAAGGAGATGATCAATAATAAATCAATGTAATAATTTTCCCACTTCATTACAATAGAAAAGGTTTCAAAATTAGAATCTATACAAAAGAAAACCACCACATTGCAATTAAGAGCTTGAATTATGTTAAAGTTTCTTTTCTCAAAAAGTCTCAATTTAACCTTAAGGGAGGTTTGCACATATGAGAATTTGAGATTTACAAGATATCTAAGATATTATTTGAGGTCTGATTGATGTTATTTTCATTCTACAACATCAACTGTTATTTGAACCCAAACACATCCAAGATATCTATCTAAAACATCATTAGCCAAGCCTCAAGGATTTTATACATGTAGGTTCACGTTGCTTTAACAATAACTAAGTTTGTCCCATTTCTATTTGAATGATGTGGTCTCCTACATTTGTTAGCAAAAATAGATATAATTTTCTGCATTAACCAAGTCCTAAGGATTTGACACATGTGGGATCAAGAATATTTTTTTGTGGTTGTTAAAAAAATATTTGATCCACAAAATCTTACCGCTGAAGAATGTTTTTTTGTGGTCGTTTAATCTGCCGCTTCATGTTGTTGTTGTTCAGCAACTAGAAGCACAGAATGTTGAGTGTGTTGATTTTGTCCTCTTCCAGTTCCAGTTTCATGGGAATGGATTGGATAAAATGAACATATTGGATATTCTACTAGATAAAAAAAACAGAACATGTGAATTTTGCTCACTTTTTTTTTTAATTTATTTTTCTAACTAGTAATTTGCACGAGTAAATTTATATGCCAGTAATTTGCACTGTTTTTATTTTGCTAACTAGTAATTTACACATTTGATTTTATATAATAGTAATTTTGCCCTATTTTGATTTTCCTAACTAGTAATTTATACATGTGAATTTATAGTACTATTTTTATTTTTGTTTCGACTGTGTTTTGTAGCGATTATTTAATTATGGCTGCTTTGAATAACACTAAAGAAATTACCGAAGGGAAAAGAAATTACGCAAGTTCAAATGCGAAAAGATTGATCAAATAATATTAAGTATTTTAAAAGATACATTGAAAAAAGAAAATGAGAAAATATATTATGGAAAAATTAAATTAGACGCGTGAAACAAAGTAACAGAGAAAAAACAAATATAAACATTGTAAAGAAAAATATCAATAATTAGATAAGAACATAACGACAGATGTATTGAAATTATAATAAGATTTTAAATCAAAGTAAATGGCATCTAAGAAGACACAGATATTTTAGATAAAATATGAAATGAATTTATTAAAGTTAGATTATTATATATATATATATATATATATATTACTGACATGTGTTTATAAATATATAGTAAAGAATTATTAATTTTTTTTGTAGAAATATCTGAACTTTCAATCGTTGAAAGGGAACTCATGTCTTATTTATTTACAAACAATTTCAAATGCTATTTGAAGATAGCATGATTACGACAAATATCAGTAAAGCTAATTAAGCTAATAATAAAGAAGTCACATAGGATGCTGACGATGTAGATATAAAAGAGAAGCAATTTAAACCACCCACTCAAAGCCCAATGACCTTTAGATGCTTTAGATGTTTACGATGATTGATTCTAACACAGGGAAATTTAGTAACATGAGGAAGAAGAAGGGGAAGCACTCACAACTGCATGCAAGGTCATAAGAAATTATGGTTTCATCATTTAAAGAGACTACCACTATTATCATAAACTTGTGTGAGAACGAAGATGTGAAAATTACACAACAAATGGAGTATTACGATCATATGACTAATATACGCTAACGTTAACTTAATGTTTGAGATCGAATGATTGATATACAGGAGCGATAACTACAAATACAATATTAAATGCTGGTGTTGTCGTTAAAATAGGGAAATCGTTATTCTGATGCTGTGCACGTTTTACTTGAAATCTTATCTCTTGCTAACGTAGAAAATTTTAATACCATGACTTTATTACAAAATGCTGATTTAGCAAAATAATTTATATATCTCTCAAAAGACATGAGAGTGGAATGATTAATGTATATTTTGTCATAAATGTATTTTGACAAGAGTTTTTGTGATAAATCTATGTTGTAAATTTATTTTGACAAGAGTTTATGTCGTAGACATGAACAATATTTTCTGTTAGAAACAATGGTGATGAAAATGTTTTATATTTTCAATTGAAAATGCTATGTTCAACATATCATATTATGTTTGTTGTTTGAGTTTATGGTTACTTATATTACTCTTCATATACGGATTAATGAATCTAACAAGTATAGATTTGTTAAAGAATTTATTTTAGGAAGTAGAAAAAGAAATACAAAGATACAAAAACTACTACTTTCGTTATAAAACATTCTTACAGGAGTTACATATATTTCAAGTACAATGTTCACTATCACACGTCACATTTATGGTAAATAAGGATAATACTACGTTAAAAGATTATCATATCATTCACTATTACATCAAACATATAAGTATTAAAAGACATATAAAATGAGTTAGTATGTTTTTCTTCAAATTTGTAATTTATCATGAACATAAAGTCAAATATTAAATACTAACATTAGTGTTAAAGAAAAGTTTACAATATTTCTTGTTACTATTAGTCAAAATCAATGATATGAAATAACAATAGAGTAATTTAATTGTTTTCTTTAAACTAGTAATACCTACTTCAATGAAGTGTTTATTTTAATTTATGGTCACTTATGATTGTGTTAACAATATTACATTAGTGTTATTGATAAAACACATATCAATACCACTATTTATAAACAATAAATAGTAAAGTTTAAAAATAGAATAGGAGAAATAACACAAAATGTTATGACTTTGTACAATTTTGACATAAAATTTATTTATAGTCTTATCGATTGAAAAAGATGTTGATGCTCTACTCCTTCAAGATGCTATTATTAAACTAATAACTTTGGGGTCCCATCAAGTATGTAATTCAAGTAAAATTGTTAAACAATTGAATTTATTTTTACTAATTTATGATTATATAGAAATAATTTTTACTTGATTAATATTGACTATCCAAATCAACTTAAATTTATTTGTCCATATCAATGTGTAAGATATTACTTATTTAAAAAGAATTTTAATTATAAACATTCATAGTTAAGAATAATGATCAAATCTATCTTTAAGGTTGTAAAACATCATTTTGTTATTTTACGAAAACATATGTCACATCCTTCATAATTTTACTTGTAAAGTTAATAGAATATATTTACTTAATGATTTCAAAATGAATTGATTGAATTTGATCTTTCAAATGAAGATATTAAAATTGTAAAAGAAGAATATTCACAAATGAATAATACTTTAAAAATAAGTCAAAAATAAAAGAAAGAAATGACTAATAAAATGTCTAAGGATATTATGACATCTATATGAGATAAACATAACTGTTGAATCATATCAAATGGATTGTATTAAAGTATTATGGACTTATATTTCTACTATGATTTTTGTAATAGTTTGTATTATGTTATGAATATTTATTATAATATTTGACCTTTATTATATTGAAAACTTATTTTAATATTATAGAGTTTATGTTACAAATTTATGCAATTGTTAAAGTTATACAATTTTCCAACATTTCATTTCTTGATATTCTATTAAGTAAAAATTTAAATATGACTTTCCTAACTTTCCAACATGTGCACAAGCACCTTCTTTTTTCTTGATTTTTCGGATTTTCTACTTTTGACCAATCCAAGTTTTCCATTTTTTCAATTTCTGAACTTTCCATTGTACACAAATAAAACTTAAAATACAGATTAAACTAAAGTCTCTAATAGAATACAAGTAATGTGGATTATATGAACAAAAACAAAGTTTCCAAAACTAATATAAATAGAAACGACAATTTTATGGACTCCCCAAAAACAGCCTCCGTTTTCCATGGAATTCATTTCCCCTAGAATCCATGTTCGGTAAAGCAACAACAAGATCGCGAATTGCACAAATGAAGAAATGGCTACAAACAATACTGACACTTGACAGATGCAGCTTCTGGTAATTCATCACCAAATGATTTCTAAAGCTTATGCAGTTGATCGTACAGATGAAATGCTTCGAAGAAACAAACAGAAAAACCTACAAGCGAGGATTTAGAGAACGAGTTAGCAATCAGCTTCCTTCATCCCTCATGATGAATAATAGATCAGAACCCCATTTTACAGACGCCAAGTTTCAACAAGTATTCATATGGTGAATTATTGATCAGAACAGTAGTTCGGACTTCAGACATGTCTAGTTCAGCCCCAAAATGAGTTTTAGAGTTCTTGGTACGATATGATGTGAAGAGAGGCCACACTTCAAGAGGCTTCCATGTGTTTGGAGGGGGAAGTGGGAATTCATCTTATTGTCTTTTCATATTTTTCCAAGCCACGAAGAAGGGGCTCAATTATCAAAACTAATTTCACGAAACCTATTTAAGAATTCAAGACAATTCAGAATTATCACCACGACAACGATCTCCAATAGAAGAGCTAGCAGAAATTTCTAGAATGGACCACTACCATGGCCACATTGGCAATTAGATAGTGTGATTGACCAAGTGGAATTTAAATGTGTTGACGAAAATCTCGTATATAAAAGCATCAGCATCCATGGCCATCAGTTCCAAAAGAGCACTCGAAACTATTAAGGAAAATTGCAAATCGCAATCACTTCAAAACACGGAAAAAAGCAACAACAAAGGCCGAACATTTTCAATAAACACAAAATCAGGACGATCTTGAAACAAATCATAGATATAACCAAAAAAAGAAGAAGAAGCAATTCCATGATTCCATGACAACCAAAAGGGGAAAGATCAGTTACATTGGCAGGAAGACGAACGCCATTATCGTCTTCTAGGCTTCCGGGTTAGACTGGAGCGGGATGCCAAGCTCGGAAGAACCGGAAGCAGCAGCTTGCTCACGGACCCTACTCCTGGAAGCAACGGCAACGGCGACGAAAGTCTTGGTCTTGCTGATAGGTCTGGACTCCTCCAACTGAACGAAGTCGCCGACCTTGAACTGATTTAGGGGATCGTGGGCCTGGTACTTCTTCTTGATTTTGATCCTTCTCTTGTACTTGGGGTGGGGCGCCAACCTGACCACCTCCACGGCGACGGTCTTGTCGTTAGTGTCGCGAACGACGCGCCCTTGGAGCTTCCTCATGGCGTGGATGGTGAGGGGGAGGGCGGTGGGCAGCGGGCGCGGGGAGAGGGGGGAAGGGAGGGAGATGGCTGGGGTGGGGGAGGTGCCATGGAGGAACGGAGATGGGTGGGGTTTGAGGGAGGTGGGGAGGTGGAGGGAGGAGGCGACGAACATGGCGGGAGTTGTCTGCTGTCTCCTCTGCTTCCGCCCTACCAGAATTATCTCCTCCATTCGTCCAGGTATTTTCGCCTATTATCCGTTCTTAGTCGGATTCGGTATTCGGGTTCTCGAAGATCCATGTACTTGTGATGGGTTTTAACCATAGGCAGGGTTGATCAATTGAGGTGGGTGAATTCTTAATGGCATATATGTCATTGACAGTATCAATGAATGTTTAGGAAAACCATGGATTTGGTTTTGATTTTTTGCCATATCTTGTAGGATCTTGATCCGTAAGTAAAGAAAGCATCTCAATTAGAAAAGCCTAAATGAAGGCGCCAGGGTTTGACTACTCCTGAGAAAGCTCTAAATGGAACACGCACGTCACCTTGATTCTCTGTCTTTGCCAAGAAGTAAATGTCATTATTCACCTTAATCACACGCGTCCTAGAGAGAGAGAGAGAGAGAGAGAGAGAGAGATGTGTCTTTGAGCTATATAAATACACACAAGGCAGACCATCACGTGATGCATTTAGATGATGATTTGATTTTTATAATCTAAACTGAATAAATAATCTTGCTGTGATAGACTTGGCAACAAGTTGATGAGATTCTATACAATAATTTTACGTTATAGAATTCATTCTTACAATTAATCTTCATCTATAAACGTGAATTAATTTTCAACGATCGTGTATAAGATTATGGAATTAATTATTATGAGCTTTTGGTTTTATACTATACTTGATCATAATCTTACCTAAATTCGATTCAGCTTTATGAATGTAAACGGTACTATCATCTCAAAAGTACGGTAATATCAATAGTTATCATCTCATAAAATGCATATAATATTGATTATACTTACATACATACATATATATATAGTTTTAACATGTTTTAATTGCGAGATTTTGGAGAAGCCAATGAGTTTTTAATCCTGCAATCTACTTGAGTATATATCACGGTAATGTCATCTATATATTATAATTCTTAGTAGATGGAAACAGTTCCTTAAAATATTCATGGTAATGATGTGTGCCTGTACCTTGTAAATTAAAATACATATAATCTTGACTACCTGTAAGCTATTCGTCTTATGTAATTTGAACCAAATGTAACTTGATTGACAAAGATGACGATATTAATTTGTATTTTTCTTTAATATTCGAACACATAAAAATAATACTATTATATATATATATATAAAAAGAAGTAGTTTAGACATATCGCGGAAGACATACACACACGCCATGCATGGAATTCCAATAAGCAAGGGCTTTCCGAAAGTACATGATGATGAAGTGTATTTAATTAATATAAAGGAAATGATCTCACATCTACGTTTGCTTACAAGCATCTTTGAGTTTGTTTATTTATTTATTTATTTCTTTCTTTCTTTATCTGTAATACTTGTATCTTTACCTAAATCGAAATCTAAGATCTGGTATGGTCGGTCAACTGTAAAATTTGTTTAATATGACCATAGACGCTGAAACGCAGGTGATGGAAAGGAATCCGGGAAACTAGTCAAATATAATGTATGTAAAAATATCCGCTCGATAGTAAAATGAAAAAAAATATATTTCTTTTTAGTTTCAGACATTCTTTTTATTTGGTTCACTGAGAAGATGAAAACACGTTTATTAAACTATCTATCAAGTTTTTTAGAAAACGATTTTAACGTAAGTAAGTAGCTAAAATTATTTTATTATTCTGTAAATTGCGTCGTCACGTCTGACACTTCCAATCGTGTTACTAATTTATCTGTAGTAAAATTTACGTGTCTAATCTTATCAAATTGAATTTATCATTATAAATGTTTACGACAATGAAAGATACTATGATTGCCTTAATTTTTTTTTTTTGTTAATATCTATAATCAAATTTCTGAACTCAGAACAAGGAAAGAAAAAAAAAAAAAAAAAAAACCCGCCGTTCTTTTGCTCACCAACCATGAGCAATTAATTATAATGACAGCTTTATCTATACCTTTGACTCTTCCGTCCCATCACGATGATAATAATGGCCACATCCCACTACCCACACAAATAGTGCGGTTGGGTGCCATGCATGATAATA
Organism: Cymodocea nodosa; assembly: GCA_036874045.1. Taxonomy (NCBI): domain Eukaryota; kingdom Viridiplantae; phylum Streptophyta; class Magnoliopsida; order Alismatales; family Cymodoceaceae; genus Cymodocea; species Cymodocea nodosa. The sequence goes on from JAZBRI010000008.1 coordinate 992,948, forward strand.
GATAATTCTATGCTTTCAGAAAAATGATGTGTCATAACTTTTGTAATTAATAATTTTGATTTGATATTACTGAAAAGATATTCACTGATTAAAAGCTTGTTGAAACTGTTTATGGAAAATAATTTATATATTTAAAGTATAGCGTAATTAAAATTTATATCCCAGAAGACCTGTCATGCTGAATAAACAAGTACACACATCTAATCAATAATGAATGCAAACTGATCACCAATGTTAATTAACTCTAATAAATGAATTGGTCAAGACAATGATACTTGTAATTTCCTTGAATCTCTAACTTTTATCTTACGAAAACGAAGGGCAACCTCACCTGCGGAAACAGAGATACTAGGCATTATTAAAGCATCTATCATGTGAGAACACAAGGCACCGAACCAGTCTCTTCCCTCCTGTTCCACATCGATTAAACACTGCAACCTTCTTCTTCTCTCTCTCTCTCTCTCTCGAAGATGGAAGAAGCCATGGATGCTTCGTATCCACCTTTGACATCCACCATTAGTAGATCTCTCCCAGAAAAGCATGACCTCTCTATGATAACAAGATCAAACTCTTCTTACTCTCCACTTTCTTCTTCTTCTTCTTCTTCTTCTTCTTCTTTTTCTTCTTCTTTTTCTTCCATCTCCTCGTCTTCCTCTCATCAGTGTTTACCGTTAATGCCATACTCCCCCTTCACCTCCCTCTCTTCCTCAAATATCCCATTCTCCTGGGAGTCACAGCCAGGCATTCCCAAGGCCGGCCGTCCGACCAAGCCCTCCTCCCCAAACCCCACGCTTCTTCCACTCCCACCGTCCAGGCATCATCATCGGCAGCAGCAGCAGCACAGACACAGACACCACTGTTCGAAGGAGGGCAACGCCACTGTTGACCCCTTCGCCGTGGCCCTCATGAAGCACTGCTCCAAGGACGACAACGACCACCACTGGAAGACGGCTCCCTCCGACCAACCCCCGGCCAAGGACTGGGTCGACAGCCGGCGGAAGGCTCTGGGCCTCATATCCACGTTCGATCTGTACGCATCCTGCAAGTCCGCCTCCTCCGTTGCGGACTCCATCTACATGCGACGGCCCCGCCGTGGAGCCAAGGTTCTGGCCCCGGCCTACGACATCCTCTCACGACGACGGCCGGAGTAGTACCACCGCCCGCCACTCACGTCTTGATCGATCGATCGACCGCCAAACCCCATTAACCACTGGTAATTGGACACCGTAAGTGATATATATATATATATATGAATAAGATTCTTGTGTGAAGAATAAGATTTTTCTCCTGGTCTTCGTTTATGTGGAAAATGGATGTTTTTAATTCTGCAAGATCTATACATATTTGTTGTAAACCATATGATGGAGGGTATTTGTTATGATGCACTTTAAGAAATAATCACAAGTGGGTATTTTATTTATCTTCATCTTTTAATTCCTACGCTCTGAATTGATGGATAACTTCTTCCAACAGACCACCTGCATAACTGTTTTTTTTTTGCTGTACTTAGTCAGAAAATTCAATGATAATGAAAAAAAATATAATAGTTGGATTAGATCGATCGATGGGACCTGAGTCACAAGAGACGGAGCAGATGGATGCATGCGTGCTCTCGTCATTATATAATTGATTGTAAAATATGTGTGCACGTAGATATCATACAAAATCTTACAGTGCAACTGATATTTACTCCTCTTAAGGTTGCATTTGTATAACGAAAACCAAATCGATATTAAATATAAGTCCAACTCAAAATCAATTGACAACAGGTAATAGATGCGATGCGATTCAATTTTCGCTAATGATTTTCAATTTTCCGTAATTACCTACACCTTTATTTTCTCGATTTTGATTTTTTTTTTTTTTTTTTTAAAAAAATTAAGAGGAAAAGGTTAGATACAACCGACGGCGAAGTTCCACCGGCAGGTGCACGGACGGCAGCCGATCGGTGAAGCGGGTCTTTCGCACGTAGGCACGAGGAATATCATATTAGGTTGTGGAGCCATGGACGTTGCATCGGCACAAACAAGCTTTTATTGGACCACAGGCGTTTACCTAATTTATTGGATTAATCTGTGGCCGTCACGGTCTTCCCATCATATATACATATATATATATATATTATATCAGATGATGGTGTGAAGCAATAAGCATTAATGTTGGTAGGAGCTGACATCGAACGATGAAGGGATGTTGATGTACGGTACTGTTCTGATGAGACGTACGTAGGCAAAAAGATGGGTTCCTGATATTTTATTCTGCTTGTGGTGAAGAAGAGAAGGGCAGATTGTTTTAATTCTCTCCAAACTTGCACTACTACCGCATCTGCTGCGTGTGGTGTTGTAGTTCTGATTCTTGTTTGAATTAGTTCTGTCTACTTCATCAAGCATGCATATGTGTGTGTGTGTGTGTGTTACTACTGGTTTTGCAGCAGCATGGGGTTGGTTGGTTGGTTGGGGGGAGGAGGAGGAGGAGTTTGTTCTTTCTCTTTGCAAGATAAAGCCAAACCAAGGTGAAATCTAGTTGTGAAATCATTTCTAAAGAAGAGTATTTACACTAAAGCTTGAAAAATAATCTTCAGAAAAGGTCATCACCTACCTTTGTCTTTAACTTCGTCTGGACCATCTCCTAAGAGTGGGAGGAAGTTGTTTGTGTTCTTGCAGAATCGCTTAAAGCCAAACCAAGCAGAACTATTGTGGGTCAGGGCTTGACATTAGCTCATAGATGAAAATACAGTGGTGTAGAAGCATAGGATAAATTAATAATGAATAAGAAACAACGATATTTATGATTCTTGTTATAATTTGAAGAGACTTCACTCCCTTCTTCCTGCTATATGTGATTTTATCTTTCCATTTGCCATCTTGATTTAAACCAGACAGACATGCTATATAATATTTTTAAGAAATAAGAAGGGCATTCAAACTAGATGTAATAATTGAATTAATTGAAGACAATAATATTTGTAACTTCTGGTAAATGTAAAAAAAAAATGGGGGCATACTCTCTCATTTTCGATCCAGCTAAAAAAACAAACAAAAAGTGATGCACATGTAAATGTTTCTTAAACATTAGATGAGGAATGTTCATCTTTCCTGAAAGACAAACGAATTTCCTTTGCCCTTTTGCTTCTGTTCTTCTTTAAAATGAAAGGATTGGTTTTCTTCTTTTTTCCTTGGCCAAAACCCCTGTTAAGTTTTTTATCTTTACTATTAAGTGACAAAATTTTAAACAAAAGGGTAAAGATTCTTGACTGTGGGTGGATTTGTTGAAAAAACCTACACATATAATACAGACACTTGCACATGATCCCTGATCCCACATTGCTTCAAGGACACCAACACAACTTCCTCTGTTCACAGGGTTGTCCTCAACTTGAGCATGGTTTTTCCATAGCTTTGTCGTTCTGTGAAAGTTGTCACATGTAATTCAAAGGCAAGCCTGATTGCCTGTAAATATGCAAGAACCATCATCAGTAAGCCTTCCAGACTATTCACTCTTACATCCAGAGCTTTCTCCCAGCTAATGTCAAAGCCGTGCGTGGCAGCCATTCACTTTTGGAACATCTCGCCGTTCGAGGAATGACTACCACTTTTACTCAAACTGTTGCCATTGTTGGACGTTGTTTTCACCCTTTCAAATTCATGACTTTTTCTTATCACTGGTGTCTGTCTTTTGAAACTTACACCTTGCATCTCCAGATCCTCCTTGGCAAGCTTGGGAGATTTGCTGGGATTACTTCCAAGCAAGTCGGTTTTCATATTTGTAGGATAATAGATGGGAGACTTGATTGGAGATCTGAAACCTCCATTATCTGCCATAGTACGGCTAACAAGATGCTGAAGCCACAGAACTAAATCTAATATGTAAGATTCAGTCCTTTCCTTTGATGCATGGTGAAGAGTTTCTATTCGATTTAGATGTGTCCTGCTAACTGGATTTTGATGACTTTCAGACCTGAAATGAAATTAGATGTTTTCTTTTATTGAAAGCAAACAAAAAGCAATCGGAGCTTCTTGCTTCTATGTAACATAAAGGTTAAATTCTCTGTGGCCTATGATTACCAACCCTGTATTTGCCCACTCTCCAACCCGTCCAAAGTCATGATGAATCCTGGGTTGATATCATTTGTAAACAAATCATTTCTGATATCAAATGTTACTGTGTTCAGTCATATATGCATAGCCTGAACAGCAAACAGATAGCTCTAGTACATAATCTAAATATATAGAAAATGCATAGCCTAAATATATCATTGTAGCTCTAGTACATAATCTAAATATATAGAAAATGCATAGCCTAAATAGATAATTGCTGGCACGTATAAATAGCTCTAGTACAGCAAATAAAATTCAATCAAGTGATACGCTTACATTGTTGTGCTATTTGCCATAGGAACAAGCCAATCTGTAATTTTTGTCATTTCCGCTTTGATTTCAAGAATGGACAACTGTAGATGCGGATACCAAGTGGAAGGTAAAAGATAAATGGTTGGTGAAATTAGTATTTGAGAGGTTATTTTTTTCCCTGCAAGCAGAGCTCATTATAAGTGCATACCTCTTCATTGACATGAAATGATTGGAGTTTAGAACGTAAAACTGATTTTGTGTTGGGTGGTAATGCTTGGTAGAGCATGTCCCTTGAGCTTCTTGGCACATAATGTGCACTGAGCATCTAGAAATGACAGACAATGGTATTAGTTTGTAATCCACTCTTCATTCATAAAATAATACAAGCTATGGAACAAACAAAGGCTTCCTTTGTAGATGACTTCATATTAGGATTCTCAGATAAAATAAGAGCACAAACAAGTCTATTCACCAAAAGTGGTTCAATCTTTTTCCTTGAACAAGAGCAGAACTAGAATTTTCCCGTAAGAGGATCCAGATGTACATATCAATAGGTCTATGATATACACACAAATATAAATAGAATACATCGATTAAGTGAGTTTTATTGCAAAGCTTAAAAATTTGAATTAGGAAAAAATCATAGAATAAATCTACTAAACAAGATATCAAAGTAAACGGAAATTAATAAAGGTGTTGCAATATGTTGATGTTGAGGTAAAACAATAAAATACTCTTAAATAATTCAATGTGTTTGTGGATGGTATCATGCCTAACTCTCCAATTTTGTTTGTTAGATTTGCATGTTAAAAATACAACTTCACATGACACTAAAAAATCATAAAAGATGATATAGTCTCAGAAAGGTAGCTACTTGCTTTATTAACTTTATTGATAGGAGATGAGGCATATTGTAGGTGAGAAGGGGAGAGAGCAAGGAGGTAAGAAGGCTTCAGCACGAGGGGAGAGAGAGAGAGAAGGCAAGGCTAATGGTCAATTAATGCTGTAGGAGCATGAGACTTATTCAGTGTGCTTTCATGTTTGAACTTGAAGTGACGACCAGCTTTAGCTTCCTCATTCTGAAGCATGATTTGGGTTATTGGTTACACTGACTGGAGTTAGCAGAACTCTTCTAACGCCACCTCCATCAAAGTTCTGCACAACGTTCATATGATTCTTGATTTGCATCTTGCTAGATAATGAAAAAACTGTAGTCTAAACAGGAATATCGACGTTTTACTGGCTAAAGCAACAAAAATCTTGACATTAAGGATCAGTTGAAACCACCAAAATAAGTTTTCTATAAATAACCAGTACCAAACAGATTACTCTTCTAAATGAAATTATATATGGAGAAATTTTTAATTTTTTGATTGATTCCTGGAAACATGTGACATATATGCACCACATGATAGCAACATCAACTGCTTTGGTCCGTAGATAAGATGAGAATGCAGAACTCACAAGTGTGTTAATTTTAGAAATGACATTTGCATAGTGTAATGCAAGGTCAGCAGAACCCAGACTCTCAGGAGAGTTAGCAAATTCTTTGCCAGGGTTAACACCACCTGTATGTTGGCCAGAAATAGAGAATACGAGATGGTTATCAACTACATGAGAAAAATGTTCTACTGATTGTCAACAAGAAATAAGAACTTTAGATGTGGGAATTTGAATTTACAGACTACAGTGTCTGTAATAAAGAGAAACTCAAGTAGCCATTTCCATCATTCTCAACTAGAATTGAAACATGAACTCTTCAATGCAAGTTTAAGATTGTAACAATAAAATCTTTTTCAAATTAGTAATCTGTGACAGATCATCCAGGAAAGGTACGGATGAAATCTTGTTCCTATTAGCACAAGTTGGCAGAAGGACGCAGGTGCATACACAGGTAACTGATTTTGAACATAATTAGAACACTGATAAGGCATTCGGACTTACATGTACCACCATCTCCAAAGGCTTCCTTAATCTCAAGTTTCAAAAAGTTGACAACATCTACAAGTTTTTCAATGACCTACAACAATAGAACGTCATTTATTTCAAAAGAAAGCTTTTTCCCAAGAACTTAAGAGAACCGTAACACAGTTCCTCTTGAATAAAGCAATTGACTGGCAAGGTTTCCATGCATGTGAGTGGGAGCATAACAGGAGGATAATTTCTATAAGCATCAAAATGTATGACAGAAACCACTATTACCACTTTCTACATTTATATGGCATTATAACAAGTGTTTTGAGGACCTAACAAATGAAGATGAACGTAAACATCTTCTCACCTCTTCAAAAGTCTTGGACCAAAGTGATCTCTTTTTCAAACTCTTTACCTGCTTCTTTTGGATTTTTAACTCTTTCCTTAAAATACGAAGATTAGTTTCTGCAATGACAAAAAAATGATAGTCTGTCATTCATTTTTACAAAAGAAGCTAATGTGGACAACTCACTGTTAGAATGGTCATGCCAAAGAAGCAGATGTTGGGAGTAGAATATTAGGGAAAATATTAACAAACAGGAAATTTGGAATAAATGTAATTCTAACTAAAGTATCAGGAAATTTCAAACTACCGTCTTCTTGAAAACACCATTATTAAAAACACTAGCATCAAAATCTAGTCTTCTGACATAGTATTTGATGCTACCGATGGCAGTGCAACAAACTCTAAATGTAAACTTCTATGATTCTATTTATATCTATAACTGTAGGGAATTTTAATTTGAGGCTGGCTGAAAATTAAGATATATACATATTACGAAAAGGAAACCTGAGCCTAGATGTTAGCCTGCATTTTTCCTTTTTATAGAATGTTTAAAAAAATAAAGTCATGGTCTACAGTTTTAGAAAACATAAACCAAAAATCTTTCTATTTGAAGACTTTGGTGTTGGGATCAATGATGTGCATTTGGAAGTTTCAAATCACATACCATTTGGTTTGCAGATGCCTAGATGCTGTATTTTGCTATTAATTACAAAAGATTAGATTTTAAATTATATCCAGTTTTTTCTGTAGTATCCAGTATTTGATCTTGTTGATAGACGCTATCTCAAATTCAACATCTTTATCAACGTAGGAGAGTTCTGAAGTCTCAGTGAACCAAACAAAAGGCAAATGTTACAAAAGGAAAAATTAAACCAGAGATTAATCTCCACTTGTCCAAATATACATCTCTCTTCCATTTCAGACACCAAGGATGACAATGTTGCAGTTTTCTCTAAAATCAGAAAACCCCATATTTACAAATCTTAGATCTCTATGCTAAAAGTTTTCAAATATATTAGAATTTGGTTGTAGAATCTACAAAAAAAATGAAAATATCTAATGGTTTAGATTTCTAACTACATGCTACACTTTCATTAGAAAATAACATCATGATCAACAGGACTCTCTCACGCATGCTTTTTTCAAGAAAACATCAAAAAAAGAATAAATTGAAAAAAAGTTATTTAAATGATGGTCTCTTGAACTTCTCTCAAATATCAATTTAGTATTCTGAACTTCAAAGTACATCAGTATCGTATTTTATACTGTTATTTTAGGTTACTTGTGACCTTCGTGGTCACTTACGATAACCACATCAAAGTGACAAGTGACTACACCAAGATTACAAGTAATCTCATCAAGGTCACAAGCAATCACAATTTATCCAAAATAAAAATATAAGGTACAACATTAATTTACTTCAATGTTTAAGATTAAATTTAAAGGAATTGTGAATGGGATTGTGAGAAAAGATATAGAGAACAATCTAAAACTACTTAACTAAGAATTATGAGAAAACAATTAAATTTGTGTAATTGAATTGAAAGATTAACCATAAATAAAAATACACAAAAGAAAAATATTCATGTAACTAACTCATATAGTAAGATTATGACTTGGATTATTATCATTCACCATAATTTAAAATTTAAATGATAATCAAGTAAAATTCCAGGTAGTACCATGTAAATAAGTCATTGAAAAATTAAAATTACAAAGATGTGACAAGAATAAAGGAGGGAAAAAATCAAAGACCTAGTAAAAGAAAATCGAAGTTCCAATGCCTAAGCCACACATGCAGGACACCTCATGCATGCCAAGATCATTTAATAAGCCCGTTAAAACCTAGGACCAGAAAGTTCCTAGACCACACTATTGCCAAAACAAAAATTTCAATATACCACTCCTGAGACCCAATAGCAACTTACCAAATTCTGTGGATGTGTACAAACCATCATGATCACAAAATAGCATGAAGCATTGAGGTCTAAAGCAAAGTTTTCCTACCTAGATGCCAACGCTTACATGTGATGATCTAAATCTTGTGAATTGATTTGTCTTCCTTCTAATGCAGCCTATTTCCTTCACTATTCAGGTACCAATGACAAGGACAATAAACAAGCATTTGCCCCACTAAGTGGTCAACAAGATGGAACCATAAATCCTCTCACTCAATTTGATTTGAGAATTGATGTATACATATAGATGTGCTTCTTGTCATACAATAAGACTCTTATCTTTTCACAAGTGTTTAATTAAATTCCAAATGATCTCTTACAGTCTCATTTTGTTACATGATATACAACTGCAGTTGGCATGTTATATGGATCTTGTACATTACCCTTGCTGCAATTTACCAAAGCAACTAACAGAAACATCAATATTACCATCAACATGATAACATGGTATTTGTTGACGTGACTACACCATGCAAATGGAAACTGCTAATTTATGTGGACAAACTAAAACCTCTTTGACTTGCATTCTTTTCTTGATGTCTTTGTTGGTAATCTCGCTCAACTTTGTCTAATGATTGCCATTCATGGTATAAATCCTGCAAAGAAATAAAAATTCACATTGTCCTCTATGCATCCAAATAGTAGTACAAAATCAGCTGACTTTACACAGCTACAAATAAAAGCTCTCAAAATACCATCAGCTTATTTTAGCAAATTTATGATGGCCCATGAAGCCAGCAATACATCACATCATGACTGAGTGATATGGACCTACCTGAACTTTAAGATGCATAAGTTGATGTATTATGATTACTGTTTCAAAGAATATATAGTCTAAATGATATTTCTCTTTGCGAGATAGACCAATAGAGTTACACAAGCCTCTATTATGTAGTAATATCTTATTTCTCCTTCTTCAAGGAAATTTCTACGGCTAAAAAATCAACTTAATGAATGCCTTCTGAGTTTCATCTATTTGCTTCTACATTGAATCCTTCTTCTGGAAAAACAGATAGGGAAAGCAACAGATCTTCCCACAGAATAAATGCCCATTTTACTCAAACAAACAAAGAATAAGCCCATAAAATGTTTATGAATTTTTTTCATGAGATCCTCTATTCTAAATACCATTGCAAGTTATATTGTAGTTTAGCTTTTGAATTTCACAGTTTAACGAATAGTCATAAGACAAAGATAAACACCGCAAGAAAGAAATTTATTTGTGGTTTAGAAAAGCTTACTGCAGTATTGTGAACCATGGTTATCAATTGCTGCATGATTGCTTCTGCTTTTTCCTTTAGCTGTTTCTGATAAGCTGGTCTACATAGACACAATAGAATAATAGATATAAGTCAAATATAATTGTAACCAGAAAAATGGAGTAAAAACATCATAAAATAGAAATCTTGACACCTTTCAAATATCCGGTCCAAGTTGTGCCACTGGGAGTCTTTGCAGCAGTTACCAAAACGGATAACTTCTCTTGTAACAATATTCAACTCTTCCCTGTGATGATTTATTAGGAGAACACATCAGTGAAATCACATGCTAGAAAAGCAAAAAAGCCATGATCTACTTCATGCTATGAATCACACTGCATAATTATTGACTATAATTTATCAAAATTGCAGAATCATTTCAATCAACCTTTTGTCTGCGGCAACAATTTTGAGCAATTCATCCATGTTGTTGGATACTAGAAGTTGGACACCCACTGAGTGTAGTACAACTTCCTTTAAATGTAACACATTTTCTTTTGAAAGTGAGCCCATAAGTTTGAAGCCTCTAACAATTGTGTTTGCCACCTCAAAAGCTAAAATGGAAATTTCAGTGCCTTTGGTGCTAACTACAGGATCACAGCCATCATCTGCATTCAAATCTGTTATTTTGCTTGAAACTTTTTCTCTGACTTGCACAGCCTTTAATATCCCAACGTTACCAGCCTTATCCAAAAGTGAGGACCTTGCTGAAACCTGCAATGCTATGTACTATGTAGTCATCATGCACCATATGTACTGAAGGCAAGTTCAACAATACTCATGAATCTATTTCTTGCTCATGGCAGATCTTACTAAAAAAGACAACCAGAATGAAAAACATCATAGAATTGAATCAATCAAGGATCAACTGAGGAACAATTTTAGATACAAATGGTGAGAGTTAATGGATCGTCATCATTCATCACTCAAGAAAAAGAAATACAAAAAGCAAATAAATAAAATGCTGCTAACATGTGTAGGAAAAATGATCAGAGGAAAATGTATCAATCAACCATGCAAACAAAAAATGAGTAGGAACTGGTCTCTCCATCATGGAGGTAATGATGTGTATAATTGAAACCTCATCAGAACCCACATTGGAGCCCTGTACACAATATGCTTGCCCCTCTTTTTACAATGCTCACAAAAAAGCTGTTGATTCAAAGAAAGGCAGTGCCATCTTCTCTCTGGCGTTTGGTATAGGTTTCATTGGTTATTCTAAAGTTTCCTTTATTTATGTCAAAGAACTCCAGCGTATATCAAAAAAAAAAAAAATTGAACATGGATCCCATATATAACATAAATACTCACGTTGGTTATTTGGAGAATGACTCAGAAAGGCTATTCTGGATTAAACAAGAAATTGGTGCAACATAAAGATTATTGCTTCAATAAAAGATAAGCAAACTTGGGATTAAGAAGAAAAGCCAACCGTTGGCAGCAATTGAATATTCTTCCATGATCAATGTGAAAATTCAAAAATGCAGTTTTTGTTGCCAGTAACAACTAAAGTGCATTACATCACTGGCTTTTGGAATCATTGCTAATGTTATCTGCACTAGTGTTGATTAGTACTACAGCAAAGAAGAGAGAGAGAGAGAGAGAGAGAGAGAGCAGAATGAGGCTTACCTTTGTCGTCCCGCTTTTAGCATCAGTGTCTGGTTTCGTCTCGGATGAGGTGGACCGGCGAGAAACCATCCACGTCAGAGGTGGATCCAATTTCCGTGGAGGAGTTTCTGTCTTGACTGGGAACTCGTCTCTACTATTGTTCTCCATGATTTCCACGGTTGGAGGGGAGATCAAATTGTCTTGTGCAGAAGCAGTAGCTGAATGAATCGAATCATTCATCTTCTCAAGTTCCAAACGAACCTGTTCCGCAAGAACGTCGTGATCGTGTAACGGGCTAGCACCACGAAAGGCTTCTTCTCTGGGTGATTCGTCCACTGCCGACCTCCTCGTCCACATCCTTCCGAGCGACGAGCACGCACCTCCCATTGTTTCCGATGCCAACCAACACTCTCGTCCTTTCGTCTCCTGCAGCTCAACATCAAATCTGCAATGCACCACCGAACACCATGCCAATCAACAGTAGGTGGAGCAAACAAGACCCAATTCAAAACCCAGAATGAGAAACCAACACGACCAGCTTACAGAAAACAAAATGCGTTTGTTAAGGGACGCAAGGAGAGAGAGACAATCGAAGTGGCCGGAGATGACGAACCTTTGCAGCAGACGTTAGAGATCGCGAACAGACCCACGAAGGATTGGTCGATCGAGCCACTCTTCTTATGATCGTCTCTGCGGCAGTGGAGCATGGGACCTACCAACGGGAACAAGGAAAACCCCGAGAGCAAAATCATGAGCTTCCACTAGAACTCGGTCAAAGCCGACCGTCCTCTCTCTGGTTTGATTAATATCTTAAGCCCATTTTCTTCCCGCCTAAGGACAGACGGCCGAGCGCTGGCGTCGGAGGTCGAGCACGGTCCTGCATATTAAACACCAGAACCGACCAACACTAGAATTTAGAATTTATAATTCGACAAAATTAACTGTCCCTAACCATTTAAATCTAAACAAATTTATAAATATTATCATCCAAAAAATATTATAAATATTTAACCCAAATACTTATATTCTAAAAACTTAAATGATCAATTTTTTTTTTTTAATATTCATTTCAGATAAAATCTTCGTCATTTGAGATTTTAGATTGACGTATTTAAACCATAAAATAAACATCTACAAGATTTTTAAACGTAAGTGCACTGATTTTTTTTTTTATAATTTTCAATAGATTTAACTACATATGAATTTAAAATGGTATTTGAGTATATTTTTGTATGTTGCCAGAGCATACGAATAAATATGAAAAAAAAAAGCTCCTTTTTAAATACAACTTTTACGATTTAAGTTCAAATTCAATGTATCAAAGAAAATTTATTGAAATTCCAATTATGAAGAAACTCGAATATTTTATTATCGTATGTTTTAAAAATTGTTTATTTTGTATTTAAACAAAAATCATTAAAAAAAATTACGAATTACCGGTATGCTAATCTTTTTTTTTTTGAAAAGGTTTAATCTTAACCGCACTTCTAAACACAATCTTCGCCTACTTCTTACAAAAGAATAATATAGATTTGAATTTAGGTAAAAAATAATTTATCATCGAAAATTCAATAATAGATTATACGATTTTATCTTCCGCTGCACTTTCTTTTTTAAGATAATTGAATTGAAAACATAATACATTACGCAAAATTGAGATGCCCGCCCCCCCCTCCCCTCTTACTCTCACATATTAGCTATTATGCAGACGACAATTTTTTTATATTTACCAACCAACCATAATAACTCGTTTGGAAAGGTTTCTCCGTACCGATCAACGACTACCATTATAAAAAATTATTTTTGATTTGACCAGTTCAAATAAGAAATGGGATGCAATAGTGTGCAGCGTAATCTGTCTTCCGTTATATATTTTTTAAGCTACATTAACATTGCCAAAAATCAAATCAAATCAAATAAATAAATACACGAATCCCATTTCCTGTCACGCCGCATGATACGTTCAAGGGTCAAACACGTGCATACGTGTTCTTATTACGTGACTTGCATGATGAACATTGAAATTTCGGCGACTTTATTTATACCTTGGGCATATGATTAGTGGTGCATCATAAATATACCCTACCCTTTATTTTATTCCCAAGAACTAAGACCCAACCAGATAACGTAGTTCGCCGCCTAATCCTTCGGAAAAGAGAAAAAGCCTTAGACCGTTGAACAAGTTCGGAAACGATCGATGAGTAAGTATTTTTTTAAAGAGTTCGCTTTTATTTAGTATTTATGCTTCTTCTTTTTTTTTGCTGTAAATGACTAAAACATATCATTCAAGAAGATAAGATGCATGATTCATGAGAAAAACAGAGACACCACCACTAGAAGAGTACAAATATACAGGAGTGAAGAAAAGAAACATATTTACAACATTTGAAAACTGTACAATATACAAGATCAACAACAAACGATATACTAAATAAAGATATGTTATTTTAAAAAACCACAGCAAACTTCGGTACCTTTTTTTTTTTTTTTGGGGGGGGGTCATAAACGTACGTTTCGAACGTAAATAATAATTCCGAGATAGTTTTATTTACATTTTATTTTAGAAAACAGATCTGAAATCAAACCAATGTGATAACTACAAGATGGTAACCCATGACAACATGGGGAAGACTGCAATGAAATAAAAAAATCGGAATTGAAAAAAAAGGAAAAAGCAGTCAATGTGGGAACCATGATCATAGGGGGTTTTGAACTCCGAGAGAAAACTATTCACCATAAATAGCTTTAATCCGGAATACTACTAACACTGGAGAAGTGCAGATGCTAATAAAAGATAGAGAGAGCAATATACAAGGTAAAAGTAAAATACATTAGCCAGGCTCCAGGTGTCTACGTCTACTTCCAAGATCCAAAATTTTGCACCACACCAAGTGAAGAGAATGAAGAAGAAGCACAACCAGGAGCTCTGTAGATGGATATGTTACATGCAGGAAACTTAAGTACGTACCAACTCTAGGTAAACGACATTGTTCGCCTGAGATCAAGGTTCTTCAGCGCATCAGGGAGTAGTTGAGATCCTCCAGGAACCCAGAGGCCACCTTGTTGAGGTAGGGCAATCCGTCCACCTTGGGTTTTAGCGGTAGCTTCTGAATGTGATGATACATCTTTTGTTTTCTTCACAAATTCGAAAAATTCCGCAACTTGGCGAGCATACCTTCAAAAGAATGGCGAGATTTTAAACGGGGAAAGCATGCAAAGCTTTCTGTCTATGATGTATCACAGTTTACCATACAAAAGGATTGCGAATCTTACGCCAAAGTAGCATACATTTGCAGACCATGAGATACTGAAGTGGGAATGCAAAAACAAACCGCCTAAATTCAACAAGCATTTAATTATTCTAATTCGGATGATGATCCGTTGTTAATTCAACAAGCTTCTTATAATATACAGAAGACATGGTTGCAACACAACAAGCAGGCTACTATGAGTTCATGACTGCACCTAGTGATTTTCAAAGTGACAACTCAGAACCAAGTATTTCTTTTAGGAAAAACAAGATAGACAATTATGCATTGAAAATCAAAATTTATCTAGCGAAGGTTTAAGACTGTCATATAAAAATAGGGCACCATATTTGCCAAACTACCAAAGATGTCGATTTGTAAGATTCCCTAACTTGGCAACGATAAAATAGCACCAATTTGTAAGATTCCCTAGTTGATAAAATAGCATCAAGAAAATATTACGATCACAGCTTCTTAGCAGCAACAGAAAGAAATTTATTAAATAATAAAAACAGTGACCTACACCCGTCAAAGGCAAACCAGAATAACAAAAATCTGAACCATAATCTCACCATATGGGGTCGATCACGTGAATCCTTTTTTTCCATGTATTTTTATCTATGATCAAATTTTTAGTTAAATTACATAAATTTAAATTTTTCTCACAATTACTTGGCATCAACTAATTCAAAAGCAGACTGGAAGCATCAAGAAAATACATGCAATCAATGTTTTGGACAAACAAGTAGATAACCCTATAACAAAGCACCATAGAAACACATTCAAATGGTGATTAGTGAAATAATAGAGCAAGCGAGCAAAGGAGGAGCTTCAAGGTTATACTAATGTGTTAGTATCCTAGAAAATATCTGCAAATAAAAATGGCTACAAGAGAATGCTGGCGTTATTTAATGAAACCGATACAGAATGCATTCTCGTAACAGCTAGCAAGCCAACTGTTGAAAATTTCAAAGTCAACAATAAGAATTAAAGTACATATTCAATAGAAGAGAAAAAAAAATCAGGTTAGCACAAGTTTCTAATAAAATATGAATAGTTTCAACTTACTGTTGCTTTGCCTCAATATCCTTGCTAAAGTCAATATTGGGTTCACAGTCCAGAACCAGAGCAGGAACCTAAAGATAAACAAAACAGTTAATAGCGAGCATTTCTTTTGAGCCACTAGGAAACACCGGTAAAGTAGGTGATAGTGTAATTTTGTAAAATGATAGCATACTAAGTATAGAAAAAACCTTCTGTATGCTTGGGTGCATATGATTTCCTTCAAGATAGAACACCTGATCTCTTATGACAGGATGTAAAGAACCATCCATAAAAGGTAACTGACTAATGGATAGCACACCATGATTTCCAGTTTGGAAAGGGAAAAGCCAACTCTCATGCTTTTCATGCAAATCCCGTAGGTACTCCAAGCTTACACCACCTTCCTCTTCTCTTTTACGAAGCATCATTCTCTTGTGGCACGTATCAGGACTAGCTCTTAGGTAAATGAATCCATCAGGAATCAAACCAGGTAACGTAGAAACCACAGGATCAAACCATGAGTCATAGATGCTGATCTCCATCTCATTCATCCAATTTGCTTCATGAACAGCACGCACAAATACCTGCAATAGAGTATACAAATTATCGTAGAGAAACATGTCAGGTCAAAAATTAATAACAATGCATAATGAAGAAAATGAAATGAGGCAAGAGATAAAAAATTATCAGTAAATAATTTCCCAAATTCAGTTTGAATAAAATATATAAAGGTGGAAGCTTACCATCCTATCACTGAAAACACTCCTCTCCATCAAGCGAAGAGGTTTGATTCCATCAGCAGATTCTTTTTCCTGCATGACCCTTGTCACGAATACATAATTCTGGAACGTGTAAGCATACCTTTGAGGCTCAGCATAAAATGCATCCAGTATATTGAAGTGATCAGGTCCAACATCCTGCCACTTGGCTATTGGCTCTGGAACTATCTCTACAAGATCACGCAACTCAAGTGTTTCATTGGCAATCCTTTGAAGAAAAGTAGTTTTTCCAACACTAATATTCCCTTCCACACAGAAAGTAAGCCTCTTCTTAGAAGGCTTCATGTCAGAATGCTGTCCATCCTGTTTTAACTCCTCATCAACACTATCCTTGATGAAAGAAGTTATGCTCTCAGCATGGCTTTTGTGGATAATTCCTATGGAGCTCTGCAAGTATGCAACCATCTTCTCATTCTCCTTCCCAATGAACTGTAAGATGCAACCATTTTAAGTTCACTATCATAGATCAAATAAAAGAAAGCATAGGCATGAGATCTTCTGTTCTTAATTACAAATAAGAAATTACATGCAAAATCGATCATCCTGTAATAGTGTAGACAAGGCAAGTTGCTACTTGTCTTGTCACCCAGATCATTCAATGAGGCAGGAGGTCTTTTCCTTAAACTATCAGAATGGACACCTTTTTTTGCCATACTGATGGGAAATACTTCGCAATTTCTTTTCAACCTTCATTTTTTTTTGAAATGTTTTTTTAATTTTTTTCAAAACTTTTTCTTTCCACCTTTTTCTGTAACAGTGTAGACAAGGCAAGTTCTTACTTGCCGAACTTGCCTTGTCACCCAGATCATTCAATGAGGCAGGAGGTCTTTTCCTTAAACTATCAGATTGGACACATCGGACACCTTTTTTGTCTTACTGATGGGAAATACTTCGCATTTTCTTTTCAACCTTCAGTTTCTTTTGAGTTTTTTTTCAAAAAATTTTCTTTCCACCTTCGTTTGTTCTTTTATTCCGCTATTCCTCCCCTTCTTCCCTTCCATTATGCTTCCTGACCTCTTCTTCTCTTGCTTTTGTTTACTCTTCCACCTTTTCTTCTTTTTTCCTATACGTTCATTTCTGTTTTCATCTTTTATTCTTGTTTTCATCCTCCTTTTACTTTCCTATTTGGATTTCCTAATTCATACATGCACGATGATTAACATCCTACTTCCTTCTATATTCAAGTTTTTATTTAAAATTTTATCCTATTAACTCTCAATAGAAATATTAAATACCTTTAAAATTATCACATTATCTACATTACACATGTAAAGTTAAAGACCACTGGGGGCAATTGTCCACCACGAAGTATAGCAAAGCACACACAGATAAATGTGTGAGTTTGTACAAGCAATACTATCCTTGCCTGAAATCTTAGCTTCTCTTTGATTACAAACTGGCCAACTTCTACTCAAAAAAGTGGCTCTTTGTGAAATAGAGATGATTGAAGAAGGTAAGTTTGTTCATATAAAATATATAATGATATTAGTAACATAAAATGGTGTGTGAAAATATCATAATACTATATATATGTAGGCACGCATTATTTAGTGCAAATATTTTCTTTTTTTAATGATAATATTATATTTTTTTACTTTTACTTATTATGGCAGTTTGCCTCCAAGACATGCAATATCTAAAATGCATTTTTACTATTCTATTGTTTCATTTTATATTATTTTTACTTGTGTTTTCTAATTATTGTTATTGATGGAATAATCCCATATAGATAAAATTTAAAACAAAATATGGTTAATATAGACATAGGCTTCTCCACTCATTGCCAATTGATTTCAAGTTGAATGTCTGTATTTCAACATTATATCAGAGAAAAAAAGATTCAAATGGGCAAATACACATCTAACTACTAGAAAAAAGACACTTATAGGACCTAAAGAAGATAACATGTGAAGAAAAGTGACAAAATAGCACTACAGGTAAAATTTTAAACAAAATATGGGTTACTATAGACATAGACCTCACCACTCATTGTCAATTGATTTTGAATTAGATACATTCAATCAATAGTCATTTTTGTGGATCTTTTCATTTGTTTGGTCACTTCAATCTTCAAGTAATTGTGTTTTTTTTTTTAATTTTTACAACTCTTAAGAGCTTTTCATTATTGCAAAAAACATACTTATGCATTAGTGATTGCAATCATTTATTATATAAGATTTTATTAATGTATTTGGATCAAAAAGCATATTAGTTATATATGTACAACAATAAAAACCAATACTTTAATCCCATGCTGTATGTATGTATGTATGTATGTATGAACAGAAAAAAGATAAGCTAGACTTGACTGTCCATGCGTCCAGAACCACAACCCATTGCCATGACACCATGGTGCCATGATAATATGATTTGACCTTGTACCATAAAAATTATTAAAATAAAATTCTTAGTAAACATTAAAATAAAATAAACTTTATTGGTGCACTCAAGTATTAATTTTTTAATAATATCTACAGTATACATAATTGCAAAGAAATGAATAAAATAAATCAAATTTATTTTCTTTTACTTTCTCAAACAAGCATGAACAGTAGAAAAGTCAATAAAAATTTTCATTTTCCTGTCAATTCCCGTTAGAATTTTCAATCTCCTTTTTGCGGTTAAATTTGACCATATGGCAAACAAGGCAAGGAAACAAGACATCTGAACTATTTAACTTGTGTAAAGTTAGCATATTATCCATGTTACCATTATATCAACAACTTAGAGGGCAGTTGCTTCTCCTTCCCATCGATTATTCATCTCTTTCCCTTTCCCTGAATCCATCTCCAATATGGAAGCCAACAACCCATATAATTGAAGCTTAAGGGAATATGATAATAATTACTTAACCCAATGCATGAAAATCTGCTAGCATTCTTGAATAACTATGTTACAAAATGTATCATTCAAGCACTATCTTATTTCTATAACCAGCTTAAAAACACACTTGTTTGAACTAAAAACACTAAATGAAAAAAAAAAGAGTTCTATAACTTTTTAAAATGCTAGCTTATTTCATACACCTGAACTGAATAATTATTATCAATCAAACCCTTAGGGAAAAGGAAAATACTTGGGATATTTTTGATTATCTGTATGTTTAGATTAGACATCAACCATGGATTGAAGATTTGGTGGCAATGGAATAGAAGAGAATATCAGCCTATATTTTTTTCTTTTTTTTTACGAGTGTATAAATGTGTTTTCTCCTGGGGAAGTGGTGTGTAAAAAGTGTTTTTATTTATGCACACAAAAAAGGAAAAAAATGCCACTAACCACGATAAACTTTTAAGGTATCCACATTCTATATATGGGGCATGTTTGTACACATAAAATTAGAATTTTATAGAATTGAACAGAAACAAAATTTAAAATACAGGTATTTGTGCACATTCAGAAATTAGATGAAAATTAAAATTTAGGTATTAATGCATAATATGGAATTGAACAAAATTAAAATTTTATATTTATGTATAATGATAATATAATATAATTATCTTTAATTAATTGATTAAGTAATTATTTAATTTAATAATTTAAGTAATTAACAAAAATATAATTAATTAGTAAATTTATTACATTAATCAATTGACATGTAATATAATTATATTATTAAATGTCATATATCATTTATCAATAATTGAGAAATATGTAAGAATTTCTTGAGACATAAATGAATTTCACACATTCTTGCATGAGAATTTATATTTCATTGTAATCCAGAATTTCATTTCTTTTCAAAATTAAAATTGCAAATGCACAAACACTCTTTTGTTCCGAAACTAAACGAAATTCAAATTCATTTCCATCCAATTCCAAGTGCATAACCTCACCATAATATCTTTTTGTGCATATAATTCGTTTAGTATACAAATATTGTTGGCAAACGCACGGGCATTCTACCATTTTCAAAAAAAGGAAACTCAAGGAAAGGAAAAACCAAAATAACACTTTCTGTATCACAAAACATACCTTATCTTTGTAGAGCTGCTTGAGCTCAGAGACGCCTCCAATACCCTTCTCGACGAGCTTCCTAAGATTCCTGGGCCCTATACCAGGAACAGCCAGCAGGTCCACACACTTCGTCGGCAACGCACATTTCTGCCTCCTCTCCGGCGCTTTCCGAACAAGCCCCAAACGTTCCTCTCCCTTCTCCTTAGCCAGGTGCCGCACCAATCCATCCCCTACCTTCTTCTCAACCTCATCTTTGCCCTCGTTCCCAAATCCCTCCGACGCAGCGAACAGCCTCTTCGTTGCACAACTCCAAGTGGACGGCGGCAGAGCCTTCACCTGCCTTAAGGACACGCTGCCCCACGCTCGTCCCATAAAAGCGGCACGACAGGAGAAGAAGCGAACGCCATCGGTAGAGCGGCGGTTGGGAGATTCGGTCTGGAAGAGGTCATGAGGGGTCGAGAGGGAGGAAAGACGGAGGGTGGAGCGAAGGGGCATGGGGTTGGTGTTAGTGAGAGTGGCGATGGAGAAGATGGGTGTCGGTCTGGGATTCAGCCTCCAGAGCTTTTGCATCAGGAAAGGAATTGCTTCCGCTATCCTCGGGCATTTGTGGTGGCGGAGATTGGGGAGTGTTGGGAGAGAAGAGGAGGAGCCAAAGTCGTGGCGGGGATGGTTGAGAGGGGGTTTTCGTTTCCTCGCTAGGGTTTTGTAACGGGATTCTGTGGGAGCTTGTGGACTGGATGGACACTGGCCCTGTTTTTTTTTTTTTTGGCAAATTTGGAATGCCCGTGGATTGCGAGACAACTGCCGTTGGAAGCCAAACGGAAGGTGTAGTGCGCCGAGAGGTGATGGGATACGAGGACAGGCTGGTTTAGTTTGCCACGATCCTTTGGGTTTAACCACTGGTTACACGTTGAAATTTGGGCGTATTCAGCTAGTAATGTGACCGAAGTTAATGGCTATCATCACAGACGCTGTAAGAAGGCTGGGCAGTTTGATCGTTTATTTTATGTTGTACCGTAGAGATGAAACTTTCCATCCTCTGTTTTATCAAAATATTGTTTTGATATAAAATAACGTAAAATCCATAAATTTATGAAAAATCATAGAAAATAGAAAGAGGTTAGTTACACTCAAGGATACCATAAAATTTTGTTAGATATAAAAAATCCTTGAATCAAAATATTTAAATTTTAAAATAAATACTTGTAGCTACAAAAGGTAATTTTTGCGAGAAACATTGTGTATATCATAAAATTTCCCTAAGCATATAAATCAAAATATCGCAGTTGCTATTATTCTACGTGTAAATACAAAAAATAACTAAGGACTGAATTTAAATAAAACTATGATTAAAAAGTCCAACAGCGGATGCTCCTCGCGCCCAGCATTCCGTAATCTCTACTGGTATATAAATAGTTGCATTTATATGGTTGCTTGAGAAGAGAAGAAGAAGAGATGGTTTGGTTAAAAACCAGGGAGAAATTAAGAAATGGTCACAGTGCACTTGTCTTTTCTTGACAGCACGCGTACTTATCGAAAAGGATGGCAGTCATTCCTTGATTTTCTTGAAGATGTAATCTACTAAAGAAGAAAAAACGATCGACAGCAATAGAAGATGGGCACCCACCTTAAATACCCGTGGACGAAGCAACGCCAGAGTTACACCTTACACCCGCTAAGCGACAGAACTTGAATCCTCCCGTGCGTCGAATATCTCCATCTCGCTCTCATAGTCGTCGAGTTCAACATGTATTAGTTGATTGTTGCCGGTCGCCGTGGATATATTTGATTCAACTTCCTCGATGTCGCTCAGCTTTCTGGGTCTTTTCTTGGACTGGGCGGTACTCCTAGTAAAATAATAATCAATTTTAGCATTGTTGTCGGTGTCACCCCCTTTTCTTCTTTTTGACGTTTTGGACTTTCCGCTACTGCCACAAGTGTTATTGCTGTTGTTGCTGCTGCTGCTGCACATCTTTGCCTCTGGGTATTCTTTTAATATGGAATGAATCCTTTCCAGTATGCGGTCCCCATACTTTCTTATCTTCGTCCTGGATTTTAACTGTAGTAATTAGTACAGAAGTAGGAAGGAATCACGTGGTTTATTATTTGCTGTAGTCAGTAAAAATGTTCCATGATAATAATATGCTTACCTATTCATGCCATTGATCCAAATCAGTTCTTTTTTGGTTTTAGGAATCTTCTTGCTCATCTCCTGCAATATCGTATCTCTGAAACACAATACCAATTCATTTCTATAGTGTACCGAGGAAATTGGCATTTTCAGGAGCTTACAAAAGATATTAGATGTAACGAATGCTGACCCAAATATGTGGTGAGCCATGACGCCATCACCAGCTTCCTTCACAAGCACTCTCCGGAGCTCCCTTAAAGACGAATAGAGTATACCCGACAGTGTAGGATCTTCCTTGGTATTCGAAAATCCGGGAACCAATGGGGCTTTTGCAGGTAATGCTTTGTATTTGCTCTGTTCAAGTGCAGCGTTATCAGAGGCTGGGAATCTGTAAATGTAGCAAAGCATACTTAAATTATTTAATATCCAACCAGTTTATTGAACTAATTTGCATAATAAAAAAAAGTGACTGGAAGTTTATTTGATGCTTTTATAAGAGCCAGTAAAGACATGGACCGAAATAAAATCAATGGCCAACTCAAACGAACCAAGAATAAATAGACAATAATCACAAGAATAGATATTTTGAAGGTATCAATTTAAAACTAATACTCCATTACAAGGTTTATTAAGCATGATCAAGTTTAATTCAGAAAGAAATGACTATTTTAGTTTTCAAATATCGTCCCGTTCTATTATATGTAAATAGGATTGTAATAGATACTGCTCAATACTAAAGAAATACAATCAGAAGGAAAGAGAACAATTTTATTTACAATTTAGCGCAAGGCCTCTTGCATATGGGAGAGGAAGGGAAAATAATACAAATCAATCCACCCAAGCAAATTGTCTATACTAATATCTAATACTATTATCCGTGTGCTTGACTAAACGGTGTGATGAAAGCATTCCTGTATGGATCCTTTAGAATGAGGTTAAAACATTAGAGAAGTCATGTATCCTACGTCATTGTGTAAGTTCTATTTATAGGTGTCATTTACTACTAGTATACCAATCTCTCTTCCTATGTCTCTCTACAACATATCAAAGCACAAGTTAATAGAGGTAGTGACCTACCCACAGCTTGAGCCCTCAAGGAGAAAAGGTACACCCCAGCTTGCCATCAAGCAACACAAAAAGTACATCTCTGACTAGCACACTCAAGTCGACGGGTCTCCGAGCAACCTGCAGATCAGGACTTTCAACCAATACGTCCAATGGCCAACTTATCTCCTAACCGACCTACTTTAATGTCGACCTACCACCCTCCAATGATAATAAGACAATGGTCAACAGTAAAACTTGCCAATAAGAGAAAATTTTGATAAAGAAAGGTTTATGTAAAAGAGAAGTTGTTAGTCAATGACAACACGTACAGCCCACAAGAATCAGAGAAACCCTAGCTGCTACTTATAAGGATTCCATCTCCTAAAAATGGGAAGATGATACCCAAGGTATGTTCTCTCCAATTCCAAAAACTTGATATACTCACTGCTTTTCCCTCCACTCTTTTGATTTAAGCATTAGAGGTTCTTTAGTTTTTCATAAATTGTGGGCTAGAACTCCTGTGCTTCCTTACAGCAGGATATGAATGCAAGAGAGAGTGGTGACCTTGATCACAAATTTTGAACGAGAAAAAGCAAATACGAAGGGAGAGGGGAGGCATCCTAGTAATATTGATTTGATTGTTTAATAAATATATCTGTAACAACACCAAAGAAATTTTCTGTAACAAGGAAATCTGTCTACACAAGAATTACCATAAAAATAAAAAATCTATAATTTCCAATTTATTACAAAAAATAAAGTTCATAAGAAGTAAATATTGATACATATAATTTTAAAATAGAAACATATACCAAATCTAAAAGTAATTTAAATATTTTGAAATTTACTCCCTCCAAAATAAAAATCACTAAAGTCTCGTTTCGTTGACCACAATCAATATATAATATAATGTACTATAAAGTAATTACATTCCTTAATTAAATTACAATATTTGAATTTTTATTATTGTAAGCTTTGGTTATTTGATTGTAAGGAATTAAGTTCTTTGAATGTCCCTCAACTAATTAAATATATGAGCGTAGATGTTAAAATTGATTTTCCCTCAAAATTGAGGAAAGATACTAATAAAATTCTACCTATGCATAAAATAATTTCTTATGTAGAGTAACTTGTAAAGTAGAATAACTTGTCTAGTCTAACAATAACTATTATAAAATAGAATAAAATCTTCATTCAATAGAAGTGAAAATTCTGATACCTTAACACAATCGAATGCTTACCAAAGGAGAGTTTGTCTATCTTTAATCTGTTGACCTGGGGAACAAATCAACTGATCTAATGTAGTGATATGACATCAGAATTGGGATAATAATTATAAAAAAAATCATTGAACATATGTTTCAGTGACTCGTTTTTTATTGTTGAAGTCATCCTTGTTTAAGACTGCATGATATTCTCTTTACAGTTATAATGATTTATTATAAAAGAAGGTAGCTACCTTTAAGATTGATGATATTGAACCATATGTATCACTTTTCTTGGATTTCTCAATGAGAAATTCCTCAATAACCAAATGACGAAGTATTCTGGAAGATGCACCTCTAGCCAGGTGTTTACCAGCACCATGAAGCCTCAAACTGTTGTGTCCATATTTCTTGACCTAAAAGTACCAAAACGTGAATATTTGAAAACCTAGAAATAGTTGATGCAATCTAATAGGAGCATGTAATTGAGAAAGGTCAGTAAAATTTATAATGAATATCAAAGGTACAAAAGAATGTATGCGGGACAATTAGGTGCAATTAGTTTGGACATACAACTTGGCTAAGTGAGCCCCTATAAACATCCAAGATATAAGATGATGAGTGCCGCTGACCTGTTAGTTCTACCAATTCAATCTGAGGATACAAGCAAGTAAAAGTTGTCAAAATGGGTCATTGAGCTAGTGCCATTTGTTCGAAAAAGTTGAAATAGTGCTTCACAGGAGTTAATGTAGCAATAGCAACATAGATCAAAATATAAGCTGACCAATTGCTGTGCAATGTTAGTCACATCCTTCTCAATCCAGGTGAACATGTTTGAACAGTTATCACAAGTCCTTGAGCAATTTCTAGGATCAAACTTTTCACCAAAATGGGACAGCTGTAAGACACGCCTGCAATCTACAGAATTTTCACAGTAGCTAACCTGTCAACAATGATGTTAATTACGTAAGATATGACACCATTCATTTTAATAAGGTAGAATACCAATTTTATGAAATACCATTTTTAGAATATTCTCCATGTTGGATTCTAATATGTTCCCTGTGTTTTGTAGTTGTGTTGACATGGATGCACAATGATCTTGCTTGCTGACTCCTTGCACAAGCATGTTCTTGATTCTTATCTGCAGACAAGATAGAATGAAGTGGAAAATGATAATGTGATAGTTCAGAAAAATATATAACGTAATCCATATCTATAACACCCAATAACAAATCTTGAATGATGTAAGATAGATGATTTTCTTACATAGTCATTGTAACTATAGTACAACACACAGGAAGATTGCTGGCCATCTCTCCCTGCACGTCCACATTCCTAAGAGAAACTAAACCTAAGCATCATACCACTAAAAATATCTCTACCCTTTCAAGTACTAAAAGCTGCTTTTTCAGGTAACATCTTGAAGTAATAAGCACCTGATGGTAACCTTCAATGGACCTTGGAAGAGATTGGTGAATAACAAATCGAACATCTGGCTTGTTGATACCTGAAATTTCAACATTAGCAGAATTTTGCTTTAAAAAAGAATCTGAACAAGAAGATCCACAAAGTACCCATCCCAAATGCAACAGTGGCGCATATGATGTTGATTTCATCCTTGCTCCACCGTTGCTGAACAAATGCCCTGTGTTGAGGATCCATGCTACCGTGGTAAAATGATGCTTTATGACCAGATCCCTGGGCAAATAAATTTCTATTGAGAAAAAATCTTGTAAATAATGAATGTAGACAGTTTAATTTAATAAATATTGAGGGTGTATCTAAGAACTTCCTAAAGATATTAGGTTCAAAATTCTTATAGAGCTTCTGCCTCGGAAAATAATCTTTTTTATCAATATAACTGCTTCTATGCAAGTTCATTTATATTTAAAAAAAGCAGCTTGAATATTAAATTAAACATCAGTACTATATCATAGGAACACCAATATATAAGAATGATCTTACTAGTCAAAGGCTTAAAGAAGATTCAAAATAATCCAACAAGCTAGAAATCTATTGTATCAAAGTAAGGATGAAACGAGTATGCTATCATGATAAAAAAAAAAATTTAAAAAAATCTAAAAAATGCAACCTGCAATTTCTGGGCCATTTTTTCACAATCCATTTTCGAAAGACAATAAATGATACCACATTTGTCAAAATGGTTCTCCATGATGAACTTATCAATGTCATCCAAATACTTCTTTGTCTTGGGAACTACAGAGTACCTTCAGTAATTTGATAAATAATTCCCTCAGTTGTATTATAAAATCATCTGATTTTTCAAATCAGATACTTGCACAGTGAAGAAAGTTACCACAGATTTAAGCGATTAAAGCTTTGCCTAAAAACAACACAACTCTTAAGACCAAGTGCTTGCACAGCATCTTCTTTTACACTGGATGTTGCAGTAGCAGTCAATGCTAATACTGGGATATCTGGAAACTTCCTTTTCAAAATGCCAAGACCCTTTTCAGGAAAAATTGTATCTTTATTAGCATCACCGTACAAAACATCAAAAAAGGAACGGTAAGAACCATTAAAAACATATACCCGATAATCTGGCCTAAAATCATGTCCCCATTGGCTAATACAATGGGCTTCATCTATGACGAATCTAGCAAGTAATCCACGAGCATTCAATACGTCCAGTTGCCTCAGCAACACATCACTTCTGAAGTACAAGTATCTTAATTATTTCATAGAGCAAGCAACAACCTTCTATATTGCATTACTATGTCTAACAATTTTATAAAGAAAAAAATACTGCCTAAATCCTTCAAGAATTTCTTTTATATATTTCTCAGTTTCTGGCAAGAAAATCATTTGTATTAACAAACATATTGCTTTCCCATTCAATACCTAAGTGTTACCAGTAGGACTAGGGCCATATGAGAACAATAAGGCATGATTCATGGCTTTGATGGTGTGTGAGGTTCAAATAGATTTGTTTTACACTTAGCATAAGGAAATTGAATTTCAATATTTTGATGGAAAAAAACAAATTCTTCAACTTTTGCCAATTGAATTAAGAGAATAGTGCTACATTCATGTTCAAACCCAACATGGGTTGAATTTCTGCGTGAAGTTCATTTGGCAAAAAATGGTTTCTTCAACTGTAACAGTGACAATCATATTTAGTCCCCACTTTCCTGGCAACTTTTTCTGGAGTGACATAAAGCAACTTGTATTTGCAGCTTCCAGAATTTAGCTCTGTAAGTATCTCCTGCTGCTCAGACCAGTCAATGCTAGCACTTAGGTGAGCAGCAGAAATGTTCGCCTGCAGTTTTTCTTTAGATTATTTAATCCAACCTTGTAAAAATAACACTTCTATTGAGTTTACTGTATAGGTTGAAACAGTAACCATCACCTGTAACAGATGCATAATTTGGTCTTGAATGAGTGAAACAAGAGGAGAAATCACCAAAGTAATTCCTGCGCTGATAAGAGCAGGGAGCTGCAAGAAAAAACCTTCATTATCAACAGAATATGCAAATATCTTAAGAATTCTGCTAAAACAAGCAATGTCCCCTAAATTGCTATAGTTTGTCAAAATTAGCTATTCATGCCTCTTGAAATTTTATGGGCAGATTTTCTTGATTGAACTAAAAGGCATAAAATAGGAAAGAATGAAGGCCCCAACTTGTACTTATTACAAAGTAGGAAAAATGACATTTTCATAAATATCTATGTTGTCTGTGGATGCTCCTTTTTAGTTTCTGTTGGAAATGATATATTATGTGGTGTGGCATAATAGATAAAATTGGCCTTTCTGAATTGTCATAATGTTAATGTGGCCATTGAGAGATACTGTTAGTGTTACTCAAATTGTAAGATTTAAAATATAGACGCTATGGTATGGTTGTTACTGAGGTTAAGAGAAAATTGGACTTTTTTCTGGAATATATTGAAAATTCTTTAAATATTGAAAATCATAGAATTAAACATTGACAAATGTCAGCAAAATTATGCCATCATGTATCAATTTTTCAACTTGTCAATGCAACATCAAACAGAAGTTGCCAAGGTAATTTTGTTTCCACAAGGTGATTTTCTTTCTCATCTATCCATCAGCATATCACCATGTCAGTTTGTTAACTCACTAAGGTACAGCAAAATCAAAGTTGAATACGTTGATTGTAAGACAGAACATCTGCTAGTGGTGCAGCTGAGCTCCAAATATTTATCTAGATCAGAACCAAATATCCTGTTGAGGGTACGTTTTCAATAGAGGCCATCCAAACATCTGTTTGGACATCTAATTTTGAACATTGATGATTACTGACTAGTTTTGTTTCTCTTTCATTGAGCACTATAATAAACTAATTTATGTAAAAACTTGATGAACTTCTCATGCATCATTCTACAGTTCTAAACTATTGTAATTCTTCTGCTGAGGTCATTGTGTTACAACTCTCTCTCTCTCCCCCTCTCTCTCTTTCAAGTTTTGTGACTCCTTGATTATGTGTTGTGTATAAAGGTGTTTCTCCACATGTGAAAGTGAGAATAATAGTGAAATCTAATGCTATGGCAGTGTATGATACACTTGACATAGGTGGTGACAAAAGAATATAGTTTTAGTATTGTATTAAGAATTGGTCCCCCAGAAAAAAGAAGTGTAAAAGAGAAGAGGAGGTGAGAAAGGAAGTTTGCTGCAACAGAAACATGAGTGTGTAGTTTCATGCACACTATTGTTCAATCCTTACTAAAGGATCAAGTAAACTGTGTTTCTTCTATTCAAAAAACACAATGAATCCAACAATCCACAAATCTAGATCCAAAACTCAATTTTCTATTGACCAAAAACATGTAATATCCGATTTACATGTGATTACCATACTAGCATTCCTCAATTTTGATCTAGATCAATAAAATTTTGTAGATTCTTGTCAATCCCAAACACTATGTTGGGACGTAACTAGCATAAAAACATTGCTTCCGTGTGATTGTGGTTTCCTTTATTGCATTGCTTCTAGTATTATTCTCAAGTGTAGTTAGTCTCTACACGTGTTATTTTAATCCATATTTCTTAGAGTCTCTACATGTGTATGTATGTATGTATGGTGTGCTGAATTCACATATATTTGTGGTACAAGATAGGTCAAGGATGAAAACCACAATACCTGGTATGTCAAGCTCTTTCCTCCACCAGTTGGCATCAAAACAAAAACATCATAGCCACTCATTGTTGCATTAATTATCTCTCTTTGATTAGGACGAAAGGAATGGTTTCCAAACACTTTTCTGTTGATGGCCTGACAAAATGCAAGAAATAATAAATACTCAAAGCCATTGTCCTTAGAAGCAAATGCCAAATAATAAAGTTCACCTCAAGTTTCAAGTTCCAAGGGAAATTCATGTTCTTCCATTTCTTATCAAATTTTGCTTCAATATAGGTAACATCATGTTGGTTTAAAGTAGGCAATTCTCCCATGCAACTCGTTGAGGTACCAAATTTATCATCTGGTTTAAAGTTGGCTTGTTCAACTGAGGATGTGCTTTCCAAAATATGAGGCTGAAAACTCTTAGCAGGTGCTAATGCTGAAAATTGTGGTGCTTTTGCATCTTCATTTTGATCCAGATTATTGAGATATTTTTCAATGCACTGGATTTTCCTATTGATCAAAAACCTAAAAAATCCACGCAAACAGTCAGCAAGATATTATATTTTCTTCTAGAAGTGTCTTTTGATGAATGCTTAAAATTATTTGATTAAAAATTAAGAAATGATTTAAATTTTTGTAATTTAACTAAAGATTTAACAACTGATAGAAATATATGAACGCAAGAGATTCATATATTTCACCTCATATAGTGAAATTATAACTTGAATTATTATTTTTGTAAAGTGTCTTTTAACAAATCTTGATAATAATCCAACATGAATAAATTCTATTTGAAAGTCAAAACTATTTGCGATACACATTTTTGCCAGTGGATATGTTAGAAACAAGGAGATTATTTGAGGATGAGAACCACTTTCACAAAGTACCAAAAATCCCACTTTGGAGAGAGTTTTTACTCTCTAATGATGGAAAGATGTGCATATCCCTAAGGAGGAAAAAGTTAACAATGATTTTTTAGTGTTGAGTAGTCCGTCGTTGGTTAGCAAAGAGAAATAATTTCACATTTTTACCAAACAATTATTGTCAAATGACACACTACTTTCCAACCACCCAGCCTTTTTCGAAAAAAAAAAACAAGCCCACTAGATTTTTTAACAAATGGACCCACCCAATGTCCATTGGTAAACCAGGTTCTAGTGACAATAATTTATCTGCACTCCTACTAGCAGCAAGAAACGATATTAGGACTGACACTAACCTCTCATGGAAGAGTTTTTGATAACATTCTGGACTCAAAACACTGTCAATAAGTTCATTTGATATTGTAACCAGCCGGCTCTTTATCTCACCCAAGTGATTCCTGCTTTTTGGGCAAAGCTCCATCTATAATAAAAGTCATGATTTAGTAGTCACCAACAATCGTGAAATATCACTGATTTACTTTACCAAAAAGTCATGCGGCATACATGGAAACCATGCTTGCAAGGTTGTCCTAGTTCTGATGACATGGTATCCTGCTCCAAAACTATGATATGCCCATCTCCCACACAAGTTCTTTGAGGAATCTTACTTCTTGGTTCTTGAAGCTCATGCATCTTTGCCGTTTGGTAGTGTTCAAGAATTATCTGATCCACATCTATGTCCTAACACAAACAACAAAGGCATCTTATATTCTTGTTAGGCATAATTTAAAAGTGGTTGATAATTAATGAAAAAATAGACCATTAAGTAGTACCTTCAAAGCTTCATCCATATCTATGTTATCCACTAACTTCTCAAAAATGTATTCATTGTTGTAATCATATGATGTCCCAGTGTTTTCAGCTACTGAATGAGAATAGAATGGTGCTGCTGTCACCTCATTCTTCACGGAATTTGCTTTTAATTTTGATTTTGTGCTTGTGTTGTAAATATTGCTCCCTTGCAAGCAGGAGGTTTTGGGACTACAAGATTGACCATTATTGTTAATGCAATGATCAACTTCGAAATTCTTTGTTTTCCTTCCATCTCTGGACAAATTAACTGCACGCTTATGAACAGGGAATGCACAATGTGGATGTGTTGCTGCTGTCAATCCTGGTCTTAGGTACTCTATGCAAGCCCCTTTGAGGCTGCAGAGAACATTCCAAGCCTGCCAGTATTCCCTTTGGAAGTGTGGTATGATTCTAAATAATTCTAAATATATATAGCTTAAACTTTGAACAAAGTATCAAAATATAAATGGGTGAGATGGGGAAGGAAAAAGGAGAAAAATCAAACATTATAAAACCTTCTGTATCTTTATTGGTGATCAAGCTTATAGGGCATCAAGGAGACCATATCATTAGAAAAATTGAAACAAAGGGTCAAAGAATAAAACGTGAGAGAATGGGAATAAGCCTGAAAGTAGGAATAATCATGAAAAGAAAATTAAAAAAATGATGAAGTTATATACCAAAATGGTTATAAGATTCATAAAAGACTTTTAATTATTTAAGATCTATAATTAGTAATGGTGAAATTATAAAAGATGTTATTTATGGGTTTAAAGTAGGATAAATGAAATAGAAAGACACTTCTAAAGTGTTATATGATAAGACAATATTATTAAAATTAAAAAGAAAATTCTATAATCCTACTATTCATCAAGTCATACTTTACAGCTGAAAATGCTAGATTGTAAGGTATAATCATTTACAAATGTTAGTGTTACTAGGATACATCTACTTAGATGAATGAGTGATAATATTATAAGAAATAAGCTAAAAAATGATTTTATTAAAAAAAGAGTAGAAGTTGCACCAATTGAAGTAAGATAAATGAAAATCAACTTAGGTGATTTAAGTACATCCTTTGGAGACAAGGAGTACACTAGTTAGAAGAGGAGAAATAATTAATATAGAAGAAATTGAAAAAAGTAAAAATAAGAATAAAACTACTTAATTAAAAATTGTAAGAAAAGATTTAAATTTATATAATTTTATTGAATATTTAATCATGAAAATACGTGAAAAAAAAGAATTTATATAATCAACCTTATGCAATGAAATTATGATTGAAATTATTATTGTTGAAGAAGGCTTTGCATTTGAGAGAAATTTACATTGATGAAGAGTACATGCAAAGTTTTATAATGTTTTATTAACCTTTTTACAACTAGTCAAAATATGAGTCTTACAGGTTAAATAATTTTTTCAGCTACAAGGATAACATGATAAAAGCATACTTTGTCTACTTGTGAAATTTGAGGCCTTTCAACATGTGGAATATTACGAGAAATGAGCCTGAAAGAAATGAATGAACTGCATCAGATCTTTCACATATCCAAATCAGACGAACAATCTATAAAATTTTGGGTTGTATGGGCAATACACACCAGGCAGATTGGATATTTTCATCAAAAGTTTTTTGCGTTGGCAATGAGAACAGAAAATTTGATGTCAGGAATTTACTCTGGCATGAGAAATTGTCAAAAGCCTTGGCATGATGTACAAAGTTGAACTTAGGAACCCCATCATTACACCTAGAATTTATGTTGATACTTCCAGCACATAACAAAACGATGAAATAAATGAAACAAAGCTAAAATAGAAGAACCATCAATTGTGTTCCTACCTTATATTACTTACTTGGACATTTGAAACAAATCTCTCCTCAAAAGTGCAACCCGCTTGATATTAAACTGTGATTACTAAATCCTGTAGTTGACAAGTTCACTAGTTAATTGATAAATAATAACAGACAATGTACAGGCAGGAAACGAATAACTAGCTTCATATTTACAACTCAAATTTGATAACAACATATGCATATGTCAAGTCACAGAGTGCTTGTAAATAAACCTTATTAATATATGAATAACAACATGGAATTGAGGATTGCAGTACATAATAAACAGATCAATGCATTCTCGTACACTACAAATTGAATCGATTACATCAGAGCAGGTTACAAACTGAAGTACTATTGCCTCGAATTGGGACTTCTTGGATCATGGAATGCATCAAATAGCAATTTGAAAACTGATTGATATAAACAGTTGACACAAATCCCTCTCGGTTCACCAAGATATGGTACTTTGATGTCTATCAGTGCGAATTTTTGAGGGAGAGGAACGGATACTCTGTAAAAAAGACATTAAAATATAGAAAATACTGATACGTATTATTTTGCTAATTTCAGTCTTTCTTCGTAAGAAAACAAGTAGCAAAACTTTCAGTGTGGGATTTCACTTCATTTCCAATTTTCCATATTTATAGAAGGTTAATATAATAAAAAAAGGTTAAAAGGACAGTAAATAATGTCACATCCGCTTTAAAAGAAAAGGAACAACACCAAAAATATCAGTGGCACATAATCCCGACACAAAAGTTAAACCATTTCAAACAAACAAAACTACTAAGAACTCACTTATAGTAGTATCACTTTCGAGCTGTTTCTTTCAATATTGCATGTCTACACCACGACAAGTAAAAAACGTTAGCATGTGCTTGATTCGATGGAGTGCAACAAAAACAAAACAAAAAAAACTAGCATCAACACAACATTGTTAGAGCACAGAGGGATCAAACAACTGCATCATGAATCACCGGATCCAAAGCTCAAGTTACAGATAACAAATCAAGTAATAGCGTGCCTTCCGCTTTACTCAGGACAGCATCAACAAGGAAAAAACAAACACATTGTATGAGTGGAATCGGTAACGGAACAGCAACTAGAAACGATAAGGAAGCAACAAAGCTTCATCTAGCGGACACGACTAATTCCAGTTCGCTAAACACTCGTCAGAAATGGATTGCTTGCTTGCACTACTGCTCTGGCGCATAACTATACGCGACACGTCTGACTTAAATTTAAGAATTCAGCGTGAACCGTACCAGATCCGAAAGGAAACGATCGCAAAATTTCGTAATCGGCGTCCAGAATGGTCTAACCTTGTGGAAAACGAAGGAACCGTCGAACTCAGGGATTGCGTCGTGCTCATCAAACACGAACAACAAAATTAGGCCCCTCGATGCCGGCGAGGAATCAGAAACGTGATCGGCGGAGCAGCTACGGGGGAGAAAGGAAAGCGACCGGATTAGGAGAAGTGGAAATGGAAGGGAAGATTGGAAGGAGTGTGGTGAGATGTGAGAGCTCTTCCTCACCACCGGTCTACTTTATAGTCCCAACCTTGGCGGGAGGAGCAGGTTCGCACTCAAATTAAATAGAAAAATTAGGATTTAAGATTTTGCAAAACCAAAAAGTGTAATATCGAATAATAACTTTTTATTACCAAAAAAATGCCTTTTTAAATAACTTAAGATGTTTGATTGCAAATGAAAATTATATTTGAAAATCAAATTTTTATGTTAAAAATATATTTTGAAATAAAGAGGTTGGACTCGACATCCTTTTTTGTTAAAGAAACTACATTTTTCAAGCGGTCGTTATTCTTAAATGTGTCTATTGGACGACGAAAGTCACATTTTTCAACTAAATATTTTTAGAAATTATTTTTTTGAAAAATCATAGTTGGCAAAAAGACATTTAATAACCATTATTTTCTCATACGAAGGTAAAATTCAAAATATTAGATTAAAAATTATGATTTTAAAACTTTCTTACAAGCAGTCATAACCTAATTATGAATTCCATTGGGAAAACACAATTAGTTTTTTTTTATATGATGGTTTTTGCACTTACCAAGGTCAGAATCTCAAGGGACGTTTGATTATGATTATTACAACCAACTTACGAAAACATGCTAGCATTTTTCAATAATCATTATCAAAATATTATTTGTGCGCTAACCTATGCAATAACTTAAAAAAAACTGCAATCCGAACCAAAGAGGCTAAATGGAAAAAACTAAGTTTTTCAGTTTTTTTTAAAAAGTTAGTTTAATTTTCTATAGGACATGATTTTTTCTCTTCTTTGTTTCTGCATAATTTAAAAAAAAATAAAATTAAGAGAATGTTTTGAATTTAAATCTGAAATTGATTAAACTTTCATATGGGCCGGGCATCGAATATGTTGTGTGTCATAAACGAAGTAGGTCTCACTGGTCAATAGTGTAGGGTACTGCTTTTGAGTTTTCAAGTTCATTACCTCCTGTTTTGTCGACTCCAACTTCGATTTTTATCTGTGTTCTTCGTTATCACCATTGCTGTGAGGATACAAATTTCTTCACCATTTTCAATCAGCATAAGAACATTTTGATTTACAACACTGAAGAAAAGGATAGAGCATGCTTCAATTCCAGCGTTTCTTCGATCATAAACACCTCTATTGGAGAGCATCCAACTAGACACTCCAGTTTTTGCAGTGGCTCGTGGAAAGGAACATAAAACTTCGGTGCTCCTTGTTTCTAAAATGGTTGAATTTAAATACTGTCGAAGCAGAACAAAGGAACAAACCATGGATGCCTTTCTTTGCTGTGTACTATTCAATACCATAGTGGAAGGCAACAGATCATATAACTTATAATTCATGTTGCTGACAGAAATATTTTCAGAAGCAAGAAGCGTCCCACTGTTTAAATCAGCAACCACGATTGCCGAGGTCTCTTGGATGAACTTATTTCTGGAATGATGAAAAGCAGAGAAATTACTAATGTTATTTGCAGGGGTGGAATGTCAATTAGTCGGGCTCCTTGATGGAATCCGAGCCTTGAGACAACTGAAGGAGGATCACTTTCCAGACTGTTTCAATTCTTTGATGATGGCTTCAGCAAGTGAATCGGCATCCTCATTCTTCCCAAAGAATTTAGTGAACTCCATGTCCGGGTTCATTAGGTACCTGAAGGTTCATCCACAGGTATACCGTAAGGAAAGAATGACTGGTTAATGCATGTCCATGATGTAAATATTTTATTAGGTCATATTTGATGTTTGGAAAAGCTCCAGAGTTCATGAATGTCTGAGAAGCAAAACATAAAGCATATTAATCATAGCACCATCAACTGGTCAGCCAGTAAAGCCACAAGCACATACTCAAATGGGAAAAATCAGGAGATGCTCGGGTGAGTTCAACAGCACATACATGACAATAGAGTGGTCGACAAGATAATCAGAGTCCTCCATTTCGGTTTTCATATAGTAAACTCTATAAGCACGAGCAACTTCCTTTATCTCATCAGGTGTACCAGTCAAGCCAATTAAATTTGGATGGAATTCTACAAATAAAAAGATCAGGAACAATTAAGTTTCACAATGAATGTTGAATAAGTAATTAAGTTTATCATAAAGTATTGGGTTGATGGGTTACTAAGACATGTTACTCTGTCACGGCAATTTCACATGGACTTCACATGGAAAATAACATACCCAGTACAACATCACATGTGTAATGGAATCTATCAATCTGGTTAATTAAAATTTAGAGCACACACTAAATTACTGTTAAAAGCTGATTTCTAATTTTAGCGGCATTTCAAGAACCAAGAATAGCTTCTTCTATGAACACTCTAACCTTTTACATATTCGCCAACTTGCTCGACAGTATCTCTTTCAGGGTCAACCGAGATGAAGACAGGTACAACTTCTACCCCAATCTTATCTTCTGCAAAACAGCAAAAGAGAGGAATTTGTTAGCATAAATTTTAGTTTGCCATTTATAAATAGAAGACAGCCTGAGTCAGCACCATCAATACACTAAGCTAGCTACACCAGTGAAACTAAGAGGATTTCATGTGCAATGCATTACTTGTATAATTTGCAAGCTTGATAAGGAAGAAAGAGGGGTAAGATAATCAGTAAGCAGCAATTCTAATCATTTCAGTCTATTTCTGCAAAAGAATTTTGATACTTTCCTTTTTCATTATGGCCATCAAAGTAAGAAATAAACTTAAAGATGTTAAAATGCTCAAAACTTACTTATTTTATCTATAGCAACACAGAGTTTCTGAAGTTCCTCTGGACAAATATCAGGGCAGTGGGTAAAGCCAAAATACAACAATGACCACTTCCCCAGAAAATCTTTCTCCGTCACAGTTTTTCCATCATGATTCACGAGTTTGAATGGACCACCAATAGCAGCAACACCAACAGATGGTCCTTCTTTAGGAGTGGATAATGCAGTTTTTAGCTCTGTGGGAAAGCAGAAAAGGTAATCAAAGATGTAAAAGCATTACATAGTCCTGGATCTTTAACAATCTGGAATCTAATTTACAAATAACAAAATGGCTTTCTAGGGAAACAACAAAAGAGGAAGATAAAATGGTTCCATAAGGATAGGCAGTACCATTAATGGATTATGCAAAAACTGTATGAATTAAGGAGTAAGAAATTCCATTTGAGAGAATCAGGCATCAATCTATGATCTCCAATTTTCAGAAAGTGAACATCAAGAGAAATCATTGTAATGCCAACAATGACATTCTGATGTTTAAAGGAGAAAAAAGGGATTCTCGAGGAAACAAGACAACATCAAAACTTGAGATAATTGCACATTTTCATCCTCCTCTGCAGCTGTTAGTGGAACCTTGCAGATGGACAACTAACAGATACCCAGAAATGTAGATGACACATCGTTATTAGTTCTCTATGCAATCAGGAAGAGTGTGACTACTTTGATCCTATAGTCAAAATTTGCAACAGTTTTTGCGATTCAAAGTTTTTGTTCACTTGAGAAAATGTTCGTACAACAGAAAACCAAGAGGAAAGCCAAAAAAGACCAAAATACAGAATTTGAATCCAACATAGGAAATATGTGAGATGAAAATTAATAAATTAGATTTGGAAGAAACTCTATTAAGTTACTTTTTGGACAAGGTTAAGGAAGATTCTTATTAAAATAAGAATCATCCGGTTACAAAAGGTTGATCAGGATATTAGGTTACGTCATTTTTTTTTAAAAAGATTTTCTTGATATTTCAATTAGAAAGAACAGACATCTGACTGAAAAGATACGTTCATCAATAAAAATTATCAGAATGGTGATTATATGTACATAAAGTAAGGATCCTATAATGATCCTCAGACTTGAATCTCACAACAAATAATAATTATCAGAACGGTGATCATATTTACATAAACTAAAGATTATATAATGATCCTCTGACTTGAATATCACAAATTTACTTAAAAAATAATTGTTTTCAATCAAAACCAATTAAAGGGAAAACATGCTGTAATTTACTGTCATCAACTTAAGGAATGTTTACCACGGATGAAGCATCAAAGACCTCCCAAAAAAAGCATTGCGACAGAACTAGAATTATTTAACTTCTAGTACATTCAATAGAAGTCAAGAACATATAGAATTAGAATGATCCCAACAAAAAGCGTAATCTACACCTACTCACCATAGTTATCTACCTTCAATATGTCTTTTCTTCTTTTTGTCGTAGTACACAAGCAATCCACTTCCAGTTAGCATCAGCAGTGCAAGGCTTAACCATGAAACAGGCTGCATCATGATCAAGCTTTTTTAGTCATTGCCAAATGGTTAAAAGCTCCAAACAAGAAATGTAAATGGCATGCTTCTTTTTGAGATAGGAAAAAACTTCACCAGTAAAATATAGCATGTTTCATATTAAAGAGTTTATAAAGGATTAAAGTAATTATCCAATAGTCTCATATTGACAAAAGTGAAGACAACTCATGGTTATAGAAAAGGATCTTTTCATTCATAGCTAATAGCTTTTAAATTGGACGTTCACATTTCAATATGTTACTAAAACCAAAAAATATCCAAATGGATGGGGATCAAATCCAAATATCTACTCAATCTAAAGAAAGAACATTTGTAGGACAAAAAGGGCACAAGCAAGAGTGAGGTTAAGGTTGTTGGGAGGATAGACTAGTGTGGTTATTAGCTTGGTAAGTGGATAGACAGGCACCGTAGTCAGGTTTTTCAGGATTCCCATGTATGGCTTACATGCATTTGGCAAGACTTGTGACTTTTGAGTGCTGTGTTTTCCAAGGCAGGGATAATCTGGGATAAGAGATTTAGAATAACCAGGAAAATTTCAAAGTATTTTAGTTTGTGAAGGGATGGTAGATTGGATAAAATGTGTGGCAGCACCAATTTCCATCTAATATTCAGCTTTTTTGTCGCAAACAGGGCATGGTACTACCTAAGCCATAAACAATATTAAAGTAGAGATTCTACCTACCAAATAAATGTGTTCTTTGCCTTACAGAAAAGGAAACCCAATACCATTCATTTTTGTGTTGTTGTCAATAAGCATAAAGTAAGCTCATTTAGACGATTTCACTAGTGTCACTGATGCCAAATTTACAATATATCTCAGTCCCAGAAAAATTGGAGAATGATGGATTGCTGGAATGGATACCTTCCCCTGCAGTATCTTACATAGATAAAGCACAACATTGAACTTTTGAGGATGTTTCTTGTTTTGATCATAGAATTTAAATAGGTTGGATGAAGTAGAAAAATGTATTTGAAATATATCTGGTAAAAAATGTTTAAATTAAAAGAAGCTTCTATAGGAGGTCTATTCATCCAGTCATGCTTTACAACACAGAATTGATTTGTTAAACATGAGCAAATGCAAAAAGTAAGTTTAGCATAGACAAGAATATTAAGATGGATTAGCGATAATACTTTAAGAGTTAAGTTAAAAATGACTTCATGGAATTATGAAAGTTCAGGTAAAATGAGAAAACCATCTTATAGATTATTTGATCATGTCTGTAAGAAGTAAGAACACTATACATGTACCTATAAGAAGAATAAATTTAAGTGAAACTAGAAGAGATACAGTAGAAGATGATTCAAATTTACATGATCTAACAAAAAAATAATTATAGATAGGAATAATTGGAAGTAAAGAATTCATGTTGTCAACTCCACATAATGGAATCAATGCATTGATTGTTGTTGCTATTGTCATTTGTCGTTGTTTCTAATCCTGGCCATAATTGTTGGAACTTATTTTTTCAATCTGTCTTATGTTGATTATGTCTTGGTCTGTCAATAGAGCCAAGTCCACATACTGGGATCATAGCATTGATTTTTGACTTCACATGGTGTCATCTACACATTGATTGTTGTTGCTATTGTCATTTGTTGTTTCTAATTCTGGCCATGATTGGTGGAACTTAATTTTTCAGTCTGTCTTAAATTCATCATGTCTTGGTCTGTCAATAGAGCCAAGTCCAAATGATGAATTTGAATATCGGTTGAAGACCTTGGTTGAGATATAGGGTAGGGTACACTCTTTGTCTCTCATAATCTTCCTAACAGAAGCTTTATATTTGTTCTTTCTCTTTATTTTCTTAATTTATTCTTTCTTATTAAAAAGGCTCTCATGTAACCAGTCCAAAGTTACCAAACATGGTGTATTGAGTAGGTACCAACATAAAGACTGTAAAGCTAATTGCCGCGTTTCACAGATCATTATTGTTGTATATACTCTTATGGAGTGGAATTGATTTTTATGGATAGTAATGAACTAAGTGCAGGAAAAGCAATAGAATTTTTCAAATATGTAAAGAAAAAATACGAAGTGATAGTTACCCCTTCTCTAACAGGTTTTCCAGCAGGTTCAGTCTTAGATGAATCACCTGCTCTATCCCCTTCCTTCCTAGCTTCAGCTGATTTTTCCACAGCAGAATGTTCAGTGCCTGAGGCACTGCTACAAAGAATCCTACAGAAGTTGTATCCTAGAACCTGCCCTGGACTCCAGGAAGTGATAGCCTATATAACAAGGCAAGAATTATTCAAGCAATATGATGATGTTTTGAATATCCAAAATTATGTTGAAGACATTGCAGGAAGATTTTGTAATTTGCATTGGTAATCAATCTGGTTTTTTTAATCCACGCAATAATGAAACCACACCAAAGTGCACTGACAAAATCCATTTGTAAAGTTTCTCGTTGCCTGAGACTGACATGAAAATTTAGCACATTTGGCTGAGTTGTCTCTCATGAATTAAAATTTAAAACACAGCCAACTAGACAAAAGTGACAGTACTAATTAGAGTGTATTTTCAGAATCCTTTCTTTGAAACAGAAAATTTATTGGATGGGCATATTTGTAGGATTTTTCAAACACATTGAGTGATATCCAAATAATAAAGAATGTGAAAATAAATAACATAAATTAAGAACTTAGTCATGTACTGAACAAGCAAATTAATCTATGTTTTTTGATATTATATCCTTTGGAAGAAATCTACGTTAATTTTTTATAGTTAATGTCTGCATCATCTTATATGCGTTTAAGAAAATGAATATAAAAAAGGTTGCTACAACTACGTTGCTTCTTTATATACGAAAATTTTGAACAACACATTTTATTTGGAAACAAACGCTATACTACTGTAACAAAAGGGCCATACAAGGTTGAGGAGCAGAATTATACTACATACTTGAGGATCCCTTCCTTGGATCCGTGGCCTGGAGAACCTTTGAGAAACTGAAAGTAATTTTCTCGCTCTTTGGAATGCTTGAGTTACCTGTTATAGTTGTGTTCCACATGCTTCATAAGATGACATAAAAAAAAAATTCCATACTTGCATGTAGAGGAAATTCTTACCAGATTTGCATTCATGATGTAATACTCCGGAAAACATTATGCAAGAAAAATTTCATAGCACTAAGCATGAACAAACTCGAAAAGGAATTTCCAACTAAAAACGTTCATATCGACATAACTGAGAGCAAACATTAACATACAACAAACCACAATTTAGATAAA
This sequence comes from Cymodocea nodosa, assembly GCA_036874045.1. NCBI lineage: Eukaryota > Viridiplantae > Streptophyta > Magnoliopsida > Alismatales > Cymodoceaceae > Cymodocea > Cymodocea nodosa. Next base: position 1,035,492 of record JAZBRI010000008.1, read on the forward strand.
CAACAGATGGATTGACTACTATACACAGCTCAAGCCACTCAAGAAAAAATGGATCATAATATTCCAAAGGATTTACAAGGACTGAATGATAAATGCCATGATCATATCAAGCATGTTGTCAGTTTCCACATTAAGAAGAATAATAAAAAAGAAGCAATGGTAGAAGGAGTAGTAGTCGTGGTAAATGCTAGGAGATAGCAATTTTAGTTGTATTAGCGATAATGATAACGAGCAAGTCACCCATCTCACAACGTCAACCATTCAACCTTATCATCGAAACAAAAATCTGAAGGAAAGTCTAGCCCAAGGTCACCATTTTGGAGTTTCGAGTACCATTAACTTAACAAAACCCGCCGTTTTGGGATGAACTCACCAAGAACAACAGCAAAATCAGAGAAAAGGACGGTAAAACAAACACATGAGAAGCGCTCTAACCATAATTGCGGAGGCTTCGCGCAGACGCGGGAGCTTCGTGCGATCAAACGAGGCAGAGGTGAGTGGATGATCGGAGAATAGTGTGAAGATCGTGAGCCAGCGAAAAGGTAGCAGGAGTAAGGGACTAGTGTGGTCATTATTGGTGAGTCAACAGAAACCGGAGATTGAAACCGACGGCGTCGTCGCCCGGTCGCCGCCAACGCCGCTGCAGGATTCTGTTTGTTAATAATTTTTCTTCAGCGAATTTATAAAAAATAGAGATCACCTTTTCTTTTATTTTTTTTACGGCAAGCTTAATAAAAACAAAGAGAGATTAAAAATATAATAGAATAACGAGTTAGTATTACATCCTTTATTTCCAAAAGTGATGTCATTCCTATTCATCTATATTATTCGAAAAAAAGCAAGACGAATGATGCGTCAATCTCTTTTAAAAAAGTTAAATTTAAGGTACTTATGAAGATATGGAGCAAGGTTTATAAAATTTGCGTCTAAAATTTGTAAGAATAATTACAATCGACAAACAATTATCTGGTTATTTCAACGAAGATGTTATAACAAAAACAATTTTTATTTCCTTCTCAACCTCTCTTAGGAGAGGTTCGTGACTTTTAAAATTTCAAGAAAGTTTAGAAAAGAAAAGTAAGAAAATAGTTTAATGTATTTGTGCAGGAATTAGAATTTTAGGAAAGTTTTTTAACTTTTCTAAATATAAAAGAAATAAAAATTTAGACTTTCGAAACTCATCTCCTCTAAAAGTTCAAAAATCTCAAGCGCCTATCTCTCTTGAGCCTATCCATCTCTCTCGAGCACACCCATTGTTGACTCTCTTGAGCACGCTCCCTACCATCTCTCTTATTAAGTATGCTCGCCACTATCTCTCCCGAGCATTCTCTCTATTATCTCTCCAATGTGCACATGTCCCAACTAAGTTGCTCTTACTAGATAGAGGAGGTGTCTCGTGCTTTAACATGATGAGGGACATGACTGAAATGTGAAAATCAGATGCCTAAGGTCACACTCAAATAGTTCGTAATTGTGATATTACTGATACTTTAAAAAGAGTTGAATAACTTTTGCTATTATCTAAAGGTTTTGACATAACAGTAACATTCGATCTTAACAAGTAATATCAAAACCAAAGGTCACGGGTTCGAATTCCAACGAGCGTGTTTGTGTGTACATGCACTAGGAAGATTTGTTGGGTGCCCAACGCACATTAATGGTGTGCGTGTTCCAAATAAGCTACCCGCATTGAAGGAGGTGTCTCATGTTTTACTGTGACGAAAAGGCATAATTGAAAGCTGATAACCGAACGTCTAGGATCACATTCAAATAGCTCAAATTTCAAAATATTATAAAAATAACAAATAATTAATAGATGAGAGGTTGGAATAGTGCAAATGAGATGTGGTTTTCTCTTGTTTGTATTTGTGTCGAATCAAGAGAAAAACTGCGTAAGTAAATATCTAAGAATAACCCTCAGAATTGTGTGCAAAGTACACATCCTATTGAGTGGGACTCATGTTCCAGAAAACTTAAGACTGTAGCACATATTTGAAGTTTTCCTGAAATCCTAATATTTCTAGGATTTAATTTCATTGGAAGCCCATGAATCATTGTTAGATATCTTCTATTGTACAATCAGTATATTACTCTCTTTTATCTTATATTATTGCTATGCAATATGTCTCAGAATCGTCAGAGTTATTCCCAACTTCCGGGCAGCAACAAGACTCCTGTCAAAACAATGCAAGCACGAATGAATGGAAGAGGCAGAGTTAAAGCTAGAGGAAATGACACCAGTTTACCTAAGGATGGTTCTCATGGACTTATCCCAAGCAAAGGAAAAGGCCTCAATATTCCTGATATATTTAAAACATTTTCCACTCGGTTTGTCCGACTTAATGGAATAGTTTATACTCGCACAAGGTACTTCATTTCTAAATTCAGAAAGATTCCAACTATCATTATATTTCTTGGATTAACAATTGAATGCTGATTTTTCTGTTCTAACAGCTTAGAAACTTTTGAAGACAATTTTTCTTCAGTAACAAGTGGTTTGGATGAGCTTCTCTCTTCTGGACTTGAAGAAGAGCTGAACTTTGGTACAAATGCTGCAGAAAATGCACTGTTTGTTTTGAGGCTTATTACTATTCTTATTTTCACTGTTCATAATGTGAACAACAAGTCAGAAAGCCAATCAATCATATGCTGAGATTTTGCAGCGCTCCGTTTTGCTTTAGAATGCTTTTATTGCTGCATTTGAGTTTGTTGGACACATTGTCAAAAGATGCTCACAACTACGTGATGTGTCATCAAGCTATCTGTTACCTGGTGTTATGATTTTTATGGAATGGCTTGCATGTAATCCACAAGTTGCTTCAGGTGATGATGATGAAAAACAATCTGTTGTGAGATCATTCTTCTGGAACCATTCTGTGGAACTTTTGAATAAGCTGCTACTAAGTGGACTTGTGTCTGTAGATGGTGATGAAGATGAAGTGTGTTTCTCCAATATGGGCACTTATGAAGAAGAAGAAACTGAGAACAGACTTGCGTTGTGGGAGGATATTGAACTAAGAGGTTTTACACCTTTAGCTCCAGCACAGCTTATCTTGGATTTCTCAGGTAAACATTCACTTGGAAGTGATGGGAGTAAGAAAGAGAAAAAGGTTCGCATTCAAAGGATTCTTGCTGCTGGAAGATCTATCATGGATATTGTTAGTGTTGGTCATCAGAAAATATATTTTAATTCAAAACTCAAGAAATTTATTATTGGTCCACAGTTTGCAACATCTGCAGCTGACTTGATGGGTGTAGTGTCAGATAATTCCATGCTTAATGGTATCAGAAATGATCCTTTGGTTGATCAAGATATTGGATGCATTCAATCAAATGTAATTCCTTGTCTAGAAGAGGAGGAAGAGGAAGAGGAAGAGGAAGAGGTGGTTGTTTTCAAGCCTTCCATGGTTGAAAAGAATCCAATAGTTCCGCTTACAGCTTCTTATGATGCCATCCATCCTGTTTGCAGTTCTACCAGAGGCAATGTAACAAACTATGTTGAGCACACTCCCTGCTATCTCTTCCGAGCATTCTCACTACTGTCTCTCCTATGTGCACATGCCCCCAACTAAGTTGCTCTCACTAGAGGAGGTGTCTCGTGCTTTACCATGACGAGGGACATGACTGAAATGTAAAAATCAGATACCTAAGGTCACACTCGAACAGTTCATAATTGTAATATTGCTGATCCTTTAAAAAGAGTTGAAGAACTTTTGCCATCACCTAAAGATTTTGGCAGCATAATAGCAACATCCGATCTTAACAAATAGTATCAAAACCAAAGGTCACGGATTTGAATTCCAACGAGCGTGTTTGTGTGTACATGCATCAGAGGAAATTGTTAGGTGTCCAACACACATTAGTAGTGTGCGTGTCCCAAATAAGCTGCCTACGTTGAAGGAGGTGTCTCATGTTTTACCGTGACGGAAGGGCATGACTGAAAGCTGATAACCGAACGTCTAGGATCATATTCAAACAGCTCGTAATTGTGATATTGTTAATCTTTTAAAAGAAGTTAAGAAACATTTGTTATCACCTCAAGGTTTTGGACATGACATAAGCAAAGTCATGTGTGATTTCACAGTTTATAATTAGGCCAAAATTTTCCCTCATTCATCCGATCGAGCCCTAGGTGAGAAGGAGAGATTTTTGTCATCCTCATCGCTGTCATCATCATCGTGTAGTTGCTAATAGGTGGTGGTGGAGCATTTTAGGCAAGCTATCTAATGAGTGGAGATGTTCTTCATGTGTTGCGAAGTGACGCCACTAACCTCCATCCTCCCTGCATAGGTGCGATGTGTGACGAGCATCTAGTTGGAGAAGCTTCCACATGTGGAGGGTGTTGAGTTGGTGTTTGGTTAGCTCCTGGTTTGTGTGTGGAAGAGGAAGAAATTGTTGGGTTTATTGGGAGGGAGGAGGGAGGAGGGAGAAGAAGAAGAAGAAGGGGGGTGTTTGGAAAAATTACAATTTATGGCTTTAGTTTGTAAGTTTCCAATTATTTAGTCCAAAACATTTCATGTTATTTATCATTGTACTTTCCTTGTTGGTTATTGTATGACTTTTTCATTGATTATTATTGATGATACATTTATATTATATACCAACATGGATAGGACTTGGAAAATGCATATGTATACGTGATTATGCCATACTTTGGTCATATTGTTGTTCTTAGGTTGTAGGTCATATTATTGTTTCTAACAACATATTTTCTTATGTTATTAACTATGGTTTATAATATATGTCAATGTTCAACAAGATAATCGACAGGACAACTTTTTTTCAATTTCTTTATGACATTATCAATAAATAAATAAGTTCACTTAATAATAAAAATAAATATAATTGATAACTTTTGTTAAAATATAAGTATTATGAAGTAAAAAAAATAATTATTAAAATACTTTAATTAAAAAAATATATTTTATTTCTGTACATTTTCTCTCGTACAAATGACTTTGAAAATCTTGACTTTCCAAAATGTACACAAATAATTTAATTTTTTATAGAAATCTAAATTTTTCAATTATGAACTTTCATTTCATAGAGAGATTTAAAAGATTTTATTTCTTAACGTTAGCTAGGTCAGAATTTTAACTTTCAAAGGAAAATGAGATTTCCATGTGAAATTATAATGTTTATATTTGGTAGAGCCTACATTAAGAATAGAATAACAATATTTAACTGAATAGATACCATGAAATAATATCATCATCTCTTGATAAATGAATTGATTGAATTATGTTAAGGAAATCTGGAAACATACAGAGATTTTTTTAGGTATATGAATGATGGAAAGCTAATAAGTGGGTATAGAAGAGAGGACTGAATTAACAAGAGTAAGTTAACTTCCCACCGGATGAAAAGGTAGCTGCCTTTCCAACCGTCTAAATTTTTTGGGTATTTAATTATCAATGACTTGTGACCAATTGCTTCTTCTTCTTCTTTGTAACGAAGAGGTAAACCAAGGTATGTCAAAGGTAAGTGTAATAAGTATAAAATATCAGGGACAAAATAGTAAATTTCACTTTTATTTTTCTTGGTTATGGATGCTACAGAAAAATTATTTCCACGGACTCTGTTCTCGCACGCGCCCCTGTTTTTGTCATTTTCTTCGATTCGAGGCGCGTGGATCGTTTCCTTCGTCAAATCGATGAGCACGTGCGGGTCGGTGAAGAACGACGGCTTCCGATGATTTTTCGGCATTGAGGAACGATGCAGTCGACGATATCATAAATTTTAGAAATTAGTACGTATTATATATATTACAACATACATCAAGTATTTATGTTTAGTTTATATGATATAGGTATTTATTATTGATTATAAAAGGTTTATTTATTTTATATATGATTATTTAACATTAAAGATAATTATTGTAGGTAATATATGTCATTATTTGATTTTGAAATTTAATATTTATTAAATATGAATAAATGTTTAGCTACGAAATTTGACTATAAAAGTGTGATATTGTGATATTATATATAATAAAAATAAAAGATACATTTGATATAATTTCAGGCATTCGAGGTATTTTATATGATATGTGACAATTAGACGACTTTATTATATGAAATATAATATGCAATCATAGTTAAATTAAATAATGAAATATATGAATAGATTTGATATTGTGATCTAGTTTATTATTGAAATTTATAAGATTCATTTTTATTATGATAGAATTACATATCTCATTTTATTACATTTATTTGATAGTACAATTTTTCTTTTATATATATAGCATATTCATATTTTATTTTAGATTTATGACATATTAACTTACTAAGTTTTTTATTATTTCTTTTTAAGATATTTGGTAAATACTCAAAGTGAGCATGAGTAAGACTAAACGCATTAGTCATCTTTAAATTATGAATAATAGATATTATATTATATATCTTATTTTGTGATTTTTACTTAAAGTTAAATTGTAAATAACTTGTATTATTTTATTTGTAAATATTTAATTTATTGTTATTATATCTCTTTTAACAAATATCATCAACATTGTAACATTAACGAGAGAAGCTTTTTACGCATTAAGATTTTATTTATACTTATTTTCTTTTCTTTAATACCAGGGTGATTGTTATTTCTCTCTTTGAAAGTGCGACACTTAAATCTTGAATTTTGCAGTCTAAGCAAGTGTTGAAAGTGAAAATTAACTTCTCGTCAACGCTGATTCCAACGAGAGAAAGACATGAAAGCGGTTGAAAAGTGTCAAGAACATGTTCGATGTTTATTATATTACTAAATGTAGGCTATGAAGGAGAATAATGTCATTTGCAAACTAGACATTGAGAGGACTTGGGACCATTAAAGGAGATTTCTATTCCAAAAATTTCTCTATTTTCTAGTACAAAGCCTAGAAATCTATCCAGGAAGTGGGTGACTATTAGAAAATACCATTTAGGAGAATGTCTCCCTGTTTCAGACCATTATAGGATTAGAAGAAACCATTAGGAGAGAAAAGTGGGAAGTCTTAATGCAACTCTTAATCCAGGAAATCTATTTAGTTCCAAATCCTAAAGCTTCTAAACAATTGATTAGAAAATTCCAATTAACACTGTCAAACACCTTTTCGAAATCTAACTCGAGTATGAGACCTGAAAGATGGTTATGATGTGAAACAGGACAACCAAAAACCCAGTCCTGAATATTTATTTCTATCTTTGAGGAAGACATTCTGATTTAAGCTAATGACGTCGGAAAGGACAAGGGCTAAACAATTAGCAAGGTACTTAGAATTTTGCAAGCGCTATTAATGAGACTAATAGGTTTTAAAGTCAGTGGCAGAGACATCATAGAATCTGATTTTTTTAGGGATTAAGACTACGAAAGTATTGTTAACAGAGCTAATCACTTGAGTTTTGGCTTTGATCTTCAATGTCGTGAAAGTAGTTCATCGTGTTGTGGATGTCTGATTTGACTTTCCCGGTAGTTAAATAGAGATCACCTTAACCTCACAAAATGCGAATGTGTATGAAATAATGGAAAAGTTGGTGCATTCGAATTAAATCTCATTTAATCAAATTGATCTTTGACGTTTTGGTTCAACAAACAAAGAAAATGACAGCATTTATTACTTGCGCGAAAAATTAAGTAAAATTGTTTTTCTTATGTTAAATAATGTTTTTACTTTTACGTAGTTGTTTCCTCAAATTTAATGATTTATAACCTTTGGATACAAGGAATATGTAACCTAAGAATTATGAAAGCATATATTTAGATGATTATGAAAGAATTTTAAATAATTACGATATATAATAAATAATAAGGGTGAAATTATAAAAAATACTACTTACTGAATTAATTAAAATAAGAGGGATGAAGTAGAAACAAAAAGCTTTTGAAGTGTTACATGATAGAAGGATATTCCTCAAATTAAAAAGAAAAACTTTGTCAAATTATCATTCACCTAACTTTATTTTGTGGTTCAAAATGTTGAATTATAAAATATGAATGTATGCAAGAAAATTAATGTTGGTGAGACTATTTTTAAAGTTATTATCAAAATCATCCTTTTAGAAGGAGGGAAAGATTTACAATGAGGTGTTTGTGCATTGGAAAATAATGAAAAGAAAATGACAGAATATCATAAAAAATAACAAAAAGTAATAAAAAGTCAATAGAAAATCAATATGTTTGTGCACAAAATAAAAAATGATAGAATTTGAAATACATATGTTTTTATATAGAACAAAAAATGATGAAAAATCATAGAATATAAAAAATATATATATTTATTCATAAAATAAAAATATTAAAATTAATAAATTAAATATTTCTTATATTTATCTACAAAATAGAGAATAACAAAATTTGTTATAGATAATATAAGATAGAGTCATTTATGATAATTGTTAAAATATAAAATACATTTCACATATCTTTATTATTACACATATTTCTCGTAATATCAATTCTCATCTATTAAAAATATAAATAATTTCTATATTCAAATTATATGTTATTAATATATTCTGTAACAATTTATATTTTCTTTTCTTTCATTTTCCATCAGTTTCAGAGGTCAAAAGGTCAAAAAATGAAAGAAAAATTTTCTTATATATCGAAGGAAAATGACAAAAAATCATTTGATATATAAACACTTAAAGAATGACAGAAACTTTTCTATCATTTTACTTTTTGGTATTTTTCGTTGTTTTCTACGTGCACAAATACTTTTTAAGAGAATGAGATTAATTTCTTCATTTATGATAAGATGCTAAATTCACAATTCTGTAAAATCACAAATGTTATAGGTGGGTTTCTTTTTTTGTTTTGTTTGACAAGTAATGTTAGTGGCGGGTGTTAGAACATCACTTTCTCCAATTATAATATATATGCCCCAAAACATTCACTCTCACTCACACTCACACACACACACACTCTCTCTCTCTCTCTCTATATATATATATATATGAAAAGATAAAAATTCTCATTGAAGCCGAATAAGATTGTTCGATAAGACCATCAACGGATAAGCCAACTTTAAATGAAAAAAAATTATGCATATATATTAATTCTCACCAACCACCGTCAAAGGGAAGCATGTATGCACGTACACAGTGACATTGTGTTTAGAAGCAGGTAACTTGTTTGATCATTTTTAAATTATAAAAAAAATTGAAATTGTAAAAATAAATTCCCATAAAATAATACGGTTGATCATTTTTTATTATAAAGAATAAGATTTCAAATTTAAGTAAGTATAAAGTTACGGCGTCGTGATGATTCAATTCCATCACGGTGATGGGAACAAAATGGAAATACACTTCAATTAAGAGAAGTGGTATATATGATAATCTCAAATAAACGACATCTTAATTATTTACAACATCAGCATCCACGTCTGAAGTAGAATGTTTCAAACAAAAAGTTGAAGTATTATAAATTTATAAACATCGAGATGATATTTCAACCAACACCAACACCTTTGAAAATGATATATTTTTTTATTAAGTCAGATAATCCAGAAATTAAAGAAGGCTAAGACAAAAAAATTCGAGGCAAATTTAGACATTTCAAAGTTGAGGTAAAAAAATTTAAGTTACAACCAACGGTGACGGTGAAGGGATGGGAAGCGCCGCAGAAGCATTCGTCCACGTTCCCATGCAAACCACGCCTCGGCGCACGTGAGCGGTCGTGGTGGGTGGAAGAGGAGAGTGGCCAGCGTTAGGTGCGGGCTTCTAGAAGGTCTTCGCACCCGAACAAAAAACGCCCCCTCCCTTTCTTTCTTTCTTTCTTTCTTCCTTATCGGGTTTAATTTTGTGCGTAAGACATTTGTAACCTCAAAACATTCGTCTTTAACAATTGAACTGTCAATATATTTATTGTCATCCATCACCACCTACTAATCTTGGCAACGTCGACGCCAAACAAATGTTCGAAAGGAACGCGGGAGGCGGGGTTTTTCTTAGATATATATATATATATATCGTCCGCTGAAAACACCACGTACGCCGTATATATATATATATATATATATATGCTTGAAGACTTGCATGGAGTACGTGTACGGTTACCTTACCTTCCGGAGAATAATATATTATAGATTAAATCCTGTGATGAAATCTACGTGTTTGTAATAATTTATATTGCTATTATTACCTCCCGAGTCGCTGCTCGTTTGTCCCATGTGACGGTTTATTGCATGGAAAGTGACGTCGAGATCAATCCTTTTGGTGACTAATTAAAAATACATGTCGAACATTCTTTTACCTGCAGATGAAGACTCTCAACCAATTAATTATGGTTGAATTGACTAAATTGGGCTACGTAGTTTCATTGTTATATATATAGTTTGTGTGATTCTTTGATACCTGTCTATTCTGCACCTTCGATCGAGATAAATCTGTGGTTGTTTAGGGTTTGGTTTACTTAAGAGCTGAGACTACACTTATAGACCATATAACATATCCATTAGGAGCATTCGCGCGTCCAAGTAAATTAAAGAAGTGTGGTCCAGATGGAGGGGACGGGAACAGGAACGCTTGGAGGAGCCAGGAATATATCATCCATCGGCCACGATATATATATTGGAACAAAATGGTGAGTGTTGTGTGTGTGTCCACCGCAGGTTAATGACAATATACGACTATATATATATAAGAAACTAATTAGTTGTTGTGATGGTTAGAAGAGAAGAATTTTCCAGGCACCACAGAGAAGGAATAAAAGCAAAGGAGTAGCAAGTCTTAGCAAACCACCCAACTTGCTCCACAACAAGAGGAGGGCAAGCCAGACAGAGGGAGAGAGAAGGCCCGGTTGATCACCGAATTCAGCAGATTCCCTGGACTACTCTCTCTCTTCTCTGTCTGGCACAGATTTTGAATCCAAGGCACGCATGTCTGTCTCCCTCCTCTGATCTTCGCCATATATTTTAGGGTTCTAGAACCCTTTAAAGGGGAGTGGAGGTGTGAGGTGTGATGGGTGGAGGTTCGAATATTAAAACAGGCCAAGATTGGTTGGTGCCCAGAATATATAATATATATACAGCGTAGGTAGCTTTTTTCCTTCTCGTCCTTTTCCTCTCTCTCTCTCTCTCTCTCTCTCTCCACGGTATTATATACATATATATATGGATAACAGAATTTATGTTTGCATACGCGACCCTACAGAAAATTCTTATTAGACAAAGCGGGCGACGCGTTCAGGGTTCGTACGTGAGGGTAGGGACGGGAGTCAAGAAGGTAGGAGGAGGTACGGTTAATTTGACGGGAAGAGAGGGTGGATGGTAAGAAATACGTACGTAGGGTGATAAATAAGAAATAATTAATGGCATTTAAAAATCGGTGATGGAGAGAAAACATCGGGAAGTGCTCCCACACAGTTTCTCCACGTAATGGAAAAGGCAGAGGGCTACCTACCAAATCCAGCTCTTCTCGGTTCACTACCAACTCGGTCAAATGGACCAAGTGGATCGAGTCAATTGGCGCGCCCAGCTCCCATCGCCTCTCACCTCCACCGCTCCCACCAGCAGCGGCAGCATCACCGTCACCTCCACCACCCACCAGGTATAAATCCCCACCCTCCTCCCATTCTCCAATTCTTACCCACCCACCGCAACCATCCGGCCCCTCTGTCGCTCTCTCTCTCATTCTTCTTCTTCTTCGCCAACCTAGCCAGTGGGGATGGGAAGGTCTCCGTGCTGCGAGAAAGCCCACATCAACAAGGGAGCATGGACCAAAGAGGAAGACCAGAGGTTGATCTCCTACATCAGAGCTCACGGAGAAGGCTGTTGGAGGTCACTCCCCAAGGCTGCAGGTCCGTTTCGCAGTGGTGATCGACCCATTACATTATATATGTTAGGAACATGTGAGTCCGGTACGTCTTTTGAATATTGATTTTTATGCGTGTGCACATGTTCTTCAGGGTTGCTTAGGTGTGGGAAGAGCTGCCGGCTCCGGTGGATAAACTACCTCCGGCCGGACCTCAAGCGTGGGAATTTCACCGAGGAAGAAGACGAGCTCATCATCAAACTCCACGGCCTGCTCGGAAACAAGTGAGTTATATATATATATATATATATATATATATATATAGCTCCATCTTCTATATATTTATATAACCTCACGTCGTATCATATCATATCATATCATGCCTTGGGTTTTCCATGAACGTCGTCGTGCTAATTACTTGCCCACCATTGCATTGCATCTTCTTCATCCTTAATTTTATCAACTTAATCTGTGGGTTTGTGGTAGGTGGTCGCTGATCGCCGGGCGGTTGCCGGGGAGGACGGACAACGAGATCAAGAACTACTGGAACACCCACATCAAGAGGAAGCTCCTCAGCCGTGGGCTCGACCCTCAGACGCACCAGCCGGTCGGTCAGAAAGTGTCCGTGATGCCGGATGCGATTGCCGAGGCGACGGCCGACCCGGCCAAAGACGTCCCCGTCGCCGGCAGCGACATGAGCTTCGTCGAGGAGCACTCTGTGGGCCTTAACCTCGATCTCTCCATCAGCCTCCCTTTCCACTCGTACACACCACCCTCCGACGCCCCTGCTTCTCCCATCACAGTAGCACCGGCGATTGGTGTGGCACCGGCATTTGAGGATTCGAAGCAAGGGAAACAGAAGCAGCAGCAGCAACAACAACAATCACCACCACCACCAGCATTTGGTACGCAAGCAGTGTGCTTGTGTTGCCATTTGTGGCTTCAGAACAGTGAAGTGTGCAGTTGCAGAACAACACCCACCCAACAAAATGTATTTAGATTTTTCGCACCATTACAAGATGAGCAACAATATGCAGAATGCAACCGTAGCTTGTAATCGTGCTCGATGTGTACCCAATTAACATCATCGATCAGAACAAATTAAGAAGAAGGAAAAACTTGCAATTCCTTGTGTGGCCAACGGAGGAGTCCTTTTCAATAGATCGATTGCATCTAATTATTCGATTATTCTTCTTGTACTTGGCATCTGGTCGATTGGTGCTCAAGTGGTTGAATGATTTTTCTTCTGTATTAATATATGCTCCATCGTTGGTTGGCCATGGCATGGAGCATCTATCTTGGGAGGGGGAAAGGACGAGGTGAGAGCATGTGAAGAGCTTGGACGGTAAAAGATTGGCGATAAAGAAACGAGAAAGAAGGGGAAATCATAAAAAAAGCGCTGCACTTGGGTGGGTTTGTTAGGTGGGCCGATCAGAATCTGCCATGTGCGGTGAAGAGCATGGAGATCTGTGCATCGACTCCTCATCTCCATCCATGGTCTTATACTGACACACGGCCCGAGCCATCAACAACAGTAATAATTTTCTTAATAACTAATAATTTGAAATAACAAGAATAACAAATGATGAATAGTAGTCGTCTTGCTGAACCGAGCTGTCATAATTAAATTTCGAAAAAACGATGCCAAAGATCGTGGAGAACCAGGGCTGATACCTTCGGGATCAACAGGCTAAGCTTGTCTAACACATCCGCGGCTCAACCTTAAATTTTCAGAAGATCAGAGGCACCGGGACGAAGCAAATTTGCCAACCTTGCCCTTCCCACTGCTTGGTGTCAGCCGCTTGTGACGGTATGGGTCACTGTTTTGACGCCTCCACGGCCTTGGGCTGCAGTGGGGTTGGCAGAGAATTGATTGCTTCTAGTGTTGGGTGCGTCTCTCTGACGTCAGACCGGCCAACTCCCTATCCGGTGAATCGATCTGTTGGATCGTCCCGATCGAGATGTGCATGGCCTTGTCCTTCCCTTCTGCCATGGGACGATTTTCTTTTCTTCTCCGTCCTCTTCTGCTTCCTCAACTTCGCCCGAAAACCACACCCTAAACCCAAGTCACCGGCAACTGCAACACCCACATCCCAGAATGCCAACAGCACCACGATATCTTAATTGATTAGACCAGTCATACATGTGAAATCTTAAGAATAGTATTTTTAAAGTTCCATTTTGAAGAACTGTAATGTTATACAGCTCTCTGGACTTCGACGTTACAGTTAGAAAGGCAAACAAGTGGCAACTTGGGCAAATCCTGGTGACGCCCAAGTCACAGAGAGATTGGAACAGGAGAAAGAAAGAAAGAAAGAAAGAAAGAAAGAAAAGTTGAATCAATGAGCATATTTTAATCTTGCATTCAATGGCTTGAAGGCTCAACTAGTTGTTGCCATGTGACACGGACTGGTGACTAGTGAGTTATGCACAACCTATCTGTTAGGTACTTTGACCATCCCCTACCAACTCCTTACTCCCCAATAAAGAAAAGGGCTGTGGTGAGCCATGAGTGGACACAAGCCTCACTAAATCAGAGGCAACTGCCCTCCAGATCTATTGTAATTGTTTGATATCTATTCTTTTTTCCCAAATGGGTGGACAATGATTCCTCAACCGGACGGAAGAATGGTGCTTAATTAGTGCTCGATCAGAATCAGAGATGCAATGCAAGCATGGATGGGAGTGATAATGTACAGTTCTTACCCTGTTGGACGACGGATCAAACAAGGGTGAAATGAATGAGGTAGAGTAATATATATAGAAAGAGAAAGAGGAGTGGTGGTAGTTGGTGTATGGTGGAGGGATGTCATCATCCGGACAACTCTTAGCTCACTGTATTTTTTCACGCATGGACCCAACATTTGGGTTCACCAAACTTCCTCATCTCGTCCATAAACAAATGGACGTTAGATATAAATAATAAACACACACTGGAGGAGATAAAGTGGGATGATGACAGATTGATGTAGATCAAAAGGAACGGCTATCTATCTGTGATGATAGAAAATTTCACTCACTCATTCTGATTTAAAGATGTAATTTGAAAAGAACATCTACGTATATATGCCAACGAACTCACTTCACCTACCAACACATGTGAACCTCTTTTTCCCCCAACGAGAGAAGAACATCCTTTACCTCTTTATTTCTCCTTTCCCTTTCCCTGTAAAATATTCACTCCCCAACAAAAAGAGAAGACATGGCTCATGTTAGGTGGGGTGGAACCTGAAGGAGACAGGCATCATAACTGGTGGTCATGCGGAGGTCGGTCTCAAGGCGTCCGCCCACATGCACTGCTCCCCCACGTTCACAAGGAAACGTAAGCGAGCTTGCATGTAAATAAAAGCGATGGCAACGAATAGCAATGATCGATTGCGGTAATTTAATTCGATTTGACTGATCGAGAGAAATGATAGCCATGATTATTAATAATATCTCACAGAGTATTTGATGTAGAAGAGTGTCAAATTGGTTGGTACCGTGTCACCGGTAGGTCGTGATGTAAGAAAGAGGTCAAATTGGGCCGAGCCCAACAGGCTAGGCCCATTGATCCACATAAGCCGTCCAGATAGAGCAACCAGGCCCAATCATAACCCGAGATGGGACCACATGTTGCGCATCCTTGTTTACCCACCCGTGACTTACGACGTGGACTACGACACCTACGCGGGCCTGACGTGTCAAACACCCAAGCATTACTTGACCATCATCGTAGATCAGACAAACCATCGAAGGAGACGAGATCGATCTCACATCTAGATCGGTCTAACTCCTGCCTACACCCATCGAAGGTCGAGAAAGTCAAACATTGAACGTAAGTAAACGTTGAAGATCTAGTGAGTCAGCATTGAAGGTCAAGTAAGTCAACCAATCCACTTCACCCTCGTCGATTGGACAACTCCTACCTGCACTTATTAAGGTATAAATATTACAGTAATCCTTTACTAATCCCAAATCTAATTTCCCATTGATTTAAGCGTCAAAGGAAACAAAGTCGATCGCACACTAATGTTAGTTCTATTCGTTATTTCGAAGGTTGAATGAGTTTGACCAATTCACGATTGTTTTGGATTAGTTCTAATACGTGACCGATACCATTTCAAATATGGAGGTCGAACACATCACAATACGAGACCAGAATTCTTAAATTTCAAAGATCGTATGGTCTTCTTCTTTTTCCATTTGAATTCCTTCACGGAAAGGGTTGATGCCATTCGTTCATTCATTGATTTTTATCTTTCTCTTCATATTCTTCCCTAGACATCGAATCCTTGACCATTGACCGATTAACGTGACAACTGAAAGTCTCACCGTCAAGCTACCAAGGAAAAAAGCCTTACAAGATAAGCTTGCACATCGGCCCGTCATAAGTTTGATGTGTGCTTAACTGAGAAAATCTCATAAAAACTTTAAATAAGTTTTCTGCAATTGTGTAATTTCATATTTTCTTCAAAATTTAAATCTTAATGATTACATCCTATTGCTAATTTCAAAAATCAAATAAAGTCCCATAGGTGAGCATGCTGTATGAAACGTCGACACTAATCCCTGGACAGAAATTGAAACCTTAGGTAGTTGCCTTTTTGTGTGTCAGGAATGATAAAAACATAATCCACAATCATTCTCTCTCGTCCACAATTCCAAATTATCAACCATGTATAGATGCTACAGAAAGCTATAGAGCTTTTGATCATATTATGAATTATCCATAGCCCAGATGGAATAAGCGGTTAATGCACTAAACAGCACAAAAATGTTCATTGATCATCATGTTAGATGCTGTCCAAATGAAAAAGCAATGCAAGTAGAACCACAACGATTACAAAGCTAACAGACATACCACCTATCAAAAACCAATCGAGGAGGACAAGCTTGCTTCGCCTTCTGTTCTTATCTTCCTTTTGAGCTAGATCCGGAGCATCATTCCTCTGTAGACCTTGCGTCTTCTTCCATCTACGATGCAGCATTGATTGCAAAGAACCCATTAAATTCATGCTCTTGCTCTTTCTTATTTCTGGTGAAAATGTGATGATTTTTTTGGTGGCAGCCCTCTGTTCAACAGTACTGGAAATTTTACCCCCAGAAGCCTGCAGCATGCATGATCCGCTTTCAGGCTCTCCCAAGCATGCACAGTAGTTGCAAAGATCACCACAGCATGCAGACTTGTTGCCGGAATCATCACAGCAAGAAGACTTCTCGTGGGTAATACTGCTTTGTGGACTTTCTTTTAGCCCATCCAGAACATCGATGACTTCACCAAAGACTGACCACCTCCCAACAGAAGTAATCCTTACATTGGCGCTTGTTCCTAGTATGCTTTCTGGAGCAACAAGAAGTACTTGCACATAACCCTTGGTATGCCCAACCTGAAACAACAGGATAAGCGTTCTGCTCATAGCTTTGCAGAAAAGAGAGAGGAGAGGGAGAATATGTAGGACGTTTTAATTTAAGCTTGGCAGAAAGGAGGAGGAGGGGAGAATGTGTATGACATTTTAATTTAAGCTATATCAACAAATTGTTGAAAGGGAAAAATTTTGTTTCACTTGATTCTGCATAATAAGATAGCACCTGCCAAACTATTGAAATAAATTCCCAATAGCATTTCCAACTAAAAACAAAGAAAAGTAACCAACAAAGAAATTGACTCCTTACCAAATGAATTCCATCAGCAGCAATATCTGTTATCCATATCCTTTCTATTTGGCCTTTCATCCCATGGTAGGGAGTGAAGGACTCAAAAACAATGGTCAATTCACGGCTTCTTTTCTTTACTTCTGTGCTTGGAACCTTCTTCATCCTTGCAGCAGGTGTCCCTGGTTTGTCGAATAATCAAGCAGGTTTGATGGAATGATGAGGTTTTGAGCATTTTCAAGATCAAGTGATAAAGAAATTAATTCGTAGAGAGATGAGTAACGAAAAGAGATCATCTTGCAAAAACATCATTTAAATTTATGGAGCATCAC
Source organism: Cymodocea nodosa (assembly GCA_036874045.1). Taxonomy (NCBI): domain Eukaryota; kingdom Viridiplantae; phylum Streptophyta; class Magnoliopsida; order Alismatales; family Cymodoceaceae; genus Cymodocea; species Cymodocea nodosa. The sequence continues at coordinate 1,053,187 of JAZBRI010000008.1, forward strand.
ATGCTAATATCCATGCTCATTTAAAGTAGACCTCAGTGAAAATGACTTGTATGGATGTAATCAAATTGAAATGGCCATAAGCATATACGGTGCCAAGTATCCTTGGTCACTAAATCAAGTACAATTGTCTGTACTTGTTCTTTTTGATGAATACTTATTTTAAGGAAGAGCATACCATTAGGGTGGAAATATTCAAATGCAAGAAAATATTTACTACTGAAATTCCCAATAAATTATACAGAAAAAAAAATAGGCATGGGAATTTGAATACAGAAGAAAGCGGAGAGGTGGGTGTAATATCAAAGTGCCAAATAACAAAACCTAGGAGAGAAATAGTATCATATGCGGTATCTGAGCTTCTAAGAAAACCGCAACTGCATCAGGTATGGCTAGAAAGACGTCAAATCTCATATATGAATGTTTTACAAGAAATTTCTTGGTAGGTTTGTAAAATAGGAATATGTAGAGTATGATGCTGATGCAGTTGGTTAATATTTGCGAGAGCTACAAATAGATGCAATAAGGTAATGACATCTATCTGAATATTAGCATATAACTGGCCAACACATAAATTTGAAGTTGTATTGGTAACTATAACAGTGACATATAAGATAATTTAATTCTTACCTTAAGTCTTAAATAGTCTAATATTAAAAAGTAGAGATTATACAACTTGAGGCCGATATCATGGACTATGGAGTCTTATGTATAGAAATATGGCAATTCATGCAAGAGATCCAGACACTAAATAAAAAATAGTAACTTAAAAATATGAAATGTCCAATTGCTCACCTGGCCTAGGGTAGAACTGTGAAATATGAACCTGAGGAAACTGATACTCCTTGACAAGATTGAGTGTTTCAACAAAATCTTCAGTGGTCTCACCTGGAAAAGAGGTTATTTCACTTTCCTAATTCCTGTTTTTTTAAACTTCAAACGAACAACAGATTCAGCATTTTTTTTTTTCTTTGAAGGCAGTCATAGAACCCATGAAGGACCATAACCTTGAATTGGATATCATTCAGTAGAAGTGTAGGAATATTATCCACTGATGGGAGTAATGTAAATCAAAGGTCATCATAAATTACAAAGGTTTTAAAACTGGAAACAGTATGAACAAAATGAGCAAAATTTACACAGCAGCATACCAGGAAATCCACATATTATATCTGTAGCAATCTGCATCCCAGGTACCAGCTCAATCAAGGTGTCTACAACTGTTCTAAACTCTCCGACAGTGTACTCACGATTCATTGCCTGAAACCATGGTTGGAGTGATTTAGAGTTTCCTCTAACATGAAAAACTGAGAGCATTTGCAGTAAGAGAACGTAGGCCTTTTGCTTTGCTGTGGTTTAAAGAACAGAAGATAAAGAAAGGATTAGAGGAATAAAAAAGGATTCTAACCACTCCACAACTTACAGTTAAGACAGAATCGCTTCCTGATTGCACAGGAACATGCAGAAATGAATAAACACATGGATGGTTGAGTACTGCTGCAATCTCTTCCAAATGTTCAAGAATGAAAGGAGGATTGGTCATGCCAATTCGCAGCATTGTACTTCTGTCAGAAGGAAGTTCTGCTACAATGGCTTCGAGTAGAATTGGAAGATTTACTCCAATATCACGGCCTAATATTTGAAGATAGACCATTAGCAATCAGATATCTTGGTCATAAATCTTGATCGAAGATATAAAAAATACAATACTATGAGCCATGTAACAAGATAAAGGGAGGCTAACAGACAGACTGAACAAAAAAATTTTGGTAATGACAATTCTATACAGATAGTGGAAAAATACAAACAAAATTATTTTGGAATTTATTTGATTTACAAATTTTAAGAGAATTCACATTGGCACACTAATAAGATCTCTTCATTGTGATCTAAAGGTCGCAAGCTTGAAACAATCTCCCTTATTTATGAGGTGATGTTATGTTAAATTGCACCCACCTATAATATCATAATTAATTAATGCAAATGAAACTAAAAGAAGTAAATAAAGACCTAAAAGTACTAGGTTAGGAATTGTGAGAAAAGATTTAAATTTATGTAATTTAATTGAATATTTGATCTTAAATAGAAATACATGAAATAATAGAATTCATATGATCAACCCCACATAGTGGAATTATGGTTTGGATTTTTGTTGTATTTCATATATAAACTTTATTATTGTGCATGAAACTGGATGTGTAGATGATGACCCCTCAATATTTCTAAAAAGTTGGCATCCAAGATTCTTTCAGAGTAAAAATTTGGACAAGTGACCAATTGTTTGTCGATCATCTTTCTAGATGAGCTCTGCAAAACAATATCAGATATTTCAGATCAGCTCATCATGTTGGAATGGACCTGTCAAGAACAGAAATGAAGTTAAAGGAAGCTAATGGTGTTCAAGTCTCTTCTGATGCTTATATCACCTTCAAGGTGCAGAATTTTTTAGCATGGGCTAAGTACATACCTTGGTCTCTATGGGGGATGCTTATTTATATGAGAACACTAGTTACAGTGTTTACTGCTGGGTTATAGTGGCTGACACATGCTGCCAAGATCACTTGGCCTACTATTCAGCTCAATATTCTAAGAGCTAGCTTCTCCTCTAGCTGATCTGGAGTTCTTGGGCCAAAAACATTTTGGATCACTTTGTCTCGGTTGTTTTGGTTGGTTATAGTGGCCATTAGCACACTTAAAGCCAGGCCCTAGATTGCATGTCAGGCTTGGGAGAAAAAATTATTAATGTTGGTACTTTATGAGAATTCTGCGTAACAACTAGAAGGGGAAAAAAAAGATTACAGAGATCAAAGCAATGATGGATTACCATATGCTCCTGTATCTTCACTGCTTAACCATATTTCTCTTACTCCTTCAGAAATAACAGTTTTCACTCGATTAACCTGCATCAAACTTCACAATTGAAAGATCTTGTTCCAACAGAAATGCAAATTGGTAAAACTAACAACTGAAAAAATAAACATACCAGACTTTCTATGGTGTAGCTCCCCAAATGACCACGAGCATGCTTTGTCTTACAGTAAGTGCAAGCACCTAAACAACCAACATTAATTGGAAGAATCTCAATGAATTTGTTCTTTCTCACCTGTTGAAAGAATTTGGTTAACAACATTTTGTTTTGAAAAAAAAAAAGATGACAAAAGATTGGGTAATTCATGATTTATACTTTGTAACTGCAACCTTCAATCTTTGGGTTACTTGGAGAAAGAAGTATAGATTATACCTTTGGAAGGTCAAGTGCTGGCAATGTCTTCCGATTTAGAAGACGAACCTCATGGCCTTTCAATGTCTCTTCCACCACTTCAACCACACGGTCTATCTGCTGTACGCCAATAACACTGACCCCTTCCAGCTCCTTCAAATTACGACTTCCTTGTGGCACACATCCAGCTACCACCAGTGGCTTTTTTGCATTTTTTCCTTTTAATATTAGAGTCTCCATAGCAGATTGACTAGGATTCTTTACTGTACATCTGCATTTTTTTAAGAGAATGACATCAGAAAGAACATAGCAAGCGTGTTTATGTTCTACAGGGCAAGGTGAGCTCGTCATCATTGTCAGAATGCAACAATGTACAATTTAACATAACAAAATTTCTGCTGTGTTTCTCTTTTGGAAATACATAGTAGGTGATATTAAGAGGTTGCATTATGTACCTATGCAAAGAAATAACAATAATTACAGTTTTATACCTTCAAAACCAGCTTTAGACATTTAGTTGAGTAATTGATCAAGGCAAAAGCAATCTATGTATATACTTTGAGAGCCAATTTCCTTTATACAAACCCACTCATCATTGAAGTGAATTGAAAAAAAAAAACATCGTACAATGCAAGACACTACAAAAGAATGTTAAACCAAGGGAAATGAAAAAATACGTGTTAATTAGCCAGAGGTCTGCTTCGTCGGGGTCATCACTCAATGCATATCCAAAGGCCGATAGCTGCCCTCCCATATACTCACTGTCACTCTGTTGAAGAAAATTAGAATGCCAGCATAAGAATAAATTAATCAAACGCAATTCACCAGCACTTTCGTTAAAAAAATAGCAACTCTTATGCAAAAATACATTCATTATAAGAAAGGAAATGCAAAGCATATGACTTCAAAGACGGTAATTACGCGGAACCTTCATACTCGCCATAAATCAATCGAAGCAAATGTTTGATTTCGGATCAGAAATGAAGAATACCTGGTTATGCGAGCATCCAAAAGTCTTCATATATATAATCTGCGCAAGGAAGAGCAATTCATACAAAACATCAACCCAAACGCAACGAAAACAAAATGACAGGTGCTCGCCTGAGTGCCGGGAATGTGGGGGGCAGGAGATGCGATAGAAGAGGTGGACTTTTTCCCCATCTGCACGTACTTTTTCTTGGGCTTGACACCGACCGCCGCCGGAAATGGCAACCGTAGACCCGGCGGCGGCCCGGAGCTCACCACGTCCTCTATGTCCTCCATCGCTCTCAGGCGGCGGCCGACGGCGAGAAGGAAATCACAGGTGAGAGAGAGAGAGAGAGATCCCCTGTTCCGATCGTTGGAACCTGATCCGTTTATAAGATTGTTTCGGATCCGGTAAAGTCCGGATTGCGGTTGAGATTTCTTACCGACTGAAGACATACATGAGTGTGATGTTCTTCCGGCAATCCAATACATAGAGTAGGAAAGGAAGTAGAGGTTTGAGAGGAATATTTGTAAATTATGTTGTTTTTTATTTCAGAGCTCCACAATCATTTATTTACAACCATTACAATTGTAAAAGATTTTCAGGGTTTATTACAAAAAAATAGTTTAAAATTTAGACTGCAGTATTTGCCCTGTACATGTAATATTGTAATGTGTACTTCAATTGTTGAACTAAACCGTAAATTTAGCTCTCTAGTAATACAATTGGATTAGTGATTCATCTTTAAAATGATGCCTGTTTGAACAGTCATTTTGTACTTAACGAGAGTTTGAATAATTTAGTTTTGCAGAATCTGCAACCGTGGCAGGTCGCCTGAAAGGAATCCCACAAAACGTTAACACCAGAGTTTCTCCCAAAAGCATGTGAAGATACACCGAGTGTGCAGATTTTTTTGTGTACAAAAGGACTTTCTTTGTTGAAGTTATTTCCAACAGGAGTTTATAGACTACAAATAAGTGACACCAATGCACCGATCAGAAGAAATTTGACATTGGAAACCTCCCCCCAAGTTTACAGCATAATGGTACAAGATACCTGCAAATTCAATGAAAAGGGCATTGTCACCATACAAGAAAATAATCCTAAGTAAAGCAGCATGTTTTGTGCTCATTTGACAACATAAAGTGGCACATACCCTTTTAAAACAGCCCAGGGTCATATCAAAATGTCCCTAGAGCTGACCAAGTAATAGCAGCAGATATCTATCTGTGAGAATAAATGCATCACTCGTTAAGCTTACGTCCTTCCTTCAATCTCTTGACGAAGTTCAACAATGTAACCGAGTCATTGCTCCTGTCTCTCTTGCACAACCATGCTTCCTGCAGACGAACGTTAGCATCCCTGCATATGCAATGTGTAGTCTGACTTAACATTTAGACACGTCTTCCAATGCAATTAAGAAAGTTGTGTTCAAAGAGTAGCAAGTGATGTGGCTGATAATAGTATACCTCCTTAAGCTAAGCACCATGTGATTTCTTCGTAGATGATCGGCATGCCTGGTAAGTGCATCCTGTGCATAGCTTTTACCCACGGTCCTTACAGCAGCGGCATTAAGCAGATTCTCTATTGAGTCATGTTTTTTCAAGAGCTTCAATGCTGTCTTACGACCAAAGCCAGGGGCCAAGTGTTGGATTCCGGGAATACCGTCAACTTCATCTCCAAGCATGCAGCCTGTGAGAATGCTGATCATATAAAAATTTTGGAAAAATAGTGCTTTTTTCACCAGTACATGATGGTATGCAAGACTGCCAATACATGTTGGAATAGTCTCCTATTGGTGGTGTAGAAATTAAATCTAAGATTAATGTATGATAAATCCCTTTACTCAATGTCAATTGATTTTGAGTTTAAAATTACACGTAATATCAAAATATATTCATGCACTTAATCTAAAATAAAGGAGATACTTGCAAATATAAAATAAACTACAAGTGAAGAAGAATGTTGAAATAGTCTCATACGTGTGGTTTAGGACTAAATCTAATCTCTCCACTCAATACTGGGTAATTTTAAATTGAAATTTCACAACACAATAGATAATAAGCAAGCAACATAGTGCACATGTGTGGACAACTAGAAACTAAAATCCTGGAACATAGCAATTCTTCCATGCATCATTCCAAGCTCAACTTCAACAGTGAGTAGACTATAGCAAAAATGGTAATAAAAAGTACTTCACATACGAAGGCTCAAGTCTAAACTAGGTCTGCATCCATATTGGGCTATATAGTGCTTCAATGTATAAAATGACCATCGTCCAAACTCAGGTATGGGCATGACAATCTGAACATCCTCTGAAATAAGCTGCTTAAAATCTTTGTCAGGTGAGCCAATAACAACTCGGAGTCCTTTTTGTAGTACTTGGTCGGTCAACGTAGCAACCACATCATCTGCCTCATAGCCATTATATTTCACGACCTGCATTGTGCAATAGTTTCAGTACAAATCTGCTGGAGAGTTCAGGGATATCCTGCAAGTTGCAGCGCATGCATATTTCAGCATTAAATGTTAAAAACTGCTAAAAGCGATAACAAAATATTGGTTCCAAGAAGAGCAAACTGCAAAAGGAAGATGCGAAGTATGTTGCAATGTTTACTATGGAAACAACAAAATGTAAGGCATGATGAGTTCAGGTCAGATGTTGAATTCAAAGAATCATTTGCTTGAGGAGATTGCATCTTTTGATTCACAGCAATCCTTAGTCATATTTGAAGATGTTCATTTGGAATCTAGTCATCTACATTAGCTTCCTGCATTGATCTTCCCAGCATGGGGAAATATTATGGATGACAATGTGAATCAACACATATGTACTGCTACTTGCTGGAAACACAGGACCAAAAACGTGAAATTTTGTTAAGATATACTCATGTAAAATACAAAGTACGGTTTGAACCACAGTTCAAATTGGGAAAAACAATATTTCAAGGGAATTTATAAGGATGACAATGGCAGAGGTAAAATTAAGCAAATGACAACATAAATCTTCATATGCAACAATCTGGGTTTTTTGACCTTACAGTGCAGAACTCAATGTAGATAGAGTATAGCCTAGTTGCACAAAATAAGCACACACTAAGCGTAAAGCACGGTTACACAAGAAGAGCTACCCCACTGCATGACCTGAGAGCGACGGACGCTAATAGAGGTATATAGGCATTTGTATTTTCACTTTAACAATCGGAGTCATAATCCCACACTACGTAGAGTCGACCACATAAACCTTTTTCTTTAAGTATTTCACTTATCTATTATCAAATGCAATAACATGAAGTTATCTCAAAATCAACCATAATTACATTAAAAAAACGAAATCAAAATGCAATAAACAGGTAAAGCTACCTACATCATGGAATGCAAACAATAATCAACAAAAAAAAGGACATCTTTCGGAATTTTTCACCTACAGTACCGCTCACCGGCACACTGCAGTTCTTTAGAACATCCACAACAAGCTCCTCGGCGTGACTCACACTCCCTCCACTTCCTCTGGAAGACTTCCTCCTGTGCGCTTTGTAGGAGGGCAGCAGCCTCCTCCTGAACTCGTTCCCCCCTTCCCCATCCAACACCTGCACGACACACTCCCCGAACGCCAAATCAGAAACATCGACCATTGAAACGAGCGAAGATAGAGGGTGGGTGGCTTACGGCGACAACAGGGTCACTGACGGAAACCTGGTCGAAGAAAAGGGAGAGCCAGCGGGCGAACGCGTGGAGGCTGCGCCTTGCCCCGTCGTAGCAGAGGGGGTTCACGTCGAGGAAAAAGACTCTGTCCTTTCCCCGTGGGAAGGGTCGGAGTAGGGACGGAGTCGGAGAAGCGGCGCTGCGAAGGAGATGATGGTGGCGGTGGCGGTGGCGGTGGCGGTGCTGCGGAGCGACGGACGACACGTCCGCCACCAACATCGTTTGCGAAAGCGAGCGCTCTCTCTCTCTCTCTCTCTCTCGTCTGTTGCGTTTCTTTCTTCCCGCGGTTATTGGACTGGGCTTTTGCAACTGTTGGTAGGCTGGGCCTCCCTCCGTATGTCATGTATTAAATATCCCAAACGAGGAAACAAATTAATAAAATATCAAAAATGATAAAAATTAATTTCAATTTCGTCTTTTTTTGGATGTTTGTAAACTAGATCAAAAAATTAAAATTTCAGTATTTGTGTTTGTAATAAAAAATAGTGAAAATTAAAATTTAGATGCTTATATATGTAATAAAAAAAAGCTAAAAATTTAACTTGTATATTAATATAATACAACTACAATATTATATTTATATTTTTATTATAAAATTCAAAAATACCAATACAATTGAATAAAATTCAAATATAAGTTTTATAAAAATCGTAAATTACAAATTTCGATTATCTCATACATCTTCATATATTTAATCTGGAATTCATTATTCTCTTTTTTTTTTATATATACTTAAGATCTTCAAGTAAAATTATTTTATCTGATTTATGAATAAAATTATAAAATAAAATACATGTTAAAATAATCTTAACCTATGATTTATATATATAAAAAAAAATCTAACCTTATAATATTAGAATGATTTTTTAATGACTTTATAGAGAAGAGTGTAGTTATAAAAATAACAATGATTAGATGAGTTCGGAGAAGAATATAAACGTAACAAAATAGTCATGTGTAAATAGCAAAACATAAAAGACGTGCAAACAAATCAAAGCTAAAGGTTATAAGATATGGTCAAATTTTTTGAAGCTGTAAGGTCAAAAAAATCACATATGTCAAGTTTTTATATCTTGGTAAATCAGTGAATTTTTAATTTATTTAATACACAAATATCAAGAAATTTTTTTAAAAATCAGATTTTTTTTCCCTTCATTTTTCGAATACCAATTTTAAAGTGAATGGTGGAACCCATGGGTCGTTCCCTGAAATGGATGATAATATTTTTACTAAAAAAAGAGATGGATGATAATTGTGTGTAAATGAATCAGATTAATTTGGTTGAAGAATAATTTCACGGTTCAATCAGAACCAATTGGATTAAATAAAATCACGTGCCATCTAATTTGGATTGATGACTTTAATGTCACTCTGTTAGAGAGAGAATTGATAGATATATATCCATTACAACGTCCTATTTGAAATAATCCATGTTTTCTTATTACAATTTTTAGTGGTCTGCACTTGAAATAAGACTCTCACAACTTAAGACCTTACAGTGATATTTTTCTATTTTAAATGATTCATCTAACGTAGTGTTTAAAAATGTAACGTTAAAATTGTCAAAGGTCGCTATAATTTAAAGTTAGTTAAATAAATATTTATTTAAAATTGCCAGATTGTAAAATTGGATGTTATTAAATATGTATTTTATATTGTAAAATAGACGTTTACAAACATTATATTAATGTATCTTATATTACAAATGTCATACACATATTATTTAAAAACAATGATTATTAATTTCAGTTTTTCTGATAATGATATTATTAATTACAGTGGCGTACGTTGAAATGCAGTTTCAATGTTACCATTTGTTGGCTAATTTGACATCACCAACCGAAAAGATTTCCCCCTGAACAGGTCGGTCACGCACCGTCCACCTCCTCCTCCACGACCCAAAAGACAAGCGAACGAAAGCTCCAAACACCCCCTTCCCCGAATCCCGTCCAAGTTCGTCGTCCTTCTCCTCGCCGATTTCAAGGCTTCGTTGCCGTCCATGGAAGTGGCCGATCGTCCATGCCTCCGTCACTTTCACTGTCACTTCCTCCGCCGCTGCTTCTTTTGTTGTTACAGCTCTTCTTCCTAGGGTCTGCCTCAATCCAGGTTCTTGTTTGCTTAGATACTTTTTCTTCTTAACGCCGCCATGGACTTCACGAACACGCCGCAGTCGGCGCTGTCATTGGGATTGGACCCTTTCCCGGCGCCTCCTCAGCGTGATTTCGTCCCCGACGCGTCGGTCTCGCAGGAGACATCCTCGGCTCTTCCACTGCAGCTGTTTGACCAACAGTCGGAGGTTCTTCAGGAGAATTCAACCGCGGCGACGAACGAACTAGAGGATACTGATGAAGAGAGGGAGGGAGGGGAGTTTCGGATTCTCGGGTACACGATGAACTTGAAGAGGAAGAGGGAAGGGTATTCTTCATCGTCATGCTCGTCCTCGACTCAGAACCACTCCAAGAGGGCGGCCATGGAGCTGGATCTTGAGAAGAGGAGGTTGGCCGTGAAGGCGTGGGGAAATCAGTGTCTCTCTATGGTTGACCCTGACCTGTTCGAGATTATGGAGAAGGAGAAGCAGAGGCAGGTGAAGGGGATTGAGCTTGTCGCATCGGAAAATTTTGTTTGTCGGGCTGTGATGGAGGCACTGGGAAGCCAACTGACTAACAAGTACTCTGAAGGTCTACCAGGGTCTCGGTACTACATTGGGAACGAGTACATCGATCAAATTGAGAGGCTTTGTCACAAGCGGGCGCTCGCTGCCTTTTGTTTGGATAAGGATAGTTGGGGTGTGAATGTTCAACCATATTCTTGTACTTCTGCTAATTTTGCGGTTTACACTGGGCTGTTGCTTCCAAAGGACCGGATTATGGGGTTGGATTCTCCATCTGGTGGGCATGTGAGCCATGGATATTATACACCAGGCGGTAAAAAGGTTTCTGGTGCATCCATATTTTTCGAGAGCTTGTCGTATAAGGTGAATCCACAAACTGGGTACGTTGATTATGATAAGCTAGAGGAAAGGGCTATGGATTACCGTCCTAAGATACTAATTTGTGGTGGGAGCTCTTATCCACGAGAATGGGATTTTGCTCGGTGCAGACAGATAGCCGACAAGTGTGGAGCAGTTTTGATGTGTGATATGGCTCACATCAGTGGACTTGTTGCTGCTAAGGTATTCATATTTTCTCTATATCCGGATTTTTTTTGTTTTTGGTCACCTATTTAAATATTTTTTGTTCCGACATAATTATGTTCACCTTTGTCCAAATTGATTGACATGTTTGCTTGTAGACTTATGACAAAGTAAGCTTTTTGTTTTGTTTGTTTTATCCATGTTGGAAGATTTTATTTGCATCTAAATGTTGAGGACGGATTTCACAATTTTTTTCAAAAGGGATAAATTTCACGTATCAGATATATAAAACGGGCTGAACATGAATGGGTTATAATTCTCCCTCACATTGACTTGACCTTCATGACTTGGCATGTATGAAAAGTTTCTTGTTGGATAGACATGGCTTATTCGCTGAGCTTAATCTGTAGGGTAGACCTTTGTGATGGTGTTTCTAAGTTTCAAAGTATTGACGAATGGTCACAATTAAAGAAAAGTATAATCAGAAAGGGCAACTGTGTTATATTGGAAAATCTTGGATGAATCTCAAGAAAATAAACAAGATGTGTATATGGCTTTATGCAGGCCAGGATATTGTCCTTTCCTAGGAAACTAGCAATCAGAATAATTTCTAGCACATGCTTTGGCACTTTGAATTATCTACAGCCTTCTTTTGAATTCTGTTTTATTCCTTCCCACTCAAATTATACAAATCTCAAGAAAATAAACAAGATGTGTATATGGCTTTATGCAGACCAGGATATTGTCCTTTCCTAGGAAACTAGCAATCAGAATAATTTCTAGCACATGCTTTGGCACTTTGAATTATCTACAGCCTTCTTTTGAATTCTGTTTTATTCCTTCCCACTCAAATTATACAAATCTCAAGAAAATAAACAAGATGTGTATATGGCTTTATGCAGGCCAGGATATTGTCCTTTCCTAGGAAACTAGCAATCAGAATAATTTCTAGCACATGCTTTGGCACTTTGAATTATCTACAGCCTTCTTTTGAATTCTGTTTTATTCCTTCCCACTCAAATTATACAAAGGTCTAAGTTGTAACATAGGATATTGTTTATATCCAAAGACTATTCGGATTTAATCAGTTCAATGGTTCAGCTTACCTGTCAATTAACTGAAAAGTCTCTTGCTGTGTACATTTTACGGACATGACAGGGGTGTTTTCAGAAAATACAGAGTCAGTTCAGTCCATCAAAATGTAACAACCCGTTCCTCTTTCCTTATGTACTAGTATGAGTGGGTTCAATTTAGTTTGGTCAGTCGACTCTCAAACCACTCACTGAACCATATATATTGCTTTAAAAACTTGCAGATTGAACCATCTTCTGATTATTGCAGGAGTGCCTTAGTCCATTTGACCAAATAATAATAAATGGATCCTAATTGGATAACTTGTAGATTAGGTAATGGGTTTCTTGTTGTCCAAATAAAAATTCCTCTGTATATGGGAGATTGTATTCTTTCATATGACACTAATATTATTCCATTTGCACGTAGACAATTCCATTAACCATCTTCTGATCATTGCAGGAGTGCCTTAGCCCATTTGACTATTGTGATATTGTTACATCTACAACTCATAAAAGTCTTCGGGGTCCTCGGGGTGGTATAATCTTTTTCAGGAAAGGAAAAAGGTTGAGGAAGCAAGGAAGTTTACTCCAAGCAGATGAAAGTGAATACTATGACTTTGAGGATAGAATCAATTTTTCTGTTTTTCCTTCACTGCAAGGAGGCCCACACAATAATCACATTGCAGCATTAGCAATTGCATTGAAACAAGTTGCAACCCTCGAGTACAAGGCCTATATCCAACAAGTTAAAAAGAATGCTCAAGCCCTTGCTGCAGCCATGCTGAGAAGAAAATGCCGACTTGTCACGGGTGGGACAGATAATCACCTGTTGCTGTGGGACCTAAGAAGTTTGGGTTTAACAGGTAATTTTAATTTGTATTGGAAGTTATGAACCAGTCATATGATAGGCTGATAGCCAAATTAAGAAAGCATGGGCATGCAAATATATATACGTATCAGTAAAAAGATGAAACGAGGATGCATTTTTATGAAAAAGTAAATGGAATAGCAAAGAAATGAATACTGGAGAAAAGAAATAGCATGTTGTTGGTGTTGTATTCATTTCATCTGTTTATCAGAAGACACTTTTCAGTGCTAGTGTATTTTTTATTTGGATCTTTTAAAACAGACACTTTTAATTCTAAATTTGTGATTATGTCAGGTTTATTTCTCAATAAAATATAGGTTGTTGAGTGGTTTGATATTATCTTAAGTAAAATATCTGAAACCTTAATGCCAGAAGAGTCAAATTTGTGTGCCTTCATCCGAATCCAATAATTTGGATATGCAAGCAATCTTGTGCCTTCTACCCAGACAATCTTATTGGGGTATGGTGGTGGTGGTCTCGGAAGTTCTTTTTCGATACTTATGGTGGAATTGTGGAAGAGACAGAGGGAAACTACACTTGTGTTCACATTCATTTTTAGTTCACGGTTAACAAACACAGAAAATCTAACCGAACGGAAAGTATATTTTTTCTTTGCAAGCCTTTGGTCTTGGGATCTGATTTCATTTTGTCAGTTGTCCGCAAACAAGCCCCTTAGTTCACAAAATGTATTCGATTTTGTCAATATTTACAACACATGCGAGCTTGCACTCATCCATGTTGATAAACTCGTTGACTTTAATGATGACAATTTAGTAAACTTATTAACTTCAGTTTTCCCGCAGGTAAGAACTTTGAAAAGGTTTGTGAGATGTGCCACATTACAGTGAATAAAACTCCAATATTTGGTGATAATGGTACTATTTCTCCTTCTGGCGTGAGAATCGGTAATCTCTAAATTACTTCATACACCTGTTTACATAGAAAAGTGATGTAGCAAGTGTATTCATGATATGGCACTTGCAGGTACCCCGGCCATGACCACTCGTGGTTGTCTCGAAGGAGACTTTGAGGTTATAGCTGAGTTTCTGCTTCGGGCTGCACAAATTGCTAGTGTTGTGCAGAGAGAGCATGGAAAGTTGCAGAAGGATTTCATCAAGGGTATTCAAAATCACATCCCTGTGGTCGACCTTAGGAACCGTGTACAAGCCTTCTCTTCCCAGTTTGCCATGCCTGGGTTCGACCTATGAAAATTTCTACGGAGATGTCTATGTATTGATTCTTTCGCCGGTGTTCGATCCAGGTACGACAACATTGTCGCTTTTCGTTGTTTGCATATACAGGTCCTTGTAAATTTTGAAGCCATTATTATTAAATTTATTACCACAAGGAGTCCTGGTTCCGTTGTTCTTTCTTTCAAGTTTTCATTGGCAACAATCATGGTGTATTCTGCCATGAGGCCATCTATACCAACATATGTACCTGTAGAAGATTGATACCCGCCGCATCTTTGATTATGATTTCAAAAGCCTGTAATTTTACCAATTTGTTTTAGCCTCCATGTTTTTCTCATCCAGATGCATTTTCACCTCATTTTACGTTCTCATCACCTTCTATTTTAGATCTTTCTAGCCAGCTTTATCCCTGCATTCAATTGCTGCCTTGTGATCTTTTGGGTTCTTCGTTGCACGAACTCTGAAGCACATCGGCATGCCGGCGCCCGATCGGATGGGTCGTGATAATCGATTTACTCAGGTTCTAGCCCTGCTGGAGCAACCGAGCAAGTTCGAAGGATATAAGGTGCTTTTAGTTCAAAGTCTTAACACTTTATTACGATAGTTATCTCATTGAAGTTAAATTCTATTATTTTTTTCATCAATAATCTCTTTTGCTCAAAATCACAGAAAATTTGGTTATTTTAAAAAAAAAGTATGGAAGAAAACATGTTCGGAATTACTTTTGTAAAAACTTTAACTTATAAATAATTTCAAATGTATGCCTAGTTTCCAATTGGTTCAACTTTAAATGATGCGAGAAATTGTTGGTTTCTGAACGGATTCCAAATGTGCCGAAGGAGATCAACTATGGGAAGAAATGGGAAAATTGTCCGGATATTGAGAATCTAGGTTTTGTCATGTTTCTCATACGTCAGGTTCTACAAATACAGGACGAAGAAAATAGAATTTCCAATACCCATGATACAGCATTTAAACTAAACAATATATTTATCCGCATGCCTCATTATGACGAGACTAGTCTACCCTTGATGAAAAATCCTAAATAGTGTCAGGTCGAAAATTCCAGATTCTCAATCTCCCTCTTCTCCACTCAAAACGCTTCGTTCCTGACACGCCAACATTCTCTCCTCTCCTTAGAATGCAAGTAAAATTTTAGTAAATAGCTGTTGGCGAATCTATTAAGCTTTATGGTGAGCAAGCAAAAGACTTTTGTGGTCTTTTCATACCCAAAGTGTTTTGTTCTGTCCGGTCTCAAATCTTCCACTTGTATTCTTTCTAGTCTAGTACTTGACGGTGGATTGATTACTTGTAAGCATTGTAAATTCATCGTACAACTTTTCATGTTAATTTCTTGCAAAATGATAACTATAAGCCTTCAATGTGTGGAAATGTTTTACAACCTTAGTTGCTTTCCTTTGGTGTTTCATACACTGTCAATATTCATCTAGTTAGAACTCATATAAAATAAAGGCTACAAGAAATGAAGTGTTAATAGTCTCCCACCGAAAAATTGTAACGTAAAAAACAACTTACACGTATATGGCAAGAGTTTTTTCACTTATTACTGATTAATTTTGATGAATCACAGACACGATCTTCTTTCCTAATATAAAAAAAAAAAAAAGTCCTATTCATGATTCGTCGGAATATATTGTAGAGTGAATTATTTTGGAAGTAACAAGAAATCGCCAGCAGCATAAAATCGAAGCAGCTTTATTTGGAAAAAATGGATTTGACGATTGGATTTTCCGGATTCAGACGCTCTTCAAGAATCCGAATCCGAATCCGACCGTGGAAGTACACGATCACCAAAAATTGAAAACTTGCTTATTATATACGTTAATTAAGCTCCATCAATTGCATGCATAGTTACAAACTTCCCATATTTGAAGGCATCTCCATATATATCATCCCAATCGAACCCCATAATATATTTATATATATATATATATATGTGATTATGAACTGATTCACCTCCTCAAGCGTCCTCCTCGCTTTCAGTTCCTCCCCAGACCCACGACTCTGGTACTATTGCAGAGAGGTATTCGTGCTGCATGTGTTCTTTTAAAATATATCCTCTTCTTTTCATGCACGTAAAGCCTGCAGATCTGGCAGTCCCATCACTGATTAGTGCCTTTCATGTGTTCTATGTATTTGCTGGTATAATTTGTACCTAAACATTGTTAGATTGGTGGATTATATGTATAGGAGAAGATTAGTCAGCAAGATTATGTTTATTGTTGGCCATTTTCAAGAGTTGATCGTGCATGCATGCAATAATCTTGTACGTAGGCATGCATATATGTTTATTTTACAGGGCCTGTTATTGGAATGCAGCAGGTCGATCGACGATCGAGATCGCTGTCAATTCATGAAGATGTTTCCCTGGTCGAGGAAAAAAAAGGAGCCCGTGGAGTTGAGAATATAATTAATGAATTGATTATCTTCGATTTCATGTAATTATTTAAATAACAACTCCTTTCTTTACTCGTCTTCTTTCCAGTCGATCGAGCTGCGAGTGCAGGTCAACAACGATGAAGAGATGAGGCAGGTAAAGGCAC
The DNA here is from genome assembly GCA_036874045.1 of Cymodocea nodosa. Taxonomy (NCBI): domain Eukaryota; kingdom Viridiplantae; phylum Streptophyta; class Magnoliopsida; order Alismatales; family Cymodoceaceae; genus Cymodocea; species Cymodocea nodosa. The sequence goes on from JAZBRI010000008.1 coordinate 1,069,907, forward strand.
TGCTTAGAAGAGTCGAAGGTAGATTGATATGGTACCCCAGAAATAATTAAACGTTCATGCACTAATTAATGGTGATTATTGAATTTAAATATGTCGACTTGCCACGTGTACAACACGTGCAGGAGTGAGGTCGGTGGAGACGGAGATGCTTCGGAAGAAGGTGACGGTGTACGGCCGTAACCTGTCGTACACGTCGGTCTACCGGGTGCTGGAGGACGCCGGAATAAACGCGGGGCCGGCGGATCCCAACCAGTCCAGCACCGACACAGACCACACGTCGATCTTCACCACCAGCAGCGGCAGCTCGCTCAGGACCAAAGGCGACAGCCCCAGTCCGCCGAGTATTTACCATCAAAGTGGGTGGCACGACGGCTCCACCAGCAACCGTGCCGGCGACGACGACGACGGCGACGGCGGCGGCGGCGACCACGACGACATCCCTTGCTCTGGGATCAAGAACTATAGAGACTACACTCAGTATTCCTACAGGCCGTGGTAGGTTGGAATGTACTGATCAAGACGGCGGCGGCGGCGTTTGAGAGCAGCGTTTAAGTTTATTTTAGAGAACCATCCATCCACGAATAAATAAACTGTTAAATATTTGGTAATGGCCAGACAAGTAATTTTGTTTTGTTTGAAATCACTTATTAATTTGAATAAAAAAGTATCAGGTGAATTTCTTTGTTCTCTCGAAATATTCTTATTAGTACTGTTATGTAGTATTCTTAATGCTCACGGTAAATTATGGAAACATGGTTGGTCTTAATCTTAATTTTCTTAACAGGCTTTGGTTATAGATCATTTACTTGTTTTGTAAAGAAACCTGCTTTAACATTGTTTTATCATCCAAATATTCATAATGATAAGATATAGAAAATTTATGGATGATGTCCTACAAATTCGTTGAATTTATGGTTAATCCAAGGATTATTTATCATAATATCCTTTTCTGATCACATTGAAAAATTGATATTATAATAAAATCCCATGTGGACTGGGCCGTTGGATCGTTACTGCTATTCTTCTTCTGAGGCCCATCAAGACCACTACATCGAAGAGGAAAAAGACGGTAACAAACCACTGCTTTACAATAGTCCTCTTCTCTTCTCTTCTCTTCTTCTTCCTTCGACGACGACGACGTCGACGGCGATGGAAAAGAGCACGGCCACCACAATAGAACCGATTCACCTCGACATCCCCGACCAACAGTCCCCCACCGCCGCGGACCTTCCGCACACCGATGACGGGATCCACTTCTTCGGCTCCCGCTCGTTCGCCGGCAACACCTGGGTGGTGTCCCTCCTCGTCGTCGTCAACGTGGTGGCCTTCTTCATCACCATGTTAGTCAACAACTGCCCTTCCAATGAGGCTTCCTCCCACCTGTGCTTCCCGAAGCCCCTCGGCCGGTTCTCCTTCCAACCCTTCTCCGACAACCCACTTCTCGGCCCCTCCTCTCAGACGTAAGTACAACAATCAACGCCCACCCGTCCATCCCTTTTCGATCCTCCATTTTTTCTTGTTCCGTTCTTGATTTCGTGTGACTACTTTCCAGTTTGGCTCGGCTGGGTGGCCTTCGGAGGGACCTGGTCTTTGGGCGTCATCAAGAGTGGAGGATCTTGACGTGCGCCTGGTTGCATGCCGGTGTCGTTCATCTTGTTCTTGATCTTCTCTGCCTTCTTCTTGTCGGGATTCGTTTGGAGCAGGACTATGGTCCATGTAAGTGCAATACATATGTATACAACTCAAAAACAATTGGCTCTGAATAGAAGAACTCAAAGACCCAATCTTATCTTTACTTTTATTGTTCTTGTTTTCTTCGTTTCTTCATTTTGACCTGTCAGTGAGGATTGGCGCCATCTATCTGGCTTCCGCCATGCTTGGCAGCTCAATCTCTGCACTTTTTGTCCGAAAGACCGCGTCTGTTGGCTCCTCCGGCGGTGTGTTCGGCTTGCTTGGTGCGATGCTCTCTGGGTTGGTCCTCAACTGGCACGTCTACGACGACAAGGTCCGTTCTCCTTTCCTTTCCTTTCCTTCCTACATATATATATATATATATATATATCTGCGCTGACGTCTCTGGGCTGGTCCGGCCACTTAATTTGCTGTGTTCGTACGTACGTATCCAGTGTGTCGCACTCGCCGTTCTCGCACTGATCGCCAGCACCAATCTCGTCGTGGGTCTGGTGCCGATCGTCGACAACTTCGCCAACGTGGGAGGATTCCTCGCCGGAGTTGTTCTTGGACGCGCCGTCCTGTTCGATCCACGGCTGGGTCAGGTGGAGAGGAAGAAAGGGCTGTACGAGTTCCATGTAAAGAATCCTCTCGTGTGGAAGCAGAAGCTGGACAGACCGGCGAGGAGGCTGGCGGCGTTCCTGCTCTTCTGCACCACGTAAGCTTCAACCCCTTTTTATACGTCATTGACCCCAACAATTAATTCATCCATGCATTTTAAACTTATCTCTTAAACATATTATCACCACTCGTATATTTAAGCATTTTAATCACACGCATCTTAATAACATTAACATTTTTCATGTAATTATGTTTTTCCTTTTTCCCGTGTAAGAGCAGATTGGGAGGAGCAGCGGTGGGTGTTGCGTTAGGAGTGGACGGGAACAGCCATTGCGGATGGTGCCGGTACCTGGACTGTGTTCCGAACATGGGATGGAATTGCATTTGAGTAATTTGACTATAATTTCATTTTTGTTGTGACTACGAAAATTATTTTAGATTATTGTTGGTTGCATTCCACATGCACGTAAAATAAAGATGTATATGGAGAAGACAAGGCCGATTACACTATCGGAACATATATATATATATATATATACATGTCGATGATGATTAATGTAATGTGAATTTTTGATTTACCAAAATCAATAAGTAGGACTGCTCTCTTCTATATATAAATCAAGTTTTCAATTTTGGATATAACTTACGAGATACAAAATATTAAAAAGTTCCTTCTGTTATCAGAAAAATTGATGATTGCCTGATATTAGCAAAAAAAGTATATTTACTTATATGGCATGAAAATTTATGATTTTTACGAGAATATCTTTAGAGTAATAAATCATGTAAAGATATCGTACTATATATAACAGATTTTTTTTTAAGGCATACAAATAAATATAAATCTTAAACGATATATAGGTAATTACAGAAATTTTAATGAGTTGTAGTTAAGAATGGTTGATTAAAAATAAGAGTGATTTGGGAGGATCTCCAATACGGGAAAAGGCACGTGGGAGACGGGGACCTATGTTAATTTTAGGTCTGAAAAATAATAGAAATAGATCAGAAACTGATGAAAATATCAAACAATAGAAAACTGAATTTTAAAAAATTCAGTTGCAAGTTCGTACGCACGTAGAGGAAACAATTAAGTGAAAGCAAGCTTTTTGGGTGATTGTGGATGTTTTGCCATGTGCTTTTGATGTAAATAATATTGTATTTAATTTAATTTTGAAGGCGTTGTATTTTGCTTTTTAGTGGTTACTATTTAAATATAAAAACTTAAAGGAAAATTTTCAAAAAAATTCGGCACATCTTTTTCAGGAACTGGGAGTTCCATACGATGGACGATACCCCGTGCCTCAAGCCGAGCATAGCGTACGTATCTGTTTGGGCCGACAGGACCGAGCACTAGGGCCCATTGGGCCGGTGGTTCAAAGGGGCATGCAATTGTTACCTGAGCAAAAGGAAGAGCGTTGACAAATTGACATCAGAGATGATTTGACGTGTTAGTTATTAATATTTGAATTTCAATTTAATTACATTTAAGTTACTTTTAATTTTTTTAAACAATTTAAATTTTAGAGAAAAAAAACCCAACCCCACTACACAGCAAGCATCATCCCTTACGTGTGGTGGTGGTGGTGGTGGTGGCGGCGGCATTCGCGATGCCCCTTGGGTCTCATTCTCCGACTCTGTGCCTGCCCTGGTCGTCTGCTGTCGAGTTTTCAATTCCTTCTCTCTCTCTGCCCTGGTCGTCTGCCCTGTTCTCGTTTAGGGCTGGCAGCGCCAACAAAACCTTTTCACGTTTCACCCCTCTCACCTGTTCATGGTAGATCATCAATTCCCGAGGCGTGTCAGTAACCCTGCATGTAAAGTCTCTCATTGAAACCCATGAACCTGATGACGTATAACTAACCTAATCGAATCCAATTCTCAAATCTGGCGTCGTATTGTTCTTGCTTGTGTATGGGTTGTTCGCGTACCGCATTACATGTTAACCTTTTCGCCTGGTTTGTTTGGGTGAATCGAATTCTCCGGCTGGTCCCACAGCTCCGGAACCAAATCTGTAGTGAAACAACGGAATCGCTTCCTTCCTTCTTTGACCTTCTTTGACCTCCTCCCTCCCTCCCTCCCTTCCTTCCGCATTAGTTACCCTCCTGTGCGCTTCCTTGCCCCCATCCCATGGAAGCTTTGACCGTGCTTACTACTGATCAAGCAGCGGCGTCGCCACCGTGCGTGCCATTGGTAATTAGCGACACCCACCACCAGATGGGCCGAAGACGAGGGCCCCTTCTCGATCTGACGTCGAATTTGAAGTACCCGGCCAGATGACGATGGCAGCCATGTACAAGGATAATGTCCCGAGAAACAGCAAGGTGGTTGTGGTGGTGCGGAGGAAGGAAGAGGTGGGGTTGAACTTTCGGTGCCAATTAACGGAGCCGCGCTGCAAATGCATTGATCGTAGAGATAACTATGATTTAAATGAAAGTGAATTAATATATATCATCTATCTACGTGATATTTATTTAGTTATGTATCGTACAACTAAATTTATCCTAAACGAAAAGAGCGGCATCAAACATCGCTAAGTTCAATGGGTTGTCACCTGCAAAAATTAATTTATATTAAAGTTTGAATCTCTGTAAACATAAATCATTATCATTAAAAAAAAAAATCTGACTGTAGACGTCCAAAGAAGATTTTCTTCTTCCTTTTTTCGAAGTGACAACTGGGAATTAATTTGAAGACATAAGTTATCGTCGGAAATACGAAGAAGAGAGTTTAAAGTAAATCACAAATACAAAGAAATAAAACAATCGCTTCCATCTTAATCTCGTCAGACTATCTCTTAAGCACGCACTTTAGGTTAAATTTACTTAATCGTCGTTGATAATTAAGAAGAGTGATGGCATAACGATCTCAAACATGTATTTACCTTATATGAAGTCTCGAGTACTCACGTCTGAGGGAAAGTATTCTAACAAAAGATAAGTAAAATTAATTATAAATTCTATCGGATATCAAGTTGATGATATTAAGAAGAAATATTCTTGCCACCAGAAAGTAAGTAAGATTCGAATTCCGAATATATTAAAAGAACTTTACTGATATGGAAAATGGAACATCTCCGATGGACACAAACATCTAATCGATACGGAAAATAATCGACGTACGGTCGGGGCAGGGCAGCAATGCGTCCGTCACACGCGTTAAGCGTATCTTCTTCAATCTGCCTCATGAATAAGTACATTTACATTCGGACGAGCCCACCACGTGTTCATCTTCAAGACCCATAAATAAAAAGGCTTTTCTTCGGTAATCTACTTATTTGGTGGCCATCCCACAGCTCATGCCCGTTAATCAACACGGCATTCCGAAGAACACCCCACCACGCCTGCCAACCAACCTGTAAATAAATTATAACACTGATCGTCCATGGGGAACTGAGGATTATACGATCTACGTTTCAAAAGTTGATGATCGAAGAATTTTAAAAAATGTTGAGGAAGCAGGGGATTATTAACATGCAGTTGTGCGTGTCAGCAAAGTGCCGGAACAGGAGCCCAGTCCACGAGGACTGTGGCAGACCTCTGTTGGATTGCAGATTATTTAGTAATAGTAGTTAATTATAATTGAATTAATATAATTTTATCAACTTTAAATTATATATATTAATAAATGTTTTTGAAAAATACACTGCTCACGTCAGGTTTCCACCTGTTCTCGTGTCTTCTCAACGCAATCCAACGGGTGAAAGCACTGCTCTATAATATTGTTGTTTAGTCCCAGTCCCAGAATTAAACAACTCTGGCTGTCGTCATTTACGACTTTGTCCTTCTCCTCCTCCTCCTCCTCCTCCTCCTCCTCCTTTTCCTTCCCCGTTTCACTACATACCACTGCTACTACTAGTAGTACTCCGTCGGCGACTATCCAAGGCGGTATAAGGAGGAATGGCTGGTGGTGGGGGGAAGGGCCAGGGGTCGTCTTTCCTGGGGCAGATGAGCTACAACACTGGTGGGTCGAGGAGGTGGAGCGTCGGCGGCGGTGGTGGTGGTGTGAAGCAGCAGATGGAAGGAACGTTGGGGTACCACGCGGGGGAGGGTGGAGTGGTGATGAAGAAGAGGGTGGTGGTTGTCGTCGACCAGAGCTCCAGAGCCAGGCATGCCATAATGTGGGCCTTGACTCACGTCGCCAACAAGGGAGATCTGCTGACCTTGCTTCATGTTGTGCCTCCCCACCGTGCGGGAGCCGGCCAGAGCGAGGAGAAGGACGCGCCCCACCTCGCCAACTCTCTTGGTTCTCTCTGCAAGGCTTCCAAGCCTGAGGTACAAACATCTCTCCTCGTCTACCACAAGAAATTTTCTTGAGTTATTCCCTTTGTTACCAAAACATGGGCTTGTTTTCTTCATCCTCTCTCTCAAGGAAGCTTGTTTCTTTCTTGCCTTGGCTTTGTGGTGCCTTTGTTTCTTCTGCTGGTAGCCGCTTACCTCTGTAACTAGAGTGGAGTGTGAAGCAGTGCCTCCATCCTGAATGATGACGACTTTTACTTTTAAATAACTCTGCCAGTTCTCTTTTTTCATTTTTCTTTACTCCTTGCCTTTTGCTTTTGTTGTTTAAAGGTGGAAGTGGAGGTACTGGTGATTCAAGGCCCCAAGCTGCAAACCGTCCTCGACCAAGTGAAGAAGCTGGAGGCCTCTGTTCTCGTCTTGAGCCAGAAGGATCCCTCTCCTTTCTCCTGGTAAAACCTTGTCGCCTTACCACACTTGTCTTTCTTCCCCCTGGTCTCCCCCGTCTCTTCCCATTCATATCTTCCACCTCCCTCGTGTTGGGCAGCTTGTTCGGGAGCAGACACGAGGGCTTTGTGGAGCAGTGCATCAACAGAGCCGACTGCCTGACGCTGGCCGTGAGGAAGCAGAGTGGGGGAGTCGGAGGGTACCTGGTCAGCACAAGGTGGCAGAAGAACTTCTGGCTTCTTGCGTGAAAGAAAACCATGTACCTACCAACTTCTCTAACAAGGAATAATGCCCACATCTTCCTCTTCTCTTCTCGCTGCACCCACCATTTCTATTGTTTCTTCTCTCTCTCCCTCCCTCTCTCTTTCCTGTTCTTCCTTTGTAAAGAATCAGAATCATCTTCTGAAATGACATGTATCTCTCATTATTTCATGATTTTCTGCTAAACCTGTTTTCAACTTGAAACCGCATAATCTGCGAGATGTTTGTGGATGATAAATGGTAGATATGAACTTCACTATTGAAGTCTCATATGTTAGATCTACATTTAACCACTATGAACAAATGCATTCATCTTCCGGGCAGATAAGATTCAATGGCAATATAACTCATGCCATTGATTGATTCTTATTGATTGGGTCCTTCCGCTTCACATGCAGAGACCTGTGAAAGTCGGGGGTCCTTCGTTATTCGGTGTGAGTGGAAAGCCCCACAAGTTCTCTCCTGCCGGAGTTCGAGATCCACAATAATGTAATCATTTAAATTAAACGTCGGTCAATTGTTTTGTTTGATACATTCTCACTCTTTGTCATCTATTTTATTTTATTTGCTTCCTCGGGGGTCACATGGACTTGTGTACCAGAATGAATGACTGGTATGGTGTTGTCCCCGTTTCACCCCTTGGGTTTAAGTAGGTTCTTCTGTACACCGTCGAAAAGATGAAGGACAATACGGTCATTTACTTACATCTTTGCTTGTTCTCCTCTTGGAGACATGGGCATTCCTAGCTACCCATTTTTATTGTATTGAGTGAGTGAACATCAACTTGGGTTTAATCCTTCCTTGCATAACAATCATTCATCAAGCAATGCTTGCATAGGGGGTAGGGTAGGCGAGCAGAACAAGCTGGGCATGTGTAAACCAGGACGGCAAGGGGTGTCAATCTCCAGACTGGGGGCAAACTCGTGCATTTAGCCGGGTCGGGTTTTCGAAGGTGGTTCGTTGTTGGACTGGGCCACGCGAGCGAGTTCAATGGCCGTCGTAATGTTTCGGACTGAGAGGCCCGGGTCTGAATGCAAATGGGCCCCCTGGAGCAAAAGAGGGAGGGAAAAGGAAAAAGGAAAAAAGAAAGAGAGATGGTTAGAAAATATCGGATGCATGATCAGAGGAAGATACCAAAAAAGAGTGGTCACAAACTTTGTAAGCAAGCAAGCAATATGCTAATCCAAACCAATCGAAGACTCCACTTTCGTCGACTCCCGGATCGGATCCCACCGCAGTCCCACGGGTCGCCGGACACTACTAATTTAAAAGGCCAGGGCTTCCCGACCGTGGTTTTCGTCATTCTTTTTTCGCAGAGGCGTCGTCACCACCGCAATAATTTAAAAGCACCACCGTTCCAATTCCCATCGGCATCGCCCTATCACATTCGGCTTCCGGGGAATGTGCGGCGTCCACCACCGTGCCGCGGCCTTTTCCCCTCCGTCGCGATCACGGGCGTCCCACAGTCGGAGGATTGGATTCTTCTCGATCTCTTCCTGCGCGGCCGAATCAAGCTCGAGTTCTTCCCCGATTCGTCACATCATTTTCTCAACCCTCGGCGCGCGCACTGGAAGAAAACCTCTCGGATTTTTGTTTTGTTTCGCTTGTTTCTTTCCGCGCAACGACGATTCACGAACTCCGAACATGAAATGACATTTTTATCCTAAAGTTGTTCCCGTTGAAAACAATATTATATTTAAGAGTGTCCTAGAATTATCATCATCATTTTTTTTTGCTGAAGTGTCGAAAAAGTTAGTTACGATAACTTTGATTTTGTACGTCGTCGAACGAGATTAGATGTAGACGTATTTAAGTGATTATAAGTAGGCGTGTGATCGGAATAACAAAGTGAGACATGTTTACGAGTGGGAATTAATTATAAAACACGTAATATTTATAACTAGTAGATGAAAGATAATAAGAAAAAATTGTATTATTCATAACATTTGTGAATGAAAGTGGAAACAAAGAGGAGATCTTACAATTCATAGTGTTTACAAGTTAGTTATATAATTAATAAGATCGATAATAAATAACATGTTATTACTGTCGTCACCATATTTGAATATTATTATTGTCATCGTGATAAACATAATTAATAATTTATTCTCGATTAACCATTCTCTCTGCCCTTGTAAAAAAATCTTTAAAGAGAACGATGTGTAAGTTTCTAGAAATCCGCTTTCTACGTATCTTATAAAGAGACGTTGGGTATCTGTTAAACTTTTTGTGTCATGAAAGTAGGCGAATAATAAGTTTTTTCATTTAAGACACCATACGTTAACCATAATTGTGCATATGACAATGATCGTATTTTATGTGGTATGCAGATAAAATTTGTATTCATTACGCATTATTTTCATACTTTCAATGACGTACAAGCGAAAAAACATCTTTGATTCCTTTAAGATGACATAAAAAGGCAAAGAGACTGAGATAAATAGAGAGAAGAGACGAGAAAATATGTATCAGTGAACGAAAATACATTCGAATTTTAATGAACCGAACTTACCAAAATAACTAAGCGAATTATATTTTGGATATTAAAAACAGTTAAAACTCAAGAAACAAATATTCTACTATTATTTTTTAAAAATTGACGATAACTGTATAATGAGGCGGACTCTTTTTCTTTTTTCTTTTTTTTATAATAACGATAGCATTCTTTTACAAATAATATTTAGTTTTGATTAAGGCGTTGTCGAAATTTAATGAGTTGCCGTTATTGGCGAGGAGAATTAAATTGCTCATTTAATGGCAAATAACCAAGATTAGAATTTTCGAAGGTGATTAATCATCATCATCAACCGTAATGCAAATGATATTTTGTTATCTTATAAATATTTTAAAAAATAATCTAAATTCAAAAGCAGTAATGGTATATTATTCAGCCAACCCATTTGTTAAAAAAAAAAAAAAAAAAAAAAAAATCCATGGTCGATCTTGCTTTTACCGCAAGCACCACTTGACGAGAATTTAATTCCTTCCGCCAAAATTCGGCCGTAGAGGTCGAAGCCACCGACCATACGATCATCCGCGCGGCGGTGACGATCATCTGGCCACTCCGCCACCAGCTTCCGCCGCGTGGTAGCCGTCCGTGAGCACCGTGCTACAACTGCAACGCTACGGCCACCAGCACACCGCTCGTCGGCGGCGCCGGTGGCTGCACCAGCTAAAGAGACGGACGAAAGCAGGGTTAGTCACGACAAATGACCCAAAAAGCCAGTGCCTTTCCTTTACAGCATCACTATAAATATGGCCAAGATAAAGCAAAACAAGCACATTTCTCTCCCCTACTCGGTGCTACTCCCTCCAGGGTTCTTTCCTTGTTCCCAAGCCTTGGTCACCGGCGATGGTGGACAGACCAATCTCCTCTACGGAGAAAGCCACTTCTCTTTCACAGGTACGTCTCCCGAGCACTGCCTTCTTTCACTGTTTCTTCTTTTCATCTATCTGAGGTGGCTTCTGCTTCTTCTTCTTCGGCTTTCAAAGGTTACGGTGGAAGAGCTAAGAGAGCTATGGTCAATGGCACTCCCGATCGCAACGATGAACTTCGTCGTCTACCTACGAGCACTCATCTCCGTCCTCTGCCTCGGAAGACTTGGCAGCTTGGAGCTCGCCGGAGGTGCACTCTCCATTGGGTTTACCAACATCACCGGTTACAGCGTCCTCTTTGGCCTTGCCGCCGGTCTGGAGCCTTTCTGTAGCCAAGCGTTCGGTTCCAAAAACTTCGACCTCATCTCCGTTTCCTTCCAACGCACCATCATCCTCCTGCTCTTCGCGGCGGTTCCCATCTCCCTACTCTGGACCAACCTGAACACCATCCTCACCTCCCTCGGCCAGGATCCCTCCATCACCTCCGTTGCCGCCACCTACTGCCTCTACTCCCTACCCGACCTCCTCATCAACGCCTTCCTCCAGCCCCTCCGCGTCTACCTCCGATCCCAGGGCATCACAAAACCTATGATGTACTGCTCTGCCCTGGCCGTCCTCTTGCACCTCCCCCTCAACGTCATCCTCGTATTCGTCTTCCCTCTCGGTGTTCCGGGCGTGGCCATAGCCCAGGTGCTGACCAATCTCAACATGGTCGTCTTCATTCTGGTCTATCTCTACGTCTCCGGCGCGTGTGCTCTGACATGGAAGGGGTGGTCGTGGAAGGCGGTGTCGGAGCTGGCGCCGTTGCTGAGGATGGCGTTGCCGAGTTGCTTTGGAATTTGTTTGGAGTGGTGGTGGTATGAGATCGTCACTGTTCTTTCCGGCTACCTTCCCAAACCCAAAATCGCCGTCGCCGCCACTGCCATTCTCATCCAGACCACGAGTCTCATGTACACCGTTCCGATGGGAATCGCCGCCTGCGTCTCCACCAGGGTGAGTTGTTGGTGTCTGTAAAAAGTGCAGATTTTCTCGCGCCGCCGACGTGCGTGTGTCATTCGTTTCTTCTTGTTTTGATTAGGTGGGTAACGAGCTCGGAGCCGGTAAACCGAGGAAGGCGAAAGTGGCAGCGCTAGTGGCACTCGGATGTGGGTTTGTGATGGGAGCCATCCACGTGGTGTGGACGGCGACGCTGGGAATGCAGTGGACAGCTTTTTTCACGGAAGACCTGGAGGTGGTCAGCTTGGCCGCCTCGGCGATGCCATTGTTGGGTCTTTGTGAGTTGGGAAACTGCCCTCAGACATCTGGCTGCGGTGTTCTGCGCGGCACGGCGAGGCCGGCGGTGGCGGCCAGGATAAACTTGATGTCTTTCTATCTCGTGGGCACGCCCGTGGCGGTGGGTCTGGCGTTCTGCCTCCAGGTTGGGTTCCTTGGGTTGTGGTACGGCTTGCTGACGGCACAGGTGGCGTGTGCCGTGCTGGTTCTGACAGTTGTGCTGGTAAGGATGGACTGGGAGGCGGAGGCAGCGAGAGCCAGGAAGCTTACAATCGTCGAGATGAGCTCTGGTGCTAACGAAACGGCGGTGGAGGTGGAGAAGACCGGGCTCCTGATGGCCTCCGGCGACGTATAGCGATCTTCCACCGCCACGGGAAGCCAGATGGTTTTTTGGGGTTTAGCGCAAATATCCTCATTTAAGTTATAACTTAAAATTTATTTATATATCATCTTCCCCTGTTTATGCGAAGAACATAGTCCACGCTAACCCTGACTCCCTGTGGTTGATTTTTGCTTTAAAAAAATTAGAAAATAACTTGTTTACGAGTTATCTTAAATATATTTAAAAAAGCATAAAATTATATTTGCAGTTTACTTGTCGTGATCGCTTTTTGTTTTCGACCTTAAAACCGTAATAAATTTTCGAAGGCACACGAGATAATATTATAATCTAAAGGATATATAAACTATTTCGCATTGTTTAAAGGGATTTTTAAGCTAAAGCGTGTCTTTTATGTTAGACGTTTTTTTTTGTTTTTTTCGGAAATGGTTGGGTTTGTTGAATATCAAAAGAAACTACGAGAGGCCATCTACATTAAAACAAACACTTTGATCGATCAGTGTTTTATTTGTGACTAAAATAAACAAACATTAGGACTGGGATTTCATTAAGGTTTCAGAATATGCTCGTCCTACCTGTGCCCACTCTCTTGAGATCATTCATGCATGCTTGTCGATATGGTACCCATTTTTATGTTCTGGGGTGGTGCATCACCAGTGGAGTACGGAGAGATCTTCTGCTTGCCCTTGGTGTTGTCTGGTCCGATTCTGACAGCGCCCAGCCTCTTCTACCTCCACCAATTTTTGGGTTTCTTAATCAAAGGGTCTCACCACTTTACCAAAAACATTAAAAAATTTCATTCATTGAGTTTTTTTTTTTTTTTTCTGTCTTCAAATGTATTAAATATTCTTGCCATTCCACAGACCTGCAAAGAGAAACATGATCTCCGATTGGAACCAATGAGACGAGAAGATTCGGCTTTATTTCAGGCAATCAATCCAATGTTGTTGGTTAAATTACGAGGTTCCAAGAGTGGCTGGCTCCCTACGCTGATCCTTTTCTGAAATTGTTACCTCTAACAAACATATATATATCTAAGAAAATCTATTTATATGATTACGTGAAATCAAATATCGTAGATTTCTGGAAAAAAAAATTGGACGACGACAAACTGCTGCTGCAGTTGACTGTCATGCACCGTCTTTGTTGTGTTCGGTTTGATCAAAGTCTAACATGTAATTTTTGGTTTTAGCTGCGGTAGGGTGATAACTAGAATCCAGTAATAGAATTTCGAAAAAGATGGAATACGGCAACGGTAGAAGGCAGAAATAGAAAATGATGTGTATATGGGGTCGATGTATGGACGACGGACGGTGTGCATCTCAGTTGATCTTTTAACCACTCTTGGGTTGAGTTTGTTTGCAACACTTGTCGCGCGCTGCACAGTGTGCGTTGTTTCTTCTTTCAATTAAACACAACAAAATGTTCACCACAGTAGAATGAGTAGATCGAAATTCTGAATACCGTAGGTGAAAGAGAAATGTTAAGAGCGATGGATAGAGAGAGAGCTCTTCGTGGGAGTTACTTCACGGAAGAATGAATGAATAAATAAAAAGCTCTCGATAAAAAAATGCGAACTTGATTAAAGAAGGCCTTGGATTCAAATTTAATCCAAAACATGGTCAATATCAAAAACAAAAACAAAAACCTGTGTATGGGTGGACACCGTGCACGTCCACAGCGTGAATTTGGGTGGCTAGTTTCCTCTTTCTCTTTCTCTTTCTTTTTCTTTCCAATCGGGAAAAAAGCTCTGGATGGAAGTGCAGGTTTTGCTGCGAAGAGCTTTTCTTTTGTACTTGCATTGCCCGACACAGATGCCAATTTGAATTACTCGAATCTTTTGTCCTTCACCTTCTACCTTATTTTATGTTTTTGGTCAAGGAGAAGAGGATGTAACCCGAGGAGTATGAGAGTATCTTAAGTGATTCCTTTTACTACTTTATTTTATATTCGGATCGTTGCTGATTATTTCTTTATCGTAAGTTCGTGAAGATCAAATGTTTGAAGCATATAAAGAACATTTTAACTTTATAAAATAAAAAAAAAATTACACATGCAAGTTGCTCGGGTAAAAACACGGTAAAAGTTAAATGCTTGCGTATTGGCAGACATGATGAAATACACTCAAATCAGTTGGGCCGATTAGATGAGTACTTTATTTCTGATAATGATAATGTTTTCTTTCGATTGCAACAAGTTGTAAACTTTGAAAGCGTGCTTTAACGTACTTGAGATAAACCAACGCCGTTGGGACTGAATGATAAGCGTTAATGGCTTCTTCCATCCAATCATACGCATATAGAAATAAAAATTGTACAGTTTTCATGTTTATCGTGTTGGTGTAAGTCCTGTCCTTGTATATTCCATTATTAAATGAAAATGAGAGGAAAAGAAAAATAATCCAATTGAAGAAAATTTAGTTCAAAAATTCACATATACCCATGCAAGTAGAGCAAAACGATTGTTTTAATAATTACATGAAAAGGAGAGCGATTGAAAGCAAACAAATATATAGAGAAAAAGATAGCAAAGAAATGATGAGAAAACAAACAAGAATATATATATATAATTACATACAATATTTTAGTAGGATTTTCCTATTTCTTTCTAACAGATTTCATACGATAAAGAAGGAATATCGTATTATCATTCAAGGGTTTAGGATTAAATTACACATCTTACCTTGCGCCTCTTTTAACGATCACCATTGGGCCAGTCGCAGTCTCCCACCACCACTACGTTGATCATCTTCCCTACTACCGCACCATGCAAAGATGACCACAACCGCACGACCATCGCTCGCCATCCTAATGCTCCCACGGCCCCGCTCTTGCATTGCCGCTGCCATCTTCTACCACCACCAAAAGGCAGAACCGTCTGTGATGCTCTACCACCACAGCCATCCATCTCAACTTGCGAGCGCAATAGCTAAAAATGGTCAATAATGCTGAAGGGACCCAAGTATGCCAAATGATTCGCATAAAAATCTAATATATACATATGCATGACAAATATGCGTCGCACATGGTGCCATTTCTAAATCAACTACAATACAAATTTCCGACACAAAAGACAAGAGTAAAACGCGATTCACTTGTACAACCACGAGTTACTTTTTAAGAAACTAATGAGAAATTCTCAAGGAATTTAGGTGCTAGATTATTTCAGCAAATGGAAGACAAACAAAAACCATGGACATCGAATTGGTTTCGGCACTATAACAATCCGACCTCCGTCAAGCATCTGACAACAGCAGCATGATAGGAGAGGTCGTCAGCAAGGTTGCTGCCTCATGGCACTACCACCACTACAAGGAATTGAATAGAACTTTCTTGAGCATATACGAAAATAAGTGACTTATCTATCTCAATACCCCAAAGTTTCAATTGTTGATGAGCACCCTTGTTTCTTTAATCCCTTGTTTTGATAGTGCAGAGCACAAACTAAGCATTGCAACATAAACAAAAGATCAGCATGCGGTCAGTCTGAGTTGGTTTATATTTCTTCATCCTCAAAGGGATCCCTTTCTGGGAAATCTCCAACCTGAAGAATAAAAGAACCATAGTGACAAGCACTAGCCTGCGAGAGAATGCAACTTCTAATTTGCACAACGACGATAGCATCTAGTGGCTATGCCACAAGAGTATTATAGGGTAGAAAATTTTAAAAAAACGTATGTTGTACCAACACAATTCCGCCAAGACCTAGTTTAGTGAAATTAAAAAAAGTACGCATTTATCAGACACGAATTCATACGAGTCATATTTCATGAGTATAAATGCATGAATTCCATTAAAAAAAGTAGATGCTAACCTTGATTTTGTCTGGTCTAAGCAATGCCCCATGTTGCAAAGGGCACTGGAAGTAACGCTTGCCTTTCACCCTGAATAGCATATGTAACATACCATAATTGAGTTTGAAAGGGAGAATGGATGGATGTAATTCAACTGATGCTAATCAGCTTATTAGCAGAAATTATTGACATAATACTTATCCAGGAATTCTATAAGTCACTGTGCTGCTACGAATGAGAAGCTAAACAAACTAAAAAGAAGTAATCAAGTAAATGAGACTCCCTACCAGTGACTGAGCACCTGGACTTACTATCCTATCAATAAAGCAGTTAAGGGAACAATTCAGAAAGGAAGATGCTTGGCATTGGTCTTTTATGGATCCCATATAAAAACCTCAATGAAGGACTTTGAAGTCTAAACCTTGTGTATGAGCACTAGCCATCAAAGAAAGGAGATTTACAAAGTTGGCCTCTCCATTTTCCAATATGTTGCATGGAAACAAGACTACAAGCCATCCAATTTTTGAGGGAAGGGTGTGCATAACAAAAATTCTCAAGAAACCACGTGCAAGGTATGGAATTATTCAAGTTGATCAAATTGTCTCCTTACATGATGATGTAGGGTGGTCAGCCAGACCAACTCCCCATGTAGCCTAACAAGGGGTTGACTGCTAGGGTGATCAGCCAACCCAATACATTGAGTGGCCCTCCATAATGAAAGTCCCGGTGAATGGTAGGTTGAACAAGTTCACATGTGCCTAGGTTGGTTGAATTGGTTGTAAAATTCAACCGAGAGGAATCATCACTTTCAAGGAATAGTCATTTTCCTATGGAGAATATTCCAAAGAGAATGAGTAGGTTGAGCACAATCAATGTCCGCCAAACTTGAACTTGTTCCGTAACTCTAGTAGACAAGCAACGTGAGAGACTCCTAACATGGGGTGGCCAACCCAACCAACCCCCCATGCAACCTTACAAGGGGTCAACACTCATGGGATTCTAAATATTCTCATAAACTATAATTGAGAAAATAAAGGTTCAATGCAATTTATCTTTTAATTTTACATATATTATTTTATCATATAATAGTCCACATACATGTGTCTACTTTATCCAAGTTACTTTAATTGTACAAACATCTATTGTAATTTCTCCATTAATATTTATTATAATCTTAAATATTTAAATTTATTGTTTTAAGAATACTATAATAACAACAATCAATGCTTTAATCTCATTACTTGAAGTTTTAAAAGATTTTATGACCATTTAATTTTATGTTTTCTTCATTATTCCTGCTATTGTTAAACTGCACATGATCATTCATGGTCCCACTTGGTATAAATTAGGCTACAAATAGGGGATTTTTTACCACTGACTAGCCCCAATCTGTAAACCGTTTTGCTTGTGTCCGAATGCAACACATGTAAGGATCATGAGTTACCCATAACCATCATTTCTTTAAAAGCCACTTAACCTATCTCAGAAATGTCTACAAAGTGCTACTATAATATCAAGCTGAATGAAAATGCTATATTATACAAATCCAATTAAGCTTATGTTATGGTAATGATATCTTCTGTTTCAATGATACCAACTACACATACTAATTCTAATACACATCAAAATTGGAAATTGAATATTTCTACTAGACATGATTGAACCTGTAAGTACTAGAAAATTGAAAATACAATCAATAGCATAACCAATCCTGATAAAAAAACCATTAGAGATGAGAAATATAACTGCATGGGAAAATGAATGTCAAGAGAATAAAAAAGTTATTTTAAATATTGGATGGCCTAAAAGAATATAAACGTACATGCCATCATGTTTACCCAAAGGCTCATCATACTGAATCCCAACCCAGAAGCCAGGAGCAACCGTTTCAGCTTTTCCAACATACTTTACAACCCCTCTTTTCCCTCCAAACTCAACTTCACATCTATCTCCCACCTATCAACATCAGACAGTCAGAAATTGTCACTTGAGCAGTTCAGAACGAATCACAAGAATGTAAAGCCTGACCTTGATGTTTGCACAGTGATCCACCATATAATTATCAGGTATCTGAAAAGCTTGAATAAGCAACAACATGAGCGCTACCTCTTTTCAATCTAAAGACCATTCAAAGAAATAACTAGTTTCCAATTTTGCATATAGGAAGTACATGAACAGCCTCAGAGGAACTGAACAAGACTAAGTTTTACATGTGATAGGTAGACTTTTGAGTTTTGCCACAAGATGACAAGTCCAAGAAATGGATAGAAAATGTTCAGCATTAACGTGTATGGGAAAATCAATTGCTAAAATTCCATAGTAAAAATTTACAAAACGTGAATTACATGTTGCTGGTCAACAAATAGATTGTAAATAGCAAGTGCTTACTTTGTTATCAAAAGCTGTTGGATTTTGGGATATCATCTTCTCCTTGAATTTTCTGAAGTTATCTGTGGAGCAAGATATCAAGAAAGTTGATAATAAAAGATTCAATTTTTATGGAAATGATGTATAAACATCAAAAAAAGTTAAAACTTGGAATTTTACAAGGATGATAGTATTTTTGACAACATGTTAGTATAGAAGGTTTTGAGGAAAAGAAGCTTGAATTGCTTTAATCACATTAATAGAATATTTGCATTCATATCATTCTTATGCATTTAATTTTTCCTATATTCGCAAGCAATCATTTAAATAAAAGTCAAAATTATTCTCATCATGTAAAATAAACATCATCCTGAAGATAAGTTATCAAAAGTGAATGAAATATTCACGTTACAAATACAAATGGAATGGATTCCTACTAAAAGAAGGTGACTTTTCAAAGTTGTGAACAAGCCTGTGGCAGGTGCAAAATATGCCTTTACAAAGGCATGACAAAAAGCACCAAACAATTCGAGTTCAGAAAGCATTCATATGCTATCCTGAATAACAAGATAATGATGTTTTGTCATTATCAGCTTGCTTTTCATTATGGCAAATTTCCTCATACAAAAGTTCTCCGATGATCTAGGGACCTTTGTCTATTGAGCTATAGAGTGCAATGTCACTTTCTTCCCAGACAGTTGATGAAATATATCATTTTTCCATCAAATTTCTCAAGGGAACAAAGCATCATGGCATTGGCCATAGGTTCCTAGAACGCCTTGAAGCCAATGCTTTAAATTATATTTTTCTTTTTAGATGTACCATGTGTCTGTATGTGATTTTATAAATATAAAGAAAATATGATCATTTTTAACAAAAATAAAGTATAATTAAACCTAAAAAAGCTATAAAAAAGCATTAAACATCAAATATGAAGACATGATTAACATTAAACAATGTCTCATATTTCATTACATTGCTAGGAAACTCAAAAGGCACACCAAAATCTCTGCAACAGCTTGCCCACGTCACCAAAAAGCTCATTGAAGAAGGGAATTGGAGCTATTCTGTCATCAGAGGAGGCCACTGAAAAACCCGTAGAACTCATCTTAAACAAGTGGCTTCATAATTGAATCCACCTAAAAATCAGGATAAACCAATAAATGAGCCAGGCGTCAACCATGTGGTGCCTTGGCAGCAACTAGGCAAGCACCTTGACAACTATGTTTTCCATGCATTTATAACCTCTATCATGACTTTTCTACATTTTCCAGTCATAAAAATCCTTATCAGTATTAGGACCACTACAAGATTGTTGGCTGCAACATCTGGTATCCACCATCAAGAATAAAATCTAAATGCATTCCCTTATTACTCCAGCATTCTTGAAATTTCAAATCTAACATCTCCACAAGCAACCTTTATTGATGTCCCAGAGAAAAGCATTTGCCTCCAAACTCTTGTGGATAGAAAGTTATCTCATGAAAAGGGATATCAGGTCCATTAGCATTCAAAAGGAAACTCCAGATGCAACCGGGAGAGCAATCTGATCTCCGTATTTGAGTGTGTATCCTACCATAAATATTGTTGCATAGTATTTACCGTCTTAAACAACTAGGTAATATTCTAAAGTTTCAAGTATACCTAAATATATTATCTTTTTATCGAGTTTCTTCATTGACCAACATTCCTTTTTAAGTTCGTCGTGAGAATTTATTGATGTTTACTCTGTTGCAACAAATGGCCAATTAAATAAAAGTATAAAACAGTGTGATAAGAATAAACTGTAACGAAAGGGAAGCCACTTGTAATCATAAAAAAAAACTGTACAGAAGAGAACTTGCCATCGAGATTGTTATAATCCTGTTCCGAAATGGTGTACTTCTCGACCAACGACGTGTTCTCCAGCCACCCGCTAGACGACACCGATGCCGGATCCAGATCGACCACATGCAGTCGATACCTTAAACGAAAAAATAAATCAGAAAGAAAACACACTCCCGCATAGAGAAAGCAACTGCATCACACACGATCGCGCACGAACCCGTCGTGGGGCGAGAAGAACCCGAGGGGCCTGGATCCATCGCCGGCGAGATCGTCGCACGCCTTTCCCCCGCAGTCATCGTAGAGCTCGAGCCGCATGGAGTCCACGGCGGTGCCGCATCTCCGCCACAGCTTCTCCTTCACCGATTCCAATGTGGACTGGGAGACGAAGGAGGTGTCGGAGCAGGAAGCCCTGGAGTGGAGTTGAAAAAGGACAGCCTGTCTTTTCCATTTACCTGAAGGGAGAAGCGGAGTTCCGCGGAGAAGGATTTGAGGTTGGAATGAGTCACTCTCAGTAGGACGGTGTCGTCCGCCGGGATCTGGAGGAGGGACGACATCGACGATCCGATCCAAGCCACTTCCAGCTCTACACGACAGTTTCCGATCGCATTCTTCCTTGTGCGAGGAGGGAAAAATTGGAAAATGATTCGTCATCCGTTCTTTTTTTTCTTAAAAAGTAAATATGACCGTCCATAATAATATAGATATTAATAATAGACAATTAAGGTCATCACTTTTTTTGTCGTTATCTTCTTATGAACGTGAGGAAAGGACTGCTACGGACCTGAAGGAGGTTAACGAATAAATATCGATGATTGCAATCTTAGAGAATGAAAACTAAATAATTTTTTTGATTTACAATTCATCTGATTTGGTACCAGATTCGATATCAACAAAAGAGAGGTATATATACAAAGTAAGATCAGATCTGATACTAGATTCGATACTGAAAACAAAAGAAAGATACAACAAATGAAAATCTCGTACTCCCCCTTAAACTGGGGGGGGGGGGGGGGTTTAATGTGAATAACTCCCAGTTTAACAAAAAATTTTGAAAACTTGATTTTGATAAAGCTTTGGTAAACACATTTGCAATCTGATTTGGACTTCTGATGCATTGCAAGCTGATGACTCCCTTCTAGAACTTTTTTCAAACAAAATGGCAATCTATTTCGATATGTCTTGTGCGTTCATGAAATATGAGATTTTTTGTGATGTGAATGGCTGCATTGTTGTCACAGAATACTTTGGTTGCTACCTTTTAATGTACTTGAAGATCTTAACCATATAACTTCTTTGACAGTGTAATTCATAGATCTATACTCTGCTTTTGCTGTTGAAGATACAATCGTTGATTGTTTCTTTGATTTCCAAGAGATTAAAGGATTTCCAAGATATATAGCATAACCTGTAATTGAACGCCTAGATAATGGGCATTTTGCCCAGTCTACATCACAGTAGGCATATAGCTGTAGAGATGTTTCAGATGAATATAGGAAAAGTCCTTTTCCTAGTATACCCTTTAAGAAATGCAAGACTTGTGTCAATCCTTGATAATGTCTTGTAGTTGGTGACAGCATAAATTGGCTAAAGTAATTTACTATGTAGGTTAAATCAAGCTAATTGCCCAATTAAATGCCTATAGATGGTAGGATCTTTGAGTGGTTGACTTTGGGGATCAGGTTTATAATTCTCATCTAAATGGACATCCTTGATTCTGCAAGCTAATAATCCTACATCATGTAAATGATCCAATGAATATTTTTGTTGAGAAAGAAAAATTCCCTCGGTAGATCGAATCACTTCAATGTCCAAAAAATATGTAAGATTCCAAGGTCTTTCAATTTGAAGCAAATGCCAATATCTGATTTCAGTTTGTTTGATTTCCTCCTCATTGTCTCCTGCCAAGATGATGTCGTCTACATAGACTAAAACAATAATAAAGGATGAATGAGATTTTCTGAGGAACAAACTATGATTTGCTCTAGAATGTCGAAAACTCATATTAAATAAAGCTCGTGTTAACTTAAAATACAAATTTTTGGAACTTTGCTTAAGATCATAAATGAATTTCTGTAATAAGCAAACAAGGTTAGAGTCCTCTCCCTTAGAAGTCTCCCCATGAACTATAAGGTGGTAGTTCTATGTAAATTTCCTCCTCTAAGTCATCATTTAAGAAAGCATTATTTACGTCAAGCTGATGTAAATGCCAATTCTTTTGAGCTGCAACAGCAAGAAGACTTCTAATAGTGGTTAATTTGGCAACTAGAGCATAAGTTTCATTGAAATCATAACTCTCCTATTAGTTATATCCTTTAACAACTAAACATGCCTTTGAGCAATGGTATAGAATCACTATGGTGTTCATCTTCAATTTCCTTGAAGGGAAAAATGTCTTCATAGAATTTGACGTTCCTGCTAGAGAAGAATTGCCCTGTTTCAATATTATATATACAATATCCCTTCTGGTCGAATGGGTAACCCATAAAAACACCCTTCACAGCTTTAGAATCAAACTTGTTCTGAATCTGCACATTACTAGCATGGACCAAGCATCCAAAAGTTCTTAATGAATCAAAATTCAGAGTTTTTCCGTACAATACTTTAAAAGGGGATTTCCCATGTAAAATTTTAGAAGGCAACAAATTAACTAAATGAGTGGCCGTTAAGACACACTCTCTCCAAAATTTCAATGGTAAATGTGCTTGAAAAAGTAAAACGCTAGCAATTTCCAATAAATGTTGGTGTTTGTATTCTACAATATCATTTTATTGTGGTGTGTAAGGACAATATCATTGATGAATAATTCCTCTTTCACTCAACAATGCACAGAAATCATGAGAAGTAAATTCTGTCCCATTACCGCTTTTAATAAACTTCACACAGGTATTAAAATAATTGTCAACAAGGGATAAAAAAATTATAACAAACATCAGCACCTCAGATTTGTGTTTCATAAGATATACCCATGAACAACAAGAATGATCATCAACTATTGTAAGAAAATAGTGAAATCCATTATGAGTGGGAATATGAAAACCTCCCCAAATATCCAAATGTAACAAATCAAAAGCATGTGCATATCTACTTGTACTCCTTGTAGAAGGTAAATGTTTTAATTTTGCCATAGGGCAAACAATACATTGCTTATTGTGATCATAAGAACTATCAGACAGATGTTTAAAAGATTTTGAATTTGGAGGATGTCTCAAATGTCTATGCCAAGTAACCTTTAAAACTGTTGAATTAACAAGTGCCTTGATGCTTTTAGGAAAAAGGAGATAATTCAGCCAATTCCTTAGCTTCTCCAATGATTTTACTCTCCTGAAGGTCCTATATAATGCAAGAATTAGGTAAAACTTTCAGACTGCATTGATTCTGCTTGGTCAATCTACTAGCAGATAAAAGATTAAAGCTAAAATCTAGTATATAAAGCACATTTTTAAGAACAATTTGACTATTTATTGCTGCTAAACCAACTGAATCTATAATTGAATGATGTTGGTTGGGTAACTTGACAGTATGGTTGCCTCTCATTTTCAAACAATTTTGCATGAGATTGATGTTGCCACACATATGATCTGTGGCTCCACTATCAATTATCCATACGTTCCTTTCAAGTGAAGTAAAAAATGTAGAAACATTGTTAGCTAACTCTCTAGTTTACTCAGAATTAAAACAGGATCTCATACCTGCCATGTTGCAAACAACTTGATCTGTAGTGTTGACAGAATTCAATATATTTATTAACCAATAACATTGCTCCGATAAAAGAGAGGACAATATTTCATTAGTACCAGAATTCGAGACAGTATTTTCATCACCATCAGTTATCACAATGTTGGCATAAATGGACTTATTCTATTACTTTCCTGGATGTAGTTTATGTAACTTATGCCCAAGTAGAAATCCATTTATCCAATAACATTTATCAATTGTATGACCATTGTTCTCACAATGTGTACAATAAAATTTCTTATTCCCTTTCGGATTTCCTTTGCTTGTAATTTTTCCCTTGTCATTGCTATTGGTTTTACTCTTAAAATTGGATCATTTGGCAAGCATGGCTAAATTTTCTATACCTTTAAAAATACTTGGGGAGTATTTCTCTGTTTCTCTTCTGTAAGAATTAAACTATGGACTTTACTAAGATTGGGCAAAGAACTGTCAAGCAAAATATTGCTCTGAACAGTAGAATATGTCTCATTGAGACCCATCAAAAATTGCATAGTTCTAAATCTTTCAATTATTTCTTTATAGGTCTTAATGGCATTGCACTCACAAGTAATATTATTGCAGCTGCAAGTAGGTGTAGGTTCATGAGTGCTCTATTCGTCCCAATAACCTTTCATTTTAGTGAAATATGCTAAGACAGATAATTGACCCTGTGTGGTGTGAGCTAAAGTTTGGTGTAAAATATAGATCTGAGTTTCATTCCCTTGAGAAAACCTTAACTCGAGATCTTTTCAAATTTCATAAGCATATTCCATATTAGATATACTTTCGACCAAGTCAGATTCAACAGAATTGATGATCTAGCAAGTGATCATGTCATTTATTTGCATCTATTTACTGTGCATTTTAGGTTGATCATTTCTAGAAGGTATGAGAACAGTCTCATCAACAAAATCGAACTTATTTTTAGCATTAAGGCTTTTTCTAGCAGATCTGACCCATATGGTATAATTTTCTCTAGTAAGTTTCTTGTCAACAAGAATAAGATTAAGGGATTCTGCATTACTCATAAAAAACGGATCATCCCCAAGTTCCTCTTGCCAAAAATAGACGTAAAAGAAAATAGGAGAAAAAGAATGATTCTTCGACAAATAAGAACACCGATAAATGGAAGAAAGAATAAAGGAACTTCTAACAAATCAACAAAATTAAAATGTTTTGACGTCGTAGAAAGATAATCGACACAGAACAGTCGCTGTAAATGAACAACAGCGAAAGAGAAAAAATCTCACCAAATTCGAAGATTTGCAACTAGCAGCTCTGATACCATGCGAGAAACTAACTACCGCAAATGTGAGAAAACGATCATTACGGACCTGAAGAAGGTTGATGAATGAGAGTATCGATGATTGCAACCTTAGGAAACGAAAGGTAAATAATTTTCCCGACTTACAATTCTTTCGACTTTGGGGGATGTGAGAAGTATATATACAAAGTAATATCAAATCTGATAATAAAAAAAAAAGATCCCAGAACCCAAAACAAAAGAAAGGTATATAACAAATGAAAATCTCATCTCACACTTCAATCTTTTTCATTTAATTATTAAATATTTACATCAACGTGTGTGTAAACAAACATCTGTGTACACGTAAACCTTAAAACAAGAAGATATTAGTTACCGAGGGTTATCTTAGTCGACCCTTCTTCTTCTTCTTTTTTTCTTTTTTTTTTATATCATGATTGTATTATTTTAAATTATAATAATTGATTAAAAAGCTTAATTAAATAATGTTCATACGTGATGTTAGAGTCAACGAGTGCATTTATTTACATAGTCACGTATTTTTCAGCAAATGTAGAGGCTCTCTCCTCCTCTCTGGAATACATGACTTGGATCGCGTACGTCAATTATTGTTTACGTACGTTTAAAAACGAAGTTGGAGGGAACGCTGTCGCTGTGCTCACCCTCCCCCCCTCCCTGCCTTGCAAAAGAGTTAGAACGGAATTGTGTTGTTGTACGATTTCTGCTCAGTCCACGTAGAGAATGGAACTTACCGGGAAATAAACGTAGGCAATTGGTAATACCGTGCATTGATTGAGTCATACATGGAGCTCCATTGATCACGATGGTGTCGTTATCAGGACGATCGTCGTCAGGAACGAGGAATCCAATTAAAAGTATATTTGACAGTGGTTATTTTAATCTGATGTTAAAATCACCGTCACGTTAATGGACACGAAGATGCCACGCAACGCGACGGATGTGGGGAGGGAGAGACGAGAGATTTGCAAGTTGCAGTCGGAGAAGCAGGAATTTTCTATTGTGGTCGGGTCGGAAGAAGAGGAGAGGGAGGGAGAAGGAGATGGGACCAATGAACTGGTTCTGGAGGACAGGGCCGTCAGGGTTTCGGTCGTCTTCCACGGCGGAGGAAGTCACCGAGGGCATCGACGCCACCAATCTGACCGCCGTAGTCACAGGTTTACCTTCTTTCCAGCTTATTTTTCTGCTCCTTTCCGTTCAATTGTTCCAGTACCTGGTCTTCAGCATTTATTTACTCTGTGACGTTGAATAAACATTGGTTGAAACCAACAAAAATCAAATAATAGTGTGTTGGCGGTGGGAGCATCGTCACCGTAAGCAACAAGAGGGCCCAATACCTATTCTGGTTTTGTGCCAGAGTTCAAGTTCTATTTTATGAGGATTCTATACTGTTGGTCAATCTCTATTTTCTTTGATTTATTACTAGCTTGAAAACTACCTCTCGTGTTAAAACTTCATCATCAATCTCATATCTTGCGACGAGAGGGTTCACGTTGGATTCATATGTACGTTAAAATTTTTTGTAGATTAATTGAATATATTCATCTAGCATGTGAGATTTGGTGGTGGTGCCATTTGGGAATATACAGATATTTATAATCCTGTTAGATAGTGTGACGATGCATTTCACCAATATCAATGCATAGCATGTTAACTGTTAATTTTTGTGATATCAGTAATGTTTTTGCTTACACTTAAAGATTTATTTGTACCCAACAAAAAGTTAGAAAAGTCAAGAATTATAGAACTTCTTCCCTTATGTTATCTGTACGATAACCAAAATAATACAAGCAAACGTTTAAGTAAATTAGGTTTCTTTAATTTTTGTTCTCACAACCTTGGGTCCATTGCGGCTGTGTTATTTACAGGGGCTACAAGTGGTATTGGGAAGGAGACAGCACGAGTTCTTGCTCTCAGAGGGGCGGAGGTCATCATCCCAGTGCGTAATTTGGAGAGTGGCTCAAAGGTGAAGAAAAGTATTTTAGAGCAGAATCCTAAGGCCAAGCTTGATGTGGCAGAGATGGACCTCAACTCCCTAAAATCTGTTGAAGATTTTGCTAGCTCCTTCAAAGAATCTAACAAGCATCTGAACATTCTCATGTTAAGGGCTTTTAGAGTTGTAAATTCGTGATGCATTTGATAGTCTGTGTTGAGATAGTATCATGTTTATGATTCTAGATCCTTTATTTATTGTTGGTTGTTTATCAGAAATAATGCAGGCATCATGGCTTGCCCATTCCGGCTATCCAAAGATGGAATCGAGATGCAGTTTGCTACAAATCATCTAGGTATGGACCATGGATCTTATATTTGGTTCTAGTTTGTTCTCTTCTAGACATTCCTTTTCCATTCTTCTGCTTCTTTGAATCGTGAGCTGGGTGGGAAATTCCACTGACACTGCGGAACTTTATATTGAATCTCAGGGCATTTCTTACTAACCAATCTACTGTTAGAGAAGATGAAAGCTACCGCCATTGAAACAGGAAAACAAGGAAGGATTGTTAATGTTTCGTCTCTAGCACATTTTAGAAGCGACTCTTCTTGGTTTGATCTGAATATCATAAACGACCCCTCCAAGTAAGCAATCACTTCACTGTAGAGAATTTTCGTTGACAAGTTTCCATTATCGATATTTGTGTTTATTGACCTTCCCTGTTATATCAAGATTCCGTATCACAAAACTGAATAACAGGATTTTGGTAGTTTCCAAGCAGATTAAAGAACAAGTATGGAAGATGGATTTCACTTCTTTTTTTTCTTAATTTGCAGGTATGGTCGTTTCAAAGCTTATGGTCATTCCAAGCTTGGAAATGTACTTCATGCAAATGAGTTAACCAGGCATTTACAGGTAAGTCTGTTTGATACTCTCTAGACATTACATTTTTCACATTTTGGGCCGAAATTTTAAGAAAAAAGAAAGGTCGAACGACTTAAACATAAGATTTTCAGGTCAGAAACATGGAAATTTTGTTTTTATCATGGAAAATACAGTTTATACCCCTCAAACAATCACGCTTCTATATTATTATCCTGATTTCTTTTGTAGCAACATACCCATCATCTACATCCATCAAATAATAAGATCCTTCTTTGTCGAATTATAAGATCCTTCTTTGCTAATATGATATATCAGCAAGATTAAATGTAATTTTTGACGTATTTCAAACTTTATTCAACAACAATAACAACCATTTGAGCCATAATTCCACTATACAGATCAACTACTTGAATTTTTTTCCTTTCAAGTATTTTTATATATGATCAAGTCTTTGGTTAAATTATATAAATTTGAATTTTTTCTTGTAATTCTCATCTAAGTAGTTTTTAGGCTACTTTTACTTCTTTTAATTTCTTATACACTAGCTAATTGTCTTCTCTTAATTAATGTTTTCTTTGGTTTCTCAAATGTATGATCAAATTACCTAAGTTGATTTTTTCTTATTGTATTTTCAGTTGATACAACTCCAATTTTATTCCTAATAAAATTACTTTTTTAACATATCCCTTAAGAGTATTATCGCTTATCTATTTACTCTTCTTTTTCTTCACTGTCTCTCTTCCCTTTACTCGATTCTTCTTCTTTTCATACACCAAACAAAACGCAACCCTATCACCAAAACACTACCAGCATTATCCTCACACGTTCAACAGCACACCAATTAATTTCCATTACCGTTGCTGCATGACTGGATGAGAGCAACATCGACATCAATTTTTGTTGTTGTGTCCTTTAACCTCTGCATGAGTGTGACCTACTTGGAAGAGAGCATGCTTGATCTAAGCAATCGTCCTACTCGTCCCGGTTGCTTTGTTCACACGAGGAACTCTCAGTCATACCCTTGAAAGGACTACTTGGTAAGACTAAGTAGGTCGAACAGTTCTAGCGAGTGGTTCAACCTTATTGCATTGACTGACATGGAGCTAGTCTATACAGTGCAATCGAAACATGTAGTTGATTGACTTGGCTGCTAGCCAACTATATGAATGCTAGCTTGTCTCCTATGTATTTGCCACTGTGGATTTACGTGGCAGAGTAAATTCGTTGGCTGATCCTCACTCATCATTCTCAACTATAAATATTTCATTAAATATGACATTATGATATACTTATCTAACTTTAAACCTGATCTACCTGTTTTAAGCACACTCCATTGATTTAAACATTATAGGAGGACCCGATTGACTCCAATCTGGTTCTTCGTTGTCTTGCCAGTTGAGTCCATCAATTGGTTTGAGTGCGTTGAGCCAACCACTGATTCAATTTAGCAAAAGGAAGGTTAATTAGTGTCGTCCTTGGGAACAAACACATGAGTTGGACCAGCCACCCCACATCAAATGCAAATTTTACGAGTGTGAAAATATTGATTATATCCAGATCAAGTCAAAATGAGCCTTATCCAAAAAACAGCAGTTATATTGTAACAAAATGGTTTAGGTAGTAAAATGAAGATCATGATTAATTGAAGAAGGTAGATTGTAAACTATCCTGTCTTTATAAAAATTGAAATTTAATAATACTAAAGGTTAATAAAAATCACATTGCAAATGTCACTGTGTGCAATAATTCTTATGCTTATTTTCCCAATGATATCCTACTAGACACAATGTCATTTGAACTAGCTCAAACATCTCAGGAAGAAAGAGCCAACATAACAGCCAACTCCCTACACCCGGGTGTGATTGCCACGCCTATTAGTCGCTTCATAAATGTCAATGGTGAGTAAACAAACACACAGGTTATTTGATTTTCTTCTCTATGCAAATACTCTATGCTATTTTTTGAACATAAGGTTGTTCTTTTAAGAGTTTATGCTATCTGAATTGTGACTACTCTTGCATATTGCAGCTGCCGTACAATCTCAGGGTTCCTTTTTTTGTTTGTTTGTTTGTGTGTTGAAATGTAGACATTTAATTCAAAATGAAATGATTACAAGTTAAAAAAAGTTTCTTCTTTAATATATATAATTTCTATCTCAATTTTTCCCAACGTGGAACTGTCCTAGAACCTTGATCTTTCTCTACACTCTCATCATGATGTATAGAATATACCATTAAAGCTTGTAATTTCACCACCATAAGATCTAACTATTGAATAATATTGTTGATCTTATATTCTAGAAGTTACTGTGGTAGTTATAGATCGCTTTTCCTCTACCATTCATGATGATACGGTCAATATCCTTTTGTTTCTACGATATTTGTTATAAAGTTTCTACTATAAATATATTCTCCTATTGTTTTTCCTCGTTATAAAAGTTTTACTTTATTTTCTCTTTATTTCTTCTTCTTCTCTCTTTGCACTTTTTCAATACTAACCACTGTCTTTCAGAATTCGTGGTGTCTACGATACTTGCCTTGGCAAAGCCATTTTTAAAAAATATTCCTCAGGTATGAAAATCCATCCTGATAGCAAAATGTTTCTCGCATCATTACTGATGCTTGTTTAAATTGGCACATTACCACCGCATGAAACTTCGTAAACCAATTTGCATAATCAGATTCAGATTCTTGGATTCCTTTCTTTTCTTCCTGGATCGGGTGCTTAAATAAAGAATAGCATATGAAATTGATCATCTCGGATAAATTGCAGGGTGCAGCCACCACTTGTTACGTTGCACTGCACCCGGACTTGAAAGATGTAAGCGGGAAGTACTTTTCAGATTGCAATGAAGCAAAGCCCTCCGCTTATGCAACAGACAGGGAGCTTGGAAAGAAACTTTGGAATCTTAGCAAGGACATTCTTGAGAAGGTCAACAGGAAGACATGATTGCCAATGGCAAGTGTCATTATTCATATACCCATTTCTTTCCATGTTCTATTCCGTTTTTCTATCCTCAGTTTCATAAAATCTCTCATCTACACTGATATTGATCGAAGAACCCATGGGCATTGCAATCAGGTGTAAACCATATCGTAGAGGAATTGGACAACTGCACTACCTAAAAATGTCGTATTTCAATCAGTCATAAGTAGTGGATTAAAATGGCCTGAGTTTTGTGGTTGTATGATTTATCTTTAAGTTCTAATGAAAGCTAGTTAGGAAAATTAATCATGATGGAAATAAATGTGGGATTACGACTAAAAAAGGAAAGACAACAATTAATGATGTTTGAACAATCAATAAAATTTAATTTCATCTTTGTCCGAGGTAAGTTAAAATACATGAGATATTATAAGATAGAATTATTTGTAACAATTACAACATAAAATATATTTCATATATCTTTATTATTCTACATATTTCTTATAATATTAATTCTCATCTTCTATATCAAAATTAGATATTAATATATTTTGTAATAATCTATATTTTTTTTTCTTTCATTTTTCATTGATTTTAAAAATCAAAATATCAAAAAATAAAAGAAATTTTTTCCTATACACTAAAGAAAAATGACAAAATTCTTTAAAAACTTATTTAATATATAAATACCAAAAAAAATTATTTTTCCATATTTTCAACCACTATTTTCTAAATATACAAATATCTCTTAATCAACACGAAAAAACCTCTCAATCTTTTAAAGCAATTTAATCAGAAAATTTTACTAAAATCCGAAAAAATCCCTGGTATAAGGTACGGTATCCCGCGCATCGATATCCACCTATCGTCTTCCTCCGGTCTTCCCTCCCTCTCCGCGCGGTGCAGAACAGAAACAGAGCGATTAGCCGAGCATGGGAGGAACCAAAGCCAAAGCCCCAGCTCTCCGACCTCCACTCTCTAATACGTCTCCAGCATCCTCCTTCCATTCAGGTACGTTTCCCACCTCCTTTACCATCCCTCTCGATTCTCCATCGAATCCCTAAGGATCCCCTTCCAAAATCACCGTAGATTCGCACCTGAAGTGGAAGAATCGGAAGCGGGAGAGAAACCCCAAGAAGAAGCTCCACGAGGACGACGAAGAGGACGAGGAGGAAGACGAGGCCGCAGCGGGAGCCACCGCCACCGGTGTAGATAGAGAAGACCGGGATCTCTTTGGCATACCGCAAGGGGATCCGGTTGTGGAAATGCGTCAGTCAGAGGTGCTGTCGGATGGTGGCCGGCGGATCTCCGACTTTCCTATGGCGTTCCGGAGGTTGGTGAACCGGCCACATTCCTCCGTTGTTGCGATCATCGAGGCCGAGAGGTTGGCGAACGGCCAGGCCAGGCCTGTGGTGGGGGTTTCCCTGGAGAATGTGTCACATGGGCAGCTGCAGGTGCTGTCTGCGGTGTCACCGGATAATCCGGTCTTGAGTTGTCAGACGGAAACAGAGAAATCGTCTCCAGCGTATGTGTGTACTCCGCCCCAGCTCATGGTAGGGAAGGGCGTTGCAAAGCGGGTCGCAAAGCGGGTCTCGAAGGATGCTGTACTAGTTCTTCCGCAGCATTCTGGTTGGTTGGTTGCCCGCAACGTTGCTTATTTTTTGCTATTTACTTTTGTTCGTTGGTTGTGTTGTTGATTTTAGACGGGTTTGCTTTTACAGATTGGTTTAATCCTAATTCGGTGCATCGGCTGGAGAAGCAGGTTGTGCCGCATTTCTTCTCTGGTAAGTCAGCGGAGCAGACACCAGAGAGATACATGCTGTTGCGAAATAAAATTGTGGCGAAGTACATGGAGAACCCAGGGAGAAAATTGTCGTTGGGGGAATGCCAGGGTCTTGTTCCAAGTAACGAGCTCTATGATTTTAGCAGGATTGTGAGGTTTTTGGATCATTGGGGTATTATCAATTTCTTGGCCGTTTCAAAACATCAAGTATCTAGGGTAGCTGGGTCTCTCATACGTGAGGAGGCCAGTGGAGAGTTGCAGGTTACGTCCTCTCCATTGAAATCAATTGACAGCCTGGTACAGTTTGACAGGCCAAGGAGTAGCTACAGTCCAGAGGACATCTCGTGTCTATCTTCTTCAACCTCAAAAGATGCTTGCGTAGAAGATTCTGACTTGGACGGTAGGATAAGAGAACGATTGTCAGAGCATTCCTGCACCTATTGCTCACGCCCTTTGCCCAAAATGTGCTATCAATCACAGAAAGAGGTATGCCATGCAGGACTTTCCCATTCACGTTTATTTTGCACTAATCATACAAGATTGCAAAAGGCTACCGATTATAAGCTACTCCTTTACCATTTTACGAATTTTCTTTGTTGCTTTTCCTTTTTCTAAATAGAAAAAGTGCGAGTGTAAACCAATTTCTAGTTATTATCCAAGTCTCTCTCTTTCTACACGCGCGCACACACACACACACACTCTCTCTCTCTCTCTCTCTCTCTCTCATACATATACATACATACGTACCCACATTATCAGATGATTGGTCTCAATTAGGTAACTTGAATCATATTTATACGAAGTTTTACTTTTTAAATTAAAAAAACATGCACGTAACCCCCAGCCCTGATGTTGATGTTGTCACCCTCTCCTCCCCTTGGCATCCCAAAATAAATCTTTGACGTTTTTCATCCACCCACAGCCCAACCTTCTTTCCTCCTATCATAGTTTTCCTCACCCTCTTATATTGTTGAGTAGGCCATTCATCTGATATTCTCTCTGTCCATACATAATGATCGTTACATTGGACATTTAGCTATACAAAGTGATGAACTATTGACACCCACTACGGTAAAATATACTACATGCCTAATAAATTTGAATGCTACGTGGATGGATCATATTTGATTTGAATACTAACCATTTTTCTTGTAAAGTTTATGATTTACTTATCTAATGCAAAATTGTTGTCTTCTGTGATGGCACTTTAAATAGGTGGGCACTACTCTTTGTTCAGATTGCTTCCATGATGGGAAATACATTACAGGTCACTCCAGTTTGGATTTCACAAGAATCGATTTACCAAAAGATTTGTGTGATAATGATGGAGACAGCTGGAGTGATCAGGAAACTTTTTTATTGCTTGAGGCATTAGAAATTTACAATGATGACTGGAATGAGATAGCAGAGCATGTGGGCACAAAATCAAAAGCACAATGCATAACTCATTTTATCCGACTTCCTATGGAGGACAGTTTGTTTGAAAACATTGATTTTCCAAGTGCTGGCCTAAAAGATAACCCCAATGTGATGCCAAATACCAAATCCAATGGTAATTTTACATGAGGCACTGTTATACTCATTTTATGTGCTACAATGCATTGTATGTTCATTTCTTACTGGCTTTCTGAAATTGATTCTCAGGCCATCAAGTGCAGGACGGCCATTCTGGGAGCCTGCTCCCTTTTGCAAATGCTAGCAATCCAGTTATGTCTTTGGTGAGTAGATGGTTTAATAAATTTCTGTTATATTTGTTATTAAATAGCCTTTTTGGATTATTTAGCATGACCATTTATCTAGGATGGTATGGACCATCAACAATTCTAACGCAGATTATTGTTCCTAGTTTTTTTTCATTTTCCTTTAAAAACCAGAAAATTGTAAACAATAGATGTAAACATGGAAATTTATATGCCAAACTGAAATTTAAAAAAATGAAGCATGGAAAAAGTAAAAAATTGTAGACCGCTGTGGATAAATTGGGTTGCTACTTTACTAATTTACCATTGCTGTTATTGTTTACAGATGCTGGTTTGACTTTAATTTATTTCATTTCTACGATCATATGTTCTTGTTATATACAGGTTGCTTTTTTGGCTGCTGCAGTAGGGCCCAGAGTGGCTGCAGCATGTGCAAGTGCAGCATTGTCAATCTTGACAAAGGAGGATTCTGGCACTGATTGGTAGACATCTATAATAGCTATGGCACATGCTTGAATTTTTTAAATGAGCTTGCATTCTTGTTTGAGTTAACCATATAATAATGGGTTTATAAGTTCCTTAAGCTACAAGAAACACAAACCCTATTACCACAACTATCATATATCAATTTAAAAGTGAATCAAATAAATAAACCACAAATGAATATGCTATTTTTAATACTTTGAGTCGAAAGATGGGATAAAATCTGAAAGAGAAAAAATATGTAAGGTATTTTCAGTTTGCTGTTGATACTCTCCTTTTCTAGGGTGTGTTGCAGTGAGGATTCTCATTTTACTTGTGGTTTGGGTGGTTTTGAGTTGACCATGCATCTTAGGTGCATTTCTGTAACATATTGGTTTCTCAGATGGTTATGGAATCATGGTTGACCTTCTTCACCTTCTTCATGATGTCACTTGAAGTGTTGATTGCATGGCCTTGGGGCTTTGGTCATATATAGCGTCCAGACTAAATATTCTGGCTTGGAGATTTATCTTCCGCAGTGACTAGATGACTTTGTCTCACCATTTAAATGTTTTATCTAATTCCTGTTTGGCTTTGATACCTTTTATTACTTCGGATGTTTGGAAAAGATTGAGGTTTGAGAAGCCATTTTTCAGTTGTGGGTGTGGAAAGGGATCTTCCAATGGGGGTGCACTTCATTAAGTTTCATGCCATGGGTCAGAAATTTACATTTACTAGCCTTAGGAAGGTATTTTGGGTTCAGGGACCATTGTTCCTTTATTTTGGATCAAGTTGGGATATGGTTACGGCAATTGAATGAAGTTGCATCAGACTTGGATCTTCTTTTTTGTGATTTTAGGGAAGAAGTAGAATTGGGGTAGTCTTTTATAGCCAAAGGGCATCTCACTTGCAATGTAGAAACACATATATAGAGCCATGTAAAAATGGTAAAATTCTAAGGAATTTGGAATAATTGTAAAATTGTTAAAGAATTTAAAGGAAGTGGGGTTTTTGAAACAAAACTATGACTTTGTGCTGCTATATAGAGATAATGATTGATAAGTTAATCAAGCATAACCTCTACGGAGAAAATTCTCTATGCTGATCAAGTTACGCTATTTGAGGTCCAGTAGTTTAGCTTGTATTACGTATTTTTCTGGTCTAGGACTTCCTGTTATGTTGGTTAATTTGTTTTTGACCTTTTCCTTAAAGAGGCATGTTATATCTTGAATTCATTCTGTCAAGGATGACTTGTGAGGTTGCCCAACCTGAAGATGGCCTCCCTGGAGATCACATCAAAGATAGTCAACAAAGGGGTAACATGGGATCTCATTTCCTAGTATTAGTTGTGTGATTTGTGATTCTAACTAATTTATTTACAGGTGAAACTGTTGGAAATCTTGAATTGCATAAAGATGGTAGTTCTTTATCTTCTAAGAAGGTGAAAACTGCTGCAATATTTGGTCTGTCGGCAGCAGCAATCAAAGCAAAACTCTTTGCTGATCAAGAAGAACGTGAAATTCAAAGGCTTACTGCAGCTATAATAAATCATCAGGTGAAAATTATTCGACATTGTGTCTTGTGTCAATAACTTTAAGGTTACTTAAGGATTCAGGAGAGTGGTATTGGTTATATTGGACTCAATTTATCTTGCTGTTTTTTAAAGTTTTACGTCTATTACATTTTAGTCCATGATAAGTGATGGCCATCTTCTGATTTAGAAAGATTGGTTATGGTTGGATATCATAACATATTTTACATGTCTGGGACATTGGATTTCTAGTTGATTTTTAGATTTTTTAGTCTGGTTCGAAGTTACTTTGCCAGGTTTTAACGAAATTTTTAGAAAACAACTACTGTTATCTATTTGTTGGTATCTTAATTGTAGATTTTTTGATCTTCGTAGGAAATAAAAAATTGTAAACAGTTATAGAAGGCACATGAATTCCATGTGCTTCAGAAGTTTAATATCACATCTATGATGGTTTTTGCTTGTTGTGTACCATCCTGAAAAGTTACAAACTTGCAATCCTCACTTTGCTCCATCTTTACTTAATTATCAGTTAAAGAGGCTTGAGCTGAAGTTAAGACGTTTTGCGGAAATAGAAACCATGCTTCTGAAGGAATGTGAAAACGTGGAGAGAAATAGGCAGAGGCTTTCGGCAGAACGTGTTCGTCTGGCATCAGCCCGTTTTGGACAAGTGGGAACCACTGCTGCGTCTGCACCAGTACCGACGGCAGGAAACCCTAACACTAGACAAGAAAGTATCATCTCAGTAGGCGCACATGCAAGTAACTCACCTGCATATGCTAATAACATACAAACTCATCCTCATATGTCTTTCATGCCACGGCAGCCAATTCATCCTTTTGTTGGACCTCGCCTGCCTCTGTCAGCAATCCATCCTTCTTCATCTCCTCAATCGACTAATGTGATGCTCACTCCTGGTACGTCCAATGCCCCAACTCCCAATAACCATCGTTCCTTGCTGAGATCAATGTCGGGTAACAACACAAATTTAGGCTGAAAAGATGATATGTATGCTTTATGAGCCACGGTGGGCCTGAACATTCATATATTCTGTTCTTGTTCACTGCCTATATATGTTTCAAGCTCATAAGCTTTTCGCAAGGATTTGACAAGAGTTAGGTTTTCACTCGCGGTGCAGCTTTTTGCGTAATTATACATGCAAACTCATCCTCATTTGCCTTTTATGCTTTTGTTGGACCTCACCTGCCTCTGTTAGCAATCCATCGTTCTATCTCAATCTATTAATGTAATGCCCATTCCTGGTACGTCCAACGTCTCTACTCCCAATAGCCATCATCCCTTGCCGAGAACAATGCCAAGTAACAACACAAATTTAGACTGAAAAGATGATATCTATGTAAGCTTTTATGAGCCGCGGTGGGCTTGAACATCCGTATATTCTGTTCTTGTCCACTGCTCATAAGCTTTTAGCAAAGATTTTGACTAGAGTAGGTTCTCACTTGCAGTGCAGCTTTTGGTGTAAACATGTAAATTAATTCAAAGATAATGTGATTTCACAAATTTTTGTATGTATTGCAAACATATGTCGAAGGCCGTCCCTTTCAAAGAGGGCTTGTATTTATTATCTGCATTGCTTTCTACATTTACCATCGTTTGGAAGAAGGTTTCTCTTGACCGAGGATGATGATGAATCAATATCTTTATCTCAAGGCTTCGCTGATCTGTTATTTACTACTGCAAGTCTTCCAGGCATTAAATGTCTCAGACAGAATCTCAGTTTTTCAAGATGAAAATACCTGAAGGTGTTCATGCTTTTGCAGTTAATGGTGATTTTTTTTTCCTGGGGACATCGTTTGTAGTTGTATCCTGATTGCTCTTTGTTTTTTCAGTTTTATTAATAATGAATTTTTGTGCTCCCGTCTTTCGAGTTGTAATTTATGTTGACATATCGTGAATTTGGGTTTAGGATTTTATTTTTTATTTATCCTTCAAGAGTATATATGGAGATGATAATATGTAAGTCTTAATGGATATTTAAAAGTTTGGTACATCAAAAGTATCTAAGAAGGCGAAAGTTTGTAAGAGGTTTTATTAAGTTCTAACATGGTAGATTTTTTTAAGTATTATGCATTTTATCTTGTAGAGATTTTAAACTAGTTGGAGGTACCTTAAGTGACCTCATATATCAACTCGATTGAGATTAATAATTAAGACAATGTTTTCAATATTGGCACGTGAATTGAGTAATTGATGTATATACTTACAGTTTGTCAATATTTGAGCAAAGTTAGCATTACTGTCTATAGGTATTATACAAGAATTTTTTAGATGGTCATACATCTTGATTCTGTTCTTGTCTAAATGCAATACACTTAAGTATTTGGTACTAAGTGTAAATACAGCTTAGGTTTAAGATTTACATTCACAAAGATTTTTTATTTTGTAAAGGTGTAAAATATAAGTGGGATTTATTTTAAATCCTTGCTTAAATGTTGTCTTGTATCATGGGAAAATGACAATTTTTATTCACTTATTTGGGTTTGGTAATGATCGACAACTACGTTATTTAGGAATTTCTTCGAAAATATCTTCTATTAAAGGAGAAAAAATAATTTAATCATAAAGTTTTTTTGTAAGTTATTAAACTATATAAATATGGATGAATAATTTCCTTGATGGGCGATTGATAAATTACAGGAATAGATTGGTAATTTAACTTTGAATGCTAGAGTGGTTGTTTTTTTTACAAATATATTGATTTTATTAAAATTTAAAAGAGATTTATACACTTAAGAGAGATTAGTACACATCGGATTTCACGGAAGGAAAAAAAAAGATTGTACTTTTCGTTTGTTAGGCATTAGTGTACATCATTAATAGTAGAAAGAAAGTTGATGAGTTTTTGACCGTTTAAAAAGAATAAATTTCAGACCTTTGATAGGTTTTCAAGCACCTAACTAGCTTAGTAGGCATTTGAGTCCATTTATGTTGTAATAATTGAAATATTTTGTATTTTTAGATTATTTTTTTCATTTATGTTGTAATAATTAAAATGTTTTATATCTTTTAATTTCATTAATATTATGTTACTTTAAAATATCTTATTAAAGAGTGATGTATCAAATACATAATTTTAAGTAGTATTTTATAATTTATTTAATTAATTTTTAAATTTTTAAACATTCCATTGTATACTAACTTCTCTAAGAAATTTTGACTTTTCAAATTTTTTAGCAAATGTATTAAACTTTTTGGAGAATTTTAATTTTTCAAACATTACATTTTCTTTTCGTCTAAATTTTTTATTTTATTTATGTCTAAATTTTTCGTTGTGTATTAATAGGATTTATGCAAAAAAGAAAAATTTTAGATTTTATTTTTCTATCTCTTCAAACTTGGAATTCATTTTTTCGCTTCTTTAGTAAATCTAAGAAAAAATATCTTAGGTGGAGGTTCAAAATTTGGACTTCATTCCAGATTTCTTACCCATTTCCTACTCATCACAACAATAAAACTTGAGTTCACTCTTATACTGCTCGTCTCCTGCTCTCGCTCGGCTTGCATTTGCTATCGTTGTGTAGCTCAACTCCCGCTCGTCGCAGTCATTGGAAGATTCGCTCAATCAAGGATATTGCTTCATCATCCAAGATATTGCTGCTGTTTTGGTCGCCTGCTCATTGCTCATCTTCAAGGTATATTTTATATTACATGCTTGCATGATACACCCTTGGCGATTGTTGATATGCTGCTCCTGTTGTAGCCTCTTTTCTATATCATAAGTTTGATATAACTAATGGTGTTAGTAGGTTGTGATGCATAAAACTCTACATCTTTTATGTTGTAATTTTTAGGAGAAAACTATGCATGTTAGAATGTTGGGGTGACATTACTATTATTATCTAATACTTTGGCAGATAATACGACTATCCTATTTGAAGAAAGGGTTAATTCTTTTTGTTTGGTTGTTAAAATTGTGCAGGGTGAACAGAGGATCTAATTTTCTCTTAGATGATACTGTCCAAAAAATTCTTAAATGACTTGTCAAATGCTAATTCTTTAGTTGTTTTACATTTGTAAACAAGGAACCGCCTTCTTCATTGAACACTTCACTAACTTGAACAATTGAAATTCAACTTTCTTCAAAATAATTTTCATCATGCTTCCTCCATTTATAATGTTTCTCTGTCCATGGAATATCTATATACTTCATATTGTTTTTTATAGATACATAGCTACACAATGGTTATTTTTATATATTTCTTTACTGATTCCTAGTATTTTATATATTTTTATTTTTTCAATATCAGCTTTTTTAGTTTTGTGCAAAATTCAGGGTTTCCTTTTAAATTGATAAAGAATGATTATGTTAATGTGGTTATAATGATAAAATTTACGATTTAACATGCAAAACTATGTGGGAATGCACTTATAAGTTGATCTATATGTCAAAATATATTTAGATAATGGAAATGTTTGGCCGAAATGCATTATGAAATGTTTTGAGTGTGAATTATGGGAATGCTACATAATTTATTATTGAAATGCATAGTTGTGCTATTGTTATTTGGAAAGAAAAGTACATATAGGATGAAATGAGCATAAGTATCTTAAATGTAGATGAAATTATTTGAAAAATACTTTCTCATGTGGAATATTGATTTCAAAGTGTTCGATGTCACTTATTAGAATATAAAGAAAATCAACTAATATAGTGAAAAATTTTAACTACAGACATTTGTCTTTCGCTTGAGATTGTGTTCCATCCTCCTTTGAACATTGTGTGTGCATGATCTTCCAATCATTGAACACCCCTAATTTGTGTTCCTACATCTTCACCTTAGGTAAGTCATCCTCATCCTTGCCCTAGTTTTTTTTTTTTTTGGTTATTTTTTTCCCTGAAAGTTGAAATATGTTAGTTTCTTCCCATGCTTTTCGCT
Organism: Cymodocea nodosa; assembly: GCA_036874045.1. Classification (NCBI taxonomy): domain Eukaryota; kingdom Viridiplantae; phylum Streptophyta; class Magnoliopsida; order Alismatales; family Cymodoceaceae; genus Cymodocea; species Cymodocea nodosa. The sequence goes on from JAZBRI010000008.1 coordinate 1,111,226, forward strand.
TGTGGTGGTTGATGCCCCCATCACTGATCTTCCTCTCGGTTTCACCTTTCTTTTTGTTCGGATTTCTCTAGCCATTATTAGGGGATTAAGGGAAGGCAAGGGTCCCAAGCTCTGTATCTTCCCTTTTTTTTTTCCTTGCTTCTTTACTTCACCTCTCATCATTGGGTGGTGTGCTTGGAAGACGTTTGGGTTTTCCAATCTGAAGTTGACCCCACGGTCGAGTGGCTGTGGTTGTTCCATTACCTTGTCTGTGATTAAGAACATGGGAATGAAATGTTTGAAGCCTAACAGTGGATCAGTGATTAAGAACATTGAAATGAGAATATAAAACTAACAAGACATGCAATGCAATTGGCAATATAAAACCAACAAGACATACAGAAATTTGTTTGGCCATCCATAGTTTTGAAGCTAACTCCAATAACCACCCATATGAAATAAGAGGTTTGTTAATACCAAATTACCATTACCATTACCATCAGCTTTATTTGTAAGGGTGGGGTATTCCTCCAGATTGGTCTAATTACACATCTCTCTATAACTGACAGGAACATCAACAGATGGGCCAACACAAGTTTCAGTTCAAGCATCCCTGCTCATATTACTTGTAAACACCAACTGACTTCTACTTGTATTAATGTTATTACCCATAGCACTGTAATTATAGCAATTTTCTACATTTGACAAGGAACAAAATCAAATTAGTACTTCTGAGCGGTAAACATGGGTAATGTTTAAATTCATTCATTCAAGCATCTCATAGCTGTTGTAAGGAGCCCCTGACCGATGAGCAATTCAGCATAATTTTTAAACAGCTTGGATAAAGATGCATTGAACTGAACTGCTTCTAATGCAACAGCAATAAAGCCACCAATTCATCAATATACTTTATTTTATATTTGACTAATCATTTGGAAGGTATAATTACTGATTGGATTAATATAGAATCATTAGATTATTTTAGATTTGACCAGTGATATTCATATTAAATAAGGAACCTTTGGGTTAATGTGCTTCTAAAATTGAACTTGTCAAATATAGATGCTTGCTAAAGTGTGCTCCAATGGGGAGGGATACCAATAGAAGACATTTTATTTAACTCATGGTATATATAGCTGATGGTTAAATTATTTATTTGCAATGAAAAAAATAAATTGACTTTTGGGTAAGTTCAATTTATATGAACTATCGAAAATTTTCTTAATTATATCAAATTTGAATTTAATTTATATATATTAGTTAATTCATAAATGACAATTTTAAACTTAATTATGTTAATGTACATTTCACAATTAATGGTGTTCATACATCTTCCTTTACTTTCCTTAATTTATATAAATATATAAATTTTAAATTTTAATATTTTATTAGACGTACATAAATACCTGAATTTTGATTTTTGAAAAAAAAAAAAAAATGAAGTTTTTGATTTTTGATTTTTTTTTGAACGGAACAGTCCGTCTTCTGCTATATGTACTCCATCCCTCCATCCCTCCTCCCTCCTCCTCAATCGACAAACCAGATATAGAGAGGGAGAGAGAGAGAGGTGGGAGGAGGAGGAGGAGGAGGAGAAGCAGTAGCCGGGTATCTGAGATCCGAGTTGGGCAACCACGGCTTGACTTGGAGAGGACGGGCGGGGAACCCACCACCGCCGCCACCGCAATCTTGTGGTTGGCGACGACACCACCACTGCCTCTGGGAGAACTAGAGTGGGAGACGTTGTCTTCAACCTAACAACCCTCTTCTCCAAGAGGAACCCGTCACCGCACGGGGGAGGAGGCGCTCTCCCCTCCGAAGGCGGTAGACCTTCCAATCTCCCTTCCTCGCAGGCGGCGGTCTAGTAGACTTTCTCTCTTCTTCCCCCACTATTCTCCTCCCGTGTTAATCGGCACGTAGGTTGAGAAAGGGGTGCTTTTTCTGTTTCTGGATAGCTTTTTTCCTTAGAAGGTTTTATTTTTCTCCTTAGACGTCGTGTCTCTTCTACATCTCCTTCTTCTCGTTGCACTACTCGAGTTTTTGAAAAGGGAAGCCATCATGTTGAACCTGACCATCAAGAGGGTCCCGACCGTGTTGTCCAACTACCAGGAGGATGGGCCGTCGGAGGCCGTCGGGTGTGGTCGCAACTGCCAGGGAAAGTGCTGCTTGCCTGGTGAGTGCTTGTTTAATTTACGAAAGCCCTGTTCTTTTCTGCTCTGTTTTGATGAGTTTCATTCCACAAGCAATAATTCCTTTCAACTGTCACTGAATAGGGCTAGTCTGTCATTTTGAGTTGTAAATATGAAACAACACAAACTCCCAATAACCATTGTTCCTTTCTGAGGTCAATGTCTGGTAACAACACAAATTTAGGCTGAAAAGATGATATGTATGCTTTATGAGCCACGGTGGGCTTGAACATTCATATATTCTGTTCTTGTTCACTGCCTAGTTTCAAGCTCATAAGCTTTTTGCAAGGATTTGACAAGAGTAGGTTTTCACTCGCGGTGCAGCTTTTTGCGTAATTATACGTACAAACTCATCCTCATTTGCCTTTTATGCTTTTGTTGGACCTCACCTGCCTCTGTTAGCAATCCATCGTTCATCTCAATCTACTAATGTAATGCCCATTCCTGGTACGTCCAACGTCTCTACTCCCAATAGCCATCATCCCTTGCCCAATGCCAAGTAACAACACAAATTTAGTCTGAAAAGATGATATGTATGTAAGCTTTTATGAGCCACGGTGGACTTGAACATCCGTATATTCTGTTCTTGTCCACTGCTCATAAGCTTTTAGCAAAGATTTTGACTAGAGTAGGTTCTCACTTGCAGTGCAGCTTTTGGTGTAAACATGTAAATTAATTCAAAGATAATGTGATTTCACAAATTTTTGTATGTATTGCAAACATATGTCGAAGGCTGTCCCTTTCAAAGAGGGCTTGTATTTATTTTCTGCATTGCTTTCTACATTTACCATCGTTTGGAAGAAGGTTTCTCTTGACCGAGGATGATGATGAATCAATATCTTTATCTCAAGGCTTTGCTGATCTGTTATTTACTACTGCAAGTCTTCCAGGCATTAAATGTCTCAGACAGAATCTCAGTTTTTCAAGATGAAAATACCTGAAGGTGTTCATGCTTTTGCAGTTAATGGTGATTTTTTTTTTTCCTGGGGACATCGTTTGTAGTTGTATCCTTATTGCCTTTTGTTTTTCCAGTTTTATTAATAATGATATTGATTTTTGTGTCTCTTTATTTGAATACTAATGGAAGAGATGAATAATTTTGTTCCTGTCTTTTGAGTTGTAATTCATGGTGACATACCATGAATTTGGGTTTAGGATTTACATTCACGAAGATTTCTTATTTTGTAGAGGTATAAAATATAAGTGGGATTTATGTTCAATCCTTGCTCAGTCTTGTCTTGGGAAAACATATTGGTGTCTTGTTGCAAAATGGAAATAAAATAATGGAATTTTTAGCTGGAATTGTCTTAGGGAAAAGATAAATTTTTATTCACTTATTTGGATTTGGTAACGATCGACCACTATGTTATTTAGGAATTTCTTTGCAAATATCTTCTACTAAAGAAGAAAAAATAATTTAATCATAAAGTTTTTTGTAAGTTATTAAACTATATAAATATGGATGAATAATTTCCTTGATGGGTGATTGATAAATTACAGGAGTAGATTGGTAATTTAACTCCAAATGCTAGAGTGGTTGCTTTTTTAACAATTATATTGATTTTATAGAAATTTAAATTTAAAAGAGATTTATGCACTTAAGATTGAAAAAGAAATTTTGAATTTCATCGTTCCTCTTACAACGTGCGGTCTGCCTTCCCCTCGCCCATCTATGCATTCCACTCATGAGGTCGTCAAAGGTCATAGGCATCTTCCACTGGGTTCTTCCATTCATTTTCTGGGTGCAGTCATCTTGTGCTCGCTTCTCTTGCATGCATCTTCCGCTCATGGTTGTCTTTTGCTCGAGGTTGTGTATTATAAAATAATTAGCATGATAGAAAATATCTTTTCTTCTTATACAGCTATACTCTTTGTTTTTATTAGTGATCTTCCTAATTGTTGCTAGTTTTTTAGTCCAATTTTAAATTTTATAAATAATATCTATTTTTGGTAACAATTTGTGTTGGCATCCCTAAAAGTTGATGCATTTTATGTAGATGAATGCCAAGTAGTTGAAGTTGAAGCTGTCAACATCATGCAACTTCAACTGAAGCTCAAGGACATGCTAAAGAATTTATGCTCTGTGGAGGTGAGTTTGTACTCCAAGGCATCAAAGGATTTTGTTAGACTATTGAAGGGAGAAGCTGGTGCAGATTATCTTTGCCACTACATTCAGTCATCAGCCAATTGTGTTGAGCTTCTAGAGGCATGGAAGTTACACCAGGGGAAGCCTGAAATGGCTTCTATCTTATCCCTCATAACTACAATACTGGAGCATCATATTGGGAAATTTCATATGAATAGGCATATCTCTAGGAATCTAGATCACCTTGCTCGTTTGATTGTCTTGGAGAGATTAGATGATGTCTATGTGGAGCTTAAATGTGGGGACCTGAAGCGTCAAAGTGCCATGCTTAGCCTTTTGGCATCCATTGTTAGGCGTGGCATGAGCTTGGCTTCTGAGGTTGCTAGTAAGTTTGATTTTAAGCTACCCATACTTGTGAAGTTATCAAGGATCCAGAAGATGAAAGTAAGAAGGGAAGCAAGGAAATATTCAACAAGGAGTTCTTTTGTGGACTTTGCTATGTCCTTCTTAGAAGTTGGTAACCCAAGGCTGATGAGGTGGATCCTTCAGCAGCGAGCCCTATATTTTGGGGTCCTGCAGGGCCTTGGAAGTGATGATTCAGATACTGTTCTCCATGTTTTATCTATTCTACGGGACAAGGTTCTGTCAGTTGGTTCATTTCTTCCACCTGGCCTTCGGAGTGTGCTCTTTGGAATTGTTACACTCGAGCAGCTAAGCTTGGTGTCAGGAAACCAAGAAGATGGACCTGCTGCAGATTTGGCTCATGAGGTCTTGCTCATGGTCTGTACAGATCCATGTAATGGGCTGATGCCTAGTTCCAAGTTGAAAGGGAATCCTACAAGGCTTTTGGAACTCATGAAGAAACTAAAGTCTACAGAATCAAAACGTCACAAGGATTTGCTATTGGCTATTGTGAAGGGGAGGCCATCTTTGTGTTCATTATTTATGGAAAATTTTCCTTATAGCCTGGAGCCATCTGAATCACCTCTATGGTTAGTTGTTTTTCTCTGACTAGTGTCAATGTCAGTGTTTCATCTATTTTCATGGTTACAAAGATCTTTTTGCAGGTTTTCTGCCATTTCTCTTGCAGCAGACTTGATTTCATCGGTGAATTCTAGTTCAGCAGTCAATTTGGTTACTTCTTCATTGTCACATGATCTGCCTGATCTTGACAATTATGAGATGCAGTGTATTTTGAAGTGCATTTTTCCTCGTTCATTTACTCGTTCAGTGAGTAACAAAGGTTTACTCCATTCCAGCACTCTTGTGAATCATGGTTCTCTGAGACTTCTTCTGACGATGCTCAAGTCACTGCACAATCTTTTAGTTGCTATAGATAGAGTGGCAGAACAAATGAGTTTGCACAGAGTAGATGCATCTGACACTGTTCACTTTGAAATAAATAGTGTCCCGGGCCTTAGATGCTTTGGTTTTTCTGAAAGTCATATCCTCTGTGATAGAGGTGATTCACAAAGTGACCAGTCACTGATGCTGAAATGGCTATTCTTTAAGGAAGGAATCCAGGATAAAGCTAGAACAATACTACCCGATCCCCAAGTTTTGTTAAACTTATTTGTATCTTTCCAAAAAATGTTTAAGCCATTTTCCTCGTTAAGCTGCAAAAGCTCTGGTGGTTCTAGATTGAGCTTGAAGAGAGCCAGTGATTTAGAAAAACTTAGTCATAAGAGATTAAGACCAAACAAAAATTCAATAAATGATGGCATTGATATTGTTATAAGTGGTGTAAGTTTGGGAATCACTAGTAACAAAGTTGATGAAGACATAGAAGAAAATATTGCAAAAGAGATGGGTGAGGAAGTGAGTGATATTATGGAAATATTAGGTGTGATATGGGGTAATTATGAAGATGAAATGGTTGCAGACATTGGAAAGATGGATGCATTTTTTTACGTGAGGCTGCTTGATGCCATTGCTTACTATATGGTATGCTAGTTTTTTGAAGTTTGATGAATATTATTGTAGTTTTTCTTTCTCTAAGAATGATTATTTGTTCATCTTGTAGAGGACAATTCCTAAAGCTATGGATGGGACATTTGACTTTTTCAAGATTTTACCTTCTGAACCTTCAAGCCTCTCTTTTTGTCAGCAGAAATCTTTATTATCATTATTGGTTGAATGCATTGGTCAATCTCCTGTGGATAGGGGTTCCGTGAGATCATCTCACATGATGTACAAGTATTTGCAGCCACTTATTAATATATTGATACATTCACAAGAAGTCTACCAACATGAAGCATATGTCTTGGCAAGGTCAGCTATGATTAGTACAGGTGCTTTTAACAATAACCTGTCAGAAATAGATGTATGGTTCATATTTTTATCTGGTCAGAAGAAAAATAAGTATTTTACAGAAACCAAAGGGATAAAAGTGCATAGGGATTTGCCTGCAGTTGTCATTTCATTCTTGTGCGATGCTATTTCAACTTTAGGGAATAATTTATATAAGCATATGTGTCATATGCATTATCTTATTTCCCATTTGAGAAATCTTGGAGGTAAGTCGGTCACAACATATTATTGCTCTCTGATGTGATTTTTCCCTCAAAATTTTGCATCCTCTCTGAGATTTTGACAGCATGTCACCTTGTTGGCAGAGAATTCATTGAATTTTAGCCCACTTGTCATAGTGGTCATACAAAAATGCTTGCGGCTGCTGGAATCAGAGTCTGGAAGCTTCAGTTTGCCTGAGAAGACTTTGATCTCTTTATATGTGTGCAATACTTTAAGCTTTCTTGTTCAGAGTCAGGTGCAATGTATTTCACTTTAGTCACAATTTTTTTTTAAATTTCCTATGGAATCTAATGCACAGATCATTTTTGACAGGTAGAGGGACATTTACCTGGCTTAATAGATTTGCTTTTGTCCGAGAGGCTTAGTGATCTCATTTCAGTAAGTGATGGTTCCAATAGCACAACCTGTGAATGGAGGCCTTTAAAGAAACTGTTAAATTTTGCACGGGATATCTACCATCAACAGACATGTGATAAACTTTTCCATGTACCAGCAACGGCTATCAAGGGAAATGGTGGTTCCCTCTACAAGGTTCTTGGAAAAGTGGAGGAGCTCCTAGAAGATGAGCCTGACATTGGATTAGTTGGTGTTTCTATGTCGTTGGCCTCCTCCATACTATGTGCAACTCCTAATGACATAATGTGTTGTTTCCCTTTGCTTGTTCGTGTTGCTCAGCATCTTGTTGAGACACCAATGCAGTGCTTGTTGTCAGTGCTTTTTCTCGAGTGGGATATTCTTTCCACCGTTTCTGATATTTGGCCAGACATGCCCTTTTCTGCTTTAGATAGTGCAGGGGGTGCACATAGCAACATACATGAATGCAAGAATGCAAATTTCTCTAGTGACAAGGAACCTGACACTGCTACATGTCTGATTCCTGTATCCACAAATTATATAGATTCCTCTGAATCTATGGGCAACACTTTCAAAATTTTCCTGGAACATGCTTCCTTTTGTTCTATTTTTACTTCTTTTTTCTCCCTTTGCAGCTATAAGGTGTCACTGTCTACCACAATGCTAAACTTGCTTCAGGACAAAGTATCATGTGCAGGTTTCCGAGATTCAATACTGTCGTTGCGTGTTGTTTTATTTTGGGCGCATCAGATAAGGTCTTCATATAACGTGAAACCATCTGATCATCTGGAAAGATTGTTTAAAATATGCTCTGCGTTGATTGAATGTATTCTAGAACATATTTTGGTGATTAAGTATGACACTGCTATTTCAGTAAGAGAAGGAAGAAAGTCCAAGGTTGATTGTGTTAAAGAGGTAGCTGAGTTAATCATTCTCCATCCTTATGTAAATCAATCATTGTCAAATCCCTTGTGCAATGAATCACTTGATGAAATACCATGTTATGATTTGGGCAACATTAATGTTTTGTCAAAGCAAAGTTTGCATGCAACTGGCCATTCTGCATTGCGTCTTTTTAATAGAGTTGCTGATTCTTTGAGTGATGTGATAAGTGTCTGGAAGGCTGCTTCAACCATTTCTTCTGAGTCAGAATTAATTGTCAAGGAAGTCAAGAAAGTCATTCAACTCTGCCTTGACTCTTTCAGGGAAAAATTTAGTCTTTCCACTACATCAAAAAATTGGGTGCCTCTCCTTCCCAGTTTCTGTGTCTTACATGGTTTAATACGTTTCATATCACCATCTTGCTTGTTGGAGCTAGTGTATTGGATGCTTTGTAGGGTTGAGGATCATTTGATTGTTTTGCAATCTCAAAAACTCTATATCCTTTCTGTTGCTCTATGTATTGCTGATGATGCTTTTAAACTTCTTTCTAGTGTTTTGTATCAGCAGAACAAGGGCTATCAATTATTTTGGGAAATGACGGGTAGAACATACCCAACTTGCCTTCTTCAGAATGTGTTTTTGAAGATTCTTCATGTTAGTACATGCTTCAACCTAGAGCTTGCTGATAAATGTTTGTTATCTGCTGTTGATACCATCTATGGACTGGGATCTTCACAGCCAAACACTGCTTTTCTACCATTTAATATCCTAATGTTGAAAATCATTATCAGCAGCCCGATAGAAATTGTTAAGCATTGCACGTACAATACAAACAAAATAAAAGTGAGATTACTACACAAGATTATTCAGACGAGTTCACTGCATTCAAGATTTTTTGGTATGATTTTCTTTGATATTATGATAACTGCCTCATTAACTGAAGGAAAAATGTGCAAAGAGCCTTCTTCAGATCTGGGCAATAAATTATCATTTAAGGATGCTGCAGCTATGAAAAGCAGCAATTTTGTTTTTACAAAGGAAGATTTTGTTCTACTTCTACCTGCTGCCTTGTATTTCCTGACAAATAATTTACTGAAACATGAAGGATGCAACCATGAGACTCGTTTAAGAATTCCTGCATTTTATGCCAGGATTCTACTGGATGGCTTCTCAAATTGGAATAATTATGTTTCCTTGGATATATTTCACGAAGATTATGTTGAACTGTTTCCTAAACAGGAGGACTTCCCTTCTGTTTTTCACAGCACTCTTCTTGGAAAAGCTGTTCTTATGATGCAATACTTCTTCAACCTGGGTCATGACTCAGTTAAAAGGAAGCAACGGCTGAAATATTTCGATTCTATTTATCAATCAAATGAGTTGCTTTCCGATCTTGATGTTCTGAAAATTAATGCACAGTCCTATGTGGAATTATTTGATTTTGTAAACAAAGTGATTGCAAAGATATCGTTTACTTGGTTATTGCTGTTTAGTCAGGAAGATCAGCCTGGGGATTTACCAGCTCTTGTAGACAGTGACTCCAAGGTAATGGCCACCAGAAACAAATCTAAAAGAGAGAAACATGCAAAACTGAAGTTTATGAATGTCCTAATTGGTGCTTTGAATAAGATTGTCAAGAAAACCTCTTCTAGACCAGACCTTTATGCAAAATTGCATAAAGCTAGTTGGCTTCAGTTACTGCAGTTTCTAGAGATCTCCATTATAAGAACGATTCTACGATTGGCCACAGAAGTTGGTAGTTTCATCAGTCAGTCTACATCCATTCCTTTTTTGAAACCATTTATCAAATCTTCTCTTTCTCATAGATTTGATGACCCTTTCACTCTTAAGGCAATCCACAGTATTCTTACCATATTTAAAGATGGAGTTTCTATTACAGAAATTCTAGATCTTGTGCTTGGGCATTCAAAGTTTGTCTCTATAATTCTCAGCAGAGATTCTTGTGCTACTTCATCTAGTTTGGCACAAACTGGGACATTTTTGCAGGCAATACCCAGCATATGCAAATTGGTTGATTCAGCTTTGATTCAAAGACCACTGAACTCTGAGCATCCAGCTTTTGATTTACGAAGTAGAGAATATTTCCGGGATAATACAAAATTAGAGCTAGTTAAACTGCTCAGATTTTTATATCAACATGTAACTCCAAAATATGAAATGAGTGTTAGCATGAATTCAAGAGAACTGGTTTCTCTACTGTTATCTGGATATGGGGCATCATTAGATGAAACTGATTTGGAAATTTTTCATCTTCTACTTGAGGTCGAAGCTATTGGAAAATTAAGCACTAATGGCATTGCAGACATGGACTATCTTTGGGGAAGTTCTGCTTTGGAAATAAGGAAAGAACTGACAGCAGATAAATTAGTGAATGGTAATCAAGCAACTGATTGTGAAACAATTCAGGATAAGTCTAGAAGGCTTTTTAGAGAAAACATCTTGGTTGATTCAAAGAGATGTGCTTTCACGGTGCTTAACTTTTGTTATGAAAGGTCAAAACTGATGTCATGCAAATCTTTGGAGAGGCCATCCCAATATGATTTGATGTATACTCCACAAACAGTCGATTCACAGGTAACGTCTTTTTGAGGTTGGCACTGTTTATGGCCAGATATAATCATTTTTAAGGTTGGACTATTATTACAACTTTGTTCTGTGATTCCCTTATTTTGTATGTCATGCTTTTTTCTTTTTTTTTACATGACAGCAGTCAAGCCTTCCAAACCTATATGATCCTAGCTTCATCTTGAAATTTTCAATTAACAGCTTGTCGAAGGGTTACATTGAACCTGTTGAGTTTACTCAACTTGGTTTGCTTGCCATTTCAATTATTAGCATTTCTTCACTGGATACAGAATTGCGGACAATGGGTTACGAGGTTCTTGGTTGCTTTCAAAAAGCTTTGATGGTAAGGTTACATTATTCTTTTGATATTCTTTCTGAATGCAACATAGGTTTGTTTTGCATGGTTTAGCCATGCACCATGTTTTTCTTTGCCATTCGGTATAATGTTTTAATGATTTTAATTTCACTCATTTGGTTAGCTCTCAGTTGCAACTTGCAACAGATTGCCACCTTATTTCTATCTTACCTAAAATTAAATGCAAATTTTTTACGATTAGAAATGAATGTTCTTCAATGAGAATATGGGAAATGTTTTACTTAACATTATCTTCTATAACAATTTATATTTAAGTTAGTGATGGACTTGAAAATACCTGAAAAACTTCAAAAGTAAACCTTTAATTCCTTGTGGAGCTACTTGTTTGTTACATTTTTTTGAAGGATATCCAATTTTGTGGGTTTCATGTGGGAGTTCTTTGTGTGGTGCATATGAGAGGTTTTTTCTCATTTGGTGTGTGGGGAATGGTCTTGCAAATTCCCTTCTCTTTTCATCAATAATCCACAGCAACAATTGATGCCTTAATCCCATTATAGGATTGGCCAATCAAGAACCTGCAACTGATTTGTAAAATATTTTTGCAGGATTGCAAGAAGAGCAATGATGTGGTACAACTTCAACTTCTGTTGGCATATTTACAAAATGGGATTACAGAGCCATGGCAGCGAATTCCATCCATATGTACCCTATTTGCTGCAGAAGCATCTTTCATACTATTGGATACTTCCCATGACCACTTCCAGACTACAAGTAAATTTTTGTTGCGATCTCCTAAGATGGATTTAAAGGTATCTTTTCTTCATTTTTCTGTTAGACTTATTTTGTTTGAAACATCTATTACTATTCAATTTTTATACCTTTTTGATTTTCTGTTGGATCTTGTGTCATTTTCCGTGTAAAAGTTTTATATTATTAGTCTGCAGTCTTATACATTTATATATATTATTGGTCTCTGGTTTAACAGATTTATATTATTAGTCTCTAGAGAAGTCAAGCTAACTTTTTATATTCTTTTGTTATCATCCTGCACATTGTCCTTAGTTTTGTTAGACCTCATTGACACTCATCGATTTGTTTCCACATGCAGGATGTGCCACTGTTTCACACCTTCTTTGGTAGCAGTTCAATGAAGTTTAAATCAGAGCATCTTTGGATTCTTAAGTTGATATATGCAGGATTAAATGTAGATGAGGATGCTCAAATTCTTATGAACAAGTTTGTCATTGAAATCTTGCTAAGCTTTCACAGTTCCTCACTTTCAAGTACAGAGGCAAAGGTTATCATTCTTCAGGTAATTCCAATCCCATCCAAGAGTTACAAATTTTCTTACTTCATTTCTTCTAACTGAAATGTTGTATGGCATCCATCTAGGCCGAATATCCTTAAAATAGAGCATTTAACAGAAGACAAACCAGAAAAGATTGTTCAAAATCTTATATAAGAAAAAATGATGTAAAAATTGAAATTAATCCTTAAATAGTTACAATAATGACCAACAATATGATAACGTAGTTGATCATCTATTCTATTGCGAGAGATGAGGTCTTATATTTGAACCTGGGTAAAAAAACTACAATTATCAAAAAATGATTATCATAATAATTAATAGTCAATAAAACAATCTGGTTCTGCCAAATTATCTATTTATCAAATTAGATAGCTAGATGTGTACAATAATATGTAAAAAATTAGTTCACATATATATCAATAATAAAAAATATTAATTATGTGATGTTTGTAGTGACTAAATAATTGAAATAAATGCATTAATATGTCAATGATATATGACATTAAATAAAAACTTTAATACATTAAAAAATACATCATATTATTAAAAAATACTTTATGAGGGTTGTAAGTCCTTGTGCCCATCCACTTGGACCTCAAAAACTGCCTAGCATCTAGGTGTCCACCTTAATATGTACGGCCCCATGAATACTATTTTCTAAGTTCGTAATCTCCTACCCTTTCTCCTTTACTCTCTTTCAACAAAGGATGACAATTGAAATGTAGAAGCGCGTAAGACAGCAACCATTGCAGCAGGTATGAACCTTCTATTTCGAGGAGAATTAGTGATTGCATTTTAGTGACTGAACTTGTGCTTAGTTTGACGAAGCTTTTCTCTATCACCAGAGGACATCAGGAGTTGTGTTTACACTTGGAGTAACTCTTTTTTTGGAAAAATAAAGGATTATTCTTATTAATTATAATTAATAAGGATATATCTAAGAATAAAGCAAAAGAAAGAAAAAGAAGATGATACGAAAACTCCTAAGACCTGGCTAAGTGATAGAGCTCCATGTTTGCCAGAGTTGCAATACCATCCCACAATCTCTCAGCAGAGTTGAAAATAATTTTTTTTTCTGGTTTTCCATATACTCGACAAGTAGCCTGAACCAACTGGAGAAGTCTCTGCTTAGGTGTTGTAATGCCTCAATTTTCTGGTCTGCATAAAAGTCTCTTTAGTAGAAACAACAGGCCTCCTTGTACAACCAGGTGCAGGGGTGAGTCCCACATTGTTGATTGCATGCTGCAGGTGAAAAACAAATGTTCTATTATCTCCTCTTCACGACCACAAAAACTGCATACAAGGGTAGAATGTGGCACCCATTTGCTGTAGTATTATTTTGTTACCAATCTCTCATGACACAAAAGTCACATGAAGATTTTCATTTTCAATGGAGCTCTAGCTTTCCACATAATTGCAAAGTATTTTATGAAAGTCCTACATCACCCTCACAACCTTATGTATCAAATTGTTTGAAATTTCCCCCATTCCAAAGTGGGAGGTCTGGTCATTCTGAAGGCTTAGTAGCACTTTCCAGTAGCTTGAGAATCTCTGCAATCTGCAGCAATCAATTCAACCTTCTTCAGGTTTCTGGCTATCTTAAGATTCCATGCCCATCCCACGTCACCACAAAGGGTGCTGTCTCTGACCACATCTTGCTTGCTGTGTGACGTCTTAAAAACTTCAGGGAAAACATCTTTGAGGAAATTACAATAAATCCATGAGTCCGTCAAAAAGTGAATTCTCTTCCCATAGAACAGAGTTTATGAGATGTCTTTCAAAAAACAGCTTAGAGAAGATGAGGCCCAGAACTGTGAACATGAACACCTGTTTATACTGCATTGTTCCCCATACTTGGCATGAAGGATAGATACCATTCCAAACAGTGTGACGTTCAGTTTGAAGTCTCCAAACAGGGATTGATTAAATTGTTTTAGAGATTTCATTTGCAAGTAACCATCTTGTAACAGGGAGCATACTTGATCCTAGACAAGTGCAGTTTGTGATCTTCAGAGCTACAACCAGCCCACAGCCATCTATATTGCTTGTCTAAAACATGAATAATTCCAGCAGAAGAAAAATTGACATGTAAAAAATTGGAATAGATGAGAGTACACTTTTCAGCAACACTGGTGTATCTCCACGAAAAACTGGTTAAGTATTTTGATTTCCATCCCTCTAATCTCCCACAGACTTTTCAATCAATCTGTGCAAATTTTCGTCCTTGGCTTCTGTGTAGACAACAGGAGGCCTAAGTAGGTGCAAGGGAGATGGTCCAATCTGCAGTGCAATAAAAAGGCAAAGCTCTTCACCTCATTCTTGTCACAGTTAACCCGTGCAAGAGAGTTCTTACTAAAGTTGATTTTTTTAAGCCCTGAGATCATCTCAAATACTCTCAAAATAAATTGTGGAAATGTCAAGTCTTCCCTTGTGGCTTTGCAAAAGAAAAGTATATCATCAACATACTGTAAAGTAGAAATATTGAGATGCTGATGTCTGGCCATCCAATCGGCGAACCAACCCTCATCCACTTCCTTGTTGCACATCTGAGAAAGTAAATTGATTCCCAAATTGAAAAACAGTGGAGAAAGAGGGTCTCCTTGCCTCACTCTCCTCCCAAGATGTAAGGAATTTCCAGCTTACTATTCAACAATATGGCACCCTTGGCTGAATGTAAGATGTTAGACAACAATACTTTAACTAAACAGCCGGGAAACTATCAACCTTTAAAGCTTCTAGCAGATGCTGTCAATAGCTTTACAGAAGTCCACTTTAAGCAACAAACTCTGCTTCTTGTTCCTGGCAATTCACCCATAAGTTCTTAAGTTGCAACAAAACGATATGCTGGTGATATTTCCTTCACAAAAACTGTCTGGCAAGGATGAAGAATGTTATCCATGACTTTCAAGTGGTGATTGATGGGAACTTCAGTTACAATTTTTTTTTGGGGTGTTGAGCAACTGATTGGGTGGAAATCACCAATATCCTTGGTCCCTGGCTTTTTGGGGATCATGAGGAGAAAAAATTTGTTGATCACCTCATAACTCTTGTTTTTTACTCAGAAGCCCTTGAGCAGCTCTAATGGGTCCTGTTCAATGAAATCACAGAAAACATGAAAGAAAGATCATGGAAAACCATCTAGTCCCGATGATTTGTCCTTTGCCATCTGAAAAGTCACCCTTCTGACCTCCTAACTCCCACTGACAGGTCTTGTCTGTCCTCCGAGAGCTGAGGGAAGCATAGTAACCTGCCTGTGTAGTTTTCAGCTCTCCTGCTTTTTGAAGAGCTTCCTATAAAATGAGATAACACCTGTCACAGTCTCCTTCTCCTCCAAAATAGTCATTCATCTTGACGCTAGAAATCCTGTTCAACCACTGTCTTGCACTAGCACATTTCTGAAAAGACTAGTATTGTTGTCACCTTGTTTGAGCCACACCTCCCTTAACTTTTGCCTCCAATGTGCCACCTCTTACTCAAGCAAGAACTTAACTCCTTTGCAGCTCACCTTTCTTCCTTATTGGCTTCAGTTACTCCACTGGTCTCCCCTGCATTGTCAATGAGCTGGATGGCAGCAAATGCCTCTTCCCTACACTTCTTTGATGTGAGGTCTCTTTTTCTTCTCCAGGATAGTGCCTTAAATATGACTCTCTTCCAATTGTAGGACAACCAAGATGTTGGAGTTTCGACCATCAAACTGTGCTGCCGAGAAACAGAAACCCAGTCCCTGAATTCTGGGATCAAAACCCTACTTGCCTTCATTCTGAAAGGGCCTCTGCTAACTGAAGCCTTTCCTGTATCCATCAAAAGCAGAGTATGATCAGACCTTTACCTTGTGTATCCTGTGATTATGGCCCTTGGATGCAGCATCTCCCAGTTCCTGCCAACAAATACTCTATCGAGCCTGAATAAAATAGAAGGGACCTGCAGATTGGACCAAGTGAATGTGTGCCCCTCAATCTGTAGGTCCTGAAGAGCATGTTCACCAATCCAGTCTGAAAATAACTGCATACCTGCAGTAAAGGGACCTCCTGGAAAACGCTCCTTTGGGTGTCAAGTCCAACGAAAATCGCATAGCACCACCCAATGGTAGCTCCACTGTGTCCTAATAGAAGTGAACTTCACAAACAGTTCACTCTTGTCCCTGTAAGAGTGAGGTCCGTACGCTGAAGTAACCAACATTATCTCGTTACTGCTTGCATCACAAGGTGCAGGTTTTACCAACTAGGTGGCCTGGCACACAAGGCACCCCATGGAACTGCCATGGTGCCATGGCACCATGATAAGTATGACTACACCCTTTATCTACATCTGAGAAGGTATTTGTAAATACAACATTTTCAAATATATCGTAGGTTTCAACTATAGATGTTGAAATAAGTATATTTCATATTTCTAATACAGGTTCAACTAATGGTTCCAAAGTTTGTTCGAATTTAAAATAAATTGGAAGTCCTGGATTTCTTCAAAAGCAATGGAGGAAGCTAGTTCCAAAGAAAATTGAAAAATTGTTAGTTAAAAAAGAAAAATTTTCTAAAAGTTTAAAACCTTTATGGAATTTTCTGTGCACTGCCTAGTAGTGAATGATTTCTCCTGAATCTATCTTACCATTTCATATTTAACTCTTACCCTTCATATTCATGTTTTATTATGAGAAAAACTAAAGTGTGTTTATCACATCCCAGATATTGAAGAAATCTGTTAAATTGCATGTGCTAGCTTGCCGTTTGGTTATGAGCTCTGGTCTTCTTTCTTGGTTATACCATTTGATATTATATTATGGTGAGAGGCTATGCGGAGATCAAAAGGATTTTTCCATGAGACAGTTGGAGATAATTTTAGAGGTAAAATACAGCTTCTTGGCTTAGTTTATGTTTACTTTTTAAGCTACTCAAGTGCATTTTTCACTTATACAATTTTTTTTTTTGATGAATCATAGACATGATTTAATAGGATTAAGGAATGGATCTTTATTGCTTGCAATCATATTCATGTTTGGGTTCTCCCGTTCTTCTCTTTCAGTAATTCTGCATCATATTTTTGATTGGTCATAAGGAGTTGGTTCTATATTCAGTCAAGTGTGACACCTTGTTGTTGGTGTGCTGATCAGTGCAAAGAATTGATAGACTTGTTTGGTGACTGAAGTTGGTTTTTTTGGAGTGAAAATGGATAACTCATTTATATTAAAATTTTTGAAACATTATTTTAGGACTTTGTTGATCCCAGAAGAAATCATGTCACAGGAAAGCAATCTGATCATACCAAGAGACAATGTGCACTTGATGTTGGCCTAATAACAGAATAGTAGAATAACGTATGATGGTTGGGTCTTGTGATTGGACTAATGGCACTTGGCTTTGATGCATGCAAAATACAATTTGAACTATAATCTCACTAGGTGAGGTTAGTCACATGAATCTTTTTTTCATGTATTTCTATCTATGATCAAATCTTTAGTTAAATCACATAAATTTTAATTTTTTCTCACAATTGTTAATCAAGTAGTTTTAGGTCTTCCTCTACTTATTTTAATTGTTTTGCACTAATTAATTCTTTTCTCCTAACTGAAATATCCTTTGACTTCCTATGGATATGATCAAATTACTTTAAGTTCAATTTTCTCCTATCTTCAGTTGAAGGATATGCACTAATTATATCAACCATCTCATTTCCTATCACAATTTTAATTATTATAATTGTATCTTCTATTCTTATTACCTCAACAACTTCATATTTTAAACTTTTATCAGTCATTAATTCAACTTTATTCCTGTGTTTATCTTTTCCTGTATACCACAATTTAAAACCACTAACCTCAATTAACTAATGTGATTATTTTGCGATGAAGATAAGAATCTCAATCATCTATTCTTTGTTTGCAGTGCTGTTGGCTATGTATGTAAGCATTTCAAAGGGTTGGTGGTTTAAGTTAGTTTGTGTGTGTTGCCTTGATTAGTTTTTGTTAGTTTTCTCTCAGTTGTTCGGGGGAAAGCTCACGTTGGTCAACCATTTGCTCCTGATGGTCCAATGTTGTGTCTCTTGGTGCATATGGTTGCACAAATGCTGTCATTTTTTCCAGAGAGGTTCCTAACATGTGTGAGATGGTTGAATGGGGAAGATTCCGGTTCAATATGTAGGACAGGGTCCTCTTATCTAATCTGTATTTTTGTTGTTTTTTCTATTTTTCATTTTCTTTATTTTCTTTTTTTCTTGGTTTGATTCTCTTGATTGATCCTTGTTTAATGTGCTGGATGGTGCTTATGTTTAATGGGAATCACTCTACTTGGAAAAATGTTAGCTTTGTTTCTTATTTTGAAATTTCTATATTTGCAGACTATGTGATATTGCCTTGGTTGGCATTTATTACATGTTTGATATGCCTAATTTGTTTGAAATGTTTTTTGCACATGAAAATGTTGTATGTGTAACTACATTGGTTGTTTCCTGTTGGTAAGGTTTTTGTAACATTACAGATTGTACATGTATTTGGTTGCTTGCACATCTATTTTGACTTGTTGTGGAAGTTTCTCTTTACATTTTCTTTACTTCTTATTTTTGTCTCTATCTAAATAGGTGCTGACTCTATTTTTTTCTTTTGGAATCTTTAAATTTTGATTAGGTAATCATTGATGTGGTTTCAATTAGAATCATTTCTAAATATTTGAAAAATGAAGCCCTTGAACAGCTATCCAAAATTTCTTCTCATCTTCATAGTCTTGCTCTTGATTCCCTTGCTCTGTTGAAGGAAAGTACATCACTTGTGAACTCCATTTTTTGTGTTATTGCTACAACTTTGAAGATTTCTCAAAAGAGAAAGGTGTACCAACCTCATTTCTCCTTTTCTCTGGAAGGAATATTAAAGTTTTCACAAGTGATCAGTAGGGAGTTAAATCATACAAGCTTCGGTCATACAGCTGAATTGGGACTGACAACCTTGTTGATGTGCACACCCCCTGCTGTTATCTTTCGGATGGTATGCCTCTCACAGAATATATTCACAATGTCCTTTTTGGTAGATTTTATTTTCATCAGTATGATTACTGGAACCAATAGAATCTGTTCTTTTTGTTCCAATTATGCTATTATTTTTTGATATTGTTTGCTTGAATAATTGTATGAGAAACTAGAACTAATTACATAACTAGACTAGTTAACAACTAACATGAATTAAAGTGCGACTGTGAGGAAAATTAATAGTGGAGCAGCAGCACCGACTGTGCCTTAAAGTGCATGCTGATGTATGGAATATCTTGAGATTCAGAAACAGATCTGTTTTTGCAATGTGGAAGCCTTCAGTGAATGATGTTTTGCACTATCCACTACATTATTGAGTCCCAGGGGCATTGTTTCTTTCCTGTTTAGTGTTTTTTATGCCATGTTTTCTTTTGTTGCATTCTTTTTTGTATTTATTATCCTTTGGTGATGCTTATTAAGTTATAACGAGAATCTTCCCATTTTTTTCTAAAAAAAATGAATTAAATGTGAAAGCTACGAAAAAAATTCCTATTCCTATAGAGCTTGTCTATCAGGATTTTTCTTGATGGAAATGATAAGAGGAAGCACATAGGAGCTCATCAGGAAGAGGATGGAGGGTGGCTGTTTGTAGCACACAGGTGGTAGTTGTGTCAGCAGTGCTTCTTGAATTAGTGAAGCAGTGGTGGAAGGAGTGGCAACAATGGGAAGAGGGGGAGTGGTGGGTTTGGTGGTTGAGGGATTGATGGAGGTTTGGTAGAAGGAAGTGGCTTCTGTGTAGTCTTTTTTTGACAAATCTCAAGCATCGAGGTTGTCAAACATGTTTAACATCAACCATTGATGGAGAGGCACCAAGAAAGTTCCCCAATGCCACAACTTATTTCTTCCTTGTATAACTATGCTCTCGGGATCTAAACTAAATTTTGCTAATTAAACCTATAGGTGCATCTCTAAGAGTGATGAGGTGAAACTAAAAGGAGTGGAAATAACGCAAAAATTATTTATTTAGAAATAATAAAAAGATTTAAAATTATTTAATCTAACAATGAATACCATGGTAAGTAAAAATAAATGTGTATCATTAACTTCACATATTGTCATTAAAGCATTGATTACGTTTATTTGTGTCTTGGAAACATGGATGGCAAAAGCTATAATGTGTTTTAGCTTTTATTCTGCTTGATTAAGCAAATAAATAAATAAAATATGATCATGCTTACAGGAGTATATCGATTATATATCATCATATATGATTCAAGAACATATATTTATAACCAGAAAGATTAGTAGAAACGTAGAACATCAAATTGAGGTTTAAAACATCAAGATAATTCCTTAAAAGGGAGACCCTTCCTTGATTGTCATTTGCTTGATTATCATATTCTTCATGACCGTTACTAGGCTCTTTTCACTGTTAAAATATATTGTCAAATAACAATAGGTGGTTTAAAAAACCGACACCTTGACAAACACACTCATTTAAGCTGTCTTTAATCTTCAGTAAGAATGGGTGTACCTTCTGGTCTCAAGCCATCACTTATTCCTTGAAACCAATCTTATTCAACTACTGCCATTAATGAGAGGGTGCAAAATTATTCCATAGAATGATTGGATTTGATGTTCATGTAGTGATTAGATTTTACAGTTTTTGTCAGTTTGCTTAATTTGCGTTTCATGTATCCCATTAGCATTTAGTTTGGATCTGTGAACCGTCTATTTTACACAAATTGATTTTGGTAGATATCTTAGTCTTGTTTATAGAAATGGATGTGAAGAACTTCTTAAGGAAGGCAGATACCACTTGCAGCAACTCTTGATACTCCAGGAAGTAATCTTTAATTTATTTTGTAAGAGTTAGATATAATTTTGTTAATCTTCTCATGTTTTGAACAGTTTTTATAGAATATGATTGCTTTATTAATTCTTTCATATCAAATGTGTGATGACCTGACTTGAAAAGATACGGTTGTCAATTGCATAACAGCATTCTTGGGCATTGTTTTATTGCTGAAAATATTGATGTTTATCAATCAACTCTAACTGGACTTTTCTGATGTTTATTAACTTGATGTTAAGATTCTCAAAGCGCATGACACTGGTCATGATGTTGCTAATACACAATTTTGTTGCCCTTGGTATGCATGCCCGTATTTATGGAACTTACCGATATCATATTGTCTCTGTTTGTTTCTTCACATCAGATTTTTATGGTGACGCAGGATAAAGCAAAATTAGCAGATGTAGTGTTCCAGGCGATTCCTTTTGCTTTACCCTCTTCTTGCAGGAAAGCACATGTGCCAAAAGAGCCAGATGTTTATATGTTAAGCCAAAAATCATTTGGAGATCAGGCCAATGATGAATCTCTTCTTGAGAAGCTTTTGCGTTGGACTAGTGCTTCAGTCATTTTGGGTTTCATTTCCACTAGGTGTTCAGATGTAAATGCATCTTTCCAAATATCACAAGTGGAAAACCTTCAATTATTACTTGAAAGTACAAGAGGAAGACATAAGGAAGATGGTGGAGGCATAGAAGAAGATTGCAGCAGCAATACTGCATTGGCTGCGATTATTTTGCACCTTCAACTGCTAACAGGAAGAAACGTGATTCTTCCTTCTGTCATATTAGCTCTTTGCTTGTTATTGTTCCACAATGAGGTCCACAACAACTCAGGTAGGCATCTTATACCACTAATTCTTTTACTTTTTTCACAGTTTCTCTTTAGCCTTGCATGATATCACATACACCAACAAAAATTGTGGGAAATCTTAAACGTCAATAACTTAACCTATAAAACAAGTAAAAGAGAAATGTAATGACGAAGCTAGGCAAAGGCTTTGGCTTAGCTTGGGTGCTTTTAGCTGTACGGTAATGTCTAATATTTGTCTTTTGGAGAAATAAATATTCGAGTTGTTGAGTTGGCTTAATGTACAGGTAATTCTGGGAATATATAATGAACTAATGCTTTGGGAAAATATGAGGTATCCATGTTCTTGTTTCACAAAAGAAACTAATAGTTAGTAAATTACAAGTGTATTGCTCTAGTTTACATCTTATATCAAAAAATCTTCCATGCCTGTATGGGAAACGTAGATTATCAAAAGTTTAGTTTTATGTTGATTGAGAATTCAGTGGTCTTTTTTAGATGATTGTGTTAACATGGATGCCAAGGAGGGTTATGGCAATGGACCATTGTGTCATACTGGTGATTCTGTGCTCTCTGGTGTACCTTCCATTTTACATTGGTGGATGTGGCACTAGATCCATTCAGTGTCTAGGCAGCCTCTGGGACCAATACTATTCCTTTCACTAATAGGAAATCAGTGATAATGAGTCTATAATCCGTTGTCAGATGTTTGAAATGCATTGGCACTGGACCTTGGCAAGTGGGAATATAGAGATGTTTGGCTTTTCATGCATTGTTGAAATCCCAGTCAGAAAGCAGCTTGGTGTCCTGTGCAAAGATGTTCATTTGATACATGTTGATGTGTCCAATGGAGAGATTGAGGGTTGTTCACTTAAGGAGGTGCTCATGGGGAATGGTGGAAAATTATGATTTGATATATGATTTGTCCTTTTTCCCATGACTTTTTAGTTTGAAACTTTGAAGAATTGCCTTCACTTCCTAGTAGATTAGTATGAAAATGTTGATGGGATTCGTTTTTGTCATAAAAGACAAGTCGGGCAGTCATTATCCTCTGGTTTATTTATATTAAAAGATCTTGTTTCTTCATATAAAAAATCCGAAGATACGTGTTTTCATGGAAGTTGATTTTGTGGGGATGGTTTAGAATTCATTACTCTGATTGGCATTTACTCCTACGAGGTTGGCTCCAAAATGGTGTGGCATTATATGGTCTTCCACTACACACGTTTGAAGCATGCTGCAAAATCTGTAGGCTGGACGGATAGGATGTAAACAAAGCTTAAATGATTTTGTGATGGTGGAGGCGGATGCAATTCCCAATTGCTTGATTTGTACCTATTGGTGATATTCTATGTGCTGTTTTGATTGTTTTGTCAAAGTGGTTGGAGGTTGGTCTGTTCTAAATGAAAAAGATCATTGGTAGGCATGATGGTTGGAGATTGAGTGGTAGTTCATATGGTTATGCTTCGCAAATAGTGGTGCAAAACTTCAAGGAGTGGTGCCAACAATGGAGCGAAATTAATCATTCGTTTTATTTTGAAAGTAGGAGACCTAACATTTTTTTCATCTGCCTTCTCTGCAAGACTGTTTGGGATTCCCACACCCTGATTGTCATCACTGGTAGGCTGATTTCAGTTGCACTGAAATGTTTCAAAGGGGACTCGTCAATGCAATTAAAGGGAAAATGACCATGGCAAGTATAGAGTTTTATTCTAGGATTATTTAAGACTTGTTTCAAACTTTCAGTTTTTATTAGTTTTCTCTTCTTTTCCAGCTTCCCTCTCAACAAGCTGTGTATTTTCGTGGACAATCACCCTTATTTCTTCTAGAAAAAGAAACACAAACTTTGATGAAGTGCAAAATGCGGTTTACTGACAAATTTATTTTGCACGATTGTCCTTAACAAAGTAAAACTATTTGTTCTCTGGGATATAATGTGGAAAACACTGGTGAGAGATGGCATCTGTTTCATATGGGCTTACTATAAAATATTTATGCGTCAGTTAGCAAAGGTTGTCCATCCTCGTATGATTGTTAACCCATTAATTTATACAGAAATGCTTCATGGTATCTGAAAGATCAGTACCAGGTGTTTTGTTTTGTCGTCAAAACTATATACTATAAAAAGATTGTTTCCAATTTCAATTGGAATTTAATCTTTATATTCTTAGCTGTCTTTTGGATCCGTCAATGTCCCAGTCGGTTGCTTCATTTCATTTCTTTTTCATTACTCACTGCCCAATCTATTTTGATCAATCACACTGATAAATGCTGTCTTTTATCATTCTCTATGCTTCTACCACGTTGTTGCAATTGCACAAAAGACTTTGCGTGTATTACATGATTTAATAATACGGAATCTGGTCTTTTGTGGTTTGTATATGTTGGAAGCAGTGCAAGGCTTCTTGGTTGACAATCCGAAGAGTTATATACCATCACTCTGCTCAAAGATACACTGTCCCGCAGAAGTTAATCCAGCTTGGAGATGGTAAGTATGCTGCAGTAGTTTTGTGTCGTATGATTATGTAAAGTAATGTAGTGGTTTTCTTATGTTATTTTTTCTCCATTCTCTTATGATGGTTTTCTATGCTCCATATGTGATGCACATATATTTCTAGTACATTTTCAATATCCTTTTCGATTTTAGTGGTTTTTCTTCACTATTATTATTTTACATGTTCTGTTGTAGTCATTTGCGAAAAATTATGTTTTCAGCAAACATTATTTATATTATAAAGTTGTAGTGCAATCCGTTTGTTTAAAAAAATACTAGCTCAAGTTTTTTTTTTCATTTTTCAGGTCGTTCCATGAGCCTTGGAGAGACAGGTCAAACAATCTAAGCAACACACAAACTGCCGAAGAGAGAAATGCATGTCAGGTGCTTCTTCTTGCGTTTTCGTGTTCCCTCGCAGGTGATTCATCTGCGTCGGCAATCCTATCGCAAGAAGATTTAGAGAGGTTGTTTTTGTGGGAAAGGAAAACAATTCTTGATGGTGATTGATTTCAGTTAAATGGGAGGTTCATTTGGACATGAACATGGAGAGAGAACAATTCTTGATGGTGGTTGATTTCAGTTAAAATGGGAGGTTCGTTTGAATCAATTGGTTCATTTGGACATGAACATGGAGAGAGAACAATTCTTGATGGTGGTTGATTTCAGTTAAAATGGGAGGTTCGTTTGAATCAATTGGTTCATTTGGACATGAACATGGAGAAACCATCGAATCTGTGATTCATGGATGATGACTAGATTACATTTGGACATGAACATGGAGAAACCATTGAATCTGTGATTCATGGACGATGACTAGATTGCATTTGGACATGGAGAAGTCATTGAATGTGCAGATGACCACCAGATTCCAATTGTATACTTTTTACCTGTATTCAGACAAAGTCAAGGTTTCCTTGAAGGGTATTATTTATTAATAAGGTTGAGGAAAGATTGATCACGTTGTCCGTTACCGGTACTTAAATTAGAGTAGAGTTTTTTTGGTTGTGTAATTTACTCATGTACAGAACCGACCCATATGAACAGTACAAACGTTGAGAACTTTTTTGGGGGATTGTGTAGTTATAAAAATATTGCAAAATTTTTATTTAAATTAAACAAGTGTTAGCCTTTGAGTTAAAATATTAAAATTGATCAGTTCTTGTTAAATTCAAAAATCTTATTGAATTAAGCTCCATTTTTAATGCCCGGTACCGGTAGATCATACTGTGCATAAGCTGTTCGTGTAATTATTTTTTATATTATAATATCGACTACGGTAGTTTGATTAATCAGAAATAATTTTATTTACAATTTTTTGAAAAACACAAAAATATTATCATTATAATAATAAAGGTTTTCTCGAATATGACTAATTTTTTGCATTCTTTTTTATATTCGGAATGACGATTATTTTTTATGATAA
The DNA here is from genome assembly GCA_036874045.1 of Cymodocea nodosa. Classification (NCBI taxonomy): domain Eukaryota; kingdom Viridiplantae; phylum Streptophyta; class Magnoliopsida; order Alismatales; family Cymodoceaceae; genus Cymodocea; species Cymodocea nodosa. The sequence continues at coordinate 1,136,986 of JAZBRI010000008.1, forward strand.
TAATATTTTTACCTAATTCAAATACTGTGTTATGCGTCAAGATGACCAATATCGTTGCAGTTGATCGACTGAAATGAAGATAACAAATTAAACTACTACTCTCAGGATCGTCGATATCGGCGACGACCATAACCCACCACCAGGGACCGCCGTCGTCGGCGTCCTCCTACTCCTCCTCCTCCTCCTCCTCCTCCTCCTCGTGTTGGTCGCTGAATCGCAGGGCATCCGCTGGGGCCCGGGTATGAGTGATCTGGACCGGGCAGTTGAGGGAGAGAGCCCGTCGAAGCTGTTAACCGCCAAGGCAGACACCTTAAATTCTCGATGTGACGACTCCAGACAAAACCGGAGCCGGTTGCATGGGCCCAAACATCGTCGACGCTGGAACTGCCCTTCCCCTGACCAACCGCATGTCCCCGATGCACACCACGCCATCAGTCGTCTCTCATTCTTGGTGTTGTGGATTCACTCTCGCCACCGGAGTTAATTTGGGAAAGGGGGGGGAAGAAGCAAGATGTTGCGGCGGCGCTGATGAAGTTGTTCGGATGATCTTCTCTTCTCCCGTTGTCACGCTTGCCGCCTTCATTCATATGTTTGAGATAAAGCAAGCCCGACTCCGTTAAAGGTAGAAACATCATCGGTTCATGCTAAAACTGTAAAAATAATCGATTTCAAAATCAATCAGCTCAGATCCTACTTCAACATCATCAGTTCATGCTAATACCGTAAAGCAAATCCGTCTCAAGATTTATCATATATTAGTTCTTACATTTTTTAATGTAAACTTCTCACACTTTCATTTGTGACTTATACAGGTGTCTTACGAATGGATCTACACGAAATTACTTTCATATCAAGTGAAATAATTTATTTCAAAGTTAATTAGTAATGAGTAGAGGAATTCACTTAGCCTAGGTCTTCTTCTTATATTTTCAAATGTAGAAAATTTTACAGATACACTACTATTATATTGAGAAGATCTTTTACTCTTGGTACTGCTGTTCTTCATTGGACCCAACTCTTGCTTGGCAGAGTAGAGATGGATAATATCTCTTGAGAGATGCTTGATTTAAGAGTACTTCTGATTGGAAGATATGCAATTTATGAATCTTTATTTTCTCCATTGTTTCTCATTTGTCAATGGGATCCTAGTATCTCACATAGAAACCAAAAGCAGATAGATGACTTTCAACTTTGAAATCGCAGGTATACCCTGGGAAAGATCGAGCTTCTGAACGCGGTTTGATCTGCAGCACATAACATTTTATCTTTGGCTAGATACCTGCCTGTTGAGTAATGGGGAACGTTGTTGGTTCATTCTTCACTGGCTTTGGCAAGGCTGTTGGGAACATATTTGGAGCTCCACTAGACTTTCTTGCTGGCAAAAATTGCAGGTGTTTTTTTCCCTTCATATTTTTTATTAGATTCAAATCTAAAGTTTCTTCTTAATCAGAAGAGTGAAAGCCAATTATGTTAGGCCTTAGGGTATATTTGGTTGTCTGTAGTATGCATATAGTGCAATGTAATCAAAGAAGTTTTATGATCATAAGCTTTGAAATCTGATTACAAGAAATTAAAATCATTATAAAACGTCCCTTTACATACTAACAAAACATAGACTTAAATAGAAAAAATGATTCTTCATATAATCTTGTATATAGTTTATATCTGATTATGTAATCTGATTGCACAATGTACTTTAATTAACTACATTACCTCAAGGAATAAGATGTTAAAAATTGCATGTTTTTTATCATTCTGTCTTTGCACCCGCAATTTTTTGCATGCTTGGATCCTGTGAATCCTTGCTTGAACAATCCAAGGGTTAAAAAAAAAAGACAACTAGTACTTCAAATTTGTTTTTCTGGGATTCCAATGGTGTTCAGCTCGATCTGCTCATCAACATGGGACCTCATCTGCTACATAGAGAACTTCTGCATCGCCAACCTCCTCAAGCTGCTCGTTGTGTTGGTTCTCCTTTACATTGGTGAGTTCCCATGGCTTCCATCCCACATGGTTGCCAACAACAACACATCCATATTCTGCTAATTCTCCTTCTTCTTCTTTTTTCTAATCCCTGGCGTCATCTCCGCCGCCGGCCTCCAACCCACGCACATAGTTCTTCTGTTCGTCTACCTCCTGTTCAAAATCGGAATCTGCGGTTGTGTGGGCAGAGGCATGTGCAAGATGACATGGGGATGCCTGTCTTCCTGCTTCCGTGCGACGGAGTACGTGTGCGCCACCATGTGGTACGGTCTGAAGCGCCGGAGAAGGACGAGAAGAAGAGCAGAAGAAGAAGAAGCACCGATAGACTTGGAAGACTACGGCCCCAGCTCTAGCGACGACGACGACATCATCCACGCGAGGTCGTCGTACGCGTACGTACCGAGAAGGGTAGAGTCCAGGAGACGGCTGTCTGTGAGGTCGAGGAACCACAGGAGGAACCTTCACATCCAGAGGTCCCTGAGGCCGAGGAGCCACCGGTTGAGGGTCGGGGTCGGCGGAGGGTCGGTTTACGTGAGCCACCGGCGACCAAGAAGACATGTGAAGACGATTCACGACATCAGGGTGACCAAGACCTCCAGGTTTGTGCACAAGGGCCATCCTTCCGCCAGGTTCCGCCGCAGGAGGAGGTGGTGAGCCGCCGTGAGAAATCCAGAGGCCGCCGCCTTCGTTCTCGTGAATCTGTGGTGGCGTAGAATAAAATGGTTTCTCCCCTGACGTTGACTTCCTCTTCTTTCTCATGATTTGATCATTTGTTTGTTTTTAAACCCAAAAATCTGAAAAAATATAAATGGCATTGGAATAATTTTATATGTCGTTTTATTTTAAATCAAAATTTTACATAATATTAGAATAATTTTATGAACATTTATTTGATCCGAAAAATACATTTATAGACGTAAAATAAAATTTTGAATTTCACAGCGTATTTGAATATTTTACCTTTGAGAAAAAAAAAGAGGAGTTTGACCATGTAATAATAGAAGTGTAGGCCACAGCATTGAAGGAACGTTGTGAAAGCATGATAATACTTGTAATGTAAACATAAATACTACCAATATATTAAAAAAAGAGAGGGAGATGGTAAAAACCATCAAATCTTGGAATTTACACCCTTAGGTTGAGCGTCCATGTTAGTAGAAGAAATAGATGAAATAAAAGAAAAATTAAGGAAATTTTGTAAGGGATTAATATACCCATGATCTAAACATAAACTTACACTAAACATTCTCTTTAAGTTTATATGTATTTGTCTCAGTTGTAAATGAAATAATTAAGAAAATTCAATAAAAAATACACTAGTACATGTTATTTGTTGATAACATAATTTTATAAGTCAAGAATTAGTTACTCTTAAATCAAAATTATAATGAGATACTTTAGTCTGAAAGATTTTGATTGAATAGGTCAAAAATTGAATACTATAGAATGTAAGTTCAATGAAAATAGAAATAATGATAAATGTATACACTTATATGTCCATGAGATTATTAAAAATAAGACTTTTAAATACCTAAGATGTATTATAAGTGGCAATAATAAAATTACGGAGAATGTTATTTACAGGATCGAAGAAGGATAAAATGAAGTAGGGAAACATTTCTAAAGTGTTAGGTAATAGAATACCCTTAAAATTAAAAGGGAAATTTTATAAAATTATTATTCTACTAACTATAAAATATATTCATATGTAAAATGTTAGTATTGTTAAAATATGTTTGGTTTGATAAATGAGTAGTAATTCTATATGAAATAAGCTAACCAACAATTTTATTAAGAATAGAAAAGTTGCACCAATTGAAAATAATAAAAAATTTGCTAAAGCGATTTAATCATATCTTTAAAAGATTAAAGAATGTACCATTTAGAAGAAGAAGAAAAAATCAATTCGTGCATAAGAAACAAAAAGGAGGAAGACTTAAAATTACTTAGTTAGGGACTATGAAAAAAATTTTAATTTATATAAGTTAAACAAAGATTTTGACAACAGATAAAAATGCATTAAAAGAAGAAATTTATGTGGCTAATCCCATGTAATGCTATCATAGCTTGGATTATTATTGTTATTGTGGATATCTATACTTTTGTTCTTTTTAGATTTACTCTAAATGATAAAAAGCTTGCTTTATATCATATGTTGCAAACATTAATAATATGATTTATATTCAAGTATTGTAGCATCTGTTACACGTACGATATTTAGTTTATAACTTTCGCTTGCGTCATTTTTTATTCATGATACGTATATATTATCCCCCAGACCAACAACCATAGGTCTTACTTGCTTTTAAATTGATAAATATGCAATGTTTGAAAAATTTTGGTACCCATGAAAATATACCACAAGCACAACCCCCTCTTCTCATTTCTTTTACTTGTTCATCGAGTCTCCTGAAAAGAAAAGAGAGAAGTCCCACTTTCCAAGTCAACATCAGATCCAAATCTTCGTGCTTCCATGAAGGAGAAGGGGGGAGAAGCAAGATTTGAGATGAAACATATGATGTATAATAATATATGGCAAGGGGTTTTCTTTGCGCACAATTAATTAATCTAGTCCTTGGCCTTAGTCTGAAGGGAAAGGAAAGGAATGCATGAGGGACGTCACCCACCCAATGTGCTTTCCCAGGAGAAACAACACACAACACAAATGGAAGAGAAATAATATATTCCTTCTTTCTCCTTTCCTCTTACCCCCAACTGAATAGATGTGGAACCAACAAACTTAAGATTCCATTTTTCTAAGGGTGAGGACGCGTCCTACCATTCTAGCCAAAGCCCATGCATGTACTTAACGTGTGGGGTCAATACCTGGCAATTTAATTTCCCTTTGGTAATAAAGTACTTGACGTGTGGGGTCGATACATGGCAGTTTAATTTCCCTTTGGTAATAAAGTGGAAAGCACATATAACTTGAAAGCCATGAAATTTCTCTCAAGATGAAGTGCTACAGTTTTCTGTTCGGATGATATAAAGTAAAGTTCCATTCTCCCAAGATTGTTTGCCATATTTAACAAGTATGTAATCTTGTAGATTTGATCCAGTCCATCACATACAAGCTAGTTAATTACAGAAGAGGAGTTCAAATCAATGTCGATGGGGTCTTATTAATTGTGAGCAAGAATGGTGTGAATAGATTTTTCATATTTGTGCGTCACATGTGATTGTCATTCTTGTGAAAATGTTTGGCCTAATCTTACCAATTTAAGCTATCTATGAATTGAATATCATGGTAAATTACGCCAAAAAATTAATGAATTGAGATCTGTTTGTTTGTTTTTTTTAGATCATTTCATCCATTGTCTGAAACTGAGGTCACACTATACTTTTTCAAAAAAATCTATATGCCATTTGGTCAAAAAATTGTATATAAATTTAATAGCATAAATCTGGGGAGAGAGAGAAAATTTTGATGACAAAAATTGCAGAAGACCAGAGATTTAATAGCAGTAATTAAGATAAATTCTTTTTTGCACTAAGATAAAAAAAAAAATTAAGCTGCAGGTGTGAACCTGAAGATTTAAATCTACGTTAATAATAACATGGTTGAAGTTATTTTGTGTTAATTCAGCTAAACATTACTTTGCAAGATGCTTCTTACTTTGCAGAGGGAGACCTTCCTCTATATATATAAATCAGCTGAAAGGTTGAACCTCAAAAGCTCCTCTCGTATTCTCCCCTGCTCTTCCTCGGCACAAATCCAAGGCTGAGCCGCTACCATTCCGATCGCCTCCTTCGACGGGGGAGAGATCAGACCATGGCGAATTTGGTGTCGATAACTTCGTTGCTTCTGCTCTTCGTCCTGTCGCGTTCCCTCCCGTGCTGTTCCGCCGCTTTCAATCGGGGTCATTCAACGCAACCCGGGAGGAAAGGCGTTGACCTTGGCCGGGCCTCATCGGCCGTCTTTCCCTTGGTCGGAAACGTCTACCCTGACGGGTAACTCCTCCTCCAAAAGCGCGACTTTGAAAGAGAACATCCTTTCATTTCGAGATCTTATTGGATGCATAGTTCCGCACCTGAATTTCGTGGATCGTCTCCTAATCTGCGGATTCTTGTGCAGAGTCTACTACACGGCGCTGAGGATCGGGAACCCACCGAGGCCCTACTTCCTCGATATCGACACCGGCAGCGAGCTCACCTGGCTCCAGTGTGACGCCCCCTGCGTCCAGTGCTCCAAGGTCATACAATTAAATAATCACCTGTCGCCTTCTTCGTTTGTTTTGTCACCGACATTTCAACAACAGTTGCAAGCCCTTTTCTTTGTTTGTGGAATGCCTTTTGCTTCTTCTTCTTCTTCTTCTTCTTCTACTGTTACCACCACTGGTACTTGCGGTTTAGGGCCCCCATCCACTGTACAAGCCCAGCAAGAACCAGCTTGTGCCTTGCAAGGACCCCATCTGCACATACCTTCAGATAACTGGAGCCGTCGACGAGGACAGTTGTATTGCACCTTCGGACCAGTGCGACTACGAGATCGAGTACGCGGATAGTGAATCATCCCTTGGCGTGCTCATCTCCGATTACTTCTCCATCCACTTCACCAATGCCTCCCTCCTCCGCCCAAACCTCGCCTTTGGGTAAACCAACGGCACTACCATGCGATTTTTAGATGTTTTGAATTCGGATTGGGGTTGATGTTGGTGCGTGGCACAGATGTGGGTATGACCAACAGGGAGCGAGCAAGACGCCGGTATCCGCCACCGATGGAGTGCTGGGGCTTGGACTCGGCCAGTCCAGCATTTTGTCTCAGTTGCGTGATCAAGGATTGGTCAAGAGTGTGATCGGACATTGCTTGAGCAGGACAAAGGGAGGGTTTCTCTTCATGGGGGATGCTCTCATTCCACGCTCTGGAATGACATGGACGCCCTTGTCCAGCACTGGGGTGAGGTGAGAGATATCAGCCAACCAAGTCGATTTTTCTTTTCTTTTGACAATGATAAATTAAATTTTACGTCGAGTGAAACTCGATTTCTGGTTTTTTTTCTTTTTGGAAATTATGACCAACTCTTTTGCCAAGGATGATATTATTACAGCAAACATTATTCGCCGGGACCTGCAATTCTCTATTACGGCAAGCACAGTTTGATCCCGAGCAATTTCCAGGTGGTGTTCGACAGCGGTAGCTCCTATACCTACTTTTCCAATCAGCACTACAGAGCCTTCCTCACTGCGGTAAATGCTAAAAATAACGACGAGATTTCATCTATGACGATAGCATTCCATTTAATCACCAAAAAGTGCATGTAACATTTCAACCGCATGATTCTCACACAAAAAATATATATATGATTCTTCCAAGCGTCCACTAATGGATATACCAACCATCGATCATCTGTGCCTTTTTTGCCAGTTGGACAAGGAGTTGAAAGGCAAGCCGCTCAAAGAAGCACCTGAGGATAGGACTCTTCCTTACTGTTGGAAAGGCAACAAACCTTTCAAATCTGGAAGTGACTATAAAAGATATTTTAGCTCGCTGGTGCTTAGCTTTGGGAAGAAAACTCTATTAGAAATACCTCCAGAGAACTATCTCATTACGACGGTAAGCGTCACATTTAGCATTTGTTAATCCACAGATGGTAACATTAACAAAATTTCCAAAATTAGATGAGGAGCATGACGTAAACAACTCTAACCATATGCTGTTCTCTTCAGAAACATGGCAATGCGTGCCTAGGCATCCTCAACGGAACCCAAGCCGGCTTGATGGATTACAATGTGATTGGAGGTAATAGGGGAAACACTTTTGAGTTAAAAATAGAGTTGTAAGCTTAGTACTTGCAAATATAATCGTTTTTCTATTGACGATCTACAGATGTATCCTTGCAAGACCTCTTGTTTATATATGACAACGAGAGGGAGCGGCTAGGATGGGCTCGTGCCAAGTGTGATAGGAATCCTAAGTCGTATCCCACGTACTCTTGATGCATTCCAATTCCTTTTTACGTCAAAAACTGATGGCGAAGCTTCTCATCCCTGGGCTGTTTTCCTGTTCATTTGACAGCACATATGGTGTGGGAGCTGACGATGGTATCTGTCAACCAGGCAATAATGCTTACGTGAGCATTTTAAAAGAGGAACAGCCTTACATGTGTTCCACATCAGCATACTGAAATTGGTGATAATACTAGATACAATAAGATGATTTCAGATGTACAAAAAAGATGAAATAAAATTATAGTAATTCTTATCCAGTGTTTACAAATTATATAATATATATATTCAGACTCATTTTCTTTCTTTATACATGGTGATTATACAAATATGATACATGAAATCGAGCATCCGAACGCCCACCGCAAAATTTAATCTTTCCAAATCGGTAAGACAATACATACTTGCGCCTGCCCTCTCTCGTGTTAACTATACAATATCTGCAAAACTGCAATATCATACTGCGAGAACAGGAAAGGGATTCCACAAATAAAGATCATGTGAATAAAAGAGCCGCCCTTGTAATCGCATCTTTTAGTTGTGTTTTATATAATATTATTAGAACTAGAACGGTAATAATAATGTATACGAAAGAAGAACGAATGAATAGATCCCACGAAAACAAAAACAGCCTTCCATCTAATCATGCCCTTTGATCATGACCTATGATAAATATAAAATATTAATTGGTAAATGAACAGTGACTAACCTCAAGATGAAAAAAACAAGCGTCACCAAAAGGCAATGAACTACGGCACTTTGTCGGTCAACTGTACGAAATTCAAAAAATCAACCATTATAACAATGCAATTATCCAAAAAGAAACAATTATAACAATGCACGAATGGCAAAAAGATTTCGAATCGATGACCAAAACCCTCAAGGTACGTTGTACTTGTTATTCGAGTTATTTATACAGTTTTGATAAAAATAAAAACATAAGTGCAAAACATCCCTCAGTATGAGAAAATCATTCACAAATTTGAATATGAATTATTTTAATGTTTTAAGCATATAAGAAAAGATGAAAATGACAAATCATAAACAGAACTTAGACACGACATTTCCAACAGAACTACCCTTCAAGGATTCAAGAAAGCCTCGTTATACTTAAGTTCAACTAAATTCCAGTTTATTAATAAAGTTCAAAATGATGTAAATAAGCATGATAGTTTTTATTTTGCTGAGCACGAGCCTATGTGCCCTATGTTAACGCAGCAGCCTATGTGCCCAAGCATGATGTGGTCATTTACCTATAATATGGTGTGCCGAGATCTAGACTTACAATTTACAAAGGAAAATCAGATCAGAATAAAGATTTATGGAGAGTTTTGGGTTTAGTTCATCTTAATTCCCAAGTTCCTCATTTCTCTCATCCTTTTTTACATGTTTGTAGTTTAGATATCAAATCATCACTGTTTTTATTGTGCTTGAACTTAACTGTTCTAAATCGATATTGTTGGATATCCAAAAAATTTAAAATTTACTGAGCTTCTCTACTCACCCGCTCCCTTGAGAAGCCTTTTGAACACCACATGCCCTTCCAACAAAAACTCACTGCTTAGATCATGCTTTTCTCAAGGATCCAGAAAGTGACAGAAAACCAAAAGCCTTTTTTAATTAATAATTATCTCCACTTGTTCATTATAAACTAAGATCTGTCCAACAGATGTCCTTTGCGATTTGCAGATCACATTAAAGTGGTAAAAAGCATGAAGAGTGTAAAGCACACAATTCCAAAGGAATATAAATTGAGGCAAAATTTCTGACAGACAATGGTTAAAATTCAGATCCCCATTAGCCGCAAGGTACAAGCACTATTTCAAAGAAAACCATTTGAAATAGAAAAACCGAAATTAGTCCAAAAAGGAAATATCTAAAAATGCAAAACTAAGAAAATTAAAAACAAACAATTAAGTGATCATTATTGCCTTATTGGTATGCATTCTGTAAGTTGAATCTGGCGCCTTGTGATGCTTGTCGGAGTTACGAGTACTAATTTCATGCGGTCATGCAAATACAAATCCCTAATTATTCATTGCATTGGTACTCGACATGACTTCTCGTAGTCTTTTTCAAGATCAGAAGAAACAGTATGTTTCGCAAATGAAGAAACAGCGTTTTAAATATAGAATAGTTCAACAATCAATGAAAAAAAACAAGAACAAGAGTTCAGCATGTTTAGAAGAGTCAACGTTATAATTAGAGCAACTTTCTCGTATCACAAAAACAGAAACCTGATAAATACAGCCAATATAAGAGAGTTCAAAACAGAAGCAGTAACTAGTGTATGCAAGATACGCACAACTATTAATTGATTTCAAATACTCACCTTTTCTTGACAGATCTTCGATAGTGCATCAACATGAAAACTGTGCAGTTCATCAAGAGCAATGGCATCAAGACCACTAAGATCTTCAGTCTGAGGGAAAAAGAAATGGACAGAATTATTTAAAATGAATCTGTATTGTTCATTTAAAACTGTATCCTGAAGGCCTTAAACAACTGTCCAATATTATTATGATTTGATTTTGTGTAGATAGCACCACAACAAATAAAATAAATAAAGAGAGCTAGAAGTACAGCACATCATCATAAATACCCAACATGCCAACATTCACTTTACTAGAAACAGTTAAAATGCAAAAATGTGGGAATAATTTGTACCCCACCAGCACCTACGAAGTTCTTGATCTGTAACAGATATCAATATTTCATATAATCATTTACGAGTGTAAAGCAAAAATAGCAATTAAACGAATCCAAAATCATTTCGCTAATTAAATTTTCATGATCATGGGCTATTTTGTTAGTTTAGAAGAAAACTAAATAGATTACCTTTAAATTGGAGATTGTTTTTTCTAATTCTTTGCATCTTTGCCATTCATCTTCATGGACAGTATTTAACTCTTCTGACAAACTCATGTCATCACATCTGTCAACAGAAAATCCGCCCTTGTACCTGCCAGCAACATGACCATTACACGAGAGAGAACCATTTTGTGTACTAGAATACAGGTGACATGCATTCTCCCCATTCACGGTTTCGTCAGAAGCCTTTTCAGACTTCTTCATTTTAGCAATAATAGCCCGCATATTAGCAAGCTCATTTTCCAAATATTTTCCACGCTGTTTAGACTCATGTATTCTTTCATGTAAATCAGCCACCATTTTATTTTTTTCAATGACTTCAGCCTCCAAGGAGATCTCAAGTTGACGTTTCTCAATGAGTTCTTTCTGCAACTCATGAATTAAAGCAGCATCCTCAGAGCTTATTGAACTGACATCATGTCTCCCATTCAACTGCATGTTTTTCCTTTTAGTAGACATCAGTTCCTTGGTTGTAGCCAAGTCAGCACTCAATTTTGCATTCTGATAAGAAAGTTTTGTAACTTCTTCAGCAAGATTCTTGAGCTCAACAGCAGCAGCTGAAGCTAATTCCCTGGCATAAGAGGCTTCTTCAGACAGCTTTTGACTCTGAACCTCAAGTCCATCTTTCTCTTCAGCAAGCCTTACTTTTTCTTGTTTCAGGTTCTCAATCTCGGCAGCCTACATTTAAAGAGGCAAAAAAAAGTAATTATTTCTGGATAAGTTCGCCGTAAATTAAAAAAATCAATCAAAGAATTTCTGACAATAATCAGCAACCTGCATGAGAACTTGAGATTTAAGAGACTCCTCATTTAAGCTCTTCGGTGTAGATACACTGAAACACCTTTCACCTTCTGAATAATTCCTCTCAGTGTCTACCTCTGTGGATTGAGTTAGTTGGTTTGCACTTCTTTCCAAAAACGAATCAAGTTGCTGTCTTAGCATGACAACAGTTTCTTGAATTTCAGCATTTTCAGATGTCTGAGATGTTAAAAAGAAAAGTAGAGATCAGATTCTTCCCCACCTATAAACAATAGAGATTGATCTTTTGTTAATAATTACCTTTAGCTGTAACTGCTCTTGAAGAATCCTATTATCCGCTAACATGATCTGCAAGAAAAACAAGTCAAGCCAGAAAAGGGATGTTAAAAACTCAACGAAGTTAAAATTATTTTTCAAAAATTATCAAAGATGCAATTAATCTGTGTTAACGAATACAGAGAGTATAATGGAGACACCAACCTCAAGTTCAAAAGTCTTTTCATTCAACTGAGCAGCCAACTTTGAAAGAGCCTACGCTTGAAAGAACCACAAAATAATACACAAGAATAGAAGCGGTGTGATAAGAGAAATATGATAATTCCCCATAATCGATAAAACCCCAATAACATGTAGATACAGGTTGAATGCATAAATAAACAAATAAATCACAGTAAAAAGCATGTTTTACGTTATTGCCACGTTCAGAACAATACATTTTCCAATAAGGATTAAGGTCTCTGGAAAAAGGAACTGAAAAGCTTCTTTTTTGGGAAATTGAACTTAAAAGCTTCAGGAACAATGATAAGCAGTTACCTGAGACATTTCAAAGTTATTTGATGCATGTGGATTTGTTTCAAATGACCCAATCATCCGCTGCTCAAGGACATGCATTTGTAACTGCTTCTCGCTAATTTCATCCTTTAATCTTTGCATATGTGCCTGTAAAGATGTATGATTAATAGCATCCAAACTATTAGCAGAGATTACCTAAACCCTTTTAGCAGGAAGCATGCCTGGATCTCCAAATTTTCAGGATTTTTCTCTGCTTTCTCAGATAATCTTTTTAGAGAGCTTGTGCATAAAGCAACCTCTCCTGCTAGCATTTTCACTTGCTCCTGAAGTAAGTCCATTTGATCAGTAATAGTTGTTCCCGTCTGCAAGATAAAAAAATTGATGACTACTGCACTAAACAGAAAATGTTAAAGTGCTAAGAATGATAAATATTGATGGTAAATTAGATTACATGAAGGCAACACATCTACACGTGGTTGATTATCAGTTAACACATGATAATATGATGCAAAGGCATTAATGCATAAATACAGCTGCATATAGTTGATGATCAGTCAGCACTTATGATAGAATGATGCAAAGGCATTGAGTGATGCATAAATACATTAAAGTTTAGTTCTTGACAGATCAGTAGAATAAAACCAGGTTGGGTTTAAGTTCATTAAGTACAATACATCAAATAAATATCAATAGAAACTATGAAATTCCCATAAATTAAAAAATCATACAAAACTTCAAGAGAAGAATCTTATACAATCTAAACTTCATGAGATGAATCTTATACAATCTACAAATTAAGATAAATTTCACATAAAAAACCAACGGAAGCATCAAGTTCACTTCACGGTGAAGACGAAGCAATTGCCTAGCATAAAATTAATGTATTCACCATGTGGAAAATAAGTTTCTCTTAACACATACCGGTGGTGGCCGCTGCCTTCTGACTGCCACACTGAACAAATCACCTGCCTGTGTTGTTTCCGGAAAGGAATCAAGTATCGAAGAAGGATCCTCTTTGATTTTACTAAAAGATTTTCTTCTACCACATTTCATATCATTAGTAGCCTTCTTTTGTTGCAATGGTTGCGAGAAAGATGGTGAACCACTAGCATCATTGTCAGTGATAGTTGAAAGTCCAGAAATATGTTCAGGCTTCTGCACATGGGGACATTTATCTTGTCCATAAATTCCATCCAGGTGAAGATAGGTGTATAATTTACACTATGGTAAGACATCAAAAACTGTAAGAACAAAAAAGAACCTTGTTGTATAAAGAAAAGAAAAAACCGATGAGATTTGACCAGCAAATCTTATTAACGGCAAAGATAGGAGCAATTGTGCAGCGGACGTTCACTATTAAAACACACCGATTCAATTTGCAAATAGTATCCCTCAAAGCCAATTGGATTATTTCAAATACCATGAAGTTCCTCAGGTCAAGTTACGTGTGTAACTAGGTGCCTAGTTACCGAGTGGAAGATGGTGCTATACATTCTCATGCCCAGCTTTTTTCTAAGCCATATGTTTTGCAGTGTTCAGTGATGAATCCAAAAAAAATCCATAATGGTATTAGTGCTTTTAAGGATTTAAGGGCTTTTAGTTACATTTGTATAATTAAATTTTTTTTTAGGTTAATGACTGCTGTGAATTTTGTTTACAAGTTAATTGTCATTTTGATATTTTTTTACTTTATTTCTTCATGAAATATTGTTTTACATTTTTTTACAACGTCAATTGATATTTCTTAGGTTCCTAGGTAGGCTAATGCATACTGCCATGAAATTACGAAGACGAGTAGGTAAAAGATTGATATTTGATTGACAACTACTAAATAAAGATACAAAAGAGGACTATTACATTGTAGGCAATGTGAAACTAATACCCATTATTAATTCATAACAACATCCAACTTGCAACAGACAAAAAAATAAAAAATAGAAAGATAAATAAAATAGTAGACAGCTATACTAGACACAGGAAATGTATGAATTGTAACTTTAATGCAATGAAGAACAATGAGCAAACACAGGCAACCAATCACATCGACCACACACGCAAAAAACAACCAATTATATTGACAGCATACAAAGCCAAAACATGTTGACATATGCTATTATAGAACAAAGACACTACTTTTTCTACCCCCTTCCCCTTTTCCGTTTTAACATTGTTTTTCATAATTTTTAACTTCTTCCATCAATACACAACTTTTCACTCTTTTCCTTGCTCCTTTTTACCGATCAACTTTCATTATTTTACTCTTACTTTGCAATGAAAAAACACACACATAATACCACACAACAAAACCCATCTTTTGATCTCTCCTTTTCCTAGCAAAACCCATCATCTTTTTTCCTTTTCCTCTCATGCATGTCTTCTTCACCTTTCGTTATGCACAATGCTTCTTACTACTTTTCAATGTGGGACTGTTCTAACATATAGAAACCTAAGACATCAAACTTAAAATCAATTGATTATGAGTAGAGAGGTCATCTCTTTATTTATATGTGTAAGACTTTCTCTCACTTTCCAATATTAGAATTATTCTAACACTTCCCCTTACTTGTGACCTTTCATTAGGGCTTACAAGTATCCTTATTTCGGGAATTTTAATTAGGAAAATGTATGAAAGCCAAGACACAAAATACCATTTTTCATTTTGATACAAAGAGTAGGTGGCAGACTGATATTCTACAATTGGAACGTATATAAACGGAAGTTATATCAACAGGACTATTACATGGTGGAGAACGTATATAAATAGAGGTTACATCAAAAGGACTATTATATGGTGGACAATGTAGGACTAATACACACTATTATTACATAACTCTAACATAACAATATTTTTAAAATATAAAATAACTCTAATATTTTTAAAATAGACTTGGAACCTTAACAATCTATCTTTAGACAAGATATATATTTGAATGGAAACTTTTGTAAATTACAATAAAAACTGACTAAAAGAAACTAATTTTTTGTGGAATAATAAATAAAGCATAAAAGGAACAGTATGGATTATGATGCTGCAAGTAGAGAAGGAGGTCATCAAGCAGAATTCAATCTTACAAGCTGTATAATTTGGGTTAGACCATTCAACTGAAAGCCAACGATATTGTTGCAAACAAAAACTTTTTTCCTCATAATCTTTAACAATTGTTCAATTTTTTATCATGCTAAACCACATCCTTCTCAATTAAAGTTTTATGTTAGGGAGCTTGGATCCACATCCTATGATGAATGCCCATAGGTTCAAAATACAAAATGTATGTAAACATTGAACAACTTCAAATTACTAATGCCAAGCAATCCAAGTACCCCTTTACTAATGTATGAAAAAGATGCTCACCCTTGTTTTAAACCATCCAAGCACCCCTCGCCTTTTATTTGCTTTGTCAAGCTTAGTTGACTCATCAAAGATGATGGAATCACATTTTCCTTCTGTTGAAAAGTCAGAATCAAGACTGCCAGAATCATCATCAATTAGGTACTCGCGCTTTTTCTCTGGCAGGTATGCTAGCTGGGTACAAAAATAATGAACAATACCAAAGAGTATCAATACTATTTTCACCTTTTTTGTCAGTAAAAGTTTTAAAAAAATCAAAGAAAAATGAAAAGATTAAGGGACAAAATGGGGCAAGTAAACAGATCCTCCTAAAAAATCAACGTAGCAGCAAGAAAAGCTTTGAATTGTATATTACCTCATCTTCACCAAAAGAGTGCCTCCTCCTGTACCCGGTCCTTCCAGAAACAGAAGGTGGTATTACAGAAGGTGGTATTGTGCTCTTTGTGGAAACCAATATCAATTTTGTCAGTCGTTGAATCCTACCCATCAGAGCTGCTTTAGCTTGTTCCTCTTCTTCCAGTCTTGACTGTAACTTAACTTGGCCAGCTTCAAGCTTTAACATTTTCAAGGAAACAAATCAGACAAAGTAATTACCATTATTGAATAAAATACAGCAGCCCTTGCTGAATTATGACAACCAGAGGTTGATGTTCAGGTAAAATAGCAAAATGGAATGTTACCTAAAAGTATAACCTTACTGAAACAATAATCTAAAGACCAATTTTGTAGCACAATCAGGAATAAAATTTAAAACACCAGAGAGTTATATTACCGGAAAAGATTTTTAAACCTTGAACCAATGCATTAACAAGGCTTTGTAGGTATGACATTTTTTTTTAAGATTGTTAAAGGGCAATGATTTGCTACTTAAGAAAAATAATCACCAGCTCATACATATGTATAAGATACTCAGAAGAAAAAGGCAACCTGCTCCATTAAAAGCCCATACCTGCAGTTTCAAATTGACAATATCTTCTTGATCAGGGGTAACCAAAAGATGCTTCTCCACCATGCCTTGTCTTAGTTGCTGGAGTTCTTGTTTCAAGCAGGATATCTCCCGTTGATATTTCTTAATTAAAGATTTCTCATCCATTATCTGATATTTTTAGATAATACAAAACATTAATAATTTGAAAATAATCAAATTAACCTATATAGAGTAAAGTACCTTATTTTGGGCAGCTTTTATTTCCACGTGTTTGCTTCGATGTGCAAATTTTAATGTGTTGTGTGTTTCTTCAGCAGTACTAGAGGCAGGGGTAACTGTGCAGATCAGCTACAAAAAAAGGTGGAAAATGATAACCAAGATTAGCACAACCATATGATGTTTTCTTTTAATAAATAGAGTTGAATGAACTATCAGAGCTTGCTGATATAACTTACTGAAACGCGTCCATGCCCACTAAGAGAAGACTGCAATAAACGGGTGAGTTTTGAATCACGGTAAGGTACATGTGCTGACTTTCCATCAGTTAGTTTTGCAATCACCTGAGGAAAGGCTCAATCATAGATCTAATCAAACAATAGCAACTTGGTGCTCACACAGCAAACTGAAGCTATGTTTCCAGGTCAACATTCCTCCACTTGAGTAATCACAAATATCAAAATGATTTTAGCCCATCATAAGAAATAATATTAGTGATCACAAATTTAAATTCTGCTAGTCATTGCAATTAGGGCATACACCTCTGTATCATATGGCATTTGGCAATTCATACCCAAATCAGTTTTTTTTTTGTTTAACTTTTCAGATCCAATTATGGATACATTTTATAAAATGCTCCTAGAGTTCTTTTCAGCCTTGAATACATTTTTATTTTAGTACTAAAATATGAATCCAATAACAATCGATGTCTTAATCCCACTAAGTCACTCATTTATTTCTATCCAAAACAAAATCTTTCATTAAATTATAATTTTAAATCATTCATTATTTCTAAGTAGTTTTTAATCTTCCACAAACACTTTTTATTTCACCAATATTATTAATTAATTCTCCTTTTGGTTTTGTTGTTATTGTATTCAAATATGGATCCAACAAAAATCTAACACTAAGGTTATTTCATTGTGACTTAGATGTTACAATTTCAAATACTAACAAAAAACTTTAAATTTTCTATTAATTATCCAAGTAAATGACTAACTTCCATTGTTGACCTACCTGACATAAACCCAAATTATTTTTTTATGATCTTAGTTACCTATTTAATATTTGCTTAATTACTCTTCCCCATGATCTCATAGTATGACTCATTAACCTAATATCATGATAATTATAACAATTTTATATGTCTCGCTTATCATTGAATATAGGTATTAAAAAAAATTTCTCTACTCATCTAACATCTCTTTGTCTTTAAACTTGTATTAAAAAGTTTAATTAACTACTTTATCTCTACTTCACTCATACACTACTACATTTCACAACATGATTAGTTATTGATATATATATAGGTTTGGACCCTCTGCTAGCACCTGTAGGAAAATTCCTACAGGTGCCGCCCCCTAAGTCCCTGCTCACAGCTGCCCAGAGTCTCATTACGATAAGAATGTGACATGTCACAAGAGGTAAAAAATGTGATATGTCACATCATTATTTAGTTGAATGAAGATAAGAGAATTAAATTTTATTTATAAAATTCCTCCATATATAGAGGAAATTATGTTTGGAGTATTAACAATGATTATAATTGAATTTTAGTCTAACAAAAATCTTCAAAGAGTGAACTAAGATGTCATGGAAGACCATAAAAAGGCAAATCAAAAAAATATTGGAACAGATTCATGTACAAAACTTAAAATTCCATACAGTTCCAAGGGTTAACAAGCTTTTGTTGATATAGGAACCTTCCTTCCTTCGCAATCCAGTAGTTTCAGTTTTGGAACTTTCTGACCCTGCAAGGTCAATCAGATTCTACAAAAAAACATGATGTGGCAAAATTAACATCATGTACAACACAAAATGAAGAGGATTAGATTTTAAAAGATAACAAAAACCTTTGACAAAAGACCTACCAACTGTGATAACGTCACGTCCTCCTCACCTTCAGTTTCACCAGATGGACTACTTTCTATAGTCTGAAATATTCCCAGCAAATGAACACATTCGGCAGTCAAATATATACACATAGTCAAAACCAATAACACTTGCTAATTAAAAGCACTAGGAAATGGGCAGTGATTACACAGAACTCTACATTTATGGTTAGCATGACAAAATTACTTAAAGATGGTAAAGTTTATATGCAAATACAATGATATTGAAATAATACTCCCTTTGAACTGCAAACATTTTGTAACCTAACATCTAAGGATAGATGAAATTGTAATCCAAGAATGCTTGAGAAAAAAAGACATAAATAACAAGGATACCACAATGATTGGCCCAACATTTGGTTAAAAAAAACATAGCTAATGAGAAGGCTATTAAAATCCAAAGCAAAGATTAGGCCATCCAACTGAATTCAAGTCATGGGATTTTATGATAAAATCACACACACAACACAATAAAGTTAAGAGCTTCAACACTGCAGAATTCAACAAATCCCGTAATTTACAAAGAGTTAAACAGAAATACCATAATAAATGTATAACTGAAAGATGTTGGTGTAGAAAGCTACCAAAGTAAATATTGTATGGCTCCGACTACTGAGAAGATTGAAGTTGTTAGAGCCAACATGCCTGTGCTCTGAACCACAAAAAGCATGCAAACAAAGAATTAAAATAAGGAAAGAGAAATATGCCAATCAGCTTCAATAGAAATGCAGGCAAGGTAATATTCACAACAGAGTCAAGTAAATGCAGCAACAAAAAAACAAATTATTGCATCTAGATTCTAGACAATCATTGATATGAAATTTTCATAAAGTAAACATCATCAAAAAAAACCTTGCATAAATGGATAACAAGTATACTATGCTTCAGATGGTATAACAAAATTCTTTAAATGCCGCATGGTTAACAAGATTGAGAGTCCCAGCAATCATACCCATGATTACAGACAATTAACAAGGCTACCATCAGGTTAATATTTCACCAGTGCAGCAACAAGTACATGGTATCATGAGGTCAAACTAACCAACAACAATCAACACATTAATCCGACTGCATGGGGCCAACACATGAATCCCTTTTTCAATCTATTCCAACCCATCATTAAATTGTTTGTTAAATTATGTAATTTTAAGTCATTTCTTACTATTTCTAATTAACTTTTAATCTCCCTCTACCTTTTTTAGTCTCCCCTATATCAATTAATTCTCCTTTCATTGCCAATGCATTTAGAGGCCTTCTATGGATACGACCAATCAACTATGATGATTGTTCTTATTTATCCTTAATTACTGTAATTCCTAAATATCTAAATTCCTGCTTTTAAAGATGATTTCCATTATTGTTCCCATCCTTGCTAAACTTACATATTTATTAAATTTTAACCTTTTTGTCAACTAAGACTATGTCATCATTGTATAGCATACTGTCTGCCCTAAGGTATTTCTCCCTATTTCCTTTGGTTATTTCATTCATCAAGAGTTAAAATTAATCCTTAGTGCAAACATACATTTATTAAAATTTATTTTGTACAACTCCTAGAGATTTACTGATTTAATACTTGATATTATTTCAGCATACATATTTTTGATAATATCAATATACCCAATAGATATTTCTTTTCCTTTAAATACCCAACAAAATAAGTATAGAGGTACATTATCATAAATTTTTTAAATTAACTAACACCATATAGAGGTCCTTTTCATAACAACAAACGATTTGATTAACTACATCAATAAATAAACGGCTTTGATTGTTGATTTACCTAATATAAAACTAAATAAATTCTGTAACTGCAGTTATATATCTTAATCCTTGTTCATTTATTCTTTACTAAAAGTTCATTGTATGACTCATTAGCTTGATATTACAATATCGCAGGCCATCCTTCCTTGAGAAGATTGATTACAAGAGGTGCAACATAAGGACTTCACAAGAGGCCACATATCTTAATGCTGCTCTCACTCAAGCATACTTAATTGTAGAGCTTTGATAGAATTCAGTATTTCAGTGCTAGTATGATTGCATCCAATTTTAGAAAATATTATTCTAAAAAATATGTATCATAGTGGTTTTTTTCTCTATCCATTTGTCACAAAATCAAGCTACTAGTTAAAATATTAAAATAAAAAGATAGAGAACACATACCTTCTCCGGATGCAATTAAGGAAAGAGCATGCGCAGGAGATAGTACAACCTCTTCTTTGATTCCTTCCACATAGGTTCCCTGGAAAATCCATGGCTCTTTGTATTTGATTTCAAAAGATTATGTAACTATGAAAAATGTTAAATGTATGGTAGCAAAATAAATGGAATCTTTTTAGAGAGAAAAATGAACAGAATTAAGAGAGAAAAACACAGGCAGTATGGTAAAACAATATCCTAGGCTTCACAATATACTTTGGCGATTCAATGGTTGTGATTATGCTTAAAGCAAAAGATGATGGTAGCAACAAAAACTAAACTCCCATGGTTCAATTTACAATGGAAGCAAGTGTTATCTATACTTCTCTTATATAAAAGTCACTAACTGATTTCTCCTTTTTTTGTTCCCCCCCCCATATTGTCATTGTATAAAATATCATAATATATTTTGTATTGCATTGCACTATATTATATTATATCATATTATGATATATGAATGGCAGTGCTCAATCTGATGTTAAAAAAGAGACATGCACTAGTCAACTGATGAACTCTCTACTGTTAAAGCTCTTGTTTGATCAGAATACCATGCAAAGATAGATGCTGAGCAAAGAAGACAGTAACACAACAAGGATTGGCCATTAACGAGAACATCAAGATGGGAACAAGAGACAATGGGCCCAAAGGTTACAGAGTGAAAAGACATGTGACCAAAATCAATGACAATAAGGCTAAGAGATCACCATAGGTGAGTGAACACTTAGCAACCAATGCCATCATTGCATCAAATGAAAGTTCATTGATTGAAGAAGAGAAATACATCAATCACAGTTTATATTTAGAACCATTCATACATAACAAGGCACCTGCATGGCAAGCCCAAATGCCGCATAGATGACAAGGCAACCAAAAATACAAAGTTAGGCTTCCTTTCACTTCGGTTTTCTTGACATTCAAGGCACCATGGTGACACTTTGCTGTGATACAAGCATCCATTTTTTAGACAAATGATTAATTGGATACATTTAACTGATCCATTTATCTAAGTATAAAACAAAAAGCCCTAGCATATTTAGGTTTTCCTCCACCTCCATCAATGATTCCATGCCAATCACTCTCATCGGCATAGGACAATTACTAACGTCTAGGAAGCCCCCAATCAAATATTCTTTTTGTCTTGCTAATCCAAACCTGCTAACTTTTTCACACAGTAAACACTACACAATATTTTTTCCACTAACATAAGGCCAACACACATATTTCCATCCAAGATCATTTGACATGACCATCTTTTTAATCATTGGCGAAGGCAGTATCAACACGAGGATGAATCACGATTCTTGTCCTTCACTTTAAGAAAGTTGGAAAATAAGTACAGGAACATGAAAAATGGAAAAATGCACCTGCAGTGACTGGAAACCACATCTGGTGCCACAGGAAAGTGTCGCCAGAGCCACCAAAAAGCCTGGATGTGCTTCCCAGAGCTGACAAAAGCCAGGACATACTGGCCAGAGCCATCAGAAGGACAGGCATGCTTGCAAGACCACTGAAATGCCTGGTTGTGCTCACCAGAGAAACTGAGTTCTGGTTGTGCTTGCCTGCACCTTGGTCACCACAAGCTGCTGCCCAACACCAATAAAAGCTTTTCTTGATGTCACAGAGGCCGCCAAAAGCCCTGGACAGTGGCAGCAATGGTCACAGGAGGAAGGTGAGGCAAGGAATCCTGGTGGATGGAGGAAGAGAGAGATACTAGGGTTTTTGCTCTTATACTTAGATAAACGAATCGGCAAAATGGATGCATTTAGGATCCAACCATTCATTAGGAGAAAAAAAAGACACCTATATCATACCCAAGCACCAGCCATGGCACCTTGTTGCCAAGAAAATCCAAAACCTCGATATGTATGCTTCTATTAATTTTTACTTGTTACTTTCATAAGTATGACCATAAGATTCATAAAAGGTTTTTAAATACTTAAGATTTATAACAAGTAACAATGGTGATATTATAGAGAATGTTGTTCATAAGATTAAAGTAGGATGGATGAAGTGAAGAAAAACTTCTGAAGTATTATGTGATAGGAGGATACCCTTAATTAAAAATAAATAAATTATAAACTGCTATTCACTCAACCATACTTTATCGCTCAAAATATTGGGTTATAAAGCATGAATATATGCAAAAGGTTAGTGTTGCCCAAATGTGTAACTTAATTGGATGAGTGGTAATACCATAAAGGATAAGTTTAAAAAAAAAAATTATTAGGAATAAAGTAGGAATTGCACCAATTGAAAATAAAATAAAAGACAATCAGCTTAGATGATTTGATCGTATTGTTAGATGATCAAGAAATATACCAATTAGGAGAGAATAATTAAATAATGTAGAAGAAATTAAAAGAAGTAGATGTAGGCCTAAAACTACTTGATTAGGAATTATAAGAAAATATTTAAATTATGTAATTTAACCAAACATTTAAACATAGGTATTGAAGAAAAGGATTCATATGGCCAACCCCATGTAGTAGAATTATGACACGGATTGTTGTTTTATAAGTATTGTCAACTATTTATATTATTATTATAGATATTTCTAAATATATGTATACCCTAAATTATGGCTTGGATTCATAAGGCTCAGTTTTGTCCCTACTTCTACTAATGCAGAATTTTTCTAACACTTTACTTGTAATTTATTTATGTGCCTATGAGTAGATGTGAATAAACTAACTCTAATATCATATGATAAAGTCCAATCCTGCTCTTACATTTTTTCTCTTTGTTTTCTTTTTTTATTTCTCTCCCCTTCCTCTTTTCCCCCTTTCTAACAATCTCATGTGCCTCCTCACACCCCCCCCCCCTCTTTTCTGTTGAAAAATAGTGCACCTCTTCATCATGTTCTTCTCAATTCTTCTTCTCATGTACCCCCTTTTTTCATCTTCACCTTCTCTCACCTCCCTTTTTTTAATCTTTCTTCCTCTCTCTCTCTCTCTCTCTCTCTCTCTCTCTCTTCATTCTTTCTCCTCAATTCATAAGTATGTTGTCAATAGCAGCCACCACACCAAAAGCCTTGGAACAACAATACAAGCAAAGAACATCAATGTGAAAGAGCATTACCACAAACACTCCATCTAGACGCCATGGAGCTTCACACCATTACAACAACTAAATCAATCCAACTGATGAAAATCTATCACTCTTACATGTCCAACAATATATCTCCAAAGAAGAAAAGCATCAAGCACCATAAATGAAAGTAGATCAACAAATTTGGAACTATGAGAATGGATGAGATGAGGGAAGATGCTACCAATTCAATGCATTTAGGGGTTGGTGGCTGCTTTAGGGTTTAAGCCTTGACTAGTAGAGGCCAATGATGAGAGTGGAGTTGATAGTAGATAGGAAGAGGAGGAAGATAGGAGCCAACAGTGGGAAAAGGATTTGGAGGCCCTAAGATGGGGTAATAATAGCAAAAAAATGAACAATAAAAAATAAGAGAGAACGGTGGAGACAGTGGTGATGGTTGGGATGCTTAACAAGAGAAAACTTGATAGTCACCACAATAGGGGCTAGCAAGGCTAGCAACAATAGTGGTTGGTTAAGAGGAGAGTGAAAACTAAGTTTTTCTTCCTTCGTATTTAAATTTCTCACACATTATACTCTACTTTGATACCATTTGAGAATACAAGAAATAGGTGGAAATGAAAATTTTCTATTAAGAAAAATAAAGCTTCTATATAGAGGCTACATAAAGAAGGCAAACTAAGTTTAACCAAGGTGGGACTAAACCCACTTACAACACAATACTACTTGAAATCCATATAAAGATCCATTTATTCATAGACTCTATCTTTATTTTATACTAAAGTACTATTTTTATCAAATGTTAATCTTTTAGTCACAAATCAGTCATGCACTTGAATTTTCAACCGTTTGTACTTAGCACAAGCATTTGTGCTAGTTTCCTTTAAAAATTAATAATCATTTAATTATCTTTATTATATATAATGAATGTATTAATATGAGTGACATTACAATTTATTAATGTAACCTTTGGTATTCCCTATATGTGATAATTGGTATTCCCCATATGTGATCATTGGTGTTCCCTATGTGTGACCATTAGTATTTCCCATGTGTAACCATTGGTGTTCTTCATGTTTTAGAGTTATTATGTATGTTGTAAGTTGCATTGTATTCTTCCTTATAACTTTTATATAAGAGACCTTGTGTTTTGTTAATGAACAAATTCTCTTCCACCATTTCATTAGTTTTAACATCGTATTAAAGCTTTAGGCTTAAGAGTCTTTTAAGCTTTCATGTTTTAGGCAAGAAAGACAAAAACCCTAGTCATCATTCTCATCCCTTCTCACTGCAATGTTGTCAACCCAACCGAAGTTATCCCCTGTTGAGGCCCTCTTCCTCTCAAATCCATTCATTTTGGTTCATCATAACACGCATCTTCCATCACCTTTCTAGCATACCACAACCGTTGGATAGCACAACCTTCTCACACACAACTTTCAACAAATAGTGTGATCTTGTGTGCTCTGTTGCACACATTGTTCTCCATGTTAGCTAATGTTTCTCTTCACATGTGCCATTGTTACTTTGGTTGCAAAGAGGAAGATGAAACAACAAAAAAGGTTGTAAACAAACAAATGCAAGTTGCTCCTCCTTTATGTGTCACTCTATGTGAGCTATTGATCTCCTCTTCTTATCATCCACTATCTTCTTTGTAACCCATTAGGATTTAGGGTTGCAGAGGGGGAGAGGAATCGATGGAAAAGGAGATGGATAGACAAAAGAGGAGGAAAAGGAGAAGGAAGGAGAAAAAGAAAAAAAAATATATGAAGAAAAAGGTGAGGAAGATGGAGAGAGAAAAAAATACAAAGAAAAAAAAATGGTGGAAGTAAAAAGAGAAAAAAGAGGGGAAAAGAAAGGAAAAGGACAAGGAAAAAAAGACAATAGACAAAAAACTCGCTAATATTTTATCAATCTCCAAGTAATCTCATGTGTGTCTTGATGTTGTAGCATGTTAGCTCCACAAGGCTTTTAGGGTTTGTGGATACCTCAAGTTAACAATCAACAACTTGAATGATTGATAATATTTGTGTGCAAGTTTTTTTTTTTTGTGGTCAACTAGGATTTGACTATTTTTCTTATTTGCACTTCTATTTGTCCATTATATATCCCCTTCTAACTCTTTCTTTATTTTGTTCTAGTTTTTACTCTAATATAAGTCTAGTTCAAGTTAGATGCCCCAACTTAAGAGAGAGTATTAGATGCAATGAATGTAATTAAGTATGAGTGACATTACTATGCATTAATATGACCATTGGTATTTCCCTGCCCTTAGTGTTTTCCATGTGTGACCTTTGGTGTTTTCCATATGTGACCCTTAATGTTTTCCATGTGACTATACAAGAGACCATGTGTTTTCTTAATAAATACATTCTCTTCCACCATTTCATGAGTTTCAACAATCTTTAATGTAGTCTGAATTACATGCCATAAACAAATGCATGCTTCTTTACAGTTCTTTCTGTCTAACTTTGCTTTAGTACACGACCCTCTGCCTCTTTACATCACACCCTCCTTTTTCTTTCAAGAGGTGAGCATGGCAATCACACATTCCCACCTATTCTATGTTACAGATCCAAGAAGTGAAAGAAAAGGAAATTATGATCTCAATTGATTGCTTTCTTCCAGTTGTTTTTCAAATTTTTCAGAATTTTTGCTTGCACGTCATTGTAAAATTCTATATTATCATGTATGCCATTACAAAGCACATATTTATTGGTATGTCCTAAAAACCAAGAATTCAAATATCGATATCATATCAAAAATGGACCTTTCAAAAAAAAGAAATGTATCAAAAATCAAGGACATATCAATAGAAACATGATACTTTTGGGAAAAAAGAAAAAAAACTCTAAATTTTAACTTAAACTCAATGATAAGATTAAAAAAAATTATGACAAGTATATAAAAACACTTAGATAAATTTTTCAAAGGCATTATCATGTATAAAATATCAATTAGAAAGAAATATATTAGCCACATGTATGAAAAAAGTTTTAAATCATATACAAATAACTGAAAAAAACTCATAATAACAAATAATTAAAATTTTAAGTTACATTTTTTTAAAAATTACAGCTTAATATTTATTAAGTTACATTTAAATAGAATTTATGTTACAATTCATACATGAAACACATATTAATAAGATTACGCAAGTACTAGAGAACTTCCATAATCTCCATAATTAAAAATTTTATCAATTATAAAATTTTAAAGTAAATTATAAATTTTATTCCTATATCGTAACTAATATCTTTTAAAAATTTTGTGTGAATTAATTAAAAAATAGAAAATAAAATTTGTGAACATATATAGATAGGTACAACAAGAATGTTATTCATAAGCAAACATAATTTTCAAAAAATAATAATAAATATCAGGATTTTTTGTATTTTTTTAATACTTCCATCACTTTCTATGTAATGATTTTTTTTCATTTGTTCTTTTCTCTTCCCTTATCTTCTTTTCTTTTTTCCTTTCCCTTCTCTATAATCTCCATAATTAAAAGTTTTATCAAATAAGAGACTTTAGGTTAAATTATAAATTTTTATTCATATAATGTAATTAATAACTTAAAATTCATGAGAATTAATTAAAAAATAGATAATAAAGATTGTGAGAATACAAGAGATAAGTAGAAGAAAAATGTTATTTATATGAAAACATAATTTTTAAAAAAATATGAAATTTTTTATAATTTTCAATACTTTTATTATTTTTATGTAAAAAATTTTATTTTTTCTTCTCTCTTTCCTTTTTTTCTTTCTCCCCTTCCCCTTCTCACATGTGTGACTCATTCCCTCCCTCTTCTTTCTTCTTCTTCTTCCTGTCGTTCCACCCATAGAAAACCCTAATGGGTTCCAATGGTTTACAAAGTAACAAAAGCTCCAACAATCAACAATGAAGACTTTAGTGATTAGCAATGAAGGTTTTAGTGATCAGCAACGAAGAAAACAACACGATACTTTGATGAAAAAGCTTTTGTTAGATTGGTCGATCCATGTAAAGGATTGATCCTTTGCATGTATCAACTGATCCAACCTTTAACCTTTCAAAAGAGTTCTCTGTCTCTAACAATCTTGCAATCTGATGATGGTTCAGCAAGATAGATGATCAATCTTTTCTGATACCAAAAATACAGCATGTATCAATATTAGGCATCTAAAAAACCGATCCATATCAATTTTTTAATCCTCGCTAAAAAGTAATGTTATACTAAAATATAAGTTTCATTACAATGTTTAACTTAACCCTAGATGTTATCTTAAATGTTTAACTACTTTACCTTAAATGTTAAATAACTAAATTGAAAAGAATAGTTCATGTTCAAATGTTGTGCGATACATAGGTATTGCATTTATTTGTCAATAAAACCATGAATGCAACCTCATTCAAATCAAATCATCTGTGATGATTAAGAACCAAAAATAAAAGACACTAAGAGACACTTACCTGTGAGTCTTCTCGTATCCTAAGATTTTGTCCAGTTGGATCAAGTAAGTCATTAATAACCTGAGGAAAAGAAGCAGTTCATTACAATTCATCTTGTCACAACTCAAGTTTCGGTAATTCTGTTTAGTCAGCACCTCCCTACTCTCTACTATCAAGTTTTGAAGATGACACAAATTATGAAGCAAAAACACATTTAAAAAATGTTGGCATCATTTCATTAACCACAAAATTTGAAGTACTCAATCAACCAGCACCACGCACACAGCATAGACTTCCACTGTTGATCAGGCATCTAGCATAGAGGTTCTTGTGCAGAGATAAAGATAAAACTAGAAAAATGAATGCAGAAAACAGATAGGACTGACCTCATTGTATATTTCAAGATATGAAACCCGAAGAAGAAATTCTCGCCCAGGAGTCTGATTTAAGTAAAAAGAATTGAGAACTAGTGAAAAGAGAGTTCAAAAAAATACTAAAGTCTAGAAACAAAACATAGAAATCCATACCTCCTGAATAATATTGAATACATCTTTCACTGCCAATGGAATTATTCCTGGTGACTTCTGCTCACCCTGGAATGCAGAATACCAAACTTTAATTTAGAGAGCAGAAATATTGTAGAATTCAATGCTGTAGCATCTTCACATCCATTACATAAACAAGGGACAATAAAATTATCAAAGATATTCTTGCAAAGGCTGCCGAGTGTCAACCAAACAAGATACAGACACATGCTAATGACAGCTAGATGCCTATATGATTTTCACTTCCAACACCAAATATATGGCCTATTAGGAGTTCAATTTGCACATCATTTTCCTAATGCATGGCTATTCAAAAAATCCCCTATTTCCATAAATGATTTTTTTTATTACAAGGGCACCAATCATATGCATCAATGTATACCGGGCATGATTTTAAATAAATTAAGAGAGCAACCCAACGGAAAATTAAAATTATCTTACATGCATGGTGTGAGTTTTTCCGCTACTTGTTACACCATAAGCAAACACGGTACCTGTTGACAGAAGTAGAACTTAAAGCGAAACCCAGCCACATATGTATACATTTGACAAAAATTATGACAAGGTCCAATTAATTACCGTATACATTTTTAGGCCTACAAAAATGCAATGCCAGTTGACAAAAAAACAGCAGAAGGAAGAAGATGTATACTATTAACAAGCTGGGGAAGAAATTAACATTTTTGCAGCAAAAATTCAGAGAGTATTTTTTGCACGACCACACAGAAATCAATGGCATTATAATCGTTCCAACTGCCAACATCCTGAATACAAACTTGAGTTGCTTTTGAATGTTATAAAAACCAAGGCCTCAATGTCAGATTTGGCCAAAAAAAGGCCGTTTTGGAATAGTGATCAGACTGATGCTCTTCAATATTTACAATACAATGGTGTTTTAGCAAAAGTATCGTATTACAAAGTTATTCAAAAAAAGATGTGTTTTTAAGTTTGTCGTCATTGAGATTGCAAGCCATGATTTGTGTCACCATAATTGAAGCCTCAACAGCTCAACCCCAACAACCTTATGCAATAATATGATGGGAGATTGATGGTTCTTATGTAATAATGTCATAGGAGATTGGAGGGATAGATGGGTCCTTTTCTGAATTTGGTGGATGACTGGGCTGGTATGTCTTTTTTTACATTTGACATTATGATAAAACAAAATACATATGGAAGCACTGGCAATTATCCCTTTGGTGAAGTTGCATATAGGAAAACCTCAAAGCCAAAATAATTCAATCTGAGATTCTGAGCTTCGTAAACATTAAAACTGTACCAGTGAACCATGACTCAATATGAAATTGGCCAAACATTTTTTTTGAAACACAGACATCCAACTCAAAATCAACTTGTTAATAGCCAATAAATTAATGTATGTAATATTTATATCAATATCCACTAGCTGTTTCCTCGCCTTTCTAAGGCCAAATAATCTCAACACGCCTACTTGTAGCAATCTTTTTAACTTTACTGAAATAAAAAATCACCTTTCATGCAACAAAAAAAAGATAAGCATCTCAATTACAATCAATTAGAAACAAATGGGGAAGTTTATATATAAATAAAGGTTCTGCCATCACTTTTTGATAACGTAAAACTATTCCAGCAGTTTCTTAAACTTCCATTTCTTTCCATGTTGAGGTTGTTGATCAGTGGTGACAAACAAAAGACCTGATTTCAGTTCTACCAGTTTTGACATCATACTTGACATTGAAATACCAGGTGGGTGAACACAGTTGCCCCTGCCACAGTGCATATATCTAAGGTCTGCCAATAGGCAGGTTGCACTGCATTTCATAGTGATTAAATGCACTTTTGCCAGAAGCAAGCAGATGATTGAATCCAGTACCTTTGCAAGCTTGCAATTAAGAAACCAATGTTATTTTTGTTAGCATTGATTCTGCAATTTTTATTGTTATATTTCAAGAAGTGATGAACTATAAGCCTAAGGGATGAAATAACAACCCGTTTAATGGGTCATCCCATCATGAGACTAGATGAATGCCAACTTGTCAAAATGTCCCACCAGTGTCATCTGAGAAATGCATAAGATGATGCATATTTGTATTATAAATGTTCCTTCAGATAATCCTGAAGCATCGTATCAAGTTGTAGGTCGTATCTACCTATTGTGTGATATTATTTGCCATCCTAAACGAAAAATGGATATCATAGATGGCATTCTGCAAAACTAACATTTATTTCAAATTCCAAATTTCAATTCATGAAATTTACCGGTAAGCATTGTCTTGTTAGATTTCTAGGCCTTTTGTAGGAAAGGGTTATGTCCTGAATCGCCAAAAAAAATTTGGTATACTGATGAAAAACAGCATGGTTATGTGCATGTGAAACAAAAACTCACTTAGAGCATTTACGAAAAATGACAGAAGAAGACTCTCAAGAACAAAATAGAAGCATCTGCTCACCGTTGATTCCTTCCATGGCACCACTCACAACATTCTGAGCAGCAGCATCATAAACATGTCGAGTAGTAGTTGCGGGCCCAAATACTCTATCTGCATGTCCAAAAGAAACTCTGGTATAAAAACTGCAGTACCATTCCACGTTATAGATGATTAAAAAAAATGAGTACATGAAAAAAGAATAGCTGAAGTTAGTAGACAGGACGATAAAATCGCCAAAACAGCAGCAAAACCTACCAAAACCATAGGCAATATTCGCATTGTGCTCGTTACGGACAGTAACGTCCCCATCTGCGTACCACGCGATCTCATCCCCCCTGTGGATTTCCCTTGCACTGCGAACAAATCACGAGCAGATCACTTCCGAACAATATCACTAAACGTGAGCATTCCTCCAGCTGAAAACCGAAATGTACCTGAGAGGCCGAAACCGTACAGTGACGGTGACATTCTCCTTCGACTTACCCGACACGGTCCTGTCGCCAGCGGTGGGACTCGCTGGATGCCCTGCAGTCAACCTCGACAAATCTGCCGGCCTCCCTACAGAGGAAGGCGTTGTCGGGCGACTAGACAGAGTAGACGGCGTGGAAAGCCGACTTGAGGAAGTGGACAGGGGAGCGGCGGGGCGAACTCCGATCTTCGGAACGGAAGAGTGGTGTGTGACGACAGAGGAGGAGGAAGAGCCCTTCCTCGACCGCAGCGGAGAGATGCTCGACCTCTGCGACGATCTGGAGCTCGACATTGCACGATCTAGGGTTTCTCGCGGGAAGAAGCTTTGAAGGAACGAGACGAAGAACAAAAGGTCGCCGGTGTTCTCCCTTCTCCCACTTCCGGCGTTCTCCCTGATCCCGAGGCTCTCCTTTTCCGTACCCTCGTCTGTTCCTCTCCGCATTTTTTTTATTTTGGTGGGAGAATATCGCTTTCCGTTACCGCCTTGCGTGCGCGGAGGCCGTGGACTTCAGCCGTACCTAACGTGGCCGGTTACTGGGGTCCGTGAAAGGTTGGTAACTTTACCGCTAGTGATATTTCGACGACTTCCTTGCGTCCGCCCATGCCCCGTGCCCACTTGGAATTATAAACTCGAAGAACTTCGGAAAATGAGCAGATTTTTTTAAACGGAAAAATTAGTAGATTTTTAACGTGACCTTTTTTTTCTTGCGATCGGACCTTCGCAGTGAAATCGATTTATAAGAACGCTTAATTACGTACAATCATGATTATGTGACAATTAAAAATATATATACACGTGGAATATTCACGTAAATATTATAATTTTATAACTTTTTTATCTCTTCTTGCCTGTTGTTTATTTGTTTCCCTTGTTCACTTCCTCTCCTTCTAATATTTTCTTGTCTTATGTTTTCCATGTCTTTTTCTATTCTTCGTCTTAAATAATTATTCACTAAATTTAAATTGAAGTATATGAATTTTTTAGAACAAATATCGTTTTAATCCAATTCTTCTGTCGCCTCTTCCCGCAGATGATAGTGTAGCCATAGCTGACTATAGAATAAATTACGTAAATATTATAATTTTATTGCTGACTATAGAATTCTTCTGTCGCCGGTGTTCGTTAATGGTAATTGTATTTGGTTTAGATTTTATAAGTTCTGGTGGAGAGACACATTGAAAAATAAATATATAAAAACCCTGACTATCAAAGTTCTTTCGCATATGCAATATTCCAAATCAGATCATATCCAGAGAATTATTTTATCAATGATTTTCATAATTTTCGTTGTTATTCAAATTTCGATAATACAAAATCCACCATCACTGTATAAAAAATAAAAAGCCCCGAGACATTATTTGAATATCAATCATATGAATTCCCGCCCTTGCGGAATTGACATTTCCCGCCACAAATTTTCCAGCCTCCTCCTCTCCCGACTCGCATTTTACATTTTTGCCCGCCTCCTTGTTTCCAACGCGAGGACGACTTCCGGTCTTGCAGCCATTACTTCAATCTTGGGGGACTTTTTTAACATTTTTAGTAGTCGACTTCTCGTGACTCGCATGTTCCATTTTCGCCCGCCTCCGTTTTTCCAACTCGAGGGCCACTTCCGGTCTTACCGCCGTTACCTCAATCTTTGAGGAATTTTTTTAATATTTAGTCGACTTCTAGTGGATTTTTTTTTTTCTGTATTTATTTTGCAAGGACTATAGGAAGATGTAGATATTTAAAATCCTTCAAATGTTTAAACAGATTAGATGTATTGCATAAACTTTTACAGAGTACTTTAAAATGATTCTTCGGTAACGAGAGGACCCAAAAAAAAAGCATATTGTTTGTTACATGCATAAAATGTTACCTTTATTATTTTCCTTCAATCGATCTCCTCTCTTAATTGGACACCATGAAAGAAGAAACCTCAATTAATTCTAAATATATCCAATTAAACCCAAATAAATATATCCAACATCATGTACCGGTGAATGCGTGACAACTTGGGCGTCTTTAATATTTTCATAGGCAGCTTATATATAAGCCAATGTCATGGTTATCCAAGATATATATAAAATCAATGCGGGCTGGAGAATGCGAAGGACGTGTTCGCACATCATATTGTTTGCGTAAATTAAGTTGATTAAAGAGGAGTTTGTATTACCACGATGTACGAGAAAATGACATATCATGGCAGAAGTTGTCCACATTTCTTCCATTTCAGGTAAAATAGACTGTTTATGCGGTCCAGACACAGGGAAAATCATTTCTTCACTTCTTCTTTTTTTTTCTTTCTTCAAAATTTTAATAGGCACGAACAATCATTTTTTTTCATCTCTCCCCTAACGCCTAACCCTCTCTCGAATGGTTGTTGCTCATACGTTGGTGAAGCTCTGCCTCCTCGACCATTGTCCTCGTCACCTGGCTGTCGTCTAGTTGGCTATCATTCATCATCCTCACTGCGCCACTCCACTGACAACACTTCTCTGCAGTTAGAAGCATACAAACCACGTCACACATCCACTAGCTGACGTTGTCCCATTTCTCTAATGCCAATCCCCACGCCAAACGTAGGTTCCATTTTTTTTCACAAATTCATCCATTATCTGCTCCATGTGGTAAACCCTAAACCTGTCAATCTCCCTAAATGCTATTTTCCTTCCTATAACAGTGTAGTATGTTCATGTGATTTTTGTGAGGTATTTTTATTATGCAAAGAATATATCTACACCCAGTGACAGAAAATAGTGTTTATGAAAATAAAATTACATTAAATAAAAATTTCACATGAAGTCACAAATACGACGAAATTATGTTAGTTTTCCTTTATGATGTTATTAATCATGAAAATGCTAAAACAACTCATAACAATATTAGAGTGGACATATGAAATAAAGTAATCAACGATTACAATATTAAAACAAACGCTGGGTTAAGACAAAAAATTGATAGTTGTCTAAAAAACTAACGTTAAATGTATAAAAATTATAGTAATATCGTCAACCAAAATGGATGAGGATGAAACTATGTAAATGATCATATATCTGTTATTGATGAAATCTGATAA
This sequence comes from Cymodocea nodosa, assembly GCA_036874045.1. NCBI lineage: Eukaryota > Viridiplantae > Streptophyta > Magnoliopsida > Alismatales > Cymodoceaceae > Cymodocea > Cymodocea nodosa. The sequence goes on from JAZBRI010000008.1 coordinate 1,171,886, forward strand.
GAATTTGTAAATATGACTTTAATTATTATGATTCATATGTTTTTCTTTTATTTTACATGTACTTAATTACATACTCATTGTATTTCTTATTAATTTGTAAAGTCATCTTGAATGTGTCACATTGAAATAAAAGTATTATAGAATATATGAGTAGTTGAAGTTGATTTTTGAAATGAGTGTTGTTCAAGGAAGAATAAGTGTAATACCTATAAACTTTCATAAGATTTAAATTATTAATTTGAATGATGACATATCTTTATTGAGTAACTTTAATAACATCACATGTCTAATATCATATAGTGACAATATGTCAACACCCCCACCACAAAAGTTAGATTCTAAAAAAAAAACAAAAGTGAACTCGTCCTCATGCAAAATCATCTTAGAGTACAACAACATTAGTTAAATATATGAAAATAGACATGAAAGTATTTTTACAAAAATATAAAAATTATAACAAAACTAGAATATAGATAACGGAACGTATTGCCAAAGTTGAAGAAGAAAGAAATAGATCTTTAAGACTTCAACATAATGAGTCAATAAATGAATTAAACATGATTCTTTTATTATTTGGACTAAGTGACATAGATTAATATAAAGTATACAGTGCAACGATGTTATTAGAAAATTAACAAAAACAAATAATATTTTTAGATTTACCTTTGGAGATGAGATTTACTTAGCTAATACATAATCTAAAATGAAAAATGTTACCGTTAGATAGTAAACATTATTATCATTACTAAAGATATTATTATGAATGTTGTTGTTTAATGTTGTTGAATGTTATGTATGTTGTTGATGTTGATGTATCTAATAGTGTTTTATGTCATTTAATGTTATGTATGCTGATGATGTACTAGATTAGATATTTTTATTATGTTATCATATGGATTGTTATTGACATCATCTGATATAAATGTTTTTGTTTATCTCTTTTTTTTTGTAGGGTTTTTTATTCACTACAAATGAATGCAAGTGAAAACATTAAACATTTGAAAGTGCACATGGAAGAGGAAGGGGTAGAATAAGAATAAATACTCATGTACTTGATAAAGGCGTGAAAATTCATATCTACTTTTGCAAGTAGTGTAAATTATGTTGCAATGAGTACTTCTAGAATTTACAATAAAGAATAACAATAATACATTACTATGTTATTAGATCTATATTTACTTAATCAAGTATATAATTACAAGAAAATTTATAGAATAAATCAACATGTATTCTTCCACTTTTGTAGTTATTTTAGACATAAAGAAGTACAAGATAGTAGATGTATGAATGTGGAAGAAAAATTAGTAATATTTTTAGTTATAATTAGACAAATCAGATATATGGTATAATTATTGAGCATTTTTGTCGATTTAGTTTGACAATTAGCACATACTTCAATGAAATACTGAATACAATATTAAAAGTAAGATATAAACTATAAACCAAACAAGAATCATCAACTCCAACATAGATTCATAATGATTACCACATTTATCATTATTTCAATGTGAGTTAATATTTTATTTCAATATATTTTTTAACATTTAGATACATTATTATGTATATTCTTTTTTCTTTTTGGATTGTATTGGAGCAATTGATAATACCTATGTCAAAGCTACAATTATGATAAAGAAACTACATATTGGAAGAATAGAAAATGCCAATTATTATAGAATGTATTGACAACTTATAATTTTGATATGAAAAATGTTTATATCCTTAGTGGATGAGAATGATTAATAACTAATGTTTGTATTTTTCAATTTGCACTTTTTTGACATAATGCTTTTAAGGTTTTGTTAGATATGATACTAATAAAAATAATGAAAATATTTGTTTATGGTTGAAAATGTAGAATTAATGTTTCTAACATTATATTCAAAACTTCTATATAAATTGTAGATAAATATTACTTAATAGATGTTGATTTTCCTAATAGGTCATAATTTATTATACTATTTTGAAGTATAAGATATCACTTGAATGATCATAATACTTATAGACTTTCAATGAATGTAATTAAAAATTTCAATTATAAACATTCATAATTAAGAACAATAATTGAATGTACATTTGTATTAATCAAACATCAATTTTCAATTTTATGATGTTATATGCTATTTTCTTTTGAAATATAAAAGAAGATTGTATTATCATATTTTTTAGTTCATAATTTTATTCAAAAAACATACAAAATAAACTTATTTGAAGACATTCAAAAAGAATTACAAGAAATGATAAATGATAATGTTTAACAAACATTTATAGAAAAAGATGCCTTTAATATTATTGAATCAAATCAATATTATAGAAAACAAATTATTGATACAAATAATATTATAAGAGATATGCAAAATAATAAAAATGTGCGAAATGTATTTTATATCATAATTATTGTTACATATAATTCTTTTTTATTATCTATGACAAATTTTGTATTTTTTTTACTTTTTATTATTTTTCTTTTTATCATTTTCTATGATATTTTATTATTATTTGTTGTCATCTTCTAAGTGTAAAAATACTTCCTTACTTCTCTATTCTTCTTCTTCTTTTTCCCTCTTCTCTCCCTAAGAATTATATAGGCTATAAAATTTATTAACTAAATGTCCATATGATCCATAACTCTTATATTATAATATACAACGTATAAAGTTAAAATGCACCAACGACAATTACTCAAGTTTAGGACATTATTTATGCACGAACTTTGTGACAGAAAGAAATCGCCTAAATTATATATTATAAGATAAGAGCTACGGAACATATGGTCAATAAATTTCACAGCTGTCCTTTGGACTATCAAGGACAGAAGAGACAAAAAGAATATGGACATTCTAAGGTGTGCATGAAGAATAACAAGAAGAAAGAGAGGATGATGTGGGGTGGGAAGAAATTTCCTTGTAATATTTAAACAACTACATTTGCTCACTTCAGCCATTTTATTCGAGTGATTATATTTTGCATTTAATATTAATAGACAAAATTATAAGATCAGGTGAAAGTTTCGTGATGAAGGAGCTTCGTTGAGTAATACTATGCTTTGATCAATTTTAATCAATTTGTCGTTGATACTGATGACTCTTTTCCTTGTCTTAAATAAAGTAAATAAACTAGAATTGAGATTATCCAATCAATTTCTAATTTCTAGTTAACTGTGATATATATTTATAATATATTACTTTTTTAATTTTTGCAGTTCTTATGTTATCATTATAACAAGTTATTTTTTTGAAAAACTATATTCACATTTCTTAATTTTTGGCAATTCTACATTTTCTAAGTCATCCTGTGCTTGGTGATCTTTTAAGTGATGTAGATAAGAAGGTTCTTATTTTATGTGTGATAGTATGGCATATGACTTTGTTAGTATTAAGTATATTTTGATACCTAAAAAACATAATGCACGTTCATCATCTTTCATTTCTAGTATATCTGAAAGAATATGCTTTATTTGAAGGCTTTTTTTACTTTTTCCAGTATATCTAAAAGAATATGCTTATGGATCAGTTTTTAGATATGTTTAATTAGTTTTTAGATATGTTTTTAATTAGTTTTGATCAATACTATTCTGTCATACATACAGATATGTTTTGTTGAAAACTATTATTGCAAGAAATGAAAACCATTTTCATAACAGTTTGATATGATTTGCTTTCATTTTCAATTATTGAGTAGATTGACAAAATATATTAATATTTGATCTTATGTATTAAATGAGTACTCCTGATAGAGGATAGGGTAATAGAGTACAAACTTATATGACTTGGAATGCTGATGCATTCTTTTTAGATATTTTGTCAAAAGTATTAAATGAGTGAAACAAAAAAACCCAAGATGGAAAGATAAAAGGGAGCACTTAAGATGAAGTAGTTGAAACATATAATAATAGAATGAATGCATGTATTACAAAGAAGAATGTGGAAAGTCATTTAAAAATATGAAGACAAATTTATCGTAACTACTCAAAAATTATAAATCATAGTGGATGGGAATGAAATTTCATACAAAGATATACTGACATAGATGAAGAGATATGGAAGGAGTTTATTAAGGTAAGATTTTTATTTACATACTTTAAGATTATCCCAATTGTATTGAATTTTTCTTAATATATATTATAATTTTATGTAGGTACATCTAGAATGTGAAAGCTGTAAGGGAAAATCAAGTTTGATTTATAAACAATTACAACTCATTTTTGAATGTACTATGACTAGTGGAAATATGTCTAGACAAGCAGAAGAAGTAGATATTGTACCAAACACTCAAGTTCCAAATACATTTACTTCAGACATTACACAAGATGGAATGGACCTCGATTCTGACATACTTCTTAGTTCAGGAGGAAGTGCACATGTTCCATTGGAGCAGAGGAGAAAGGGGAAGCGAGCACGCCTTCATGCAAAATCTCAACAAATGATAGCAAAATGTTTGAAAGATACGTCACGAGCTTTTCTTACTTTGTGTGAACAATATACTCCTTAATGGTGAGGTACGTAATGAATAAATGAGAGAGATGGTTAGCATACAAAAGGAGATGTTTATATGGAAGAAGGAAATGTTTGCATGGCAAAAGAAGTCTAAGTCTTTTTTAGATGAAGTTATTGCAGCAATATTTGAGATTAAAGATCTATCTATGATTGATCGATATAAAGCTACTCAATTATTCAAAAAGCAAGAAATCAGTAAAATATTTCTATCAATTCCAAAAGAAATGCGACAAGTATGGTTAAAGTTTCACTTAGAAAAGATGGAAGACTAAAGATGATTTACATGTTTTTTTTTGTATTAGATGTATGATGTAACTACTTTTTGTTTGGACAATGAAATGTGAAATGATATTATTATTGATGTTTGTTTATCATATTTTGTTATGTTCTATTAATTGTGGAATGATTTCATGTAGTATGCTTATTTGTATTACAACCTTATAATATGTTTGAACATGAAATTTTGTAGGTGATGATGAATTTTGAAGAGGATTTTGACGAACTAGTAAATAGCACATTGATGTTATTTGAAAAATAGGAAGAACATGCTAGAAGAAGGCGAAAATGTTTACTTGACTTTTGGAATATTTTAGTAGGGATTGCAAGTACCTCAACTTTGTTTTCAAATACAAGTCGTATTTATAGTAAAGAATGTGCAGATTATATAAGAAGATTACTAGATACTTCTTTACTGTATCAAGTTTACAATTGTTGAAAGATTTATAGAATGAGTCAAAGTGTTTTCAAGGGTTTTTGTGAATTAATGAGGAAGGAAGAAGTCTTGAAAGATACCAACAATATCCGTGTAGAAGAGAAGTTTGTCATGTTCCTTATGATAGTTGGGCAAAATCAAAAGTATGGAGTAACTACAAAATGATTTAGTCGATCAAGTTGGACAATTAGTAAATACTTTAACGAAGTCTTGAATGCTGTATTACGACTAAATTATGTTCTTCTAGCAAGACCTTTATCTGAAACACCAAGTCGAATTCGTCAAGACTCAAATGTGTACCCATATTTTAAGGTACATTTCCACACCTTTGTAGTTTCCTTATCTTTAATGTTATTTTAGTCAATATTAAAATAAAAATGCATGTTTATAGGATTGTATTGGAGCTATTGATGGTACACATATCAAAGCAACTATTTATGGACAAGAAACAACAAGATTTTGGAACAGAAAATGTGAATTATCTCAAAATGTAATAGCATCATGTAATTTTGATATGGAATTTACATATATTTTAGCTGATTGGGAAGGATCAACTGCTGATGTTCGTATTCTCCAAGATGCAGTTACTAGACCTAATGGTTTTCAAGTTCAATTAGGTAAATGTGTTTTCCACTTCTACAAGTTATGAAAACATCACCATACTAATATTTTTTTATACAGGTAAGTTTTACTTAGTTGATGTTGGATATCCAAATCGACCAGAATATATTTGTCCATATCGAGGTGTAAGATAACATCTATCTGATTATGTTAATGATAGAGTTCCTCGTAATGCTGTAAAAAATTTCAACTACAGACATTCACAACTGAGAACATTCATTGTATGTACATTTGGAGTTGTGAAACATCGATTCTCAATATTACATGGTCAAATGCCATATTCATATGAAACACAAGTGAAGATTATCATTGCATGTTTTTGGCTTCATAATTTTATTCGTAAGACTGATAAAGAATATTTACTTGAGGACTTGTAAGATGAGTTGAAAGAGTTAAATATTATTGATGACATACAACCAATATGAGAGATACATATAGAAAACAATGCACAGGTTCGAATGACTCAAGAACAAAGAAAATAAATAGCAGATAAGATGCGAGAAGATATGATGATAGCAATGTGGAATGGAAGAACTGCTTAATATTATTTAGTATTGTAATATTTCAATTAAGATATATTTGTATTTTTCGAATATTAGTTGTAATAAACTTTTGTCAGAATTTTCATCATAATTTTCCATCGTACACTAAACCTTTCTTAAAATTTTCTTTTTTCTTTCTATTACAAATTTTTCATTTACTTTATGTTAAATTTTTTTTTTTTTTGTCAGAATTTTACATCATGTAATAATAGACCTTTAATTAGCAATGACAATAATTTTTACTGGAATAATCAAAATAAAAAAATCCGTCGTATTGCATTGATTTCCGCATAAAAATTTAAAAAGTTCGTCGCTCGTACACGAAGTGGCGCCCACCGTATGGGCCCCCCCAATGGACCCCCACAGCAGTCGTTCATTTTATTTTTATTTTTATTTCAAAGTGCGGTCGTTCATCTTTTGTGATTCCGGTTACGTGCGAAGGATTTAACGCCTTTCGAATACGAGAGTGGTCTTTTCCTCCGCTTCTGTCGTAGAAGGGTACTCTGCTGCTCCGTTGCTTCACATCGCGAATCTACTTCTCCTCCACCCAACCTCAGACCTCTGGCTGAGGCAATGGAGGATAAGAGGAAGGAAGAGAGGGCGTTTGGCGGTGAGGAGGCAGCAGCGCTGGTGAGTGGGCTGAGACGGAGGTTCAAGGAAGGTGATACGAGGAGTTTTGAGTGGAGGATGTCGCAGCTTCGCATGATCAACAGATTGATCGAGGAGAACGAGAAGGATATCGTTGACGCGCTCCGGAAGGATCTCCGCAAGCACCCATTCGAGTCAGTTCAGGAGGTACTGATGCTTCGTCTTCTTTTTGTTTTCTTATCTTGGTTTCTGGAAAATATTTGATATTTGTTTTGTTCGGGACCTGATCGTGTTACTGTGTTCGTATAATGGATTGGATATTGTACAGATTTATCTGGTCAAATCGTCCTGCCAATATTGCATTAAAAACCTGAAGAAGTTGATGAAACCAGAGAAGGTAATTGGGTCGAAGTTCTTATTGATTTGAAAATGGTTCTATGCCTTTTTTATGTTGTGTTTCTGACCGGATGGAGAGTTTTTGGCAGGCCTCTATGTCTATTACCACATTCCCATCGTCTGCCGAGGTTGTTTCGGAGCCGTTGGGTGTTGTTTTAGTGATTTCAGCGTGGAACTTCCCCTTTTGTGAGTAGGCTATCCGTTTGCTACAACCCAGCTTCATGACTTTTACAAAGAGTACAATATGTGTGGCAAAATTGATCTTTGCATTTATATATATATGTGCGTATGTATGTTACGGAAGGATCATTCCATATGATTGAGTTTGATTCGAAAATTGCACGTTTTTTATCCCTGAATGATCATATGCAGGTAGTGGACTCACCTATTGATATAACAATCCAGTAGTAGGTTATTCTGTTTCCCAGCACAGTCCTTTTTTTTTTAAGAGAGGATAATGGCATTGTCTATGCCATACCAAAATATAATTTACAATTTCTATTGCATCAATATTACCTGCAATTCTGGTATTTTGCCAGTCGACAACTTCAAATGCAGTTAGCAACAGTGATGGCCATTTCCTCAAGCTGTTGCTACACTTTTGTACTCTCTTTTTCTATGTAACCATGCCTTAAACATCAATTCAATCAATATGTGGTATTTTTTTCTCAGAAGCAGGCTCACTAATTGGATATTTTGCAACACTATATGTGTGTATGCGGATTCCTTCACCATTTACATAAAATCATAAAAGACAGTTTTTGAATACAATAATGGCCTGTGATTCTATCCATGTCCACTTGCTATATCCATTGAATATGTATATATATTTCTATGTTACATGTGCTGATGTGCATAAAGACCTAATCTTTCTTTTATTTTTTTTCCCTCAATATTTCTTGTCTTGTATCAGTGTTGTCGGTTTACCTATCTCATACGTTTAGAATTCATCATCCTTTTAACCAATGTCATGCCTTATGCCTTTTTACCTCTTTATGTCCCTGTTAATTGCAATGATTACGTGTTTGTTCTTGTATCATTTTTCACAATAGGCTAACAAACATTTATATTTAAGCTAATGATTGATTCATTCTTCTTTCAGCACTTTCTATTGACCCAGTCATTGGTGCTATAGCAGCCGGTAACACGGTGGTCTTGAAGCCATCAGAAATTTCCCCTACCACATCATCGTTGGTTGCAAGATTGTTAATAAAATATTTGGATCATTCTTGCATAAAAGTTGTCGAGGGAGGTGTTGCTGAAACAACGGCTTTGTTGGAGCAGAAGTGGGACAAAATTTTTTATACAGGTTTCATAATCATTGCTACATGCTTTATCAGAAGTTGTTCCTATTAAATTTAGCCCACTTAAATTCATCAATTAGTCTTAGAGCCTGCATATAAATAATTATAATTCTCAGAAGTACTGCAAAATCATACATGCATGAATATATGTATGTACATAGTTTTGTGTATCGATCTAGATTGGTTTTTGGTGGCTCTGATACAAAACCTGCTTAAATTATCAATAATATGCTGGATCAATCAATCTGGATGGCAAGGTTGATTTTCTAACTCCTTTAGTCTATGTATCTTGAATCTAAGAATACCTCTACTTCGATATGTCCATTTTTCTGGTAGATCAAGTCTCTAACATGAGTTCACTATATATAGGTAAATACTCAGATCACTATGCCAGTGGACAACTTTGAGTTGATGTGTAAACTGAGTATTGCATAAGGGACATCTGGATTAGTAAAAATCAGGTAGATTAAATTTTCAATTAAATGTCGATAATGTTCCAAATCCTTGTACACTTTAGAGGAATTATCTTAAAATGTCAGATTATTGTCAACAAATATACCTTTGTGCATTTACCTTGGAGGACATAGGCCTTTAAAGAGAATAACAACGAACTTCATTTGAGTCAATGTTATTTTGTCTCCATCATACACAAACCCAATTCTTAGAAAGTATCTAGGTTTACCCATTTCTTTGGTCATAAAGTATATATCGAGATAATCTCATGTAATTGGTTCCTTCAATGTCACTCCTTATCATGATGACATCATCCATGTGCTTTATTAAAAGAACAATAGCACAGCCATCATGGTGCTTCTCGACGAATACTAAATGATCAAGGACACATCTTTTAAACTTGTATTCTTTGATAGTGCTGCCAACTTTTTCATATTTGACTTTATTCTAGGCCGTGCAAATCCTTTTGTGGTAGGAATACATGATCCTTCCTTTGAGCAACAAATTGATTAAAAATTAGAGCAAAATCTTCTGTCAATATGTATAGGGCAAGTGAAAGCTGGATGACAAAGTTGAGGCAGTGTTAGTTCCAAATATCTAGCTACAAATTTGGGATGTGATTGTAGGCTTAAGGATAAAATAGTCATCATAAGTTCCCTACGTTATTCTTTCAACTTGGAGATATTAGTGATAAATGATTGATACACCCCAAATTTATCTAGTAGCACACGTGGTACGGCATAAGAATTTTGAACAAATCAATCAACTTTATGAAGGTTGAAGAGTTGCTCATAATTATTGCACACACATGAAAAATGTTCTTTTCAGTCTACGCGTACTCTTAAATGGGATTGGTTATCGGTGGCAGGATGATGGGTTGAGTGGGTGGTGGTGGTAGCAAATTGGGTGGGTAGCATGGCATCAATAGGAGGTAGATTAAACCTTAAACTCTGATATCATCTTAAATCTAAGAAAATACTCATTCATTTTAAGAAAGGGTTTATATATTAATTAATATGGTATTGTGGAAACAAAAAAATGGTAGATGTAGAATGATCTTATTAACAAATATAAAGTCTCTCTATATGGAGACTATATAGAAAAAATAAATACAATTTAAGCTACCTAGGATTAATACAGCATGCAACACATACATAATATTCTAATACTCCCCTTCAAGCCAAAACATCTAACTTGCAACAAACTTAAATGTAAAAAAAAAAAAAAAATTTAAGCAATGCAGGATTAATACAACACATACATAATATTCTAATACTCTCCTTCAAACTAGAACATTTAACTTGCAACAAACTTAAATATAACAATAAATGACAGAAAATAAGCATAGAAAACTATACTAGACATATGTGAGAATTGCAAATAGGTTGGTAGCATTCATATGTTAGCAGAAACTATGCTAAAATTTTTGGATCACACAGTAAGATAACATGAACTTTGGTCGACTTGAATTGATTACACAATTTTAAGAGCACCTGCAAAATCAAGAAGAGGAAGAAACTTGAAAATAGAATCACCATTAAACCATCCAAAGTAATAGTGTAGCAACATTGCTCAACATTAAGATACTTGTCTCATGGAGAATAAACATTACTTTGTTGGAGCAAGATTGCTTTAACGTCAACCTTCACACAAAAACAAGTAGAAGAATTAAAGGTTAATGATAGATGTATCTTTTTTATTATTATTTAAACTACCATCATTTTTTTAGACTCCTTTTTTCCTATGAAAACTTTCTCCCTTTTGAAGAACTCGCTAGTAAGGCTAGCAAATAGGGCATCAGTAGGTGTTGATGGACTCAAAGAAGTTGAACTCATTGGTAAGGCCATGAACAAGGTGGAGACAGATGTTTTAAACTCATTAGGGGTGATAGAGGTTTAGAGCATGGAGCTATAAAGAGGCATGAGTCATTGATGGGGAGGAGCAAAGGCAGGTGGAGTGACATTGTTGTCTTGTCATAACATCATTCTTCCCATTGTTGACGTACTTTTCCATGAGTACCAATTAGGGGAGGAGTGTTGGTATGACTAAGGAGAGTCTGCAATTGGTTGGAAGGTCTCATAGATAGACCAAGCCTAGATAGATGAGGGTTTCTTTGCTGATGGTGGCAGTGGCACCATTGCCATCAGTGGGGATAGAGTCATTAGAGCACCGATGAGAAGGATGGTAACACTAGTTGATGGCATAGAATTTTAAGGTAGGGAGGAGGGTGACCAACAATGACTAGAATTTACCTCCTTCCCATTTAGATCTCTCACACTCTTAAGACTTTTAAAATCTATCCTCTAATATTATATAGAAAAAGAAATGGTGGAAATGAAATAATCTTATAATAAATATATAAAACCTTTATATATAAAGGTTACATATAAAAGACAAATACAATTTAAGTAATTTAGGATTAAACCTACATACTACATACAACACACACATTATATCTTGATACTCTTAACAGGTATCTTGTTAAATTGATATCCAATAATCCATATAACAGCACACTATATCTCTAGTAGTTTTTCTTGATAAGTTTTTGTTCTCTCTTTTATTTACTTTCCTGTTCTTTTCTTTTTTATTTCTCTAAATATCTTCTCTACTATATTGGAAATTCTCTCTCTTAAAAAACCTCAAAATAGAAAACTCACTTATTGATGTTAATACAAAATAAGTTAGTTAATGCTTTTCAGTAAACGAGATCATCAATATTATGAAAAGGTGCCTTTTTCTAGGATGGCTTTAATTTGACAATATAATCAAGTTCAGAATATTTAATTTGCGTGCCTTTTTTCAGGAAATGGTAAAGTTGGACGTATTGTGATGGCTGCAGCTGCGAAGCACCTTACACCTGTTGTTCTGGAACTTGGAGGGAAAAGTCCTGTTGTAGTTGATTCAAAAGTTGATTTAAAAGTAATATTTTTTCCCCTTTCTCATCCATAAGAGAATCTTTGAAACTACTTTTATTAGTAATGTTTTTGCTCTATTTCTAAGCTAATTTGGCTATTCAATTAAGGTTGCTACAAGAAGAATTGCAGTAGGCAAGTGGGGATCCAATAACGGTCAAACTTGCATTTCCCCAGATTATATCATTACAGCAAGATCACTTGCTCCAAAATTGGTAAGAAGACTTGTGTTGATGTACAGAACTACCTTTATCGTTTCTGGTTTTATTTGTTCTGTTAATGCTTACCAGATTGAAGCCTTGAAACACACTTTAACTGAGTTTTATGGGGAGGAACCTTTGAAATCGATGGATTTGTCTCACATTGTAAACTTCAACCATTATCAACGACTAACAAGACTCTTAGATGATGATAAGGTTTTTGGCAAGATTGTCTGTGGAGGTGAAAGAGATGAAAATTCCCTGTATGTGCTCTAGGATCTTTTGTTCTTATGCCACTATTAATTACCATCCTCTTGTAACAAACCTAAATTTAAATCATGTCATTGCAGAAGTATTGCTCCTACAATCTTACTAGATGTTCCACAAGATTCATTAATTATGACAGAAGAAATATTTGGCCCATTACTTCCAATCATAACGGTAAACATTACTCTCCATGATAATTTTTTATGCTTTAGACGATTAATGTCCACTACAATGTTCTAATTGTCGTTACCTACAAGATTTAGCATGTTAGAGAACCGGATCGTTTGAGATTTTTCATTGTTATTTTGTCCATGTAGGTGCACAGTGTGGAGGAAAGTATTGATTTGATTAACTCTGGTGAAAAACCTCTTTCTGCTTATCTCTTTACAAAAGACAAAAATCTTAAAAAGGAGTTTGTTAAGAGGGTTTCATCAGGCAGCATGTGTATTAATGACACAATGATCCAGGTGATCTTTTATATCTGCATAACCAATGCACAATGCCTTGGACAAATGTTAGATATGAAATTAGAGAATTAAGAAAATTTCCATTTCATCAATGAAATTATCTATAAAGATATAAGTACAATATCTATTGCATCCATGGAATTATCTATAAAGCCATAGATTCTATTAGATGGTTCTAATTATTCATTTAAAATTATAAATCTCACCACACATGCATTTAACTGAATGGACGAGATTAGAATACCATAATACCCCCAAAAGTCGTGCGTGCTTGCGTGTTTTCAGGTTAGAAACATGCAGTCAAATAGTGTATGAGGCGCAACATCGAATGTAACTTGACATATCATCATCAGGGATTTAGTAGTATGATTAATCATCCATTTTATTATAAGGGACCGATCTTGGGATTCAAATTAAATAAACACACTACCATTATTAAAAAAGTAAAACATATCATGTGTAATTTGTTGTAGGAAAACAATGGTTTGATTCCTAGAATGATTATATTCCTCATCATGCAGGCGTCAAGCCCCTACTTGCCATTTGGTGGGGTTGGCGAAAGTGGAATGGGTTCTTACCATGGCAATTACTCCTTCGACGCATTCAGCCACAAGAAAGCAGTTCTGCATCGATCATTTGGAGGCGATGTTTCTATTAGATATCCACCTTACACGCCCAAGAAGATAAGGATACTGAGTGCCTTGCTCAATGGTGACTTTTTGGGTCTCATTCTTGCTCTGATCGGATGGTCTAGGCAATAGGTGCCATATATCAGTACAACACCAGAATACCTTTTTCCCATTCTCGATTATTACATTTTCCATAATAGAGTTTCCTGTCCAGTTTCTTGCTTTTTACACTATTTTGAATAAAATCAAGGATCATGGTCTCGGTTCCAGTTTTTGGGTGTACCTCTGTAGATGTTTATGACTTCATTCAATCTTTTCCATTGAATGAATAGTAAATTATGAATATTTGACATTTCTAGGTCCCCCTGTCTCTTGTTGATTTGCCGTGAAAGAGAGATATTCTGTTGGAATATGCATGATAAAACATACAGATCATTAGGTGAACATGATGTACAGTATCATTCTCATCTAAGATTGTTGAAAATAGATGTAAAAAATACATAAATGTGGTAATTTCTCCCAATATGAAGCAATTACAACAATCTGAATACATGCCAGAGCCTGACGATAAATTGACCAACAAGTTTTCAAAAGGTTGGAAAGCAAGAGTATAGAAGCTTAGAGATAGATAGATAGAGTATTAAAAGTTCATCATACACTAACCATTAGCCAAGTTAGCATTTTAACCTTTAAAAGGTGCTTTTGCCTCCTAAATATTTACAATAATTTTGTAGCTGCTGTCAATTGTGAAAATCTCATTTGTGGTTTATAGCCAACTGATACCATCCTTTAGGTTTTGAATTTAGATTGACTCATGACAATCCTCTAATGCCAACCCTTCCTGTGATGCCTTTGGAGGAAATTTGGATGAAGGAACATTAATATCTAGTCTTAATTAAAATTATATAATCAATATATATATGTGTGTGAAAAATGAAGGTGGTCTTCCCCCCTCCCCCCATGAACGTCACGGCCTGGAGTGTTAGAGATGGCCCGTCGTAATTTTTCCGGCAAATATCGGAAAAATCTCTCGTTTACACATCTATGTATTTATAAACAAAATTAAAATATTACTAAAATTTGACTAAAACTTCTAAAGAAAATATTTTCTAAGAAATAAAATCATCACAAATATTAAAAAAAGTATAGTAAAAAATCACACGTATAATTTAATTGACTTGAACAAGGACATCGAAGCTTTCATTTGAATTTAATGAATAAAAAATTATCGTTATAAAAAACATTTAATAACGATATTTAAAGTACCGGATACTTGCATATTTAAAGTGGTGATTATTTTATGATATAATTTTTATAAATAAATTTTAAAAACCAAAATATAAAATTTTCGTGATAAAATTTGAAATATCTCGAAATGATTGTACGTAAATTAGATACATAAATTATTTTTTATTTTATTTTAAATACAAATTACACCATTTCAATTAATTTTAATGATTAAACACCTGTAGTAAAATAATATAAATAACGCCTACAACATCACTTTCCCCTCTCTCTCTCTCTCTCTCTCTGCCTTTTCCTCCGAACGAGGGAAAGCAAAAGTAGCCGGACAAAGTGATGCAGCGATGTATCTGGCGGTTGCGCCTTCCCACCTCCGCCACTCTCTGCTCTCCAAAACCCTACCTCTCCTCCACCACCTCCACCGCAATGACCTTCTCCTTCGACTGCCAATCCACCCCTAACCGCCGCCGACGCCGCCGTCCCATGACCATTGCTAACCCCTCCTCTCTCTCCCCAGTTTCCACCGCACCCTCCCCCATCGAACCAGTTCCTCCTTCCGCCGCACCTGCCACCTCCGTCGTCCACCAGCGGACCAGCAAGCCCCGCCATGACGTCCGAGAGAGCGTCGTCAGCCTCAAGTACCGCCTCGACATGTGTTCCAAGTCGGGCGACCTCCCCGAGGCTTTCCGTCTCTACGAAGAGGCCCGTGCAGAGTCCGTCGGTATGCTTGTGTACCACTACAACGTCCTCCTCTACCTCTGCTCTTCACTGCCGTCGCAGTCGTCGGGGCAAGTAGTGCCACAGAGCATACGATTGGACAGGGGCTTCCAGATCTTCCGCCAGATGGAGGCTGATGGCGTTGTGCCAAATGAAGCGACTTTCACCAGTATGGCGAGGCTTGCGGCGTTGAAGGAGGATTCGGACCTCGCCTTCGAGATGATAAGGAGAATGCAGGCGTCTGGAATCTCCCCGAAGCTGAGGTCTTACGGTCCGGCTTTGTTTGGGTTTTGCAGCAAGGGTGAGGTGGAGAAGGCGTACCAGGTCGAGCAGCACATGGCGGACTGCGGTGTTCTTCCGGAGGACGCGGAGCTCGCGGCGCTTATTCGGGCGAGCTCAGATGCTGAGAGGGGCGATCACGTGTACCGATTGTTGCATAAGTTGAGATATATGGTACGGCAGGTTTCAGAGTCAACGGCAGGGGACGTGGAGAAGTGGTTTGAGTCGGATGCGGCTGGGAGGGTCGGAGAGGAGGAGTGGGATGTGAAGAAGGTGAAGGAAAGGGTGGTGAAGGGAGGCGGTGGATGGCACGGGCAGGGGTGGCTTGGGAAGGGGAAGTGGAGTGTTGGTAGGACGGAGGTGGATGCTGAGGGGGTCTGCCGGAGATGTGGTGAGAGGCTTGTGTGTATTGATATCGATCCATCTGAAACAGAGAATTTTGCAAGGTCCCTGTCTAACTTGGCCTGTAAGAAGGAGGTCAAGACAGACTTCCTTAGATTCCAGGTTTGTGTGCCTTTTATTTTACTTATACTACCAGCGAGATTTTTGATATCGATACACTTCGGTATTGCAATTCTCGAGGATAACTTGGATAGGGAGAGAACACTGGACGTGATTTTGCTTATTTTTGAAAATATGGTTTGCTTCCGAACAGCACAACGACTTCTTGACTTGCAATGATATTGTGCTTTATAACCACATCTGCGAACCATCAAATTACGATAAGTTGCAATTAGACGATATTCTTTAAGAACAGTATTTTCTGAATTGGTGCTGCCTGTAAAGAGAGGCAAGAGGCTTGTACAGAAATAGCTACTAGTATTCATGTGTGGAGGTAGTCACTTCGATTTTTGATGCAGGAGTGGCTTGCCGAACATGGACCATATGATGCTGTTATAGATGGTGCAAATGTTGGCCTTTACCAACAGTCTAAATTTAGTTTCTCTCAGGTGAGAAATATCCCTTTTCCTTGTTTAGGGTCATATCATCGAAAAATGAAATGCATATGATAGATCAATATTTATCCTTTGACACTGACAGATAAATAATATTGCAAATAGAATTCGTGAAAAAAGTTCATCAAAGAGAATGCCACTTATTATTTTGCATAGTCGGCGTACCAAAGGTGGTTCTGCTGATACTCCAAATAATAAGAAGTTGATAGAAAGATGGCGAAAATCAGGGATGCTATATGCTACACCATTTGGATCAAATGATGACTGGTATATGACTGTGCATAATCAGCAATTCTCTATATTCATATTGTTTTTATTTTTTTCAAGTTTGTTTTCATGTATATTCTGCAATTTTCCTATTGTAGCTTATGGATTGTGAAAAATCTTTTGATCAGATCCCAAACAACAACATTTTTTTACTTCTTGTTCTCATGTATCTAATCTAAACTAACCATATATAAAAGCTGCACTTTTAAAAACTTTTTTCTCTTTTCAAATTTACCCTCATCCTATTATATTGTAATTTTTTGCTTTCCTATTTCAACTTTGTGTTTTTGCTTTTTTATCCTCACCCCCATTATATTATATTATACTATATCCATATACAACAACAACAATTTGAGGCATGATTCTACCATGTAGGGTTGGTTTCATGAATCATTTTTTTTCCATGCATTTCTATTTATTATCAAATTTGTCTAAATTACGTAAATTTATATCTTTTCTTACAAACTTAATCAAGTAGTTTTAGGCTTACCTTTACTTCTTTTAATTTTTCCTACATTAATTAATTCTCCTCTTCTAATTAGTTCATTTCTTAGTCTCCTAAGGGTATAACCCAACCACCTAAGTTGATTTTCTCTTATCTTATTTTCAATAGGTGCAACTCCTAAAATCATTTTTAAGCTTATCTTTTATAGCATTACCACTCATCCGTCTAAGTATATGCATTTTAGTAATATTAACTTTTTGCATGTGATCATACTTTAGAAGTTGATTTTCTCTTATCTTATTTTCAATATGTGCAATTCCTACTTTGTTTCTAATAAAATCATTTTTAAGCTTATCCTTTATAGTGCCCATCCATCTAAGCATACGAATTTAGCAATATTAACTTTTTGCATATGATCATACTTTATAGTCTAACAATCTAAGTCAAAGTAGATTTGGGTCAATAAAAGTTTTATAGAAATTTTCTTTAAGGGTGTCCATATAATATAATATAATAAAATGTAATGTAATACTAATTTTACCTAATTCTTATTTTTTTCTTTTAGTTCTTTTTCTTATTTCGCAATCTAATGATAACTTTTATGGAATCTACTTCTGCCTATGTTACCATTATAATTTAGTGTTTTCGATTTGTTCATATTTTTTTACCATATTTGTTATGTTAATGTTTACATGCATTTTCAATTATTTATGATCTTATTATAAAAGACAATATATTATTCTATTTTTTAATTCCATTGTTACCCTCATATCCCTTTCTTCCACTTTTACCTATGTTAGTTTTACAAATTATGGTCTTATATGAAAATTGAGAAATCATATCATATCATATCATATCATATCATATCATATCATATCATATCATATCATATCATATCATATCATATCATATCATATCATATCATATCATATCATATCATATCATATCATATCATATCATATCATATCATATCATATCATATCATATCATATCATATCATATCATATCATATCATATCATATCATATCATATCATATCATATCATATCATATCATATCATATCATATCATATCATATCATATCATATCATATCATATCATATCATATCATATCATATCATATCATATCATATCATATCATATCATATCATATCATATCATATCATATCATATCATATCATATCATATCATATCATATCATATCATATCATATCATATCATATCATTCTTCGTAAATCCTTTCTTCTATATTTTCTCAGGCATGATATATTAATATATATTTATATACCTTCACATTTCATATTTCATTATATATACAAACGTATTATATATACATCTTTAAATAATTCATACTTTATATGTCATGAATTACACAACATTATTGCTTGTGCTTGGTACAAGCCTATTTGCTAGTTACTAAAATGGGGGGGGGGGGGAATTAATAATTTTTAGTGACTGCAGAAAAAGGTTCCTGTAGTGTGCCTGCAGAAAAAGGTTCCCGGTAATCTAAAAGAAGTGATTATTTAACAAAAAAGCATATACTGCTTTGGGGATGCCATTTCTAATCATTCAATGAGCTTAGCATCAATATTGTGAAGTTTAAACGACACAATTTCTATTGCACACACTATGCTCTTGGTACATCACAGTGTTCAGCTGATTTCTATCGAAGATGGTATACTCTGCTGAGTTTTCCTTTTAGTTTTTCCACGTCAGAAACTCCAACCGATGATCTTAAATTGGCATTTTAGCGTTACAACTCTCTACATCTGTAAAAATACATTGGAAACTGAGTTTTCTTTTCAATTCATCTTTGTATAAGGTGTAGTCCATAGCTTCAAGCTTGGATGTTTAGAAGTTCATGGACCATAATGTATTCAGAACATTGTATCCTGATTGTTCAAAGGTTTTTCACGGAGTTATGACCTGGGAATTTTATAAAGAGAGTAGATTTGTTCAAGCAATTTCTTACACACCTTTTCAATATTTCATGATTGAGATCCACAAGTTGGACTTTGAGAATATTCAATTGTGTGTATTTAATTTTGCATTGTTCAAATTTATAAGCTAAACAAATTTTGTGAATTCAATGCATGAGGCTTTTACCAATGTTGATCATACTTAGTCTTTATTCGTCAAATTGTTTGTTTCCAGAATTTGAGTTTGTGACCACAATGAAATGATTTTTCCATTGATCCTAAGATTATTCTTCTCAAAAATCTGCAAATTCTGTAAAATGAGCCTCTCTTCACGAATGTTGTGATTCTAATACCCCATTTGTAATGGCTTTTGATGATTAAAAACACAGCTTAGAAATGCTAGCTGAAAGTGTATATGGAGCCCATGTATGATATGAACTTGCAATTTAGATCGAAGTATTAGATTTTTTTTATCGATGTTTCTTTTGCATGCTTTACTTAGGGACCACCACAGGGGAGCCATATCCTGATTCTGTTTCTTTTTTTTTGAAATCTTACAGGTATTGGTTGTATGCAGCTGTGAGTTGTAGGTCCTTACTCGTTACAAACGATGAGATGAGAGATCACTTGTTTCAGCTTCTAGGAAACAGCTTCTTCCCAAGATGGAAAGAAAAACATCAGGTTTTGCTCTAGTATCTTTTTTGCCCTTGCTGGTATAATATGCAAGCATGGTGTGAACATTTGATGGCACAGTTCTGTCTCATCTCATCATGTAGTGTTTTTCATTGTGTACGTCAAATCGAAACCTTGAAGTTGCCATAACTCATGCTTGTTTTGGCTTGCAGGTTCGCCTCACTCTTTCTAAGCGTGTTCCCCAATTTCACATGCCTCCCCCTTATTCAATTGTTATTCAGGTGATTGTTTGTAGACTACTACCCTCCTTGCTTACAGATGGAGCCTTTAGGTTGCTTCGTACCAAGGCGCCCTATGTTTTTTATGGAGCACCGGAGCATGCTTACCTTTTCCCTGAAATTCTTGTTTTTCTGGTTTGGCAGGAGTCGGAGGCCGGAGGTTGGCACGTCCCAACAGTTTCAGGGGATGAAGTAGAGACCCCAAGGCAGTGGGTTTGTGCAAGGAGAGCTGCTGTCACCAACACAAGTTCCTTTTCTGTAGATGATCAGACTAATTTGTGACGACTTTCTTCATGCCAAATCGGGAGCAGAGGTTTTGGGAATGCTGCAATGGTAATTAACGTTGGTGGCATACATGTTGTAATTATTATTTTCATAACATCTCAATTATCTATCCGTTCTAAAAAAAATCCATATCGTTGCTGTTGTTGTTATGGGAAATATACTTGATTCATATGATGGGATGAATACATGATGTAATCATTGAACTCCTCAAATATTTATCTCTTCGAAACAAAACCTCTCAATTGTTCATTGATTTCGTTGGTCCACGAATGAAGGATACGAGTGATTGTTTTCTTTCTCTTTCGTTGTGGTTGGGTTGTGGATGGATCGTTGTTGATATTTAAAGAAATTCCTGTGGTGCCATTAGATTTCCTATGGTAAACCTTTTTAAAAGTTATTTTATTGTTAAAATTAAAATTTATTTACATAATCATTTGACCTACGGTATAATCTATTATTTACGAACATTTTAACCTAACGATAGAAATTTAACAAAAATTGATAAATTTTAAAATCTTTAGATTGAGGTTCAAAATTCATTTAAAATAAAAATTATCATATGTTTATAAATATCTATTAATAAAATATATTACTTTTGTCCTCCCGTGTATCTCTACAAACAAATAAAAATGACATCACGAAGTTTACTCCTTTCTCGTTGACTTCTCATCATATTCCAAGCTTGTTATACACCACCCAATAATATTTTCTTAGAGGTGTAATTTAGCGGTGGTGAAAGATTTTTATGATATTATTAACGTGGCTAAATTTGAATATAAATACCGTGGCTAAATTTCTCACAACTGTCACTTTTGCCGCTCCTTAAGAAGGCACGATGCCAACGACCACCACTATTTACTTCGATCTTGATATTTTTGTATATTGTTTCGAATGACGTGTAGCGAGGAAATTTCCTTTCATTCTTTTGGTCTCTTCGTAAAAATAAAAGATTCGAAAAATACCTCAATCTTATTCAAGAGATGGCATCGGTTCGAAGGAGAGAAGAAAAGAGAATGAAAGAGACGAGAAGATGCCGAAACGAAAGGAACTCTTCTCTTCGCGTAGATTTTATTTGTAAGATTAAATATATATATATATATTAAAAGAAAAGATGTAAATCGAAGTAAACGATATGGTTAGTTTACTGACATTATATAAAAGTGATTTTTATATAAACAACTAAGATAATAAGAAAATAAGGTAAAGATAAACAATAACAAAGAAAAAAAATTAGAAAAATCACAAGCAAAGAGAGCGGAAAAAATAATTTTCTCCTTTTCTCTTCTTTATTTTAGGTACATTTTATATGTTTAATTTTTTTTGAAGTGTGTGTTGTACAGTCTTGAAAAACTTTTCCAACAAAGAATTAATTCTATCTTTGCCAAGGGAATATTCAAATGGAAAAGAAATAAAAGTTTAAATTTATCAAAATTGGAATGTCTGAAAAATTCAAATTCCTATACAGAATTAATATACATACATGTCGAAAATTTTGAAAGATCAGGATTCCTGAAAGTATTTAGTGATTATATCTACAAACTTAAAAAAATTATAAAGAAATTCATCATATGAAATTAAAGAGGTATTGCAATTTGATGTATCTCTTTTATAGGAAAAATACTATATTAAAAATCTGAGTTGATGGGAAATTGAAAAAAAAAATCCACAAAGACGAGTAGCTTGAACCCTCTCATTAAGCCGACGAACGGATAACCCCATTTGCGATTTCGAAAAACTTCTGTAAATTCCATTAAATATTTGAATGCAGGCACAGAGTTAAGATTTTATCTCAAAATTTTCTAAGGTAGTTATTGCAATTTTCACAATCATAATTGTCAAACCATATTTAAGAAAAATAAAACTTAAGAGATGGCAAATGTAGCAATTGATCTGTTTATTGCTACTATTTTCATGTACAGAGCGTTACCATTCCCTTAAAATATTTGCAACATTTGAATAATGTTAATGACCATTACCATATTCCTCTGCCTTATGAGAGTCTTCCATTGGCTGGATTGCATGTTTATAGACAGAATCACCAGATCCATTACAGTTATATATCTTTTAAAGGTGGAAATCTATTTATGCATCGTTTGCATGACTTCTTTTAAGGTAGCTTAGGTTTGGGTTGGTTATGACTGCAGTTAAATGAGTTGGGTTAAACGGATATGGGTCATTTTGACGTGTTTGTTGTATTTTATCTTAATGTGACGTGTTAATATTTATCCACAAGTTATGAAGTTTGGTGTTTACTGTGTCTATTGAAATAAACCTGCATGGTAGTTCTATCCTATTTATTCACAAGATGTTGAAATTAGTATTTAACCTATATACTCTTTCAAGCCGTTGCACGGAATAAAACTTTGTATATGGTATTGTTTGTATAATCACTTTTGTATTTAATGTTTGATCATATAACGTATTAAATATTTTTTTATAATTATCCCAAGTTGCATTTCTGTACTTTGAAGTCTGGAAAATATTAATTGATTTACGTTAACAACAAAGCATGTTCCTGTTGTTGGACTTTGGATGATTTTGTGAATATGTAATACATTCCAATTATTTAAATTACAGTTATAAGAAACTATTTTTTGTTTGACTTTGGAATGACATCAGCATTTATAACGACTCATATTACATTCGTAACAAACGAATTTATTTATTGACCTTAGAACGGCATTATAATGAATCATATTAAACCCAATTATCATAATTCAAAATTAATTAAATAGTATTATTCAAGAGTAACTATTTAATGGTAATTCTGTAATTTTTTTGAACTTCTATGATATCCTAATCTAGTTTTTTTTAGACTGAAATAATAAATTTAATTGTAAGTACAATCTTAAAGACTCAAACTCATATTAATGTTATGTTAAAAAAGTTTTTTGTCATCGATAAAGTATGTTTGCATTATCTAACGCATAAATGTTTCTTGTGCAGTAAATATTCTTATCGTTGTGTTGTTATTCTATATTTTTACATTCATGTTATAACAAGTATACTATTGTTTCTATTTACGTATAATAATTTAAATAAGTATATTTTTTAAATTCATTAGTATATATTTTTTAAGTTAAATTACAAATTAATGTATCAATTACATAATTTTAAGTAATATTTTATAATTTATTTCATTATTTTTTAAATATTTTAACGTGTATTAAATCTTTCACAAAAATTTTAATTTTTTAAATTTTGTAATAGATATATTAAGATTTTAAACATTTTATTTTCGTCTGAACTTTGTATTTCATTTACATTTGAGCTTTCCAACGTGCATTATGTAAAAATTTAAAAACTTCCCTTTTACGACACACATTTCGTCGTACGCTAAACCCCCCGCCCCCTGAAAATCCCGGAAAACACTTCCTCACCGCGAGGGTTCGGAAACCAATTTCCGTCCGAGGAATTCCGCTGCGCCGCGCTCGTCGTACCCCCGCGTCCGCTCCGGTCTGTCGCCGCGTCGTCTTCCGGAAGATTCGCGCGTGGTCTGTCGCCGCGTTCCGGTGCTCGCGTCGTCTGTCTTCCGGAAGATTCGCTCCGGTCTGTCCGCAGTCGGAATTTGGGGCTACTCCGCGAGGTAAACAGAAGATGCTTATCATTGTCGCTCCGTCGCTCCGGTGATTGATGTTATTACATTCTTGCCTGTTGGTTATATTGCTATATTGTTGGATTGTCATATTTGGTTGTACTTGAACGAAGACTTTTAGGATTGAAGGGGGAAGTAACCAGTAACAAATAGTTCATTGCAGTTGCTAGCAATGCAGATTGGATAGAGATAAACCCCATAGTTCTTTATGGTTACTGAAAACCTGGAGAATTAGGGAGAGATGAGAACCTGGAGAAGAACGGGCAATAGGGGGTTTGGTGGTGGTCGAGGATTGGAAATGAAAATACACTATAAATTTCTACATGTTTGAGATACAACCATACATGTATTTCAATTTCTGCATATTTAAGATACAACTATTTTGCCTACATATTCCTATTATTTGTATTTTCTTGAAATGTACATTCCTAGGAAATGACAAAGTTCTAATAAGTAGAAAGGTAGTGGAAGAACTTATTTTAGTTGTAGTGTTCAAGTGGATGAGATGATACTAAATCGTTTGTTTGAAGCTATTAAAGAGGGAAATGGTAAAACTCTTGAAGATATGAATAGAAACATGGATGAAGGTAATAGACAATTACAACAAAGATATAGGAAGTAACATACAAAAGAAAAATATTGATAGTTGAATGAAAATATGAAGACAAATGTATAAAATTTATACCAAGATTAGTGCACAAAGTAGCTGGGGATAAGACTATATTCATGGATGTGCTGATATTTCTCATGAAGTTTGTGATGATTTTATTAAGGTTAGTTTACTTCTATCTAAATTTTATTTAACATCTGATAATCATATGAGTTGTACTTATATATTCTTTTTTATAGATTCATCCAGAGTGTGCACAATATAAAAGAAAAATAATATTACGAGGATATATGTCATTCTTTTTCACAACTCAAGTAAAAATAGTTTTAGCATATTTTTTAGTTCACAATCTCATTCGTAAAGTAGATAGAAAAAATTTACTTTAAGATATTGAGGACAAACTGGAAGAATATCAATGTGATGTAGCATTAGAAGACTTTGTGAATATGGAATGATAAGAAGAAATAGTTAATACTATTAACACCTGTATTCAAGAGCAAAGGAAGGAAACTGCTGATAGATTTCAAGAAAATATCATGATTGTGATGTGGGATGGTCATAGATGATTTCTTATTTATGTATTTGTATTGATTTTATTATCAACTTTTATTTGAATATTTGGATGTTATTATTAATATTTGTGACATAGGGTTATCGATAAATGATATATAAAGATCTAATTATATCATTATATAGCTTGTTAATTGATTAATGTAATTAATTATATTTTGATTAATTACTTTAATTCATTAATTAAGTATTTAATTAATAAATTAATTACAAATTATTAAATTACATTATTATCATAAATAAATATAAATTTTAATTCTGTTCAATTTTGTCATATGCACAAATATTTGAATTTCAATTTTCGTTAAATTCTTGAATGTGTACAAACATTTGAATTTCAATTTCCTTCATATTCCTAAACATGCACAAATACATGAATTTCAAATTCTATTTTCGTTAAATTCTGTAGAATTCAAATTTTTTCAAATTGAATTCTGAATGCACAAACAAACCCTTAACCTGAAAAAATTTAGGATTTTAATAGACTAAAAACCTCTCCAACTCTCGACCATCCCCTCCATTTGTCCTTGGTCCCCTCTAAAAGCCTCAACTTGTCGTTGGTCTTTTTTAGGCACTGCTAGAATTGTTGAGCCCATCTCCATTGCCCCCATCATCATTTGCTCGTCTTCTTTGCTCATTGTCGTCTCTTCTCCTTCGTTTCTATCCGTCAGAGTTCTTGTTGACTCAAGTTGTTGAGAACTCATCTTTGTTATCATTGGCTTCTTTTGATAGAGGTAAGATATGATTTTTTTTTGGCATTATATGAAAATGTTTTTTCCCCCTAAGTTGATGTGTGAGTGGGGGAGAGTGAAATTATTTACCTCATTTCACCCTTTCCCATAACTCTTCGATTTTTTTCTACCTTTTTGTTTGTTTCACGTGAAGAGGTTTGGCTAGGGTGATCGTCAGAGGTACCTGCATGAGGAATTCCAGACATCACAAACCCCTTGATCACATCATTTGTTTGGTGGTGGTTGCATGTGGATTAGAAGAGGGGTGTTTTCCAATTGTTAAATGAAGGAGATGTGCTTTTTGGGATTTTTGTTGGTTTTAGCCATTTTTGTAAGTATTCTTTCTATATTGTCCAAAAATAGCATGTTCATGGTTATCGCCAAATTTTAGTAGGGATATTGATGAGCTATGCATGGAAATTTTGCTTTAAAGTACATAGAATGTAGTCTACTTCTCACAGGTTTTAATAAGGTAGGACTAGTGAAACAACTTTTATAATACTTGCATCCTTTATACTAACAAAAAGTATATATAATTCTATATGCGCTATTGGTATATTCACTGTCAAAACTTTGCATTGGATGATGACTTGTGCAAGAGTTAGATATTACGAGTTGAGGTTTTTCTGGTGGCATTAGATTCCAACAAAAATGTAGTTTGCTTAGTAGGAGTGACATGAAGCTATTCCGATAGAGTGTTTCCTCAAGTGGAAAAGTTTCTCCCTAGTCAACATGTACATATTTTGTGGCTTCCAGGAGGAAGATCAGTGACACCTCCTTTTTGATTACTCTTCATTGAGAAGTTACCTGTGCTCATGAATGATTTGAACGATCTTGGGTCTTGGGATATGCCTCAATTTTGGGAGATATGGTCAGATAAAGGGGGGCTTAAGGAAACTAGAAAGAAAATTCAACTTACCATTTCTCATGTAGTCTGGTAAAGGTGTTGGTTGGAAAGGAATGACAAAGTGATCCATGGTGTTTGCGACCATGGTGATCTATTTTGGTTCAAGGTGATAAATTGTGTTGTGGAATGGAAGAGATTGTGGTGAGCTCTAGGCTTCATTGACGATGCAGAGGTTTGGATATGACATCAGTCTTGAGTTACTCTTTTAGGCATTGGTGAGCTTCTTCTCTTGTGGTCTTTTGTGTTTGTTATGGCCCAATTTTATATTCTCTTTGGTTTGGTCTTGTTTTCTTCTTGGGTGTCTAGTGGGCTTCTCTTTTGAATCCTGTTAGGTCATGGTTTTGTTTTTGGTCGTAGCTCACCCAATGCTTCTGTGGGCTCCTTGATTTTGTTATTTTTCAACATGTTTCCCTTTGTTGCTGATAAAAAATATTGTTGGCTGTTTTGTTTGAAGGCTAATATTGTCGGTAGTTATGTTGGAGAAATGAAGAAATTATAGATGTGTATTGTTAGTTATCATAGGATGGAAAGTTTTAGTAATTTTTTTAACAACGATAAGATTGAACTTTATTAGTTATTTTTTCTAAATTCTTCGCTCAATCACCAAAAAATTTCTTTGACGTCCTTTGATTCTGTTTTGAATCTATAGGTATGATATTGGAGATGGACTGCCATATGTGAAATTTTTTGACCAAATGTTGTTCTAGCGTACAACTCTCTTGGTTTGATAAATAGATTACCATGGCCCATAGTTGATTTCACATGAATATTCCAACTATTGTTTTGATCTTCACCTTTCCATTTGCTATGCAAATATAAAACAATAAATGTGATTTTTAAATGAAAATTCAGTTTTCAAAGAAAATGTAAATCTAGTGTTGAATAAAATAGAGCAATTTCAAACACAATATATTTATTTTTTGAGCATTGGTATATGTGCATTGATAATGAATCTGTTGACATACCACACATTGTTCACTATCTCAAGAAAAACAGCTATCATAAGAAAAAAAGTCTGACTTATTTTTTTAACAGGACCACACATTTAAGTAAATACATATAACTGATTTTTTGAGTCCAGTCAAGCACCTTTTTAATGAAAATGAATCTCTGCAGTTTTCCAAAAGTATGGTTTTGCCGTCCAACCAAATGAATCCTTGCTTTTTTTAGATGTTTGACATAAAATAATGTATTTTTATAGATATATTTTCATACATAAATGATGCTTCATGAAGTTAATTTATATGATTTATGTAAAAATTTAGTGTTTTATCAATTGTAGGAATAATTACGGAAAAAATGTTTAAAATAGTTAAATTTCGTGAAAAAGATTAATATTTTATTTATGTTGAAAGAAATGCATGAAAATAGGAATTTATTTATTAGAGAATATATTATTTTATTTATATGTAAGTTTCTAATTTTTTTTAAAATTTATATATTTTTAAATATAGGTATCATTTTAAATATTGCACAAGGGTAGTTTGTCATTTCCCCATAAAATTCTCCTGCTTAACTCCAATGCAACCGTCACAATCACCCTTTCTCTTGATTTCTCTCTTGTGGATGTGCATGGAGGAGTTGCAACAATGGTGGGGGTTGGGCAATGCACATCTCCATGGGGATTGTTTAAGCAAACGATTTATGTATTTTTTCTTTGGAAGTGGTCGTAAGCCTTTGCAAGGAATGCATCCGTGCATGAAGATCGTATGTGCATTCGTGAATCTCGTGCATGAGGTGTGTGGTTCGTTTGGTGCTTGCATTGAGCAATGAGTGTTTCATTCAATGCCAACGTAGCAACATCGAGTGAGGGAAGTATTTGGTTTTTCTTGTTGTGAACATGTTGACCTCCTTTGGATGCAAGTGTGGTGCATTGTAGGACTGGAACCTGTTAATGTGCAAGCAGATGTAGCTTAGACCTAAGTTAAGGTTGGGAAATCTGATCCTTTGAAAGATAAGTTGTTATTGAGAAACATAGTTCTTGCCCAAGACGATGCAAGTTCCTACAAAGATCAAGCTTGATAGGCATGCTTCATCGTGTGGTTTGAATCAAGAGCATGCAATCCATTTGAGTGACGAAGAGGTAGATGTTGGACAAGAAGATTTAATCTTAAATCAGCAATGTGTGTATTGTAGGTAGTTATTTTATTTTATTTAGTATCTTATTTAACTTTGAAGTGTTATAATTTCCTAGTTTAAATTGTTATTGTATGTCTTGTTTCTATGAGTTTAATTGTTAGTGGTAATTATAGTATTAGCATAATTTTGTAGTGTCAAATTAATTATTGTTTAGATAATAATATTTGTGTTAAATTAGTATTAGGGGAGATTTGTGTCACTTAGAAAGTCATAAAAGTTATGAAATGAAAAGTCAGAAAAGTTAGAAATCAGAATGCTAGAAAAGTTATGAAGCAGAAATTTAAAAAGTAAAATTTGACGGTGTTTGTGTAATCAATGGAAAGTTAGGAAAATTATATAGTTCTTGAACTTTTAATATTATATATTAAATAATTAAAGAAAATAATATTTGTGATTTTAATATTATAAAATAAAATTAAATGATATTAACAATAATAAAGTAATTAATATTTTATTATTAATGAAATAATAAATTAAAAAAATACTTATAATAATAAATATTTTATTATATTAATAGTATATAATTTAATTATATTAAAGTATATGCAAAGTTATTAAAAAAAATTATAATAATATATATTTTATTATATTAACAATATATACTTTAATTATATTAAAGTATATGGAAAGTAATTTTAATTAAAAAAATAATATATTATACAAAGTACATTAGAAAGTAATAATTAAAATAATATAATACTTTAATTAATATACTTTATTGAAATAAAAAGTATATTATATTAATATATTATGCTTTAATTATATTAACAATATAAACTTTAATTATAATTAATTTTAAATAATAAATAATAAAACAATAATATGAATTAAATAAAATAATATTTGTGAATTTAATATCATAAAATAAAATTAAATAATAGTAATAAGAATAATATAAATTATTTTATTATTAATAAAATAATAATAACGATATTAGTTACGTAAAATGATATTAACAATAATTATATTAAAGTATATAGAAATTAATTTTAATTAAAACAATAATATATTATAAAAAGTATATTACAAAGTAATAATTAAAATAATATAATACTTCAATTAAAATACTTTAAGTAAATAAAAAATAAATTATATTAATATATTAAACTTTAATTATAATTAATTTTAAATAATAAAATAATAAAATGAATAATCATATAACATTTAAATAATAATAATAATATAATAATAAAATAAAATAATATAATATAATCAGGTTGAAGGGTTTTTTCTTTACGTTGGGGTTTCCCGACTTTCAGACCATCTTTAGTCTGAAAGTTGGGAAATGCTATCTATTTATACCTTGGAAAGTTAGAAAAAATTCTTAACTTTCCAAAATGGTACAAACACTAAAATGTTGAGAATTTATTCTCAACTATCTAATTCCCAACATTCTAGGTGGCACAAACACCCGTTTAGTTTCCTTCATTAGAATTCTAAAATGTTAATTTATGATTTTCTGTAGATACAATTTGTATCTGCTGATGTGCTGTAAAGGACATTGTGCACTTGTAATTTATAAATTTAAAATTAAAATGTTACCATATAGTAGATAATCACAAAACTTACTTTTTATCATCATGTTTTAGTAGGTAATGATGGTCTGGATTTAATTTGATGTTTTTAAACTTTTTGAATGAACTTGCTTGTATGCTTTTCCTAGCAGATTTGCTGTTTTATTCAAGAAAGGATTAGAAGGACATGGCAAATCTTTCAGGACTTTCTGCTGCCACAGTGAATCCTAATAAGTCATATGAGGTATCGTGTTTTGCTAGTTGAATGATCATGCATCATTTTTCCGCTCTCTTTGAAGTTTACCTAACATAGAGTTTTATGCTTGCACTGCACATATTACATGTATTTGCATGATTGCGCTATACTTAAAATTTCATGACATGTTCCAGTGCCATGTTTTGCCAGTTCTAGTCAAATGGGTTTTTTGTGAACATATGTACAGTTAGAAGATTCTTTGTCAGTTATTTTATTCACCCTAATGGATTAGAAATCGAGAAGCTTTTTTGGTTTACCAAGGATGTGTTAGGTCTATGCTTCTGTTTCCATTTTGCTTGCATTCTATGATTTATATCTAGGTTGCAGAATAGTGGATTAACAAAGTCATTGTTTATTGGTTCTAGATGATCATATTAGTAACCTTTTAGTTTGTATTGGCATCCTTTGAATTGATTTTAAATTTAACATTGAAATTGTGTAGTGTAGCAAAGTTGCGGGTAACGGACTATTTTTTGTGGATTCTACTTGTTGATATTAGCAATTTTAAGTTTGTAATGGTATGCTTTGAGATTATTTTAAAATTTAACATTGTATTGAACTTTCCGGGTGTGAAGTTGTGGTAAAAATTGCCACAGTATAAGCTGATTTTCTTTACGTGTGTAAACATTGCTCATCACCTATTGTCCTTGCAAAATTTCACAACTAATATTGTTTTCATACAAAATGCATTCATTTGTGCTTGGAATTACCTAGTATGCTACAAATATTTAGACAAAATTATTTCATAGAGATTAGTTCCTTGATTTCAATGTAGACATCGACATACCTTTATGTTCACCCTATTGACCTTGATAAAACATCAACAATAATCCATACCATAATCTCACTATGTGGGGTTGACCACATAAATCATTTTCTTCTATATATATTTATATATACAGTTAAATTACATAAATTTAAATTTTTTCTCACAATTCCAAACTAAGCAGTTGTAGGCCTTCCTTTGTTTTATTAGTTTCTTATACACTAATTACTTCTAATTGGTACATCTTTTGACCTTTTAAGGATATAACCAAGCTACTTAAGTGGATTTTATCTTATCTTCAATTGGTACATCTCTGTTCCTTATAATATTATTTTTAAATTTATACCTTATGGCTACTAATCCATCTAAGCATTTATATATTTGCAATACTAACTTTTTACACATGATGATGTTTTATAACTTAGCATTTTGAATAATAAATTATAGTTAGAAAAATAATAATTTTATAGAATTTTCCTTTTAATTTCAATTTTAACACTCCAGAAGCATTTCTCTACTTCATTTTACATTTGAATCCTATGAATGACATCCACTATATTTTACAACTTAGAATGCTGGCCTGTAAAACATGATAAGAGATAAGCTAATTTTTTTTATTAAGAATAGAGTAGGAGTTGCGCCAATTGAAGATAAGAGAAAATCAACTTAGATGGTTTGATCATATTTTTAGAAGATTGAAGAATGCATCATTTAGAAGAGGAAAATTAATTAGTGCAGAAGATGTTAAAACTACTTGGTTAGAAATTGTAAGAAAAGATTTAAATTTTTGTAATTGAATTGAAGATTTGACAATAGATAAAAATATTTGAAAGAAAAGGATTCACGTGGCCAACCTCACATAGTGGTGACTTGGATTATTGTTTCTGTATAATTTCTCCATTATTACTTATCATATATCATAAGTATTTAAAAATATTACTTTTATGAATCTCATGGTCATCTAATTGTATACCTTCATTAGTATTTTTGTTTTTTATTGAATCTATATTTCATATATTTAGTTTTCGATCAACTCAATATAAATCCTTTTTACTGTAAGATATCTCTTCATAATTCTAATTTATAACTAATTCCTTCTTTACTTTCATCTACTAAAACAATGCTATTAGCAAATAGCATCTGTTAGGGTATTTCTCCTCAAATTTCCTTAATTATTTTATTTATAATTAATACAAGCAGATATGGACTTAAAGAGGACCCTTGGTGTAAACTTATATTTATTAGAAATTTCTTAGTTTTTCCTCTTATAGTTTTAACATTAGTAATTGCTCTTTCATACATGTCTGTTATGATATCAATGTGTCTTATGAGTATTCCTTTATAATATCTTGACTTTAGTTAATTAAAATTATTTCATCAGCAAATAACATACACTAGCGTATTTCTTCTTGAATTTCCTTGGTTATTTCCTCCATAATCAATATGAACAAATATAGATTTAGAGAGGATCCTTGGTGTAAACTTATGTCTATAGGAAATTCCTTAATTTCTCCTTTTATTAGTTTTATCACTAGTTACTACTCTATCATACATGTCCTTCATAATTTCAATTAATTCTATTGGTACTCTTTTTCTTTCTAAATTTCACCACAATAGATTTCTAGATACTCTATCATAAACTTTTTCTAAATCAATGAAAACCATATGGAGGTCATTTTTCTTAACTCTAAAATTTTTTATTGGTTGTTTAGGTAAATAGATAGCTTCTATTGTTGACTCACTCAATGTAAACCCAAACTGATTTTCTGTGATTTTAGTTATATATTTTAGTCTTTGTTTAATTACCCTTTCCCATAATTTCATAATGACTCATTAACTTAATATCACAATAATTATCAAAATTTTCTATGTCTCTCTTATTCTTAAATATAGGTATCCAAGAATTCTTTCTTCACTCATCTGTTATCTTTTTTGTCTTTAAAATTATATTAGAAAACTTAGCTACTAATCCCTACTTCACTCACATACTTCCATATTTCAATAGGTATACCATTTGGTCCAATAATTTTCCACATTTCACTTTCTTAATAGCTTCTTTTACCTCCAAATTGCTAATTCTTCTAAAATAATTGTAGTATCCTTTGTACTGCTATTTAAATTTTGCATGTAAGAGTTTTTTATAATGACCTAACTGATATGTATTTAATGATTTCATGCAGTTGACAATAATTTATTTGACATTACACTAGGCCATCTTAGTTATAAATTCTGATGGACCTTGAATCACATGCCTTTGTTTAACATACACAGGTCGCTCCATCTCCATCTGACTCTGTTTCTAGCCTCAGCTTCAGTCCTAAGGGAAACTATCTTGTGGCTACTTCGTGGGATAATCAGGTTTTATATTGCAATCAGATTCCTAGCCTTTATCTTAAAAATTATTTCACTTGTATTCAGCTGATATAAGGAAAGTCTTCCAGTTGCAAGTACTCTTATACTACATTACAGACAGTCGGCTATAAACTTAAACCTCAAATTTCTTGCTATAATAGGTAAGGTGCTGGGAGATTTTGCCTGGAAGTAGTCAAGCAAAAGCTTCTATATCACATGAGCAGCCAGTATGTGAGAGTTCCATTTCGGTTCCACTGGATTATGCCATTTTCTGTCATTGAATTGATTGATGTTTTGATTGTTTTCTGTAGGTTTTGTGCTCAGCTTGGAAAGATGATGGAACTACGGTATTTACAGGAGGTTGTGATAAGCAGGTTAAAATGTGGCCTTTGATGTCTGGTGGCCAACCTATGACAGTAGCCATGCATGATGCACCCATCAAAGAAGTAGCATGGATTCCTCAGATGAATGTGCTTGTATCGGGAAGCTGGGATAAAACTTTAAAGTACTACTGTTTATGCATTACACATTCAATGCTTAATTTGGTAGATTTTTATAGGCCTGGCTTGATTGATGCATATTTTATTTATATTTCCATCAGAAAATTTTTTATAAAAATTGGGAGGACTCATCCGTTGATGTGATGTGAATGGTTGCTGTTGGATGATAGGGGAAACAAATTTAAACATTTATTATAAATAGTGGTAAGAAAAATAAAGGAATCTTTTTGCACTTGAGTTGTTGATTTTTTTTCATAAGTTTTTTAACTTATGGTTATGAGTCAAAAACAAAAATTTGATTTACTATTTTTCTGAATGTGGAGGAGAAAAAGTTGAATTGGGGAAATATCCTAATTTTACAAATTATGAACACTCAAAAAATGAGTGTAAAAGTGATGAGGGTGTTAGGTTAGACTGGTGGCAAGTGGTATTAGCATTGATAGTGATGGAAGTAATTGTGGTTATGGCAATTGTTTGGCTGTTGTGGCTATTGTCTGGCATGGTGGCATCTAAGCAATTTCAATTTTATGCGCTCCTAGTTTGTACACTGCATTGCAAACTAGTATGACAATATTTATTTCCATGCTTGATCATGATTCATGTTACAAAGTCATGCTACTTGATGTCTCGAAATTCCAATAGACTTGAAAATATCTACTTTTCACTGTACCCGTTTAGTTTTTTAAAATAAATGGCTTTGCTAAAATGTAAATCAATATGCTCCTTGTCTGTTTTTGCTGATACCGTGTTCTGTTTTTAATATGGGCCTTTTAATATTGAAAATAATAATTAGTAGTTGATGGCAAGACAGGTATTGGGATACAAGACAGCCTAATCCTGTTCATACCCAACAACTTCCAGAACGCTGCTATGCGCTAACAGTGACTCATCCTCTTATGGTCGTTGGAACAGCTGATCGAAATCTGATAGTGTATAATTTGCAAAATCCTCAGGTATTCAAATTATTAGAATTAGATTTGATATAATATTTATGGTTTGGTTGACCCCCACATAGAGAGATCTAGTTATTGATTATTATTGTTTATAGTATTTATGCTTTGACACCTTTTCTGTAGGTTTCAGTTTTCAATCTTTTGACCTGCTATTACCATATTAAATTTTTGTTTTGGTTGACATCCTTCAATTAGATTGATTATCCCACTCTTTTCAGAACTGGATCGGATTTTTTCTGTGCTATGGTATTCAAAAACTGGTTCAACTTGTTGAACTGGGTTTAGTGAATGATATCATCATAATTGCATTATTTTAAATTCATTTAAAATAAAAGATTTAGAAATAGGAAAAAAATCTTGAAAAAGAATAGAAAATAGAAAATTTTTCTAAGTACATTCACCATAATGATGCTAAAAAATGTTCTTGAACAAAATATAAAGAAAATAGTAAACATTAAATTTCAAAAGCTAAAAGAGTTATTTTAATAAATATCCGGTCGCTGGTTATAATTGTTGGGTTGTTTGGTTTGACCAGACCTTGCAGTTGAACCGTGAAAATGGTTCAGCAGTGTGTGGGTGGATCAGATATATAAAGAAAATAGTAGGCATTAAATTTCAAAAGCTAAAAGAGTTGATTTAATAAATATCTGGTTGCTGGTTATAATTGTTTGGCTGTTTGGTTTGATCAGACCTAGCAGTTGAACTGTGAAAATGGTTCAGCAGTTCATAGGTGGATCAGATAGACCACCATTTCGCGTTTATTGTTTAGACTGATCTAACCTGGTTGTGGTAATTCTGTTGTTGCATGGCTCACCAACAAACAATTTAATCTCATTATGTGGCACTAGGATTAAAAAATCAATCTGTGTCAGCAAAATATTGTGGATCCAGATTGATTTTTCAAATTAACGATACTGAAATAGCATGTATTTTGAGTATTGTTAGGGTTCAAACGATCCTTCCTTTTAGATTGTTGTTGTTTCATAAGCTTGGTGGAATTAGAGGTGTTGATTGGGTTGGGCCATTGCAGGCCAACTTGGCCTGACCTGATTTAAAAAATTGGGCCGGGTTAGGCTACAATATATTAGAAATTCACTCTTTTCATTTATTCCTTAAAGGTTTGCACAACCATCATTAAGAGGGTTAATGTTTTATTGTTAATTTGATATTGGATGATGAATTTTTATAGTTGGTTGCCATCTTTACACCAACTCTCCTCCAGCTTGGGATTGCCTGTGTAGGGATAGTCCATTGGATAAATTATTGGAAATAAAAATTGCAAGTGCAATAGATTGGAAAAATTTCTAAAAGCAGGGAAGCTGGAAAAACTACAAACAGCACGAAAGATA
The DNA here is from genome assembly GCA_036874045.1 of Cymodocea nodosa. NCBI lineage: Eukaryota > Viridiplantae > Streptophyta > Magnoliopsida > Alismatales > Cymodoceaceae > Cymodocea > Cymodocea nodosa. The sequence goes on from JAZBRI010000008.1 coordinate 1,208,738, forward strand.
AAAAAAGAAAATTCGCAATATTATTTGTGGATTATTACCCATTTATTTGTTTCAGCCATTGGAAGATGGTATTAAGGGGCATTAGAGTAAACATAAATTTTCTTGCAAATTTTAAAAGTTCACCATCTGCACTTCACGTCTAAGTTCCAACTAAACAAGTGAATACTATTTTGTTAGAAGTGAAATACATTCTACTAATTCTTGAAACTGTTTTTCGTGTAAGAAGGTGAAGGGCATTCTACTGATTCTTAAACAATTCATTCTCAGGTTTTATATGTATTTTTTATATTTATCATTCATGCCCTTTTTTTAATGTATAATGCTGATTAAACCAAAAAATGAAAATTTAAAATTTCAAAACTCTGTACCAAAAGTGCTTTCTTGCTTGTACCTTTGGGAATTCTAGTCCAAATTGTACTTCCACATTCTTCCTCTTTATTTATAAATACAGGCCTATTAAGAAATTTTTTGTCTATTATTTATGGATGTTTAAATATTTATTTCAAATTTCTCTTGCTTGCTTATAGTAGATTTTGAATTAGGGGAAGACAATGTTTCTTTTGCTCACTGCTCGAAAATTTTTTCTTTTGTTTGGTTCATGTTAATCTGCTTAAATAATTTTTTCTTCCTCCAACAGGCTGAATACAAGAGAATAGTTTCACCTCTGAAGTACCAAACAAGATGTCTAGCTGCATTTCCTGATCAGCAAGGGTTTCTGGTAATTTCTGTGTATTGTTTATTACTGAAGCTATTTTTTGCATGCTCTTTCTGGTCTTATATCCTTGTTTATTCCAATGGGAAAGTACAAGTTGGGAATATTGCTTACACGAGAACGAATATGCTAATCTCTGCAATTTTATTGTGCTTTGTAAAGATTAGTAGTTGCATCAGTAATAAGATCTTCCGTTACATGCTCTAGGATAAATTGTTGTGATTAATAACACACAACTGTTGCTGAAAATTTACAGAGTATTTCATAAAGAGCATGCTAGTTTTGGTTTAGAATTGAAACAAAGTTCTTTTTGTTTGGATTGAATTTATTGGCAACAATGGCAGTCTTTTTGTGAGAAGTGAAGGACAATAGCATTAAAACCAGAGCAAAAAGATCAGCTACAATGATAACCAGAGAAATGAAAAGTTAAAACTGATAAAAGGAAGGTGCCAAAGGTGAAATCACACAGAAGAAATGAGAATGCAATCCTAAGCTATATAGGAATCTATGACTGAAACTTCATCTGGCATTCAGGAATCTCAAGCTGAGACGTAATCTCAAAGAGGGTGAGCTTTGTGAAGTGACTGAGATCATGCATATGCTATCTGATAATTTCCCGTCTGGAAAGCAGCAGGTTAGAATTGTCTGGTCGGTTCATGCCTCAGGTTGTTTTTCAGTTAGAAGTTACAAATTGCTTCTGCAACGGTATGATCAGCTACTGGATAATTTGGGTTTCTCATCTTTGAATTGGAAGGTCAAGTCTCCTTTTAAGGCAGGTGTTTCATGTGGCTGTTGTTGCTTGGGAGAATTCTCACTATAGGGCTAGGTGGATTGAAAATGCTGGTACTGTTTGCCTGTTATTTGGCATGGAGTAGTCTATATCGTACATTTTCTTCAACTGTGACTTTGTGAAGCACAATTGGATTCAGCTGCTTCAGCTAGATTCATTGAATGAAGACTGGCGGATTTTTCTTAGTGGTGTGCCGAATCTTTCTGGGTGGAAATCCTCACCTATTAAGCAGAATATCGGACTCCTTTTGCATGCAGGTTTTTGGGCAATTTGGACGATAAGAAATCTGGTGGTCTTTGATGTCTTTGCAAGATCTTATTCATTCAGCTATGGATCTTTTTGCCTTTTGGGCTCTAATCTTCTTGATAAGGTCTTTTTCATTGGATATCTTATTTTGATTAATGAGATTTATCCTCACTTTAAAAAAAAAACCTCATCCGGTATCTGACTGGCCCCTACATTCTGCATCACCAATCCACTCCTACATTTTGAAGAACACGCTCCTGCTAAGTGCTCCACTCAATGCTTGATTCTGAAAAATTTGTGGTTTCTTTTCAGCCATTTGTTCCACCAAATAATCAAGAGTAGTAGCTTCTAGACCTTTTTCCACAGATCAGAAAGGGATCCAAGAACCATAGTTATTAAGATGCCAAGACGTCTAGGTGGTTAACTAGGGTTGCCTAGGTGCCCATATGATTTAATTACAATTCGAGTCATAATCCTATTATGTGGGGTTGACTACGTGAATCTTTTTTCTTTCAAGTATTTTTCCTACGTCAATACACACATATTTTTTTATGCATATATTATATATAAATTATAAATATTTAGTAGTGATTTTGTATGCTTTAAGATATATTATTTTAAAAGTGACATTGAAATACATAAACGTTCTTGAGATAGCATCAAAATATGAATGTAATATATTAACGTATAAATTTTGGAAATACATATGACTATATATTTTTCAATAATTATGTACATTTCAGTAATATTGCATTTAAAAATTCTATAAGTTTTTTTGCATTGAAAAACCTATATATATTACTGAAATACTTACATACATGTAACATATACTTGATAATACAGTATTGGAAATGTCATTAGTCTAATTCATTGTAAGAATTGTAATAACGGTTTGCAAAATGGATTTGTTTATCACAAAGATATTTGTTGGTCCTGACCTTGCATCACCTTCTTAATTGTTATTTGAATAGAAATATCATGATAAACTTTTGATAATAGTTATGTCTTAGTTCATGTGGGGATAATATTTTTCTTTTGCATGTCTGTGGAATTTTGAAAAATCCAAACATCTCACGTAGAGACAGATATAGAGGTAGAGGAATTTGTCGAGTGAACCCCACTGCTTTGCATACATCAGGTGTCCATTGATGAAAAGGGATTGGGGAATGCTTGAACTCAGTTCCTACTGTGATGGATATAAGCACAATGCATTTTTGTATTGATAAGATCATGTATACCCTAGGTAAACCATATGCTCTGATTCACTATTTCTTGAAGCTCGATCTCCCCTAGGAAAACCATATATCGAAGACAAACTATGAGTCAGAGTAGAAGAGCTGACTCGGTTACCCTACCCATAAGCAAATATTTTTTAGTAACCTTATTGAACTGTAAATCTCTCTTGTTATATCTGGATAATAGGTAGGTACATAAATTGAAACATCATGGAGCTATAAAGATATTAATTGAAACATCGTGGAGCTATAAAGATATTTATTGAAACATTAGCACCACATAAAACATTTCTCCAGAAATTGCTATTGCAAATAACAAAAACTCTTTTATAGCCATTTTTGTATCATATCTGTTTGTAACAGAGCACTATTGAATCAAATGACAGACAATGGTAAGAAAGAAATGTCTTTTCCTGGATGAAATGAAGCATTTGATTCAAGTAATGGGAGAAATATTCTCATTCCTTAGCCATAAAGATATGTGGCCATTAAAAAAAGGAATTAAGTGGAACAAAATTGATTAGGTGGTAGAGTATGGAAACACTTGTTTATTCCATATTTTGGACCTTAGCTCCATGAAACAATATGCCATTGCTGAAAGGGAAGAATTGTTCTATGAACTGCTTAAATGAGAATTCTCAAATGGTGAACAACTAGAGTCTATTACTTGCTTTATCAAACAATTTCCATTAATGAAACCTTGTAAATCCATCTGAAAATAAAAAAATATGCATGTTAAATGAAATGGTTGTTGCTATTTGCTGCACTAGCAAATTATTGGTTTTACTGAATAATTAAAGAAAGTAGATAGACCTTTCTCTTTGATCTATAGATAGTTTGAACTATATAAGAGCAATAATCAATTTGACCATGAATAGTTTTCTAGGGGACCCTACCTTCTCTAATCCATTTGACATGTAAAATTTCTTTTTTGTCTAGACATCCGCAATTTGTACTTATTCCTTTTGTATCCATTTCTCAGTCAATCCAATGGCTTTTTTTATTGCTTTTCAAAAAAGAATCTCTATAACTGTGATGTTATACTTTTTGCAAGAATATACTTTTTTGACTTTTGCGATAGCAATGGCAAGTCTTTGATTTGTAGAATCCAACAATATTTGTACACATTTGTAATTCTTCAATTCCTTGTGTTTGGTCCTTCATTAATAAATTATTTGACATATGCAACAGCTTGTGCCATAATCCTACCATGTAGGGTTGGCCACTTGATACATATATAAAATTAAAAAACTTGATAGAAGATATCCTTAACTAAGATAACATGATGTAGGTAATCCATGGGTGACCAAATCACACATAGACGCCTGGGTGGTACTTAGGTGGTCACCTTGATAACTATGCTAGGAAATCATTAGCATCAAACTCACCAATGCTAGTGTTGTTCAGCAGAGAATGCCACCAACCACGCAACAATAGATCTCCAAAGGGTTGAAAAGAAGAGTTTCAGCCTTCCTTACTATAGCAAAAAGAAAGAAATGCATCTGCAGGCCAGTCACCACCCATTTTCTTAATGGTGCACTCATCAGGATTCCTTCATGCATCAATTGCCATGCAAAAAATTAGACATTTGAAACCAACTACAATAGTTCAGTTGACTTAGAGCAGTAGTATTCGTAACTTGCACTAGGATTCTAATTTTGGTGAATGCAAAAATCACCATTATTAAAAAATGAACATTTGATGGTTCTCTCTTATCCCATGTACCTTTTTTCTAATAGATCTTACCCCATATACCTTTGTTGCAGCTTGTTTGGATGCCAACCCCAATAATGTGGTATATTTGTTGAAAGAGACAAAAAACAATGACAATTAATAAGTGAAAGAAGCCTGGCAAATTTTGAGATTTTGGTGTCATGGAGATCTTTCTAAATTTCACCTCTCACATTCTTTACCTCAAAATACTCATAACACTTAGAGATCATCACATTTTGGTTTGATTTAGTTGCTATTAGGGATGGGAACACTCTTAATGGAATAGACCCACTCATACATCCTTCCTAAATCTCAATGACTTGCCCCTTCTCACCACTAAACCAACCTCAACTCTATCTCCTTTACATCTAAAATTCCCTTCGAAATTCTAAACACCCAATTGACGTGATTCCCTAATCTCTACCACTCCTAGCCTCCCTTTGTGTCACTTATCTACAATAACCAACCACCTTAGATCTCCCTCCTTGAGCTCTCCCCCACCCTAGTCTCTAGATCCACTTACTAAGCATTACAAAGTTGAAGTCCTAAAGCCGCTTTTACCTTAGACCACTCTTGGCATGGTTCTACAATGCTTGTGCCAAGCCATTAAGTAATCCACTATTTTTTCTTTTTGTGCCACCTAGCCAAAGAAATTGCCTTTCAATTTGCTTCAGTTGGACCACTATGACCCATAAGAATTTTGAAAATCAAGTCATGGCCTCATGAGACACCATTAAGTATAGACTAATATTAGTGCACCCCATTTTGTTAGGTTTAACGTGTGCTGCACCTTGATAACTAAGATAGCCCATGACAACCTTGTGATGCCCTCATTGACACTCTTTCTTTCACCACTGATACCTCCTCATATAAACAACCCACTACCACAATCCTTATTGTGTAATTATGATCATCAATCTTTGCCACCAACCTATCTTGAAAATTGTTTTCCTACTTTTATATCCTACACATTGGCTACGGCCAATTGATCTATGAGAAGCCTTTTTGATGACCCAAACTTGATATGAATGCTTTTGTTGCATTCTCCTCTCTTGTGAATATAGAGGGATGCTTGATAGAGTAGTCCATCATTGCAAATCCTTCATGTTATTCATCTGTGGACTCTAGATAGGTAAATGCATTGACACTCCATCAACCAAGATGCCTTCCATTATATGTGCCATCTCCTTTATGGCAGTGCCAAGGAGACAAAAAAAAAGCTTGTTTCTCTCTCCAACTTGTATTTTATTGTGTCCATGGCTTTGCCATTTATGTCTATAGGTGTTAAGGAGCATAATCTGCAACACTCTTGCAATCCATGATATCACTAGTGAATGCTCAAAGTGCTACTTCAAACATCTCTACACGTTTTTGCACCACCCAACACCATCTCATATTCTCTAGTAAGGACAAAATTCATCATCAATTCCTTGGTGGTTGATTGAGGAAAGGTTCTTTCCTATTGTTTGTGAACCATCATCCATCACCCTCTCAACGAACTTTAGTGATGTCTAGGATTCCCTTGATGTTTCATCTCTCCATGCAAGTCCTAATTGATAATGATGTTATGAACTTCACCAGTAATAGGCCTGTAAATGGATATTTGAAATCTGAAATTTGATTTGGTTTCAAATTTATTTAGCATGAAATGATCTAAATTCAAAATCTGACGAACATGAATTGGATTTTGAAATTCATATCTAAATGATATTTGAAACAGATTTGGATATATAAAATATTTGTTGATTAAAATTTGCTTCAAATTCGTTTACCCATCTAATTGGATATTTGGACATTTGACAGAATTTGTAATTATTATTTTATTTATAAATTTGTTATTTTATCATTATAATTTTATTTATATTTTCATATAAAATAATGATATTTACATTTGGGTGTCTTGATTTAGGTATTCAGATTAAACTTTATATATATAAAATATAGTATATCAATGTGAAATTGTCATATATAAATTAAGATTTGAATATTTGCATTGAATTTTTCTGAGGTTTGAATACTATTTGAATTCAAATTTGAATAAATTTGTCGGACATGGATTTAGAAATTTAAATTATTATCTGAAGTGGATTCAGATTATTTGGATGTTAAATGGATATGGATGCAAGTCTATTCGATTTGAATTGATTTCATTTACACCCGTAACTAGCAACTATGATAGAATTAATGTTTGTTTTAAAATGGCAATAGGGTTAAAGAAAGGAAGTACTTGGGAGGTTGGAGTGAATATGAATTCTGTCCATCAAATAAGAGAAGCTTAACTTTCCATCTAGCCATTTGGCAATCAAATCTTTTAATGAATTAGTTTCAATCCAAATATTTCATGTGAGTATGTGAAGACCAGATAAAGGGTGTCCCACATGGAAAATTGGGAAAGACTCAATTTGACAGCCCAGAAGGTTCACCACACAGAGGTAGAAACATGATTTAAACAGATCTACCCCTAATCGGTATATCTGTGAAAATTGTCATTCAAAACCTATGCTTAATTAAAAACATCCCAACATGAAGGCAATATCTTTGTTATTATCTTGAGTAGTAATAAGGAAGATAGGTGGGACTTCCTTCTGTTTGTTTAGATCCAGTATTATAGTAAGAATTAAACATTATGTACTGTTAAATATTATAAGAAACAGTTAAACGGAATAATTAACTAGTTTCGAGAGGAATAAATTGATTCTCATTGAATTAAATACGTATCAAGCAAGATATCGAACTAAAGAAGAAAAGTAAAAAAAAGGTATTCTCTCACAATACTAATAAAAGCTAACAAAATCACAGGATGCTCTCTCACAGCCTGAAGGAGCTCATTATCTGATTCTGGTGTGAACTGGCTTCAACTGAAAATTGATTTCTGTTGAAGACCCGATCGTGCCTTCATAGCCAAATGCTTCCAACAGATGGTGTGTAAGCCTGAATGTGTTGTGCTTTGCTGCAGATAAATTTCCTTTGAGTTCAGATCCAGCTAACTGGAAGCTCTTGAAAGAATCAAAATTGAGTCCTTCCTAGATGTACATGGGTATTGCATTAACCAGTTATCCTTGCATTTCTTAATAAGTTGCTGTGAGAGTGGACTGATACTACTGTTGCCTGATAATATCTAATAATCAGGCTATTCAGGGTGGTACTCTAGTACTGTATCCTTCATGTTGGCTCTTGTAGGGCATGCATGATTTATCTCATTTCTATTCAGAAGATTTAAGAGAACAATAACTTAAAGAGCATTTTAATAATAGAAAGCTCTTGAATTTGTTTTGATGAAAATGGACATCAAATAGCATTTGTATTCAAAGCGTGTTTTCTACTTCCTGTTTTCTTGATTCCACACTTTTCTGAAATATGCCTTTATTATATTGTAGTACAATTTTTTTCCAGGTTGGGTCAATAGAGGGAAGGGTTGGTGTACACCATTTGGATGATGGACAGCAAAGTAAAAATTTTACATTCAAGTGCCATAGAGAAGGGAATGACATTTACTCAGTGAATTCATTGAATTTTCATCCTGTAAGATCCTGTATTGATTTCATGTCATTTTTACTTCTCTTTTGTTTTATCATTTTCTTTGTTGATAAGTAATGTTGATTCAATTTGATAAAGAGAGTTTGTAGGCATTAAATAATTCATTGATTAAAATCCTGCTATCTTTTTGTTCTTTTTATTGTTTGCTTGATGTCTCTTTCCAATTTTGTAATGCTCATGTCACCTAGAAATATTTTGATCTAGCCTAGCAAATTGATATCATATCTTGGTGTAGTGATGGAGATGATTATCTAAAATGTATTACTAGCATTTAATAAATTTATTGAAAATGTTTCTTGTGTAAGATTGTCAGTCATCGCACATGACATATCAATTTGCTTCTCTTATTTGTGTGATAATAATATAGTTAGAATCCTGATCTGTGACTAGTGATATAAGAAGATTCACCACTTTTTTTGATCAGTGGAACACTCATGACTTGGTCTGTTCCTCAGAATGGAAATCTTTGCTCTATGTAAGTTACAAGAATATAGCCGGTAATTGTAATTTCTTTTTTAGTATCACATGGAGTGCTTGTTTGTGTACATTGTTACCATTTGGCAGGAGAACCTCGTCCATGTGCATGGTGAGATCCTTTCCTCTGGAGTACTAGCTCTGTTGAAATGCATGACATGGAATGGAATGGGGGATTCTCAATGCTTATGGCCCATGAGAACAGAGCCAAAGGCATGCCTTGCCACAAAGACTCCAATGGGTGGCTAATAATTTCCCCCATTGTCTGGTCATTGGTGGAGACTTCAACATCTCACTCATTTCTGAAGTGATTGCAGCGAGAACTTGAGAATTACAATTGGAATGTTAGCATTTAATGATGTGTTATGGGAACTTGAATAGATTGATTTGCTAGTCTCTAGATGTGACTTAATATTGTCAAATTTTAGGGCAAACTCCTCAGTAATATGGTTGGATAGAATCTTCATGTTGTCAACTTGGGAAGATAATTTTCTTGAATACTTTGTGCAATGCTTTAAGTAGGTTTCTTGGCCACTATTGTTATAATAATGCCAAACAAATTTTTGGGCCCAGACGATTCAAAATTGAAGCCATATGGTGCATTATCCTTGACTTTGAAGCTTGCCCTTTTGGCTTATGGTTAGAAATCTAGTGTAAAGCCTTGATAAAGATCCCTCTAAACATTGGGGGTCTACCAATGTTGTGTCAAACATAGAAGGTTCAAGGATTCAAATGCAAGAAGCTTAAGGATTGTGCTTCCATAATCAATGAAAAAATCAATTCGAGTGTGGTTTGAGGGTGCATGACAGTCAGACCATCATTTCCTTAAAGGTTGAGCTTATAGATTGGTTTATGTGGTATGAAGTGGCATGGAGGCAAAGGTCAAGAGCCCTATGGCCAAAGGACGGTGACTGTAATGCCATGTTTTTCCACAAGGTTTCCAATGGTAGAAAGAGGAAAAATCTTATCACATCCATCTCCTTTCATGGGTCTATTAGAACATCCAAGATATAGATAATGAATGATATTGTGAGTTAATTGAACATCATCTTCAAGCTTAGTTCCATGTTGCGTCTAATCTCTTTGGGCTCCATTTCAATAAGATCTCTTTATTTAATGCCAGCTCTATTGAGACCATCTTATTAGAAGAGGAAGTAAAAAAGCTCTATGAAGACCATCTTGTTATGATGGTTGGTATTAAATCCCTTGGGCTAGATGGCTTCCTAATATTGGTCTTCTAGGGGAGTTGGGAACTCTTTAAATCTGATATCATGCAATAAGTGCATCTATGGGGCATGGGTCATTGGTGTTGTAAATCAAACTTGTGTAGCCCTTATCGCTAAGAAGACTGGGGGAATTAATTTTGGAAATTTTCATTGAAAGTGTCTATTTAAGCTCTTATTGTTGCAATTGGTTGCAGATGATTAATCAACATTTGTGGAGGGACAACAAATTCTTGATGGATTCCTGGTAGCTCATGAATGCATTGAATTTAGGTAATGCTTAGGTTGTTTGAAACTTATATGGAAATTAGGCATGGAGAAAACATATGACAATATCAACCAGGGTTGCACATGATTTGGTTTGAATTGATGGACCAAAATTTAATGGTTTGGTCCAATTTGAATGTGAATAATGGTTCAATTGTATTTATATTTTACCAAGACAATAAGATCGGTTTGGTTTGTGGTTTAGGGTCTTGATCAACCAAATTGAATCAAACATATACCATATTGTAATATTCGAAAGTTTTAATTTTATATTATCATATATGTAATTATGTATAATGTTTTATGTAGCTCCATTGGTTTGAGCATTGGTGGTTTGAGCTTAACCATAAGATATTTAGATGCGTCTAAGTAAGATTTTGTTCTAAAATTTATTTAGTTGCATCTAGTCTCCATTAGTTGTATTTATACTGAATGGATCTCACAAAGTCGAGCAACATAATCTAATCTGTTTAAGTTGTGAACCACAAATTGAAGTGAACCATACTTTGATCGGTTTGTTTGGTTTGGCTCTACCAAGATAATCAAATTTGTTTGGTTTGAATATTTTTTGAATCAATAAATATGGTTCAGTGTGTTGTTTGGGAAAAATCAAATCAAACCATGTGCACCATCCTTATGTCAATTGGAGTTGTTTAGAAAGGGTGATATGTTTTCAATTTCATAAAAAATGGAGAGACCAGATTTGTTATTGTTGTCAGTTCTGTAAAATTCTCTATTGTAGTCAATGATAGCCTGAAAGGAATCTTTTCTTGTGGTTAAAGATTTTAAGAAGGTGATCCATTATCACCTTTCATGTTCTCAATGGTTGGAGAAGTGTTTGGGTAGCTTTACTAGAGGTCTAATGAAGTTGGGTTGACTAAAGGTTTTAAAGCAGATAGAAATCTATTGAGTGTGCCATATTTACAGTATACATAGGATGCTTGACTCGACAAAAGGAGGTAAATTGGGCATTCAACTAGGGGGTTACAAACAATAAGAGGTGCACTTCTCATCCCACTAACCTGGATGATCTTTTGACAAGACAAGACAGTCTTTGGAAACTCTGGTCAGTCAAGTTGATGATAGGAAGACCCTTTCACAAGGTAAAAGAGCTAGAGAGGTTTAGTTTTCATTTAATGCACACTAGATTAGAATGGTAGTGTGGCTATAGGATGGGATGACAAGCTAATCAAGGAGAGGACAATGATAATCAGGATTGATCTCTCAGGGGTCAGGGCACATGATAGAGTCTAGTTGGGAATGGGAAAGTCTGGAGGATGCAATTTTTGGTGATTTGATTGTCATGAAGATGATTTCATGGAATATGAGGAGGAGGGGAGGGGGGGGGGGGGGGGGGTGGGGAGACAAGGGCAAGCAAGGATAACTGGAGCATATGGCGCTAGCTAATGGGGTTGGGTTTGCTGGGCCTCCAAGTAATGAAGATGATTAAAGTCACACGTGTTGTACAGGTAGAGGAAGAATCAATAACTACATTTGTAAAGAGGCCTTAGGACCAGTGGGAGGTATTAGTCTGGCATGGAATGCCTCTAGGTTGGGTGATTTCTCCATCTTGATTGTTACAGAAGTGTGTTGAAGGGTGGACTGTGTTGGTTATGATTGTGTATCGGCAAGTATGACAACAAGACAATGGGAGATTTTTGGATGAGCTTTCTAGTGTTTGTGAAAGGAGTGTGCCATGGATGTTGTTGGGTGACTTCAGTTGCATTCATGCTCTAGACTAGAGGACAATTTTCAAGTTGGACCAAGAGCCAAGAACTTGATTTCTGCCTATTGAAAATCACAGATTTACTTGGTCTAACTTTCATTCATTGCCGACCTTATCAAAGTTACATGGATTATTGACAATGGCTGGTATGCATGATTCCTGCTTGTTAAAGTGAAATGTTTGCCGAGGACGTGCTCAGATCATATCCTGGTCATTGTAGTCATTCTTGTGGTATTTGGTAAGATTATTGCAGGTTTGAAAGTCAACCTCAATAAGTCCAGTGATTGGAATCCAAACAGGTTTGCGTGTTGTGGAAATAGTAGCACACTACATGGGTTATAAGGAGGGTAACTTCCCAATGAAGTATATGGGCTTCCACAAACGTGGAAACCTTATTCAATCAAGGATTGTTGTCCTATGATTGACAGATTCAAGCTTAGATTTTCTTCCTTTCTGGTTGGGTCAGTTGCTTTCTGTGCATTGTGGTAATTTTACACTAGTATCTTCAGATTTGCCCAATCTTTCGTTTTACTTCCTTTCAATCCTCAGAATTCATGTGTTAGTAGCCGATTAACTGATATAGATTGAAAGCCAGTTTTTGTGGAAAGCTAGTAAAAAGAATAAGAAGTCTAGCTGCCATTTTGTTGCGTTAGGGAAATGCTGCAGGTCTGAAAAAGAAGGTTGCCTGGGGACTAAGAAATTTCTATGACTCCAATCAGGCTCCACTGGGCAAATGGATTTGGAGGCTTGCCCAAGATAGGGGGTTGGACAGTGGTGCTAAAGGAAGGTCACATGGGGAATAAGAAATTTCTGACTTCAATTGGGCTCCACATGGCAAATGGATTTGAAGGTTTGCCCAAGATAGGGGATTGGATAGTGCCAGGGGGAGCTTTTGGAGGTCATTGGTTAGAGAAAATTGGTATATGGTTAGAGAGAATTGGTATAGGGTTAGGTTTCAAGGTGTGGTAGGGTAACATATCAAAGTGGTGTTGAGTATCTTGTATGGTGTTAGACGCAGAGGAGGGAGTCAGGTGATGTTTTGTGGTGGCATATGGAAGGGGTGAATTTCTATGTTTTTGGTAGTTTGTGTGGATTGGCTCAGTTCCATTAAAAGAGGCTTTCTGATCTTGGAGGGGCTTGGATCCAATACCCAAGCATGGAACTAAGATTGCTACGCGATGTTGTCTTTGTCATTTCCATTTGTGGAACCCTCCTGTCTCTGACTTTTATATTTTTTTTGTTCACTTCTCTGGTTACTGCCGTAACTTCCATACACTTTTATTCCCTATTTACGTTTTTAATATATATTTCTCTTTACCACTCAAAAATATCACATGAAGTTCTTAAGGCTGCTTTTTAATCACTTGCTACAATCAAATGTATTGTTGCCTATTGTTCCTACTAATCAATTTTAAGAAGTGATAGGCTGAATCTTATTAAAAATTGTTACTACTTATTTTTAGGGGTGATGACATCATTCATAAATTATAAACATGCTTTTTAAGCATTCCAGTGGCCTTGTATTGTTTTTCTTTTGCTAGGTGCATCATACGTTTGCGACTGCAGGATCAGATGGTGCATTCAATTTTTGGGACAAGGATAGCAAGCAAAGGCTAAAGGTTTGCTTTATTGTTTAATTACTTGTTTTCTTGTAAAACTGAAAATTGTATTTGTTCCAAATGGGCCGATAACTCACTCTTAACTTTGTGATTTACTTTGTTTTACTGTGATTCAATGGTTTTTTGCTTATATGTATTCCTTTCAAGTTGCTACCCTATCAAAAGACTAAGTTTTAATCAAACAAATGAAAATAAGTTGACGTTAAAAGAGCTTTAAAATTAAACTTTTTTCATTTAGCATTTTAGTCCAAATTTCTAAGCTAGCATATAAGTAATACGTATAGTAACAATAGTTGAAAAAATGCTAGTGTATTCCCATACGTTAGTTAAAATAATAGTCACAAGCGTCCCTAAGAGTTTGTTTGGAATCATTTTACGAACAGCCTTTAGGTGTTGGTTTCTCCTAAACGTTGCCTTACAAATGCTATCCCAAATGAAATACATCACTTATTTTTTGGGAATATCGGTTTGCTTTTGGAAAAGAGAAATTGTGAAGAACTTCAGTTTTTACCAAAAGCTAGGGTTAGGTAGCTTCTAATAGAAGTTTTTTTTTTTTCCAATGAAACTAATGTAAATAACTTCTTCTGGTTAGAGGGAGTTCTTGGACATAACGATCTGAAATGTGTTCTGTGCAATAATGGATGAAGACGTGGACCACTTATTTTGTGACTCCAGGAGAGTATACAGGTCTGGGAGAAGCTTTCACAAGTGATTCTGGATGCAATCTATGGAGAATCTGGTTACAAAGGTTGATCGTCTGATCGAAGGGAAATTGATGGAGGCCAAGCACTGATTCCTCCTGATTAGGGGTGTAGATGGAGCAGATTTGAATAGACCTGTATTTGAATCTGTATCCATTTAATATCTGGATAATCCAAATTCGTCTAATTAATATTTGCATAAATATTTCAATATTCAAATATTTATTTGATGAATATATCCAAATTTGGATAATATCCAAATCTGGCAAAACTCAATCTGAATACCCAAATTTGAATATCTGAAATTTCGAAAAATTTAATTCAGATATCCAATTTTGAAAATCCGAATCTGAAAATCTTAATTTGAATGACTATCTTACATTGATATGCCATACTTTATTTGTAAAAAACTTAATCTGAATCAAGACACTCAAATACAAATATGATTATTTTATATCAAAAATATAAATATAAATAAAATTATAATGATAAAGTAATAAATTTATAAATAAAATAATAAATATAAATTTTATCAAATATTTGGATATTCGATTAAATGGATAAATGAATTTAAATTGGATTTTAGTTGGTGGATATCATATACATCCAAATTCGTTTAGGATGTCTTTTAGACTTGAATTTCAAAATCGGATTAATGTCCGTGAGATTTTGGATCTGGATAATTTCATGTTAAATGGATTTGAAATTGAATCAAATTTTGCATTTCAAATATCTATTTACAGAACTACTGGTGGTTGCCACTGTTTTGTGGTTAATCTGGTTAACTTGGAATATTGCAGTGTTTAACAGAGTCTTGCTCATTAGAAGACATCAACAACTCAGCCAACCACTATTTTTAAGCTTTGGAATGGCTTTTCTTAACTAACTGCCACAATGTATTCTTCATCTGGTTCTCATCTACGATTCCTTGTCCTTGATGAACCTTATTAATTTCTTAGGAGATTCTCCCTTTTTCCATTAAAAATGCAAATCAAGTTTTAATTACAAGAAATGTGATCTGTATTGCTTGCCTTGTCCATCAGATTTTACATGATCAAATAATGTATAATTGCAGTACAAGAAATGTGATCTGTATACATTAGATATTCTTGAGGATAGAGTCCTTGGCAACCATATTCAGAGATGTTAACAGATCAGTCTAGGCTAGAGAATACAGTAGAGCAGGTCACAAGGAAGAAAATGAGGTCTACTCAGGTAGAACAAATTCAATGTCTAAAGTTTATCCTCTGGATGTTTGAGCTGCTCTCAGGTCTAAAGATCAATTTTTCTAGGAGCTCAATTATCAGGGTGAATGCAAGCCAAGAGATGTTTATGGTGGTAGCATTTGTTTTAAATTGTTAGGTGCTAAATTTTCCTATCAAGTACCTTGACCTACCACTCTCCCATAAGAAGCCTAAAACATCGGACCACAGACATAATTCACAATGCTGAAGGGAGACCAGGAGGAATGGAAAGGGAGATTTCTTATTTTGGGTGGGTGGCAAACACTAATTAAAAGTGGTTTGCTTGGCATCCCACTTTTCCTTTTTCCAGTCTTCATTCTTCCTGTGGTAGTTATGTTCTTGAAGAGATTTAGGGGGTGACTTTAGAGGGGCAACAGGGAACAGGGACTGGAATCAGACTGTTGTGCAGTTTCAACAAGGTTCTGATGTGCAAGTGGCTTTGGAAACTTCATACCGGTGAAGAAGCTCTTTTAAGCACAAACTACAGAAATAAATGTGTCTGCCAGTTATACAAAGGAAGGTGATTCTTTCTGGAAAACTGCAATCTCCTATCTAGAAGCTTTTTTCGAGAATAATATGGTTTGCACTGTTGGGGACGGTGGGCCTATATTATTAGGCATGACAGGTGATGAATGGGATTGTCTTGGCTATTGCTTTCCCTAGTGGCTGTAATCTATCAAGAAGCAAGGATGCCAAAGTGTGCAAGATAGGCAAATGGGAAGGCAACTCCTGGTCATTGAACCTTGATTTGAGAAGAAATATACAGTCATGCAGTGACTGATCTTATTTTGCTACTGCAAAGGTTAGAATGTGTGGGAAAACATGCGGAAGGTTTTGGACATGTTCTTTTGGGGCGTCAAATGGAGCACTTCGGGAGCCATTCAGATTGATCTGGAGATGCAAATCACTGCAGAAGGTTGAATTCTTTGTGTGGATGCTAGCTCACAACAGTCTTGTTACCAAAACCAGGTGCAATAAGTTGTTCAGAGACAATGGTTTGCTTTGTTCCCTGTGTAATCAAGATGAAGGATAGGGGCCATCTTTTCTTTGCATGCAGGGTCGTGCAGTATGTCTGGAAGTCATTGATGCCTAGGTTTGGTCTTGACAACCTTTCCTTTGATTCTTTTGATACCCTGATTCTTGCTATCATGCTTCAACTCAATGAGGTGAAGCATTGATGACTGTCATCTATTCATTCTGTGTTGGTCTGTGTGGTATATAGAAACAATATTATCTTTTGGGGTGAGTCTTGTAACAGAGAGGAGCTTCTAATTATTTTATTGAGAACATTTATTGAGTGGGCTTGCGTTCACCTTCTTGTGTGAATTATGTTGGGTGTCTTTTCTTGTGGGCTTTCTTAACCCATTCTTTCTAAGCGAAGAACCTTATTATCTGATCGCATTCTACTTTCTTAAAAAAATAATGGTTTTTTTATGGGAGGTGTGTGTGGATAAACCTAGCTCGCAAGTGGGAAACCACAAATGAATTATTACTCAACTGCCCACACCATTTGGCAATTAACTAGATCTGATGGCTTGATTATGGTTGTTATATTGATTATTTTATTGCCAATTCTTTTTTTTTCCTTTTCATCATTATTGCATATCATCATCATGTTTAGAAATTTGCAACGTGATTTTTGTTAGTTATTGTAGTTGTAGTCTTTTTCCCTAATTTTTAATTTCATACCTTAAATTGTTTCATATTATTTCCCTACGACTTTCAAGTATTCTTTTTATTTTTGAAAATATTTTTTTAGCTTAAAACTGTGTTTTCTACTGTTCTATGAATTCTACACATTTGAACTTGGTTAATCTTTGAGTTATTTTACAGGCTATGTCCAGATGTAGCCTGCCGATTCCTTGTAGCACTTTTAATCAAGATGGTTCAATATTTGCTTATGCTGTAAGTATCTGCCTTAGCTTTATTCAATTGCTAAATCATGTCAACCTTAAAATTAGTTCATTTGAGCATGTCTATTTGGGTAAGGGTTACTTCTAAATGGTTTGGAATGCATTGGTCCAATAAGATATGGCCTGAATCATGTCTATTTAGAAGGAATGCATCAGTTACAAGAGAAAAATTGATTAGTACAGAAGAAGTTAAAAGGAGGTAGGCTTAAAACTATTTGGTTAGAAATTGTAAGAAAAAATTAAGTGTAACAGAATATTTGACAATAGATAGAAAAGGTTGAAAGACAAGGATTTATGTGGTTGACCCCATGCAATAAGATTATAGCTTGAAATTGTTGTACCTTTTTAAAGAAAACTATATAGTTAACGAAAGTACATTTTAGCATCTTGGCAATTGACATTTTGTCCATAACAAATAGCAAATCGTCAGTTGAACTCTTCTACCCGAGACCACAAGTAATATATGATGAAAAGTTGGGCCATGATTTTTCTGGTTTTAGACTTGGATGATTGACATGCTCTGACTGTTGGATAGTTCTTTTTCACTTATTAAAAAAAAGTTATTTTCTTGCGAAGTGAGCTTTTAGTGTTTTTATTCTCCCTTGCTTTTATATTTCTGGCTAAAAAATCATTACATAGGTCAATTCCATTTTTTTTTTGTTTCATTACTGCTTTAAATAAAATTGTCTATATAATCGACGGAACTCTCTCACCGGAGACTATTGGTAATGAATGATGCGAAGTTGAGGCATGATGACTTCCTTTTCTAGATTTTACGGTTGGATGATTGGCACGATTTTGTTATTCAGATTGCATTTTTATTTCACTAATTTTCCTCATGATTTGATATTAGTATAGTTCCTTTTTCGCTTCTTCAAATTCTTGCATGGAGAGATTTTTGTGTTGTTGTAACCGTCTTACAGGTTTGCTATGACTGGAGCAAAGGTGCTGAAAATCACAATCCTGCTACAGCGAAATCATATATTTACCTGCATTCACCTCAGGTTGGCATTCTTGTTCTTTATTAGGTTGTATTCTGCTTCTGTTGAGCGTCAGCTACAAAATGTTACGAATCTGAATTGTTTGAACTACACATTATCTTTCAATTTTGGAAGGAAAAATGCTTGTATTATTCTGACAAGCTCTTGATAATTGTTTTCCTTGAAAGAAATTTTCTTGGTACATATGTTGATTAAGGGTGAGCCTGTGTAATATACTCTTGTCAGTGTCATTGGCCCATTCATTAGTTGATAAAAGAGGTCCCTTTCCATTGATATCTCTTTTCTATACGATCAAAAATAATATAAAATTATTTTTTGTCATGAACTAGATAGAAATAAATGACTATAATGTTCTACAAGGCAACAAAAGGCTGATGAATTATTTCCTTGTGTCAATTTTGTTTCACGAATTATGAAATCTAATGGAAGTTTTTAATAGATATTAAGTACTACATGAAAATTAAAACTTTATATATTTTATGGTAGAAGTTAAAAGAAAATTTTCTTATCATGTGCATATCAAGTTCATAATTTCCATTGTTTGGCTTTATGGCAACATGGTTTTTCTTTCATAATGAGAATTTCTATAAATGTTATTTACCAAATCGTACCTTGAACTTTTCTTATGGTACCTTAGAATTTAAAGTAGCGTTGTGCATTAAACCATTTTTTAGTCACTTTAATATTTTCTTTAGGTACCACATCTTTTTTTGATTTTGTCATATGAAACTACCCTTTAGATGAATTATTTGTGACTTTGATGTAGATGAAACAAACCATCATTCTGATCTGAAACAGAACTCAGTATTCATCGGTGACATGTAACTTTGCTGGCTACATTTGTGACCTACATGACTACTACATGTAGTCACTTGCGACCCAATTTAGAATTTAGTTGTCACTCATTAGTAACATGTTAGGATTCACAAGCTAGCACTTAATCAGTAGATGCTTGTCAGTTTTTCTGTTTTCTACTGGAGTAACTTGTAAATTTATAGTCAAGGAATTATGAAAACTATAGCCCATTCATCCCGTCATAATCTCAGATTTAATCACATACCAAATAATGACTCTCTTCCTTAAAATTTCCTTGTATCACTCATAAGTAACATATTATGACTCAGTTACATGCTACCACTTACATGTTTATCAGTTTTTTTCTACTGAAGTTGTAAATTTTTTACCAAGGAATTGTGAACGATAGCTCCTTCATCCCATCACAATCTCAGATTTAGTCACATACCAAATAATGACTCTTTTCCTTCCAACTTTCATTGTCTTGTCGTCTTGGTCCTGTGCCCCATCCACTTTTCCCAGTGTAATGGGAGAGAAGACTGCCATGGCAAATCACCACCTCTAGAGAGGGAGAGGAAAGCAGCAAGAGGAGGAATACCCAACCCCTTGACATGCTTAAGGTGATAAGGCATCGTGTAATGTTAAGAATCTTGTTATGTGTACATACCTATGTAGAATTTAGAGGTTGGTTAGGATTTGATTGATCAACTTCCTTGTGATGCCAATGACATCCTAGACATCTGTATTACATAAGTCAAGGCTGAAGAAGTGCCTGTCGACCTCTGGATTAACGTTGCTGTATCCCAACTTCCACAATTATTGTAAAGGATAACAATAATTACATAAACAAATATTGATGACGTTAGACATTAAAAAGTATAGAGATAAAGAGATAAAATTAAAGGACAAGATACTACATTGATGCACTTTAAGCTCAAGGTATCAAAGTAAGACTCAAGTAAAATTCGTAGTGTCATTCTATGGATGACTCTTTCTATAATATTATGTTTAAATATGAAATTATAAAATATTTGTATAAATCAACTATTAATTCAATAATTGAATTTAATTGTTAGATGCATTATTGCGTTCATAATTTTCAACATTGAATTTGAATTAATCTTTATACAATAGTATAAATAAGATATTGACATAATAGGAACTAAATCTACTGCTCCAGTCTATAAGTTTCATTGTAACGACCCTCACACCATTCTCCATGGACTGGTTTTTCGGGAGCTCACAATTACCCTTGGATGTAGCAAAGATCTCTTCCGATGGTTGGAATCGAGCCTGACATATCAACCTGCATACTTTCCGAGCAAACCAACACGGCAAACAAAACCATTTGTTAAAAGTGATATATGTCCTAATATAACCTAGATTACAACCATTTCACAAACCCTATTTCATCCTTTAATTTACAATTGCCTCCATCCGATTCATTATCGATAAGAATGAATTTATTAAAAAGTTGATTAGTTAAAACTTACAAGTCTTTTGATAAAAATATGACGTATTCCTCATTTTCCCTGACAAATTGGAACGCTACAGTGCATTGATGTTATCTTGCTTTTTCTATTTCTATTTGGAGAAATATACTTTGTTACTGTCACAAAGCCTATAAATTCCTTTATTTACTCTTGTGGTGAATATTCAAATCAACGGTTTCTTGTCTTCATTTCTGCTTATTCTTTATACTCATTGATTATCAGGAATCAGAGGTAAAGGGGAAGCCACGCATAGGAACTGGTAGAAAGTGAAATTGTTGCTGAAGTTACCTCCTGATGTTCACTAAGCAATTGCCTCTTCCTTTTGAAGTTATTTTTTTCACGTTCCGTTGGGAGCATTCATGTTCGGTTACAAATTGCGTCCGTGCCTAGTTTTTATGTTTTTTGGAAAGGATGATTAATCTCTCTCTACGGATTAGGAACTATTTAGGATGCATTTATGTTCATCTCCAATCATCTGCTAATGTTATCATTGCCGTTGTTGTACAAAGTTTCCACTGTAAACTTGTTGGGAACCATCTTGGCATGTAGTTGTTATCAACGCCACCTTTGATCAAGTTGAAGTGAAAATTTCCAAGTAGTTGAATTGATCGTGTGATTTATATTTTTCGACGAGATTCAAATCTTGTTGATGGCACATTCCTAAAAGCCTAAAAAAATATGGCTGATACCACTCTGCAAGAGCATCGACATCGGCATTGTTTTTTATTGGATTTGACGGTGATCTTCGGCATTGGTGTTGCACTTATGATCGTTGATCGATGAATTAAGCGTTGGTGCGTTAATGTTTATTTAAAGGAACGTGTCAACTTTGTAAGTAGAATAGTGGTAAATAAAGCACCTTGAAATAGATCATGTGGTAAATAAATAAGTAGAAGTGTATAAAAATTTGTCAATGTATCTTGTTAGAATAAATAAATAAATAAATCTTTGTAAATATTTTTTCATAACTAAAACATTTTAAGTAAATACACAAGCACCTGTAACAGTTTTCTTTGGAGGTACTTCCATAACAGCATTGACCTCACAACTTGAACAAGATAGAATTAGCTAGATTGTGAAAATATCATGATTAAATTTGTAATAAGCGTACGTGTATGGTGCGCGCACAAGTGTCAAGAGACGAGTAGCATAATTTTTAAATCCTTTAATAATGCACGTAAAAATATGCATGAATTTAAAAGTAAAATTACAGCACAACTGCTGATCGATAATTAACTTGAAGGAGAAAGCAAACGTATCATAGAAATGCTGGCATCGGCCACAAAACCGAGGTATCCCCCTTCCATCCTCCATCTCGATCAGGGTTAGGGCTGTGTTCTTGGGCCCTACGAATGGGTCTCTGGGTGACGACGTCGATCGTCGTTGTCGCCGGCGTCATCGCATCTCTCTCTCTCAGGATCTGCTGCAGTGGCGGCGCTTCCGCTAGTCCCAACTTTCTCTTCGCACGTATATATATCTCGACGAATCGAAACCCGACTGCAACCGAAAGTCTGAAGCTTCTCGGCCGGTGATGAAGGCAAGAATGTCTGCAGCTTGTTATTAACTATGGAAAATAATTATGAAATATTTTGTTGCAGAGTATACACTTGACATTGGCTATGACGGCAACAATTTGTTGTTGGATGATGTAAGTTCATATCATTCTATACTTACCAAAAATCTAATTCTCAAGCTTTCTGATATTGGAATGCTTGGATATCATTGCTTTTATACTTTAGACAAACCGTAGAAGTCGGGAATATATATATCTCTTTATAATTGATTTTATCTTCACATAATTATATGCTTACTAATGTGAATTTTTGAGGACCCAGAAAACTTATCGAAGGGCATTTTTTGATTTTTATTGTTTTCCCTGAATATCTAGATTTGAATACTCAGAGTTTTGAAACAGCTTATTATTCTTATTATCTGAGAATATAGATGAGTTATAAGGTGCTCAGGAATTCCTTAACTTCCATTTCTTTCAAGTATCGTAAATTGGTTAAGCTCCCATCTAATTGGAATCCCCAGTAATTGACTTCTCGTTGAACTAATTTTGTTATGTGACATCATAATAAATGCCCACCTGAAATTGATTTATTTTTATCTCACATTTATTCTGTTTTAAGAATCAACCTTGGTCATTACTTTTCTATGACTTGATGTTATGGGTCTGAATTTTAAGAAATAATCTCTCCATAATTGCATGATGGTAGGGCTAAACAGCATTAGATCTGTTCTTCACCTTGCATCAGTGGGAGCCTTGTGTATTAGATATGCCCTCTTTTATTTGAATTTATTCCGTTTTCTTTTGTTGTACATAGGTGCACGTATATTCATTAATGATGCTGATGTGGTTGTCTAACGTTTATTACTCAGTAGACATTCATTTCATACTCGCATCGTTTCAGGCTCCGAGAATCCATTGATTCCTGAAGGTGGGCTATGGTGTATCTTTCGCAGCTGAATCCATTGATTGCTCCAGTTCTGAACGAAGGAGAATGACTTTCCATTTCATGCTTCTAAGACTCGTTTTTGCTTGCAACATGAAGTGCATATTCTAGATTGCAAACTACTATGTGTTTCTCTCTTCAAATTTTGCCTATGCTGTCTTATTTGTGCTGCAGCAGGTTTTGATTTTTCCACTACTCTTCTTAGCTATCAAGTTCTGCATGTGCCATTGCATAACAAATCTTTGGGGGGGGGGGGGGCTTTGAACTGAAAAATATTTGCTGGAAAGTCTGCTGTAGATTGCTTGATGCTGGTTGCAGGATCTTTACTTACAATTCAATGAAAGGGCTAGTGATTCTTCCTACTCATTGTAACATCAGTTCTTCCAATCTTTATCAAGAGTACTACTACTTCATCAAAGTTGATATTGTTTTAATTGAATGGCCATTTTCATGATATCTTGTGAACTTTTAGCCTCAAAGCAAAGCTTCATTGCATCAGTTTTAGATAAGATGGCTTGCAATCTGGTATTTGCCATGTAAAAAGGTACGTTCTTCCTCTTGGTTCTCAAGAAGAGTATCTTCATCATAGACAGGCTGAAACTCATCATCTTATTAGTAATTAAAATAACAACTGTTATTTATAAAGCCAAACAATTCAAGTGACAAGTGTTCTTTCTACCTAAAAGTGAAGTCAAAGATAGGCTCTGGTGCTGTGGTAAATTATCGCGTTATATATAATCTTGTTATTATAGAGTTTGTTGAAATTATGATTGATTATTGACAACACTATAAACTCAAATAAAAAGCATATTTGCATCTGAATTTATATTTATATATTTAGTAATTAATTTAGTATTTATATTTTAAATGTTAATTTTAGTAAACTTAAATCTTGTATGCTTGTGAAATATAAAACTACATTTATTATATAATTATTTAAAAATAAAAGATAACGTAGATGATAACCGTGTTTTCATATATCATGTTGTATAATTATCTGATTATTAATGTGTTGTGTCAAAAATTCATAACCCTACTATAGGAATAATCGGTTGAAAACTACCGTAGAATATCAAAAAGGGCATAAATAATCCTTTAAAAACAAAAAACTCGCTGGAAAATTCCAATTTTTTTTCTACCTGGCATGAGGATCTTCACTGAATTTCGACATTAATAAGCATATGTGGTCTTCCTTCTTCATTTTTTTTGAAATTAATAAAAAAATTTGTCTTGGAGATTAAAATGAATTTTGACGAGGCATTTAATATAAAAACACACTACGATCTCAGACTCTCAGTTGGCGTATGTATGATTTGTTTACCCCCCTTTTTCTTTTGCTTGGTAGGGTTTGGTTCGTTCATCCCACGGGGAGGAGAGATGAGGAGGGGGCTGAGGGCGTACGGAGCGGTGCTGAGGCTTGTACGGGAACTGCCACAGGAAACGAGATCTTACTACGCCAAGTACGCCCGCGAGAACTTCGTCAACTACAGAGAAGTCGAGCACAAGGGCGACGCCGACGAGGTCTTCCGCAGGACCTACAACCATGCTGTCTGGGTCCTCAACAAGGTAAATGCTTGACAAACCAACCAACCAACCAAAAACTGGTACGTCTTCTTCTTCTTCTTCTTCTGAGCCAGCCGGCCGAAGCGTTTTTACCTTTTTGATTTTTGGGTTCCCTTCAGTATTCTGTGGGAGAAGAGGCTGCAAGAAAACTGAAGGATATTTGCTTCTAGAAGAGAAAGCAAGGGCCGAGAGGGGTTTGAGGGTGATCCGTTTGTTGAAATGCCTGATCGAGATAATTAGCGGCCTCCAAGTAATAATGGATGAAATCTGTTTTATGTTGACGTTGTCATTGGGTTCTCTTCTTTGTTCTCTACATACGTAGTTTTTTTTTTTTTCGTTTTCGTGCGTAGTTATTTACATTCGTGAAAATTGTTTGTTTTCTGTGATTCTGGAATTTTGTTACCGTCTTGCTTTTGCTTGTACAATCTCAAACAAAATCCCATGTTGAGAATTATATGGATTTAGGTTGTTGGATGGAGGGAATTAAGTTGATAGACTGCAATTCCTTTATCTCCAACCGGATGTCACCACACGTACAGCTCTTCATTGCCAAAACAAGAGACAAAGACGACCTTTTCTTCTTCCTTTCCTCTTGCCTCTCGTTAAACAGAAAAAGATGATATCTTCTCGTCCCCTTCAATTTCGCATTACACACGTGATTCTATGAACAATCATATAAAATATTCCTACGATTTGTTATCAACTTTAGATATAATGCTAACGACAAATCAGAGAAAAAGACCTTTTCTCCTTTTTCGCATCCATGTAATAATCGTGTTTCATCAATCATGTAAATTCATTGTAGTTTGCTGTAGTAAATCACTCTGGCAACTACAATGAACTAAATCAAAAATTATCATAGTTTATGATCATATTACATAAAAACCCATGAAATAAAGCCTCCGATCATAGATCAAGTCTTGCTTTTGCTTGTTTGTTATATTAATTTTCCACACGCGCGGATCGGTCTACTAGTAGAAGTTTTCGTTCCGGAGAAACTGTTTTCTTCTATTTTTTTATATTAATAATGTTTTATCTACATTTGAATCCAATATATTCTTTCTTTAAGGTTTAATAAGATAAAAAAGAAGGTATAAACTATATCATTGATTTGCTTGTTTTCTTTGCTGGAAGCATAATTTTGATTTGGATCGTGCTGTTATCCACTACACTTGGTTCTCTGAGAATCATACATATGGATGGAAAATTGTCGGAAAAATTCACGAATATGGAAATTTAACCTGTAGAAGTCATCGACAGGTGCAAATGCTAGACCTCAAAAAGGTTCTAGAACAAATATTGTTTTCGAAGGACTTTGTTTAACGTATAGCTATCTTCAATATTCGAAACATTAATGAAGTGCACTAAAATCTACTAATTTAAGAATTATTCTCTTATTTTATATTTTTAAAGAGCGTTTCAAATTTATATTATTTCCATTAATAAAACACAATGATTCAAGTATTATTTTTTCTGTAGACAGATCCTACATATAAATTGTTTTATCCAAGCAGCCAGAAAGGAATTAAGGGCGCCCCCTATTCAGGTATTATTTTTTCTGCAACCTACCTTATCATCAATCACATCACAACCGACTTTCAGAAAGGAATGTCCTGAACTAATGGTTGTGTATATTAATTCTGAGCATCTGCATTGTGTGCATGTGTTTATATATATCACAAGCTAGAGTTTAGTGGGATCTTTCAAAGCCTACTACGATGAAAATGGTCTAATATGTAGATTTCATTAGAAATTAAGGTCGCCCTTTTGGTCTATTTTGCTTCAATTTTAAATCTGAAGCTAATATTTCTTGTTGAATCTCCACTAAAATAGTAAAAAAACCTATATTGAAATTTTTTTTATATATAGAATAAATACAAACAGGCACCAACCCCTCCCCACCCAAAAACTAATATTTCAGCAAAACAGAGGAGCTTCTTGTGATTGCTTAATTTGAAAATGATAAAATGAAAATAACATCTCACTAATTAGATTTTAAGATTTCATTTTCGGATTACCTAAAAACGCAATGTAGCAGCAATAGTAATAGCACCCCAATTTAGCTGATCATATTGGTGTTACCGTAACATCTGCAAGAACATGATCGGTCCATCACATAAAATGAGATTATCACAAAATGACAATAAGTCAAATACATTCATATTAGGGAAGAAATTGCATTACCGTTTTGAAGGTCGGGAAGTTAAAACTTCGATTGGATTGGTGTCTTTAGCGACCGTAATACTCCTTCTTGTGCCAAGGTTGCAATAAGCTACATCCACATGGAAAATGTCATGAGAAATTTCAGTCGAGGGAAGAAATATAAATTATAGCAGCAGTTTATTACCTCTCCCTTCTTATTAAACATGCGGCCGTAACAAAATCCACGGCCACCTGAAGCAGAAGGACTCTCTATCTGTATCCACAGGATGAATATTAAATTATAAGGAATTGTTGAGTGTGCTTCTGTAACTGACATGTACGTGAGTTGTAAGTGGTCTGTTGTGGATGTGAGTCTTTAAATATGTATGCTGTAATTGTGTGCAGTTTATGAAAAAATAAAGGGCTTTCTTCGTTCCACTTTTCCGGAAATACTCTTCTTAGTCCTACGTTCAGCAACCCAGATTTCACAGTGTTATCATCTTCATTTCTCTTCAACTTTTAACATCTGATGTCAGAACAATCATCTCAAACGACCTATAGGCTAATCTGCAGTACTGAAATGGAGACACAAGCTAACTTTAATCAGTTAGCACCACCTGTCTTTGATGGTGAAAATTATCAATATTAGGAAATCTAAATGGAAGCATATCTGAAGGCTGGGAAGGAAGCTATTGAAGATGATTATAAAGTTACACCACTCTCAAATAATCCAATCATGGCTCAAGTCAAGAGCTATAAGGAACGAACAAGGAAATCAAAAGCAAAAACATCTATGTTTGCTGCTGTCACCTTGTATTTTTACCAGAATCATGTCCCTCAAATCTGCTAAGGATGTGTAAGACTATTCGAAGTAGTATGCCGGTGATGAAAGAATCAAGGGCATGAAGGTACTGAACCTGATTAGGGAATTTAAGTTACTAAAGATGAAAGAAACTGAGAGCATAAAAGAGTATTCAAATAAAATCCTCTCTATTGTCAACAAAGTAAATCTGCTGGGTACCAAATTCTTAGATTCAAGAATTGTTGAGAAGATTCTTGTTACAGAAAAATATGATGCATCTGTGACAACTCTGGAGAATACAAGGGATTTGTCAAAGATCACCTTGGTAGAATTGTTGAACAGTTTGCAAGCATAGGAACAACAAAGGATGATGTGTTAGGAGGGCACCACTGAAGGTGCATTACTAGCCAAAAATCTAATTGACAAAAAGGGTTAAAAGAAGATGCATAAGAATCAGGAGGATAAGAATGGAGATCAGGAAGGGTCATCCACTAAATTAAAGTATAAGAAAGGTCATTCTCCCTTCAAATGCTAGAGAAGACTGAATGCCAAGTATACCAAATGCAACCAAACTAAGCATGAAGCAATCATCTGCAAAGCCAAATTTCAAAAGAAGGAAAGAGGACCTCAGGAAAATAAAGCAGATCAGGAGGAAGATCAACTGTTCATGACCTTAGTTTGTGCGATGATAAAGAATTGTTCGTTGAACTGAATCCAACACATTCAACAAAAGTAAAAATTGGAAATGATGAATACATTTCAGCCAAAGGGAGAGACACTGTAATGCCATTCACAAGTTCAGGTACTCACCTTATTTCTGATGTGCTTTATGTACCACACATTAATCAAAATCTGTTAAGTGTTGGGAAGTTAGTAGAAAAGATGTGTAAAATGGCCTTTGAAGATCATTATTGCTATATATTCAATTCAGAAGGTAGAAAATTATTTAAGGTCAAGATGGTGGGGAGAAGCTTTCAATTAAACCCTGAGAATAGTAAATGTGTAGCATTTCCCTATGAGACGGTTGTTACTAATGTGTGGCATAAACATCTAGGCCATTGTTACCTTAATGATATGCTGAAATTGAAATCCAACAATTTGGTTCAATGGCTGCTTAACTTTGCCAAAACTCTATGAAACTGTAGTGCTTGCCATTTAGGTAAGTTATGTAGGAAGAAGTTCACTTCCTTGGTAACGAGGTCTGAAACTAAGCTTCAACTGGTACATTCAAATGTTACAGGTCTGATGAGTGTAGCTTCATTAAACGAGAGTGTATGCTATGTACTTTTTATTGATGACTACACAAAAATGTGCTGAATTTACTTCCTAAAATCCAGATCGGAGGTACTTGAAAATTTCAAAAGGTTTAAGAATCTTATTGAAAATCAAAGTGGTTGTAGAATCAAGATAGTTAGAATTGATAACGGTAGAGATTTCAGCAATATCTGCATAAAATCAGGAATTAAATATCACTTGACATCACCTTACACCTACGGTAAAAAAGTAAGTGAAAGAAAAAATTGATCAATTAAGGAGATGACTAAATGCATATTGGTTGGGAAGCACCTTCCCTAAACATTCTAAGCAGAAACTTCAAATACTGTAGTATATCTGTAGAATAGATTATCCACTAGTATTGGAAAACAATATTCCATTTGAAGACTGGTATGGTTGTAAACCTTCTTTAAATCACGTGAAGGTGTTTGAATGTGTTTGTTATACACTTGTTCTACATTCAAGTCAGTTAGATCAAAAGGCTCTTCCAAGCATTTTTGTAGGATATACTATGACTGCCCAAAATTATTATATGTATCTATCTCTTTTTGATAGAGTAATTATCTCTAGAGATATTAAGTTTGTTGAAAATGATTACTGGAGGTGGAATGTGCAACAAGAAGAGTCTTTATTTATTCAGTCAACACCATTTCAGATTCAGGAGGACAAGTGTGAGCCCATTGCTCAAGAACAATTGCAACAACTTGAAATTTAAGATTATACAGAGAATTTGGATGTTGATCATATGCCCAGACTGATTTTTTAATATATCAGGAATAAAATCTTGCAATTTATGAACCTCAAAGAGTAGAGTAGGCCTTAAATGATCCACATTGAACGAAAGCCATGGAAGAAGAGATAACCACTATACAAAAAAATGATACTTGAACATTAATTCAATGTCCAATTGGAAAGAAGGTGATTAGAGTGAAGTGGGTTTTCAAACTCAAGTTAAATCCTGATGACTCAATTCACAAGCATGAAGCTTGATTAGCAGTGAAGGAATACACACAAGAGGTCGGTGTTGATTATTTTCTCACATTTACTCCAATTGCAAGGCTTGATACTATTAGGTTGATTCTTTCTATTGTAGCACAAAAGGCATGGAAAATACATCATCTTGATATTAAATCAAGATTTCTCAATGGTGAGCTACTTGAAGAAGTTTATATTGATCAATCTCCTAGTTTTGAGATTCCAAGTGAATCTATGAAAGTGTACAGGTTGCACAAGACTTTGTATACTTTGAAACAAACACCTCATGCTTGATATAGTAAAATGAATTCTCACTAATTGAGCATAGGCTTCAAAAGAAGTCTTTCTGAGGCTACCTTGTATAGTAAGGTTGTAAAAGGGGAGTTGCTAATAATATCTATTTATGTAGATGATTTGTTAATCACTAGCAATTGTGAGCAACAGATATTTTTGTTACAAAACCATATGTTGCAGTTATTTGAGATGACTTATTTGGGTTTAATGTCATACTACTTAGGGTTGGAAGTTCAACAAGGTGAAAGTGAAAATTTCCTTTTTCAAAAGAAGTATGCAAGGGAGATTCTTCAAAGATTTAATATGAAGGGTTGTAAATCAATAAGCACCTCATTAAATTACAAGGAGAGGCTCAATGCAAAAGTGGTGCAATAGACGAGCACTACTATAGGAGCTTGGTGGGGTGTCTAATGTATCTAACAGCACTACTATACTTTATTTTTAGTGAACTTGTCTCGTTTTATGCACTGTGCTAAGAAGTTTCATTTTCAAGCTACAAAAAAAGTGCTTAGGTTTGTTAAAGGAACTACAAGTTTTGGCATTAGATTTGTGAAATCAGATTATTCTAAGTTAGTGGGATACTCTGATAGTAATTGGGGTGACTCACTTGATGACTTCTAGAGTACATTAGGTTATTGTTTTAGTTTTGGATCAAACATTTTCTCTTGGTGCTCAAAGAAACTGGAGTTGTTGGTGCAATCAATAGCAAAAGCTGAGATCATTGCTGCAAACTCTGCTATAAATCAAGTTGTGTGGTTAAGGAAGATTCACATGATCAATTCAACTACTTGGAAATTTTCACTTCAAGTTAATCAAAGGTGGTGTTGATAACAACTACATGCCAAGATGGTTCCCAACAAGTTTACAGTGGAAATTTTGTACAACGGCAATGATAACATCAGGATAGAATTCAATTGCTTATGGATAACCAAGCCATAATAGTCATCTCACAAAATTCAGTGTTTCATGGGAGAACCAAACATTTTAATATCAAGATGTATGCACTGAGGGAAATGCAAAACAATAGTGAAGCAACTTTGTCCTATTGTAGATCTAAAGATCAACTGGTGGACATCTTTACTAAGCCACTTCCTGTAAGCAAATTTGAAGACTTGAGAAGTCAAATTGGTGTTAGCAGTTCGAAAAGCAAGGAGTGTTGAGTGTGCTTCTATAACTGCCATGTACATGGGTTGTTTGTGCATGTACTCAAGTTTGTAAGCCATGTTGTCACAAGTGGTCAGTTGTTCATGTGAGTCTTTAAACATGTATGCTGTAATTGTGTGCAGTTTGTGAAAAAAAAGACTTTCTTCCTTATAGTTTTCTAGAAATACCCTTCTCAATCTTCATCTCTCTTCAACTTTTAACAGGAATGAAATGAATGGATTGCAAATAGAAATTAAGCCTGAAACTTGCCACATATAGCAACCAATCATCAGCTTTGAACTCCCTGTGAAACCACATCCTGAATATATAGCAAATATATTAGAAAACATTTGTAGGAGACAAACCAAGAATGTTACAGAAAATTCTGATGCGCTGATATTTGTTACCTAATTATCTTCACTCATCAGTGTAATGAAGTTGAGTGTATTAAAGTGATATTATCTGTAGTTAAGAGGGTGAACCTTAATGCAAGAACAAGGTTGCTCCAAACATACTTCACCATGAGAAAGTAAGATTGCATACAATTCACAAACCCCATATTGATGGCACGCACCATGTTCACCATTTGTTATCTAATAATAATTTGAACATAATGGGCATGCGCTTAATCACTATACATCCAAAATGTCAAATATTTTTAAAGCTTGAAATTCAAAAATGGACTTAGGTAAGAAAGGTCTATAAGGAAGCAGATTGTAGCGATGCCAAACATAAGGGGAATGGGTGGAAATCCCACCTGACCTCACAAAAAAGTGAATGGAAAGACATTCATAAGCACATAGAAAATCATCTATAAAAAAGCTTGTTAAATAGACTATTGCTTGTTTTTGGATGTTCCAAGAAAGTAATATAAAACTTCTATATAGATATGTGAGACCAAAGTTCACAATGCATTATTTAGATATTTTGGTTTTTACCATGAAGGTTGTAGGGCCTATTGTTTTGTGGGCCAGAATAAATCCAATGCATGAGGCTCCTAGGAATATGAGGTCCAAAAAAGGTTCAATTACATGAATCTCCGTCTCTTTAAGTGGGGAGGTTACATCTGAATAACCTAATAACTACGTCACTATATTGAAAAGTGAAAGATTGTTTCCAAGAAATCAAAATATAACCCAATGATATCACTATAACAGAGTACTACATGTCCTTGAGAACTAGAGGGCCTTGAGGACTTACGAGTGATCCAAGCTAAGAGAGGTTGCCTTCACACCTTTCTTCCTATGAGGATTCAAACTCACACCAAGAAAAATAAGATCAGAGGCATATGCAACCACACATCTGCAAAAAGAAAGTTTAAATAAGCACGAGCACTTCTACCTAGATTGACTTGGAAGATACATTATATTATTAGTATTGTAGTAAACTATACGAAGAAAAGGTGCATATATGGTTCTAGTGCAAGTGAAGCTTCTTTGGCAACTCAATATTGCAAACTGGACCAAATACCGGTCTTTATTTGATCAAAATGGTAAAGTCAATCAAAGACAATGGACGTGTCTTTCTGAAGATGTCAAATACAGGAACTCGCCTATGTAAAGCTTGGTCATCTGATAGAATTCCTCTTGCTCTAAACCAGTACTGCAAACTAGACAGCAACATATTGTGAAATTCAGAAAAAAAAAAAGAGGAGCATATGATGCACATTCAAAAGTATTCTAACAATTGCAGTAACAAATTTACCTTGGACGAGATTTATTTGAAGAGCTAGACTCACAAAACCTTATCTCTATAGGCCATGGGACGAACTTTGTCCTAGCGGCTGTATTCCTGTATCCCCTGTATTTCCAGGTAAGATTCACAAATCCTTTATGATTTTGAAAGAATATGATTTCTCCCAAAGTGATTAGAAAATTATTTTATACAAAGGAACATAGAACAAGGAAAGGAATCTTAATAAGATTTTTTTTGAAAAACAGGAACCATAAAAAAATTAAAAGGAGAAATCAGAGAACCAACAAAGCCACGGCCACAAAACTGATAAAAATTAGTTTCCAACATGGAATCAACTGACATCTAACTAACAACAACCCAAACCATAATCTCATTCTGTAGAGTTGATCACATGAATCTTTTTCTTCCATATATTTCTATTTATAATCAAATATTTTGTTAAATTACATAAATTTAAATCTTTTCTCATAATTCCTAATCAAGTAATTTTAGGTTTTCTCTACTTCTTTTAGTTTTTTTTTGTACTAATTAATTCTCTTCTCTTAACTAGTATATCTTTTAACCTTTTAAAGATATGACCAAATCACCTACTAATTTTCTTTTATTTTATCTTCAATTGAATCAACTTCTACTTCATTCTTAATAAAATTATTTTTTAAATTATCTATTATAGCACTATCATTCATCTATTTAAGTATTTGCACCTTTATAATGCTACCTTTTTGTATATGGTCATATTTTATAATTCAGTATTCTAAACCATAAAGTATAGTTAGATGACTATCACTTTTATAAAATTTTCCTTTTAGTTTTAAAGCTGGTCTCCTATATCACCTAACACTCCAAAAATATTTTACTTCATCCTCCTTACTTTGATCTTATGAATAATATTCTTTATAATTTTTTCAATTCTAATTTTAGATCCTAAATACTGTAATGACAGAGTACAAATTCTAGAACCTCCAATTACAGGATACTTAATCTTTAACATAATCTGATATGACAGATTTATAAAGAGTCCGTTAAATTATGATTATCATTTTTATTCTGAGACCTAGACCTAATGTAACCTCTAGCTCAATGATGTATTTGCGTGGACTTTGGATTTCGAAGTTTTCCCCAAATTTCACATGTTTGATAATTCAAAACATCTAAAATCAGCAGATTTTTCTCTACCTTGTTCAAGGTGTAAATTCTTGATCTATGATATCCAAATACTTGACCACATCCCTGTACCCATACAAATGATATGGTACAAATGCAGAATTTATGTCAGCACATTCTTGGGTGTGGGTTTCTTCCTTTTTATATTTTATGAGTTGTAAATTAATAAGTTAATTATAGTGTATTTGAATCTCTTCAAAGAAATGTTGTATTTGTATTGTATTTATATCTCTCTAAAAAACATTAATCACAAATAACTATAATCAATCTCTATGATTAGTTGTACCCATATCCATGTCATATTTGTTTCATTTGAAGTGATACTCATAATAGAATCCATGTCACCAAATTAAAATTTTGACTTATCCATTCCTGCGCCAATACTCATTCATGCCCATATTGGGCATCACAGTTCCCAATTCTAGATAATTCAAACCAAGACTAGTTACAAATACATAGATTATAGGGCATATTGACTATATGATGTTGCATAGTCTGAAATCTTACATTGGAAGACGAGGATCGGTAAGGTATCTCTCCCTTAGGTCTTCCATTGAGAGCAGCTATGATGCAAAGATGTAAGCAAGTAGTGAATTGAGAAACCTCAAAAAAAAAAATGTTAACCTACCATTTCTGGAGCAGGGACGAGAGGCATCAAAGCTTCCTGATGTTCAAAACCAGGCTGTTCTTTCTACAATCATAACAATTGATTGCTGAGTAGAAAAATTTATTGAGAGGTAATTACAAAATTGTTAGAGAACGTCAATATATGCAATGGAAGTCTTAGAGATTCAATGGTTATCTTAAATCGTGAATAACTTCCTGATAAAGACGAAAGCATAAAAAACAACATGACATGGTAAATAGTACACAAGTACAATTTTCTCAGTAAATATGCATGCTTTAGTGCCTTGTGCATAAAATTTAATTTCTGGTCACCATTGGTGACACAATAAATGTATGAACGGCCTTCATTGCCAAAGCTATTGAGGTTTTTGCCACCAACACTATCAGAGTTTCAAAAAAATGAACATTGAAGGTAAATTACATGACTATAGAAAGAAGCAACTGAATTTTCATTATGGTAGAATTACAATACAAAAAAAGTTTTAGTGCATCCTGAACCCATTCAATGATAACTACAACAATTCCTTCAATAACAGGAAAAAGATTCTTTCATAAGTAGAGTATTTGCCACCAATAATTTTTATAGTGGACAATATTTCAGTTTGTAAGATGCAATCAAAAACATTCATGAATCTCAATCTATCGCAATCATTCTCAATCGAAACGATTACCTGAAATGAAGCAAATAAAGTAAATATTACAACTCCTTTTTGTATGGCATCCACTTGTCTGGAAGCAAAGTTATTCCCATCACGTGCACGGCGAACTTGATAAATGATGGGTACTACAGCCATCAAATATAAAATAAACATGTTGTTCAACTAAGAATTGGACCTTTGTAAATCTATGCATAATAAGTGCATGAGGGAAAATTCTAGGTAAAGGATAAAAATGAAGTAAATAAATAGCTTACATGCAAGCAAATCAACAACAAATGTAATTTTCAGGTTTAGTTAGTGGAAAAATATCATTTACGATCTGTGATGCAGAAGTACTTTGGAATGATTTTGGTGTGACTAAAATCTAAAGTGGAAAAAAATTAGAAAAGTGAAAAGAGAGAGCTTTTCTTTCTTTATTTAACTTCATAAGGAATAAAAATATATACTTTATGACTTCATGACATTAAGTACAAATCACAGTACATCAGTCAAAAAACTCCCAAGTCAACAGACTTCCCAGTAACTTTTATCCTAGAAGTTAACCCCACTCACTTGATAAGATCCCTATAATCCATTTTAAAAAATTTCCATGATTTTCTTGATAAAATGGAACGGCTGCCATCTTAGCATGGCCCAACTGTTTTGCAAGCTCCACATTGCCCGGAAAACCTTGTAAAGTATGTTTCACTCTTTGTGCAGTTTCATAATATTTTTCACCAACAATCCAAGATATATTCCTCTTGAAAATAATGTGTAATAGTGAATGGCAATCTACTTTTAGTTGAAGTAGCTCTAGATGCTGTTATGATGCCAGGCACTATTCTGTCAGTTATATCCAAAAGATTTCAGTTGGAAAGATAACTGAAAATACGTAATAGCTAAAAAACAGTATTTTATATCCTATCCAAGTCAGATTAAAATAAGTCAAAAGCTTAAAGTTCAGGCAGTTTTCGTCATGTTAAATTTAGGTTGGTCTCGCATAATCTAGCATTTTGAGCAATTATAACTAGCTTGTTTGTGAAGGCATTTTGGAGTTAAATTGGGAGCCAAACTTCATCTACACAAAATTTGCAGGCTTACTAAGCATGTGTTTTTTTTGGAAACCTTTCAAATTCCCACAATAATATTATTCCAATTTGATTAAGTTAATTTCAAGGACTGTGTTGGAGCATGTGGGTGAAAAGAAATAAAATGTCTTTTAAGGACGAGTTCATCTTTATCTTTGTTGGGAATTTTCAGCAACTCCTGCTGTTTCAGAGAAAGATGTTACACTGTTAAGAAATAGAGATATTTATGACAATATTGTGTAGTTTTTGTTCCTTTGCATATTACAATTTTCTTTAGAGTTCTTACACGTAACTAAAAGCATCCTATAATTTTTCAAAAAAATTAAACAATTATTTGTTTAACTTTTTTGAAAAATTAAGATGACCATGAAAGATGACTATGTACAAAAAGTTAGGGTTCCAGAGATACAAATACATGAATAAGTGGTAATATTATAATAGACAAATTAAAAAATGATTTTATTAGGAATAGAGTAGAAGTTATACTAATTAAAGATAGGAAAAAATTAACATAGGTGGTTTGATCATATTCTTAATAGATCAAAGAAATTAAAAGAAGTAAACAAAGGTCTAAAACTACTTGGGTAGGAATCATGAGAAAAAAAATTTAAATTTATTTAATTTAACTGAAGATCTGATCATAAAAATATATGAAAGAAAATAATTTACATGACTGACACCTCATAATAGAATTATGACATGGGCTGTTGTTATTGAAAGAAAATTCTGAAGATCTTATAAAGAATCCAATTTTCAGTAACCCTGAACATGGTGGGAACACTTTCATGGATGGAGCAAACTTGGCAACAACAAGAACCTATGATTTAATTCTATAATGTATAACAAGACCATGTGGGTCCCTTTTAAATGCATAAAACTTTACAAAACGAAGAACACAAAATACACATGAAGTAGTCAACAACATTGTCTGATGCTTTTCAAATATTCTTAAAACCTTATTTGTGCACATTTCCTATTAGAAAATAAAATGGTGGGAAATAGTAATAAATGGAGATGACAGAACATAATGGAACATAATAGGAAATACAATATTATTTGTACATCAAAGGAAATAATGAAAAATTAGAAAATAAAATGTTTATGCAATTGTAAGAAATGATAGGAAATTAAAAATTTAATAATAAATTTAAAAAATAAATTAAAAAAATATTATATTTGAAAATAATATTGTAAATATTATAATATATATTAACATTTCATTAAATACAGATGTAACATATGAAATAATTAACATAAATAATATTGTTTATCACAATTTAAATTTTTTCAGAAATCAATAACATACTACATGAAAATGTTATATTACATACTATATATTATCTTTTTATTATATAGAGAACATAATTGCTCACACGTTTCGTCAACTACTCTTTTTCTTTATTTAACATTTATTTTACTAATACAATGTATTCTTTCTTTTTCAATAATGGTAGAAGTTTTATTAGAATCATTAGCATTTGTTTAACTAATTCATCTACAAAATTTTCAAGTAAATATTTTCATTCAATGTTATTTGTTTAATGTATTATTTATGTTGTGCTAAAATATGTTAACATATTATTTAATGTTATTAAGTTATGTTGGAATTATTTATGTTGTGTTGGAATTAACATTATTTATTTAACGTATTATTAAGTTGAGCTAATATATTAATGTGTTATTTATTCTTATAACATTAACGTTATTATACTTTAATGTATTATAATCTAGTATCATTCTTCAACGTTATTTTTTATTTTAATCTATTATAATTATAATACGTTATTATTTTTATTATTATAATCATACTTCTTGATATTATGTTAACGTTATTATTTATTTTAATATATTATAACTATAATATGTTATTTATTATCATAATTATAATTACTATATTTTAATTTATTATAATTATGTTGATAATTATATTATAAATCAGTATTGTTTCTAAATAAGTGAGGTGAGAAACAACAAGAAATATTTTCTTTAATATAAAAAGAGAACGGAAAATCATCTCCTCCTATTTCTATCAACATAAATACAAAGAATAGAGGGAAAAAATTTCTCATCATTTCCTTTCCCTC
The DNA here is from genome assembly GCA_036874045.1 of Cymodocea nodosa. Taxonomy (NCBI): domain Eukaryota; kingdom Viridiplantae; phylum Streptophyta; class Magnoliopsida; order Alismatales; family Cymodoceaceae; genus Cymodocea; species Cymodocea nodosa. The sequence continues at coordinate 1,247,373 of JAZBRI010000008.1, forward strand.
CATTTACCCTCAATTTTTAGTTGCACAAACTCCTACTAAAGTTATTCTAATGATTTATGTTTTTAAAGAAGGCAAAAGTATAGTACTGTTTGTGTCTCCAGTGACACAAAAATAGGCATGCAAGCTATGCACAAGTTTTAAGCAGTCAACAGTCTTTGAAGCTGCAGCTAGTGCCTGCAAAATCAGACCAAATGGAAGATTTTATTCTACAAACAAAAAGGTCATTTTAGATATGCCTAAATTAATATCATTTAACCATTATAAGGCCGACTGGTAATAATGAGGAATCACAAGCTGTTCAACTATAACAATTTCATGCAGATTATCAGCTGTATGCAACTAATTACTTTTGAGTGTTTCCTACCTACCAGTAGCATCATATTCTATGTTGATATTAGTAGGGAAAGATCAAGATATAACAAAGAATAGTGCATTATCATGTTATCCTAGAAAAGTATCCTAGCATTGACGCAATTGATGTTTTAAAGATGCAATTGTTACACTGCTAAGGAAAAGGTGATTGATCATTACAACAAATAAAATTGAAAAGACTGCTTTTATTTAATTTAAGGATTTATTTCCTGGATAAGTTTGTGTTAGACCAACCTCAACAAAGAGATGCTGCTACATACCCATGCACAAGGTTCTAGTGATTTATGAGTTAGAATTCAACCCTAAGCCGTGAATTGACAAAGCATGATGCTGACATATGTCACTGACATTTCACTTGCATGTAATTGATTTATATTTTTGCAGAACTCAAATACCAACATGGACGTTTTTTACTCTATTTCCATTAACATGATGCGGCATTTCACATGTTATTTTGCCAACAAATATCAATTTTTTTGGCTTGCTGAATGCCTTTGATATGAAAATCATGCTTACAAGAATTTTTATGTTTTCCCAACCAAAGCAATGTCCACATTGTTTCACTTTTATTAAATCAAGATCTTTTCAACGTAATATCTAGGCTATATTTTAGGGATGTTGAAATATTCTTCTTTTTTGCTAACATATTTAGATAGAGATGTTTAATTCAAATTCTTGGGTGAGGGGATAAATGATGTAGCAAGAGACATGTTTAAAACATGCCTGCCCAATAAGCTGCCCTCCAAAAACTTGTCTGAAATGTGGAGAATCAGGTAATGTAACTCCACGAAATATATCCACCTATGGGGAAACAATGAGAGTATAAACAACCGTAAGCAAGGAATTTTATATTACTCATTGCATCAATGGTCTGATAGAATATGCAACACAAAAGCAAAAGTAATCATGCTAGCATATACATTGAAAAAATTGCAAGGTCCGTGAATGGGCATTAAAAGTTTATAATTCAATCTTACAAAAATCAAAAAAGATGAAAGGTCAATCAGAGTACACTAGTTTATAAGTTGCAAAGGAGAAAGCAATAAAGTATTATGCTAAAGTACGGTAAACTATGCTATGTTACTACAGAGCATGGTGTCTCCTGATTCTCCCTCTATGTAGGGATGTCATAGATCATCTCTAGAACCTACAGTTAGAACCTAGGATAAGCTTTGAGAATTTACATGCATGTTCAATATGAGAGAACCTAGAGTTGAGAAGGATAGTTTGACAAGAACTCAATTATAATCAAAAAATAATTGTATAACATTGCTTACTAGCATTCTCAAAAGCAATTTACCCAAAAAGGAAGAGCTATTACATTTTTTTTTTTGTCATGTTGCAAAATTTTGGTACTATAATAAATAGAAATACTTGAAAGCAAATGATTCATGTAGCTAACCCCACGTAATGAGATTATAACTCAAATAGTCATTGTTTTATTGTTGTAAAAAATTTATAGTACAAATGTTTTTGACATGTATAATCATGTTGCAAGACCTCCTGTTACTAAAAATCATAGGTAGTTAAAACTTACGCCCAACAGTGAAATTTCATGTGGGAATTCTTATTCTCCATCAGGAATAATATGATATAAGAAAAAACGTTAACATAAAATAATAATACAATATAAGAAAAATCGTGAACTTAAAATGCATGAAGTTAATATTTTGAGACAAAACATGAAATTAACAGCAATAAGCATGCACCTGAAATTGTGGCCATAGAGATAATTGTTAAAACCACAATTACAATATGCTTCTCCCTTTAAATGAAAAAAAATGCTCCATTACATAGTTTTAATGGCATGGAACTAACATGGGAAAGAACATGGAACATATAATTGTAGAGAATTAACATAAAAGAAATTTTGAAATAAAAAAAAGGCATTCATGCATAATTAAATCAGGAAATGTCAACAAATATAAGTTTTGAAACCGGAAGGTTACATCTATTGGCTCCAAGTGCAATATATGCTCCACCATGGAGTACTTGCTAGATGTTTCCTCTGCATTCCAAATTGATTTTGGCTGCAGAAGATTGCTATTCCTGTTGTGTAGCACCAAGCAGGTCAACTGCAAATATCAATGTAAGAGACTTCATGTAATCGAGCAGAAACTGAATAAAATTCTAATAACACTGTCACTACCTTAGAGACAGCTGTAACATCAACTTGAGAAATAATGCTGGTACCTGTCAGAGCTGGAAAATAAGTTATCCAAGAAAATCTTAATCTGAAATTAAGAGAAATTGGGCCCATTTAACTAGGGGATTTGAAAATGAAGTCAGAATATAAGGTGCATTAGGAAAAGGGCAAGTACCATATCATACCATGCACATCTTTTTGTATGGAACCAAAAATTGGGCATCAAGGGATAATTTCTATTAGAAGACAGAGCCAGCAATGGTGCTGATAATATCAATTGTGAGATTGTAACTCATTCTACAAGTACTTTATTTTGATGATATCAATTATGAGAGTGAGTTAAAATTATGCTGATATATGTTTGTACCCTTTTGCTTATTGCTTACTTTCTTGTAAGCTTGGTTTACTTATGTATTCCTTTTCATAGTGAATGACTTTCCTGCTTTAATTATTGCTTACTTTCTTGTAAGCTTGGTTTACTTATGTATTCCTTTTCATAGTGAATGACTTTCCTGCTTTAATCACTTAAAAAAGTGCTTATTGAATTCAACTGAATGGCCATTAATATGGTTCACATATACAAGATTTGCTGCCTCTTTATACTAAACTCACATTTATCAACTACAAATGGTTGAGCCAATAAATTCTAATGACGATCTAGCACAAGTTGAGGAGAAATGGTTTAAACAATATTCTTAACTCAGGGGCAAGCAACAAGCAAGATCACGGAAGCAGCAATTGTGTGTATATAAGTTTTATCTGCAGAGATTAAAACTAACAGTTTTTCAGATATTTATAATCTAATAAACTTAAATAATATGGTGATAGCAAAAATTTCCCTTTATACACATGCTAGATGGAAATTTTGTGAACAGAAACAGCCAAAACTACAGAAATGTTTTCTGAAGAAAATTCACAAATTCAAATTCTTGCACAGATATAAAGTTTACCGTAACCAAAATAATCATGCTTCTTCAACTGAAACTCAGGTCGATTTCCTTCCTCTGTGTCAGCAGATCCTGTAACCTCAGCCTGTTGCACAAAAAGTTAAAAGTGCATACATAACCACAGAATAATTGAATATGATTATTTCTAGATGAATAATTTGTGACTTCATTCTCTGACACAAATTATCTGGTTTAGTTAACATAAAATACAATATAAGATCAAGGATCTTCACATTTCCCTATCATCATTATTATTGTTAACTGGAAAAGGAACCATTACAGCTAATTATATCAACAGTTTACACCAACTGCTATACGATCTCTGAAGTGGAAATGGCCTTAATTTTAGTTTAGCTAAGTATAACTTGCTTATTTGCACGTATACATGAGTTAAACTGATGACTGTTGGAAAGTACAAGTTACATAATTCACTCTTGGGGAGCATATTCATTATTTCATAACTGTAATTCTACTTTCCAACATTAACCTTGAAACCAAATGAAGTGACAGAATTCCCTCCCAAATGGCAAGAGAAAGAAATATCTACCTTTCCCTCCCAAATGAAGTAGATCCCATTCCCAGGTTCTCCTTCACGAACAAGATACTCACCAACATCTGTGAAACAAATAGCTTAAATAACTGTCAACGGATGAAGTTTCATAAACAAAACAACCATCATGTCTTTATCACACCGTTTGGGATCCACACATAAGTGTTTTATCTATGATTGCTTCATTGAGTGGATTATACATATTCAAATGCTTAGTATCATTCATAAACATGTACTTTTAGGTCTTCCTCTATTCTTCTAGACTTAAATAAATTAGTTTCCCTTTACCATGTTCGCACAAAAGCATGAATCACCTCAAAATTCATAAATTAATGATATTTTTTCATTGCTAACATCACTAGTTTTCTTTTCAATTTAGAAATCAATGTTACTAACTTGACCTTCCTATCTAGCTACTTGTCCTAGTCCTAGAAATGAATGGTTTTGATTTTCCTCTTTACTTGCTCTAAATTGTCATATCCAGTGATTCTGATGTTCCTCTCACCTGAGAAATTGAAACTCCCAATAAACATGTACTTTTAGGTCTTCCTCTATTCTTCTAGACTTAAATAAATTAGTTTCCCTTTACCATGTTCGCACAAAAGCATGAATCACCTCAAAATTCATAAATTAATGATATTTTTTCATTGCTAACATCACTAGTTTTCTTTTCAATTTAGAAATCAATGTTACTAACTTGACCTTCCTATCTAGCTACTTGTCCTAGTCCTAGAAATGAATGGTTTTGATTTTCCTCTTTACTTGCTCTAAATTGTCATATCCAGTGATTCTGATGTTCCTCTCACCTGAGAAATTGAAACTCCCAATAAATTCAACTATCTTATTTGTACCAATTGCTGTAACTGGGAGATTGTAGCCCGATCCTAAATTGCAAGTTAGCAAACGAAACGAAGACTAATATCAACTACTTCAACTTAAGCATATTAAGCATGATTGTGGAGTCAGGTGACATGGTCAGGTGGACCTAAGTAAGTCATTAAATCCCGTATTTAACAATGACATCGAATTCTCGAGTACAATTGGTTCCGAATAAGCATAAGCAGCGGTGTATGTTCTCCTACGTATAGAAAAGCTAGGGTGTATCAGTGTAACAATTTTGTCCATGGGCATGACTCCCTGATCATAAGCCTTCTCGACCAATTTTACAGTTTTCATCCTGCAACGGAAAAGATAATATCCTTCGATTTCGAAGAAGATCATATTCCAAAATCAAAGTCCGTTAATAAATATTACCTCTGCATACACCAAGAGAACAAAACCAGACACACATAGAAATCTCAGAACCAAATAACAACCTCATCAGAACCCAGAAAGGAACGTTATACTCTGCTAAATAGCCAAAAAAAAACAAATAGACGAGGATAAATCTCACCATAATGCTTGACCTCCACGACCTCTGCTATTTTCCTGAGCGAAGAACTCGGAAGCCTCTGCAGCAACGGCACCTGCGAAAGGAACTCCACCACTGGCCGTCCCCGACAACCTTACCATCACAACTCCATTTCTCTCCAAAAAGAACACAATAATTGCCAGAGAGAGAGAGGGAGATGTAACCTGATTCGTGATCCATCTTCCTGCTTCGATTCGCCCACGGATGGTTGGAGCAGAAACTACTTCGGGATTCGGTTGCTTTTGTCGCGTGCCGGGCGTCTTCCAACAAAACGGGGCATGATATATTAATTTTTTTTATAAATATTTATTTTAAGAGCCTCGTACACGTATACAGTAACTAAAGTTTCAGTGATTATGGAGGGAAAGGAGTGACGACCAGAAAATGGTTTATTTTAAATATTCATCGTTAGTGTTTATATTCGTTTGTCTTCTAAAGTAAAAAAAATAAAAATTTAAAAATTTAAAAAAATTAAAAATCACAAAATCGAAAATGTAAAATTTGAAGTTATTTATACAGTCAACTTAAGAAAATTATATAGTTGTTGATTTTTTTTTTTAATTTACTTATAATATATATTTAAAATTAAAAATAAATTAATTAAACATTATCTCTTATTATTTTTGTGATTTAGATATGAAAATCACAGATCATTTATTTTAATTGTTTATGAACATAAATTTTAAAAATCATAAATCAAAGATATTGAAAAAGAAGTAAATTGTTGAGTACATTCGTAATATAATTTGTTAAATATTTATTTATTTTAAATAAAAAAATTTTGTAATGTATTTTAATATAATCTTTATTATTTAAATTTCATTATTTACATTCTTATTTTTCTATTTTCTTATTATTTTTAAATTAATATATCACACTTATAATATTTTTTTCGCTTGTGTTTAGGTAGTTTTTTTTTAATAAGTTTTGGAGACCTTTTCTTAATTAAAATCATTGATACTGATGCTGAATTTTTTAAGTCTTTATTAGAATTGAATGATTTAAGGAGTGATAGAAAAAATTACTTCCAAAAATCTTCTACCACATTTATTATTATTATTATTTCAAAACTCCGTTGGAACTCAGCACCTAATCATTTTTTGAATCAAATTGCATTGTTTACTCCGCAATATATGTCCTCGTAATCTCTCTAGAATCTACTACACTTGAAAGATCTCTCAGGAAACATGATTTATGTGAAACTCATTGGAGGATTTCTAGCAATTTTCCATTTTTAATTCTAAATATAATATATTTGCAATCAATCATCACAATTCATTTTAACTAAAAACAATGATAGTCATGATTTTTCAATATTTAAATTTTAAAGAATACGAAAAATATCAACATTATCGGAAAGAACGTCATATTTGCATTATTACCAACTTGTGAATGATTCAGATTCTTCTTGGTAATTTTCGTTGCGAGCCATTCGTCAGATGCTAGAGAGAAAAAGAGGTGTACCAGAAGAAGTTAATTATGTTCAAAAATCCAAGACATTATTTATAAGCACCCGGTCGTCTAGAGGAAACATTTCAAGTAATCACTTAAGCTCGATCGTACCAGGATGATCTTCCCTAGACAGCAATAATTATTGATCCGTGGCTTGTGTTCTTGATAGAAGGTAGCATGGGAGATTTCTAAGCAGAGAGGAAGAAATGCCTACTCAAAAGAGGAAATTCCCTATCTTTTTCAAAGACGATGTTCTCAAATCTTCAACGATTAATTCCAAGTTATAGGAATTGATAATACCGGGAATGAATCTGTGGAAACTTGGTTTATCCCAGAAGAATTTTTGACAAGTTGGACAAGAAGAATATCATTGCTTGGACAGCAATGATCGATGCATATCCATGCAATTATCCAAGCACAGGCCTGACTCAGTCACCATGTCCGGGGGCCCTGTGAGCTTGTGGTGCTTTGGGAGAATTGAAACTTGGGAAGGAGATTCATGGGCAGGTCCTCAGGAGGAAGATGGAATGTGGAATGGTTGTCTCCAAGGTTCTCAGTCCTCTTCCAAGGGATCATTGGTCTGGATGGCAATTACAGATCAACGCCCACCGGTTTAATAATCTCTACGTTGATGCTCTCAATCTGTTTCATTGTATGCACTCAGAAGGCTTCATTCCAAATCTATTCACGTTTGATGTGGTCTTATCCATCTGTATGAGTGCTGGATTACCAGAGGAAGCTCTCAAGGCATATGAGTACTGCATGGTTGGAAAATATAATCTGAAAGCCTCAAAAGAACAACATGAGTACTGCATGATTGACATACTCGCCCTGGCTGAAAGGACCAAGGAATTGCAGAGATTTATCAAATTAAAGTCACCAGTATTTTTATAGAAGGTAGCAATTTGGCACTTTTACGTTCATCTCTGAACAGAAAAATATCCTTCATTCATTAAGAATTTTCTATGGAGAGATTAGTTTCCTTTTATTTTTACAAGTATACACACAAAAGAAAATCTAAATGAGCCTCTATCTGATTGATATGCTGTCATGTTTACAACATTAATTTTGTACAGTTTATTTGTATCTTCTTATGGCACGTCTTTATTTAGATTACTAAAGTTCCCAATTGTGTTGGTACATAAGAACCGGAAATATTGCAATGAAAATATCGATATAAACGGGGAAATATTGGTTGCCCTTTTTTAGCAGAAGAGCATATTTTTTGATAATGAGCAGTAAAGCATTTAGTAACGCAATTCAGTGTCATTAAAGATTTGCCGATTGATTTGACGATAATTGTATTTTTGTTTAAATTTAAATACAGAATCTCATTTCTCAGATAATCAATCAGTAGAGTTCTTTTTCCTTTATTCACGTAAGTAAAATATACCGAAAGAATGATTCCTTAAATTAATCTTTCGTTGATACTGGTATCATTTTTAAATCAAATATAACACATCTATTATATGAAATGAAGCGACTTCCTTTACAACGGCCTTAATAATGAATTTTTGAATATGCCCCGAAACTCCATTAATTGTTCATTGATTCGAATCAATGTGAATCAAGTATTGCCATTCATGTAAAATTGACTGATTATCAATTTGGATAAATTAATTATCAATTTAAAAATCAAAACATAAACTATCAATCAAGTGAATTAATTACTAAAATTCTTGTATTTACGTTATAATCCAAAATTTTATTTCTTTTCAGAATTAAAATAGTTCACCCTTCCCTCGTTTCGTTTCGCGCGTCTCTTCCTTCTCCCGCAGCGTCTCCCCAATGTCGCCGGCGGACCACACCGCAAGCACCGAAGGTAACCGATTTCTGCCTCCCCTTTGCTTTTTCCGCCCGCTGCCGCTTAGCGATTTCTAGATCTGCTTCGAGAACGCGTGCTCGCTGTTCTCGTTTGCTCTACTCGGAAATTCTCCGGTGGAGAGAAGTAGTTCTTCCAAATAGGTTGTGAATCTTCTTCTTCTCTTTTTCTTTCTATTTGAATGTGAGTTTCGATGGCGCTTGTTTCTCGAACGCTTCAATTTGGCGTTGGCTGCCAATGCTGTTAGGTAAGAAGCTAAGAACTGGTACTGGGGCGAATTTAATGAAGACTGGTTGATTTTTGACTACTGCAACTCTTGTGCGGGAATAAAACCCTTTCTAATGTGATTTTTCAATGGTTTTTTTTAAAGATTCTTGTTGGAACAGTTAGCGGAGGAAAACTTGTCGGAGAAAATGAAATGTTGAGGTCTGTCTGGATTTGACATGACAACAAGTTTTAAGAATATCACATGAACAGCTGGAACCCCCTGAGCGGCCTAATCTTGGAAATACACCAGTTGTCTCGGCCAACCTTGAATAATTTGAATCCGAATAGTCTATGAATAAAATATAGTTGTAAGTTTCCGATAGTAACTAGTGCGCCCTTACCATAAAAAATAATAATAATGGAAACCAGAGGTAGAGGTTCAACTCTTAAATTTTATCATTTCAATACACATTGAAAGTGAAAATGCTAAGATAAATTTTATCACAAAAATGTGATTCAAGTGTATTTTTACCGTGAAACCTCTTACAAAAAATCCCTGTTCATTCAAAACTTATACAATATAATACAGGTATTCTCTTATTGCATGTGCATTGAAACACTGCTATTAAAATTTCCTTTTCATGCCCAACTCAATGATCGATGTACTCACTGCTTCACACACTCATGGGAGTAATGATGTTATGTTAGAGTACATTGATGCATTAAGATCAGGTATAGTGTGTATAGGTTTGGTTTCACATTGTTTATGTTTATCTTTTTATATAGTCTCTATATATAAAAAGACTTTGAAAGTCATTTAAAAATGATGTAGAAGTAGTGTGTTGCATTAATGATATTGCAACTCATCTTCCTAATGGTTGTGCAATGACTGCATTCATGAAAGTACATTCCATTACCTCAATAGGTATTATTTAAGATCATGATTGTGGTGGACTCATCAGTCCAAGAGCTCGCAAGCCTCCATTGATCCTTGTAGTTTTCGCCTATGCTATCAAACAACTTGTTATTATAGATGAATTGTGATATCATTAATGTGGTGAATTGTGTTTGCATCACTCAATCCTTTCTTTAGGTGGTGAAGTTGAATGAGTTGTCGTGTAGTGTGTGATGAATACTACTTCAAAAGGTGATGTTGCCATCTTAAGTGTTTAGTTCAAGCTAAACATTATCTCCCATAAAAGGCATGTCTAAGAAGACCTTACTCCTTCAATTTGATGAAGTAGTTTTGGTTTTTAGTTGTAGTTAAATAGGTTCTAAGGATCTGATTGTGTACTTGGAAAATAAAGAAAAAGGAAAATGATTAAAAAAATAATAGAATTTTTTTTTCAAAATAAATTTTCTTAATTTTGTATATCTAATAGAAAATAATGAAAATTAAAATTTAGGTGTTTATATACTTAACAGAAATTTATGGAAATTAGTAATTGTAATATTGAACATATATTAGAAAATGATAAAATTTTAATTTATGAAATAATTAATTTTACAAACTAAAAAATAAACCATTAATTGATTTTGCTATATTTCAACTATCTTTTCCTAATATTAATTTTAAAACCAGTATTATGTAATAATCAATAATGAAATGTAATATTCAAGAACAAATGTATAATAGTAAATAATTATACTATTTTTAGACTAATTAATAGATAAACTTATTGTAAATGTTAAAAATACAGTTTTCACAAAAACCCCAAAATTCTTTTTCTTTATTCTTCTTCCTCGTCTTGATGGACAACCTAACAAAAATCTCTCCCTTTCATGCATAGACTCACGACCGGAGAAGACCACGTGCCGCCGGAGCTCAAACGTCATCGAAATCTACGTGCACAGTCTCGCTTTCCTGCGTGCAATACAACACTGCCACCTCGTCGATCAACATAGTTAGACGCTCACTGCACGATGCTACTCTCAGCCTTCCGCACAGATCAGATCACCTCCAATGATCGACAAGTAGACCTGTATACCACTGTCGTACATCAGACATCGCCTATCGATCGATCCTTTGCGACTTCACATGTGATGTAGACAGACGAAAATTTTTACAAAGACATCAAGCTCAAAAAATAGGGATGCATCTCACCTTTATAGGTTGGTAAAAATTTACATTTTCCAGGTTGGAACAAATCACAGATGTGGTGTAAATCCAAAAAACCTTTTCTGGATTTACCATTTTTCACATTTTCTGTCAACACGGCCCACACCCACCCACCACACCAAAGTCCAGTGATTTACTGTGTTTCTTACCTTTCATATGGAATTTCATTCTAATGTAGGTCTTGGTCAAGACTTCAATAACTATTGTGTTGGCATGTTTTAGCTAGTGAGGAGCCTTCGGGCTCTACCAATTTACGTTTCTTGGCTCTTATGTCACCTTCAATAACATAGTTCAATAATCAGTCGCTGTGTGCTTCTGTATGTTGTGTCATCGAAGGTGACGTAATAGTTAAGAAATTTGAAATGGCAAAGTCTGAAGGCTTCACATCAACTAATCAGACTAGACACTAGCAATTATCAAATCTTCAACCAAGAATTTCGTTGGAACGACGTCCAATATAAAGAGTGAGAAATCCAGTGAACCACGGGACTTGGGAATTGTTTTACTCTCTATCAGTTGATATAACTATGGTTGGGAATCAAAATTATTTTATTCAAATTGAAGGAGTAGAGATAAAGTTCAATCTAAGTTGAACTCTCTAAAGATAGATGTTTTTGCTTTGGAAAGCAGAACAGCCTTATTCGGCGTCAGCCAAGGACTCACAAGGATCTATCGATCCGGGATTGTATAAATCACAGATGTCAACGAATATATATCTGTCTACCTTTTACCATGCCTCACTCTTTGCAGATGCACACTACTCTTTTCTCAGAGGAGTTAGCTTTGCCATCCACATTGAAGAGTCACTTTTTTGTTCTTCAAATCAGAGAGTACGTTCTATTTGGCAAACATTATGCTTAGACAATAATTTTCATACTCTCCCTTTCCCTGCCTATGAATTTGTTTATAATAAAAAATCACGTGATAAACAAGTACGGCCCTTGACCCTATTTATCATTACGTTGACGCCCACCCAGCACACCACATGTCATACATGTGACTACATGTATCGACTCCGTATACAAACAAATGCTTTTCCCTTCCCTATCTCCTCCCTGTTTATTAAATAAAATAAGTTTTTTTTTTACTTGCTGGTAATGTTTCTGATGTTTTCCATTTAAAAAATTAAGTCTACAGTCCAACAAACATTGTGATTTTTTTTTAGGTAAGTTGTCTTTTCCATTGACGGCGATCAGCAGCCTTTTGGCTTTTACCAAAGAAGAGTCTTTCATATATAAATAATCGAATTCGATTTTTTTTTTGGGTACTTTTCGGCTAGTACATTCAGAAAATGATTTTTTTTTGTCTCAATCAACCAATTTCGTATATTCTCGTGATAGGAAGTATTTTAGAATTCGATGTCTGCAGTCTGCCACAGGAAACATGGACGTCCGCGGCACGTGATGGGAGTCTATTGCTATTCTTATTTCCACCGTTCGATTCGTGCCTGCAAGATAAAGCGATCGAGTCATATCGCAAGGACAAAGGACGGATGTAGCCGAACTCCCATGTCACTTTCATGATAACTTCAGCCTTATCCCAACCTTGGGCCCACTGCTCCGTATTTTTTTTTTTTTTTGGAGAATTTAACATATGCTTTGAATTCTACAGAAAGATTTTATCATTTAATCGTCATAAAGTTTAAAAAAAAAAAACAAAAAAAACAAAATTTAAGAAATGTAGAATCATCAAAAAAAAGTCAATAAAGTGATATTAATGATTGTTTGCGTCATTATCAAAAAAGTCAAAAAAATAAAATAGTTAAAATTTTGTCACAAACAATTTAAACATTAATGTCATAATAAATCACAAATTATCAATAATTTAACTATATTGTATATTTCACGATATCTTTAATATTCATAGAGATTAATATTTAAACTAAAGATTGCGTTCAACTGTTCCGTATGCATAACACGTATTGTACGTCTAGTGGACCGTTTAGCCGCAAAAGGCTGGAGCTCTACTGCTCTAAACGATAGGAAGCGTCGTCTTAGCCGATGGCTTAGCGTACGAAACGACTCGCCCTGACGACCATGCGGGGCCGGTGATGGCAGAGCAGGAACTTCATGTCATCGGCAGGGGTGTGCTGGCAAAAAGAAGTGACAAAGCAGAAAAAAAAAAAAGGCGGCCGTCACATGTCCATTCCACATCATTGCCGTTGTTCCCTTGCTTGATGATTTGTAACAAAAAAAAGGATATATATATATATATATATATAATATGATTTATATGAAGATTGTATCTAAAATAAATATTATTTATTTTAGATTTTTATTTTTATTATTGATATATTTAAATGATTATGAATGTGTGAGGTCGTTTTTTAATCAGGCTGGAACAAGTTGTGATTTATATTTTTTTTAATGGCCCATGTTAAATTAATCAAAGTTATTTATTTCAAAAAATTTGGAATCACAACTCTTTTAAATAAATCTTTTGTATTTCTTTCTCCTGTAATGTATTCCATCAAGAGTATCTTTCCCTTTCTTTCTTTTCATATTTTATGCATCTATGGTGAACATACCCTCTTTTGGAACGATACGTGTATTTTAAAATCAAATTTTCGTTAATTATTTTATACAGTAAAATTTTATAATTTTTTTGTTACCAAAGCTTTAAATTTTCGTTCTTTGAGAGAAATTTTGATAGACTACTTCATTTTAATTTTAAGAATTCAATTCTTAAACTTGGGGATATTATTAATTACAATATTATTTTCCTAAATCTTGGTCAAATTGTTTGAACCACTCATCTAATGGTATTTTTAATGTCCACTCTTTTTGTAATATTTTGTATAAATAAATTTGGAATGTTAATGCTCCTCTTAAAGTCAAATTTATCTTTTGATTTTGTATTTATGATAAACTTTTGACAAAAAAATAACTTAAATGGGGTTAAAAAAGTCTAACACCTTATTATTTCTGTAACATTAATATTGAAACTACTAATTATCTCTTTATTGATTGTCATATTGTAAATATAATTTAAACGTTTCCAGTTGAAAATGGTCATTTTTTTTACAATAATTCCTTTAATTAGCTTTTTTCAAACAAACTCAGATAATCTCTCTCCAGTAATATAAATTCTTGAATTACTTTCCATAAATATTTTATTTAGAATGATTAGATCGAAAGAAATAATTTCATTTTTAGTCGTCACGTTAAAAATATTACCTCAATATCTGATAACACGATTAATTTATCATGCTTTTGGTTAAAATTTTTTATAAACTTAGGCTTAAAAAGTTAAATCAAATTAAGACAAACTTGTTGTCAACTCTTCTAATAACGTTATAAATGCAAATGCTAATAACATAAGTTTTTCATCCTTTGATAACTCGGTATTTGGACGTTAGAGAAATGATTTGGATGACAAACGAAGTATTTTAAGCTACGTTTTTATTTATCTTGTTAACTCTAGTTTATTTATTTCTTTGAACTGTAATTTTAAAACTCCATTACTCTGTAAATTTAAATCTCTAGTGATAAACAAATTAGTGATTTTTGCTTATTTAATAATCGTCTCGTCAGAGAAAAAGGACCGCGGTTATTTATATCTAACCTTACATCCGGCGTAGCCGAGTCTTCCAACCATCTCTGTACCTCACCCCGCTTCTCTCTCCGCTGCCGATCCCTAGGAGAACGAAGGTGAGTGAGACTGCAGTTTATGCGAAGAACTTGCCAGTGATATCGGAAAATGTTCCGAACTTCCAATGATTTTCTGCTCTTGGAATATGCACGTTTATTTACTCTATTTGTTTCCACAGTGGATCTTGGTAAACTTTGTTCCTCCTCCTAGGAGTCGTCTCTGCTACTGCTTGTGCACGTTTGGTTGCCTGTTTTGTATACTTCGCTGCTTTTCAAACTCTCTAGTTTTTAGTCGTAACTCTGTCCAGTTCAGGTAGGAACGGAAAAGCTTCTGGTCTGCTGTGCGATCTCTCATCTTTGTTTGCTTGTTAGTTTTTTTTTTCCTTTTCTAGTCAATTCTTTTTCTTGTCGGCTGACCTTGAGAGAGCTCTTCAAGTTTCGAAGTAATTTGAAAGGATATTATGTCTTTCTTGGTTAGTGAGGCATTTGGGATTGGGATTTTCTACCCCTGATTTGGTACTTTCAAAGCAAAGGCAGAAAGCAATCAGATGGTAGTGCGTACGTCATCGTGAGTGTGTTTGACCTGAAAGAAAAATTGATTGCAATCGGCATCTAATCCATCGAATTGTACTTCTTAGGAGTGGAATCTATGCACGCTTATTTTTACTCTTTCACCCTTTCGATTTGTATCTTCAAAATTGATAGCTTTCATTTTCACTTGATTGTTTCTATGGACATCATTGGTCTCTTGAATTAGTGCATACATACATACAACTTCATTGTTTCTATGTGTGTGTGTATGATAATGCATTTTCCTCGAATTAAGAAGAACAAAAATAATGCCAAAGTATACAAATTTCCTTAACATTGCCAAAGTCTGAAAAGCACTAGAACTATCTTTTATTTTCTACGTTTCTGTGAAGTCCTAACTTTCTAGTGTTTCTGCAGGATTTATGGTGTAAAACTTGTATCTGAAAAATTATGGCTGCTGATTTAGATCAAGCCTACCTCAGATGGTCTCGTGAAGGATTATCTGACCCTATACGTCCCGAGGTAGTTGTATTTTTGGAATAATACATATACACATTTTATGAAATCTTGCTAATATGTTATGCTTTTATATTCCTAATAAACCCTCAATCATTTTTACAACTTGGGCTATGTTGTAAATGTAAATATCTGCATGACCATACTTAGAAGTGGCATTTTCTGCTGAGGCATATTTGTCATCATGAATTTACTGTTTTGAGCCTTTTTTATCTCTTCCATTGCATGCAATGACCTTGCTTCCCCCACATTTGCTGTATTTGTTGATAGTGTCCAGCTTTTTATTTTTATAATTAGGAACTCTCGGTACCTCAAATGCTTGATCATGGCTCTATATCCTTTGGAAGATATGCTGTTGAGCCGCTTTCATGGGAAAAATGGTCAGTCTTCTCTCATAACAAACATCAGGAAGAATTAGAGAAACTTAAATCCCCTGGTTTGGTTGCAAAGAAAAAGGCATACTTCGAAGAATATTACAAAAGGATCAAAAGTCTGAAGGGCTTAGCTGATGATGACCAGCAGACAGTGGTTACATTAGATTACGGAGCTGATAGTAGTATTAGCAGCCAAACTGGTGAAGATGATGAAACTGCTTTGCAAATTGAAGCCCCTCAAAAACAAATAGGTGCTGCTTGCTCTGGAGTATGTTCTGTTGAAACGACCAGTGAGCAGAACTCCAATACTGCTCTTCCTGTCAGACTTCCCGATTCTGATCCATCCAGTAGATGTCCTGAGAAGAGTAATCTGAAGAATATTTCCAATGATGCTTCTCATGTTACATATTTGAAATTAGATGCCACAACGCCAAGGGGTGAAGAAACAGTGAGAAACTTAGGAACAGAAAATCTAGGTAAGAATTCAAGGGATGCTTCTCAGGTTACACACACTGGATATGATGACATAGTGTCTAATATCGGTTCACCAGTAAGAGATGAATATAATATTCTGAAAAATAATGATATTCAAATAGTGCATGAGATCCATGGTTGCTCAGTACATGAGGCTATCAAACCTTTCATCCATAATGCTGATGCGAAGACAGTGTCTGAAACTAAGAAGAGCTGCCTACCAGCTTGTGAGTCTTTCAGCTCTTCGGAGGTAATGGGTACCAGTCATCTGCTCTCAGAGCAATGTTTATCGACACCAGCCCATGATGATAAATTAGATAAGTTCAAGGCACCTAGAAAGAAAGATAAGGAGCTTGCATCCAGGCCTGGTATGAAGGTATGCTGGATATTTAGAGTTTCAACGCATGCTGTATTAACATTTTTTGGCACCAAAGAATCCTCATGAAACTGCATGGTGCATTGATAGATTGAGCAACAATGACATGACTATTTAGGATTTTATGAAGGTATGCTAGATATTTAAATTTCCAATCCATGTTATATTTACATTTTTGGACACCAAATAATCCTTGTGAAACTGTATGATGCATTGACAAATGGAGCAAGACACATGATTTTTTAGGATAAATCTAGGAAATCATTCTTTTTCTTCAAAAAAAAATAATTTAAACTTTTTCATATGCTCTATATGATGGTTTCAAAACCTTTGAAAAATGTGTCAATGCTATTAAGTCATTTCATGTTTAATTTTATACAAATAGAAGAGTACAATTAGTTTGATTTTCATATTCTTTTGTATCTTTGCTAAAAGAAATATCACACCTCAAGTAGTTATTTTAATGTGCTTACTTCTTGATACCTGATTTTATCCTGTTTTCTATCGTTCTGACTTAATTTAGTGTGCTTTTTATGTATTGGCTTTTTGTAGGATACTGGTGCTTCAATTGGAATGTATATCAAACCAGGAGGGAAGAATAAGTCGGACCAAATTCAGGCATCTCAGACAACAAACTACTTGAATCAAAAGAGGATGGGGAGCAAGGAAAGAATTGCCAATTCAACTAATAAGACAGATAATATAGCTCCCAGAAGCAATAAATTATGTAAATCAAAAGTAGACTCCAATGTCACCATTCCACGGCCCTTTTCTTTCTCCACAGGAAAAAGAACTGTTGCAGAAAAAAGAGCAAGTAGTGTTCTTAAAGGCAGTGAAAGTGGGAAAATTAATTCCAAAGCCACAGCTTCTTCAACATCATCTGTTCCTAGTAAAGACAAATTGACTGAACAGGTGCGCCTAGTAATAACAATTGAGAATGGATGCAGTGATAATAAACAGTAAACAACTTGAATGTCTTAGTAGTTTTTGTAGCTGTTATGGTTGTTACTTGTTAAAGTTGTTGTGTTTGGTCAGTTAAGATATTTATGTTGCTTAGCCAAATTATGACTGGTCTCTTCTGTAAGCCCATTGTTTTTTAAATAAGTGAGGACACCAATTTTGATTTGAATTTTACATGGAGATGGTGTTTACAGCTAATGCACCTTGTTCCTCTTGAATCTCCTTGTTTTCCTTTGAATTTTCACAGTGATGTGTTGTGGTGATCATCTTGCCAGTGGGATGTAGCTGAGCTCCCTCCTTCCACAGTTGCCTTTTTTTGTTTTGGTTTTACATTTGTACTTGTTTTGGAGTTACATTTGGGTAAACATCTTTTTGGGTCTTCTCAGTTTACTTTAGACATGTTTACGTCAAAACATAAAATTTTTTTGACTTGTTAATTTGTGATATTGCAACAAAATGCGACATTCAATAGCATAGCTATTGCTTTTCAGTAGCTATTTTTTTGTCCAGGCTATGTGACCATGATGCTACCAGTTTTTGTCATCGTAACGTTGTAGTTTATATTCATGTCTAGTACATTTCATACTTATTTTCCTAAACAACTGATTACTCCTGCAGAATGTTTCAAAGACTAGATCTGTTGGCAGCAGTAAGAAAGCCACAAACTTAGAGCGAAATAGGTATTTTTTGTTTTGATTATTCATTTCTTGATTCATACTGATTTCAAATACAACTTTGTATTTTTCAGTCTTTTTGATTTTGTGTTTATAGACAACAAGAAGCTTTTTGCAAAAAACCTCCGGCCATGGAAACTAACCCTAGTAAGTTGAAGGAAAGAGAAGGATCAAAAGAGAGGCCAAAACCTTGGTAATGCATGGAAAGCCTTTTGCTTCATCGTATTTGGTTTCATTCTAAACTATTTTTTACTACTTTATCTCATATATGATGGTCTTCTGCTTGAATAAACAGCCAGTGTGATTATTCATATATCCTAAAACTGAAAAGATGATAAATCTCTTGATTGTGGTTGGGACAATTATTTCAAACATCCAATATATGCAGTATAAAAGATTAAGATAGTTTATGTACAATTTAAATTCGGGTTACTGATGAAAATGAATGTTGCTCACTTACTAATTTTATGTTAATGCCTTTTTTCCTTGGAATTGTGTAGTGTGTACTTAAGTTATTTGCTTTTCAGGTCTACCAATCACCCTCCATTCGCTAGGCCTAATTTGAGTCATGGTTCAAATTCTGGTGTTGGACTCAAAGCAAACCAAGAGGTAAGAATCTCCATGACCTTTGCCCCTTTGTTCATCCAAATGTAGGACCTCGTATCTTTTTCACCTTGATATTCAACCCCGTAGGTAAGTTTTCTGTTTTTGTTTAGTCATCTTGAATAAATGAAGAGGATCATTGAATAATGTCTTTATTCCTTCAAGCTGTAGATCTTCTTCTGTTTTCACTCCCTAAAAAATGGAAGTTAGTAGCTCGATGCTAAGTCTAAAAGAAAGCATATAACATTGTTGGGAAAGTAGGAACAGAGATCAATTTTATCAGTAGGAGATGACCCCTATAAATAATGACTACGCAATGAGCTAGGATACACAACTTTCATTGTGGGAAGATTTTCCCAAACCCTAATTTTGGATCTAATATAAGGATTCATTTATTATATTATTTACTCTAATGCTCTTCTTCAATCTGAAATATCTAACATGCACGGCTTGCAATAAAATTAAATGCAACTAAACATAAAAATCAAACAACTTAAACGGAAATAGACAGTTGCAGTAAGCAATAGATAGGTAACAATCATAGTTATTGTTTAGTGGTTGAGGCAACAATAGATAAACAACATGTTGTAATAGTAACAGCAACAGATAAATAATAATAGTTGATGTAGCAGTAATAGCAACAATTGAAAAACAATAAGAGTTGTGGTGGCAACAACTATTGTAACTATACTACATGGAAGAGCGGGAGGATTGTGTTATTGACGGTTAGCAGCCTAGGTTGCTTGCAATAGGTGGTGTTGGCCTGTTTCTTGGCAATAGCTAGTGGCGTTAGTCTTAGGCAGGAGTCATCAATCAGACAGGAGCCATTAGTAAGTAATAGTAGAAAGGACTGGAGGAGGAAGAGAGAAGCTCAGGTGGAGGTCCAAACAAGGGACATTCGAGTAGAGGGGGTGTCCAACAATCAAGGTTTTCCTCTTCATCTTTTTCTACCCCGTTTTCTTAAGAACTAAGTTTTGATACCATGTTGAAAAGGAAATAAGAGAGGTTGATTTCTCCAATATGGGATTATCTCCTGTAAATATTTGTTATACGGTAAGGTAGGACACAACTTCTAATGTGAGATTACCTTAAAACCCTAATTATGGATCCATGTAAGGATTTCTGTTTATTGTAACAAACATACTTATTATGGTGCTTGCCCAGGTACCAAAGTGCAGAAGGCCTTGTTGTATCAAACAACTTAGATGTAGGGGATTTAACCATTTTCTAATCCTAATCTCATCTCGCTACAATGCAAAGTGGAGTTTGAATTGATGTGCGTATGAAGAGAATGCCATAAATGGCTTTTGACTAGGGATTCTTGTGATGCAAAAGTCAGCTAGGACGTTTATTTTTGTCTTTTATGAAAAAAGATTCATTTTTTTGCTACCATGTGGTCCTTATTTTAATCCCCATTTTTGATATTGGCATTTCTTATGATTTTAGAGAAGCTAAATATATAATGAGGAAGATAACGCCTCCTGTTTTGTCCACTGAATTTTTTTTAACTTTTCTTTCACTTTTTTCTATTGGCAAGTGATTCATTTCATGCCTCTAGGACAAGCTTCTAGTGGGATCCTATCTGAAGAAAACTTCACTGATATTTGTGCAGAAAAAAGTAGGTAATGGAGTATCTTGTGGGAGTTTGAAGCCCGCAATTCCTCAAACACCAAGAAAACCTTACACATCAAAGGCAGTAAGCAAACAGGTTATTTTCTGACACCAGGATACCCTTTTTGTTTGATACGTTATCATTGGTTTTATATGCGTTGTCATGGCATAAGTCAAAAAGTTGTATTGACTTTAACATTATAGGAGGTTTCTTCACGGACCGGCAATCAGGTTGTCAATGAGAAAAAGTCGAGGTAGTGGTCCATCTGTCATTCTGTCAGACTTACCTTTTTTATCTTATTCGCAACAAGCTCGACCAAAATTAATTGTTAATAAGAATAGAATGATTGACCATCATACCCCAAATCAATTGTTGTTAGTAGGCGGCATACACGCCTATGACAGTTTTGTTACTTACAATTGTCCAAGTTATACATTGTCGTCATCAGGCATACTAACCCAGGGCATTTTTGTTTTACTTCAATTGCACAAGTCATTCTACTCACAGGCAAGAGGTGAAGGGTTGGCAGTGACGGGGATGGAATAATTGATCGATCATCGTAAGCAAGTGCAGAATGGGCTCTGGCCAACCACGGGATCTCATTCACTGTTGACATTCTCTCTCTCTCATGAGAGATCTACTTGCATCATCTCTCTCATGTGGGCATCGGTTGGAGTGCATGCCTCACTGATCGGTTGATTCGGTTCTGCCTCTTCCGTACATGTACAGAAACATGCAGTGGTCTCAATGGGAAGCTGCTCTGTTCATCACTTTGACGACAACGTTTTGTAAATTCCCCGGTCGTTACTCAAGCAGCCTTGACCAGTAGTGGTTAGACTAGCGGGTAAATGAGAAGAATGCTACAGTGAGAGCTCTCCCAATGCAATTGTAAATTGAGGTATGATGGAGAAGTTGCGTTGATTTTGTCCTCTGTTCCGATGAACCGATGCAGCACAACCTAGAGAAATCCTTGGTATTACTGGGCATACACTGTAGCTAATGGGTGGATTATAAACCAACAAGGATGAGAAGCTGCTTTCTTGTCTATCATTTTAATTTGTTAGGATGTTCACAGGGGCCTTGTTACTTGCATGGTTGCAATACTTGCAGCTAAATCATCGCTTAAATCTAGTCTCAAGCATCATAGCAAGTGCCATGCGCCATTGTATCTTTTTGCAAGTTCAACATTATTATCTCTACGCCTGCACCAGAAGCCTATTTTATCCTTTCAGTCTTCTTTTTCTATGTAAACAACATCTTGGAACCCCTGCGGTTGGTATACTCGCAGCAGAGAAGATCTACTGATTTTCATGCAAATGATCATTCTCAAAAAAAAAGAAAAAAAAGAAACCCATAAAAGAAGTAAATATACGATCGTGCTCGTTCTTACGATGGTTTTATTCGAAATTGCTTTCATAATTGGTCTTTTATGATGGTGATATTTTTGGTAATGCGCACAATGCATTCGATTCTCACGATCCTCTAAAATAAACGGTCTTGATGTGATAGATTTTATAAAAAAATCGGTGACAATTTTGCGTAGTAATTTTGTGAGAAAATTTTCACAATCGAAAGTTTCATTAATTGTGATAATGCAGAGATCATGAGTTTTTATTTCTATAACTTATTTAAACATAATCTAACTCGAACATGATTCTTCGTAAACGTAAATACAGCAAATAATAACAACGAGTCATAATTCCATGGAGTTGACTGCATGTATCATTTTCTTTTACATATTCCTATCTATGATCAAATCTTTAATTAAATTTAAAATTTCCTTGTAATTTTTAACCTAGTAGCTGCAAGTTTTCATTAGTGTATTTTCTCTTAATTTTTCTTAGTTATTTTATTTGTAACTAAGACAAACAAATATAGATTTAAAAAGAACCATTAACGTAAACCTATGTAGTAATTACTTTTTTATAATGTCCTTTATAATATTAATATATTTTATAAGTATTTTTTTTCTTTGTAAAGCCTGTCACAATAGATTTTTAGTTATTTTATCACAAGTTTTTTGAAAAATAATGAAGACATATGAAGGCCTTTTTTTTTTCTTAACTCTAAAATTTTCCTTCATCAGTTATTTAAAAAAAATGAATTTTTTCATTGTTGGCTTACTCCACGTAAACTTAAATTGTTTTTTTGTGATTGTCATTACATCGAATAAAGAAATCATTCTTTGTCTACATAAATTTTACCTTCATTTTCCTAATTTGTCACTATTCAACCAGCCTATGTATGTTCTCACCCTCTTCCTATTATTTGTCTCATACGAGTATTTTATTCAATGTCAGAATTCAATTATGTTACCGGTCAAACCAACTTCACTGTATTTAGACGACTAGGTAAGAGACGATATTAAGAGAACATGAACCATACCTTTGTCTCGTTCCTCGCAACTGAAGAGGTCTTCATTTGACAAGGTACACATAAAAAAAAAAAAAATCTTATTTTTATTATTTATTCCAGCCATAATTTCATAATTAGAATTTTATCGTTTAATATGTTCGCTTCAAATCTTAAAAAAAAAACAAAACAAAATGCACGTGTTCTTTTCGTTTCTGTTTCTACTGCACTACCTTTTGATTATTTCACGACGCCAAAATAATTCTGGAAACGTTGGGGTGCCCTTTTTGCAAAATTCATGCCTTGTCTGGGACCATTGGTTAAAATGATTTTACGCAGGGACCTGGTTATCAATTTAGTTGGTATAGTTTGACCCAAGCTGTAAGTTTCGGTGACACCGTTATTGTAAATTTTCATTATCATTATATAGTTGTTTTAATTATTTATTTACAACTACAAATCCTACCGTACATATATGTATACATGAATAGTTTGAGATTTATAATAAATAATACTCTTTCCCTTTCAAGAAATAACTAATTCGTGCGTTAATTTGATCCGTAGAAAATGGTAAATGGTCTGGAAAATCACCTTATACTTTCTAGATATCACACGTAACGTGTAATAATAATAATTAATAATTTAATTAGTAATAATTTACAAGTAACATACATATTTAATAACTGAAATAATGATATTTGTGAGTTTGAACGTGTGAGAGGGAAAAGGTAATATACTACTCAGAATATTAAAAATTTAGACATTTACCAGGACGGTTATGGGCGGTGATCAAGTGTGGAAGTTTTTATTTATTTAATACGATTAACAATGAAGATTGATCTCCTTCTTCATGGAGGACTTCTTCTTTGATCATGCTCCCTTTTTTTCTGCAATTATTTATTGACATTGATTAGGAGACTTAACGCCTGGGTAAGATAGATAACTTCTTTGATGAGTATTAGTTTTCACGTGGGAGTTAAAAAAGAAATTAAATATTCTGTTGAAACATCAACGTTAGTGACGCTGTTCAACTTCATGGAAATTTATGTCATTATTCTCAAGAACCAATGTAACGTCTGTTGCTCTCATGTTCGTTCATTCTAAAATTAGTCAAGTCATCTTCATTGCCGTGATCAAAACCTCAACTACAGAAGTATTTTTCTTTTCTTTTCTAACAAAATTACGTGAACGCTGTTATTTATTGTATTCTTTGACTTTTTTTAAATTTAAGCACCCGTAACTAACGACGGCAATTGAGGTGGGTGCTTTTAACGAAAAGACCTTCAATACCGATTAGGACGATTTTCCAAGTCGCGAAATGCAAATAGCGGAAAGGTTGGGGTTTTGAATCGAAATCTGAAAAGTTCGCTGGTTTGGCTCGGATAATACCCCGAACCTGAGAACAGCTGGAAACACCCTGTCCATCATCGCCTTCCTCCTTCTCCTCCTCCTCCTCCTCCTTCTTCGCCTCCTTCTTCTCCTCCAACTCCTCGACCAACTCCTCGTCCTCCCATCCATTCTAGGGTTTGGATACTGTGGCTCTCTGCTACATCTAGATCCGGTCGTTTTGGCTGATGCCGAATGCCGCCGTAGCCGACCACGAGGTCTGCACCCAGTGGTAAGCACCTTTATGCCTTCGATCCCCTTTGCCGGTACACTGGCTTGGAGTTGTTGTTTGCGGTTTCTGGTTTTGGAATTGATCTTTTTCGGTGGCTTTTTTCATGGGCGTGTGAGACTGGAACTGTGATTTGGCCTCTCCCAAGTCGATGTTGTGCTATTAATAGTATGTGCTGGTTCAGGGTGGCTTTCCTTTTTCAGTGTCGTAGTGGTCGATTATCGAATCATGTGTTTCGTTGGACACGTCTACGTGATGTTGGTGTGGTTTATTTTGTTGGTTGCTTTTTTTAATTTTCTGCCTCTGAGTGAGATCTATTGGCTAGCGCATGTGGAATTCTGTTAAAATTAGCTATACGTTTAGCTTTACAGATTCTTCTTCTTCTTCTTCTTCTTCTTTTGCTGTTCAGTTGGCGGTTGCGATTCACACATAAATCTTTCAGGTTCAAGGTTTTGGGCCTGTTGAGGAGCATTCTCGATCAAATGATTCAGATGGGGATCGTGTACACGTAATAATTCGGTTGGTTTTCCAAAGGACCATCTTCAGACAGGAGGTAAGCGTGGAGTTGGAGAACACTTGAGACAGCCACTGGAGGGATTTTTGGTATCCATGCTGGTGGAGAAACGGTGTTTGGTGTAATGCCCCTGCCGAGGCTCATTGTCGATGTATTTGGGGTGCTTACGATTTTGCTAGTTGCTGTCTTTGTGGTTATTGGCTTACTTTGCATCATTTACTCGGTCTACTTTCGCTTGCTAATTTCAAGACAAGGTTTTCTCCAACTTGGGTACTTCAATGGTCCGTGGATCACCAGAATTGTGCTTATTGTGGTGGCAATTGGGTGGGGCTTTGGAGAGATTTTAAGGCTTAGTTTCTTGAGAGGGAAACATAGGCTTTTCACTCCAGATTCACCGCAGGAAGTTGCCTGCAAGTTTTACATCATCTGGAATATTGGATTTGCGGAACCAATCTTCTTCCTTATTCTCGTATCCCTTCTCCATGCATCATTGCAGAGGAAAGAGTGTGGCGCTCTGAGTCGTCGGTGGAATGTGAGGTCTGCTGGTTATACCCTCCTTTTCGGCCTCCCCATATTCCTCATTCAGTTTGGCTTGGTTTTAATTGAGCCCAAGCTCCATGCGAAAGATATGAAGATACAGAAGGACTTCACAAGCCTCTCGTCTTTGACAGGAAACCACATTTGTACTTACCCATTGCTGAACACCATCGCTCTTGGACTTTTTTATTGCTCATTGATCTTCTATATTGCATGTCTTGGATTTCAAATGGTGTCAACAGTGATCAATAAAGGACTGCAAAGACGAGTTTATCTCCTGATCATCTCGGTTATCATATTCCTCCTATTGAGAGTTTGCCTCCTTGGGTTTTCAGTCCTTGCATCACCAGGTGGTTTAGTGTACGAGGCAATTGTATTTGTGGCATTCCTCGTGTTGCTGTTGTGTTTTTTGATCAGCATTTGCATGCTGGTGTACCACCCTGTCGCAGATTCCCTGGCATTGAGAAGCTTAACATACTTTGATCTTGATGAGATGCCAGTTGATGATTACTTTGATGGTGCTTCTTCTCTCATTGTCAACCAGAGCCATTTTGAGGCAGGAAGGAGTTCTGGTTCATCGACAAAAAGCAGCTCAATCTCTTTCCAGACAGCTGCTAAGGATGAAATAACACCAGGCTTAGGAGAAAATGGAACTGTATTCTCACGTACAACTCTATTCAGTTCTTCACCAATGGAATTTCCATCCTTGTTCCCAAGTCTCCGATACTAATTCATGGTTCTTAGGCAAATGTATATGACAGAACTTTGTAGTCCCTATTTTTTCAGTTGATACAAGTTTTGATCCTGCAGTAGAACAGACATCGATGTAAATGCTTGCCAACCTAGTCCTACAGTTTAATAAGATTTGCTTGTGCATATTTACCTATCAAGGTGATCTAAGACTGGTCTCAATTGCTTTTTCTCTTGTCTCGATCAAAAATTATGGGCATCTGCACCTTGGACCAAGGTCTGT
This sequence comes from Cymodocea nodosa, assembly GCA_036874045.1. NCBI lineage: Eukaryota > Viridiplantae > Streptophyta > Magnoliopsida > Alismatales > Cymodoceaceae > Cymodocea > Cymodocea nodosa. The sequence goes on from JAZBRI010000008.1 coordinate 1,274,100, forward strand.
GCTGCCCTTTGCCGAAGACAACAAGAAAATTAAAGCGAACCAGGCTGTTCCCTGCTGCTCATGCATGTGTTCATGTGTCTGTGAGGCATTGAGGTGTAAAGCTCTGGGTTACTAAATCTTTGTTGTGATGGAATACCATTACCTTGCAAGTGGATGACAAGGGAACCCAATGATTATCGACTGACATCACCAAATATCAAGCATTCTGTGACAGGGAAGCACTGGCTCTCTCACTACCGATATACTATTAAGTATGAATATTACCATTAATACCCAGAAGATGCACCAAACACATGTTTGAATCTCCCATCTGTCGCATTCTAATTTTATCTATTGATGGCAGTTCAGATCTCTGGTTACCGGCGGACGTGGTCCAAGGATACGACCCAATCTCAAGAGGAAAATGGCAAAAAAAGCCCCCCCCCCAATTCCTGGATCTTTTAGACTTCCACTTGCGCCACCACCAGCCATCATTGGAATTCAAACCATGGTTTTTGGGGTTGGTAAAAGTTATCATACCAATTTACAAATATACAACCAACCTGTTTAGGGATGCCTGCTTTGAATATTGGAAGTGACAGCGTTCTATTTGATAATTGAATGGATAACGAAAATCTATGTATTAGATGCATGTGATGAGGCTTCTTCCTGAGAAGATTTTTGGAAACGACAATGCAAATTCGTATCTTCCGAAAGTGTTGACTGAAGTCACGAGTTACACAAACTTACAATTCGTTGATGGTAAAAATCATTTTGAAATAAATGTTTACAAAGAAAAGAAAAAATATTTATTTTAAATATAATTTTTAACTTTAATAAATCTTTAGTTAATAAATAATATACTTGAAAGTTGATATTGGTTTTCGTACCAATGTTATTAATTAATTTAGACCGGTCTTTTAAGAAAAAATGCAACTTAGGTCATGACAAGTGATATTATAGTTCAACTTGATCTATAGCCAAATCTCCCTCCCAGACATCCTCTCCTCTTGAGAGAAACCAAAATCTCCTCCTTCACTTCTCAGTGTCTCTTAGGTCAAACTGAATCTATAGATCAGCCTCCCTTCTAATGGTCATCAATCTGGAGGAATCCTGATTGGGTGGGGACAATGGTATCCTAAAAAAGAATCAATCACAAAATAGGACTTCACCCCATTTCTATCATATTCCTTAAACCTTCAAGATCAATAAAGTTGGAGCTTTACCGGAGTATTCAATGGCCCTTGTCATCATAATCTCAAAGAAATTCTTCTTTAGAGGAACTACAGTCCCTTTCCAACCGGGTAGATGATTCATGGCTTATTGGAAGTGATTTTAATCTCATTCGGTTCTTACAGGAAAGATCAAATTTCTCTAATTTGACTCCCACAATGACTGATTTCAATACAGAACACAATGAGTTAACTCCAGACTTCATTATCATTATCAACTCTGCGAATCTTTCTGATGGAAAAGATGAAGTCTTTTGAACCTAAAGTTCTAACCATATCTACTCAACTAAGTCTTGTCACTCCCTGCTCAATCAAGGCAGTACCAAATTCAAATATTTTGCTTTCCTTTAGAAATTTATTGCTCCTTTAAAAGTCAAAATTTTAATCTGGTTAATGCTACATGACAAAACCTCACATGTAATATTAAAATAAAAACCACTAGACATGTATTTGTTGACTGTAGTCTCTTTCTTGAGTTCTAAACTTTTATGCTTGGAAACAACTTAATTCTATTTGGCAATGACCTCCAAAACTTACCCTCCCTTATGTATGTAATAAAACACTCAAATTTAACATCGCTAAAATTGTCTGATATACTCTCCTTTTCTAGACTATGTGGTTAAATGAAACAATATCGCCTTGATGTTTTAAAATTTTTCTGGCTTTAGTTAAATCACTCATCTACCAAAAGAGAGCCAAATAAGAAGGTAGCAGTAGTACTCTTTACTTCCATTCTCATTAACTTTGACTGCTACCACTGCATAGGTTGATCACTTCACCCTAAACTTATCTTTTTTTATTACTTGGATGTAATTTTATGCCAATATTTATTCAATATAAAACTACTTACTAAATTAATTAATTAATTTTTTTTAAAAAAAAAAATCTAAACATACTTTATACATATTTATGGTTTTTTTTTAAAAAAAAAAAAAAAAAAAAAAAAAACCGGCGTGTAAAAAAGCCACTGGTACCTGCGACGGCATAGGATCCGATTCCAGCGCCTGCCACCTCCTCGGCTCCCGCGGTTCGATCTTGTCGACACGACCCTGACGACAATGCACGAACCGCCCTCCTCCCGAGAACACCAATCTCTAGGGTTCGTAGCGAACCAGAGGGTTCACGCAGCCGGGGATCCGAAACGAACGGGGACGGTGCGCTACGTCGGGCCTCTCGAAGGTTACCCCGGGGAGTGGATCGGAGTGGAATGGGACGACGGGAAGGGGAAGCACGACGGGATCGTGAACGGTGTACGGTACTTCGCGACAGCGGAGGGGGAGATGTCCGGGTCGTTCGTCCGCCCGAAGAGCCTCAGCTCTGGGATCGGGTTGCTCGTTGCTCTCCAGCTCCGGTACAGGGGGGAGTACACCAAAGAAGAGGAAGGTATGGACGGTGGCTTGGGAGTCTTGAGTTTGTGTTTCTTTTTTGCAAGCAGTGTATGTGGCCTTTGAGGCGGGATCGTCGTGAACTTTATGGACTTTTGCAGATGAGATGTATGTTTTTTCGACGAGGAGGAATCGGGTCTCGATAGAGCTTGTTGGAAGGGATAAGATACAGGAGAAGTTGAATCATTTTCAGGAACTGACGAGTGTTTCTGTTTCGTACATGGGTGTTTCTTCTACCGGTCCGTTGCAAGAGATCACTTCCGTACTTCCAAGTAAACTTTATCTCTCATCTGTTGCTAAGGAAAGGTTCCTCTTGATAAAGTTTTCTTTTTCTTCAGTGTGAGGTGTGGCCGATGATTCAAATTTGAATTGGTTTGACCACCTTTAGTGAAATTTTCTAGGTTGTGCTCATTAATTTTAAGTCATAGAAACTACAATCTTGTGGTTACACAATCTCCAGCATGGTCTTGTCTATATCCTGGTTTTAATCGTAATATTACAACTTCAAAAGAGAAGAAAAGCAAAATCTAACCGCCACGCCTCTCGGGAACTTTCTTCATTTGTCTTTCATGTTATTGCATGGGTACTCTATTGCTTGATTCATTCTATCTGTTTGCCTTAATAGCATGATAAATGGGCAATTCCAAAAGGTGATATCAAATCATGTTCAATAACTCAGCCAATGAATGACACAATGCTTCTGCTTGAAGAACCGCATAGAAGATACTGGTTTTTTATTTCGACGTACGCACACACATATGCATATAAAGTTAACAGCCACAACATTGCTAAGAAACATTTTCATTTCAGATCTCAAGGAGCTCAATATGGCTGGCAACCTATTTTCTAAATGGCAAGTACGTAAACCTTGTTGAAATTGGTGTCTATATATATTCCATCAAAAAATATGGGGGTGCAGATAATATATTATTACTTTGTTTTCCATTAGTCTATAAAATCTATTAAATGTGTCTAGTGAATACAAGATTAGTTTCCAGGGCAATATTAATTGTGTTGTTACCTTGATCTTGGTTGTGTAGAGCATAAATGCTCCCTTTTATCATTTTTCTAACAAACTGAAAACCACCTACAGTTCGAACATGTTCTTCTTAACAGTCTAATTCCACAGGAAGTGCATAGTTTCTTCTCAAACGTGCTCTAAACAATTTGAACAAATGATGTTAAGAGTAGCATATGTAGAGTACCTAGAAACCTATTGTGGTGGGTTTTAGAGAGAAAATGAGTATCCATAGGATATATTCATATTATAAAGGACATATATGAAAGAGCAGTATTAAAACTATAGGAGGAAAAATTAGGAAATTTATAATAGGCATAGGTTTACATCAAGGGTTCTCTTTAAGTTCATATTTGTTTGTCTTAGTTATGGATGAAATAACCAAGAAAATTCAAGGAAAAAATACTCTAATGTATGCTATTTGTTGATGATACAGTTTTAGTTGATAAAGGTAAGTCAAGAATTAATTCTAAATTAAAATTATGGAGAGATCTTTTAGAGTTCAAAGGATTTAGAGTATGTTAACAATTGAATATGTGGAATGTAAGTTTAATAAACATAGAAATAATGATAAAGGTATATACTTAGATGTCCATAAAATTCATAAAAGTAAGACTTGTAAATACTTTGAATTTATAATAAGTAGCAATGGAAAAATTATAAAGGATGTTATTTACAGGATTAAAGTAAGATGGATGAAGTGGAGAAATGCTTCTAGAGTATTATGTAATAAGTGAATATCCTTAAAATTAAAAAGAAAATTCTCTAAAATTACTATTCACCCAACTATTCTTTATGTCTTAGAGTGCTAATTTGCAAAACATGACTATATGTAAAAAGTTAGTGTTGCTGAGATGGATAAGTGGTAATACTATAAAGGATAAGGTAAAAAATAATTTTATTTAGAATAGAGTAGAAGTTATACTTTTCGAAGTTAAAATAAAATCAACTTAGGTGATTTGGTCATATTATTGGGAGATCATGGAATGCACTAGTTAGAAGAGAAGAATTAATTAATGCAGAAGAAATTAAAAGAAGTAGAGGTTGACCTAAAACTACTTGGTTAGGAATTGTAAGAAAAAATTTAAATTTATATAATTTAACAATAAATAGAAATACAGGAAAGAAAATGATTTATGTAGTTGGCCTCACATAGTGGTATTACGATTTGGATTATTGTTGTTATTATTATTATGTAAATCACAAAATATTGTAGTTGGCTTCATGTATGTTAGAATTCATCTTAGATATTAGAAACCATTGGAAGAGTTATTGTTATTGCATTTCACAAAAAGTTTCCTATCAAAATTTTGATTCAATGGACTATTTAAATGATCTTCGCTTGTAGGATATTGGAGCCATTTGTGAAGCTCTGCCAGCACTTGAAATCCTTCATCTTACTGGTTGCCGTCTAAGACAGGGAATAGAGGAGCTTCCCTTACTCAAGAACATTCACATATTGATTCTGAATAATTGTGGAATCACATGGAATGAGGCATAATTTTCTGATTTATACAATTTATCATATCTCTTTGATTCTTTATTTTCTGTTTTAAACCGAATATCCACTTCCATCACTTGTAACAGGTAGAAATACTTGAAAAGTCACTTCCTGCAGTACAAGAACTCCATTTGATGAGAAATAAGATAAAAACAATAGTGGTCAGTACAAAGTTGTTTTGAAAATTTCTTTTCATAGAGTCATTTTTGGCTTGATTAGAGGATGATTTGTGCAATTGGATTTGTCTCTTGCCCCTTTTAGAAGATGCTTTATAAATAATTGGATTTGTCTTATGGATTGATGTTGCCTTGGAATTTATTCTTTCTATGTGATATAACAAAACCTTGTTAATTGCTTATTTTATGCTTGCATTGTTACTAACGTAGATATCTTTTAATATGGCTAGAAGAAACCACACCGATAATTGACTTTTGCCAAGTAAACTGCCTATTTGTTTTATTTAATTTAAGTGGTTTTTCTAGTCATATTTGCTAATTTGCTATGGTATTTCTGTTCCACTATCACTTCTTTTACGTGGTTTCATGCCTTAAACTAATAAGTGGAAATCTGACTTTTGGTACAGGAAGTGGATTCAAGTTCAATGGCAAAGTATATCACAGGTTTTGATTCACTAAGGCTTTTGAATTTGGACGATAATGGCATTGAAGGATGGGATGAGATTATGAAGTTTTCTCAGTTAACAAGGTAGGGCTGAGTGATGTATCTCTTTTTAGCGGACATGTTAATAGAATTTATTGCTAGAAAGCCTTCAGTTAGATATACTTGTATACGTTTGAGGGAAGTTAGAAGGGTTCAAAGTTTCTTGATTTCAGATTGGAGCAGCTTTACTTAAACAAGAACAAGCTAAAACACATTCATCATACTCCCTTTATTAAAAGATTTGGCATTCCACAAGATGGCGAATATCAGGAACAGTGCAGCAGGCCTTTTGAGAATCTGCATTGCCTTCTGCTAGGTGAATTTTGTCTTTTGCTGATAGGTCACTGATAAAAATATTGTCTGATTTGTTGTCAAGCGTCTTATCTTGTGTACTGGGGTATCACTAATGAATGGTGTGCTTCAGGATGTAATGAAATTGAGGACTTGGCTTCCGTTGATTCACTGAATTGCTTTCCCAATTTGATAGTAAGTACCTTATACTTCAAGAACAATGTATTCCACAGAATATTTTTCATTTCATTTCAAACTAAAATGTGCCCTCTTAATTTCCATACTTTGTGTATGATGGGAATCCACATTAGTTTATAATGACTTGTTTAGGTGGAAGAATAAATCACAAACTTGTATAAAGTTTTTTATGCAAGTACCTTCTCCAGCCAAGACACTCCAATCATGGAATGGCACAGCCTTTTAGAAGATGCCATGAAGTAAGCATGCCTTCGTCAAAGGAAAGATGTAATAATTCTTGATATTTTTCTATGCAAAGCTACAAGAGTTTTGAAGAACTATTGAGACAGAGGTGGCTAAGAACCCTTGTTATGCCATTGCTTAATGGCAAGTGTTTCAATCATCACCTCCCCTCTTATTACGCCCTTGCCTAATGGCTAAGAACCCTTGTTATGCCATTTCCCAGTGATTCATGATCACCTCCCCTCTTTTTGCACTTAAGGGAGGTATTGAGTGAGATTACTTCAGTGCAGTGCTTTGCAAACCCATAGAAGAGTCTAGATTTTATTGAGACATATAATTGTAGGTATGAAAATATCAGATACTAGCACCATCATTGTAACTATATGGAATTTCATATTCAGGAAGCTCTTTTTCCGTTACTTGTACGTGGTAACCAAGGTTTTCAAGAAGATATTCAGGAAGCTCTTGTGTTTATTCATAGGATTAAAGAAGGTTGAATGAAGGGAAGAAATGCTTTCGAGTGTTGTGTGATAAGAAGATATACTTAAAATTAAAAGGAAAATTCTATATAACTATTATTCACCTAGTTATACTTTATGATTCAGAATGTTAGACTGTAAAACATGATAATATGTGAAAAGTTAATATTGTTAAGATGCATATGTTTAGATGGATGAATGGTAATACTTTAAGAGATAAATTACAAACAATTTTATTTGGAAGAAAGTAGAAGTTGCACCTATTAAAGATATGAGAATCAGTTTAGTTAGTTTGGTCATATCCTTAGGAGACTAAGGAATGTATTAGTTAGGAGAGAAGAATTAATTAGTGCAGGAGAAATGAAAAGAAATAGAGGTAAATCTAAAACTATTTGGTTAAAAATTGTAAGAAAATATTTAAATTTGTATAATTTAACCAAAGATTTGATAATAAATAGAAATACTTAGAAGAAAAAGATTTATGTGGCTAATCTCACATAGTGGAATTATAACTTAGATTGTTGTTTGCTCTTGGTGCATTATAGAGCTCTTAGTTTAAAAGTGTCATACTTAAGGTATGCAATGCTTCTTTCTTTTCATTTTTTATTGCACTTGAGCTCCGATGTAACACATTGTTGAGGATTATGCTCCAACAGGTTGTACTACGATAAAAGTTTGTTTATTAAATTTTTTATATTTTCACTGATGGGAAAAATTCTCATTGATGTTATAGAGGAAACCTTATTTCATTCTGTTCAATTCCATTGCTTTTAGTTCTGACCATGGACCTAAGACCAATTTCTAATTCTGCTACTACATAAACTTCACTGCATGTCATATTTATAAATCAAATAGTTGTAGCTTACGTTATTTTAACTGGTTTATGTCAAAAAATGCAATAAAACGTGAAATTTTAACTTAATTGATCATAGAATTTTCTGGGCATTTGTTTGAAGGATATTCGGCTTTCAGAGAATCCTATTGTTGATCCAGAAAAAGGTAATATCCCACGATTCATTCTGATTGCACGCCTAGCAAAAGTCAAGATGCTAAATGGAAGTGAGGTATCACAGTAATTTTGCACATATCTGACAGCTGATACCTTTGATGTGATTTCATCCGAAGTTGGATTGTAATTGTCTAGCTCAAGATATCTTAATCATTTTCAGATAAGCCTACGGGAGCGGAAGGAGTCAGAAATAAGGTTGTTTTCCTGCCTTAAGAATATCTAATAAAAGGGCTTTTTTTAATGTTCAATTAAGTTAAATTAGCTGTTAGAATTCTCAGGGTTTCCCTTTTTCCATTCTTTATTAGCTTATCTATCATCACAAAATTAGCTTATCTATTATAAAATAGTTCTTTTTTTTCTGCTAGCTAAAGTTATCTTACTCTGTTTAACTTGGTGTTTATTCTATGTCATGGTGCAGGTATGTTCGTCTTGTTATGTCCAAAATGCACCTAGATGACCCTGAGCAGATCAAGCAGCTACACCCAAGGTGGGCCCCAACAGCTTTTTTTGGTTGTAACCTAAAATGAAAAAAAGTAAAAACTTTTAGAAGTGCAAGTAAGAGAACGTGATGGATTTCAAAATTTGAGAGTAAAACACTAAACTAACTTATTGTTGCAGTGTAATATTAGTTATCTATCTATAACCCATTATAAATATGATAATGGATGTGCAATAGTTGGATTTACAGAAAATCATTAAAAGGGACATACTGTATTCTGCAAAAACTTTGGTCAAGTAAAAAATCAAGATGCGATGAAGATGCTGAGTAATGAATGCACCATGGTCTCATTTGTGTCACAGCTCAATTGTATTCACGTTCGTAACTTCTCAAGGAGAAGAGGGGGATCCAATCTTATTAAAGGTTCTAAAATAAGTCACAATATTGTCGAAGATAATATTCAGAGGAATACTTATATGTTATGAATTGCCATATGATTCTTCCTCTAGATGAAAAGCTCTTAGTTTATTTCACATGTTCCAGGCTGACATTTGAAAATGACAATATTGATGAAGAGTTCCTATAATAAAAATAGAAATAGGATTTCATGATATTTAAATTAATATATTTTTATTGTGATTCTCTGGCAAAGCACTCATTCTGTAAGAGTGAAGAATCTTCATTCATGTTGATAAATATTCTAATCCTCTTCTTTTATGGTATCGAGAGCTTTGTCACCTTTTTTTGATGATGATAATGTTTTTGTTTGAGTTCAAATTTGAAGATTTCTTTTTTCATGATAGAATGGACGGCTAACTGTATTATCTCGTTATTGGCTTTGCTACTTTTTTGTTAATGACCTCTTTTGAGGGGTCTTGATTTGGTGATTACAATTAATGAATTCTTTTTTGTAGTAAATAGATTTCTGATGTCATGTTTTCTCCCATTTTTATTAGTGATAACAAATGTTCGTGTTTCTTAATCTCGCAAGATTATTGTGATACAGATTTGCGGAGCTAAAACAACTACATGGTATGGATGACGAGCGGCCAACCATTAGAGATAAAGGCCCTCAGAAAATGGCACTGGGATTGCTTTGTATGAAAATAATATATTTTTTCAAATGATTTCTTTGTTTTTGTAAATCACAAAATTCATCTTCTGTATTTTGAATTCTATCCAGCTATTACTTTGAAATGTGTGGGAGCTTCAATTGGAGAAAAACCTCCTCTAACAAAGAAACTGCCTCCCACCACTACGGTAATTGATCTGTATTACACTGCTGTACGCTTTGGTGTATATAATATTTTCTATTTAGTTGCATAAAATTTTGAAGCATTTCAGTGTGGATTTTGTCATTGCACTATTGTATTCCTGAAGTAACGTGAAGTTTTAGACTGATCACTCTTTTTTTGCTTCTTTAATCTTTAACACAAATACAGTTGAAAGTAGTTAACTCTTTGTTTAATACAGGTTGGCAAGTTGAAGGCTTTATGTGAAAGCTTCTTTAAGCTGAAAGCTATTAAACCAAGATTACTTCTTCAGGAAGAGGTATATGTAGACTTCTTAGCATAAGAGATCCTGATAAAAAAATAATGGATAAAATTTTTGTACATATTTCCACGAATGTTCCATCTGTGGGATAGGCATTAGATAAGATATAACCGATTTCTGGAAGCATTTAGGAATATTAATAAGTCAAAACAGCTGTTATTTTCAAAGAATCATAGAAGCACAAGTGTGCTGTCAGTGATTCCAAAGAACATGCAACTAGGGAAATAAGGTATTTGGTGTCTTCACTTATTTCCCACTAGATTTTTGGAAATGGGCAATGGGATGATGATGATCAAACATCCTATCGGCTCCCTTCCTAAGAAAAAAAAACTTGAAAGATGTTGGCAATGTCTACACAGTTTTTTATTCTAATTGTAATTACCGTTTTGACAGGGATCTCCATTCCCGGCATTGCTTGATGATGAAATGGCATCTCTGATAGATATGGGAATCGGCACTAACGAAATCATTCTTGTAGATGAAGAAACTTAGCTATTTTGATGTTTGTTCTGAGAATGGCTCTTGATGTTTATATTTGTATTCCCTTTAAGAAGTGTCATTTTTAATTGTCTAAAAACAATTTTTCACTGCACCGTGTATGGACAAAGTAATAACTAATTTGAAGGGCATCGTGCATTTCACTAATGTTTTAATTTAATCTTTTATGATGGATTCTACGCACAGAATTTATACAAGAGGCATGATGAATCAAACGGTATTCTGCAGTTATTTTTTTTTACTTAATTATCAAGGAAAAAATTTTAAATTCAAACCCAAACGGTTTTCTTTTATTATTACCGACAGATATTTTTAAATTTTGACGAAATTGAGAGAAACTTTCTTTACGAATTACGACGATGGAAAGCGATTAAGCAATCCCATTAAAGCCTACAAGAACCTCGACCAGGCCGTGGGAATTAGAATATGCGTATTAACCAACGAAAATCAAATCCACTCTCCGATTGTTATATATCATACATCTAAGTCAAATATTCATGACCTACCGCAACAATCCGGGCATGAATGAACGTGAAATTAATACCACACGAAATTACCGTGTCCAAATTTAGATCGACAGGCATAAATTACGTCAGAATACAATCGATACGTACCGAAACAATCCTCAGAGTCAAAAGACTGCAGATATATAACTTGAAAGCAATTTTCAAAGCCCTCAAAAATTAAGAAAAAGCACATCTACGCGACAAAAGGAGGGCAATCATGGCTTTCTGGACGAGCAGGGGGTAACACCAACAAATTCATGTATAGCTTCCTGGCGCGCTTCCTGGGTAACTTCCGTAAGCAGCAGCGGGTGGTGCAGACTGCTGCTCGTACCCAGATGGATTTGCAGGTGGCTGCACGTATCCCGCCTGACCTGCGGTAGGAGCAGCCGTAGCATATGCGGAGCTTGGCGTAGAGCTTCCATGGGCGGCGGGAACCTCTGCAGGTGCACCTTGTTGATATCCATATCCAGGTACACTACTTGGTACCGACTGCTCGGTGTAACTTGGTTGAGTCTGCTGGTATTGTCCGTAAGCACCGGATTGTGCTACTTGTGGGTACGTAGGTGCGGCCCGTCCAGCTTGAGCATAACCTGCGGCAGGGACCCCGGGTTGGGCGTACCCAGAGGACTGTTGCATGTAGCCACCATCTACCGCAGTGGAAGCACCCCCATATGGCTGCTGCTGCTGCTGCTGCTGCTGATTATACGCAGGAACCGGCTGAGCTCCCGACACATATGGATACGGTTGCTGGGTTTGTCCACCAGCTCCGTACGCAGGAGGGGGGGCTTGATAAATCTGGTCTCCAGGTTGACTAGGCCTCGGTTGTCCATAAGATTGAGGTCCGGCCTGCGAGGAAACACCACCGTAAGGTGGCCTGCTATAAGGTTGTTGATATTGTGCGGCACCGACTTGTGCGTAAGGTCCAGGCTGAGCTCCAAGCGGCTGCTGTCCGTACATTGGCTGCCCTTGGGCATGCGCATCGTACTTCGGCTCGTTAGCGTACCCATGTGCATAGTTTTGTTGGGTGGCCATAGACTGCGGATAAGGAGCGGGCTGCCCATAACCAGAGCCTTGTGGTTGTCCATAGTAACCACCACCCTGTGAGGGTGTTGGCCCACTAGCATTAGGAGCAGAAAGATGACCAGAAGATTGAGAATCCGTTTGTGGCACCCCCTGTCCATAGTAATCATATCCTCCAGCTTGAGGGGCTTGAACGGGCGGCCTTTGATCCCAGCTACCACCATAGCCACCACCACCTCTTGGTGGAGGCTGCTGTTGATAACCACCATGTGCAGGAATATAGTTCTGAGTTTGTGATGGATGCATACCTCTTTGTGGGTAATCATATCCTGATGGAGGTTGTGAGGGATACATGGCACGAGGACCCCACTGAGGTGGTGCCGGCCCACGAGGGCGGTACGACTGCTGATTGTAACCAGTGGATAGAGATGACCTCCCAGGGGGCTGTTACACGACAATGTTAACAACCGATTAGACCAAAAAAGAATTCAAACACGCGAATGCTCGTGTACACGTTAATCACTTTGTTTTTAGTCAAACATTTACTGAAATAAAGCAGTGAGAAACAATAAATATGATGAACAAGCCATAAAAAGGAAGCATTGACAGGTAGCTTTTTCATAAAAGAGCAATCTGGATTAAAAAATACAAACTGAAGCATATTAATACTTAATACACAAAAATGGCACTATGGAAGCTAACATCTTGATAAAGTTTAACAATTTAACAATAAATAGTAAATAACAGGTAAATGAAAATTGCTACAAAGCAACACATGATAAAGCAAAATGGTCCAATGAACGTCCCAACTGACACGATGTAACTATCATCATACCACTTCGATAACTAATATTTACCAAACATGGGATATTTAAACTTACGGCAAATGGTTTCTAAACTTAATTCAGTATCTACATCTTCAGTATGTAATTAAAAACTGCTAAAAAGCAACACATGATAAAGCAAAATAGTTCCACAGGTGCATCCCAACTGACACGATGTAGATAATGTCGTACCCATCGACACCCAACTTTTAACCAAACATGAGATATTAAAATTTCTGGAAAAAGATTTCTAAAATTAATTCCCAAAGTGCATCTTCCATCATCTACCATGCCATTTTTTTTGTTCGAACCAACAGTGTAGAAATCTCAGATGCCACAAGGCAAAGAAATAAATGACCTACTAGGAACATAAGTCTTTCATCCTGCTACCACAGGCTCCAATGGAATATCCTCTAAGGGATGCAAGTGTCGTCGAGGGTGGTGTTTGTAAGGCAAATATTATAGTAGGATAATCATTACCTCACTTTTCCTGCAGATGTGAAACTTAGCAACATTGAATACCATTGCAAATCATATTAAGATCAGCTGTTATGAATTGTTGGCCAGGAACTTAGCAAAGATCTACAGAAAAGTTCAGATACATGATTACTGCAACATGAAAAACAAACATGAAACCAAAGGTGGCAAGAGGGATCTTGAAGCACGCACTAAAATGCAAGACAAACTTCAGAAATTTTGGATGCAGCTTAATTTTTAGTAAAAGTGGTAGAGGGATAACAACGATCTGGGTACCTATTCAGAAAATCTATCAAGTCAAGATAGTAGAAACAAAATTACAATTAGCGGTACAGTTAACCACTTAAATCTAGGATAATGATTTCTCAGGAACAATATATGCATCAGTGACTCACAAATAAGACCTCTAATTATATACAAGGCAGTTCACTTGCAATAGTTCCCATGAACTCTACTGTAATACAATATTACTAGTGTCATCTAATTACCATTAGAACTTTGAAGCATGTTGATAAAGGCGGACATATATTTACTCCTATAAGATACACCACTATAAATAGGATGGGAATGTCAAGAGATGCAACACCATATAATTCATGGAACATATAGCTCAGCATTGATAGAGTCAGAGCGACATCAATTCAGCAGGAAGATCATGCATTACTTTTATAAGCAATGGTTTGGGCATAGCACATTCAGGACCAAAAGTCATCAAACTTACTTATAATTTGGATTTTAAGTCTCAAGTCGTTCTTACCCACTAAGTATGCTTCAAATGCAACAGTTATTTCCTGACATCCTCTTCGGTAGATGAGTGAAGAATAGTGGTGATTTGCTACACCAAGAAACCAATGTAGCCAGATCTGCATTATGAAAGCCAACCAATTCCAAATTGGCACCTTTAACATAAATAAACCATGGTAATGGGGCATCAAGTTTCACGTGGATCATGCACAAAGTGACCAGGCTTTTACATATCAACCAGATAGACAATCTCTCATTTCCAAAATTATCAAAGTTATCAAGAAATCAGAACATAGCATTTTTCCAATATAATTGTGACACGGCACTCATTGAACACAGCAAATTGCTTTGACACCTAATATTTACGACTTATGGTTAATTGACCACATCACTAGGCCAAATAGAATTGCTCCCCAATAAGTACAATCAGCAGGGTTAACATTACTTAATCAAGTCAAGAAAAATTCTCCAATGAGTAAAACCAGCTTATTGCGAAGCAATGCAACAGAAGTAAACCTAAACAGAAGCAATGCAACCTTCATCTTAAAGACTCAAATTAGTAAAGCAAGCATTGAAGATAATTTGTTGCTAACTCAATCCTATTAAGCATACAGGATTACTAAATCAACACTAAATAAAAATAATAATAATACTCAATGAGATGTACAATAAAGCAATAACATTTTCACAGTGCTAAGCTAAGGGCCTTATATAAACGATATAGATATGTCCTGTTACTCTGGAAAAACAAATCTAGGTATCAAACAATTTATTTATGACAATTACTGGAAAAGAAAGAAACCAACAATGGTTCATATTGGTTACAAGCATGTAGTTATAATATAATATCAAGAGTGTACAAAACAAGCATAGTGTACAAAACAAGCACCTCCTATCTAGAAAAGTCAATCCTAAAACAAGATATATCAGACATGAACATATAATTATAGGCTAGTGTAGCATCAAGATGATAGAAAGCAAACATCACTTGGCCAGACAATTCAATCTTCAAAGAGATCCTTTTCACCACAAATTTCATGCCATTGTATTGGCATTCTACAATAGTACAGACATCAATGTAAGACATATCCCAAAAGTTTATTTTGTCCAGTTTGATTCTTAAAAATTCCATTAATGGCAAATAACACAGTTCTTATCGTGTGTTTTCTAGGATGCATAAATTGACCTAGATCAACAACATTAAATCCCCAAAAAGAGGAAAAACAATCCAAACTAGAAAACCTACAGAAGTTAATCAGATAAAAAATATCTTGAGCAACTCTTCATTTTCCAGATAAAAAATGTCAACTCCTAATTATCTCCAAATGCCAAGATGCAAGTTCAGCCAAATATTTTAAACAAATGTATGTATTGACTGCATGCATCATCAAGACAAGGTTCTTACAAATATAAAACACATCTTAAAAAGGAAGATGCCTCAGGAAAGACTACTAATTTACAGAAATGACATTTGTTTTTTATTTATAGATAACCAATTCACAAATTGACTGTAAAAGGATATGCATTAGTCAAAAAGATTCTGTATGACAACCCCCAGAAGATATTGTATGCGGAAATAACTTACATTTAAAAAAAACACCACATAGAAATCATATGTTAGGGTTTAATCAGATATCATCATAAATTAATGAACAAACTGAACATCACAAATACCTGGTTCATAACCTCTTGAATCATTTCCGTAGCAGTCTCAATATGCTTCTTGTTACCACTTATACGAACTGTTCTAACCCTTGATGAATCACCCTCTGGAAGATGTTGCGGTATCAACTAAAAAAAGGAATGCCATTCAGTATTTGAATAGATCACATACATCCTCGAGAAAATTCAACTTAAGTCATGATCTTCAAACCTGAATGCGAGCTCCTGACCTAGTCTGGAGGCTCTTGATGGTATCACCACCTTTGCCTATGATGACACCTACCTGTAACGTCACATGTGTGTCTATAAATAGTCGGCATCAACTAAAAATTGCAAAGTTTGACACCATTATACCTTCTCATTGGGGACTTGTATCTCAAGCTGTTCTGCACCAGGCTGAGCAGTGCCAAAACCCCTCGCAACAAGAGCAGGGGACCCTCCAGCCTCAGCCTGAAAAGAAAAAAAAATACAGATTAGCAGCAATTCATCTTCAATAGCAACTTATGCTAGGGTAAGCTCGTGCCCATATAGACTATCAGAAGAATGAAGCCTGAAATGACAACCAAAGTACTTAAAATGTGAACCTCAGCTATGACATCCTTTATCAATTGCTCTGCCTTATTGATGCATTCTACGTTCCCTATCAGTTCAACAGGTCTTGTACTGGAATGTGGATCTGTATCTGCATCCCGCGTAATTTGAATTTTAGCACCAGAATTGTATTGCAGGAATTTTATGGTATCTCCAGCCTTTCCAATAAGGACCCCAACCTGAACAATGCAATGTAATTAGCTCCAAAAAAATAACCTGCAAACCGTACATATAGTTGCTTTCTGTTTAAATAATTTTGACTATAGAAACCCATACAACTTCAAAAAGGTCAGAAGCCAATGACAATTTTCAAACTGAATCTTGCTAAGCATATTTACCTTGCTGTTTGGAATTTCAATTTTCCGCGATGTAGGCATCAGCTGGTGAGCATAAGATGCCTCCCCATGTTCGGTGGGCAAAACAGTGGCTTCCCCACCTCCTTCCACTGCTACGGGCTTCTCAGTATTATCCGAAGGAACAAAAGAACCATTCTCCACAACAGAAATCCCTTCTTTCTTCTCCCCTTCTTGATTCACACCTACATCTGCACAACACATATAAACGGAAATCCAATTAAAAAAATACTAAATTAAAGAACCCATTCCCACAAACATGACTTACATTAAAGCATGAACTAAAGTTCTTCAACAAGAAACAGACAAAAATCAAAGAACGTTTCGCCACAATCATCACTTAATAATCGATTCTATCAAAGATAACTGCATGAAAAAGAGAATCCGATCACCTGAAACGTCCTCCAAGGCCTCCACCCGCGGCCTCTTCACATCTTCCTGCACTTCCACCGCCACATCCACCTTCTGCACCCCCACTTTTTCCTCCACACCGTTCTCGCCACCATCCCCCATAGTTGCTTCATCGCGGTCATTCCGTGCGTCCTGTACAGCATCCCCAAGATCCTCATGTTTCCTCTTGAGCTCCGACGCCTCCGGCTCTGCCTCCTTACCGTCAATGGCTCCTACCTCACTCGATACAGGCAACATTTCCCCCCCCTCGATGGCACCAACCTCCCCCACTACAGGCGCCGCTTTCTCCCCCTCGATAGATCCGAAACCCTCGGCTACGGGCGGCGCCTCCTCCTCCCGCTCGATATCTCCGACCTCCACCGATACAGGCGGCGCCCCCTCTCCCTCGACAGCTCCAACGTGTCCCACTACGGGCGGTGCCTCCTCCCCCTTCGCCATCGCCGCCACCTCCGGCGCTGCTCCATCGACCACTTCCGCCATCAGGATCGGCAGATAGGAACAAAAAGCTTGATATCTGGGAGATTCGGAAGAGAGAGTGTTGCAGATCTGGTGGCGATTAGGGTTTTGCACCCTATTTGTCGGAGAAGGAACAGATGAATCCCGCGTACGACGAGGGTATGTGGATGTGGTGGTGGGGTCGTGTAGAGTTGCGGGAAGCGGATAATCGGGTAGGGTTTGCTCGCTTACATACGGATCTTACATGTGGGTCGGCCTCTATCGGGTCTTTACGGCGAACTATTCTTTCGCCTTACAACGAAGGGTGGTTTTTTCTCTCGAAGTATTGCTTTCAAATTTGTTAATACAGAAAAAGAAAATTATAAGTATTTGAATTAAAAAAATATCTTAGAAGACGTTCATTTTACAGTTTAAATTATTAAATTAAAATTTATGAAAAGTAAAGAGTATATCTAACATAAAGAAATATTTTTTTAAATATTTATTGCAAATGTAATTTTGATATACTTTACGTTAATATATATAAATTAAGCATTTACAATATTTTCAATTGTAAGAACATATAAATTAATCATGGTTTTACGTTTATAAAATTTAAATCTTAATAAATATCACCATGTTTAATTAATTGAACTATTTCAATTGATTCTTGCTTTCTTGTTGTTGATACAAAATAATGTTTGTGACCGTATTCTGTTCTTTCATCCTTTATACCAAAATGTTGTTGAGAATAACTATACAATTATATGAAGAAGACTTCTTGTTTATGAGTAGTATTTAATTTTTTAACTTACCAGTGCAT
The DNA here is from genome assembly GCA_036874045.1 of Cymodocea nodosa. NCBI lineage: Eukaryota > Viridiplantae > Streptophyta > Magnoliopsida > Alismatales > Cymodoceaceae > Cymodocea > Cymodocea nodosa. The sequence goes on from JAZBRI010000008.1 coordinate 1,292,411, forward strand.
TCATAAATTTCCTTTTCATTTTTATTTATCTCTTGTAACAACCGTTTCTGCGGCCAATTTTAAATTTCACATGCCTATCTATTCATCTATATTAGATTTTCTAATAATTTATGCTTGTTTGCAAATTTTTCTTCCTAAAAGAAATCAATATTAAATAGTGAAATAAAAAATGTTTTTCTTATTATCAAAAAATATCTTTTTTGTGATTTTCATAGACAGATTTTAGTATTGCCATTAATTGTTTGAATTGAATTATAAAGGAAAAATTACAGACTTGCGTGCACAGTCAATTCAATTTTTAATTTTTATAATTTAAAATAAATACCTTTGATCGCACAGTTTTTGACGACAGGAGGTTTCGAACTCGAGACCTATCACGTTTTAAGCAACGAACACGGACACAACCACTTCAACGTAAGTTCTTTTATAATTTAAATTATGGAAGCTACAACATTCGAATCGCTTGGTAAATTATAATTTACATGATATTTTATTTTCAGATTTTAAATTATATATCATGCAATTGACACATGCGTTATAATACATCAAGAATGTTAACAAAAATAGTTGTCTCAGATCATGCAATATTGCAACATCTGGAAGTGACGCAGAATGACAAGAAGCCTCCTTTCCACTGCCGTCATATTTTCCAGAAGCAATCTCTAAACAAAACAGGATGTTTTGCTCTTCACATGCAATTACCACAACTCAACTCAAACAGAGAAGCGTGCCAAATCTTTAAGAGACAAACAATGTAAAGAGGGTTGGAACCCATCCCTGGATATTTCCTTGAGACAAAAACCAGCAACCTTTACGTTATAGAATGATGTCCTCCTGTACACTGATGCTGAGCGTCTTATTTGGTAGGACAATGCTGTTAACCACTGCAACTTCATCATCAACTACCACAGATTCCCCTGGATCAAAAGGTGAAGATCCAAATTACATTTCTCACCTTCCAAATAGTTTACCTTTTTCAGCAAACACAAGGAATGGGGTAAGGTAAAAATAACTAGTTGAAACACAAGATACCTAGGATCGTGATTCCAAGTTTTGTGTTGTAGGCTCCCTCTCCCTGAAACATGGATACAGAACCAAATTTTTTTAAAAAAAAAAAAGAATAAAAGGAACTTATCATGATTAATGGAAAAAAGGAGAACAAACAGAAATTGCAACAAAATGGGACACATTGCTCAAGCAGCAAAAATAATGAAGATTTTTGTTCGAAAAAAATTATGAAGTTTCATAATATTTCAATTGCCTTTTCAATTTTCAGGAAAGTCAAGGCATCTTTTGTAGTAACCAATCCAGGTGGCTCAGTTCCCCAAGGTTTGTAACTCCATAACATATAGGGGTGAGCATCCAAACCGACCGTTTGAAAATATTGGTGGTTTGATTTGGTTGCAAATTTCAATAAATTAGTTTGTAGTTTTATGGGCAGTTTAAACAAATCAAATCAAGCCAATGTATATTAAGATATCTATAGATAAAAATATATGAAAGAAAATGATTCATGAAGTCAGCCCTACGATAGGATTATGATTCGAATTATTGTTGTTACTATTATATATATGTGTATATAATATTTGTTATATGAATTATATATTCATATTAATAGATTATTATATGTTAGAGTTTAATAGTGTACAGTATAAGACTAAATTATTGGCTTCAATAAAACAAAAACCAAAAAAATATGCTACATTTTTCTTTTAATATGATTTTTATGAGAAGAATTTTTGTATCATGTTATAGAATAAGTTTCACATAAATTACGCATTTTTCTTCTATCTTATGAACCATTTTATGGATCAATATTTGTATTTTTCTACTATCTTATGACACTCTATTGAAATTTAATTCTAATTTGTATTTAATATAATGATTGGTATATAGTTAGTTTATAAAATTGTCAAACCACAAATCAAACTGAAACAAATTAACTTTTGGTAAAATAACTGCTTCAATAACTTTTAGTAAATAGGTTTAGTTCAATTCCAAGGATTAAAAGGTTTGATTTGATTTGTAAAATATTCAAACTGATCTATAAGAATTAATTAGAGTTTTTGTTTCAAATAGAACTGTTCCCACCTCTAACAGCATCCTCCTCCCTCTTCACCCACGCACTGGGTGAACAAATTCTCTTGGAATTATAATTATGCTGAACTCCTAGTTAACTACATTTAAAATTTCTCAAAACAATAAACCATCTTAGAAGTGCATAAGTTAATATCTAACACCAAAATTGATGTTCTATAACTGTTTTCCCCTTCCACGGCAACAAAGTAGCTTAAGAATATCTGTATATGTTTTCATTACTGTCTCATTACAGAATAAGCCAGGCCTGTTATGATACAGAACAGAAGGCAATACACCAAAGAAGCTTCGAAGGCTATCTAGTAAACAAAAGCAAAAACCAAGTGTAGAACCATGGGAAGATTGAGGTCTCAAAAACCAATCTAAAATAACTTTTTCCCTTACTACTATTTTGATAGACAGTCTTGTGTTATGAAAAAATACAAAAATATTAATACTCCAGTAATTTATAAGGTCATACCAAATAAGACAAAAGGTTGGATTAGGATATCTAGTTATACTTGAGATATTATAGGGTAAAAAAACCCTCACGGGAATGTATTGTCGGGGTCAAGCATTTTTTGGGCTAAGTAAAAGAGCACCTACATACAATTCCCTCTATACAAAAGAATGATAAATCAAAAGGCAGGTGTCAGGGTCTCGAGTAATCACGCAAGAATATTTGTTTTTACCTGATAATAAGTTTTTTTTTTGAGAAGACAAGGAAAGACTATTTTTTTATAACAGGAAGAGTAACACAAATACTACAATGGGAAGAGCAAAATAAGAAAATACTTGCCTGTACTCTTGACCATTTCCCAACAATTGATTTCCAGCCAATAATAGCATGTATTACAACAGCATTTTCCTGTCAATAAATGTAAAGTTCATACCATAATTTACAGCAAAATGCATAACAGGCGAACAAATTCCAACCTTAATTTCAACACCATCTAGAACAATGCAGTTGATGAGCCTCACCCCAGCTCCTATGCGAGTATTAGCAGAAATTGAGACACATGGACCTATCTGTTTTGTCAAAAAAGAATTAGTGATTTTTTTCTTAGAGGAAAAAAGAAGTTATGATTTTTTTTCTAATAAACATAGGCACTTTGCATAAGAACTGTTTTTTCCATCTAAAATTACACTGGGAGATCTTAAAGCTTCATTCCTATTTTTAGTTTTTTGGTGTATCGCTTGCACAAAAACATAGTTTCACATTCTTGATACTCTGGAAGTGGAACATGATAAGAGAAGTGAGGCTCTAGATATATGCTCTGCTGCTTGGCTTCTAGCTTTTTACTTATCAGAAGCATATAAGTTCAGAAATATTCTACTATTATTGGAGATTATTCACATAGCATCACCTTATTTTCCTATCATTTTTAAATTTATATTCATTTTTTTTATTTTGTCATTTAATAGAATTTCCATTGCATGTGTTTTTGGCACTTTTTCCCCTTTTCAATTCAAGGATTTATGAATTAGCCCAGACCATAAAATGCCTCAAAACACATTCTACAGTCTGGACAGTAATTGATAAAATTCATTATTGATTCACCATAGGTCCATAAGTGAACCACGATGTAAGAGTTAGATCTAAAATTCCATCGATTAGTTTCCATAGCAGTTCAGAAATAACGTGCAATGGTAATGCAACAAAAGACCACTATAAATGCAAGTGTCATGATCAATTATTCTAAAAATAAAAGGCCACCTTTGCTGTTGTGTGCACTTTTGCTGAAGGATGGATATAAGCATCACCCATTATGGTAGCAGTTGTAGATGCATTCACATTTGCCAGAAGATGAGGAGAGGTTAGGTGAAATTGAGAGAGATAGAGTGCAGAACATTTCAAAGACATCCTGAAAAACGATGAATGATGTTAATCTTTCCCAGAATAGTGATACATAAAATGAAAATGTGCATTACGTAGAGTTCTCACCCTGGAGTCTTAATCTGCTCCCAGAAATCCATGGTTTCATATGTGTAAAGCTTTTTTTTCCCAGCAAGAGGTGACAATATATCTTGATCTAATCTAACAAAATCAGCAGGAAGGGGCCTGGTGATAAATAGATGAGCAGTGTAAGATACAATAACCTGTGCATATAGATGCCTAGGTAATCCATATGATGACTGATAAGTATATGAGAAAAACCTTCTCACGTTGAAAAAGCTCAAATGATGTGTTTTATTGTTTATTATAAAATTGCAAAGTAAGTTATGGCATTTATGTGCAATCTAGTGGTATTGATGAATTTGCACAACCTTTTCAAGTGTTTTGGATCTAATTTCATCATTTGACCAATTATCTTGAAACATAGAAAATATCAGTCATCCATCATATTTTATACAACGTCTACCATATAAACAGTACAAAATGACAAATTTAATGTAAACTTTCCATTGCTTTGTGATTCACACAAATCAAACAAACTACAAGGTTAACACATACCAAAAACCAAGTCCAAGCATATGCAAGCTAGGCAGATGATATAGTCTACAACAATGTCAGTCCATACAGTTAAAGATGTAATAGTATTGCTTCTACAGTTTTTATCCAAGTATTCCCCCTTCATCTGGCTTTACTGAAGTGGGTTCCCAAGTTAAATATGCTCTCGTGGACTGACTTTTGTTTACTTCTTGTCAAATCTCAATCCGTATCATCCAAATGGTTTCCCAACTGTTCATGTATAAAAATTTGGGATATATTTTTTTAAATTTCTAAGGTCTTACTAGTAAACAGAGGCTGAATCAGAATTTTATTCTTGGCTAATAAAGATAACAGATTAACTGAATGGAAAATTTCAAAATTGTAGTTCATACAATCCACACAGAGAGGGAACAATACTTTGTCATTGACTGAACTGCTTCAAAACTAGATAAACGGCGTAAATTGTCTGTCAAAAAATAAAATCAACACCATGTTATTTTGGAGAATAACAAAGCATAGTATATATAAACAGACTGCCAAATAAAGTAGAGCATTGACACAATACTATAGCAGAGATATAAAAAATACTTTCAAAAATTCAAGCACAGAATTCAATAAGATAATGATTACTGTCCAAAATCCTTTGATGAAAAGAAACTAGTTTGAAAAAACAGTAAATATAGACAGCAAGAGTTCACTCACCTCTATCTTGTCTTTCCTTACATACATCCTCAATTGCACAAAATATATCAGATGTAAATACATAAACACCACAGTTTATTCGGTCACTGACCTGAAGGATAGATAAATTCCTAGTTATGCACACAAATAGCAAGGATAAAACCCAAAGGCATGGTTAGCAACAAACAGTTGAGTGATGTTACAAAATGCATATGCATGGCTTCTCAACAACCTAATAAGAAAAGGCATGCAAAGGGTGATCTTACTTACAAATGTTTCAGGCTTTTCTGTATAATGCAATAGTTCATTAGTAACAGGATCAGCCACCAACTCACCAAATTGGTTTGCTGTATCAGCAGATACCTGTATCATGGAGAAGTCAGATGTTAAGAATACCTTACCAACAATGAGAGAATCTTGAAATAATAAAAGTAGGTTGAAGGCCAAACAAGTTCCCACCTTTATCACAAGGACAGTTCCCATCCCACCATATTTTTTATGAGCCACTGCATTTAGAAAAGGAGGCAATATGTTAGAAAAGCCATCATCCTCAAGAATCAGTGCAGTGTATATTTATGTAGAAAACGATTCATCAAAATAACAAAGGAAATTTCAAAAAAAAAAAGGCCATTAAGTACCTAAACAAAATTACAGAAGGCATAAGGCTGCCAAAGATAGCAAGAAAAAACCAACCCCGTGTCTTGAACTCTTGCAAATATGTTGAAACAACAAACTCTACATGTCAGTATAACATTGAAATCATTTTTCCACCACTCACCAGTCATCACTATGACAACATTCAATTTCTGTAAATCATGATCCTCACATCCTTCTTATTGGAATAGCTAGTCGAGATATGGCTTGAAATCATGTAAAGAGAGACCTCTTTACTTATTATTAATTGATTTTGAGTTGAATGTCTTACAAATCATCATGGTATTAGTCTATTAGAGCGAATAATAGTCATATGGTCCTAAGTTCCTGTACATCTAGCCAATCTAAAATAAAGACACTTCCTAAAAAGACCACAAACGAAAAAGAGTATTAGAATAGTCTCACATTAGTAAAAGTGGAGAGAAGATGTGCAAGGATATAAAGAGGGACTTCTTCAGCTATTATCAATTGATTTTGAATTAAATGTATCACATTTCATCACTTTCCTTTAAAGAGAAACTACTGATGTTTTGGAAAAAATGGAGTCAACACTACTAAAACACAATATTAAAACTACAACAAGAGTTTAAAAAAAAGGCCCGTCATTTGTAAGTCCAAATAATGCTCATCACCCTTAACAAGTCCATAAGCATTCACCGAATTACCATACTGGGCGTGAAGGTGCAAATGCAAGGAAAATTTAACATATTAACAGTGGGTCATCTCTGGCGTTGTCAATACAATGGAATAATATATTGCATCTTTCATATATCATGTAGGAAACTCCTTTTTTGCATTGCATGGTGCTTCTAGGTGTAATTTAAAACCCAGAAAATGGTTTAACAGGATATCTAAGGCAATGATAATGTGACAGAAAAAGGAGCTCATCCATCTACACTGCTTTCATTTATGTTCCATACGCACTAGCTCACAACAAAGGAAATTGACGCAGGTTTTGGTTCTACTTTGGGGATGTAAGTGTAGGGATGTAGGTCTCGGTCATACTAAGAAAACTTCTTCTCATCCATGTTTTACCAGAGATGACCTTTGCATTGATTGTTGTATCCTCTTATGCCACATCAAACCAATATAGAAATATAGAAAAATTTATGTATTATTCATTCATCTATGTAGATGCCAGCTATAAATCAGATAAGAAACCCAGAATTTCTGTCTAAACATGAAATTTGGCTTATATAAGTGAACATTTGGACTGTTTCACCCAATTGAGTCCAGTTTGCACCGGTTCATCCCAGTTCAAGCCAGTTCAATGAGTCATGTGGTTTTCCTCAAGAAAAGCCTGAAAATGTGGCCATTTCTGGTTCAACTGACCAGTACCACAGTGGAAATAGCAAAAAGGGCCAATGAGTCAGGTCCGAGTCCAATATGTTTACAACTCAACTCACTTATGTCCAACCCAATCCTATTTAATAAATGAGTTAGAAATTCTAGTGCAAATTCAATTTGTTTATAAGCCCCAACCCAACCTATTTAAATTATTTATGAAGTTAAACAAGTAACCCAACTTGTTTAACATGCATAATCTGTTTAATCTGGTACAAGCTATAAAAATCACGTAATTAATTAAATAATTAAAAATATTTATAAGATTATATGACATGTTCAATAAAAACGATGATATAAATACAAAATTTTCTTATATGGGTTACTATTCATAAACAAGTTACATGTGCAGATGTGCTGAACGAGTCAGCCTATTTATGATCCAATTTCCAAATTCATTTTAACCTTAACCCAGTTATCAAACAGATTGGTGAGTTGGATTTGTAAGTCATGATCCATTTTACACTCAAATTTGGGTTTCAAAATAATGGAACGATGTGTCCACTTCAAAACAGACAAAAGAAGAATCATATGCAATGCCTCCAGCATATCCAATTGGATGAGAGAAATTACCAAGCATATCTGCCAGAGGGAAACTGCAGCAAACATCACAATTAAGAAGAAAGATGTGTGACTGCAAGGCACAAAAACACAAAATCAGTACTGAATAGAATGCGTTCGCACAGAAAAGCGTGAAATTAAAGAAATATACTCGTTCCAGAATCCAATGCAGCATGAATCTGAAATTGCAATTTTTTTTTTTTTCAAAAACAGAGACATCTTCTAACCGGGTTGTCCTCCATTATCAAATCTCTAAAACTGTAAAGACCGCCAGCGGAACCATGAGGTTTCTCTTCTTTCAGGTACCTGTGTCACATCAAAATCGGAAGCCCAAATCAGCTACCTTGATACAAAGCAACAAAGTAGAAGCTGCGAAAGAACCCACCTACCGGACAGGAACCCGAAGTTCGTTGGATATGGATGACACGTACAGTGCAAACTCCCTTTCCTCGTAAAACCCGATCAAGTAAATTTGCACCAAGTTGGGGATCTACGCCAACGCCACCAAAAAAATCATCGAACCCGAAACAACCAAACGGATATAATCCCCAAAATGAGAAACCAAAAAGTGTGTCACCTTTCCGCAAGCGGAGAGAGGGTGCTGGATCATAGGCTGTCCGGCCAAGGGGATCAGCGGCTTGGGGACATTCAACGACAAGGGCCTGAATCTGGTACCTACGAAATCCATCCCAGGGAAACCGATCAAACCGTGGGAATTACAGAGATCCCATAGCAGACGAGCAAGATGCTGTACCTTTTGTGGGTCCTCCGACCATGATGACCGCCACCACCTTCTCCTGCGAACTCCCCATCGTCTTACCTTGGGTAAACGATCTCGATTCGGCGTTCGAGAACCGTGGCGGAAGAGAGTCCAGTAGTAGCGGCGGGTGGTGGATTCCGAGGTCTACCGCCGCACCAGAATCGAACTTCCTTGGGTGTGAATGTGGTGGCTCTGGCGCCTTTTTTCACCTTCCTTCTGCTCTCAAACAGTCAGCTTATCCCTTCAGTCAGCTTATCCCTTCAGCAGACTCTCGTCTACCGGGTTTTCTGGATCCGTCTCAAAATCAGAGTACAATTTACGGCAATTCATGCAATTTTTCACATGAAATTCAGCACCCTGAATGATTATAGAATTGAATATTCCAAAAGTGTCGGTGCTTATTCAAGAAATAAAATGATTTTCTACTGTATCAAATTAGTATATCGATGTAAAAAAAATAGAATCTAATCTTACCTCGGCTCAAGCCTTTGAATCAGCGAAATATTTTTTTTTTTTTTTTTAAAAAAAACTACCGTTCGTTAGTGAAGAAAATGGCGTGCTGATTACGGATGACTCACCGGAAGCAATCGAGACCAGAACTTTTACAAAAACGTCAAAGTTAAACGAACTCAACATGGGATCGTGACAGTGGTGTGGGTTCTCGGGTATCCAATATTCGACCCGACAAGCATCTTCTCCATGCTCATTCATTCCAAGAAAAGTGTGCATGATCCGTTAGTCGATCAAGCATCGTAGAATTTCGATCGTACGCCTCGGCCAACCCCCATCCATCGTTGTCGACGCTGCCCCCACAAAATCATATCGACCATTTTCGGACCACCATCGGACGGCTGGAATCCGTCCACGTGCGGTCTCCTGTCCGCCCACGCCTTCACACCTTTCCCGCGCGGTGGTGCTCCGCATGGCGCATGCTGCACCGCACTCCTCTGCGCCACCTATAAAACGCTAGCTCGCTCTTCTCCACGACTCCGCTCCACCTTCGCAGCTTCCAGAAGGAAAGGAAATTGTCGACGAAGATGTTCTACTCACACCAGCTCCTTGCCCGGAAGGCCCCTCTCGGCCAGATCTGGTGATACGAATGCTTTTACTTCTCTCTACAACGTTCTGTTCTTCTGCTTCTTGGTGGATTCTGTGAGTTTTGTCTTCTCGTTTCACAGGATGGCAGCGACAATGCACGCGAAGATCAATAGGAGGAAGCTCGACAAGCTCGACATCATCAAGATCTGGTGAGGACCGAAATTTTCAATTTACGCCTTCGTAATTGAGCGAATTCTTCCCTCTCGTACCGTCTTAATTTCCTGCAGTGAGGAGATCCTCAATCCTTCCGTTCCAATGGCGCTCAGACTATCCGGGATTCTCATGGGTAGGACAATCATGAAACGTGGAGATGATGGCGATGTTGCAGATCGTCATTCATTTGCATTTTTTTGTTTTGTTTTCTACTTTGATGTTGTGTATCTTCTGGTGCTTTCTTCTCTTCTTCAGGCGGTGTGGTGATTGTTTACAAGCGGAAGGTTAAGCTTCTATATGGTCTGCTCTTCCTACGTTACTCGTTTGTAGAATTGTTCATGCTTGTTCCCTTTCTCATCTGCTCTGTTTTTGCTGATTTGTTGCTTGTGCAGATGATGTGAATCGTCTCCTGGTAATTGAGCTCATTATTGTTCAGAAAATGTAGAGATCTGCTGTTGTGTTTGATTGTTTTGCAAATGTTTAAGGTGGAGATTAACGAAGCATGGAGGGTGAAGCGCACGCATGATCCTACACTTCTCCCCAAGAACAGAAACCAAGCCAGGTTCGTCTCTGTCGACTGTCTCTTGCTTCCTTTTCCTCCATTTTCTATTTATTTTCCGCAAAAAAAAACCCGTCGAAATCTGTCTGCTACTTTTCGTAGGACAAAATGGTAAGAATACTTTCAGTCGTTTTGTCCTGTTTTACACCGTCGATTCCTCGTAATCGGACGGTTATCATTTTCGATGTACGGTGGCAAGATTTGTGGACCCCACTGATGCTTCACCCCTATTCGATATCGTTGCAGATACGAGGCAGTGACGCTGCCGGAAGCCACAGATATGGAAATAGAACAGTCGATGTTGCTTTCCAACCTCTCCGGCAACGATGCCAAATTACATCGTACTAGTATTCGCATGGTAACGGAAAGTTGGAAATCCTTTTCTTGGCATAATATGTTGCACTTTTCAACTTTTCTTTCCGACGCCTTGCATCGGTCTTCACTTTTTACCGATGTCGAGGAGAACCTAATTAGCGATCACGACTTGCCCCTTTTGAGGGTGGTGTTTGACGCAAGGAGATATTTGCTACTTAATTATGCTACTGGATGATGAACTAGGCAAAATAACAACGCCATTTTTAGTAACAATGGTTTTTACACAAATTACGATTTGATTCATTTAATTTTAATGAAAATTATGAATAATTTTATTTTTAGTTAATTAAATTATCTCAATTATTTATTTATTTATTATTGAAAAATATTGTAATAGTTCAATTGATTAAGCGTAACAATGCTCATAATTTTTCTTAAAATTTAAATTTCAATGAATGCAATATATTAATATTATAAAAAACAACGCTCTTATTGAATGAAAACCACGTGCTTTTGGTTCCATGACTTATCGATGCAAATCTACCTCGATATCCGTTTTATTTTTCTATATTTCGGTTGATAATTATTCGCTATAGAGGTTTTTGGTTGTGGCTGTGTCGTATTTTAAGTACCATTATTGAAAATGACCTGACAGAGTTTGCCATTTTATACAGCAACTCGACGATCTGGAGGAGCAATACATCCAAATCGACCCTAAGCGATCCACTCCCTCCCAGAAAGATCATCAAGGTTGCTCATCATATCTTCACCTAGGTTGGTAACTCAAATAAATTTTGTAGATTGATGTGTATTGCAACTCGTGTCAGCTGATCCTGCCAATATTACTCTGCTCGATGATCTTGACTCGTGTATGGCTGGCACCGATCTGCATAATCGATTCGAGAGGTGAGATGAGATGATGATTTTGGTGCCGTTTCTCTAGTTTTAGCTATTGTGTATAGTCATTAATTTCGACTAGTGTGTTTCAGAAGTAGTATGTGCTTCCACGGTACGTCTATGTGATAAGTATTCCTTCCAAGTACCAACTATTATTGAGGAATTGCAGTTTGGGATGTGTTCTGCAATCAGAAGTTCGTCCTTACCACTGAAAGCGGCCTTGCTAAAACTACCTTGCAGGTTTGATATTGATGGGGATGAAGACGATGTCAGGTTTGACCTTAGTCAGAAGGAATCCCAAATACCGAGCACGTTGGCTCCTTCACCTCCTCATGAACTTCCACAGCAAGGTTCTTTATATATATGTCCACATTCTACCAATGCATCTTAGCTTAAATGATCATTTCAGCACTCATAATATAGATTAATGGAATCATCATTCGATGGTTTAAGCATTTTGATTACAATCTTGATGTTGATTTATACATTCAGAAAAATGAGAGGTTTTCACTAATATGTAGTCTAGAAAGGGCATGAATGTACGCAATCTTATTTATAAAAGTGGAAAGCTTTCATGTAATTTATGCATTTAGATTCTTGGAAGTAGTTGGATATATTTTTTGGAATCCGGTAACATTTCGAAATGTGTTTGATGCCACAGAAGGCAAATTTGTCATACGATCTGGCATGATAATAAGGACTTGTTATTTCCCCAACAGTAACATGTAAAGCCTTCAAACGCTAAATGTCATGCATATGACGCAATCCCAATCGTTCTATATATCTATATCTATCACTCTCTCTCTCTCTCTCTATATATATATATAAAATCCAACGAAATCTTTCAGCTGCAGATGGATTCACTAGAAACGAACATCCGGAAGAACAAGAGGAACAGAAAACTGATCGATTCAACAACGAAACTCATTTGGTGCAAAATTATCATAATTTCCGTCAATTAATTCGTTCAAGCAATGCATATTCTGTTTAACATTTTCTGCAATCTAACAGGCTGAACAGCAGACACCAAGATTTGCCACCCGTAGAGCAAGGAGGGGACTCAATAATTTTATCTTGGATGACAAGCAGCTTATTATCTATGGTAGCGTCTACCAAGCATGGCTCCAGGATGCTTCTGATATTGTTAAAAGAAGAGGAAAAGAAACAAGGGTTTGGTTCATGAATTCTAAAAGCCATTTTCTCCTGAAATATATTAGATATTCACCGAAATATCAATCCTATCTTTACCCTCTCATCCTCCACCTGCAGCCGCTTAATCCAATGCCTTTTGGAAAAGTTGCCATCCTCATGGACCTCCCACCTACTACTTTGGTGTCTTGTATCAATAACTTTACAAATGAAATCCACTATCCTGCCTCGCTAATGGAATTGTGCAGAAAATGCACTCGAGAGCAAAGTAGTATTAGTTCTTCAGGTCAAACATTCTGGATGCCCGTTTCCATTTTTGACACAAGCAATCTAAGGTAGGAAGCATGACCGTTTACCGTATTCTTATGTCAAGGTGGAAAATCAACAAACGAAGGACAGGAGCCAACTGCACACTCCCAAGAACCAGGTTTCTACCCTTGGGATGCTCCTGAATTTGTAAGCTATTCAATATTATTTCTTTCAGCTTTAGTTGTTCATTAAGTGATATTTGGGTCTTGCACGGTTTTGTCTATCTGCCTACTAGTAAAGTATCCAAAATGTGGCACGACATTTTTTCTTCAGCAGCACGTACGAGATTTCAGCAACGAAGTGCATTCTCAGGCATTCCATGATTCCATAGAAAAGCTCATGGAGAAGATGGATGCTCAAGGGAGTGCTGATTCTCTAATCAAGCATCCTTTTAGTAGCGCGGGGACTTCAGGTATCTTAGTTTTCTTCCTGTAAATAATTGCTAATGACAGTTCTGAGATTTTGTATCTGGATGTAAGAGCAAAGTTTTTCTCTTGATAACGATGTCTAGGGCAAAGTGCACCTGCATCCAACCCTAGCCCTGGAACTGGACGTAGTTTCCTGCCTCTTGACCCGGAAGTCCGGCTTCCTTCGGGAAGGTAAAAAAGCGCTCTCTTATTTGATTGCTCGTAACAGTTTGTCGGTTTATTTGCTACGTAAACTAAGGACGATGTCAGAATTTTCACATCTTAGGGCTAATAACATATAAATAGAGAGAGAGACAGAGAGTTGATGCATCATCTACAAAAGATTTAAAAAAAGAAAAAAACATTACTATTATCATTAAGGGGAGGACATATATATTTTAAAGGTATTATGTAATTTATAAATTATTCCCATTAATTTAATCATATATCAAGTAATTGAACAAGTATATATAGTCATATATATACTTGCAAAGCTAACTATATATAATTAAATACACATTCCATATATCTTTTAGGTTAATTTTTTATTAATCTAGTGGGAGCTTGAGCCCCCATGCCAAAGTAAATCCTGAACACATTGCTTTTTTCATAACTATAGTTTTTTCTCATTTGATTTGACCCTAGGATTTCTTTCATTGCAATAACTATGCTACCATGTTGGTTATTGAACATTATTTTGTAGACAATTATCTAGTACGCCACGGAGTTGCATAGCTTTGGGCCTTTTTATTTGAAAAAAAGAGAGAATAATTTTAGATTATAACAGATAAGTTGTAAATGATAATTTGCAACTGTAATTTTTGGATTTTTTACACCTTTTCATTTCCATTTGATTGACCATAATTTCAATGTAATGTAATTAAATTAAATTACAATATTTGACAATCAACTATAAAGTACTTATAAAATTATATAAAAAATAATTTTCTTATTTGAGTTCACTATTAGTTAATTGAGTGTTGTCTTAAAGAATTAAATATTTTATAATCAAATCCCAACACTTATAGTCGTAAAAACTTATATACCGTACTGTAATTAAGAAATATAATTACATTACATTACATGTGAGTTAAAAATATTAAAAATGCCTTAAGAAGAAAAAGTTGTAAAAGAATTTTGAAAAGAAAAATTCTAGTTGTAACTTATTACTCACAATATAAATATTACAAACTACAGCTTAAAATTGCATTTTTCTTTCGACTGAAAACAAAATAAAAAAGGTTGGAGTTATGTAGCTTACACTTGTTTCTTTCTATTAGCAATAGATCCAAAAGGAGGCAGAATTCTCTGTCCGCAAATAGCTTTGGTAATCTTGATCCCGTGGAAGAGGAAGCCGTTCTGCACAATTCTAGGGAATCAAAACTCAGAAGGCTATCTGAGAATGGTCCGACTCCTGATTTTGGTAAGTATATGGTAGTTATTTGCATAATTCCATCACTGGAAACAGTACCTTACGCCAACTTTAACCCAACTACTTGTTTCGAGTACTGATTACATATTAAATTTTCAAATTTGTAGAGCTTTTGGTGGAAACTGGACCAACTCAGACACCACACCAGGTCAAGGATATACCAGTCGACAAAATCACCGAAACAATCCGAACGTAAGTACACATCTTCTCTGAACCATATTTTTCCGTGGAAATAGATACCCTCGACAATATTATCCTAGCAATCTGAATAGGTTTTATCAAGTCTGTACCTTCTCGAAGACATTTTAATGTGCATGATGACATTACTAAAATCGATCCTTTTAGTCCAGGCATCTTAAGGTGCACTTCAACACACCTGGCGCACCCCAATCTGAATCACTCGACCAGCTGGCCCATGGTATGAACCGCAAAAAGGCCGCTCAGCTGTTCTACCAAACCTGTGGTATGCGCCCACTGTCCACATAAACCCCACCGGTTCATACATCGTATCTTGTATCAAATGTGTGAAAATAAAGGAACTGCAACAATTGATCACTCCTAACAGCGCAATATTTTATCCTCTCGCAGTTCTTGCAAGCTTCGATTACATTAAAGTTCACCAATCTGTGTCCTACGGGGATATTTCCATTGCCAAAGGACCCAAGATGTGACAGACAGGGTGAGCAAAATAAGAGGCTAACATACATAACACGGCTTGGTTACGTCAAGGGTAATTAATTGACTCGTATGGATGGAGACGAGCAGCAGCGACAGAAAGGACGCGACCCAGGTGAGGTCTCTTTTGGTTTTACGTCATATTAAAAAAGCAGGTGCATTTATTATTCGTGAATGTTATACTTTTTTTTTCCGAAAAGAAGGATACATCGTACAAGATGATGCGGGTATAATATATATATATATATATATATATATATAAAAGAACGCTCAAAATATAGGTAACCCTAAAGCCTCGCAAAATAATGATCTTGGAAGACGTCTAATTATTGTCCATTTCTGGATCTCCGTCAATTATTATCAATCGGGCGATCTATCCACGTACGCAACAGCACAAATGTAGAGCATTAAATGACGCCATTTATGGATGGATCCCATTTAAATGACGCCGTTTATGGTTGGTGGCGTACACCACCACCTTGCATCGTTTACATTCGGCATCATCCTTACCTTTTATCGGGTAAGGTTAAGTAAAAAAGGAATTAACTAATTACAATTAGTTTGAAAGCAACAGTGTTTATAATTTTTATTGGAAATTAAATTCCAGTGAATATAAAAAATATTATTCACAACAAATTAATCGCTTGACAACTACGATTCAAATAGGCATACAAGTAATAACATAATAAATTGAGTTTGATATTATTGTAGGTCTTTAACTTACAATTTAAATATATTAACTTAAAATATGTTAATAGTAGAGATTGTATTTAAAACAAATATTTATGAATGAAAGTTATTTATTCGTTTCAAATATAATTTTTGTCGTTGATAGATTTTAAATTATTATGTCTAAACTATAAAATAAATGTCTATAATATTATTAGTTATGAATGCTTAAATTTCGTTTTGTAATGATAAATTTGTTGTCGCTATCATTGCACGCGTCTTCAAATTACATTTAACAAAGATAACACATGCTACTAGCAATAATTCGTGTAATTGATCTTCTCATCTCTAAGATTGTCAAAAAGAAAAATAAAATTTTATATTAGAATTGACGTAAAAGCACCTATACAAAGAAAAAAAAGAGGAAAATACACACTCATGATTTAAACACAAGGAAAACTATCTAGGTAGCATTAATGAACACCTGGGTTGCAATTATCGCAAAGAGATTAAACAAACAAGTTACGATCTTGCCTAGCAAGTTATTAATATCAATAAAGTTGAACAAGTTTATAGGCTGGCTCGGGTGATATCAATAGATATCAAAAAAGTGACATCTATGGCTTTTATTAGAATTTAAATTCCACTGTTATAAAAAAGGCCGCCTCGGGTGGGGTGGTTTCTCTTGCATCGTGCTTTGGGAGACATCCTTAACTGTTACAGTTAATTCCTTTTTTTGATTAAAGGTCTACCAATAGTTAAGAAAGATAGAAACTAAAAAGTTTTTTTTTTTTTTTTAAAGTATCTGTACATGTTATAAAAAGTTAAAAAGGTTTGAAATTAAAAAAAAGTAAAAATAAATAATATTAACATCTATAGCAAAAAAACCAATACATAATTGAGATACGATCACGTGACCTTCTTCAGCAGTCCCTCTGATCTCACGCACTCCCTCTCCCACCCATCGGATGTTAAACATTTACATGGTCCTCAAAAAGAAATACAACCATCAAGAAAAAGCTCTTACAGGTGGAATACAAGTCCCGGTTTTCAGAGGACAAATCTGTGTATTGGCCTCTAGAATGCATGCTTAATTTCCTAATCCTTACTTCTCCGGTTCCATGCAGAAAACCATGTTCCATCGTCATTTAGTTTTTGATGATACCGCGTTCCACTGCCGTCGGTTAAACGGTACTTGACGTGATGAGCTCAGCTTCGTCCCAAGTTAGAATTGTCCCGAAGTCATACGCAAAAAACTTCATTGGGGTTTAGAATTTTAATCGCCATGGTCCAAACCATCAAACCAGCGTCTATTTTCCTTCTCAACTACCTACTCTCTCTCTCTCTTTCTTTTACTTATTTCAAAGCAATAGCGTGATTAACTTTTAAGTTAGGATACACTTATCTTATAGTTTAAATATATCAATTTAAATTTTGTTAACCATAATTGTTATATATGAATAAATAAATGCCTGCCTCTTGTAAATATTTATTTTGAATTTAATTCTTATTATCGATAGATTTTAAATTAATGTATCTAATTATATGATAAATAACTATTACATTTTTTCTTTTTAAACTGTGAGCACTTAGTAACATTATTATTAATTTAAGTTTACAGGGAAAATATTTTATATTTAAATATAAACAAATTGTTATAAATTAAAAAAAAATTGATCTTACCATGCATAGATTATGATGGCCTCTCCACTTAAGTTGATGTCTTCTATTCCCTCAGTTTACTTGGAAACAACATTTAAGGTTTTGTCTTGCAGTACTTAATTAAACAAACAACATTTTCTTGAAAACAATTTATTTAGAGGAGGAGTTCATCAAGATTGATGTTAGAGCTCCTCTTCAGGAGCCTAAAACATAGAAAAACCTATTTTAAGGGCCTTCATATTTTGATTTTCCAATCTCATTTAAAATCATACCCAAACAGTATGCAACATGATTGATATTTTTTTTCCTAAAATTCCACCATTATTTATGGTACTATCACATTCTTTCTTTTTTCTTTCTAGAACTGGAGTATCGACAAAAGTTTAGATTTTCGTTGATTTTTTTTTTTTGATTTTTCAGGTATGCTTTTTATTATTATTATAGAGTCATGAGTTTTAAATTTCATTTCTAAGTAGATTTCCCATGTTACTTCATAAAATGCAAAATTAAAATTATTAAATCTTTGGAGCCCTAACTAAACAAAATAATAATAAACCTCACAAAAATTCAAAACGTGGAGATTTTGTTATTATTTTTGAAGTAACAAAGAATTTATTATTATTTTTTAAAAATATTAATATATTCTTTGCATATTTTGAATTTTTGATTTAACATAAAAAAGTTGATGAGATATTTTTCCCTAAATACACAATCTACACTTAAAGGTACATCTTAGGGTGAAAATTTTTTCCTCTAATATGTTAAATTTTCTATTTTATTGTAAAAACAATAATTGATTAAAAAAAAATAAATTTCAAGGTAAAAAAAAATATTGTTATAAAAATAAAATAATGAAAATTTCTAAAGAAAGAGAAAAGAAATTAATAAATATACCGTCAAAAATCATCCACCTTGCAGGCTGCAATCTATCGTACACCTGTGGTCGTCCGACGGCCACCACTTCTTTGCACTCCATCGACAGCCGTCGAGTGCAGACTCTGTTCAACCCCGACCCCTCATCCACCTACATGTCGGACGTTTCCTCCTCTCCCCACCACCACCACCTGTTCAAAGGTGGGTGCCTCCGTTTGATTCTTACCTACAAGCAACGAAAACATTACCCCATACCCACAGAAAAGGATAAAAGAACGGGCAGTCCCTACCTTTTCTCCACCATTGACATCCATCATCACCTCCATATTTCTCGCCTTTTATCAAGTGGGTTCTTCTCCAAAGTTGCTCCTGCAGGGAAAGCTGCGAGCTTTCTGCGGAAACCAGAGGCTTCTCTGATGCCATGGAGGCTCCCGTAGGGTTCCAGGACTGGGAGCTGCTTCAGAGCTCCGAAATGGCTGTTGCTACGCCTCCTCCTCCTCCTCCTCCTCCTCCTCCGGACGATGATGGTGGTGAGGGCTTCGATGGGGAAGAAGGGGAAGACTCCGACAACGGGATTAGACCGGACTACTTTTCGCTGGACTCTAACAAGAGGTATGGGGAGACCAGGGTTCATGAGGACGAGGGTCTCGCTGGGTCTGAAAATCGGAGCTGGATCGACCCCAACTCGGTTTCCTGGTACTCCGGGAAGGGGATTAGGGAGATGGGTCTTGGAGGGATTCAGCTCGAGGGGCTTGGATGTTCCTGGACCTCTGATGGGTCGCCTGATTTCCGGAGGTCTCTGCCTTTTGGAGGGTTGGTTGGTTTTGCCAATAAATATGAGGTGAATTTATTCGATGGTCTCGGAGGTGGTGGTGTTGGTGGTGGTGTGGAGGAAATTAGGGAAGAAGGGACTTTCGGACGAGGGGAGGAGGACGGCGGCGAGGGAGTGGAGGCGGCGGAGAATGATAGTTACGAGGGATTGGGCTCTGATGATGGGAAGGAGCGGGATGGTGATGAGTTGGTGGAACGGAAATCGGGAAGTAGCAGCAGCTCAGAGATTGGGAGTGAGGGGAAGAAGAGCGGGACTGTGTGGTGGAAGCTGCCACTGCAGTTTTTCAAATTCTACGCTTCCAAGGTCAGTCCCATTTGGTCAATCTCCATTGCTGCAGCAGTGATGGGGTTTATCGTTCTGGGACAGAAGTTTTATAGGATGAAAAAAAAGAGTGGGAGTTTTCCAATTAAATTCAGCACTGATGAGAAGGTGAGCATTTTCATGCATCTTTCTTAGCCATGAGTTTGTTCTATTTTTTATCATCAACAACTAGGATAAGCAGACCAGGGCAATTCAAAGCCACTCCTTAATGAGAGTTATGTTTATATGATATTATTAGTAGTAGAGGATTTGTTTTAACTAGTTCATGAAACCGAGAACTAAAGCTTATTGGAGTTTCATACTTTTATTACCATGAAAGCAGACTATAGATGTCCTTGTAATTGAAATAAGGAGCTGCGGAAACGGACCGCTAGTTAACATAAGATGCTAACATGAGTAGTATGTCATGTTTCTTTTTTCTTTGTGAATGCGGCAATAAATTTCTACCATTTAAGAAATAATGATACGCAGTCAGTAGCAGTCTATTACTTGGCTGCAACGTTACCTATGGCTAATGTTTCTGGCTGTAGAATTTTTTATCGATCTACATGAAAAAATGGAAGAACAAAATTATGTAGTAGGTAAATTGGGAGAATCACATGTCAACTAAGGTTGTAAAACAAAATTTTGTGTTGTACATGAATTAGATGGGGTGAAAATTTGACTATATACAGCACAACTTAATATAATATGAACAGGAGTCCCAAATGCTGGTGATTCTTACCCAAATTAAAAATTGGGAAGAAAGTGTAGTTTGCTTGTGAAGGTCATTCTTTTTTGGGAAGTAGTTCTTGGTCGAGAATGCTTCAATTCTAGAGCCTTCCCACTTGCTTTGTTGTTGCTTAGGCTGAACTCTGAGCATTTTGCTCTTTTTTGTAGATGCTATTTGGTTCCTTAAGTTTTAAGAGGATTTTCTACTTGTCTGGTTGCTGCTGGATTGAAATCTGGGCACATTTCCTATTTTTTGGTAGTTGCTAAATTAGTGTTTAAATTGCAGTTCCACGCATAAAGTCAATTGATCTTTCTGAGTTTATTTTAATCGTTTCTCTGTCAAAAGACATACCGTATTGTCATTTTTTAACGTCATATTTTCATCTAATATTTGTCTTATCATACTACAAGATGAATGTATGGTTTAATATATCTGTTTGATGCTCCTTTTCAAGTCATGTCATATGGAGACGTTGGGTTATTTATAACTTTCATGTGGAAAAGGGGGCTGGTGAATCTTGGAATTAGAAGGGGTTACACTCCATGAAATGAGAAATTTACTACTAGGGTCATAAATCTGTATCATTCTTCTAGGGCCTTTGCTTATTCACTCCATTGCTTTCATGTTATTGTTATTGTTGATTTGGGTCTTCTTTTCGAATTATCCACTTCTTATTTTGTGATGATTGGAAGTGTCAAAAAGTTACTTGGTTTGGCTGGTTCCAAGGGTGTGTCCTCTAGGTCAACATGCATGTACAACAGTGTGACCCATAGAACTAACTTCCAGATGGCCTTTGATCATTTCGACCTATGACAGTCTGGGTTATATGATACCTTGGTTTCCTCCTATTTTCTTCACATATTACATACACCTTTGAGAACCATCCTGTATATGTTTATGGTTCCTTCTGGGTCCTTTTCTCAGTAATTTTCTACTATAATCGTAACAGAATCTCTTGGACCATTAACTAAGATACATGGGTTATTTTCATTCCACGTCAGTATTTATTTGTATATGTGTAGATCGTCTAGTATCAATATGGAGGGTTTTTAACCATCACTTCAATTAACAATACAACTTATAACAAGACCCAACTGCTAGTTTGGAATTATAGGTTCCAAACCAAAGCCGTAACAGCTAAATAATTTTAGTAGAAGCTCTGTAGTGGGTGCTCTAGCTTATGTTTCTGGTAGATATTCGTCCTTTTATCTTGGAAACTATTTTCTTGGGAATCCACTCAATAGGTATATGGCTGCTAACATTTCTTTGTAAGACTAGTGGAAAAGAGGGCTAGCCATCGTTATTTGTAGTCTCCCTCTTAATTTTACCCTATTTGTTAGACAAGCCCATGCAGAAAACACTAATAATTTCAGATAATGACTCATGGAAAATGTTGAAGACGCTGGTGTCTTGTTGGCTTCCTTCTTGATTTTACCTCCCTTGCTTATGTGAATGAAAATCCTACCTTTGGTCGAGCCATTGAGAGTTTTTCCTCTTTAGCTGTGTGGAACACCGAAAAATACTTAAACACAACTTCTGGCTTTGATGGCGGTTTCATCTATGGACAAAATTTTTGATGTCACTAGAGTTCTTTGCATGGCTGCTTCCTTTTCTATGTTGATGATGCTTCTGATAAATTGCCCTTCTGCAGAAGGCATCCCAATTCATGGCCCGAGCAATGCAACTGAATGAAGCATTCTCAGTTGTGAAGCGCATACCAGTCATAAGGACTAGTCTCCCAACTCCTGCGGCTGCCTTAAGGTTTGCTGTATACTAAACTGGAGCAAATGATGGTCTGAATCCATCTGTGGTGTGAGCAACAGTATTGCAGAGCAAGCAAACAAACGAAGCTGTTTATGTCATCTACAAGGTTGGTGTGGCCGTTCCTACTTCCCCTCTTACCTGCTGCAACAACATATTATGGTCGATCTGGATGAGTTGGTTTGTGATGTATATTTCCATTTCTTAATTAATGTTCTAAGCTGTCTGCCACTGTTTCAGTGTTGTATATTTGAGTATGAATGTCATGTAGCTACTGCTCAAGAAAATGCCATTCCACTGGTCTGTCCCATTTGTGTAGTTGTTGGGTGGAAGTCCAGATTAAAACCTCTGATATGAATTTGAGGATAACCGTGAGAATTGTTGTTACACTACCTTATTCATAAGAAAGGTATCATGCAGAGTTGTTTACATGGTGAATTTTGTTGAATTAGCAGTTCGATTTCCTGAACTTCAAATTGTATCAATGTGATGATATTTTCTGTACTTACATTTTCTTGATGGTGTAAGATATCACATTGGTACACCTTAAAGTTTTAAGGTATGAAGGTCATAATCAAGCAAAATTCAAGTGATAATTGTCCAAAATGGATTTTCTTTTCCTGTTACCAATTAATTACTGCAACTAAGCTTAGGGACAAAGTCATTCTCATTGGCTGGTAAATGGTCTTTTGCATTTACACTAGAATATGTTAAACATGTTTCTTCTCTGCCTACCATTCTCTTTTCCATTCTATCACAATAATTGAGTTGATTAAAGATGGTAGTCCTAATATTTATCATGCTAGGTCACAACCATGTGTTAATATAAAAATTGTCAAGAAAAGGGAATTACCATAAAGATCTTTATAATTTAAGAATAAATATACGGTTAAAATTATAATTTAAAGGTATCTAAATAAAAACACATAGATTAAGAAATTAATGTAAAATAAAATATGATTAATTAGTGAAAACAAAAGGAACAGGGGAGTTCTATATTTACACTTAAAATATTTTTCATTGTTTCTATGTGAAACTAAGATATGAATGACATTTTGATTTTAATCTCAGTTATGGATATAAGACATGAGCTTTGTATAAAATCTAACAAAGAGGATCAAGAAGACCAAAAAATACAATAATAAAATACAATTATAAATTAAACAGATACCTTTAAAAATTATGTTGTTTCATCTTTTCTCATTCCCTTCCACTCTTCCTTTCACCAATGAAATAATAATTTGGAAGCAAAATGCTGGAAATGGGAACAATCAATAATTGAAAAATGTTGGGGTTTTTAAAAATACAAAAAAAACAATATTATGGTTGTAATAACAACGTATTTCAGCATACTAGACCAAATCATAATTACCAAATGCCCCATAATTATTTAGACTTTAAAATTGTCCAGGCTCAAAATGACACATAAATAATACTACTTTTTTTTATTATCATTATCTTATTATAAAAGATAAATTTAAACACACGTAAAATATTTCATGCAAATAACACCTTTTCTTTCTTTTTTATTTCTCTCTCTCTCTCTCTCTCTCTCTCGTATTCTTACAACTACTTCCAATCTTCTTCTCTCTTACGTTTTTTGTTAGTATTTTTCCACCCTCCATATTAAATAGTTATTTTTTATATTTACACAAGTCTTTATAAAGTTTTTAGCTCAAATTCGTCTTTTTTTTTAATAATAGCTAAGATTTTAATTTTTAAAATATTACGAAAAGAGTTCAACGAGCTTTTGCACATAACTTTTGTCCTTTTTGACATCTGACAACTTGTCTCTAAGGGGTGTTTATGTACTGGAAAATGGTGGAAATAAAATAAAATAATATCACAGAAAATGATAAAAATTAATGAAAAATTAGTATAAAATTAAAGTATTTGTATGCAGAATAAAAAATGATGGAATTTAAAATACGTGTATTTGTACGTAAAACATAAAATGATGAAAAATTATAAAATATAAAATATATATGTTTATTTATAAAATAAAAATATTGAAATTAATAAATTAAATAATTTTTGTATTTATCTATAAGATAGAGAATAACAAAATTTATTATAGATAATATAAAATAAAATCATTTATAATAATTGTTACAATATAAAATATATTTTACACATCTTTATTATTTCACGTATCTCTCGTAATATCAATTCTCATCTATTAAAGATATAAATAATTTTTATATTAAAATTACATGTTGTTAGTATATTTTGTGATAATTCATATTTTATTTTTCTTCATTTTTTATCAGTTTAATATATCAAAATGTTGAAAAATGAAATAAAATTTTTTCTTATATATCAAAGAAAAATAACATAAAATTATTTGGTACACAAATAACTAAAAAATAACATAAAATTTTCCATCATTTTTCTTTTAGACGTTTTCGTCGTTTTATGGATACACAAATGCCTCATTAATATAAATAATATATTGTTAGTGTTGTTTGTATACATTAATGAAAATTTAAAATAAAAATAAATAATATATTTTTATTTTTAAAATAAAATATTAATATTAACATCAAATAAAAAAATTAAATAGTAATAAAAATATATAAATTAAAAGTGTATAAATCAATTACAAGTATATAAAATATCAATATTAAAAATTATTTTTATTTATTTAAAATTATATTACTTTATGAACCTTACACGAGAGGTAAAAGTTAAAAACATTTTAATATTTATATTATAAAAAGTTTAAAATTATATTATTAAACCTTTCCGTCGGTACGATCATTCTTACAAAACCCCCCTTCGTTGTGGCAGTTCTTCGGTCCGGTGACCTAAGAAGCGACGGGAGGGAACGAATCGCCTCAATCGGTCGGTGCTCTACTGCTCTTCCTGTTGTTCATGAAGTTTTTGTGATGTATTTTTAGAAATATTTCTCTTACCGTTGGAATGGATGGTGTTTTGATTGTTGGAGGCGGCGGAGGAGAAGGATGTGGTAGCGGGAGGAATTGGGATGGTGTAAAGTGATCGGTTCCTTTCACAGACGGTTGATGCCGGTTTAGTGTAATGGGGGCGAGAAGAGGATAAGTATGATGGTGCGGTTGAAGAGAAGTCGGAGACTAGGCAGGGGCAGCGGCAGCATGATCCCTGAGATTCATGAAGGAGAAGAAAGTGTCACGTTTGGGGGAATCGAAGATTTGGGAGGAGGGATGAGGAAAGGTGGGGATCTAAAATTGAGAAACGGGATTTCCATAAAGTACTCTTTGCCGTCTAACAATGTGGAATGAACTACCGACGGAGGATTATTTGCAGGAGGTGCGGCATGACCCCAACGACGGCAAACAGTCGGAAGTGCAGCAGCAGTGATCGGTGGAGGCGAACAGATGGGAAGTTTTTTTTGTTGTTGTTGTTGTCAACGCCATTGATTTCAGAATCCTCGTCTTTCTTAAAGTCGCCAGATTTACTAATTTTTAGGTTAAATCCTCGCTAGAGAGAAATTGTGAAGGATAACAAATAACTGTCTTCAAACGGTACTTTGAAAACAGGAATTTAGAAAAAAATCTTAAACAAGAAAAGGTTGGTAAACTAATACAAGATCAATACATATACATGAAACATGTTGTCTATCATCTCCATTGGAACAACACTACCTGACTAATCAATCATGTCTAAGAAATGATCGAGAGCTGATAGCTGGTGTTGATGGGCTCTGATTGGTACAAAGTTGATACAGTACAGTCATTCTGGGATATATGGTTGAACTGTTGGATGATTGATAAAAAATTTAAGGGCTGTTTGAGACTTGGAGTCCATTTGAAATCTGGTGGTACGGTTGGAAGGAATGTAATGCCAGAGCTTTCAAAGGAATCTTATCTGTTTGGTCTTGTTGGAGGGACAGAATAATGGCATATAGGATTGACTAGCTATGTTTGGAGATGGATGACCAGTATAGACATTGCAATTCAGTCAGGCTACTAGCTATTTTTAATTTGCGTTAAGCTTGGAGGGTCTGTTTTCTGGTACCCTGTTGTTTTCTCTGGTCTTGGCTTTTTCCTACTTGGGGTTATTTCTAGGGATCTTTTCTGATCTTGGATTATTCCCTCCATTTTTTATTTCCTCGGTTTTAATTAAAATTATCTTTGACTTTTTATTTTCAAAAAATCATGTCTAAGAAATGACGTTGAGCTAATATCTATCTTCTTGGAACTGAACAACTGGTTAAAAATCACAGTGTTGTCTTGCACCTCTCCCTGGTGCTGTGCTTTTGTTCTTGTCTCCACCATTGCAGTTCTATAGCCTGAGTAGTGGGAGCCATTGACTGTGGAATTGATGCTACTTGATTCTTAATATTAGAAAAGAGTTTTTTTTTTCAAGACACCGGGCTATGTTCAGAAATCATATTTTTGCTCTCTTTTTTCTTTCTGACAGCAGAGTGGGAAGGATGGGGTGGAAGGCTGCACAGAAGTTGATCAAAAATTGGAAGATTCTTAGAGGGGACAATGTTGGTTCATTTGTTTTTTCTCCTTTTTAATAAGCTTGATTCCAGAGGTTTCCCTAAAATGGTGTGCTCATGCATTGTTTCACATGTGCTTTGCATAGGTGATGATCATGAGGGGGAAGGATAAGGGAGAAACAGGTGTCATCAAGCGTGTCATTCGGTCACAGAACCGTGTAATTGTTGAGGGAAAAAATTTGGTACATTTTCTATTCGTTTTTTAATTTTGTGGGTTTTTTGTCTCAAACGAAGGTGAAGCTCTTATTTATGCATGGAATTGCAGGCCTGTGGGCATGTGGCCCTTCTTTTACTTCAATGCAACTGGAGATTTTGTAACATGGGTTCTTAAATTTAAATTTGAATTTAGTTATTTTGATTGATAAGCATTTTGAGAGACCAATTTTTGCTTGGAAAATGATTATTCTTATTAGGAATTCCTTCTCTCTATGAATATGCTGTTGTTGCAGTCTGAATCTTGTTTCTTGACTTTCTGGCATTTGTTTTGGTTTGAAATGGCTGTGGCTTCTTGAAAGAGACCATTATCATGTTGTTCAGTTTTAATACTGGGCAATTGGCATGCATCCCAGCTTTTGTTCTATATATCTCATGTGGTACATGCATCAATTGCTAATGCAGCAATTAATACTTGTCGTTTCAGGTGAAGAAACACATTAAACAAGGACAAGGTCACGAGGGTGGTATCTTCTCTGTTGAAGCTCCTCTCCATGTCTCAAATGTGCAGGTTCTGGATCCAGCCACTGGGTATGAACTGATTCCTTTACCCCACCAACCAAAAAGAGAAGAAATGTGATGCTTGCAAAATATAAAATCTACCACTGTTTGCACAAGAGTCTGTTTATTATTGATAGTGTTTGAATTTGTGTTGCCATTTTGTTTTTTATTTGATTTTTCGTTTTAATTATACTTGGCAGTATAGGAAACCTTGCAAAGACTAATCCTCATTTTGATACTTGTTTTGTAGGCGACCTTGTAAAATTGGGATCCGTTACACAGAAGATGGATCTAAGGTAAGAATCTCTAGAGGCATCGGAGCATCTGCCAGCATAATTCCTCGTCCAGAGATTTTGAAAATAAGATCAACACCAAGACCAACCATAGGTAATTTCTGACGGCTTTATGTTCCTATCTTTTGCAGTAGCATAATGTAATGCCCTTTTGTTCGGAAAATGCTATTCATCTTCACTCGTCCTTTATTGTGATCAGACCATGCTTCATTGTAGGCAAGTGCATACAACACACAATGCAAAATATAGATTATTTTGTCTTCTGCTAGTTCATTTTGATGTATTTTCAACTTCTTTATTTGTAATAGTTATGGCAGAATAAACAGAACAAGAAATTTTAAATACTTTGATGGACTTATTGATAAGTGAATTTTTTTTAAATTTGTAATTGATCTTTAATCGTGTTTATTTATTGCTCAAACTGGATCAGAAGTTGGTGAGTGAGGGGGTAGGCGCTTAGCATTGGATTGAGATGATAGAAGTGAATAATTGAATTTGTAATGTCATTGATTAAGATTGTGAACTTCCAAGCCCAATTGTTCATTACTTAATATCTAAAATTTTATGTTATTTGTGTTTTTTTCTGTTAGTTTCCCATTTATTTCTCTGTCATTGTTGGTAATGTATGACATGATTAACCATTTTTATTTGTGTTTAGAAAATGTAAAAAATTGCTTCTTCCTGCAGTTGGCCATAAAGACACACCAATGGATCTTGTGTTGGAGAAAACTTATGATGCTAAAGCTGGTAAAGGCATGCCTGACCTCTAGATGTAACCAATATAATTCTAGGCAGGAGACATAAGCAGGAATTCCATTTATTAGGTAATTTGTGCAAGGACATAATGTATGAAGTCCAATTTGTTAGTCATTCTACAACAGACTTTATTTCCTTCACCCTTCTACCTAATATTTTGCTTCCTAGTTTAATGAACAAGCAAGACGCCATCTACATCTCCATGTGCATCTAGTTCCATTGATTTTGTTTTGATAATGGCATATTCATTTTTATAATGAAGTGGATGGTTTGTACTGATTTGCTGTTATTATTTCTATTGATTTAATTTTTCTTAGTTGCAAAACAAGACCTCTTTTTTCAACAAACCATCATCGTTTGCCAGCTCATTTTGTGATACAAACAAAAACTACCCGCAATGCGTGTGCAGGTCCTGTACAAGGCACTTAATGATATAGAAGAGTATTGTAAGTCTAACGCATTTGTCGTTTCAGAAGGGTTTCTTTTCCTCACGGCAAAGATGTAACGTGAAGCAAGGCGTCAAAAAACTTGTTTCGTATGAGATGGTGGGTTGACAATTGGTTTCCATTGCTTCAGGACAACATGCAATTTCTTTTTTTTCGTATAAGAGCGTCTTCCCGATATAAATCCTCAACGTAAATTGTTATTTATTTTTTATTTGTTTACAATGCTTTCAGTATTGATTTAAACAAGGATTAAATTCTATACTAAGAGGACCATCATCGTTCAAAAAAATTATTGTTTTAAGAGGTTTTTTACCGGTACTTATATTTGAAGTTTAGAAGTGAGTTTTCGTGGATGAAGCAGTTTCCCAAGCGTAGTTTGTAAACTGAAAGTCATGTCTCTTGACAAAATTGTCCAAGGGTTTTTATGCGGTCGATGTGCTCAAGCAAATTGTTTGATTGTTTCATAGGCAACAAAAGTTAATTCACTTCTTACCGATTAATTTTATTGGAAAAGTTTTGGACGACCAATTTGTTATGTTTGAGTGATATTGCGATCGACATTCACGATAACAATCGTTGTGGGTGTTTTCATCTCTCGCAGCTCTTTATTCAACCTTTTGTCTCTTTAATCTTACTTCATTGCTTGTGTGGTGTAGTTTTTTTCTTTTCTTTTTTTTATCCTCAGATACTTAAATATTTTGGTGAACAACAGAAATATATTTAAATAATTTGATATACATCAAAAATATCTATATAAATGATAACATTGCTTGTGTGGTGCAGTCTTTGCCATTGTTTGCACAGTCTCTACTTTCTGTTTTTACTTGTACGGTTGGTGCCTGTGCATATTGTTTTGCATAAATTGATGTGGATGCATTTTACATAATCTTTGCTTTCCACTGGTACAGTTGAATTGTTCCAGTTTAGACGTCAGCGGTGATAAGACCTTTTGCCTCTTTTTGTCTCTTCATGTGGCAATCTCTTTTCACATATGATATGATAAATTTTTAACCGTCAGATCACCACTTTAGCGGCATTTTTTGGATCTAATCTGATTGACCATATTTTTTGAACGTCACTTCCGTTGTTTCCTTCCTTTACTTCACGTCATTCTCTTCGTAGTAGATCCATCGGTTATGCATTAAGAGAGTTTGTGTCATTCTCTTCATATTTCTTCACTTAATGGTTAAGTAAATATCATTAAAAAAAAAAACTGATGATCACAGTGATAATTGATTTCAGTTGTTTATTGTTGATGCTCTAACTATTTGAACGTAAATAAATACTTATATTTTCCATTTTATCTGTGCCGTATTTTGGGGATTCAAATGTTTGGGAAGTGCTACAAAGATTTTTTATCATTTCGGGTTTAAATGTGATACATTTTAGAGGAAATTTTAATCTAGATTATTCTATTAAACTTGAGTTTGAATTTAAATAAACTCATTATTTTATTTTTTTAAAAAAACAGATAAGTAGACCTTTATTTTATTTTATTAAAATCTCAAGAAAATTTAGAATAATAGGCCGGCACATTCATCGCCGTGCATATCCCAACAACCCACGGAATATTTCTCCTTCACGACCAAACTCTCGTCCTTCCGACCATTCCTCTCCGCCCCGATCTCTGTCGATGTCAATCCAACAGCCCCTCCTCCTCCTCCTCCTCCTCCTGATCGCCGCCACCAGCGGTGCTTCTCCGGCGTCAAACACCACCACCACCACCACTTCGGGGCCGACGGCTTACGACATGCTGGAGAAGTACAACTTCCCCATCGGAATCCTCCCCATAGGCGTCACCGGGTACCTCCTCCAGGAGGACGGCTCCTTCGAGGTCTACCTAGGGAACCGACGCGGTGACTGCACCTTCGAGGTTAGCGGCGGCTACACCCTCAATTACAACAGAGTCATCACCGGCAGGCTGGAGGAAGGGGCGCTGAGGGAGCTCAGCGGCGTCAGCGTCAAAGTCCTCTTCGTCTGGCTCGGCATCACCGACGTCGTCGTAGAAGACCACGACCTCCGGTTCTACGTCGGCCCCCTCTCCGCCACATTCCCCGTGGATAACTTCGACGAGTGCCCCCGCTGTGGCTGTGGATTCGACTGCGATGGCGAGCGGAAGGAGGGAACTGTGAGTGTTCTCTGATCACTCCTCTTTCTTCCCTTTTCTCCACTGCATCCGTCCATCTTATCTGTTTATTTATTCATAACTACTGGTGGTGATTAAAAATGGTAATGATCACTTGTAAGCAAAATTGTGATTATCATGTGGAACAGAAGTGGATTGCCAGAAAAAGATTAGAAATTGCCAATTTGATCTTTTATCACAATATCTTCATGGGTTTGGATTTCTAGTTTCACACATGCCATCCCAAAATACTCTTGTTGATTGATGTAAACACCTTTGCATCAGAACCAATTGTAGATCAGAAGCAAGTGCATGATAATAAACAGAATTTTATAGTACCCACAAGGCTCTTTATGAATTGCAACTTTAATGTTCTTTATTTACCACTGCAAGTTTTATTTAAGATTTGTGTACTGTCAGAAAGTTGGAATGGAAAGTCAGAAAAGTGATACTTAAGATTGTTTGTATTGTTATTAGAAAAGTTGTGTAATTTAGATTTTCGATGAGTAACTTAAATTATAATATTAACATTATTAATCTCATAATAAATTGTAATATATATTTAGAATTAAAATAATTATTTGAATAAACACTATCTTATTTTTTCCTTTCACTTTGACAAAAAAAAAAAAAAAGATACACAAAAAATGGTCAAGTTTCTGAGACATCTGTGCAAGTGCTCATCATGTGTATAGTTAGTCATACTGGCATGGCATGGTTCAATTCTTAGTAAACATGATTTGTTGAACGTTCTTGAAGAGGATTTTTATGAATAAATAGATAAAACAATGATAGTGCCATTAAACATCATATCAATCTGCACAATCGCTAGGAAAAATAAATATAAATCACCAAAAGAATAGATAATGGGAAACATGGATCACTTAGGAAGATTGCTCCTGAAGGCAACAATGGATGATGGTCTTGTTGATGCATTCCCTGTTCATAATCTATTTCTCATTGGAAGGCCTCAAGCTCACCGACACCACTATCTTCTCTTCTTTCCCACCATTAGCTTTTCTTCCATTGTCTACAACAATGTTGCCATCTCTGTTGCTTTTCTATGCGGAAGTAGTCATTGAGGATCACAGAAGAACAACCAAAGAAAGGAAGACAACATTGATATATTAACATGTATGTTAATATGTAATAAATATCGGTATAATATTTAAATATTATATGATATAAATATTTATAATTTGTATAAAGTAATATACATAGTAATATAGTATATATCAATAATTATAATTATAATTATAATATATAAAAATATAATTATAATTATCATTATTTATTTGTTATTTAATTACAATTATTATATTTCAATTTATCATAATTATGTTGATATTTATATCATATTTATTATTTACGTTATTATTTATATGATTATTATCATATTATAATCAATTTAATTATTAATAGTTTATGATTTATCATGAGATCAATAATATTAATATTAAAGTTTAAGTTATTTGTCAAAATCTTAAATTACAAAAAAAAATTAATTTTCTGAAAACAGCACAAACAACTTCAAATTTCACTTTTTAAACTTTTTTTTCCCTTTATTTACTAACATTCTGATTATTATCTTTCTTAACTTTTTATTTCTTCAATTTCTGTAATTTTCGATGCAACACGAACGAACCCTAGAAAAATCAAGAAATTTTTTTGAACTTTCTCTTTTTTGGTGATATAAACTCTTCTTTAAATGAAAGTTTAAAATTTGTAATTCTTATAGGCTATAGAAAATTGTTTGTAGTACCCCACAAATACATCCAAGAATATTGTTTAATATCTTAGATTTTAATCTTTGAACCTGCGGCTACGCCATGGTTAAGAACTTATTCCAAGAATATGACTCCTGGAAGCCTTTTTATTTGATCAAACTACCAGGAGTCCAATCGTAAAGACAATTTGTCAAAAGATGAAATCTTCAAAGTGATGTGTTGCAATGAAATTTAAAGGTTTGTCTGTGTCACATCAAAAAAATATAAAATTTAAGAAAATAAAAAGTAAAAAAAGATAAGTATCAGAATGTCAGAAATATAATGTAATTTAATATTTTGATAAATAAATTAGGTATTGTTATTGTTAATTTTATAATAAATCATAAATTATTAATGACTGAAGTGATTATAATACGATGATAATATACGGGTGTGGTCCAACCGTTATCTACACACTTAAAAATTTCAACCTTGGAAGGTGTAATTAAAGGACATGAAACAAACATCATGTCCAAATGTTTTCTTAAGAAATATTTCGTCATAAAATTAAATAATGATAAGTAAAGTAATTCATCGTATATTAATCAATTCGATGCCTACGTTAATCCAACCGCAGATCCATCATCGGGCGGCTGCCGTTGCGTGACGGAAATCCATTACCACCGCTCGCTGCTAAATTTTTTTAAAAAAAGAAAGTCGTGGAATTTAAGATAAAATACGAACTAATTTATGGTGAAACGTAAAATGTACTCCTAACCGATTTGGGTTTAAATTAAATGTAGGTATTTTATTATTGCCAAAATATTTCAAGATTGATTGCCATTCGAATATGCAGTTAATATTAAATGTGTAACTTTATCTCGCTGATAACCACATTAGATACCATGATATAATGAAAGTCTTATCAAATAAATAAGAAATTTTAAAGTTAGTTATTTTTTCAAATCATGCAAAGTATAATACGAAGCAGTCATTTCTCTAGGTTTCTTTAAACAGGAAAATATGCCACTTCAATAAATTCAGTTGTATTTATATTATAATACGAGATGCATGATTTAGCAACAGTGAACGTCTAGAATATAGTCAACTTTAAATAAATATTCATTTAACTAATTTTGAATTATAATTAATCCTAAGAGGCTTAAATTTGAGGTTCCAAATCTGTCGTTTAAATTATCATTGCCAAATAAATTTTAAAATATAATACAACTACAGTTTATGTTAGGTGTAAAATTACGGTTTTGCCATTAAAAATCTCAGCCACCCGTCCATCAATCGGTGGCTGGGATGGCGCGGACCACAATAGAAAATAAATTGGCTTCCCATCTCCTCCTTCCTAGCTTTCTCCTTCGCTCGCCTTCGACTCTCGCCTTGCGACCACCCATCCCAATTTCTTCTCTCACAGCCGCATATCCTTCGCCCTCTCTCAGCGGGTTGACTACCAAATCAGCATCTCGCGGCATCCCATGGTGCGCGGCAGGCGAAGGAATGCGATGTCCCTTAGAAGAATCCGGGGTCTGTACTCTGTAAGTTAGGGGGTTGTGGAGTTCTCCGACGGTTTCCCGGTAGCATCTGCGGTAGGGTATGACGCCAAATTCTCCAGGTACGGTTACTCTTAGCTGTAGATCTAGTAATGTTAATTATGTTTGAGGATTGACTATTGGTTGGTGATTGAAGAAACGATGCTTGGGTCATTTCTCTACAGGCTTTGGAATGCGTTTGGGTGATGACTGCCGTAATGCGAGATGCAGTTTTTGACCTTGGTGGTTTACAATGACCAATACACGCACATACTTACGCGTATGTGCATATACACATATGTACGTATAGACACATGCAAGGGGATAAATGATTCTAATAAAATTTAAGTCTTTCCTGGTAGAACGAATTGCAATGACACTATTGCTCAAATGAAATGACCGAATAAACACTTACATATGTATATGATCATGCCATGCCTTGGATATATTGGTACGAACTCTTAACTGTAAAAGGAAAATGAAAATAAGAAAAAGAGGAATATGAAACCAAAGGGATACCACGCAATACGAACTCTCCTTTGGTTATTTGAAACATTAAGAAACATGAATTGTTAACGTCAATATCGAGCAAAAAGGATCTCCTGCACGGTTCTATATATTGACAGGATGTGTATTATTCTTGAATATACTGGTTTGTGGTGTAAGGTGAAAAGGTATTATATTGTTTAGTGTTCCAAGATGTTTTTACACGATTTTATACTGGCTTCATGGTCTTTTGAGCTTCTGAACGAATGCTAATGTTTTTCACTTTCTGGTGATAATGGGAAAGTAGCGTGTGCTTTTTATCCTCTTTTCATCACTTGGCGATGGTGAAATCTGTAACTTGTTTTCACTTATTTTCTTTTCTATAGTTGCATGTTGTTCATGTTGTACTACACTTGTCATATAGCTGAGCTGACTTCAATACTTTTTGTTATGCAGGTTTGAATTCCATTATTTATATCTGATGTAAGAACTAAAATGTCTGCAGAGGATAGGACAATATTGGAGGTCTACGAAGATCCCTTGGATGAAAGATCCTTTTCACTGGATGGTGCAAGCAGTGCTGAAGAATCACTTGATGGGACAAGATTTTCAATGGAAACAACTAATGATGAAGTTCCTTTTGTTGGACAAAAGTTTGTTACTCATGATGCTGCGTATGACTTCTATAGTGAATTTGCAAAACGCTCAGGCTTTTCCATCCGACGCCATCGAACAGAAGGAAAAGATGGGGTGGGTAAGGGCCTCACAAGGCGATACTTTGTCTGCCATAGAGCTGGTAGCACACCTGCTAAGGCTTCAAACAATTCAAAACCACAAAGAAATCGAAAATCTTCTCGATGTGGTTGCCAAGCATATCTTCGCATTAGCAAGGCAATGGATATGGGCACTATAGAATGGCGAGTCACAGGTTTTTCAAATCACCACAACCATGAACTATTGGAACCCAATCAAGTGCGGTTTCTTCCAGCATATCGCACCATATCAGAAAGTGACAAAAGTCGTATCCTGATGTTTGCAAAGACTGGTATTTCAGTTCAACAAATGATGAAACTGATGGAGTTGGAGAAGTGTGTGGAACCTGGTTATCTTCCATTCACAGAGAAGGATGTGAGAAACCTGTTGCAGGCATTTAGGAAAGTTGATCACGATGATGGGAGTCTTGACCTCCTTAGGATGTGCAAGCATGCTAAAGAAAGAGACCCAAACTTTAGATATGATTTTACAATAGACGCCAATGACAAGCTGGTGAACATTGCCTGGTCTTATGCTTCATCTATCCAGTCATACGAGGTCTTTGGAGATGCAGTTGTGTTTGATACAACACATCGTCTGGTGGCCTTTGACATGCCATTGGGAATATGGGTTGGCATGAATAATTATGGCATGCCTTGCTTATTTAGTTGTGTACTTCTTCGAGAAGAGAACACACAATCATTTTCGTGGGCTATAAAGGTAATGACTCTCAAGATTATCCTTCAGATTATCCCTCTATATGTCTCTGAATGCTGAAGAAAAGCTCTCTTTTTGACAGACATTTCTGAGTTTCATGAATGGAAGAGCACCACAAACAATATTAAGTGACCAAAACATGTGTCTGAAAGAGGCAATAGCTATGGAGATGCCCAACAGCAAACATGCCTTCTGCATCTGGCTCATTATGGCAAAATTTCCATCTTGGTTTAATGCAGTTCTTGGTGAAAGGTACAATGAATGGAAGATGGAATTCTGTAGGCTCTACACTTCGGAGACTATAAATGATTTTGAATTTGGTTGGAAAGAGATGGTCAATTTATTTGGATTCCATTCCAATAAGCATATTGCTGATCTATTCTCATTTCGGAAACTTTGGGCATTGCCTTATTTGAGGAATTATTTCTTTGCTGGGATGACCATGCCAGGCCAATCAAAATCAATAAATGCTTTCATTCAACGGTTCTTGAGTGCACAAAGTCGTCTGTCTCATTTTATTGAGCAAGTAATCAATGCCATCCTAATCTCCTCCCTGTACAAATCTTTGTTTTCTCGTATGGATTGGATTTTTTGCTGACAAATGCAATAAGGGGTTTATTAGAATGGGTTGAAGGTTTTCCTTATCTGTTTAGAAACTTGTTCAGTAAATAATATCTACCACTAACCATGGGTTAGTGGGCTAACCTACAATTTAATGAGTCATGGATAGAAAATACTTCTTCCATTATTCATTTTGACTGGGCCAGCTCTAAGTGAGTTTGCCGATCATATCTTAATCACAACACCTTCTCAAGATGATATCTTCACAAAATTATTTGAATATAAAGCTGAAGCTTTCATCTTTATGGCCACAAAGAAAGAATGGAATTCCACTGTCATTGTCATTGCATTGTGCTTCACTCTATTTTCAGTCTCATATTA
Source organism: Cymodocea nodosa (assembly GCA_036874045.1). Lineage (NCBI taxonomy): Eukaryota > Viridiplantae > Streptophyta > Magnoliopsida > Alismatales > Cymodoceaceae > Cymodocea > Cymodocea nodosa. Next base: position 1,329,710 of record JAZBRI010000008.1, read on the forward strand.
ATTTGGAGTTTTTCTCAGGTTGTTTCTACCTTCCAAAATTTTCCTAGATATTCATAGAAAATGTTCATTGGTTCTTGAAATATATTACGAAAAGAGTGTTATTGATATAATTTGCAGTCTTGATGATTCTTTGGAAATTGTTGTGTCATCTTTTGAAAACTTATTCCTGACAGAATTTTCAATCTCGATGGTTTTTCTAGACATTCCTCATATCTTGAATGATAAAATTTTTGCAAAGCACATTGTTGATGGAAATTGCAATCTTGATGAATCTCTTTAGGGGGATGTTGCCGCTGATTTTAAGGATCAGGCTGTGGAGCAGCAAATGATGCAACAAAATTTGCAAAACATATGCCTTAAAACAGGTACAGCCATGGAGGCTCATGCAGCCACTATTCTCACACCTTATGCCCTCAGTAAGCTCCAAGATGAGCTTGTCGAAGCCACTCATTATGCATCATTCCAGATAGATGATGGCTCTTTTCTCGTAAGATATGATACAAAAGTTGATGATGGGTGGAAGGTGATATGGATTCCTCATGAAGAGATCCTTTCTTGCAGTTGCCATATGTTTGAGTTCTCTGGAATCCTTTGTCGTCATGCTCTCCAAGTTCTTTCCACTACAAACTGCTTTCAGATTCCAGGACGCTACCTACCTGTTCGTTGGCATCGCGTCAATTCATTGGCATTTCCCACAAAGATAACCACAGAAGCTGTACCAACAAGTGAGCACTCTGAGCGAATTCAGATACTAGAATCTTTGGTTTCCGCACTAATATCGGAATCTGTTAAATCAAATGAGCGATTGAGTATTGCATCCAAGGAAATCTCTCTTCTCTTATCACGTATAAAAAAGGTACCTGTTGCAGCACAGGTTATGAGAGAGTGTAATTCTAAGGTAATCAATTCGACTCAAACAGGCTGAACGAGATAAGCATCATTTTTTGTTGGTGTGAAGCTGCAATGGATTGACCTCAATGTGGGTCAGCGAGGCCTGACCACGACAGAGGAGAGTTTTTGGTACTGGAGGAGTCAAAAACATGAAAGAAAACATATGGACAGTTGAGATGCGAGGGGGAAGCTATTTATTAAGGTTACCAAAAATTAAAGAGCTCTGTTATGATTCCAACATAAAGAAAAACCAGATTCTGCTTCGCAGAGTTTCCCCATTCTTGCATTGTTGACCCTTTTTCTCTGATCAGATCACATTACCAAGCTGTTCAGTATCTTTTTATACCCGTTCACTCTTATTCCACTCTCTTCAGATCATTTTCATTTGAGTTTTTGTTCAAATACTTGCTTATTTCTTATATATCTTTTTTGTATTAATTTTTCTCTAATATTATTACTTACACTGTTAATTACGTACCATCGAGTTAAAATGAAATCAGATGTTATGTTTTACACTGTTAGGTGGTGGGAAGATGGCCGGACTCCACCTTCAGCTAGGAGATCAAGGTCACTCCCCAAGTATGGTTTCATCCTTTTCTGCCTCGCCTGGTATTCCATGCTTTTCCATTTTTTTCTTTTTTGATAATTCATGTTTCTTCCTTTCTTCAATGGTGGTATTTTTGTTTAGATTGGATTTGAGACTTATTTCCAACTTAGGCACCTACAAAATACATTTGAAATTTTTCGTATCATAAATACATGAGAGGGTAAAAATAAATAAAATCAACTAAATTATGTTAAATTTCAACCATTGATTTTTAAAGAAAAAATATTAATGAATATAACTTGAATAAAATTAAAACTTTAATATGTTGTATATTGATTAATTATTTTAGCCGAATTTTAATTTTTAAAATAAAATAATCAATTAAAAGAGGAGCCTAAACGAAAACTGTAGTTCCTGGTGGTACAATTTTGTATTTTTATATTTGCCAATTAGAAATCACTCTCATACGCTTCTCTTCCTTTTCCAAAAATATAATGTTTGGCTTAAATTTGAATATTGCAATCAATTGTTGGTCTTGGTGTTCATTATGTACGAAGAAAGTAATCTTAAGTTCAACTCAAGACAAAAGAATTACTAATATAAACAAATTGTAATGTAATTGAAAACCTTATTATGATTTTGAAGAAATGGAGCGTCATTCTCAAAAAGGAAAATTTTTGTGATATCTACTAAAAATTTTCTTACAAGTATAAAACTACCATGAGGGAGATATACTTTCTTATTTATAATTATAAATTCTATCATACATAAATGCCTGAGATTAAAGATTAATAATACTTATCTAAAATTATGATACCCACGTAAAAGCCATAGCAATACCAACACCATTGGAAAAAGAAGTTAAATTTCCTGGTGGCAATACTAATAAGCAATTGTTTAGTGTCACTTTAATTTCTTTCTGGAAATATACATGGATGTAAAAATAAGTACATGGATTTTAATTTTAGATCACTATAAATACTTAATAAAATTTCTGCTTAAACTAAGTATTGATTAAGGTATAAAGGCCATAAAATTCAACACTTTTCGACCAAACTTCAACCATATTTTTTAAAGGAAAAATAATAATTCAAATTAAATCGAAACCTTATTAAATAATAGATGATACTATTTTTTAAATAATTCTAGAATTACATTTAAATCTTAAAAATTAAATATTAAAAAAAATGCCACCAGAGAAATTATTAATAATACTATTAAAACAGTTCGCTGTTAAAAGAATTTATATTTCTTATTTATGCCCTCTCCTCCTCTTACCTTTTTTTTAATATATAAAGTTAAATGTTATTCCAAACGCTTATATCTAATTCATCCTATAATTTACTTATATCGATTTAAAATTTGTCATTGGTAAAAATTGTATATAAAATAAATGTTTATAATAAAAAAATATTTCAACGTAATTTTTTATCGTAAATAGATTTTAAATTGATATATTTTAAGTAATATTTTTAACTGTACGTTTACATCTTGTCGTTATATATAAGCCACGAAGGTTTTCGCCATTTTCTAGAACAATCCCTACCTCTTTCGTCCACGTTCCGACTAGGGTTTTTCCTCCGCCAAAAGATCATGTCTTTCTACCGGAACCTCATCCTCCGATCTCTTCTCGCCGTCACCGACGCTGGCTGCCTCCTACCACGCTCCCAAGTCCTACAATCCAGCACCCGCTCCTTCGCCTTTTCTTCCGCTGAAGAGGCGGCTGCCGAGCGCCGTCGCCGCAAGCGCCGCCTCCGCATCGAGCCCCCACTCCACGCCCTCCGCCGCGACCCTGGCGCCCCTCGCCCACCCCGGGATCCCAACGCCCCTCGACTCCCTGACTCTACATCGGCACTCGTCGGTCCCCGCCTCAACCTCCACAATCGGGTCCAGTCCCTCATCCGCGCTGGGGAGCTCGATGACGCTTCGGTCACCGCACGGAACGCCGTCTTCTCCTCCACCCGGCCCACTGTGTTCACTTGCAATGCGATTGTTGCTGCCATGTACCGTGCGAAGCGGTACGACGATGCCGTTGCTCTCTTCCGGTATTTCTTCGAGCAGTCGAGGATCATCCCGAATATTGTATCGTATAATTTCCTAATCGTCACTCATTGTGATGCCGGGAGAGTCGACGTGGCACTTGGTGTGTACCAGCGCATTCTCGAGGGTGCACCGTTCTCCCCATCGCCTGTCACATATAGGCACCTCACCAAGGGTCTGATCGATGCGGATCGGATTACAGAAGCATTGGATTTGCTGAGGGAGATGCTCAACCGGGGGCATGGTGCCGATTCACTTGTTTATAACAATCTCATTTCTGGGTTCATCGATCGTGACAACATGGAGAAGGCCCTGGAGTTATTCGATGAGCTTCGTGAGCGATGTCTTGTTTACGATGGTGTTGTTCATGCTACACTTATGGAAGGGTACTTCAAGAAGGGCATGGCTAAAGAGGCAATGGATTCGTATCAATCGTTGCTCGATCGGCAGTTCAAAATGAGCGCTGTAACCTGTAATGTACTCCTAGAAACGCTGCTGAAGCGTGAGAAGGTAAATGAGGCAAACCGGCTTTTTGGGAATATGCTGACTGCACACACTCCACCTAGTTTCATTGCTATGAATACCGATACATACAATATTATGGTGAATGAGTGTTTCAAGAAGGGGGATTTCGCTGGAGCCATAGAGGTATTCCATAGGACTGGCACAAAACCATGTGTTATGGATGTAGGCTGCTTCAATAACATCATTGGGAAACTTGTTGAAAATGGGATGATCTCTGAGGCACTTGCATTGTTTGAGGAGATGCCTGGCAAGTCAGTAACTCCAGATGCTGCAACTTATGGAATTTTCATTGATTTTTACTTTAGAGAGGAGAAACCTGATGATGCATTACAATGGTTCGAGAACATGGTGAACAAAGGAGAAAATGGGCCAAAAGTCAGGATCGACTCTTACAATAAGGTGTACGATGGTTTGGTGAAGGCTGGGAGAGTTGGCGTTGCTGTCGATATCTTTAAAAGCATGTGGGAAAGAGGAGTGAAACCGAAATTGCAAAGTTATGAAATCATAATTCCTGCTTTGTGCAAGGATGGCCTTTTGGACAAAGCTCGGGCTTTTGTGGAAGAAATGTTAAGACTACGTATAGCTGCTGCTACTCCTGAGCTTCGTGAAATTGTTTCTGAGGCTTTTAACAAGGTCGGACGAAGTGAGGAAGTTGAAACAATGTTTAAACCTTGCCTGCCTCCTCAATCACAGCATGCAGCTTCTTTGGCCCAACAGCAATACTCCCACAACGCATATCCTCAAACTCAATCCTACAGACCTCCTCATGCACCATATGGAGGGGCTCAGCCGGTTTATGCTCCAACTTCTCCAAAGGCATATGATGCACCTTCTCAACAAGCTTTCTATAATTCTAATTTGCAAGTTCCAAAAAGCACACCTCAACATGCTCCATATGATGGATCTCAACAACAAGCTTCTTACAGCATTCCTCAGGAAGCTCCACACAGTGCTCCTCAGCAAAATCCATACAGTGCACCTCCACATGCTACATTTAATGTCTCTCGGCAAAATTCACAAGGTGCATTCGAGCATGCTCCAAGCAGCACACCTCGACAGGCTCCATTGAATGTCCCTCATCCAAATACCTACGGTGCACCTCAAAATGCAACATACAGTTCACCTCAACAGCTCCCATACGATGCATCTCGTCAAATTCAGCATCCTCCATACAATGTGTCTTACCAAAATACAGGCATAACATCACAAGGAACTCCATACAGCCCCCCGAATCAGACTCCATTCAGTGGATTTCAACAAGCTCAATCTCCATACAATTCAGCTGCCAGATCCCCATACAGTGGGACTTCCCAAGTTTCATATGGTAGTGCATCCACGGATACACATGGAAGAGCTCAGAATCACATGGAGGCAAGCTTTCCGCAACAACCAGAAGCTAATCAAGAATCAAACATAGCATCTGTGGGGGATGCTTGCTAAATGTTAGCCTTGGTTCTCCGTTGATGCTGTTTACAGCAAAAGAAATGGAATATAATTTTAAGTAACCTCTTAGGATATGCTTGGCTGATCCATAAATGAGTTATATGCATCAATCATAGTCATTAGGTGGTTGTTTTTGTCAGCCGTCATAATTTTCAGTTTGTGCTTGTATGGTGTTAAACCATTATCATGATGCTTAGTTGTGACTGCTGCAGTTGATTAAATCTTTTGATGTAAGTCATTATTTAACCAAACATTGCTAATAGATCACTTGGTCATTGGTTAATTTAAATATACCTATGATTTTATTACTGTATTGGATATTGCAATTCTACTACCCATCATGAGTTTTCCTTCTTTTCTCACTACCATTATATTCCTCTATTTTGCTGCTCAAGAAACAAGGAAACTACATTCCCCTTTCTTTGCATCTGTCTGGTAATGATATTATTCTCCAATAAGCTTCTCTGCATCGTATCAGCCAGACATGGCTATATATAATGTATGCATCTGCCATTGTTCTTCGGCGAATACCTGGTATGGTGAATATAAAAGTTGAAGAAACACTGAACTGTTTAAAATTTCATTAATTGACGGTTGAGATGAAAGGTGTAGGAATAAAACTCAGCTTTCTCTGATATCAACTGGGTCTCGCTTCGTTTTATGTGTTGTAGGTATACACAATATATTATTAACTTAAAATGTATTAATGATGAAGATTATATCTAAAATAAATATTTGCAAAAGAAATGTATCTTTTTGTTTTAGATAAGTTTTTCATCGTTAATAAAATTTAAATTAATATATTTAGATCTTGAGATGAGTATCTACCATATTTACAATCATATTTTTCCAAATAAAGTTTGTGAAACATAGATTGAAAGGTGAGTAAATTTTGTACGTCTCATTTAAAGGTGAGTAAATTTTGTAGTACTATTGTACTACAATCTATTCTTATGTACGTCTTTACAGAAAAACTGAGGGTTTGGTGTACAATTAAACCCGACCACTAAACCCAGTTTAGATAAACGACCCAATCCAGTATTTTCTGGGTCACATGCATCTTGATTCTAATATTAATTTTTTATATTTATTAATATTTAAATTTTGATCAAAATTACGAATATTATCACCTCCAACCAACCCGTGGTCGTCGAGTGATCGGCAGAGGTTGGTGGCTCCATTTCACTCTCCACTCAACCACTGGTGTCCGATCCCCTCCCGTTCGCGGCTAGGGCTTCCGGGAGGAACAAGCAGAGCTGCGGTAGGCGAGAAGATGGGAGCCAAGGCGCTGACGTTCTCACTCCACCCCCCAACCTGCCAATGTAAGATCAGCTCCCCATTCCCAATCTTTGTTGTCGCTAGCTTGCCAGTGTGTATTGTGTGCATTTCTGCGCTTTTTGTCCTCTACTTAACGAGGTGATCGGTTTCATTGGGCGAATTTCCTAAAGTTGTCTCCAGTTTTGTGGTCGTTACGTGAAGCAGATTTGTTTGGCCTATTTTCTCCTACTCGAAGTTGTGGATAAAGTTGTGGTCTCTGGGGAAGTTACCTTCTGTTTTCTGTTCGGAGATGTGTTTGGTAGATGTTTCCAAAAGCTTTGGCTTTGTGTCACGGGCTTGCTTGACAAGTTGTGTGTCTCGATCTGCTGACGACGAGGTTGGGCACCCTGGAACTGTGGATGGTTTCCCTTTCGTGAGTCTGAAGATTGTGTCAGTTGGTATCTTGCGCCTGGATAGGAGATCCTTATTTTTTACGGACGTTTTGTATTGACACTTCTCTTTTTACTTTTGCAGGGGAGAGGTTATCTTCGTCTCATCAGGCAAGTACTCGTGGTGTACTTGAGATCAGCATCCCAACGATCAGTCCTTTAAAATTGACACCGAAACCATTTCTGCAAGCTCGGTAAATATCAATATGTTTTTGCATTTTTGCAAATAACTCATCTCTGTATAATCTTTACATACGATCTTCCTTATATATAGATAACTAAAATACGTAATCTATAATTGTGTGACTTAGAAATGCTTTTAAGAGTGTAAATTGAAAGAGAAAATGCGATCTTATGACCAACTTTTCTCTAACATCAATTCAAATAGGCAATTTCAAAACCACCCAACGTAGGTTACACGAGCTCAGATGGACTCGGCAGGTATGATATTTTACTGCAGAGTCATACTCAAAAGTCCGTCTAAACTCCTTGGAAAAAGGAACGGAAATAATTTGTATCTAGGAAGTAATTTTTCCCTAGCTCTATAACTGTTCAGTGCCATTTTTTTTCTTTTGACCTACAGCCCATGTTATTTCATCACATTGCCTGTTTATGTAAAACATTTACCAGTTTCATGGTGTCAAGTGGAAACTTGTGTTAGGTCCCATCATTTGGAAAGTTACCTGGTTGCCAAAAATTCATCATCTTTGAAGGCAGTCATGTCTTCTGGAACCCAGGAGGCAACTGGCAACTTTCTTGTCGGCAATGAAAAGGTTGGAGTGTTATTGCTTAATCTTGGAGGTCCAGAAACTCTTGAAGATGTGCAGCCCTTTTTGTTTAATCTTTTCGCTGACCCGGTAAACTTTTCAGCTTTTTGTTTTTTTTTTTTCAATTAAAAAATGTTTGAGCCCTATGCTAGAATCAAAACAACTCATGTAGGCATGTCATTTATAATTTTCTTGCAGCATGATGTGTTTTTGTGTTTTGTGATGAATCAATCTGACGTTTTTTTTTTTTTGGAAATTTAGAAAAACATGTTAGATGGATTCATTACAAAATTAAAAAAACATATTTCCTGTTATTAATAAGAATGTAAACCTGGAAGTCCAAGAAGAAAGGGTACTAGTTGATCAGTTTTTTGGGTATGCAATGTGGATTCAGTTGATTTGGGATCAGTGGAAAAATAATACCCTTCATTCGCCACTTTTTTCCAAACTTTTTTTCTTCCCTTAGAATATAATAGTTCTTCCATTCCAGCAGAAGCTTCCTATCGGGACAATTATTGTACACTTAATCAGAAGAATTAGCACACTCAGGTAAAAATTTGGAATGGTCATGACCGATGATGTCTTTTCATGGTTGACTTCATCTAGACTATTAGTAGTCTTTTAGATGGATTAGATTTGTTTTCATATTAATTTTTTGTGGATTTTACAGATAATTCCTTATAATTTTATTTAATATTACAAAAAAATAATGAACAAAAAATACAAAAATATCATTACAACAACAACAACAAACTATAAAAAGAAAACTTTAAAAATTCTTGCTTACAAACAAAACTTGGAATGGTCTTGAATTCTAGACAGTTTCCATAGCACACCCATCCATGATATACCACTTTTCATTAGTTGAATGCATAGTATTGGATGGAAAATGTTGGTTAATGTTCATTTCTACATGTTTCTTCTAATTCGAGGAAAACCATGGGAAAAGCCATGGTGTTGATGAGGGATATAGAGCCTTGGTGGGCAAGGATACTGTTATCGATCATTTTGTTTCAAACTAATGTTTATGCATCCAGGATTTTTTGAGAAGTCAATATAAAAAAACTAAGAAAAGCATAACATTGATATTGAATAAAAGGTTGTGATTCAGCAAGAATGATGTTTGATTTTGCTATATTATTCTAATAATTGGTAATAAAAAGAAGTTTTATTATTTGTAACAGTATAGGTATTTCTTGTTATATTATATATATTATTAGTGTGCTCTTTATTACATAGTTTGATTACTATGTATTCAGCTTTGCCACCATTTTTTTGTCTCTATATGGCATACCATGTTTGATACTACATATGCTACAGTAATATGAACTGTAAATTTCAAGTAACATCAATTTTTCGGTGTAAGGGGAGTGCTTAATGTTGTTCATGGCCATATGGTATACACACCCATGAAGGCATTATCATTGATTTTTCTGTGATTAAAAGAACAATCTTTACATTGTAGTGATTGTTTCCATCCATCTCAGTTTTTGCACTCTTCTAATAGGACATCATTCGGCTACCAAGGTTATTCTGCTTTCTTCAAAAGCCCTTGGCACAATTTATATCTATTGCCCGAGCTCCAAAGAGTAAAGAAGGTTATGCTTCTATTGGTGGTGGATCTCCTCTCCGGCAAATAACTAACTCACAGGCAAGAACATAATGTAAATGGTTTGTAATTATTTTATTTTCATGGTTTTTTATGTCATTATGTTAGCTAATCTGATATTATGTTGTTTATTGATTATCTATTTAATAAACTAGTCGATTAATTAACTAAGTTTTTATGCTCTAAACCATGATTAATTTTTCTTATAAGAACTTATGGAGATCCCTTAACCACACCAACTTTATATCAGACAATCTTAAGGAGAAGGTTCAAGATTTGGAGTTTTTTCTTCAGCAATGATTTCTTTACTAATTTATCTGTTTCTGAATGGTCTTCCAAGTTCCAATCTTCAACAATAATTTTCTCGGTACTATATGTTTGCAATGGCAAAGAAAGTAGATAAAGGAATATTCCATGCTGTTGTCTTTTGTTGGATAATAAACATTGCAGGCTGTGCATATGGAGTTTTTTGTGAACATTACCATTCACGAGGGAACAATGTAAAATGCTGGCTGTGTATAATAATAATTGCCAACTCTAAAATGTAGGCTAAGGCAATGATTGGCGTTCTTTTGTTGTTGATGTATGATAGAAGTGATGGATGTTAAAGTATTTGAAAATGTTAGAATGAGGTCAACACTCGTCATTAAGGTTATTACCATTAAACAAAATATTTGTACTACAAAAGTGGCCTAAGATATGAGTAAGATGTTCTTAAGACATTTAAGAACCATGTGCTACGAAAAATGGATCAATTAGAATTTACATGTACATTATGCCATATATAAACTTGGTGTCACAGAGAAGTATCATTGTCTATGAAGTTGCTTGATACTTGGTATATCTAGAACTACAGTTGTGTGTTTCTTTGAAAGATTGGGGTGTGCGCGTGTGCACACACATGTTTATATATGCATTTGTTGCATATGTTTATGCATGTGTGCATGTGCTTGTGTATTATGGGATTACAAGAAAAGGTAATGATTGGGTTAGTGGATTATCTTTCATATAACACTTTTAAATGATCAAGTTTAATGACTGGGAAAGTACTTTAATATCTTTTAAATAACTTTTATATATAACACTTGCTTCAGTGGATTATCTTTCACGTTTAAAAATTTTCTAGTTTCCGAACTTGCATTTGGCTTCTTGCAGATTTTGCTGATGTCGACCTTTGTATGACAGGCAGAAGAGTTGAAGAAATCCCTTGACATGAAAAATGTCCCAGCAAAAGTGTATGTTGGAATGCGGTATTGGCATCCTTTCACTGAAGAAGCTATAGAACAAGTAAGCAATCGGCACAATTTTCTTACCTTTCCATTTCTATCCCAAAGATAGTAATTTAGCCTTTTTAATTGAAAAATGGACAATGAAGATGGTGTTTATCTTTCTAGGTGAATAATCATGAAATGCTTGCTTTTCATGCATTGACGAATATTATGTGAATATGGCAAGCATGATGTATATTATGTGCCAACTGTGTTGAAGCTTGCAGCAACTGGTGTACAGCTTACTGGTGTTTTTGGAAGTATATACAGTTTTATGTTTTCAGCTATTTTTCTGTAACAGGACATAAGATGATGTAAACTGTCTAAGAACACACTACAAATTTATCTTAATGTGTAAAGTTGTGAACAACTTAGGAATTCTCTTATCTTGTCATCATTAAATTAGCAGCTATTGCGATAGGTCTAGGTCCCAAGCAAGACCTTATGCAAGCTGCAAATACTCAGTATCAGTCCATTTTGATTTTTAGCGGTAGCTATTCTTCATTCTAAATGCATACTTCTAAAATCTACAGAGAATTAAATTTATCATTTAGGTCAATGATGCATTTTGTCCTCAAGCTTAAAGGAAAAATAAGAGATTAAAGTAAAAAAGTACCAGAATTTCGATCATTAGCATTAACAACTAACATATTTTGTGAAGATGTGAATATTTGTGGCTTCCTATGGTAATTTTGAGCTCTTAATTTTAAATGATCTCAATTGTTTCATTGAAATAAAATATTACACTGGCACCCTTTTAAGCATGTGCATGAAGCTCACCATATGTGAAAATTGTGCCGAAGAATTATAATTCTTTTGCATGTCTTCCTTTTTCAAAATTTTCTTTTTGAAATAGAAAAACTTAGAATTCTTCTGTAGTTCTGTGCAATGTTTTAAAAATAGAAAACAGACATTATGTAGATTGAAGATTAAAATGTTTTTTAAAATGAGGGTTTAATAGGGAGTTTTTCTGAAAAATGCTAAAAATAAAAAATAAATAAATGTAATTATACTTATGTGTATACAATCATCACAATTATCAAATTTTATTTGAAAAAATTTAATTCATAACATGTAATATAATCCAAAAACATATTGTAAATATGCGTATATATATATTTATCTCTTGAGAAGTCCTTAATCATAAGTAGTTGTATAAGAAGCACAGTTAAAGTTTTAAACAATAATGTGAGAATGATGTTGCAGAGGCAAAACATCTATCAAATACTAAAATCATGTTAATGACAACAACTTAAAAATAAAATCCAAAAAATAAAAATGGAAATTTAAATGTCCAAAACCAGATAACACCTTTTTTTTTTTCCATTACAGAAATGAGAAAAATGGTTGGTTAAACAGAAAATACTATCATTTTTAAGCAGTTTTTATTCTTTTTCTGAAAAATTAATAGATTGGGCTGAAAACATTGGGAAAACTGATTAGAGAACAGGACATTTCTTTTGTGCACCTTAGTACCAGGGACTTTTAGCTTTTTAAGTTTAAGGGGTAACCGATCCAAAGCACATGCCAAATGGCAAACAAAGGATGAAGAAAAGAACAATGTTTTTGTCCCACGTTCTATCCTCTTAACTTCTGTCTCACTCTCTTAAAATAAGAATATTTTCCATTTTATTCATGGTTATATGTGGAATTTTTATGCCTTTTGGCAGTTCATTCGACTGTGCTGCCTTCTCTTAATAAATAGTATGGATGTATTACATTCAAATTAATTATGAGGACAACTTTTTAAAAAATTAATTTGTATGGCATCATTTGTATATCTATTTTCACAAGATGATATTTATATTTTATGCAGATCAAGAATGATGGGATCTCAAGGCTTGTCGTTCTTCCTCTTTATCCACAGTTCTCAATTTCAACTAGTGGATCAAGCCTTCGCCTGCTTGAGAATATTTTCAGGTAAATATCCAACATTCTCATTATCATGAGCGTTGTAATTAACTAGTATACAGAAGTATAGCATTATTGTTGTTGTGCAGGAATGATGAGTATTTGGCCAATATGAAACACACAGTTATACCATCATGGTATCAGCGAGAAGGATACATTAAATCCATGGCAAATTTAATTGAAAAGGAATTGCAGAAGTTCAAATGCCCTGAAAAGGTGCGCTCTTTTTAGTTTAGCTTCTTTTTTCCCTCACCATTATTTCTGCAATTACTACGTTAGGATCAGGGCCTGAAGACTATTTGTTACTTCAAATACAGAACATTCTTATTTCCGTGGCTGACTTTGTTACTGGTTTCATAGACATTTGATGGGATAGATAATAGATCATCTCACAAATGTTCCCGTGACTTGATGAGTAACGATAACCTTTGAAGATGCATGGTTCTATCTTATATCTTTTATTTTTGTATTTTGTGCTTTTTTCAGAATCATTTTTTTACTTGCACTATGTATCAATCTAACTAAGTGTTAATACAGAAGTTTGTCTTCTGAGAAGTTGAAATATAAGCAGAACCCTGAAGGTTTCAAATGTTGGCCAAAAAATATGTGCTTGCAGCAATTACTCTTCTTTCTCTACTATAGTACAAGAACTAAAAGTATTTGTATATTACATTTTTTTTATACATTCTTTCTCATTCTGTATATTTGTGGCAGGTAAATATTTTCTTCAGTGCCCATGGTGTGCCACTTGCTTATGTGGAAGAAGCTGGAGATCCCTACAAAGCAGAAATGGAGGAGTGTGTCGATTTGATCATGGAAGAACTAGATAAACGACAGATAGCTAATGCATATACTCTTGCTTACCAGGTGATCACATGTTACATATATCTCTTCCGTATTCTGCATTTCATTTTTCAGTGGTAAATGTTTCTCTCACTGCAATCATTTTTTTTTGGTGCTTTAAACATAAAAATGTATTATCATAATATCTTCTAACAGAACATAGAAGAAGTCATTGTTTATTGGGTGATGTGATGATTAAAGATATATAATGCAAAACACTGCATTCCGGTTTTAAGTTTTAATGTTATAGACTACAAATTATTATAGCTAAACTGCAATACCTTATCGAAAGTTAAACTCTTCATGATGGTCACAAGTACCCATCTATTGTGGTATATGAAGCCGATGATCCTTTGACCTATATTGATCTCCCCATTCATTTTTGGGATGTTTTACATATCATGAATCTCCTTTGATTTTACTTGTGAGAATATCTACATTCATCATTGTTTGTTGTTCACCCTCTAACATAGGCAAAACATGTTAACATTTATCTCAGAGTATCTCACAGGATGTGAATGTTCTTCCTGTATGTTCAGCTTGCCTACGGTTTGTGTAGGCCCTTAATTTTACCAGAGTTAATGACATTTCCTGCTGTTGCTGCTCAACAAAAATGTTCTCCCTAAGTAGGTTTTACCTAACTGATGGGTCTACACCATCACCTATAGCAAAGTCCAATTGGATTCCTGTATGGCAATTTGAAGACATTTACCATCACTTATTTCCTACTAAATGGTAGTGTATTTCCAACAAGCATAGAAATATATGTTTTTCTTGGATGATGATTCTTTCTCCAGTATCTTTTGGAAAGGAAAAGCAAAAGCTGTTGTAAGTTGTAACTATGCTTGCTACCATTCTGAATAATAGAAACTTCTTGTGTCTCAGAGTCGGGTGGGACCTGTGGAATGGTTAAAACCGTACACTGATGAGACCATTGTTGAACTTGGGAAAAGAGGAGTGACAAGTCTTCTTGCTGTGCCCATTAGGTTTTTTCCCTCTGTTTTTTGCTATTTTATATGCAAGTTCTGGATTCATGATCGACTAGATTGAACTCTTTGGCAATTTATCTTACTCTTAGTTTCTCCTTTATTTTAAAATTGCAGTTTTGTAAGCGAGCACATTGAAACTCTTGAAGAGATTGATGTTGAGTACAAGGAGCTTGCTTTAAAATCTGGCATATTGGAATGGGGCAGAGTTCCTGCTTTGGGCTGTGAACCTAATTTTATTTCAGATCTCGCTGATGCCGTCGTTGAAAGTCTTCCTTATGTTGGAGCTATGGCAGCATCAGATCTTCAGGTCCGCCAGGTAATTATATGTTTTCTACTGCTAGTAGTACCAATCTTGGCTTTAGTCCTAGTTTAGTTAACTGAAGTGCAGTACATTTGTATTATATAGTTAAATATCTTTTCACTTCAAATGAATGGTACGCTGGCAGTTTGAAATGAACGAGCAAGCTGTCTTTCCATTCTATTGTTAAGGTCACCAGTTTTCAAACGCGTTGAAATATACGTAGTTATCTATGGAATATCCACAGGAAATTCCACCATGAGTACGGTAGTCTATTTAAGTTTTAGGAAGGGTGTTTTGTTCACAAGAGACTGGACTTTTCTTTGTTATTAGGGAAGCTTTTCCCTTAATATAATAGCTTCAGTTCTCTCTCTCTCTCTCTCTGTGCGCACTCTCGCACACGTATTTGTAAAGCCTACTTCAAAACGTGCCACTATATAACGAATTTACGTGTTAATGCAGTCTCGTGTTCCTCTTGGAAGTGTGGAAGAGTTACTAGCAGCATATGATAGTAAACGTGCAGAGTTGCCCCCTCCTGTGATAGTGTGGCAATGGGGCTGGACAACAAGTGCAGAAACATGGAATGGCAGAGCGGCTATGTTAGCTGTGCTAATCCTAATTTTCTTGGAAGTGGTCACGGACGAGGGCCTGTTACACCAGTTGGGTATTTTGCCTTTATTGAAATGAGCATTGATTGCAAATGGTGTTGATCTCTCCCTCCGCACAGCAAGCAATATATATGTTGATCTCCATGGAAGCATGCCAGTTGGAGTACAGTCTTACAAACACAGGTGAGTTCATAAAAATCCAGTTGAAGAAAGTAAGCTCATGTACGAAGGTATTGAATTTCCTGAAATCGGCAGAGAACTTGCGAATCAAGTAGTAATCCCATTCCTCTGATTCTTTAAGATGCCAGGGCTGGTGTGCTACCTTAAGGTTCCGTACTACTATTGTTTTGTGATGGAATAAACTTTTCTGTCGCTTGTATTATTTAATTCTAACCACAGATAACGAAGCTAACCAATTGGAGAAGAAGATAAAGATATAATTGTGGTATCCTTATTATGGTCAAGCAGCAGGAGGAGTAATCTCTCCCATTTTGTTGTGTTAATGGTTGTGAAGACATTGCTGGTGTCATCTATCTATATATGACTGCTTTCATATTTTTAGGGTTTTTTAATGGGAAAAATTAGTTGAACAACAAGAGATTGATCCATATATCTTCGTCTAGAAATTCGAGTTTTGTCAACTGCAATTTAAAAAAATAATGTGAAAATAAAAATAAAAGGAAAAGTAAATGTAAAAGTAAACTTACTGGAAAGCAGGAAAGGTTGGAAATGGTATATTTCAAGTTTCTCTGTGAGATCATTGATATTGTACCTGCATAGCTCATTGTAAGGAAAAAATTCTGGATCAAGTATTTACCACAAGTTTGGAGTTTGGACATCTTCCTTCAAGGTCACTCCAGCCCTTTCTTTTACGCTGATTCTATTTTAAATCATATCTTCTGCTTCACTGCAGCTTTAGAGAAAGTTCTCACATCTAAATTACATATTAAGAATCAACTCTTAAATAGAATCTAGCTAAATTTCCGGGAGAATGTTAAGACCAGGAGAGCATTTTAGAAAATCTGAAACTAGGGTTTCGTTTAGTTTAGATTTATGGTATAAATCAGATTCATTTTTGAGATTTATGAGAACTGTTTCTAAGCTTATGTGTTTTAGATTTATAAAATTTATGTTCGTATTTATAAAATCTACATGTACATGTTATCCAATGACATAAATCTAATATAAATCTGTAAATTAACCTTAATGTTGATTCTCGAATTTATAAAAAATACTATGGAAAATCTAGAAGATTCATAGATAAATCTATCATATCGACATCATTTAATTGAATTTTATCTATAAATCTAATATTTAGTTGAAAGAAAATGGCTTTCAAGGGGTTGCAGGAAACATCACTCAATCTCTATAATCTGTGCATAAATAATCTCTGATCAGATGATTATTATCTTGTTGTGATTGCAAAAATAACCCAACAGTAGTTTTTTTTCTTCTTCTTAAAATGATGGTATTTTATTTAAATTTAAATCTAAATTTTTTAGCTGTTATCAACCCAACAATAGTTGATCAGCAGTTTATTCATCATCCCTTGATGCAAGTCAACCAACCAACTTATTTTGTACATTGCACGCTTGACATCATCATCATCACCATCCCTTCCTGCTCCCATGGCTGGTAGGAAATTTTGCACATAAACCCAGTCATTTTTGGTTTCTCCAAGTAGCACCTTCCCAAGTAGATGGAAGCACATGAAAACATGTGGTTGGAAATTTTCTTCTCTATGTCTGCTGCATCCAATATGCAGCAGATTAGGTATTTTCTGAAAAAAACAGTCAGACCCTGCAAAGCAAAAAAGGGAAAAGAAATGACTTAAAATGCAAACATGACATCCTTTTTTGTTCATCATCATAACCTCTCATTGTCATTTGCAGGCTCATGGCTTGCTCTGAACATCAAAATTGGATGGCCCTCTTTAATTTTTGGTTTGGTGTTTAGGGTCAATGATACTCCTCTTTCCTGTGTCAAAAGGAATCCAACTTTCCTTCTCTTTTACAACAACATTATTCTTGTCTGATGACAAGCAGTATGCGTCAACTTTAATAAACATCAGCAACTTATATAATGATGAACAGATTCTACTTAAAAAATAAGAACAAATTCTACTTGTCAATGAAGAATGGAGAGTTCCTTGACCCAAGATCAATCTAATTATACTATTTAATTTGTCGAAGATTCTGTAGGTTTGTTGAGGTGATGGTTCACTTTTTTCTTTTTCCTTTTTTTACAGCATGAAGCATTTGATCATGTAGGGATGAGCATGCGTTTGATGATTGGTTAAGAGTCATAATTTATTATAAGAATATGATGGATCAGCTGTTCATAATGAAACGGCAAATTAACACAAGTGCCATGTGACGTCCTTTGCATTTATCAAATATTGGTTCCACAATAAAGTAAAGCATGCAGTCATTTTAAAAATATTAAGGAAGTCATGCTATTTTTTATAATGATAGTGAAATTAAAGCAGAATATCAACTTTAAGCAAAAATGTTCCTATAGGTGTCTGTAAGATTGTTTTCTTGTAGGCACCTACTTTTCAAAATATTTTATTTTAAAAAAGAAAATTTTAAAAAGATTGCTAATCTACAGTATAATCTACTAATGGTTAGAATTTAAACTTAATCTGAGTTTTTATTCATCAAGGTTTTTGGATTTGAAAATAAATGGTTGGAATTGAATAGAAATCTACCAGTTTTGATATCTTTTGATAAGTATAATACTTTTTTAAATTAAATAAAAAATTTACCATTTATTTATTGCCATCTAATGATAATTTCTGTGCTCATTGATAAGTATTAATCTTTATTAGTGATCTTTTGTGAAATTTTATTCATTTTTATTTATAAATATTGTAAATTATACAACCCATTCTCTCTTTTCTGCTTGTTTTAACTTCTTACTTAAAAATATCATAAATTGCATAATCCTCTCTTAGTTTGCCTCTACTCTTATCTATTAATATCGTAAATCATACAAGTTAGCTTTTATTTTTTTTTATTCTCGTAAATTATATCAATAATAAGATTAACAAAAATAAATTCAATACGTTATGAAAAAAAAAAAAAAAAAAACTTTTAATCTTGAGGAACGAAGAAAAGAAGAAAGGGAGGCATGGGATCTCCTTCGACAACCCAAATGTGACTTCACATAAACGCAGAGATCTTTCACAGACACGGAGGCCGTCGGAAAACGTGCTTGGGTTGGAACGAGGGGAGGAGGAGACCACCGGACATGGACTTGCAGGTTTCCGAGCAGGATCCCGCGTTTGGCTCAACATTCCATGGGTTGATCCATCGTTTGGAAGGTACACGTGCACCGGTGGATCCCAGGAGAGACATCATGAAGTTGGATTAGTGTTTTGTCTGAGAAACCAACATGGCACAAGTGGGTCGATCACAAGACAGGCCAGAGGAAGACATGGGGCGATGCCGACCGACCAGGTTGCAAAATGGGATCCACCCCCATGCGCTCCCAGATTTGGAGGATCCATACCCATCAATGCCTTCCAGATGGAACCAAGAACAGCTACGGCAGTGATGGTACCGGAGCACAGGTAGGGCAGTGTCCACCAGTGGTGGTGGCAGGCATGGAGGAAGAAGAAGGAGGGAGGGGGAAGGCGCAAGTGTGGCGAAGAAGAGAGGAGTGAAGAAAGGGAGGGGGGGGGGGCAGGAAAAGGGAAAAAAGATTCCCCACTCTCACTGCCTTCCATGATCATTTTTTTATATTTATCAAACTTTTAAATTTTATTAAAAATTATAAATATCACAACCCCGGGGGCCTTGTTCTTGGTCATTATCTTCGTCCCCCTCCTCGTCCTCCTAAAGCTTGATCAGAGCATCTTCTTGCTTGTTCCGTTCTGGGTCCTGGAGCTGGAGGGTGGAGGATGGAGAGAGAGGAGGAGGCGGGGGAGGAGGAGGAGGTGGTGGTGGCGGTGGGAGAAGAGGAAATGGGTGGTGATGATGGTGGTGGTGGAGGTGAGGCGGAGGGTGTGAGGGTGCTCGTTGTGGACGACTCCCTCCTAGATAGGAAAGTGGTGGAGAGACTGCTGCTTAGAAGCGAGTTCGACTTTGAAGGTAAGGAGGAGCCGATGAATTTCTGTTTCTTCTTTCTGGGCTTCTTCTTCTTACAGTTCTGGTTGGGTTACAAAGCAATGAGGCTTCCAAGGTCCGCGTGGTTCGTGAATTACTACTTGGTTGTTTTCGCCCCCTGTATGCTGATGCTTCTTTCCCTTATGGCGGCGGCAATGGGTGTGGAGGGCGAATTGGGTCTCTGCTAGTTTTTGTTCCATGCCAGGATTTTACTGTATGCAATTTGCCCGCAGAAATCAATCCTTCCGTGTCTACCGGTTCCTTTAGGAGAAGATCATGTTTGATGTGGTTCTTTGGGGCACCTGTTTCCTGCCCTTTTGGTTAGCAGCCTTTCACGAATTCTATCGAGCAGAAAGATGGCATTTGTCAACTTCTATCGAAGTTCCCGATCCATCTGGAACCCTCTTCATCTGAAATTTCTTCCTTCCTTCCTCAGACGTTTACATTATCTTCAGGGCCTTATATCTCTGCCCTTGATGAATTTTTTTTCTTTTCTTTAATTACTGGTTGTACCATTTCAGTTTCTGCAGTCGACAGTGCAAGAAAGGCAATGGAAGTTCTAGGGTTAACTGCAGCAAAAAAGGCTGAGCCTCATGCATTTGATGTAAGTGCATTACGATGCTTAGCAATTGCATGTCTGTGGAATGCTTGATGACTGAAACCTGAACGTAGATTTATATGATATTGGTTCTTTCAGAAGCAAGGTTTCATACACATACCAAATGACGATAACTAGGGTCTCATTTAAAAGCTGCATCCAAGAGCATGCATTTATTCTTCATTATAAGTAATACTGGTTGATCAGTTCATGCTCGATTCCTCTCCTTATTGGCACTTGCAATTCATGAAATCTACCTTTTTGGGTGTATCTGTGTTTGCTTCCTTTTGTTTTATGTTTATCATAAGTTAATGGAACTTCTTATGCAGGATAGAAAAATCGACTTAGTTCTTACTGACTACTTTATGCCAGAAATGGATGGCTACGGGCTTCTCAAGGCTATTAAGGTAATTCTAGCACTCCCAATTCCAATTTATAGATATTTCAATTGTTTCTTGGGATGATATATATATATATATACATACATACATACATATCTGATGATGCATTTTTCCCTGATATATCAGGAAAATGCCAGCACAAGGTCCATTCCAGTGGTCATCATGTCATCTGAGAATGATTCACAAAGAATTAGCAGGTACTTGTTACACAAGGATCATATTTCTATCATGTATATATTCTGATATCTTTGAACATATTGGTAAATTCCTAATCTTTCTAGTTTCAAGTCTTCATGCATTTGGCTTTTTGTGCATAAACTGATGCAATCAGCTTTGCCATGTGGAATTCCAAACACTGGTTAATAGTAGTTCCCATCTTCCTGTTGCATTCAAGATCTTCCAAAATATGTAGCAAATTTCTAAATACCTAAATTTACTCAACTGTTTTGGTTATGCATCCCGTAGAAAACTGAGGTGGTTTGGCTATTTTATTCTGTGAAGCATTTTCTCCTGTAATTAATTTCTAAATCCAATTCTAAGGTAGATGAACACCATCAAAGTTAAGAACTTCGTACTCCCTGGTTTACTTACTGTCGCAGTTGCATTGCTAATGGAGCTGAAGACTTCATGATAAAGCCTCTTCAAGCGGGACACCTTCAAAGACTAATAAACCATGCAAGACCACAAGCAACTTCTGCACCAAAAGCAGGAACCAAGAGAAAACTGCCATTGGATGTAATGACAGAAAGCAATCGTTCAGCAAGGCGTCCTCGACTTGCTGGTGTTGCTGTTGCTTGAGCAATTCAAATTTAGACCATGACATAACTGCAGCTAAGAATTTAGTGTCATTATCATCTACCCTGATTGCTGTACTTGCTCCTGCCATATATATTTTTTCATGCATTTTCAGTTTCCTCTGTAATCAGCATCATCCTAACCAACAAGTTTGTTAGCTCTAAGTCTCTTTTTCATCTTTCGTCTGAATTGTTTTTGAAAATTGAATGAAATTATGGATGGGAATTGTTGAAAATTCAAAGGAATCATGAATGAGATTGTTGTTGAAAATTGAATGGAATTCTGATGAAGTTTTGATGTTATATATACAGTTCTGATGAAGTTTTCTGTTATAATTGCATTTAATTCTTGGCACCAATAAAATATTTCCCCTAGTATCAATGACACCAGAAACGTAATCAAGCCATCTTCATGGTGTTCATAAAACTATGATCATTACTCTTATAGTGACCTGAATCATTTAGAATGAAAGCTTTGGGGAGTCAAAGCACTTCTATATACTCTTATGAACATAAAATATTTTAAGGGATCAGACAAATATAAATAGAAAATAATACATTTCATTATCATAAAACAATGATGAATGTTACAATGCTGCTGCTGAGCAACAAAAAGAACCAACCTGAAGACTTACCAAAATTGTTGGATTTTCGCATTCCACATACTCTCGCCAAGAGATCTAAAACTAATGTCGTGGCTGCAAGACAGCCAAAACCAAAACTTACGAGTATTACCACAGTACTCCGGCTCTCCATGTCCGTCTGGTTGGCGCGAACTGTGTCAACCTCCATCCTGCACACCAAAAGGCAACAAGTAAGACCTTCAAGGGTAAAATCCAAAATCATGTGTATGCAGAGGAATGGCAAAAGATAAATGGAGGCCTACAGCTGAAAGCAAGCTAAAAAGAAATAAAATGGTTTCAGGAACGAAAACCATATAAAAAGGGGAAAACAAATAAAAAAACTAGAAAAATAGCAACATACTTCTATTGGATATATATATATATCTTCTTTATCAATGATTCAAATCTATATGATTCCTATATGTTCACAAAATCCACTTATACCACATAAAGTGAGGAAAAAATTAAATGTATAAATCCACTTATACCATATGCAGAATTAATCTAAATCTCTATGATTCCAGTTTGAGTGATGCAGCATCAGGGACAATATGCAGAATTACCAAAGTTGGCACAAAAATTGATAAAATTCATAGATCATATGGCTCTGTCTTGCCAAGCTGGCAAAATCAGCCATCACATGCAAATGGAAACTAGAATGTGCTTGTTAGTCTGTTAGAAACTAACATTTTCTTGGTAAAATACCAAAGCTCATGAAAAATACCAAGAAATAAATTGACAACAAGAACAACCAATCTTCAATTCTACTGTGGCTCAGACAACGGGAACTATTCCTCCATTTATTCCTATCAATCTTTATATCATATTTTAGATCATGTGAGCATAAATCTTGTTTCACTATTGACAACCATGTAATTTCTAGAATTCATGTAATCCCCCTTCTCTTCCTTTTCACAATTCGTCACATCAGTCACTAGAATGTAGCAAGAAAAATAAAAGAAGAAACTATTATGCTGGAGGAATATCTCAGTAGATCATAGACGAACAAGAAATATTCAAATGTAAACGATGCCATTTGTCCTTTGATGAATTCACAGATTATTTCCCCTAGAATGATGACAAATTTGACACTTGTTTGCTATCAAAATGTGGCAAGTAGTCTTTTGGAGAAATGATCAAGGGAATTAACCTGAGAGCTGTGTTATCTTGCACTAGCCTTTCTACTTGAGAAGAAACCTTATACTTCCAGGTAAGAAGATCTCTAATGTCTTCCCTCTGCAATAATGAGCAATATGTATGGGGGTTGCATGGAATAATAAAAAGTAGAAAGGGAAGTTGAATGCTTACAAATACATCTTGCCTATTTTGGAGGGTTATTATTTCTGATTGAAGTTGCTGTATGAGAAAATCCTTGTCAGATAACTCCTCCTCAACGTCTTTGAAGATTTTTCCATATCTGACGTTAAAATCCTCCAGATAACGCTCTAAAACAGCAGAACTCACATCAAGAAATCGCACTCTTTGCATGAGTATCTTAAGAACAGTGTCACCAGGCATTCTTCCAGTCCGAGGTGATTGCAGTTCTGGACCTGCCGCTGCACTAGCATGCTTTGGAATCTCTGGTTGCACATTTGTAGTTTCTTTTCCTGGTTCACGATGGATCTCAGATATAACTTCAGTGTAAAGGTCCTTCTCAGTGGCCTCCAACAGTGATGGTTGTTCAGGGTTAGGTTCCTTTGCTACAAAATGATTATCCTTAACTGAGATCAAGTCCTCTAACATCATTTCAATGGCATCAATGCCATAAACTTGCAACATACTCAAAGTACAGTAAAATTCTGAACCATAGTGACTCATCAGATTAAACCTCAAATATCTTGCCCATTTTGGCTCCTGAACCACAAATTGTTGTACGTGTTTTGCATTTGCAGCTGTGAAATTTCCTATCTTTGTCCAACTATCAGTTGGATAAACCAAACTACTCAGCAACTCGAAGTCCTTTAGATTGGATGCATAATGTTCAAAGTTTGCAATCTCAATGGTCGCAACTAAAGTTTCCTCTGAAAGCTCTATAATGACATGTTTATCATCAACTGAACATGGATTCCTCAGATACTTATCCTGATCTTTGTCTAATATGTTGGAAGCACCTTTTGCCTCTTTATTGAAGGAGAGGACCTTTGCTCCCTTGGATGTAGAAGCATAGTTATATTCTTTTCCACCGGGTTCAACTCTATTTTTGATATCACCTGCTTGGGCAGCCCCGAACTTCTCTTTTGCAGTAAATGCCTTATTTTTGAATTCATCTAGACTAGGAGCTACACGAGGTAACACATCACTCCTTGGAGGAATCTTTTTCTCTGCTTTGGTCTCTGCATCAGAGGTTTCCTCAGCTACTTGCTCTTTCTCAATAGGTGAACTACTGTTTGCCTTGTCTTCCTTATATCTAGGATCATGTATATAAATATTTGTCTCATTTCCCTGAAAATGTGCACTGAGATCATGCCCATCAGGTTCACATTCCTCCATTATGATGAAATTCTTATAAGTAGTTTGGGCAGAGTCTGCAACCGAATTGTCAGAAGAGGAAGTGTGGCCAGATTTTGCAGCCACATTCTCAGAAGAAGAAACTTCAGCAGATTTTACTTCCTTCCTTGTTGGTTCACCAGGTAGCAACCACAGACCCTCTGCAGATAATATATGAAATTTCACCATGATAATAAAAGTTAGACATCATTGTTAACCTCAAAGGAAGGATTTTTTTTACTTGCATGCCATTGAAAAATTTGATGATTACTTGTATACCATTCAAAAATTTATATTTACTTAAATGCTATAAAAAAATTATGATTAATGTATTAAAGTTAATAGAGATATAAAAGTGAAAAAAAAAAATTTAATTATTTTTTGCAATGGCATAGAAGTAAGCATGAACTTTAAATGATATAAAAGTGATTACTAAAATTTTTGATGGCATGCAAGTAAAAAAATCCAAAAAAATTTAAAACCCCCATTGACTTTTAAACTGCTAGTTAAATTCAATTGATTGTCACGGCACGGAGGTAGAAACTGGTTTTTGATTAAAAATCAATCAAAAAATAGTCAACATACAAGTGAAATATGGAGAAGGTTGAAAATGCTGAAACTGAACCAAATTAATAATATGCCACAGATTTCGTTTACTATCTCTGTTCTCCCGACTGGAATCAATCCTAACATGGATGAGCATGGCTGAAAATAATGACACATTTGTAATCAGCACCTCCATAACCGCTGCTAGCAAATGAGCTAAGGAGAAACAGGAATGCCCATGAGATGAGAATCACAGACACCGACAAGGAAATCTCATAGAGTTGCTTTTTCCCCAAGGTGGCCTTCCCCAAAGTAGCCTTCTCCGAAGCCCTTCTATGAAGAAGAGGTTTTTGTGGTCTCTGCATAGCACATTAACCCAGTCCAACTCTGCATATCGAGAATAGCATCGTGAGTAGTTGAGAGCAGCTGAGAAAAAATCATCAAATTACCAGAAAACTATGGAAATCATAATGTGCTGTATCAAAAGAAACTGGCAGAACTGAAGCACCAATAGAAAAACATCTCTCCTTCCTAACTGATCCTCTCTGGATTCGAACATTAAGATTAGTCTATCTTTAAGAACAATTCAATCCTAAAGTCACATAGAGAATATGCTTGGAACTTTCTTCAGTTGTGTTTGGGAATTTTTATTGAATAAATGCTTATTTCAAAGCACAAGTAATCAAATGTTTATTTACTTTTTTCCATAAGCAAACAATTATGTTTGGAATCACTGATTCGATAAACACTTAGGTCCCATTTATTTGATCGTAATCAAATAACATTATAAAATCAAATTACAATATTCGGTAATCAAATACAAACTAATTGCAAAATTCTATAAAGAAACAAATTTACCACTTCAGTTTATGTTTAGTTAGTTGAGTGATGTCTCAGAAAATTAAATTTCTTAAAATCAAATTCCAAATCTTATAATTATAAAAACTAAAATATTCTAATTTAATCAAGAAGTATAATTCAATTACATTATATTTGAATTACAGGTAACCAAACATGCCCTTATTGTAAAATAAATCAAATTATAAAAGTATTTCCAAAAGCCGCCTAGGTGAGGAGAGACAAGTTCCCTTCCTTTGGACCAAAGGCAAAGGAACAAGAAGCAGGAAGCCAGTCGCCAGATTCAAATTCCGCACATATCTCAACAAGAAAAGGAAAAAAAAAAAAAAAACTTGTTTCTCCATGGCTGCAAAAAGGCAACGATTTCACCAAAGAGAAGCAATACCAAAAGAAAACCAATTGAACACATCACCCAACAAGACCGACTTGAACACGGGCCATTACCTGACCTTGAAATATCCGACAACAGAACGCCGCCTCCTGCTTGTTCCTAATCGAACAGACGAGTGTCGAAACACATCAAAAGCAGTCAGATCGCAGGAACCCGCTTACGGCCGCCGTCTGAAAACAATCATGAAACCAGATCTCTCAGTGTCTAATCCAACACAAGTCTCCGAATCCAAAACCACCACAAGAAGGAAGAAAAACCATCGCAACCAAGAGAAGGACCTCTCCTTCTCCGCCCATTCCTCGTCACTAGAACGACACCCGAACGAGCCGTGGACGAAATCATCGAATCCTTCGAGTTAGGTAAGGCCCGAAAGTGATCCTCCTCCTCCTCCTCCTCCTCCTCCTCCTCCTCCTCTTTCTTCCTTATCCTTGTCTCCACGAAACAGCGCGTAGTCGTGAGCCCTGCGTTCACATCTCCGTAGCTATTTGTACGCCTCGAAAGAAACGTTCCAACGTCCACCACCAGCTTTTGTTGTTTTCTTCTTTACGATTCAACGGAGGAGTTTTCAAAATAAATAAATAAATAAGAAGAGGAGGATTATGCATTAATTGGGTGAAATCTGGGGGATTCATGAAATATTATCACAACAGAAAATGTAAAGTATAGTTCTTTAATTAATTAGTTAAGCAATTAATAAAATTATTACATTAATCAATTAACATGTTATATAATTATATTATTAAATATTTATATGTCATTTATCAATAATTAAGAGATATACAAGAATCTCTTAAGATAAAAATGAATTTCATAACTGGCATCTTTAAATTTTAAAATTTCTTGATTTTTTTTGAACTTTCTAAATGTATATTAATATTTTTAAATTTTATGAATTTCCTAAATTTTATTCAGATTTCTATTTCTCTCGTTTTCCAGATTTTCTTAAATTTTCTTTTTTGAACTTTCCAACGTTGTATATTTTACATCATAAGATAAATAATTATATTTTAATTTTAGCATTAACATGAGATTTATACACTTAGAATTAAATAGAAATGAATTTAAATTTTATTAATGAAATTAAAATTTTAATTTAAAAAAAATATTAAATTATAATATAAATACAAGAACGTGAATTCTTACCAAAAGATGTGTAAAATTCATTTCTATCTTGATTTTTTTTACATATATTTCAATTATTGATAAATGACATATAAATATTTAATAATATAATTATATAATACATTAGCTAATTAATGTAATAAATTTATTAATTAATTACTTAAAGAAAATTAAATTACATTATTATCATACATAAATATAAAATTCTAATCTTGTCCAATTTTATACTATACATAAATATTTGAATTTTGATATTCATCTAATTTCTAAATATACATAAATATCTGTATTTTAAATTTTATTTTCGTTTAATTTTATAAAATTGTAATTCAATATATTTTTATTTAATTAATAATAATAATGACCATGGGTCCACTCCTTACACTCCGGTCGGTTTTCAATTTTTGGAATAATATAGTCAAAAATGGCACTTATAATTTTTTTTGGCGGAGTCAACAGGAAAGACATGGCTATTAAATGTTTTTTACACTTTGCAGAAAAAAAAGTATTTTTTTTTTAAAAATAAATAAAGAAATCTTAGAGTTAAATGAAAATATTATTAATATTTGAAAAATAAAAGTTTTTATTCAAAGATGATAGTATTTTTACGTTATTCCTTGTTAACAAGAGTATTGTGATTAAGTACGAAATAAAATTTATTTGAAAATAATATTAATTTTGCTAAAATTAAAATGTTACCGCCCGTTAGTTTAGAAAAAAGAAAAGAAAAGAAAAAGTGATTGAATTGATGAACGGGAGTGGAAAAAAAAAAACAGAGGACGACGGTAAGTCCATCTCTCGCAAACGCCACCAGATCCGCGTTCCCCCGCACGCACCCCGTCATCTGCAGGCAGTGGGCACTTCCAGTGGCGTGTCGCACCTTTACTGTTGGATTGAGATTTCTGGGAGAAAAGGTTAGCGAGAACGAGACGGAAGGTGCATAAAACATATATTTCTCCTTTCACATACAACACACACACACACATATTGCTTGCTTTCCCTTTACTCCTGCTTCGTTGTCTCATCTGGGTTCCTCCAGGGATGCTTTCATCACGTCCCTCCTTGTCCCAGTTTGACGAATAGAGAGTTATTATTGTTCCCTTTTCGCCGCTGTTGAATCCTCTCTGGTTACATGCCCAATTGCCAATCTTCTTGGAGTGGAAAGAATCTCTATTTGTAGCGCACTGGGGGGGGGGTGGAAAAGGAGAGACCTGTTCTTTCTTTGATTGGGATTTCTTGTGTTGGGTATGATTGGAAGGGCTCTTTTTTCCGTTGTATGACTTGGGTGTTTCATTTTTTTTCTGTAGGAGCGATGTACTTTTGTTTGTCTCATTTCCGATCAAATTCTGGGTTTTAGGGTATTTTATTTTGGGAGGTGAACAAGGTTTTTAGGGTTTGTTCTCCCTCTTTATTCTTTTGGTCGTTTACTTGACGTGTCTATTGTTTCTCCATCATCTTCTTCTCTCGCACGCTTACCTTCTTATCCCCTTCCTCCTTTTGGGTTTTTTTGTTTCTTATGGGATTTTGAGGCCCGAGCCTCCTTTACTACGAATCCCGTGATGTCTTGTAATTCTCCAGATCCTCCAGCCTTCTGCTCAGATTCTTCCCCTGAGCTGAAACTCTACCAGGCCTTTATTTTCTCTGTGCCTGTCTTTTTCACATTCATACTCCTGTTGCTGTTCTATTTGTTCTACTTGAGACGTCGGAGAGCAAATTGGGCCTCTCTGAGGATGAGGATATCTTATCAGGCCAGGGAAGAGATTCCTAGAGTGAGTTGTCTGTCATCCCTCTTGCTTGTAGGTGGAAAAATTGCAAAAAGTGTTATTTTCTTAATGAATTTTTCTTCTCCTTTTCTGTTCTGCGAGGTTCTGGAGCCTGGACTTAAGAAAGAGGTCAGAGAGATGCTTCCTGTTCTGGTATTCAAGGAGAGTTTCTTGATCAGAGAAACACAGTAAGTTGAAATTTAAGTCTTAGATAACTCGCAGTTTCTACTCCAACCTTAAACTCTTTTCCATTGAATTCTCCTGAATTACATCATTGATGTCGATGTCAGCTCCTGCTCTTTGTGTAAAAGGCACCCCGATTCTTCTTGTTGGTCACTCTACCACATCGTTATCATGTTTGTTGCTATTTTCATGTATTTCATAGTGTTTGAAAAGAAATTGTCTTGCATCCATGCTATCTGTGGTTCCGTCTTAACAAAAGATCGACATTCAAAAGCCACATTAATAGTTCACGGTGGTGAACATGTTGACAATTCCTCATTGTCTACTTCATTGCCTTCTCTGATTTTTAATTATGGGGACTTTCTGTTTTTTTTTTTTTTGTTAAACTGTGGGTAAACTTGTGCAGTTTAGTTTTGTGACCTCCACTCAAAGTGGATATTGGTATGGTTTGATGACTTATTAATGAAACAGGCATCCAGTGATCCATGTTTATGTTTTGACCTGACATGTCATGTGGTTAGATTACATAAATTTATATCTTTTTATACAATCCATAACTAAGTAGTTTTAGGTCTACCTTTACTTCTTTTAATTTATTTTACGTTAATTAATTCTCCTATCATATTTGATACATTCCTACTTTATCATAGTAAATTTATATCATATTTTCTCTTATCTTATCTTCAATTAGTGCAATTCCTACTTTATTCCTAATAAAATCATTTTTTTTTGTTTATTCCTTATAGTATTATCACTCATCTAAGTATATACATTTCAGTGACACTAACTTTTTGCATTTGGTCATATTTTATAGCCTAGTATTTTGAGTTCTAAAGCATAGCTTGGTGAAGAACAGTTTTATAAAATTTTTCTTTAAATTTTAAAAGTATCCTTTTATTACAAAACTGCAGAAACATTACTCCATTCCATCCATCATACTTTAATCCTATGAATAACATTCTCTATAATTTCACCATTACTACTTATTATAAATCTTAAGTATTTATAAGTCCTATTTTTATGAATCTTATGACCATTTAAATATACATCTTCATCATTATTTTTATTTTTTTCGAACCTACATTCCATATATATTTAGTTTTTAACTTGTTCATTCTAAATCTTTTGTACTTTAAGGTATCTCTATATAATTCTACTTTACAATTAATTCCTGACTTATTTTCATCAACAAAAACTATGTTATCAACATAGCCCCTTTCTCCACTTTTTCATTGGTTGTGATTTTGCACGTGGAATGCCAGGTATGTAATTGTTGGTTAACTTGTGTGGTGTGACTTTAACCCAAAGATGCATCTTGGCTAAGATCAATTCTTTGATTGGTGTTCTGCTAGATGGACCTCCCATTCCCTTAGCGATCCCTATTGATATATAGATGGTTAAGACCCTCATGGATGTCTATCATGTTTTTTATTCATTTAGCTTTGATTCATTTTTTGTAGGTTAATTAATTTAAGATTAGACTTTAGATCATTGACATACAACTTTTTACCTGAGTTTAAACTCCTTCTTCTCTTAAGGGCCTAAGTGAAGGAAAACCAATTAGACTATCCACTGTTGGTCATTGACATATAACTTGAAGAATCAAATTTTTATATTTCCCCTTCTGAGCTTTGTGGTAATATATTCAAAGCATTTACAATGTCTTTCACAAGGACATTCTTCATAGGTTAACCTTTTGATGGGTTGGATTTCAATCAGCTGTCTACAACTAAAACATTTGCAATTGGTGAAGAGTTCTATATAAAATTAAAATAACATGTTAATGTTAATATTAATATTAGCATCAATGATTGTGTGGTTGGGGTTGTTGTCTGGTCTGTAACCAGTGTTTTGTAGTTTTCTTTGTTTTCCTCTCACTATTCTATTTTTTGAAAGATAAAGTAGGCAGAATCTTATTACTCTTCTATTGGTCGAATGGCCTTCTATTTTTTTTCTTCTAGGCATCGATCCTCTTTAGAACTCTCTTTTCTTGTATTTCTATCATGGTTAAATAATTGTTGTTCCTCTTACTGATTAAAACAAGGGTCATTTACACGTGTATCCATTGAAATATCTAATACTGCAGGATTGCCCTGCCTTCTACCTAATAAAAGGTGATCCATTTGCATGTATGCTCCTACTGTTGGTTGAGAAAAGTTCCCTCTGTTATCACTGTTGGTCATACTTACCATAGCACCACAGTGTATTGCTGGGTGCCTTCGGTTTCAAGGTGGTAAACAAAATATTAAAAGTTCCATTTTTATATATCATTTAGATTTTTTATAAACACATTTATGCATATGTTAGTCCGCCTATGACAAAAATTGGCTTTGTTATTGCTCCTCCAAGTCCAAGTGGTTTGGGGTTGTGTTCCTTTGCAATGTTGTCAAATGCCAATGGTTGATTGGACAACATGCTGCTATTAGCATTGAAGTGGAAAGGGGGTGCTAAAACAGTGGCAAAATATATTTAAGCAGAATAAATATGAAATTTTCTACTGACATATCTTTTGATAACAAGAAATAATGATATAACTATTACTACCCACTCGAGTATGGCTATGCAATTCATGGTTTAATATGTCTATTTGTCATATGGATGTTGACATGCGTATTACTCCAAGGGCTAGAAAGGATAACCTAACCTCTGTTGTAATATATCGAATGCTTTTGTTTTTCTTTATGATGAACTTTCCAAAGTTTTTGATCTCGTGAAAAGAACATTTTTAGACCCATAAACAACTCAAGCACCCTTGCTGTGTGAATTCCATTTTAAAAGGTCTTGTTGTTCAGTTTTTTTTTTTCAAACACCAAGGGGCTGTTAGTTTTTATCTATTACCATGGAAAGCAGGTCTTGTGGTATCTTTTATTCTTTTCTCATTGCCACGTTGGATCTATTTGCAAACCCCAAAGAAAGCATTGCTTGGAGAGATATAAAGAATATAATGTACCAAGTGAAAGAAAGTGGTATGATACTCTGTGTTTGTGCCCTTTTAGTAGAGCCCATAAACAGACAGAGAAGATTTCTACCATGGAAACTCATTTGAACCTGAGGAGCTATGTTCTTAGCCATCACTATTTTTATGATAGACCGGTCTCTTTCTTCGTTTGCAGTTGACTTTGATACTTATGGTAGATCTCTCTCTTTTGTAATGCAAATGTCTTGATAAAACTAACGAGTCCACTTGTTGCATTCTGACATATGGTCTGGCTTTTGATATGACAGATGCTCTGTTTGCTTAGGGGACTACAGGTTGAATGACCGGCTTAAGAGGATACCCCCATGTGGTCACACATTCCATGTCGAATGTATCGATAACTGGCTTGCAAAAAACATCACCTGTCCGCTGTGCCGAGTCTCCCTCATTCCAACTCCAAAGGCTGCAGTAGATTTTGCCGTTCCTGAAAGGTCAGGAGATGCTGTGGAAGGCCAAACAAATGAAGAGCGCCAAGTCCAGGAAGTTCACCCAACTATGGCTGGAGAGAGCAGCAGTGTTGCTCTGCGTGACACTGGAACAGCAGTGGGGAACGGCAGTGTTACCATTTACGTTCAATAGAATGTGAAGAATGTAGCCAGGATGCAGAATGTCGAACTGTAAATGAAGTTGGTACACCTGGAGCTGCCTAGAATGTTGGTTTGATCAATTGACTAAGGCAAAGAACGATAAAGACTGGGAATCACATTTGCTGTGCATGTATTCTTCTATGGGTAGCCGCCTGTTCACAGATGCATAAGATTTTACATGTCTTGTGTGACTGCCTGGTTGTTTCATCTCTGGCAACAACCAGTGCAGTCTCTTCTTATTGTAGGGAATCAGAGCTGTACTTGTATGTCAATCTCAAGATCCAAATGGTTTCCATGCCATTCTGCCCCCCACCTTTGATTTTTACAGAGAACATACCTTCATTTCCCTTGTCAGACATTGTTCACCTTACGAATCTTACCTGAATGCATCATGCACTTGTTTGTTTCTCTTGCAAGTCCATGGTCCTGTGTCATTTTTTTGTTGGTTTTGCTGCATCTTCCATTCCTGTGTTTCTTTCCTATTGTAGAAATAAATGCAATTCCATTCTGATATACTTCTTGTGCTCTGTAAAGGTGTGATTTTAAAGCAAGGAACAATCTATCTCTTCATTATCAATTATCTATTCTCTGAACTTTGATGGAAAATACAAAATTACATAATTATTTCTGGTTAAATTCATAATCAACCATCTATGCTTTTCACCCATGTATTCGCTCGACGATAATCGGTCGGCCTGGCAGAACATTATTTATGGTTGTCCTTTCAAAACTTCCATCTATTCAATCAAAGGTGTTTTTTAATACAGAGATCACATGATGCTGCTGTGATGACAGAGATGGTTGGGACTGATTAAGGCAAAAATATATTTAAATCTAAATAAAATATTATTATTATAAAAATTAACAAATTGTATTAACTTAATTAATTAAAGGTAACGAAATTTATAACTTTTGTCAAAATTTAAATATTGATCAATGTACAAATCATTATTAAAAAAACACACAACAAAGAACACCTCTAGAGATGTCTATTGATGGTGAAAGATCTCCCCTACCATACTTCTGTTCACGAATTCAAACTTAAAAAACCCAAATGATTGATTATTTCAGACCGGATTGGGCAGAGCATCTCCTTAGGGAAAGGGCAGAACTTGAACAAGTTGACTACTGACAACCCACC
The DNA here is from genome assembly GCA_036874045.1 of Cymodocea nodosa. Taxonomy (NCBI): domain Eukaryota; kingdom Viridiplantae; phylum Streptophyta; class Magnoliopsida; order Alismatales; family Cymodoceaceae; genus Cymodocea; species Cymodocea nodosa. The sequence goes on from JAZBRI010000008.1 coordinate 1,363,735, forward strand.
ATTTTTAATGTTTAGTTTTTTTTTTTAATGACACTTTTTCCCAGACATTAGAAACATTTTTATTGTTAATCATATCATTTTTCTTGAGTTAGAATCTAAAATTTCATATGTCCCTGTTGGTATTTACAAATAGTTGCATGGTCACTGCTTCTTCCCTCTTCTTCCTTCCCAGTTGAGTCCTTAATTACATTAGTTCATGGTTAATCATTGTAAAAGATTCTTTTTTTTGGTTTCATAATCCCAACAAGGCCCCAAGAAAAGAAGAAGCCTGGCAGAACACATCTTAATAAAACGTTTTTTGTGCATAAATTAAATATTTAATATATAATTATGATGGTTTTTTTGTAAAAATACACAGCTTTCTAGATTATATTACATAAATCTAATGCAGTCCATTTCTATTTAACTTCTAGAAGAGAAAATATAACTCCTGCAGAAAAGGAAAAGGAGAAAGACGAGTTGTTTCCAGCCGACACCCCTGCCAAAGAAGAAGAACAGGAACGATAATAAGAGGAGAAGCCCACGTAGTCTGCAGATTCCCATCGATCGTTGAAGAAGAAGAAGAAGAAGGAGTATTAATAGTTGCAGTAGAAGCACCTGCACTCTCTCATTCTTGGGTCGTCATGGAAGAACACAGATCCTGGTCCTCCGGGTATGGGGAAGGAAGAATGGAGGCGGAGGTGTATGGCGGAAGACCACCGCCACCGCCTCCACCACCCACAGGCTCCCACCACGACACGAAGGAAGCCAAACCCAGTAACAAACACAGGGGCGGCGGTCGTGGTGGTGGGTCGTCCACCTCCAAGGGAGCAGGGCGGAGCCTGAGCGACGCAGAGATGCAGAGGAGGAAGAGGGTTGCGTACTACAAGGTCTACGCCGTGGAGGGGAAGCTGAAGGGGTCGTTGAGGGAGAGATTCAGGTGGATGAAGCACAGGCTGGTTCAGGTGGTCTCTGGGTGGCGGTGAGATGAACCCATGAACAGGGTGGTGGTTTCTTCTTGCCTTCTGCCCGCTGGTGGTAGTGGTGGTCTTTTGATGCAGCTCAAAGTTGAAATCTTTAGTCTTCTTTTCTTCTCAGAACTAGTTCATCAGAGGTTAGGGTGGAAAGGAAGATCATGAATGGAAGAGTCTTGCTTTTTCCGTGTATTTTAAACCTTTTATTCTCATGACGTTTTTGAATTTACGATTAAAAAAATGATAAAAAAATTTCTTACACACAATCTTGTGTGTGTCTTTGTTATTTTTTCCTCATGTTTTAAAAAAAAAGAAAAGAAAATGACAAATGTTAGTATTACGCTTAACGAAGGATTGAGATTTAATCTCACTTTTGATTCGTAGCTTCTTTGAGTGCTCACTTCCTCTCCCTTTAAACCCTAAAACCTTCCAACCTACCAATTCTCTTGGTATTTTCCTTGTTTCATTCAATAATCACAAAAATTGCTGTATAATGCTTAAGGGGAACCCATGGCTTTATCAGGGCTTTTTTGTGTCATGGAACTTTTATCACCAAACTCATCCCTACCTCATGAATAGAATGAGAGTTTAATAAATAAATAAATAAACCTTTACACCAAACTCGCCTTCAGAGGAAATGCTTGTTCACATTTGTAGTAAAGAGGTTGAAGGATGGGAGCTTGATTCTCCTCTCCCTTAGGTGAGGTTTGAGACCTTGAAAAGCAAAAGAAAGAAAAATGAGGAAAAGAAAATTTTGCTTTGACTAGAAAAATTTGATGTCTAGAAACTTGGGTAGACGGACGAAATTGTTCTTATAGTGTAGCTTAATTATGAACGCTTATCTAGATGCTGTCATTTTTGTGGTCATCTAGGTTTTGTTGCGGAAAAACGTAAATGCAAGTGTGGAGTTGAGGAATATATGGGAAATCCTAACCTACCTGATTGATTGTCTTGAGCTTTTCTTTGGTCTTCTTTGATGTCACTGAAGGGAGGATATTGAAGCTTCCACCTGGAATTCTCAAATTCTAATGGCTGGTTCGTCATCATCCTTGCCCATCACTAATCATTGAAGCCTTTTTCCTAGCAGTTCTTAGAAGAATCATCTATCCTAATCATCTATTATATTTAAATCTGAACATCAATATTAAAAATATGCACTTTTTACCGGTACCTGACAAAAGACTACGTAATACTAGACTTATAAGCTTATTACCATTTCAGAAGTACTGCCGCAGATCTCCTAATGGTTCAGTTACTTTCAGATTATATCTGCATGGTAAGTCAAGTACCTAAAAAGTAGCAGTGAAATGCTTTAAACTCCTAAATAACGTCCATGTGCAAACTCCTCCAGCAAGTTCAAGGAATCTGTATTGTTTGTTCTATTACTTAAATTTCTCTTTACTGGCATTAACAAGAACCTCCCCAGTCAGGCTCGTTTGGAAAATAGGGGCCATCCCAGAAAGAAAGAGTAAAAAGATTTTAGTTAGAGATTGGAGACTATGCCAAGGTGCTCCACCGTTGAGGGCCAAGCTAAGCATCCTTATATTTACCATCCCCTCCATCTGTGTTATGTGTCAAGATGAGTAAATTGAAACATCTTCTCATTTATTTCATCTTCAGAGGGATGAAATACAAAACAAAACAAAAAACACTTCTTTTTCTCTCTGGCTTTACACTTCTTTAAGAAAAAAGACCTTGTAGTATTTTAATGTAGGTTTACATGTCTTTGTCTCTGAGTAGTGTGGAAGACCATTGTTTGTTTCTTTCAAGCAAGCAAATGGCTGCCACGCTTATACGTTGCTTTCATGCTTTGGTTTGCTCTTCCTCCTCCTCAACCGTATTCAGCTATATTTTAATGTAAAGGATGCTTTCCTTCGTAGCGATAGACAAATTGCTTTTTTGGAAGTCTATACAATCTGGGGGGTTGATGGTACAAGTTAATTTGTGGTTGATTTCTGGTCGTGTTGCCCACCGTTGTTATCTCATTGATCAGATGCCTCTCTTTGCTGGGTTTGAGTCCTTTTCTTCCTGTGCAATATCAGAACACGCAAGCTTTCTTTTTCATTCATTTATCTGCTTGGAAAGATTTAAATATTTGACAGCTATCCTTACCAAATTGTTTGTTTCTCAGGCTGATTTTTCTTCTTTCCTCCTCTTTTCCTTTCCATCATGTTCTTAGGTACATGCTGTAATTGCTAGAACATCCACTCATCGTTCAAAGAAATCTGTAACTGGATCAGAGTAGACAGAAATTGAATTTGAAAGTTACCAATCAACGGAAGATTGATGGGGTCCAAGAATTTGGTTGAGCCTCTCTTTTCCAATGGAATCATGATGGGCTCCTCGGCTGGTTCTGCAGCAATCCTTTACTGCTGTGTTTTTTATGGGAAGAAGAAGCTCTATTGTTACAGTAATGGAGATAGCGAGCTGGAATCCTTTGCAGATTTGTGGTTGGAAAATGTCCCACCGTTCCATTCTTGGTATTTCCATTCCACCAGAAGAAGAACACATGGTTTCCTCATGGAGAATGAGCACACCTATTTTGTTATTGCAAACTCAGGAATTGGCAGTCAAGAATTACTGAAATTCCTCAAATCTATCAGCCATGGATACAGGAAGAAGTTGTCTGGGACTGGATGCAGTGAAGGGCCGAAGACACCGCTACCTAGTGACAAGCATGACAGGGAGAAGACAAAGGAAAGGGCATCAGATGACAGTGACAACAAAGTTCACTTTGCCAGAACTAGGGGTGTCGATGTTGGCACAAGCCCAGAGAAAACAAGCACATTCAGGTTGTGGAAAAGCCAGAGCCAGCAAACAACTTGGATGTCGTGGTTGCGGCAGCAGCTAAAGATGATCATTGTGGTTGATGTGATCCTGTGCTTGTTCTTGTTCATGATTGGGTTGATGATCTGCCGAGGATTCAAGTGTGTTTCCAGTGGCTAGCCAATACATTGAGAACTGCATCAGTCAGTATGTGTTCTTCTTTCAAACAGCTGCAACAGGCATTGAATCATGTAATTCTTAGGTTCTGATGTTTACCGCATGTTGTGAACTTGTGTCTGCATGTTCGATGGATTCATCTCAGAAATTGTGGATCTCAGGCACTAGTTTTGTTATGTATATATCTCTTACTTCCTGTATTATCATAAATTCTACTCAAGTCATATTTAGTTTGTCATTATCTTATATGTAATGTAATTAAATTAACTACTTATTTAAATTACAATGTTTGATAATCATACATAAATTAATTATGAGATTATACAAAGAACCAATTTTATTATTTAAGGTCATGTTTGATTAGTTGAGTGATAGAACTTTGTTTCTTATAATCAAATTCCAAAGTCTACTATTATAAAAACCCAAATATGTCTCATTAAAAAAATGTAATTTAATTATTACGTTACATTACATGCAATATTTATGATCAACTAAACAAAAACTTTGTTGGATCATATTTCAACTAATATCTTTATAAATCCATTAACAAAAAGTGTAATACAAAATGTACCTTCCAGATGTACAAACCTTGCTATGGCAATGAGGATTTCCATGACAATTTATGAACTTGCAGATGATTTTGACTGAGACTGGCCCTTCTCTTGGCCTTAGATCCTATCATTAATGACCAGCAACATTTCCCTTTTTCTCTTCAGATATAATGCAATCTGTAAAAGTTGTAAGGCTCTGGCTGATTCAAAGAGCAACAGTTTCTGATAATTGGAAGTTATAAAACATCCCCGATTTCTGAAACTCCTTGAATTCTATTACAGACCCAGAGATCAAACACACCTCCATTAAAGCTTGCATCCTTGAAGAGGGGCTAAGTGATAGCCATGGGTGTTGGCGTGTTGCCTTTGATATTGTCAAGTACCAAATAATGCATTTTCATGTGGAATAGATTGTATCCCTGACCTGTGCACTTTTATTCTTGAAGGAAAACATTTTTCTCTAATCCCTTCGAAAGAGTGGCTATTATGATATTGTCCATGTTGAGTGAGAAGCACAAAACCTATAAAATAATTCTACACACAAAGAAAACTGTCAGTCTGATGATACAATAAAAACACTTGATTCTCTATGTTTTTTACTTCAAAATGTAAAACAGGTCTGATCATTTTCAAGTCCTTCAGAGTTACGATGTAATACTTTACACTGTCAACTATTACAGATCAGCAGTGTCAGAAAATCAAGTAATATTCCTACAAAATTTCAGCTCATACTTTCAGTATTTGTTGACACGGCTTGCAGACACCATTATTGTCATTGTTTTTTACCATCTTGCAGACACCATTGTTTGATAGTTATATTCTGAACCCCTTGGCCTCACATTTTAGTATTTACTGCCACGTTGAGACCAGTAATTCCTTTCTAGATCTACTTGGTTATGTTTTTTTAGTTTTCTTAGAATCAAATCCAAAATTTCTTCCTTCACAGGATTAAAAAACTAACTACGTCATCCCATTGTGATCTAATTGGCTTTGTTCTTAATAGCATTTGTTTCAAACTCCAAATGTATTGCTAGATGTATACCATCATGTTTTCATCACATATCAATGGCTCTTTGATCTGCTTATCCAATGTTTTCAGCATAACGTCAATGATGGACCACTGGGGATGAGATATGTCACCTGACATGAAGATGTGTAGCATCTTTTCAACCTCAGTCCAACTGCATCCTGCTGGTTTTGTGAGCTCCTTGGACTTCATGAGTTCCCTTACTTCCTCAACACCATCCCACTTCCCATCTGCGGCATAAATATTAGACATAACAATGTAGTTTCCAATATTTCCAGCCTCAATGTTGAACAGATTTTTTGCTGCTATTTGGCCAATCTCCACCTCTCCATGTTTCTTGCTTGCACCAAGAAGTGCACCCCATATGCTTGCATTGGCTGTGCAAGGCATGGATTTTATAAAAGCATGTGCTTCCTTTAGCTGTCCCCTCCGAGCAAGAAGGTCCGCTAGACATGCATAGTGTTCCATCGTATATTTAATACCATGAATCTCGTTGATCGATTTAAAATGCTTCCAACCTTCATCTACCAAACCTGCATGGCTACAGGCAGATAGAAGAGAAGTCATTACAACGTGGTCTGGCTTTATTCCCATATCAAGCATCTGTGAGAACACTCTAAGTGCATCTTCTGTCATGCCACACATCGCAAATCCACCAATCATGGCTGTGAACATGACGATGTCATTGTGAGGCTTCATTTGAAATAGGTTATATGCATTCTTAATGCTTCCACACTTTGCATATGCATCCAAAATAGCTCCTTCAAGATGAAGGTCTTCATAAAAACCACGTATCATGTAACCATGGCATTGCTTTACAAGCTCAATGGAGGCCAATCGTATACAAGCTGGTAGAACACTCATAATGCTCACAGCGTCAGGTTGCAGACCTCGATGCCACAATCCCTGAAACAAGCTAACAGCTTGATCAAAACAATCATTCTGCGCATACGCCTGGACCATCAAATTCCATGAGCTTAAGTCTTTTTCTTGCATCCTGCCAAAAGCATCTTCTGCCTCTTTCAAGAGACCATGATCGCCTAATATAGAAATCATTGTGTTGTCGGAAACCACATTGCGTTTAGATAAGCTCTCATAAGTTTTGAATGCACAGTTGATATTTCCAGATTTAGCATATGCATGAAGTACAGCATTTCCAACAGTAGATATGTTCATGTAACCAGATCGAATGGAGTAGCCATGAACCTCACGGACCATCTTGGTACCAAGATTTGGACATGCATGAAGAACGTTTAGAATGGTGATTGAATCAGGCGTGGTTCCTTTTTCAATCATATGCCTGAAGAAACCAATGAGCTCTTCCCACTTTTCATTATCAGCATAAGCAGTAAGCATTGCATTCCATGACACTAAGTCCCTCCTTGGTATAGCTAAAAATGTTTTTATTGCAACATCTAAATCTGCAATCTTCCCATAGAAACTCACAAGAGCATTTAAGATGGTTGTATCTTGAGAGAGCACACAATGCTTTCTAACATAATCGTGGATTTTCCTCCCTTCCTGAGCTTCTCCCAGATGTGCACAGACAGGAAGAACACTGACAAGTGTGACTGAATCCGGTTCGATTTCCGTGGAGCATAATTCATGAAATAATGTCAGTGTTCTTCCATGTGAACCGTTCAAGGCATGACCTGCAATAAGACTGTTCCAAGAAACCACATCTCTAGCATTCATTGTCCTGAAAACGTCATCAGCTCCTTTCAGGTCTCCAACCCTAGCGTAATGTGCCACAAGAGCGTTACCAACAGAAACGTCCATCTCAAGTCCAAGGCGCAGCACGAGACAGTGGATCTCCTTCCCCCAGTACGAACCATTCTGGAAGAAACCACAGAGAGGAAGAACAGTCACGACGGTAGCATAATTAAGACGACCACCTTCAGCAACCATCTGAAAGAACAACTCGAAAGCTTCCTCGAAGAACCCGTTCTCGGCACATCCCGCGATCATCGAATTCCATGAGACGACATCCTTGCAGCCAATACTGAAGAACACTCTCCTCGACGCATCCACGAGCAAGCCACATTTGGCGTACGCGGACACGAGCGCATTACCCACCAGCGTATTATGCACCAAGCCAGTCTTAATCGCATACCCGTGAACGCTCTCCGCGGGTCTCAGAGCTCTCAGCCGTGCGCACACTGGGAGCACAACCGCAATCGACACATCGCTTGGCCTCACCTCGACACACATGGAACGGAACAGATCCATCGCCTCGGTCAAGCGGTTCAGCCTCGCGAGACCGGACAGGATGATGTTCCACGACACGGCATCTCTATCACACATTTCCTCGAACAGTCTATGAGCGTCCACGATATCGCCCGACCTGGCGTGGTAATCCATAAGGGCTTTTGCGGGGGGTGAGGTTGCGACGAGGCCGGTCTTGGCGGAGAAGGCGTGGACCGACGATGGTCCTGGGGGGAGGGCAGAGGAGGACTTGATGACCGCGGCGAGAGCGAAGGGATCGGGTCGGCCGCCGGCGCGGAGAATGCGGAGGAAGGTGACGACGGCGTCGGCGTGGCGGGAGTAGAACGTGTGGGTCCTGATCGCCGCGTTCCATGACGCGAAGTGGGAAGCCGGCATCTCATACCATGACATGCACTCACAACACAGATGTCATTAAATTTCAAATTTCCTTACTTGAAAAATATTTTTTTAATTAATTTTATATTCTCTCATCCTTTTCATACACGATCTTTATTTAAAATCATAATTATAGGTTAAACCCAAACCCTAAACTAATACACGGAATTTACAAAATATCTCAATCGACGTCCGACCCCACCACTAGTGACGGCACAACGAAGCAATCTCAACCGTCCACGTCACATCCAACGCCGGAGATAATGCCACCTCAGAATTCCAGTAGCCCATAAACTAAGGCCCGGCCCAACCCAACAACCACCACGAAAAGCGAACTCCCCGTGCAGGGAAATCTCACTCCTCTTCCACTCCGGCGCTCGCTCTCTCCTCTTCCTCGATCAGCGGCGGGAACACAAGGGTAATATTCGACTCCCATGGCGGAGCCGGTGGTGCAAGGGCAGCCCCCGCCGCAGGGCGGGAGGCAGCAGCAGGGAGGAGGGGGCTTCGCGCAGTCGATGACTGCGATCATACGCATGGCGGCGTTTTGGTACTTCGCCATGAAGTTCTTCGGCCCCAAGAAACCTCCCACCGATCCGTCCCAGCTTATGTCCAACATCTTCCAGAAGGGGGAGCCACTGGTCGGTAGATCCTAACATTTTTTTAAAATTTTTTTTTCTTCTCTCATATGTGCTATGCTCGACTTTGTTGATCAGAAAGAGTGGGATTTGTTTCATGATTTTTCTTTTTTTGATCTCAAGTTTGCAATGTTTCCTCCTTTCTTTGCTTGTTCCTTGCTTGGATTGTTTTATGTTTTTTGTTGGTGTTATTTTATTTGATTGATGATGGCAGAGATTCTGTGTTTATGTCTTTCTTACCTGAATTTTTTTGCGCCAACGATTCTCACGAACTGTCCACTAAGGCACTCAAGAACTTGAAGGTTTGTGTGGTTAATCTTGTTATCTGGCTAGTGCTTGAATTGTAATGGTCTAGTGGTAGATACTAGTGACGGGCAAGTTGCTGGACTCTGAATTCATTTTTATTTATTGTTGTATGCTTAGTTGTAAACATGTTTGTTATCCCTGGCCTTCGTGAATTTCACGTTCTACATATGCACATTACCGAGGTTTTTTGTTCTAAATTGATGCGTAAAATTATCCCTCCAAGAATAGTTTTGAAGCAGGATGTTACTTTGTTTAATTAATTTATTTTTTGTGCTTCTTCTGTCTAACTGCCTATATTCTTTACGTTGGACCAGGACATGTGGCTTTATCTTTCCGAGAAAGAACGATTCACTGAATTTGCTGATGACAGTGCACTAGTATGGCATGAATCAAATGTTCCATATGCAGTTTGGGGGCCTTCGAGTACCAGGTCTCAAACTTTGACATATTATCCATCAGAGGTGCTATTTGCTATATTATTCTACTTTGTTTTTGTTGTACTTATACATACATTAAGATCCAACTGGGAATTGGAATCTCTCTTTGATTTTCCCGTGTCATTATTCATTGGGATTCTGACTTCTGGTTAAATTTCCCCAGTCCGTTAAACACAATGGGAGCCTTTATGCCCATTTTTTCTTTGCACGCTCTGGCTACCCACCAGATCCCAGTGACCCTGAATACCAGCCACTTTCCGCTTTTGGCACGACTTATTGTAAGTTTGCACTAATTTTTTTTAATCTATTAAGCACAATGTTTTCCAACCCTTTTTTTTTTTGACCAAGCTGTTCTCTCTTCTATTTCAGCTATTGTGAAATACCTCCCCAAGCTGAAAGTTGACAAAAGAAGGAGTCTGCTTGGAAATGAGAAGGGATCTGAAGAGGGGAAACCAGAGGTTTGATTGGAACTTCTTTGCACTTAAATTCCACTAACTGTAATTTACAAGAAAATGGCTTTATAAAGGTTCATATTAGCAAAAGGGAAGTTTGTATCCCATATTCTCCATTCTTTAGCTTTTCCCATCTAAGTTGGCTTTTGTGTCAATAAGAGTTGTTTGATTCGAAATTTAATTTAACTGGAAGAAAATATGCTTTCTTTCTTTTATGCATCTAATCATTCAGAAGTCACTGTAATTTGTTGTCTTTAATCTGTATATATTTATTTTCAAACTGTAGTTTGATTCTGAAATGTAGGGTATAACTTATTAAGTGGGTGATATATCCAATTTCACTATTGAATGACTGGCTTCAAAGCCATAAGTTGGACTCATGTTGTCTGAGTGAAGTTTAACATGCTATTGGAAAAATATATCAAGTGGATATTATAACTCTGCAGATCATTTCATTATGTTAATTAACATGGTTTCACAACATCTTACTCTCCTCTCTGTGGTCTTCTTATTGGTTCTTTACTTGTATTCCCCCTTCAGGACAATTCTTTAGTAATTCCATACAGCAGGTGCTTATCATGGCTGTGTTTTCTGTCTGTGCTTATTCTTTGTAAAATTGATCTGTTTGAAGCTCATACTTATATAATTGCGGTCATCCACTTGGTTAACATAATTCTCAAATTTGTGTAGTGGTTACACTTAACAGCAAGTGCATGAACAATAGCTATTAGTAGGGAGATTATTTCTTTAAATATGCTACTATTCCATTTAGCTGTATGAGTGATTATCATTTGCTTACTTCTGGTAGTGCTTTTCAGCAATTGATTTACTTCTGGTAGCTGAAGACACATTGTCATTGTCTTCTAGAAGCCTCTTTAAGAACCCAAACATGTTGTGTCTATGCTCTAGATGTGCATGCTGTTCTTTCTTCTGTCATGGATTTTCTATATACAGTGACACATTGTTTCTCCTACCAAATACATAATGTTGTTTGTGAGCATAATTAATCATTTGCATCCTACATACTAGAAAACAGATTATTTCATTTGTTACCCATTGTTGTCTTCAGCAAGCCAGTGTGATGATTTTTTGACATGTCTGAAATGTTTTATTTTGATAAATGTGAAGGATGACCACAATCTTAATGCAAAGGATGAAGGCCCTCCTGAGTGGGTGTCATATTGGAAAACAAATGTCACAATAAATCTTGTTGATGATTTCACAAGGTATACCTTCTTAGAATCAAACAGAATAATATGCCATTCTTAGAATGAAGTAGAATAATATATGCTATATTCTACCCATTTAAATGGTAATTGATTAAAACACATCTTATAGAATCATTTTGACAGAACATTGCAATGTCTCTTGTTCCTCATACTTAATTATATTGCATTGCAGATAGTCAACTATGATCCTGCTTTGCTCAATACAATTTCTTTCTTTGCAGATACCCATGGAATGCTGTTCCTCCAAATATTGCTGGTTGTATCCGTTAACTGTTCATTTTTTCTGATGTATTTGTTATGTTCAAGTTCTGGTTGTAAGCTGCAGGTGTAATTTCCACAGTTTCTTCAATCTATTGTGGATAGTGAGCCATGATATGGAGTTACATTTTTATTACTTCTGTCCTCTCCACTTCTCATTTGATTAATAGTGTATAGATGAGTAGTGGCTTGTGAGAATGCTTTATCTTTGATCTTTGGCTGTACATTTTTTTATTGATATGACTATTGGCTAATTACATACAAGGTTACTAAAGATTTTGGCTGTATCCTACTGGTTATGATCCTTATTTCACATCCACGGTTAAAATACATTTTCATTTTTATGTTGATTTCAATCTTCAAGCCTGAAGCCTGTTTGTTTGTTTCCCATGGATTAAGGCCTGAGATGGTAAGTTGGGGTTCATTCATGTGTGCAACAAGTTAAGAAAGATAGGAAAAAAAGAGTCTAGAACAGTTGAAAATAGAAAGTTTGAAAAGTCAGAAAAAAAGAGAGTGCTTGACACATCACGATAAGTCATGAAAGTTTAACAACCAAATAAATTTGTAGTTAACACATTTGAAATTTATCCATATGAAAATGCATGAAGATTACAAAAGTTTTCATAAGCACAATGACAAGTCTATGAAATCATCCTACAAGTGAGGAAAATTAAATAAAAAATTTTGTCTTTCCCACATATCCATTGTAATATTTTCACACATTTTATTTTCTAATTCTTTTCTTCATTGTTGATTCATTCCAACAATACTATTTATTTTTAAATGTACTTTTTCTGTTGTTTGTACATTATCTATAATATCAATTTCTTCCAAGTCATCATGAAAATCTTCAAGTAAATTCATTCTATCAGCTTTACAAGTGATTTCATTTTAGATATTTATATGTTATATCTAAAAATATTTTAGCTTCATATTAGATATTAATATGTTACATCCAAAAAGCTTCATTCGAGATATTTATATCTTATATTCAAAATGTTTTAATTTCATTTCACTTTTTTGGATATTTATATTTATATTTTATTTTTGTGAAATATTTTCCCACCATCTGAGTATTTCTTTTGTTGCCTTTTTTTGAACTGTCAGTAGTTGCTTGGGTGGATTGCTGGACCTTTGTTTTGGGTTGCTGGTGGTTTGGTTTGGACTACAGAACCTTTGTTTTCAGGTTGTTGGTAGTTACCTAGGTGGATTACTAGGCCTTTGTTTTTAAGGTGCTAGTGGTTTGGTTCAGACTACCAGACCTTTGTTTTCGGGCTATTGGTAGTCACCTTGTTTTTTCTTATTTGTGCGGAAAACGGGATTACCACACTGTGGAGAAGTTCTTCAGGCAAGGGAGATGGCATCAACTCGAGGTGAGGGGAATAGACATGCTGCGAAGGCAAGGGAGTGGGTGTTGGGATGGGGGGGAGGGGAACAAACATTGTATTAGGTGAGGGAGAGAGTGTCTGGTCAGGGGAGGTGAATTGCGTCAAGCAAGGGGAATGCATCATAAGTGTTGTGTTGGGTGTGTCAAAAGGAGAACAAACGCTGCAAATGTGAGGGAGAGGTTTTTGTGTCTTGGTGGGGAGGAGATTCTATCAACTGACTGGTCTTTCCTAGGGAGGGAGGGTGGAAAGACAGATTCCTTTGTCTTTTTATATGAGGGAAAGTTTTAACTTTCCTTTTCTAGGATTCCGGTAGGCACAAACAAGTTTAAATTTCAACTTTCCTCTTTGAATTTTCCTTTTCTTGACATTATGTCAGACACAAATTCCTCGGTGAAGTCTTGGGCAATGAATAGTAAGTTTGACTGCAAAATATTATTTATCATGAATAAATTGAATATTTCATATTCTATTATAACATACCAATTAGCCTAAGCATGTATTTGCTCCCATGATGTACCTCATAGTGAGGAAATAGTAGAACATTATCAACAATTTTGTAGCTGCCTGACTAATTGACATATGGCTAGTTGAGATTTGTCTGCCTATATCTTTTGTTTCTTCCTTAACAGCTAGTTAACTACTTTATCTTTGCTAAGTACATGGTTGATGCATTTCTTAAATTCTTTTGTTTAATGTTGATGATAATCTAAGTATGAACTGGATAATGCCAAATTTATTAAAAGTAGGAAGATTCTTCTTGGGTTTCAAAGCATTGATCTTTCTTAGAAACCTATGGGAATGCTTCCCATCGTGGCATTGAAAAATTCATCTCAACACAAATGCCCAATTTTGTATTGGATATTATTTATTCATAAAAATCCAAGCATATCTTCTTTTTATAACTTGGCATTCCTTAACAAGGACCTAGATTTGAATGTGGAGCCAAAGTCAAAGAACTACTACCCCACCATATTCTTCAATGAGTTTTGGCTTCTCAGAGATAAACTGATTCAGTTAAATGATACAGTCACAGAAGTGCCTCTTTTCCTAGAGCTTGGGCCCATCAGTATGACCAAGTGGCAGTTGTTCTTACAGATTGACCAGTCATTCCAGATGCAGCGTAGTTATGGAAGTATGCTTGAAGGGGAGGCTGATGAACTTAAGGTATGATCACCTGCTTTCCTTGTACATGTCAGAGGCTACATAGTTTTTAACTTGACAGTGTAGCATATGTTATAATAGATATCATTGTCAATTGAGAGGACTTTCTAGTGTTAAGGGATCTTTGATCAGGTAGAGCACTAGAACCATAGAAGAAGACTACTGTCGTTGTTAACATCTTGGATAAATATTGCATTTCAAACCTCTTACCCCAGGAGACAGGACCATCACGTTAGTTGTTAAAAAGAGTCTATGATTAGTGTAAAGAATATTAATGGGGCTTTATTTTGGTTTGTGAACACATGTACAAAAATTTGTTTTTCTGATAATATGAATCAAAGATCTTTTGCGGCTTCTTTTTCAGGTGACATTTGCACCGGTCATATTCCTCACATTTTAGTAGATTGGTTGAGCGGTGTGTATTATTTCTTATAAATTCCTCATTCCTAGGTGTGATAGAGGGATGATATTTCATAATGCCATTTGGAGAGTGAAAACTGTGCTGACACAAGTTAGCATGCCAGCTTGCGTAGTTATGTTCAATAGAAAGTTCTTTTATATTCTTATGTTCTAGTCCTGAGCCATGAAATGGCAAAATCCGTTGATCTTACAGCATTGTAATGAAAAGCAATAATTGGTACCAGAGTTTTTCTTTTGACTGTGCTTGTGACCATGTTTCACATCAGCTTCTCTTGCTCTATTTTCTTTCTCATTGTGGTATATGTTTTCAATTGAAAAGAGTATTCTTGGGGTTTCTCTTGTTTTATTTTCATTCTCATTGTAGTATATGTTTTCAATTGCAGAGAGTATTCTTGGAAGGAAATCCTTATCTTCTGGTGATAACAATGGTCGTCTCCATGCTTCATTCTGTTTTTGATTTCTTGGCATTCAAGAATGGTAAATTATATGCCTTTTTTAGAATTGATTATTTACACTGATATTTTTAGCTTTTAGAAAAAGAAAATTCCCTTGATAAATAAAAAAGGAGGGATCTTACTTGTTTCTTGTAGATATTCAGTTTTGGAACAAAAACAAATCCATGGAAGGGTTATCTGCGAAGTCGGTCGTTGTGAATTTTTTCTGCCAGCTTATTATTTTCCTATATCTTCTCGACAATGAGACATCTTGGATGATCCTACTCAGTTCTGGTGTTGGTGTCTGCATTGAGTTCTGGAAGATTGGAAAAGCCATGCATGTTGAGGTATGTTTTTATTTGTAAACTTGGTTCTGCAAGAATTTCTATTTTACCAAAACTTAGCAAAATTCAAACACCCAACCAAGATAGTGAGATACAGACGTCATTCATTCACGTGCTAATAATGTCAAAATGTTTAAGATCCTGAGTTCTTGATGGTGTGACTGTAGTATATACATTGAAAGGAAAAATCATATAATTTTTCACTTTTAGTGTTTGTAGTGATGCTTCTTGGGCCAACCCTGGATTCTAGTGAATACTTTGATTGTCTTTAAAGCAAGATTCTCACAATACCTGAATTTCATTAATTCATTGCAAATTTTATGACATAGAAATGATATTCTAGTTGTAACTCGTAAGAACACTCTTCAGTAACTGCTTGTTCCACCTTATACGCATCCAAGTCCTTTTTGCTCATATATCTTTTGCAATAGCATGGGGACATCTAAATATCAGTTAAAGCCTATCTCCAGAAGGTGTTTTTTTAAATTATTTTCCTTTTTGTTCCTTTGCAGTATTGGTTTCTGATTTTTCAAATTTTTATATTGCCATCGAATCTGCAGTTTCTAGTTTTATATTTCACGTTGACTTTATATTTTGTTGGAAATATAATAATTTGCTACAGCATATTGCCTGTGGACGTCCTGTTTCTTATTGTTTTAAACAACCAAATTGGGTGAAATGTGATTTTACAAAGTGCATTAAGTTAATAATCTGTTAATCATTTAATGATCTCCAGTTTTAGAAAGCTCATGTACTTTCTTTTTCAAATGTGTTTCAAAAACTTTTTAGTGAGGCACCTGTGCACAAAATAAAATTATTTTTAAATTCATATATTTTTAACTTTTTATTTGTCTTTATGGCTTCAATCTGAATGATATGATTGTTACAATTTATTGCGCCTAGTTCTGTTGTTTTGAGCATCTGACCATATTTTAGTTTTTTCTTGCATGGAAAATTTGGTCTTGAATTTAATCTTGAGGGCAAGAACAACAATCCAAACTATAATTTCATTAGATAGGGTTGGTCATATGAATCCTTTCTTTCAAGTATTTCTATCTATTGTCAAATTGTCAATTAAATTACATAAATATAGTTTTTTTTTATAATTTCTAATAAGTTGATTTTTGTCTACATTTTTATAATTTTATATCTAAACCACCTAAGTTGATTTTTTTCTTATATTATCTTCAATAAGCGCAACTCTTACTCTATTTCTAATAAAATCGTTTTTAAACTTATCTTTTATAGTATTATCACTCATCCAAGTATACACATTTCAACAACATTAACTTTTTGCATTTCTTGACATTTGAGATTTTATATTTCGATTTTCCATGTCTGCTATATATTGTCATTTTAAAAATGTTTTAATTTTCCATCCATATAATATCCATTTTCTTTTTTTTCACAACATTGATTTAAGTGCTTTTGGCCATCAAATTATGCCATCATTTTTGCCCTGCACACGCATTTTCTGGCTCACTTTTAAACAGAAACTGAAAATCGGAATATATGCCATTATGCTGATTTGACCTTGCAAATGTCAAAGTGGTTTTTGTAATAAAATGCGTTGACCACTGTCAATTATAACTCAGATAATTTTATTGTTAGATCTAAAGAGGAAAAAATGGATTTTTCACTTATCAAAGAGAGAAATTGTATATTTATAGAACTTTACAAGTATACGGATATCAATTTACCCACAATAGTCTATGGGGTCCTATTATCAAAAAAATATTTGAGGTCCCATATTAAAATGATCTCTAGTAATATCTCTAACAATTTTTTTGGTCTTCTGTTTTCTAGATTGATAGAAGTGGAAGAATCCCATTGTTAAAATTCCGTGATCGTGATTCTTATTCTAAAAACAAGACAAAGGAGTATGATGATCTTGCGATGAAGTATCTTTCTTATCTTCTTTTCTTCCTTGTGGTTTGTTCATCAATATACTCTCTTAAGTATGAGCGCCATAAGAGCTGGTATTCTTGGATTCTTTCTTCACTCACAAGCTGCGTATACATGTTTGGTGAGTTCCCTTTCTTCTTTATATGCCATTACAGCAAACAACACTCAATACCTTTTCCCATCACAGCAAATTACGATCAATATCAACTACATTTTCATTGAGTCTCAAATCTGTGCCGTGATACAAATTTTTGCATTTTTTCTTCAAGTTTTAATTGTTGCAGAACAGCGTGCTTAGATGTTTTTGATCGATAGGTACTTACTGTAAAACTTTTAATTGGAAAAAAAAGATTAAAATGCAGTCCCTTGCCACACGTTTGGTCAATTTAACTCCATTTTATATACTTATGTTACGACTAGATTTACTTGCTAATATCCTCTTACCTTTCTTCAATACTGTTGCAGGTTTCATCATGATGTGCCCACAGCTGTTCATAAACTACAAGCTCAAATCCGTTGCCCATCTGCCATGGCGACAAATGACATACAAGTTCTTGAATACCATCATTGACGACCTTTTTGCTTTTGTTATAAAAATGCCTATACTGCATCGCCTGTCTGTTTTCCGGGATGGTACGTGCTTGAATAAAATTCATTCATTATGAGATTCCTTCATTGCTTAATACCCCACTTTGTTTGTTTTTCTATGCATTTAACCATTTATTTTCGTAAGTAGAAATACTAAGATACCTTTTGGAAGCCAGGAGGTCTGTCATGGTTTGACTCTGACTCTAATTTTTCTGCTGTTAACGCTTACTACACTCTCATGTGAATGCAGATATAATTTTCGTGATTTACCTTTACCAGAGGTGGATATACCCTGTTGACAGGAAGCGTGTTAACGAGTTTGGTTTCGGTGGTGAAGATGAAGCCCCAAGCTTGACTGCCACCAATGTGCCAAGTGCCGCTCTGACGTCTGAAACAGCAGCTGAGGGTGACAAGAAAACCAACTGAATTTGTATATTTCGTACCTTAGTCATACTTCAACTGCAGAGTATGTTCGTTCCGTTCCTTTGTTATCTTCTAATTTACCCTCACCTCGTATTTACTTGAGATTTTGAGGATCGACAACCCCATTCTATTTGATATATTTATTAGGTAGATTGTAGGTTCGATGTTGTCAGATTCTTTGGTTTGTAACAACATCAAAACTAATAATTTTTGGCTGAATATTCGAGTTTGAACGTTACGGAGTGCAGATCTCCTGTGGCTGTTGATGTTCCAACGCCATTGAGCATACGGATGATGCAGGTGCAGTCTGTAGCTATTGGACTTATATGTTCTCCCTCCCTCGTGGTGGCTTTAATTTTTCAGCAAGGACGTAAGAAGAGTTCCACAAGAAGACCTTCAAAATATCTTTGAAGATAAGAGTAGACGAATGGTTTGGTTTTAAATCTTGTGGACAGATCAGTCTGTCGCTTTGGTTTCGCCGTTGCAATGGAACCTCCCGCTCGGTTATGTTGACGTCTCACTTGTACTGATTGGTGCTATCGAAATGCACCACTGATTGATCGAGGAAAATCATTAGATAGAGAGGCCAGTAATAATATATGCTGGAGGATGCCCACATTATTGTTGCTTGTTTCATTGAATAGGTAGTGGACTAGACACCAATTGCCATGTTAGTTTCATAGTCTTCGCTCTTGAGACATGAGAAATGGTTTATTTCAGCTTGCCATGTGCTTGTATTCCGCCCCTCTTAATTACCATCAAGATCATTTCACCTCATTCCCGTTGAGCATGGGAAGTGATGTCAGTGAATCGCTCAAACTTTTCTCTCGTCGGAGTAATGGTATGTTTTAGCCGCCACATAAAACATTGCAACTTTGTCGGTGAAGCTTTTGGACTTCCATATTTGTTGTCTTTTCAAGTAACGAATTACGATAGGAAATGGATTGTTACCTTATTGGATTTATCCAGGATTAATAAATAATATTCAGGGCACTCTCTGTTTGTCAGGGTGAGAAATTATCTCCCAGGCGCTATCTATTTTTGCAGAAGTTCACATTTCTGTTTGAGTTCGATACTCTACTAGTTTTGTTGCTGATGCTCAATATGACCATGGATGCTGAAAGAAAAATTAGTGAATTTAAGGAAGTGTTTAAGTACTTGAAAAATGATGGAAAATAATTGAAATAAAAAATCACTGGTAATTTTCCGTCATTATATGATTAGGACAAAATTTAAGAGTAAAAAATGGTAAATTATTTGATTAGGAATAATGAAAAATTACGTAATCTAACAGAAAAATGGAATAGGTGATTCATGTTGTCGTTCAAAATGATAATGGTTTTTGTTCTTCATTTTAAATGAGGTTTTGAGAAACTAAGAAGTTTCATTTCTTTCTCTTGCAGTGTTTTCCTTAATTTCCTTTTATGATGTAACAGTCACATGAAAGAACGTATGTAATGGTCGGGTGAAAGAACAGGCAAGACCTGGCAATTTGTTCATTAGAGATTTTTCAATAGCTTTATTACATTGTTTCTATCGACTTACATCACAGCAGAGAAGAAGCCAGGGAAATTTGTCGATAGGGAAGGCAAAATAGAGAAGAGTCGATGCACATTCATGAAGTTGGTAGTAGTAGAATTGGAAAAAGAATTCAATGCTGAGTTAAACTAAGTTGATGGAGAAGTACACTCCATTGGAAGAACTCCATGTATAGGTCCTAAAAAGTTAAAAATCTGACCTGTGAAGGTTACCTTCAAGACTGCTCACTTCCTTTTTTTGGTAACCCACCGGATACTGCTGCGTCTCTAAAAGCTAAGACTAATCTTAGCACTTAAACTGTAACTATGTATGCGAACACAATCTTACTATAAGGGTTTGGTAGAATTTGCAGATAATAGATAAAACAGGTCAATACAGCCAAGCTGATAGGAAATTTACTTTCGGTTTTGTGGATTTTATAGTTTCTGGCCCCAGCTTTTCTCCTGTAGGGTTATGTTATGCACTTGGTTTTTTGGATATTAGTAGTGTTGTTGTTCTAGATTTAAATTAAAACTTTCTTCTTAAATTTTATAAGAAAAGGAGAAGACCCCGTCCAGGTGGTTCAAAAGTACACCATCTTCTTGTCAACTACACTCTCTTATGGAGAATGGCTGACCCAAGAAGACTCTCACCTTATATATATATAATCACTCATGTAGTGAATGTTTCTGGCATCACCACTTATTTAATTTAAGATAAAAAGGAATAAATATAGAAAAAACATGAGAGAGACTTTTGACTTCTTTGTTCTCTATTTTGGACCTTCACACATGTTTTTCTACAAAAGCACTTGCCATGACAACTTTAGAGGTTTCATCATTCATTGATGGGTTAAAAACAATAAAGAATATTTCTCCAAGCATTAAAGATGCCCATGAGCATGAAGAAAAGTAGGGATGCATGTCTTCATCCTGGGATGGAGTAAAAACAATATAGAATTTGGGGAGAAATGTAAAGATCTTTTCTTTCATCCATGATGGTAAGCATTAAGAAATGTAAAGATGTTGGGAAGCATGAAAGAGTGAGTGCTCCAACTCAAAATCCATTTGATTTGCCAAAAAGGATTCTGCCTGAAGACAGATCTTGTGCCATGAAGAAGCTTATGCCTCAAGTCCTTATCCAAGGTTGAGAGGGAAAAAGGGGATTCCTTGTTATGTTCCACCAGATTATGGAAATTGATTATCTACAATATCCTGGAGATGGGAAGGCAAGAAGATCAGATATGTTTGCCATGAGAACTTCATTCTGAGCTTTCTTCTGCTGTAAAGAATTGGTAAGCTTCTTCTTTTTTATATATATATAGTTCTTATCCTTACCGTCTGATGACAAACTGTAAACAGATTTTGCATTTTTCCATGTGCCAACATGCCTATATTTTCAGAGGCATTCTGCTTTTATTCTTGTGTCTGAATCATTTGACAGCACAAACATTTTCTTCTTGAAACTTTCAAACTTGTTAGCCAAACACTATGCAGAATAGAAACATGGTTGGCATGTCTCATCTCTTCAATTGAGCTCTTTTATGATGAATTGGGAAAAAAAGGGTAGCAATGGAGGTACAGACGTCCTCCTCTCGAATTTGTAATAAATTAGAAATATATATATATATGTATATGTATATATAATCACGCCTAACTAACAATGGAAACGTTAAAAAAAGGAAGAAAAACAATTGAAGGAAAAAATAAAAATGGAAGAATGCCTAGTTGTTTATACTGCTATGGAATAAGATTCAAGATAAATAATATTAGACCATAC
This sequence comes from Cymodocea nodosa, assembly GCA_036874045.1. Classification (NCBI taxonomy): domain Eukaryota; kingdom Viridiplantae; phylum Streptophyta; class Magnoliopsida; order Alismatales; family Cymodoceaceae; genus Cymodocea; species Cymodocea nodosa. The sequence goes on from JAZBRI010000008.1 coordinate 1,385,087, forward strand.
ATTTCTTGGCCATTAGTTTATTGGAATTCAAATGCTAATAGATCAAAATGGTTTCTCCGGTGTCCAGGCTATAATAGTAATAACAATAGTATTATTATGCTGGTATTCATGAATATTTTGTTTTTGATCATCTACACTTCCTTGACATGCCTGCCAATTCTATCAAAGTAGGCTTTACAGGCATTTTAAAGAACAAAGAACCAGGAAGGAAAAAGAAAGAATGGTGAAGCCCTTTTAGCAGTCAGAAATCAATTAATTATTAGCAGAGACAACATTTTTTAGAAATTTATCAAGTAATTGAAACGGTGGTAAAGGTTCTATCATTTAACTACAAAAGCTTGTGTAACAGAGACAACATTCTCTCAAGTTTTTTCTTCTTCACTTTTCGGTACATGTATGCAAGTTTTATCATATGACCTTTCACTGTTGGTTTCCCTCAAAACCAACAGGCAAAGTCCACAGTGCAGTCCACATCAAGTCAATTGACTGCATGCAGTTTTGTTTCGCATTATACTCATCATCACATGAAAACGAGGAAGAACAATGAGAGATGAACAATACAAACAAAAGGAAAAAAATGAAAGATGTGAGTACGCAGTGAAGCAGCCATAGATCATGCGATGGCATTCCTCTACATCTATTAGCGTATCATATCTGATATGAAACGCAATGCTTACCACAAACACCTTTAAGCATATGCTGCATGAGATTCTAATGCATGGCTTAGAAAACAGGGAGGTAAAAAGCAGATTTGGGTTAAAGAAACGGTACTGTTGAATTGATTCTTGGATTCTGTCCTTGGCAACTTGGATGGCACCAGCATCCATTCCAATAACTCTTCTATATTCAAGGTCAGTGGAGCTTCATCTGCCACATCATTTTCCTTCACCGCAAACATGCAGGCAACAGGAGTATCAATTGGTCCTACCATCTCCTGCAGCAGATTTGACTCATCCCTTATCTGAAGGAAAGAAGTCTAGGGTAGGAGAAGGGGGTGACTAGCACATAAAATAACTTTGATGCCCCATTGAGTGGTGCTTAAGAAATCATGATCCCAGGCTTGTAGGCACATTTTGTGGATTTGACAGTCCAATATTTGAGCTTGCATGTGATTCATTTATATTACTTGGCTTATGAGATTCATTGCCTCAGTTGGTTTCCATGAATTATTGTTGTATGGGTGTGATGATGCCATCTATTTTACCTGATCGACATGATTCTTCAAAAAAAAAAAAAAAAAAAACTGATTAATCTGAAACATTTTCCTGAGGAACAAGACCAAAACACCATTTACTAGATTCACTGAAGCAGGAATCTATGACAGTGGCATCCTAACAAAGAAAGCACAATAGCAACGAGGGTTGCTTTTGCTTTCTAGGAAAGTGTTGCTGTTTGTAATGCTTGTTGAAACGTGTGAACATATAACTTAAAATTAATCTGTTAATAGTGTTTTCCTTCTATGTATCTATAAATTTTATTTCTACATTTCAATGTAAAACTATTACAACATTTTACATTACTTGTGATTTTCTTATATCTTACAAGTACTCTTACTTTGGAATCTGCTGTATTCTTTTGATTCTATTACTATAATGGGATACAGAAACTTCTCTTAACTCAAAATTCAATCTGGATCTTGTTTAAAGAACAAGTTCTCCATGCCCTGTGTGATTGACAAGTCACTTCTTTTTTTCATCCATGTACACGTTCTGTTTCTATTGTTCAATGCGAAACTAATCATTATTCCAATAGTACTGGTACAGTGATTGCTTCAAAAGCATCGTTAATGATGGTACTCTGAAGATCGAAGCCATACACCCCAGGTAGGCTGTTCTACATTCATCAAGTCACTTGCAACTTTAGTCCCCTGTGCTCTATGTGCCTTTCCTTCTGAAATGCACTCACCACTTAAGACCATTGGTACAAAACATACCGAACTACATCACATTGGAAATCCTCACGTGGACATAAATGTTTTCTAGACTAGTAGATGATGGTGCGGCTTAAAGATATGCCTATCAAGTGGACAAAGCCCCCTCTCCCCCCCCTCTCCCCCCCCCCTCTAGATCTAGAAGATGTAGTGCACTGCTATGGTCTTGTGTATGTGTGTGTGTGTGTGTAGTATTTCTTGTGAAGATGGATAAACATTCATCTATCACATCAACATAAGGCTGCCATTCCTAAAATGAGAAGAGTGATGAAGAGACCACATGGGTTGCTGTTAACTTGACATGGCACGGATAATGGGAATCACTTGGCTTCGGAGGGAAGGGACTTAAACAACAGGGTGGGGGGTCCAACTCACCACTTGAGGATGAACGCAAGACAAACGACACACTATAATAAAGGAAAAACACACACTTTACGCGTTCTAAGCTGAAAACAGAAAGAGGGACGATGTTTCTACATTGAATCTATAGTGTAGATGTGTTTGACGAGCATATATATTACCTTGGCGTTTTTATTTGGTGGTGCTTGCCACGAAGGTCTTGAATGTAACATCATCACTTACCTACACCGCGGTTGGTTTGATGACAAGAGTGGGGTGGGGGCTTGTGATGTCCAGCAGCAAACCAACCAGCTAAGTTGAACTCTGCAAAACAAAAACAACCAAGAAAGTCTTGAATGTTAGGCATTCAGCACTACAACAACCATTCGATTTGGGTTGAGCAATTATTCCAACCGGAGGCGAAGGAGATTTCGCATGGCAACAATGTTTGACAAGCGCACACGAACTTTAGTACTTTTTCTTTTTTGCATTTCGTTGAACAGTTTGCGTGCGCACTGCGGGAGAACAGGAACCAACCAAGTGTACCAAGAAGTTGAGATCATTCATACATCTTTTTCTTGGGTACTGTTGACAGCAAACATCATGTGACAATAATTTAAGCATGGTGAAAACTCTTAAGAAAGAGTTGACTTTTGAGATACATTTGTTTATTTTAGATATCGTATTTTAAGTTAATATATTTTTAAAAAAATGATAAATGTTACTTATGAATCTCTCTCTGATGCACGCCTCCTCTTTGATGAATCATACTTTCTTTCTCTCCTCTGTTCATGAGTTGCTTCTACTGTTCAATTTAAACATTACAAATAATGTTAATAATAAAAATGTATTCTCTATTTAAATTAGAAGATAAATACTAACAGTATTTTTAACATACCTCCGATCACATTTTTCCATTTTAAGAAAAGGATACCTTCATCTTCGATTATAATAATTTAATTAATAAAAATAACAACCAAGATTCAAATTTTTCCTTGATAACAAAACTATAATCTTTGCTGTAGGATTATTAGTTTAATTAACAAGAAGAACAACCAGATTCAGATTCTAAAGGTATAGAAGCCGTAAATGAAATCTATTTAACTTAGGACTGTCATGTTTCTAATCTTGCTACTCATAGAAACGTGAAGGAAGTGAAGATTGAAATCAAAATCTAATCTTTGCTATGTCATCGTTATTTCTTTTGCTTATATTTTTGCTGTTTTATTCTTTCTTTATGAACTGAATTTGTATGTTGTGGTTGATACTCGAAAAGAAGGAAACTACCATTATCAAAGGCATTCTAGATATGGTGTGCTTTTTGCCTGTGATTCGATCTGGGACACCACTTCCTCTGCCACCAACACAATGGAGGGCAGGGGGCATCCGCAACTGTAACTCATCTTCACCCTCCTCCTCCTCCTCCTCCCTTGTTTTAGGTTGGTGGTTGCTGAAACATTAATGCTGCTGTCCAGTAGTGGCAAGGGTTGGGCTGGTTCCTTTGTTCATTCAATGTATCCAGTACCATAGATGATACATGCCCATATGGGCGACCCTATGGTAATGTGTTCGTGGCCCTTTTTTGTTGTTCACCCTGCAAGCATTGCTTTTTTTAGACTTTTAAGAAAGGAATCTTTTGTGGGCATCTTCTTTCTTAAATACAAATTCGGGATCCAACCCTTTTAGGGGGAACTCAGCAAACATCATGATGGAAATGGGATTTGTTTGTTTGGGGCATCGTCTACTTTCCTTTGCATTTGAAAGAAACAAAGCTTGCTTCTTGTTGATTTGGGCGTAGTGGGAAGCGTTGAATTAAATCAAAATGGAGTTTCGATGAACCATAGAGGTTAGAATAAGTGTGTCAAAAGTATTAGTACATAACCAACACCAACTATGTATTATGATGTTGGTTTTTCCTTTTCTTAGAAATTCAACATATGCGAAAAGGTCATGAATCCAAGTGTTGGCAACAACACTACCAATATCAAAAGAAAGTACAGCAGTAAAATGTATGGTGACGGTAATAAAGGAAGCACCATTGGTGGTTCTAACTAGTCCCACTGGCAGCAATTTTGTAGCAATAGTGGTGGTAGTAATGGGGAGGAGAGAGGGGGTGGGGTCGATATAAAACATAGTAGAGAAGGGTACTACTGATAGCAACACTGAATATCTCTCTCTTTCCCCGTGGGAAAAGTTTCAGGCGATTAGTGCTCTTTTACCTCTTCAAAACCTAGTTCATAATGTAGGGCATTACTTGTTCTTATTATTTGACACAGTTTTGATCTCTTCAACATCTTTTATTTTAAAATGTACCCCGCTTCTTGATTTTGTTTTCTCTGGTCTTTCATGCTTGCTTATGAAGGAGAAATATGTTGTTTGTATTTTGACTCAAACTTTAACTATTCACGGATCTCTTGGCTGCAAATTAATAAGTTCTTAAAACTATTACCTAAAAGACATATTTCAAATGTCTCAGTGGCTTGGTTTTGAATCAACTCTATCTTAAATTTTCTCTTAAGAAAATTTGTGAATTACCTGTGCTTCATTGTGCAATTATGACTCTTCTATTAATCCTTTGTAGTACATGTATACTTGCATATTCTACTCTTGCATGCTTTCCTCTGTTTGTTCTTTTTTTAATCTTCGTCCTTTCATAGGTAGATTTCATTGACTTATTTGACTTCCAAATAATAATTGGTTATAAAATGCTGCAAAATAGTAACATTTGTTACTCAGATCCTTGACATCTGCCACTTGCGCTTGTGAATGGAGAACACAATAAATTTTTTGGGCCCATAGTACCAGATCCCCTATGTTAAGTGACATGAAATTTGAACACGTTTAAGTTCCTTGCTCTTGATAGCATAATGTCTCTTAAACATAAAAGTTGGGAATATATTCTTTATATTTCTTGAGATGAACCAGCATCTTTTCACCTATGATCACTAAAACTCGGCTGATTTTGGATGACATGGATTTTGAGATGATGGAACTTGCTTATCAATGTTGTATAAAATCAAGCAAGATGAATAAACACATAAATGGAAAATAGAAGACATGGTTTACCAGTTTATGTCCACGAGCAGTGGTAGATAAGGATTTTATTATTTGTTGAGGATTATGGAGTACGAATGGTACCAATTCTCTCTCTCTATCTTTATCAATCTTTCTATCATCTATCTATTTGTATATCTGTGTGTGTATGCATACATGCATGCATGTATAAGAAAGAGAGCATTCGAGGCATGGAAAATTACATAAATAACCACATAAATGAGGGGACATGGGATCCTGCATGATTAAGGTACAAATATGACAGATACGTTAGGATTCAATATATCTCAGCATTTGAGCACGTGAAAAGAGTCATGTTCCTGCATTTTTTCTTTGCCCATCCTATAAGATTTCCTTGGTTTCAGATTTGCATGACATTTGCCACTAGTCTAAAGTTAATTATAAAGCTTAGGGATGCACAATGCATCTATGTGGATTCGTGTCTGAGTCTTGCCTCAACTTGTAGTTATTTTGATGCTACAGGCTTGAGCTAAGGTCAACTTTCTGCTTCCTATACCACTTACAAGTCCATAGTTCACATTTAATGTCATTGTTTAGTTTCGTTAGCTTTTAAGGGAAATAACAGAATATTAATAACATGAAACTGTAAATTGTTTTAATAAGCTGTCCACTTCCTTGGAATTGTGTGGGAAACCAGCTTTGTGTTCCCTCCACCTCTGAACACTTAAAAGTACAACAAACTCTGACTGACCCACAGTGGCTGGCACCCTTCAGTTGCTATTCAAAATCCATCATTCCTTTACTAGAAGCAAAACCTACTGCACTCTCTTTCTCTATCTCCATCTCTCTCGTTCTCTCTCATAACATGCTCTAGTCAATCTAACCATCCACAAATATCATTATAAATAAGAGGACCCGCTTGTTTCCAATACACCATACTTCTGAATTGTTGTGCTCTTGACAGATAGAGGGAGAGGGGGAGAGGGCTAATGGATGTTAAAACAAGACATGTTATCAAAAGGAATTCCATGGAAGTTGAGGTTTCGGTTGATTGGAGGGGAAGAGTCTGCAAAGGCAACAATCATGGAGGAATGAGAGCTGCTGTGTTTGTTTTAGGTGTGCATCTCTTTTGTGGGTCTATGTTTTTGTCCGTGCTGATCACCATCTCATCCTTCCATTAGCATTAATTGATTGTAGTAGGTGTTACAATTCTGCATGTTTGTCCATTTGTCTCCTGAACTCCATTCTTAGAAATTTTTTTATAGCCATTGAAAGCTTTGTTATTCTATTGACATACATGGTTTTCTTAATGGAAAGAAGAGATTCACAATCTCTTGTGGTGTAATTGTTTGATTAAACTTTTTGATCTTTTGAATGACCTATATCCTTGAACAAGTAGTGGCTATGGGTCTTGACTATATTCTTATCCAGTTGATTGTTCTAATATGTTCAGTCAGCCTTCCAATTCTTCAAGTTCAATACTACACTGTTTATTGTATTCTTACTTTTTGTTGTTTCCTACCTCTAACAATTTCTGGCCAATTTTAACATTTTTTTGAGACATTTAATGAGGTCAGGGTCTGACCATTCTTGCTGTTTTTTGGATCCTTTGTTGTTGTGAAGTTAGTTTCCGTAGGGAAAAATTAAACATTTTAAATGATCATCCATTACTCTTTGAAGTTCTATGCTTTCTTGGATCCTTCACCAGTCCTTGTTGATTTCTTTTCTCATCCAATTGTCAACAAAAAGGCACGGTAATTGTCATGGCATGGCTAGACATCTTTGTCTCTTCATGATGAAGGTTTTTTAGAGAGGGATGAAGGTTTTTTAGTGAGTTTTTTTTTTCTAATCATGTTTGTTCTGTTGGATGATGTTTCAGGAATCCAAGCATTTGAAATCATGGCAGTTTCTGCTGTTGGGAACAATCTCATAACATATGTGTTCAATGAGATGCACTTCTCGTTGTCAAACTCAGCCAACATAGTCACAAATTTCATAGGGACTGTTTTCCTCCTGTCCCTTGTTGGAGGCTTCCTCTCAGATTCTTACCTAGGCAGCTTCTGTACTATGTTGATTTTTGGATTTGTGGAGCTTTCAGTAAGTACTTTCTGTCCTACACCTTCAATTAAAACAACCAGATAATTTCATAAAAAAAGTCTGTCTGGGACTATGATGCGCTTTCATTACAAAATTGAAACATATAAGGTATCTATTTCAGAGCATTAAGCTGTACACATGGTGCAAATTGACAAAAAAAAAACAGTTAGGCTATGATGTGACTATGTTGTCTCAATCAGCAGTTCTGCTGCCCTTCTTGTGCAGGGTTTCGTAGTTCTTTCAGTTCAAGCACATCTCCCTCAGCTTAGGCCACCCAAGTGCAACATGTTAGCAGAGGGAGGACACTGTTTGGAGGCTGAAGGCTTCAGGTCTACCATATTCTTTTCTGCCCTCTATCTCGTGGCCCTTGGGAGTGGATGTCTCAAGCCAAACATGATATCACATGGAGCTGATCAGTTCAGGAAAGATGATCCCAACCAATCCAAGAAGCTCTCAACTTACTTCAACACTGCATATATTAGTTTCTGTGTTGGAGAGTTGATTGCATTGACCATCCTTGTTTGGGTCCAGACATCGGCAGGGATGGATGTTGGATTTATTGTTTCAGCAGGAGTGATGGCCATGGGGCTCATCTGCTTGGTTGGTGGCATGGTGTTTTACAAGAACAAGCCTCCCCAAGGCAGCATCTTCACGCCCATTGCAAGGGTATGAATGAGATCCCCTTCCTTTCAACCCCTCAACTCTCATTCTGTCATGTTATATGTTGATGCAATACAGGCATGCCCTTGAGTTTTAACCATTCCATGTATGACATTAATCATGTCTGCATCTTTCATTGCAAATCGAAAGCAATTCATGTGCTCATATTTCCTGTGTGATGGCATATGATAATATTTGAAGTCAGGCATGCTCTCTTACCAACCACTATGGTAGTGGTCAAGTGGTTGACTAGTTTTTATTTTATATTAATAGATAGTGTTGGCATTTCTTAAGAGGATCGTTATCAGTAAAGTCAGAGTCTATAGAGTCAAATTACCTTGATTTCCCATTATTTTGTATTGCTCGTTAATGCTTCTTTCCACTCTAACGCCAAGCACCTTTAATGTTATTGGTTAACACACCGAGAAATTATATATTCATATAACTCTAGAATGGAGATCTTGATCAAAGTATATCTTTATTTAATTCCAGAATGTGGATTTATTTTGATTATATAGTGCACAGTGAAAATAGCATCTTTTTGTTGTGGATTGCACCCGTCAATGGCAAACCTCAAGCTAATATTTATCTGAAGATTTGTTCCATTATTTTGGCAACTTCTTCTTGGTGACTTTCACCAACCCCTTCCCCCAATTTGGTTAAAATTCTAAATAAATTATTGCCCTCTCCACTCCAGGTTTTTGTGGCTGCAATCTCAAAAAGAAAGCAGATATGTTCTTCTAACTCTGACGTTCTTCACAGAATCCAAGGTGGTGCCTGCAGTTCCTTGATCTCCAATCTGGACCACCCATCCAATGTTCCAAACCTACAGCACACCAACAAGTTCAGGTCTGGCATTTAGTTTTGTCATGATTTTTCTGAAAAGAACATGTGAAAAGGTAGTCTTCCATTTCTAATAGAATTTGCATCTGCTGACATCGATATTATTTAATAATGTAAAAAATATTACAATGCAAGGGTGACAAATAAGAAAACTACCAGTACCATCATAATCTCAAGAATGGAACGGTACTGAAGATCTGATGATCACAGTTGTGACATCGGCTGGTCTTCTTGGATTTTTTTTCTAAGTAGATCGATTTGGCATGAACATGTTTCTTTCTTCATATAAATATGATAATGATTAGATCATGGTCTACCCACGGTCTAGCAGGTAAAACTTCAAGGGTACGTAAACATGTATTTGTCATGAATGTATGGTTGCAGGTTCTTGGACAAGGCCTGCATCAAAGTAGAAGATGGTTCCCACACAGAAAGTTCATGGGGGCTCTGCACTGTGATGCAAGTTGAGCAGGTGAAAATTATCCTCTCGGTGATGCCAATCTTTACCTCCACTATCGCCTTCAATACAATCCTTGCACAGCTCCAGACTTTCTCTGTCCAGCAAGGGAGTGCCATGAATACCCACCTCACCACCAGCTTTAAGGTGCCCCCTGCTTCCCTCCAAGCCATACCCTACGTCATGCTCATCGTCCTCGTGCCCGTCTACGAGATTGCCTTCGTCCCATTCGCTCGCAGGTTCACCAGCATTGACTCCGGCATCTCCCCACTTCAGCGCATTGGAGTTGGGCTCTTCACTGTCACCTTCTCAATGGTTGCAGCTGCATTGGTGGAGAGCAGGAGGAGGGAGCTTGCCCTTCATTCTGGCGAGGCCCTATCCATCTTCTGGATTGCACCACAGTTCCTGGTGTTTGGGCTGTCGGAGATGTTCACTGCCGTGGGCCTCATTGAGTTCTTCTACAAGCAATCCCTGGCAGGGATGCAGTCCTTCCTGACAGCCATGACCTACTGCTCCTACTCCTTCGGCTTCTACCTCAGCTCCCTCCTGGTGTCTCTTGTGAACAAGATCACTTCCACCACCTCCAAGGGTGGCTGGCTTAGCTACAATGACCTCAACAAGGACAGACTCGATTGCTTCTACTGGTTACTGGCAGTACTCAGCCTTCTAAACTTCTTCAACTTCCTTTTCTGGTCTAGGTGGTACTCCCACAATTCTATACCATTACCATCTCCAAATGGCTCCTGTGATGTTGGTGATGAAGCCCAGCATGATTTCACTTCAGAAAAGATTGTGAATGCCCTCCCTAACTTGTCAAACCAATCACCATGTTGATGTTTTTTTATTGTGCCTACTACCAGGGACAAGCAGAGAAAAGGAAGTGAAATGGGCAGCTGTGGTACCTTATTGTAGACCCACTCACTTTCTATAGTGCATGATGGCTATATTGTTCCTTGGTTTAATTCCATGGATCTTTGCTGAGATACCAAGATTGTGGTGGCCATAAAGAATAATGATGTCTTTAAAAAAGAACAGTTACTAACTAAACTAATCCATCATGAGGAGACAGATGATCTGTCCTCCATTTTCTTGATCGGCCTTTGTCCCTTTTACATGGTGGTGTTTCCTGCACCTACTGCTCCAAGGACATGTGGGTGAACAGGAGTGCTCCTCAAAGTTAATCAGTTGTAATAGTTTAGCTAACTAAGAACAATAACATTAAGTATTTTTTAACAGTGAATCCAAGTATATTGCAGCAATGCCATCATCTCCATTTGGAAAGAAGATGATAATGTTAAGCGGTTATTGCTGCCATTCACTCGGCCGGTGGATGGATTTGGAATTTGACGCCACGGGGGTGTGGTGGCAAACTCACTTTGCTGCAGCGGCATAAGTTGATTAAGATGACACAAGCTTAAACTAATAGCAAATGGTATGATTATTGTTTTCTTATTATATAAAACCTGCAAGGTAAAAGAGAACTGAATCTTGGATTCAAATCCTGATAAAAACATTATGAATGTCAGAAAAACATCACACATGACTGCACTTTCTTTTCTCTTGTGCTGCCAAATCTTCTTAATACATGTATTTTGTCTGACTGCCTACCTTAACATCAACTCTTCAAAAATGAAATGGAGGAAACCCAAGTAAGAGTCCACAGGAATCACAAAAGTAGTCCAAGGCCCAATTGGAACTTGCACTAATGTTAAGGCCCCAAAATACTAGTGGACCAGTGATGTCCCGCGTATGATTTTGGTGAAGGAAATCAAACAAGTTCCCAAAGCCTAGCGTAGGCACAGATCTTCAAGAATGAAGAATCTCTTCATATATATATATATATATATATATATATATTGAAACACATACGTGTTGCATGACCTACCAACCTGCAGTATTACACGGTCCTTCACTCCTTATTTGCATGACGGCTTAACTTGGTATTTGGAGGCAAAGCCTTGGCAAAGATAAAGTTGTTGGGGAGAGAGAGAGAGAGAGAAGAAGGCCTCTTCAAGAAATAAGAGGTAAGTTTCCTCATCCTACCTTGTTTGTTGAAAGACTTCTTCCATCTCTGTAACAGTTAGGGGAGAGGATGAGTTATCTAGCTATGATGAGATTCTATTTACATGCTGTCACTCTTTTACAGTAAAGTCATACCAGTTAATCTCCTAAAGGACGAATGGATTTATGCAACGAAGAATATGTAACCAAATAACCTTGTTCTGACTCAACCACTTGGGAGTTGATTATGCAATCATGGCTCTCATTAGATGGGTAATGAGATGGTTGTGGTACTGCAATCGACCCTAGCTAGGCGTGTAGGGCAACAAAAATGGTGCCCATAAGTTGGAAGGGTCATGCCTGACTCATGAGCTCTACTCATTCGTTGGTTTCTAAAGAAAATTCTAAGTGAATCACATGGAAGTTCGTCCTAGCCAGCTAGGATGAAATAATCAGATGATGCTGATATTCTTCCTGGCTTCTTGTTTAAAAATAACCTTTGATGTAATCATATAACGATCATTTTGAGTATTTACACCGTACTTTTATTACTAGATTGATGTTAGACTGTGCACAATTAATGAAAGCTACTATTAAAGACAAATGCTATCAGTTGAGCTTTGCAAGGAAGGGTATGCATGCATTTAGGACGGACGTCGATGCCTTTGATGGCCACCAGTTTTTCTCAAATCTGTTCGCTATACATTAGAATTCTATATTTTCCATTACAAATAGATAGGTTTCTTATAGGAGAAAGTCTCGTGATGGCTTCATAATTGCCAATGATCTCTAGTTTAGGTTCTCACTCAGGTTTCACATAAATTATCTTCCTCAAACCACAGGACATGCTCAGCTGGGATGATGACGATGGTACAAGATGAACTCTATTAACTGCACACCATCTTCAGCTTGACCTTTGGGCAGTATTCAGTTTGTATTGCCTTTCCTTCTTCTTAATTCCTTTTGATCTGTCGATGGTCTCCGGACGTGCCTTGTTCAAGGCGGTCGGTGACAGACCACTTCAGCCAGAGAAGAAGATGAGGGCAAAGCCATTGCCAACAAGCAAAATCATCATAGCTCTTTGCATGGCCAGCTTCTTTGCGGGGCTTCTCTTCAGTGACCAGATGTGGAACAGCCCGTCTGAAAACCAGAGGCACAATGGCAACCACAGATTGAGAGCCCAAGCCATCCCACACAACTGCCATCTCAAACATGTAACTCATAGTGATGCATACATATACTCCTGTGGTGGAATGATTTGGTTAATACCATTTTCCTTCCAACAGAAGCTTGGTGAGGATGATCCAAGGAAGATAATAGGAGAAGTGGCCAAGACTCACAAAGTTATCCGGTAAGTTGCCTGACCTCCCTTTCCTTTTTCGACATGCATGGAAACTTATGAGATTATTCTTCAGGTCATTGGATAAATCCATATCATCGCTGGAGATGGAGCTGGCACTGAGCAGAACACATGGTACAGTCAGGGGGTCTCTTCTGGCCAAGGGAGAGAAAGCTTCTTTCAGAAAGATGTTTCTTGTGATTGGCGTCAACACTGCATTCAGCAGCAAGAAAAGGCGTGATTCCCTCAGAAAAACCTGGGTTCCTAGGGGTAAGTTGAAGCCAGTCCTTTCTTGTTTTACAACATCAATAACTGTAGTCCTAAATATAATATCTGTATAGAAAGACAATATTATGTTGATTACCATCTTTTGTTGTATCGGTGCTTCTTCTGCACGAACTACTCAGTGATGTAGCATATCCTTTAGTGAGCTTTACATGGCAAAAACCTGATAACATCTTGAACGTTTCTCCTTTTCAAGGGTCTGAGCTGAGGAGATTGGAGAAGGAGAAGGGAATTGTGATACGGTTTGTGATCGGTCACAGCGCATCTCCGGGGGGAGTCCTTGATCGTGCAATCGATGCTGAAGAGGCCGAGACGAAGGACTTCCTCAGGCTGGATCATGTGGAGGGCTACCATGAACTGTCCTCAAAGACCAGAGCCTACTTCTCCACTGCAGTGTCCATGTGGAATGCAGATTTCTACGTGAAGGTTGATGATGATGTACATATCAATCTTGGTAAGGCATGAATGTCAGCTCCCTTCTTTAATGTCGAAGCCTTTCAAACCATATGAAAATGCACAGTTTGAATGGATTGATGGATAGGCATGCTTGCAACAACATTGGCGCAACATCAGACAAAGCCAAGGATCTACATAGGCTGCATGAAATCTGGACCAGTGCTCTCCCAGAAGTAAGAAAAAGTTTCTTTTATTTTGGGATGCATTTTTCTTGAAATTCATATAAGCAATTTATCAAGATACTAAAGAATTTGCCAGAGTAAAATCTAGACGAATCTAGTGCGTCAAGAAGTTGACACTTTATTGGGATTGCATGTATGCAGAGGAATCAAGTATCATGAGCCAGAATATTGGAAATTCGGATCAGAAGGGAACAAATATTTCAGACATGCAACTGGGCAGATATATGCTATATCCAAAGACCTTGCTTCTTATATCTCTATAAATTCGTGAGTACCTGTCTACACATAAAACTCATCATCCATCAGTTTCCACTCCATAGCTAAAGAGTATGCTATTAACGTTTGTTTTGGGATTAAAATTTTTACACATAAAGATTTCTTCCTTTTCACCGATTACTTTTATTAAAATGTAGACGTCTAACACAAAATCAATTGATTTTGAATAGAGATGTCTATCTATTATATTAGTTCATATTTTGTTTTTACATTTTCCAACGTGAAATCATTTTTTTTTCAAAACTCACCCCCTTTTCTTTGACCCTACAAGTATCCTCATATTTGAATCATGTGGATGTATGTGGACTTAGAATTAGAAGGCTGTAACAATGATACCATGTTAAAATGTGGACATTCAATTCAAAACCAAGAGGGGTCCATCTATATATCAATTCATATTTTTGGTTTTTAAATTTTCTAATGTGAAGCTATTTTTTGCCAACTTCCTTCTGTAATAATGCAAATTCTTTCAAGCCAAAAAAAGTGCACAGGTATGTCAATGAAGACGTCTCTCTTAAAGAAATTTAATTAAAACAGAAATCAAACTAAATTCATTTCCTTGCAGGCCCATCTTGCACAGGTATGCCAACGAAGACGTCTCTCTTGGTTCATGGCTCATTGGTCTTGAAGTTGAACACATCGATGAGCGTACCATGTGCTGTGGAACTCCTCCTGGTAATTTCCTCAAATATTTTTACACATGAATGTAAAATTTCAATGGAGATGCAAGGACAATGGCTTTTTGTGATTCAAGTCTTCATAAATATCATCAAATATGGCACATGTGATATGCATCATGTCTGACTATAAATGTAGCTTGTGTAGCGGTACTTACAGAAGAACTGCAGACATGACATATATTACCTTGTATTCCTTGTTGTAGACTGCGAATGGAAGCAACAAGCCGGAAATGTCTGTGTTGCATCATTTGATTGGTCCTGTAGTGGGGTCTGCAAGCCTGAAGAGAGGATGGAGGCTGTGCATAGCTCATGTGGAGAAGGAGATGGAGCCATTTGGAACATCACAGTACTCTAAGCTAATTAATTAGTTAGGAGGGAAATAGCATAGAATAGATATGGAAACCTAAAAACGGGCAGACGAGCTTATGGTTGGTAGGGTATTGGAGATTTGGGTTCACAACATGTGAATGTAGAGTTGTTAAGGTTTTCTTTGTATGTTCTGACTTTTTCCTGTCTCACAGATGAGCTAGAAGCGACTGTTAGGCACCAGCTTAGTTCAACTTCTGCTATTAATATCAAGGAGTATATTTATGCCTTGTAGCTTACCTTACAAACTTTAAAATATTTGATGTATGTTTTGCCTCTTTCTAAGGTTCATATTTGCTGAAAAAAGGATGGAGAAATTGATGAGACTGGGAAGTGGGAATTACAAAGCAGTTGTAACTCCAAACTGAAGCAATTCAGGCACTTGTTAAATGGTAGTGAATAACACTTACTATTATAATATATCAATCGACTGGAGAGCATCGTGCTTGTTGTTTGAGTACTATCTATTGCAGTATGGACTTCTGCAATAACCTCAACATTGATCATGATAAATACAAAACAATAAAAATATTTAAAAAAGCAACTGTATAACCAAAACATTGACTTTAGCTCAATCAAATGGTACAAAACAAGGACTCATGGATGTGGCTTGTGATTAAAGAAGGTCCAATATTTCATATATTATTTTAAATAACTAGTTAAACGTGAAACACGGCAATTTCAGAATGCATCGTAACACCAGGTGAATGTTCAAAGATATATGATAGCAGGAACACAAAATTGCGTTGCTTTCAAAAAAGATAAGATGGAGTTCCAATATTAGACTCAGACCAAGTACACTATTATTGGAGAACACCATTGATAGGGGGCACCAAATATAAATTATTACTAGACACTCCCACCCCCACTCCACCCTTCCACCTTCCATTGATTGACGAAATCTACTTGATTCAAAACAAAAGAAATTTGTTTCAGACTTCAACCAAAATAACCTGAGCTGAATGCAGGTTTCATTTTCCATGGTACAGACACCTTGCTTGATTCCCCCGGTCGATACCACACACAGTGGAATGATCCAAAGGACCGGAAAAGATTGTTTGATGCACCAGATTGGGAGGGCATCTTCCTAAATCCATCCACCAATGATCCTTGATTTTTTGGCAGGTGTCTTCACCCTGTTGAAGACAGGATCCTCTTAATCCAACCCTGTGGCAACAATGTTACCTCCATCGGCCTCTCTTTTACGAGGACCTGGTTGTGCAGTACAAGTTTCCCATGTAGCTAAGGCTTCGCTCACCTGAATCAAGAGAAGCACAGGTCATACTGCTGAAACCATTCCACCTCCCATGGAACTGGAACGGATGGAAAGCTCAAGGAAGCTAGAGGTGCAAAAGAAGTCTGCCTCCAGGGCAAGAAAAATTTCGTTCAGAGCGAGATACATATAGTAAAGAATTTTTACCATATTATTGACTTAAATTTAAATTTTTAAATCCATATTTATGATTGAGTTTTTTACTTCAATGTTAAAAAAAATCATGTCGAAAAAAAAAAGGGGTCGTATCAATGCAGTTTAAACCATTTTTCATTTTTTGTCCTAAAGAATTTTTTTTTTTGGAAAAACAAACCAAAAGGTTCAAAAAATTGGCCAAACGGTCGTTTATCCTTTTTTTAGCCATTTAAATAGATTTCAACTTTTGAGTTCTATACGTCGATACAATTTCTCTGTTTTGATTTTTTTTACCGTTTATAAATTTATATATATATATATTTATTATTGAGTGAGAAATACGCATGTTTGTGAAATTGTATTACATGAAATCAAATTATAATTTATTATAGGTGAAGATATTATTTGTTATTAAATATTAGCCTTGCCTTTATAAATCGGTGACGTTGCTTGAATCATCGACTTTTGTACGTTTTTTTTTGAGAATAATAGATTCATTAATTAAGAAAAAAAACGGTTTCGAAAGGAAACATACATAAAATTTCAAATATTAAGTAACAGCGAAAACTCATAAAAAAAAAAATACAAATACCGAGGCGTGAAAGCGTTACATTATCGGGTCGATCCGTCGGATCTTCATTCGTCCGCGGATCAGAACACCCGCGCCCTCGTCTTTCGCTTTCGCTCAAACAACCAAAAAGGAGCACACACGAACGGGCGTACCCAATTCCAACCCCTACCTTAACAAAATCTCTCCCACGCCACCACGGCAGTTGCGTCGTCATCCTCCTCCTCCTCCTCCTCCTCCTCCTCCTCCTCCTCCTCTTCTCCAGAACCAGAAGAGCATCAAACTCCTTCACTTACTCCACAAACTGTTGAATTCACAGCCCGATCAGGACCGATTATTGCTTCTCGACTGGCGATCCGCACATGAAGGACCCGTTCGAGAGGACCAAGGTGGTGGTCCGCCGCCTACCGCCGGGGCTCACGCAGTCCGGGCTGATGGAGCAGATCGAAGCCAGGTTCGCTGGAAGATACAAGTGGTTCTGCTTCTGTCCTGGCAAAAATAGGTCGGCATTTTTCTATTGCTTTATTGGGTCGCAAACCATTGTTATGCTTCCAACACAGGCACCACCAGTCTCTTTTTTCCGTATAAATGTAAAAGTTGTGCTGGAAACAATTTTTAGAGTCAATGTAAATACTGTTCGAATGCGTTCCTTAAGGAAAAAGAACCAACAATGTTCTCTCAGACCAGGTATCTTCAATGACACTTGGACTGGTAGGACTTTATTTTCGACCATGTTGTAGTTTTTGATCGTTCATTTTTCACAAAAAGCCAAAAAGCATATTAGTTTCGAGTATTTGTAATCGGATATGAAGTTGGACTGGGGTGGCTAATCAAACGATTGCTTTTGCCGTGTTGTAATTCAAAAAAATACCAAACTTGGAAAATATACTAATACAGAACAATATGAAGTGGCAATTTCCGGCGTAAGATATGCTGAACTTGTTATATACACTATTAAAAACTTTTGATTTCCTATTTAACCCTTCATGAAATGGGGCTGAATCAACAATTCTTTTCATTGGAAATTACAGGGAAAGTTTAAATAGGCAATTTCACAAATAAGAAAGAATAATTACTAATGAAGGTTGAAAATTCAAGGCTTTTGAAAATCCAGAGTTATACCTATTTGTCTCTTTTGGTATGCATATGGCATGCATTAGAATTTACAATATTCAGCATATTTCATGTTCCTTTTGTGAGGTTCTTTCTTTTTTGTACAAGTGAAAATTACATGTTATACAACATGTGCTTTTAAATATTTATGAAGTCATAGAATGATAGATTTTGAATTTTTGAAAATTTGGAGACAGAAGCCAGGTTTCAAATATCGATCTGGATTGGCGATATTTTGCTGACCCAGATTGGTTTTTCAAATGGCCAACACCAATATTGATTGTATTTCCAATATCAGAAGGGATCGACCTATCTGTCTTGCAAGATTGTTGTCGAATTGTGGTATTATTGAAGTTGGGAACTGTTTGAATGGTGGAAGGTCAGATTGGTTGATCTGTGCAAAAGATCAATCATTCCAGTGAAGGTTTCTCCGTTGAAGTGTTGTGCGTCCACCTCTGCCGCTGCCAACTAAAGCTTCCACCATTGATGGTGAAGCTTTTGTGACTAATGGCAAAGCTTCTACCACTCTACATATTGTGAGAACCCATTAGGTTTAGTGGTTGTGCATCTCATGGAAGAAGAAAGGAGGAAGGGAGGGAGTTGTGCATGTAAGAAGAAAATTAAAAAAAGTGGGGGGGAAGGAGAGAGAGAAAGAGGAAAAGAAAAAAAAGAAAGGGAAAAAATGAAAAAAGAGAGAAGAGAGTAGGAAGAAAATAAAAATATTAAAATCATATTTTAAAAATGGTGAAAGTATTAAAAAATTACAAAAAAAATTTATATTTTTAAATTTTTAAAATGATGTTTGCTTATGAATAACAATTTTTCTCTACCTATTTCTTGTATTTTCAGAACTTCATTTTCTATTTTTTTAATTATTCACATGAGATTTAAAAAAAATATTAATTACATTATAAAAATAAAAATTTATAATTTAATGTAAAATCTTATAATTGATAAAATTTTTAATCATAGAGATTACTAACAAGGGAAAGGAAAAAAAAGAGAGAATGGAAGAGAGAAGAAAAACATAAAAACATAAAAAGTATTAAAAATTCACAAAAAATCCTGATATTTTTTTAAAATTATATATTCTTATAAATAACATTCCCCTTCTTTATATCTATTATATTCTCCTAAACTTTATTTTCTATTTTTTAATTAATTCATGTGAGAATTTTTAAAAAATATTAACAACATTATAGGAATAAAAATTTATGATTTATTCTAAAATCTTATAGTTGATAAAAATTTTAATTATGAACATTATGGAAATTCTCTATTACCATACATAATCTTATTAATTTGTGTTTCATGTATGAATTGTAACTTAAATTCTATTTAAATGTAACTTAATAAATATTGAACTATAATCTAAATTTTATTGAAATTTAGTCTGATATATATTAAAATGTAATTTTGTTTCTATTAAAATATAATCTGTGATTTGAATTATATTCAACTGTAACTTAGATTTTGTTGAAATATAAGCTGAATTTTTAATCATTTATCATTATGAGTTTTTTTTTTCTTTTATTTGTATATGATTTAAGTCTTCTCATGCATGCAACCCTTATATCTTTTTTTAATTGATATTTTATGCATGGTAATTTCTTAGAAAATTTATTTAGGTATTTTTATATACTTATCATAACTTATTTTATCTTATTCTTGAGTCTTAGGTTGAAATTTAGAGTTTTTTTTGGCTATTTTTGGCATAAGTATTGTGTTTCTAGCAATACCATCCTCGATCCTTGATACATTTCCTTCTTCCAAAGAACCAATCCTTGATATGATACCAATATTTGAATCCTTGGACAGAAGAGGAAGAGAGATATAATAGTCAAAAGTATAAAACAATGTAGTTTAAATTTAAAATGGTGGAAAATTGAATTGAATTAGAACATGAATGAAATGGGGACAGGTTGGTTATTACACAACTCTACTTTGGTGTATAATTGAATTTGTAAAATACAACAATATACTCTTGTTTTATCATTAACCGGACAGATGAAAGGTACACATGGATGCAAATGGGATTTCCAAGTTGGAGGACAATTTCAACCATGTTGTAGAGTTCACTGTTGGCTTCATTTATTATAATATAATTGATTTTAGATGTTAGATGGAGGTAGGATTGCTTTCATTTATTTATTTTGTCTACCAAACTACATTTTTATCTCATTATGACTGATTTTTAATTATTCTTGATGGAGAACATTGTGAGTATTTTTGATGCAGCCAAAAGAACCAGCGGCATGCACGTGCTTACATTGATTTTAATAGGCCAGAAGATGTTATTGTATTCGCTGAGTTTTTTGATGGCCATCTCTTTGTGAATGAAAAAGGTAGAGAAATGAAAGATATTTTTCATGGCCATCCCTTTATCTTAAATTCTTTTCTTCTCACTCTTGGCACCATAGTTCCTGATTATAATAGAGAAATGAAAGATTTTTTTGTTGAACTTATCTGACAGGGACTCAATTTAAAGCTACTGTTGAATATGCTCCATCACAATGTGTTCCAGGGCCATGTACAAAGAAAGATGGTCGTGAAGGAACAATCTATAAAGGTGCTCCCCTTCTTTTAATATCTTTCATGGATTCCATTAATATCAAATGTTAATTTTATTTCTCTCTTATCTGTAACCATGCTCCCCTTCTATTCATTTTTTTAAATTTTAATTCATGAACGCCAGCTTTGCCTTGTTTAATCATCTCCAATTCTTTGATATTAGATCCTGAATATATGGAGTTCCTCCAACAACTTGCAAAGCCTGCTGAAAATCTTCCTAGTGCAGAGGTACAACTTGAGAAAAAAGAAGCTGAACGAGCTGGTTAGTAATGGTTACACTTGTCCTTTAGGAACGTGGCAAAAAAATCCCTTGGTGGATGGAAGCCTAATGTAAAGATTGTTTTGTACTGAATGCCTTTGCTAAATATTTAATAGGTGGTGCAAAAGAGCCACTTGTTGTGACACCTTTAATGGCTTTTGTACGGAAGAAAAGAGCTGCTAAGAACACTTCTCAGGTATAGGATTTTAGTCTTGGTTTTAATTATCTGGAAAATGTTGATTCTATAATTGTCATTTAATGAGTAACAGTTTCTATTTGTAAGCAATTTTCTTGAGGTTTTTCTCCAAAATAGTTTCTGTTTGTTGCTTTAGAACATGCTTTTTGCATCACCTAGGCACTTGTAAACATCCATTATTAGTTTGGTTGATTATAGTACATATGTTTCTATTTATTTAGCAAATTATTCCCATTATTTTCTCATTTTCCTTTGTCATCTTATGCTTACTGTTAGTTAGAATTAGTCAGAATTTAGAGTCCGGGGCCCTGTTCATGCCTCAACTGATTTGACAAACTTGATTTGGAAACACTTCTCAACTGTTTTATATCAGTTAATAAGGTCATATTCAACAACTTTTCTACCTTTGATTTGATTATCACATTATTGAAATTTTCTTTACTTGACTAATCTAGTCAAAGTAGTTCTGATTTTAAACTAGTGTCTATTATTTGCTGGCTTCTCTGTACCTGTCCCTAATGGGTTAGTTTTTTGTTAACCCTTTAAGTTTCAAGGAACCCATTGTTGTGTTGCAATAGATTGAGTTTTTTTGTTGGGATAAATTTATATTTGGAAATTTATGCCAGAGACAATTAGCTAATGGGAAGCCTAGTCGAAGAGCTGGGTTGATATCAGGTAGCACCTCTACTTCTGTTTCATCCAAACGAGGTTCTGAAAAGCGGAAAGTTCCAAAATCTATGGTATTTCTCTTATACTGCCCAAGTGATTTAAGTCTTCTCTTACTTTTCTTCTTTGTTCTGATGTTGTGTCCAAAACTCCAAATATGGTTTTGTTTTTGTATAAGGGCTTAGGGATGACTTGATGTGTTAGGTGTGGGTGTCTATAACTTTTCTTGTAGAATGTATGTATGCCCACTCCTCAAGATTTTATATCCACCTTCGAAAAAGGAATAATATTTATTTCTGTGAGTATTTGATGGTTTACTAGTTGATACTTGCTTTTGTTTAAATGTAACTGTTTTAGTTTAATTGTGTACCTACCTTTAATCTGAAGGGGATCAGTGAATTAGAAAATTAGTGGTTATTTGCTTATTCCAAACAATCAAGATCAGGTTGCATTTCCATGTTCTATTACAAAGAGAACGTCTAGTGAAAGATACCTAGGACTGGTCATGATTTCTTTCAGGAAACCAGATGCACACATGTACCAAGAGTCAAGAGTAAATAATTTAACCAAGGACTGTTACACTTTCTGTTCCAACTTTTTTCTTTAGATTACTTTATTGTTTATACCTTATTGGACATTCCCTCCTTTCTTATCAAAGCAAAGGGAACTTACCAAGCTCTGTTCCTTGAAATAGATGTGTTGGAACTGGAAAATAACAAGCTCTGTTCAGTTGATCTCATAGTTGAAAGTCTCAAGGAAGTTTAGTTTTCTATTCTGTGATGAATGAAAATTTATTCACTCTGTCAACAATAATCCGAACCATATTCCCACTATATGGGATCTGCTACATGAATCTTTTTATCCATTTATTTCTATCTATATTTAAATATTTGGTTAACTTACATAAATTTAAAATTTTTTTACAATTCCTAGTCTTTTTAAGTTTTCTTCTACTTTTTTTTAGCTTCTTCTGCACTAATTAATTCTTCTTACTTAACTAATGTATCCTTTGGCCTTCTAAGGATGTGACTAAACCACCTAAATTGATTTTCTTTTATCATATCTTCAATTGGTGCAACTCCTAATTTATTTCTAATAAGGTTTTTTTTGGCTTGTCACTTATAATATTATTATTCATCCATCTAACATTCACATCTTTGCATCACTTACTTTTGCATATGGTTATACTTTATTATAGTCTAACTTTCTAAGCCATAACTTATAAGCAGGTGAATGGTAGTTTTATAGAATTTTCCTTTTAATTTTAAGGCTATCTTTCTATCACATAACACTCCAAAAGTATTTCTCTACTTCATCCACCTTACTTTAATCTTATGAATAATATCTTTTATAATTTCCCTATTTTGCTACTTATTATAAATTTTAAATACTTAAAAGTCTTACTTTAATGTATCTCATGGTGTTAAAAGTCTTACTTTAGAATTTTGGTTAATTCAAACTCTAAAGTCTTACTTTAATGTATCCCTAATTCTAATTTAGAACTAATTTCTGTCTTATTTTTGTTAACCAAAATTGTCTTCAGTAAATAACATACGTTAAGGTATTTTGCCTTGAATTTCCTTAGTTATTTCATACATGACTAACATAAACAAATATAGACTTAAAGAAGATCCTTAATGTAAGCCTATTTTCTATTGAAAAATTTTTAGTTTCTCTTCTTATAATTCTAACACTAGTAACTTTTTTTTACACATGTTTTTTATAATATCAATATATCATATAGGTATTCTTACCTTCTAAAATCCACTATAATAGATTCCTAATTATTTTATCACAAGTTTTTTGTAATTCAAAGAAAACTATATTGACGTTATTTTTCTTGGCTCTAAAATTTATTCACTCTGTTAATAACATATATTGTTTTAAGCGATCAATAAAATATTCACTCTGTCAACAACATAAATTTTTTTAAGCAATAAATAAAATGTCAAGCCCAATAAATGGGTCTCCTACCAATGTAGGGGTCTGGGATGGTCCAATTCTACACTTTACATCCCTAAATAGAGGTTTTTTTTTTCCAAAATTTGAACCTATTACTTCTAGGTTTACTATGGAGCAACCTTATCATTACACCAAGATTCACCCTCTTGAAGTAACTATATATTTTATTATTTTTTCCTTTAGCAGTATGTTTTGAGGGACTCTGCAAAGAATGCAAGCAGAAAAGAAAAGTCAACTTTCATTTTAGCATCAAGGCAAGATGAGCGGCGGCTCACAGATAAAACTGTTGCTACAAGTGGAACAAAAGTGTTGGACGATCAATCTGGTATGCTTAGATAATTGTTTGGATATATTTTCAATGTTTTTATGTCTTTATTGATGCATTTAATCATGGTAAATGCTATTGACTTGACTTTCTTTAATTTCTAATTTGACTGAAATTGACATCTTTTTATGATGATTATCATTTCTTAATGTGAATAACAGTGATCCATTGTTTGGTATTCTTTAATGGTCATTCTTTCTTATCGACTGTGTTATGGACTTGTTCCCACGACATGTATACACCCTACTGCTCAGAAAAGTGAGCCACATCCATGTTATGTGGGGTTGTTGACTAGTGGTTTGTGTTTTGGCTAAGAATCCTGAAATAATTTTTTCCAAGAATAATCAAAGGAGCTGTTACTTGGATTGGTTCTTCCGAGTGAATACTAGATTGACATCTCATGTTATTACTAGTGATCTATATCCTTCTAAAATATACAAAAGACAAATACTCAATCTGTGTTTCTTTTTTAGTTTATTTGATTTCAGTGAAAATTGTTTTTTTAATCGTACATTTTTTTGCTTCCATCTGCATCATCTCAATTGGATACGTCTTCAGAAACTGTTACAAATGGGACTGTTTCTGGCGTATCTGGAGCCAGTGAATCTGGAAAACGAAAAATTATACTTCTGAAAGGGAAAGAAAGAGATATTTCCCTGGTAAGCTATCCTTTTTATTTGTTTTACCATAGATGCTAACTTATTTGTGATATTGTAACTGTTCCTTTTCTATTCACAATGTATTGTTCATTATATTAGCAGTCGATAACATCTTCTGGAAGTGGCTCAGCTAGTTCTTTCAAGCAGACTTCACATGATGAGTCTAGTGGAAAAATTATTAGAAGCATACTGTCTAAGGAAGCACACCAATCAGATCAGAATACACAGATTCAGAATTTGGACAAGGAAAAACGGCCTCCTCGGCCACCTGTTGCACGTCTGGTTTCAAGGGATCGTGTTTCTGATGGTGATAAAAGGTCCCTAGATGATAAAGTGGCCGGACATTATTCTTCTTCCAGTGAAAAGCAAGATAAACGAACTAGAAACAAAAGTAGACCTGATCGTGGTGTTTGGGCCCCTCTTCATCGTTCAGATGCTTCCCATGCTAATGATGATTCTCTTTCATTTTCTTCAAATGTGCAAAGTTCATCAGGAATTTCAGAGAGCACCTATTCTGCTCAACAAGATACCAACAAAATTGGAGATGATGTGTTGGGCACTCAAAGCATTCGTTCAGGACGCAGTGCTAGCTCTCTCCCGTCTCGCAACTTGCCATTGAAGCATCATGAGATGAAAGGTGATTTGAGTGGTGCTACTAGAAATTATGAAGCTCGAATCACAAACATGGGGCACGGAAATTTTTTGGGGTCAGAGAATGGTTAGTTTTCGGTTGTTTTATTGTCAGAAAAGGAACTGGCTTTGGTAGTAATGTAGTTTATTTATTCTTGCTAAGCTGTTATTTGACTTTTGAGTGCTGTTTATTATAGGTTCTCACCGGCATGTTGTTCGCCATGGGTCTGTACAAGGATCTAAGGAAGTTGATGGGTTTGCGAGCTTATCTGAGGGTAAACATTCAAAAAGAGCTGTTTCTGGTTATGGTTCCCATGAGGTGAGTTATCAGTACACGGAGTTGGTATGGCTCAGGTATTACTTGGAATTGTTACTTTTGCCTAAGTAATTTTTCTACTGCATCTGCAGAAACAAATATGGGTTCAAAAGACAGGCTCTGGTTAATATGTTTACTTCCAATGGTTAGTCTCCTTCTCTCTTAACACTACAGTTCTTACAATCCATACCGTATTTCATGTAACTTGTATGCATTTTACATTGTATGGCAAAATTATTGTGTGAGGGAAGTTCGGATGCTGTTGGCATCTCTCATACATGAAGGGTGGGGCCCACTTGAAATCACGTATGCACAATGAATATTTGAGTAATTGATGCGGTTATGGTGCCACCACATTGGATTTTTCTCATATTGTGTGGCGTTTATAATGGATTGATTTTTTTACTTTTTTATCATTGTTTCTCAATGCCATGCATCGTACAATTCTTTTCCTCTCTGTACCATTTGATATTTATTAATTTCATTTTATGTGTGATATAAAAATGTACAATACATTGACATTTCTGTCATTTCTTTTTCCAGGAGTTATTAAATTTAAAGCAATTTGTAAAGCCAAAAATACCACTACCTTAAAGTGCTTACCAAGAAGATAAAACTCCAAACAGGAAAAATAGAACAATAAAACAGGTTAACACAAACATTGAAAAACTCTGATGATGGCGTTAAAAAAAAATGATAAACTAGGGCATGTAGCTTCCTACTTGTGTCTGATGCCAGGGCATGTAGCTTCCTACCAGTGTTGGAAACGGCTAGACATGTTATCTGAATGCATCAAACTGAGTCAATCATCCATTTCCATGAATCTTGAAGGTTCTGGCAATTCCTTGGGAAACGATTCAGTTGATCATTTTCCGAATTAGATGGTGTCTGCCACAGGATTAGTAGTATGCATCCAGACCAAACAGATGAAGCTTACACCATCTGCACATGATCTATGGCCTTCTGATAGAAACTTATTATCTTCAAATATCTGGTCATTTAAAGAGGAGATGACCAAGATCTTCTGAATTCAAGCAGTAACCTTGATTGATCAGATGATTACATTCTTTAGTAGTTCCAGATTTCCAATTCCAATGTAAGATGCCAAACATCCAAGAATAATACAACAAAACATTGACTGTTACCTGGAACTTGTACCAGTTACTCAAAAATAGACAATATGAATTCAAATGTGATTTGATTGTTTGGTAAGAATGGATATTCTACACAAATCCAATTTCAAAAATTTTATAATCCTAAGCGAATCTATTAGAAATAGTGGAAACCCATGCCTATTCTCCTAGTACCATTTGGAAACTTTGAAGAGCTCCTGTTTATGCACGGAAAATATTTCTAAACACACTTTTCTTGCTCTTGTTCTTCTTCTAACATACTTCACTTGAATATAACCTACCTGTCTTTTGGCTTTCCCTAGTTTCTTTTGTGTTTTCTTTGTAATCTAGATATCTCTGAACCTCTTGGTGTTAAAATTGGATGCTGATCAACCTGATTTTCCATTTTTAGTGTTCATCGGATGATGAAGTTTTGAGTGGGAATTCAGTTTTCTCAGTTGATTCTTGGCTCTGTTGTACCGAATTTGTGGCTTTGAAGCTTCGTGGATGAATATCGTTGAAGTATGCATTGGCTTGGCTGCATGATTTCCGTGTCCAGCCTATGGAGTCCAACAGAAGGATCCTGTTGCTACTAGCTGGCGATCAGATATGGATATCCATGCAGCCAAGTTAGATGTGATACTGGCAGCTTTGGCGGAAGCAATCAACATAATTGATTTTACTTTTCTCAACAAACAGTGCAATCTGAGCTGTGCATTATGCTAGTAAGAATATTTAAGTTGGAGCTTTCTGAAGTTTTTTACCTGGGAAGAGCCAAAGGTATCTTGTTGGATGACATGAGACAAAAGAGTGATGCTCAAATCATCTGACATATGCGTCCTTGGGCAGAAAACCCTTAGTTGATTGGATTGCTGTTTAGAACAATGTAAATATTAGATATAGAGAAGAACTGAGGTGCTGCTTGTCGTCTGCATGACTATGTTATTCTCAAAGATACAAGGAAGGCTCTTGTGAAAAACCTGAGACCTTTCTCGAAGGTAAGTTAAAGATGCTACTGATGGCAGGTGGACGTGCAGGGATCCTCCTCTCCCCTTCATCCATCCTCGTGAGTGGCCCCGTCGACATGCCGCCGCCAATGGGGCAGCAGGAGACTGGGTGCGTGGAGATAGACAAGATTCATTCAGGGTTATCCTTGATGTGAGTGAAATCGGATGTTATTGTTGTTACATGATGCTATAGATAATATATATGAGTTTCAGATGGTGTGTGTTTTATCTCACCATGTTCTGTTTTGTTCGCTGAAGCTGCTGGCTTTGACCATTGTCACCGGAACAGTAATTGTTTGACGACTTCCTCGTGGCCCTGCTGCATTTTTCTTCAACTCAGATTTATGATATAGGCAGGAGGGAGGTTTATTTTTACGACATATATTTACCAAAAAGGCTGGCTGTCTTGAGTTTGGATTGCTTGAAAATGGGGACTTAAATCTAATTTTTGTGGATTTTAACGATCGTAAAAAATAAAAAATAAAAATTCAAGTTTCAATTGATGTGATTTTCTTTGGAACACATCATGCGTCAAACCAACAACGATTACCATCAATCACCTGATACGGCAGTTTTGTTCTATGCTTACCATCTGCAGTGTCGATTTTAAATTTTTTTTCTTTTACGGTTCCATTTCACATGAATTTTCTTACATCGGTTGATATTTAATATCATTCTATGCTATAATATTTTCATTATTAATTTTTTATAATGCAATGATATGGATGGAAACAAAACACCCATCCTATGCTGACCGAATTAGAAAGGTATCCATTTATTTAGTACCTTGAGCAAAGGTCGTTGAAGCCAATCCCTATGTTGCAAGCGTTAAGAAAAAAAACCAATATGTTTGCACTTGGTTTTATTTTTTTCTAAAAAAATGAGACTTTTCAAAAGATCGCGTATCTCGCTTAACTTTGAGATTCTGATAGAATCCAATGTTTTAACACTAATATAATCGCACCAGGCATGAAATCTCCATTGGTAAATTCAACAGAAGGATTTGATTACACCAGAGTTTTTTTCAAATAAATCATCCAAAAGCGAAAAGTCCATCTATCCTTACCATTATTCAATTATCACGCTTGTTCCCCACTCCCCCCCCCCTATAAAGAAAAGAGAAATCTAGTTGAAAATCCACCTCTGTCCTATACAATCCATTTGCATAACATAGAGGTTTGAGATTGAGCTAGACCATCTGAGCGATTTCCAGTAAAATCTTGTGCAGCGACTGCGGCTTGGAGAAGAAAGGACAGTGATCGCTACCCTTGATCTTGAACACTCCATGAGGTGGGTTGTCGCGCACCAGCTTCTCTTGGGCGTCCGGCAACAGCATGCGGTCGTCGAGCGTCTGGATGAAGAATCGCTTCACACTCCCATAATTTTCCGGCGTAAGGGAGAGATTCTCCATGATTGGCTTCAGAGGTATCGGTCTAACAGATACCGTTGCTAGAGCAACATCCTGCATCATGGGAAGGATATTTTACTCCATCGCCACAGATGTTTTCTAACAAATTATCAGCTTAAAACCTCATGGGAAGTAGCGAATGCTTGACCTCACCTTTGAAGAGCTCTGGTTGAAGTATAGTCCTCTGGCACGTTGTTTGTCGAACATGAGAGCAGTGGGGGAGCTATCCTTACCATTGCCATACATGAAAAGCTGTGATTCCTGCATAAATACCTCGGCGGAAGCAAGCTGCAGATGCCGGCAATGGTGACCAAATTCAGCAAAGAGTATCCACGGTACACTCTTTCAAAAAAAAGAATTCAATGTAGGGGAGCAAAAAACAAGAAAACGGTAGATTGCACATCATTAGTAACCATGTTAGTGAAAGAGATGAATATTTTATATCGAGCATTGCAGATAAATAACCCAGATTTGTTGACCATCTGCTAAATGAAAGTCATCATGCTATACAGATAAATTTCTGCTTGTTCTACATAAATCAACACGATTCAAATTGATGATTGATTTCTCTCATCTATTATTGTTATGATAAGAGTGGCTGGCCCTAGGTAATGAGATTATAGCCTACATTATCGTTATTATTATTGTTGTGACAATAGTTACCTACTTACCTCAAATAATAAGATTATGATTCACAGATTATTGTTATGACAATGGTTACCTACTTTGTGCCATCCCAATGCCATTTTTTATCACCTTCAGATGTCATTCAATCATGCTCTTCTTTACAGCTCAATGATGAAGACAATAGAAATTATAATTGTAGTGCTTTTCTCTAAGCTCAAAATAAGGATCACTTTCCTTACAGTGTAGCAGAAAACCAAAAACATTTCTTTGCTGTTGGTGCAATAAAATTGAGATTATTATCATCATAATTAATTGCATGGCACCTCTTCAGCAAACACATCGTATGGCCTCTGTCCATTAGATGCCATAGTGGCAGCAACAAATATTGCTTTTGAGATCTTTTCTGGGAAGGACTCAAGGGCATAAGATATGCAAGCACCTCCACAACTGTGACCAACTAAAACAACCTGTGAAATGTACTCATAAGTATAATAATGTCATAGGCACTTATCAGCAATTGCAAAAAATAGCCTTTCACCTTTTCGCCCTGAGGAAGTTTTTGAAGGTAGTCAGTCAGAGGTTTTGAATACTCCGCCAAAGACTTTATGCTGTTCGAATCAGTGTGGTCGATCCCCGATCCCATGAGATCTAGTGCAACTGGATTTAGCCCTGCCTCCTCAAGCAGAGAAATGGTTTTGTACCAACACCATGCTCCAAATCCTTCACCATGAATCAGAACAAAGCTTTTTGTTTCAATATTTTCACTGAGCTCTGGTACCTGACAAATAAACATAGGTGACATGAATTAAACAATTCTGAATGATGCAAAGGAAAAAACATCTACTAACTGTGGTAATGCATACAGAAGAAATGAAATCATGAAAATAAAGAAAATATTATTGCAACTTGTTTTTGACAGTACTAAATCCTTGCCTGCTGGCACATTACATGGACATCATGCACCTAACATTTCACAAGGCAGTCACAATGGGGACAGCCATGTCTTGATTGGTGTAATGAGGTTTTGAGAGTGGAAGCCATTTTCAAGACTCAAGCCAAAGCAAAATAACCTAGTTTGGTCTGTGTCAATTGTATATTCTACTACCCTAAAACAGCTTGAGTACGAGGGTGTGAAAACAACAACATGAAGTCAAAATCATAAACTATTTTAGTAGTAGGTTGCATTCCTATTTATTATTTCCAAATCTTCAAGTAATATGGTATGAGATTAAATACCATTAAAAAAAATCTCGAGTACCAAGTACCATATTCTTCATCACTTAACCCCTTAACATACTCATTACTAGGAAATGTAGAATTCTAAAGGTAATACTTAACATCCTCAAGTGCTCAACAAGACATCACCAACCATCAGGAAATCTCTATCTGAAGCACATGAAGCCTTGCAAGTTATCCATTTCCTCTAGTTCATGTCAATTTAATCCTATCATTCCAGCCTACTGGAATCTGTGTGATGTCTATGTTTTGGAGCTTTCCTTGAGGGTCGGGAGTGGATGGGTAGAGCTGTGATCATGACTGACTCATAGATTAATGTTTTATTTGATGCTCTTGAAAAATAAGGAACTTTCCTATATAAAGAGGAGTAATTAATAAGAGCCAGTCAAAAAGGTAGTTCATGTTAGGCACAGTCCATGACATAATATGAATAAAGAATCGTATGCATTTCAAAAGGAGTACTTCAATACCTCATTTATTTATCTTGTATTAGACTATTAGGCCTTCTAGTAGTGCCCCTCCTACTGAAGAATGAGCTGTGCCCATCACGGCCTCATGGGCGTTTTGTTTTGTTTATCAACTCAAATCCAAAAAGCCAGAGAAAAGCTCCACCTCTACGTTAAGAAAAAAGAAAATCACTTCGACACTTCTCTTCCTCACCACACAAACCAAAGGGAGAAGCCAAGTTGGTGAACATCATCAGGTTCATGGATCAACTCCTGAGAAATCCTCTGATTCAAAAAGATAACAAAAAGGAGAAAATAGAAGCTAAACTTTGGAAGTGCATAAGCTTCGTCAGAGGTAATGAAAACCCAAATCTAGTGATTCAAACACCAAATCAAGAACAAGGAAGATGAGCAATAACAATGCACTCTAGCACTGGAATCCTGTGAACATCATCACCAACCTGCTTTCCATTGGTCAAAGATTCGGGGAGGCTCCTCCGGCGGGAACTAGTGGATCCGATCCGGCGAGACATCGACCCTTCGAATCTCTGAGATAACTGATGCTGCTGGATCGCCATGGCCAGAGCTTGTCTGTGGAGCATCTCCTCTTCCGTCGCCATCTTCCTGTTGGACCTGGAATTCCTCTTGCTCCCCGTCCTCAATCCACCCCTCTGTTCCTTCTTAGGCATGCAAAGTGCACTACCCATTGCAAGGAACGACACAGTTTTTTTTCCTACCTGAAAACCTTAATTTCTCGGGTGGCGAGTACAGGAAGACGACGACAAGGAGAGGAGAAGAGGACGAGATTTTTGAGTCGCCCCCAAGTCCAGAACTCCCAGGAACAAGAAAGTGCCAAGCAAGCTTCGGAACTCGAAACAAAGAACTGTGACAAACGGTGAGAAAGGGTAACAAGAAGAATAAACCTGTAGCTGAAAAGACCAAAATACGAGATCTTTGACGTACCCAGATGGGAATTTCGACTGCAATCGCTTCCTCCAAGTCGACAATGCTCTACTTTTCAGAAAGAAGGGTCGGTGAGCTGGAAACAAAGAAAAGGGAGGAAAAGAAGGGAACTCTTTGTGGGCAAAAGGAAGGAGCCTGGAGATTAGTACGCTGTGGTTCCGCGGACCGTTCGTTGGGAAGATGGTGGGTGTTGGAACACGAGATCGGGAGGTCAGGCGAGTGACGCAGATGAGCTCCCGGATTTGGATGTTTGGGAGGGCAGGGGACCTAACACATCTCCATCAACTTCACTGCTACCACAGCTGTGGGCAGAGAGAGAGAGTTGAGGGTTGCAATTAATGGGTACGAGATGGAAGACACCGGTGTGTGTGAAAGGTTTGGTGTTAGATGGGTTTACAAGGAGAAGGAGCAGAGAAGAAGACTCCGTCACAATCAAAGCTTCGGTAAGGTGTCTTCTTTTACCAAACCATTCTCCGTCCTTCACCTTTCAACGCAAGAACAAAGAAGAAGAAGAGGACTAGAATCCTCCGAGTTCGCAGACTACACTCACTGTGGTTGACCAGAAGAATCTTCGATGTATTCTTTTGTAAGCTTAGAAACGTTATTTTCAAGAGATGAAGTTCCTGTGTAAATTTATATACGAGTCTTACTCTTGAAAATACTCGTGGAAGTCTGTTCCCTTTGGTTTCCAGAAGTAAAATAATAAAGTATGGGAGGGGAAATTGTTTACCAAGATCAGGCATTGAATTGAATGTCTTTCGTTTTTAATCTCATCTACCTCATTTTCAAAAAACCCATCAGGCATTGAATTGAATGTTGGAGATGGGCAACCACCACATGCGATTGTCTGGCAAAGGGGTGAGATGGCAGCATGGAGCTCTGCTTCTTTCCCAACCCTTGGACATCATCAAGCCTGCAAGACCTGAACCTTTACAATCTCACTTGGTTAGGGCTTGTTGGACTGTCTGATCAGATTACCATGATGGTCGTTACATAATCTTTGAAATAATAGTTAACCTAATTGATCTTTAATTCTACTTGAAAAAGAAAGAAAAGATCGATCCAAACATAAACGAAACATCACTGTATAGTCTTTGAGTTTCAAAATTTGTATGGTATGGGGTTTGCTTCAACTTCCTTGACCAGTCTTGTCATATGGGTGGTAGTTGTGTGCAATTTCATATTTTAATGCCATTATCTTTGTACCAATTTTGATTACTTTTATTACAGGAATATTGTTCATGTTTCTACTTGGAGTTGCAACCAATCAACTACCTTTTCTTTTTCTAGCTACGGTACACAAATTCTTTTATAATCTCCACTTACACCTGTTTTTAAAAAATGCCTCCATTTAGAATAATTATCATAAAATTTCCCTGTGGAGGGGCACTTCCAACCTCGGCCTCATGATCATGAAATTTTTCAAAGATCTTTTGACCTGCAATGCAAAAAACCTGAGAGTCAAAAACATTTTTCAGGAATCATCTGCAGTTCAAATCATACCATTCCATCTCCTTTCATGGACGAGAATTATCATTAAATTTCTCTAGGATAATAGTTATTTTTGTCACTTTGATAGCAAAGACAATATAACCAACCTACTTTTCGGCTATTTATCAAAAGATTTCAATATTTTTATAGGACACTCGAAATTAAAAATATTTTATTTTTCGATTTAGAACTCAAAATTTATCAATTACGTATAAAGAATATTTATATATTTTAAATATAATATGGATTATCAACAAATTTTAAGTTAATATATTGAACTATAAGATAAAAAGACCATGAAAGTAAACCAAATTTCAAGTAACAAGAAGTAGTTTAGTAGTTTAATGATATGTTTTTTTCTTTTTGAAAATTTAAATCTCAAAATATAATTATCATCAGAAAATGAAAAATATAAGTGTCCACCTATACACGAGCTTCAATCATCATTAACTCTGAATTATTACAGCAGATACTACAAGAGCTTCCTAGAGGAGCAAGAGCAGAGCTCCTCCTGCTGCCGGCCGAAGTAGGAGGAGGCGTGGTGTCCCCCGGGGATTCCCCTGCGGTTCCCGTTCTCGGCCAACGGTCCAAAGTGCCTCCTGCCGACCGGACACATCTCGTTCTCGTACGTGCCGAAGGGAGGACTCCCTGTCCTCGACATCCCGACGGCGCCGTAGCCCGGGCACTGCCGTGGCCTTGGGACCCTCCAGTGTTGATGCTGGTGATGATGATGATGCCCATGGCCCAACGGTGCTGCCGTCGCTTGGTGTCCCATGCCCCGGAGGTTCGGGGAGCTATGCGCCTTGGGCATCGGGTGTCGCCACTCCAGACCGGCACTTTCGGCGGTCGTGGTGGAGGTCGGCGACGAGAGAGAGGAAGGGAAGAATTTACGGGCGGGAACGCGCATGCCGTTGATGGCGTCGACGTATCGCTGCTCCACTGAGGTGATGTTGCTTTGCTGGGGACCACCACCGACGGCGCGGTGGCTCGCGACCGTGGACGGAGCCGTCGTCTCATTGAACTGGAATAGAAAGACCCGGAATCGGGGGGATCCACCGCCGGCAGTGGCGGAGTCCTGCCGGTCGTATTCGTCGATCATATGCCGGACATCCTCGTCGGTCTTGACGGATACGAGTACGTCGAGGTCGTCCGGCATCAAGCGGTATTTGATGGCCATCTCCCCGTTGAACGCGCTCGTGAGTCTCTTCTTCAACTCTGGACATTAATAACAACCAGCCAAAGCCATGTTAGCGCCTATCTACATTTCAAACGAGGTTCGTTCACGGTAGTCGTCGCTTGTCACCGGAAAAGGAGACGGAGCGGGGAACGGCAAAGACGCGGGTGTCGCCTCCGACGTACTTGAGTTGGCCGTCCGTGGGCCGTGGTAGGATCCTGCCCCCGTAGCTGCAGAGGAACTTGATACGATCAATGGCCGATTCGTCTCCCATGTTCGCTACCCTCCGGGAAGTTGGAAACCAACTTATGATGCAAGAAGAGTACAAGCCCAAGTAGAAATACCCATTGGAATTGGTAAGAGTCAACAGACCTGTAAGGAGAGAAATCTGCAAATTACTCGAAAATTTCTCAGCTCGAAGAAGAGCAAGCAGCTGTTTCCAGTGAGAGTGAGGCTTGGATTTCACTCAAAAATCCCAACCGCGGCAACGAATCGTTACCAAAATTCGTCGGAAATGTCCAGGGCATGGAACCAAATTCGATAAATTTCACGAATTTCAACGAACCACGAAGAAGGAAAAAAGGGCGAAAACCCTGATTCGCGAAATCAATTCTACAAATCAGAAAGCGGGAAAATTGTGTCCGAAAACGCAGTTTCAGGATTTAATCGAAACGGGAACAGAGAAAAAGCAAGGGGGAAAAAAAAAAAAACCTAAAAGATTGTGATATTTTTGTTCGTCGGAAGAATAAACGGAATAGATAAGAGTAAAGGATTCGATTTGCCCTACTTCCTTCTCACCTTGCGATGAACAAAAGCCCCGGCGAGGCGAAGACCTCTCCGGTCACTCGCTTGCTCTATTCGTTTGGTCGCCCAAAACAAGGAAAATCTGGAACGGGCGAGGTCGTCGCCGGAGAGAAGAAAAGAACCAAGTTTTGTGGAATTATCCGAGTATATTCCAGCGTCCGCAATAAGTGTGACAATAATAACGGTAAAATACGGTTTTAATATTTAATATGGTTGTAAATATTTATAGAGCTTAATTTCCCAATTATGAAATCATAAAAGAGTTTACAAAATCAAAAATTAAATTTTTAATAGATGTGGAGAGCGTACACCATACACCCTTCGACCGCGAATGAATGCACGTGTCATGGGGGGACCACAACATACACGTGTCGTCAGACAAATAAGTTTTTTGTTTTCCGGTAATATTTAAAGTACTTTTTCATGAAGTCGGACAAATAATCGTCGTAAATGAACAGCGACGCACCGTAACTTTTCCACTGGCGCCACTTTGATGTAAAAATTAAATATAATTGTAAGATTAGTTGGCATATGACATAATCTATAAGGTATTAATATTTCATGTTTTACTTTTGTTATTATTTTTAGTTAAGAACTAATGATTAACGTTTAATAGAAAAATGTTGAATTTTAAGACCTTTAGATAAATAATAAATATTTTACATAAGCATCTAATAATAGAATATATACCATTACTTTTACCATATTATCTATTTATGGGAAAAATTAAAATGTTACAAAAAGCATTTCGTATATGCATGTTTGAAAGTTAAGATGTTTATGCGCATATGAACGTTAAAAAATAAAAGTTAATTGCGTATAAAAGGTTGAATATTTTTCACCTTTTTATTTTCCCTCCTGAGAAATCTCTAAATTATTTTCTAAGATGAAAATATTATTTGTCTTGCCTGTCGGCTGTGAAGTTCTCATATTTAAATCTATTGATCTTCACCTCCTCTTTCTTTATTGTCGCTTTACGTTATCTGAAAACAAATATTTGTAAATTACACGCAAATGTATATCTTGAAAGAGAGAAAACTTTCGTTATCTTTTTTATTATGAGATTGAACCTTTGAATGTTGATAATCTCTTAACTTTTTTTTTCATGTAATTGTTAACTTAGGTAATGCGATAATATCTTAATTTTGAGAAGAAAAAAAATACGTGTGAATTTTTTGCAAAAGAATAAAGCATGCGCTATTTTTTTTCCAGGTAACGACATTTATTGATTGTGGTTGTATAATTAATGTTTTTTTTTATTTTAATTTTATTTATCTACCTCG
Organism: Cymodocea nodosa; assembly: GCA_036874045.1. Classification (NCBI taxonomy): domain Eukaryota; kingdom Viridiplantae; phylum Streptophyta; class Magnoliopsida; order Alismatales; family Cymodoceaceae; genus Cymodocea; species Cymodocea nodosa. Next base: position 1,422,237 of record JAZBRI010000008.1, read on the forward strand.
TTAAAATGAACAGGCATGCGGCCGGAACGTGCACAAGCACCGAGAAGCGGGAAGAGTGTTGGCAGGAAGCCAGGAGGCACGGGTCGGGGGAGAACAACAGTGGGAAGGGAAATCTAGGGTTTGACTCTCTCTTTACCGATCACGCGATCGTATCTCGTGTGCTGTGACGTGCGATCCGATGTTGCTCGTCAACTACACTTTCCTTCGTGTTTCCAATGGATTCGTGTGACTTCCGAAGCTTGAACTTGAGCTCTTAGCTGTGAGAAGTTTGATTTTTGAGCTGGGTTTTATGTTGTCATGGCAGTAGTGTGAGGGGAATATTAGGGTTTTTTTCCTGCTCTTGGAGTAGAGATGGTGGTGTCGTTGTTTATGTGGATAAGCTGATTTGAGTTTTCTGGCAATTGGAGACTTTCACGACGATTTCTCTATTTGTTCGTACACTCGTCGAGGGAGAGAGACTAGGTGATTTGAAAAGGTGACGCCTTTCCTTATGGGTCCTGATCAGTAATTGGAAATGACTTGAAGGGGTGAATGTTAGGGGGATGGCACTCAAGGCTCCGCCGCTGAAAGCTGCCGAGGTAGCTGTGCAATCCATTGGCTTGGGTTTTGACATCTCCAATGATGTCCGGCTCAAGTTCTGCAAAAGGGGCTCACATTTGATTGATCTCAGCGAAGACGATTGCCACAATGTTGTTCTTCCGGGAGGCCTTGTGATCCATGATGTTCCCGGGTCTATCAAGGTTGACAAGGGGGAGAGAATAAGGTTCGCTTCAGATGTTCTCTCTTTTGAACAGGTACTTAGCTTTTATTTTCGCTTTTTATGTTTAGCGTCGTCGTTCGTGATGCATTCGTGTTTGATTTGAACGATGTATACTCTTGTTTGTGCACATTGCCAGTGCTGCTGTTTTTCTTCTCTTTCTACTCTCAACAAGTTCTCATGGATGTAGGTTTCGAAGTATTTAGCTTTTACTTTCAGAGGTTGAGAGGGTCTTGATTAACTTTGTAACGTTTATCAAGTAAAATGTATAAAGCATTAGGGACGTGTTTATTATTGGCTTTCTTTGAGTTCTGGATTGATGGATTTTTCTGAGCAGATGGCAACGCAATTCAATCAGGAGATGTCTATTTTTGGTAAAATTCCATCAGGCCTTTTCAACCATATGTTTGAACTTTTCGGGTGCTGGCAAAATGATGCAGCAAAAACAAAGTCTCTCGCCTTTGACGGATGGTTCATTACACTCTACACTGTTGCACTATCAAAACCTCAGGTTGTACTTTGTGATCATGTCAAAGAAGCTGTTCCATCCACATGGGATCCTTCTGCATTGGCAAGGTGAAATCTGAATTCCCACCTTCTGAATGAACATATATTTCTAAGGGTTATATTTCCTTTAAACATAGACATCTATTGTATTATATGCTTCGTGCTCACGTTGGGTCTCAAACACATGACCTTACGTCCTAGAAAAACAACAAAACCGTTAAGGCACACAACTTTGGCAATCAATCGAATATACATATTATATTTAACACTTTCTTAATTTCCATCCCCATAACTATGACCTCATGTCCACATTCCCCTATAAGCACTTCCCATCCCACCCTTACAGTCTCTTAAACTATATAATATGTAGTTTGCTTGTGCATTATGCTAGTATAGGGAAACACATGAGAAACAGAGAACTTTATATCCCCTCTTTGGGCTATCTTCATAGGATGAGATATTGCATTACTTTGTTAAAAGGGACTAACTAGGACTTTTAACTTACATCCAAATTTTTCAAATCATGTTTTTTTTTCCATCATCATTGGTTTGGAGTCTCTCACATATGTCATTAATATCCTGAATAAAAACATTTTTGGAAAGGGTGTCTTTGGCTTCCCTCAAATTTCGCGACTGTCTGAATCTGAGTCCACGTTAATTCCATGTTCCACTTGCCATTTGAATTTCAAGGAATCGTAGGCTATTGACTTATCTTCTGCTTCTGAATGGTCAAAATGATGTTTCAGTTTTTCATTTCTTGGATTATCCAATGCCTAGTTTTGTTGTTAAACATGTAATTTTTGTAACTGTTTAAACATATTTCCTTTATTTTTGACGTGAAAGTTGTACTTTATTTTTAACATGTATTAAGGTTCTGTATGATGATTTGTTTCATTATCCATTTATCTTGGTAGTGTCATGCATTGCTTGACATACCCTGAACTGGATCCAAGTAAAGCAAAGAGATTATCCACAACCTGCTTCTGTGAAGTTGTAAATGTGGTAATGTCTTGAAGTGGTTCCTTTTCATTATGACAGGTTTATCCAAAAATATGGTACACATGTAATCACAGCTATAAAGATGGGTGGAAAGGATGTAATATATATGAAACAACAACACTCCTCAACTCTTCAATCTGCAGAATTTCAGAAAATATTAAAGGAAATTGCAGAGAAAAGGTTTTTTGTTGCTAGCAGTCATCATGAGGAATCATATGGGAAGGATAAGGTGCTGTTATTTTTATCGCATTTATTTGGAGGTTTATTGCTAACAAAGTTCTTGTAAGATATCTTATTGTACTATTAGATATAGTTTTTAATCATCATTTTTAAACTTTGTGAACCTTGCCTCAATAAACTTTAACTTTTACGCATGGGCCATCAACTACCAAAATTCAAAAATGTTGGTTGACACTGACATTTGCATAACATGGGTCTAGTATTGGTAAATTTTGACACAAGCCCCATATGTCATGTTGAGAATTAGAGATATTGGCATGCCACTAATATGTTGGCAATGTGTGGACGTTGAAAATCCCATACACATATGTTCAATTTCAATGAGCAATTTGAAGACTGAATTAAATTTGAACTCAATTCTCCAATCTAGGTTGATCCTAGGACATTCGTTGCTTTTGCAAGTGTCCCTTACTTTTGTGAATTTTGCATCAAGAGACTGTACCTCTGCTAATTTTTTTAGAAAAAAAATATATACTTTTTTGTCTTCTACTGGAGCTTCCATGCCTTACATAGCATATTCTTAGCAGTTTAGAGAACAACGGTTAAGGTTTGCAGAGTCAAGTTCATCAAGCTTCTATTCAAATAAGGAGGTATGTCTGAAACAAACTCTATTTGTTAAATTTTGTTTACTTCCAACCCAGATGCATACAATTTTGTCACTAATTTTTGTTGATACTCATTCTTCAGGATATAAAAGGAATGTTCAAGAGAAGAGGAGGAAGAGAAGACAACTCCCTATCTCATTCTGAGTGGTTGAAAACAGTCCAGTATCAACCTGATGTCATTTCCATGTCATTTATACCAATCACCTCTCTTTTAAATGGTGTTCCAGGGAGTGGTTTCTTGAACCACGCCATTAATATTTACCTACGATGTAAGTGTAAATAATCGCATCTGAAAATGGTATTCTGAATGGATGCACTCTACATCTGATAAATTTTTTGAACTGCATTTTTGTTGAAAGATTGCATGGCATATTTATTATATTTATTCATGCTATATAACAGATTTTTCATTTGTATGTAAACTGATTGCAGATAAACCACCAATTGAAGAACTGCATCAATTTTTAGAGTTTCAACTACCAAGGCAGTGGGCTCCTTCACTTGGTGATCTTCCCCTTGGTCCTTGCCAAAAGCAGCATGGCAGTGCATATTTACGGTTCACCTTCATGGGTCCTAAGCTTCATGTGAATACAAGTCTGGTAAAGAAATTTCACTCAAAAAGTCTGTTACAGGAATATAGATTTTCTATCCAATACATTTCTGCATTAAGTTCAAAGATAGAATCTAAAGTGTTATGCTTCCTATCACCAAAAAAGGGAATACAAAGGTCAAAATGGCACTAGGTTAAAATACCCACCCTGGCCACACTCAGCTGCTCTGATGCTGTTGCCAGGGGCCTTCCAATTTCGCTCATGCCATCTGATCATGGCCATGGTCAGTGAACTTGTTGAACCGACTGTGGAAACAGCAGAGGGTCTTGTTGGTGCATTGATGACTGAGCATGAGGTAGATGGTGTTGACAGTGATGCAGAGCGAGTATTTGCATGTTGAAGAAGTGGAGATGGTGGAGACAAGTTTGTGGATGTTGAAGAAGAAGAGGGAGTTGCAGTGGAGGAGGAAGAGGAAGCATGTAGAGACTGTAAAAAAGGGTGAGAAGGGAAGAAAGAAAGAAAAAAGAGAAAGTAGAAGGAGAGCTAAAAAGGAAGAGAGAAAGAGGAAGGAGAGGGAAAAAGTGTCAAGAAAACGTAAATGCAGAGAATGAAAGAAGAAAGTTAAAAAATGGTGGAACTATAAAAAATCAAATCACAAAAAAATCTTAAGGATAGATCACATCTATTTACTTGTTTTTACTTCTTGGACATAGACCACCTCTGTTTATCTGCTTTACTGCTTTGTATTATATCATCTGATGGTTAATATATCTCTATTTGAATATAATTTTTCCTAGACTTATTTTAGATTATTTCTATTGTTTCCACTTCTCTGTTACAACAATTACTACTGCATTTGCCATTACAATTGGCTTTTATATTTTTCCATGTATTTGTTTTTTCAGCTATGTTTGAGTTTATTAAATTATCGTTGAATCTATTGTAAATTGGATGCTCCAACTTGTAGGAAAGTATATTGCTAGGGTTGTGTTGTGTATGTAGATTTAGTCATACATTGTTTAATTTATATTTATCTCCTTATGTAGTCTCTATATATAAAATTTTTATGTTTTATTAATGAATCAATCAACTTCTACATATCTCTTTTGTTCTCATAGAACCTTCAGATTATATGATCTAGATTATACACTATGAGATGAACACTGTATATTCACTAATATGATGCCATGTGGACTAAATATATATTAACTATGGTTGACTTATTGAATATGGCATCTGACAGAGTGTACGACCCATAATCTGTGGGTTCCATTTTTTTACCCAAGCAGACACAAAAATTAGTATTCATGGAAATATTAGGCAAGTGGAAATCGTATGGTAGTATGTCTCTGAAGAAATTATAAAAGAAGGAAAGTAGGGCGTGAGTAAGTTGTAGAAACCCATGTGACGGTCATCCAGATAAGCATCACTTGTTTGAGGAAAGGCATGCCTTCAGGCATAAGCCTTGAGACACCTTACTTCTATCTTGCTTTGAGGCTTAAGCCTTCACCCACAAGGTGTCTTCCTGTTTTAAAACCATCATCCATTATGAATACCCTAGCACAGAAATGCAGGATCTACAGTATCAGTATGTTTGCATGTTTAACTTGCATGAGAGCCATGACATGGGACTCAACTTCCCAAATATGTTTGATAAGATTTTTTTAGGTTTTTGCAAAGAAAATGAGCTTTTTAGATTTCTTTGTATTTCAGTTCTTATGGTGTCAGTCCCTTAGGAAAATGATGGGCGTTTCTTGAACATTGATTGATCATGCTTGTTTATTTCCAGTGTGGAATGTCGAACTTTTAAGAAACTACATTGTAACACTGGTCCTCTAAAAAATACTCATGTGTGATATCGATATGTAATTTAGAATTGAAAGATTATCTCTTTTAGCACTCTGTTTCCTTGCTCGTTATACAGATATGCAATTTAGACTTTTAGTTTTATGTGCTGCACTTTTAAAAATCTTTTTGGTAAATTTGGTTTTCTAAGATCTATGTGAATATATATCTTTTTTATTGTCGAGATTGCACTCTGTCTTCGATTTGCCCATGCAGTAGTATGGAAAGCATCGCACATTTCATCACTTGTTTCTTAAAGTTAAATTTGAGAACCAAATAAACAGTAACATGCTTGATTCTTCCACAGGTCGATGTTGGAAAAAGGCCAGTGACTGGTCTTCGCTTACATCTTGAAGGAAAGAAGGGCAATAGATTAGCAATCCATCTTCAGCATCTAATCACCCTTCCTCAAATACTGAAACTCCAGGACGTTAACAATGGCTTTCATCAGGAAGCTTATGACCGGAAGTACTACGAGCCGGTCCAATGGAGATACTTCTCTCATGTATGCACAGCTCCAGTAGAAGCAGACGACGACCTCTCCATCGTAACTAGTGCTCAGTTGCATGTGGGCTCACATGGCTTCAAAAAAGCACTCTTGCTCCGGCTTGGCTACGCTACTGTGCAAAATGCTGTTCGTGTTAGAACAGACTGGGACGGGTCCCCAGGATTGACCCAGAAGTCTGGTTTCATCTCAACGCTCATCAGCACCCACTTCAGCATGGCCATCCAAAAGCCACTTCCTAGGCCTGCAGACATGAACATCAATTCTGCAGTGTATCCTGGCGGCCCACCTGTTCCAGTGCAGACTCCCAGGCTCCTTAAGCTTGTAGACACAACAGAGATGACTCGGGGTCCTCAGGACTCTCCAGGGTACTGGGTGGTAACTGGGGCAAAGCTGCATTTGGAAAGAGGGAAGATATCACTCAGGGTGAAGTATTCACTCTTGACGGTGTTGTCTGCAGATGATGAGGATGATTAAGCTTCATTGGTATTGAAAGCACAAGCGTGATGAAAAATGGAGATTCACTGAAAGTTTTGATTACATAACATATAGCAGTGAAGTGGTTTCTTTGGAGGCATCTGATAAAATTAGAATTACTCAGAGAAAAACATATAGCAAATATTGGAGTTGAGAGGATCAAAGATGAGAAATCTTTTTGAAGAAGTTCTCGAAACTTTGAGAAATTCTTGTGGTCTAGGATTTAATCACAAAAAGAAAATGTTAGAAAGTCAAGATAACCTTTGGGAAACTTCCTTCAAGTTCTTGGTTTTCCACGAAGATAATAGAGATCGGGTTAAAGGGAGCGAGATGTGGTCTCCCATCACACTTTGAATCGTGTACAGGAGACGACAAGGTCCTGTAGAAGTTGCTTGATCTATGGGAAGTTGTGGTATAGTGTTTTTCCATGTAAATTAGCAATAGGTTGTCGAGTTTTGCTTGAATTTGAACTGAAATCGTCATCTTGGAAGTTAATTGAGGTTTATCGTCATTTTCTCCTTTTTCTCTTTGAAGGAATGTGATTTGGTGAGATTAATATTACAAGTATAATTTCACATGAATACTTGACACTTTTTTCTTCATGTGCTCTCTGGTTTTTCTTTTTTTTCGGAGGGGATTTGGTTATTCTTAAGTCCTCTTCGGTTAATTGTAATGTTAATGTAATGCAATCAAATTATATTATATAATTAAGTTTTAATGTTTGGTAATTAACTATAATATTATATAAATAAGCAATTTTATCATTTAAGCTTATATTTAGTTGATTAGTGATGTTCTACAGAATTCAATTTCTTATGACCAACTTCTAAAACTTATAATGTTAACAATTCAATCATCGCAATCCAATCAAAGATGTAATTTAATTACATTACATTACAGAATCGTTAATGTATTTTCTAGAGGTTCCTTGGAGGGTTAAAGTTCCCTGCATGGTCATCACATAAGGATTTTTAACACAAATGAATCTTTAACATAAAATATCACATCATTTTTGATAACCATTTATTTTCATAAAATGATTTTAAACTTGAGAAACACCTCCAGAGATGTTCCTAAACATAACTTTAAAAACATTTTCCCCTAGAGATATAAGGAATATGTCAACATTATCAAATAGTATTTTAGTTATCTTTAAAATCATGATTGTTGATTTTTTATTCAGTGCATTTTTTTTTAAAATCATGATCATTAATTTTTTTAACAATTTTTAATTTTCCCCATTTTCTTTAGGTTTCGACAAAATCTCTCTTACCATTTCTTTAACTAACTATTTAAATATCTTAATACAATATAGGAAATAAATTACTCTTGATTGAGAAATTATATTTATGATATTTCTAACAAAAAATTATCTTTTTATAATTATAAGTATTTATTCTTAATTTTAAATTTTATCACCCATGTAATTTAAATAAATGATTTCCTTGAAAACATGTAATAAAATTCATAAAATTTAATATCCAACAAAATTTGAGGGAGGCTTACATCTATACTTTCAAAATTCGCAATAAATACAATGATACTATCAATATTTTCAAAAATAAATATATATCACTCATCTCTACTTTTTATCCAGCTATATCATCTAGTTAGTAAATAAATGTACTATTTAAATCTCGTTTAATGTTCTAAAATGACTAATTTACTTTCTGCTACCCACAAAAGTAAAGTTGCATGTTGTCGTTCAAGTAAGAACAATAAATAGAAAATATATTAATCTGAAGATATGTGATTTCAATAGTTAAAACCCTCCTATGTGGTAAAGCTTGTAAAATGCATTAAATTTATGCTAACTTGATAACAAAATTGTATATGAAAATTTAAAAATAAATAATAAAAATTATTTTAAAAATATTAATAATTTTCGTATTTATGGTCGATTTCAATTATGCACTTTAAATTTTACAAAAGGAAAATATAATAATAGATATTTACAACATTTTTTACCGAAAATAGTATATCAAATTTATTTTTAATATACTGTTTTATCCACTTCGTCATTTATAATAAAATTATAATTTTCCTCGTGAATCATATATTTAATATTATAAAATTATATATTAAAATTAAATTAAAAATACTTTAGGTGTTTGATGTTATAAATTTTTCATTTTACATTTTTCTCGTTAGAAAAAAAAACTTATTTCTTTCCTCTTCCGAAGCATGACACTGGTCTAGGGATTAGGATCATAGTCGACGAATCCAGATTTGGTTACTGGAAATCCCAATTCTGCTCTCCTCCAATGGAGAAGGAGAAGGAGAAGGAACGACCGCCACAGGCCACAGACTCCGCGGAGGCGGCGGCAAATCCGAACGCCAGCAACGGTGAGGCGGGGACGGATTTGGAGTTACTCCGGCACCGCGTCGATGTCTTCATCTCTAAGGCCGATGAGGTCGGTTGCCTTCCGTTTCTTATCCAATCGTATTTCTTGGAAGTTTCGTATTCCGACGATGATGCTTGCAGCTGGAGAAAAGGGTGATGGAAGTCACGCAGTTCTACGAGAACAAGAGGCAGAATCCATCGAAAGGTGGGAAGGTTGGGGCCAGGGTTATTAGAAAAGGCGGTCGCAAGAAACAGGTGGGTGATGAACAACCCGAGGCGGGTGCTTGTAGCAAGAGAATGCAGGAGCTCATGCGGCAGTTGGGTACAATCTTAAGACAGGTGGGTGACTTTGGGATAATTTTGATTCTTTTAATGATTTAATCTGCAACCAAAAACGTGATTCTTTTGATAATCATGCTTGTTTCTCGGTTGCCAAATCTTCATGACAGAAGAGTAGGACGAACTGTTATGTTTAGGTCTTGTGTCTGCATTTGACACTAATGTCGTTGATCACTTCTCTGTGCCCTCCTTAAAGTAACTGCAAATCAATTCTACAACATGGCTAGGACGTCATGCTATTCACAGGAAGCGAAAACCCTGAAAATGTGTATTCAAATGATACTTCTCATTGCACCTTCATTAGCATGTAATGAACCAATTTGGTACTTGATCTTCTCTCAGACTATCATTGACAAGTATTCCCAAGCAGTTATAAGGTTTAACATTAGATTGGTCTAATTTTTTTAGAAAGACATTTCATGGGCAGGGTTCATGTTGAACTTCAAGCATAAATGGCTTTGTATCAAGCTTCTTACCCCCAAAACAAACTGCACGTAAGATATTGAGTATGGCTCCAATGTTTTCGTGTGCTAATTTTTTTTTTCTAATGGTGGTTTTTTGGTTTCCTTGTTCTAGTTATGAAATTATGGTTTTTTTTCCTATAGCATCTTACTTGTAAGCTTATACCAATGTTCTGAGTCACAACTTAGTGAATAACATGCACTCAACACTGTTTTAATGATTTTAGTTTTCTTTGTCATAATGGAACCTTTTTAGCCAGATCTTCCAGCACAAGTGGTGTTGGCCATTTATGCAGCCAGTTGATGTGGAAGGCCTTAATCTGCACGATTACTATGAGGTACTCTCCTCCTTTTTGATACCAAACTCTTGATGTTTGTGTCATTACCAAGAAAGAAAGTAAAACTCTTCCTCTATATTTTGAAGCAAATTAAAATTTCTTTGCATTTTTTTGATTTCCCACTTTGGGATCCTTTGTAACTTGGATGAACCTTATTATCTTCAATGAGATTCATATTTTTCTCCTTTAAAAAATGATTGATGAAGTTATTAGTTCTTTACAAGGGAGTTCAATGCTTTCATTACATTGCAAACATGTAGAAAAGGAAGAATATCAACTTGCGGGAGGAAGTTTATTTATATTCTCTACAATAAATTAAACAATAACAATCCGGGCTATAAGTCCACTAAGTGGGTCCAGCCAATAAATTATTTGTTGATTTTTTTAAAAACTTTGTAATATTTCTAGGAGGAATTGAGAGAGGGAGAGAGTGTGGGAACGTTTGAAACATGGATTTTCCTAAACATTTACTGCACTTGCATTGTATTCATACCAGACATGGATTCAACTTGGATATAGCCCAGATACGTGATGAATATGCCACATGGCATGCCTGAGGTATTTTGTTAAAAAAATAATTTGGATCAGATATTTCTTAGATTTATACAGGATACTTTTGGATTCATCCAAGATCACCTTAGGATACCTTGCTTTTCTTTTCATGGGCAGAGAATTACCGTTTTGTGTCTCTTTCACAGGCAATCCTTCACACATCTCTTTTTTGCATGCGAATGTCCTTCCTTCAAGGTTCTTGTACATGTGTACAAGTTGAATGCTCTATGCTTTTGTTGGAGTAGATTTACAATTCTTTTAGATAACATGAGTGCTAAAAGTCTCATGCAAAATGTTTCACCAAAGTCTATAAATAAATACATAAAAGTGAGAGTTAAAAACCAAACAGAAAGTACCTATCATTATGCCAACAGCTTAAAATGGACACTTAATCTTCAATGCATCTTCAAAACTTGAATTACAATGGATCAGTGTTTCAAAACATGGCCAACATGACCATTTAAATGGAAATTACACATGTAATTGATGGTACCATTTCATTTTAGGAAGAAACGGTGTTTCACATATTCTGTGTACATAGTTTGACATAACCATGTAAGGTGTTTGCACAACCTTGTTTTGATCATGACATGATTATGCATCATGTTAAAAAATAGCACATCAAATCCATGTACATTATTTGACATGGCTTTGAAAGGCATTTACACAACCATGTTTTGATCATGACACAACCATGTATCATTTTAAAAAATAGTGGATCAATGTACCCAAATACTATAAGTGGATCCATATACCCGTTTACATAAAGTGTTCAAAACAAAAAAAGCTAGTAAACACATTTTCCCCCTTCTTTCCTGTTCCTTTTTATTTTTTTTAAGTATTAAACAGTTCATTCCAGATCTTTTTCTGATATAAATCATAAAAGAATAGTAAGATTGACATATTTATTCATAGAACTCATTGTCATGGAATTTAGTTATAACCATGCTACTACTATTTTCTTTTTTTGCTGCCTTTGATGATATTCTCATTGTTGATATTGTTTATATGATCATGTTGTCTTTTTTCTGCTATTATTTGCTTGTTCTTGATTTGAGATTAAATTTTTTCTGATTTTTGATATTTTGTATGGTTATTCCATGTGTTAAATTTAAATCAAGTGATCTAGGGTGAAAATATGTAATCTGTGTTGTATCTGTTTCATATGTTTTGAAACACTAAAGTGGACTTTTTCAATTGAAACTGCTTCTAACAATTAATTATCAAATCAACCAACTATATATTTCGCACAACAATCACAACAGTTATATTTTGATTTTTTAACAATATCCAACATTCGATATATTCAGGTTTCAAATTGAAATAATTGAAGTTTAAATATAAGGTAAAATTCAAACATTTACATTAGATCTTGACATCTAAATAATTTCAATAAATTTTATCAATCAAAACTATATTATAAAATCTACCATTTATATTTTGAATCTTAGTTTTCATATTTCAAAATATAACTATTTTAAATCTAATCTCAACATTCATGTTTAACAAATCTTAAAATTCCAAAATCATCAAAAAATTCTAACAATTTCTTAGGCTTTCATTGTTGTGGGGGGGGAGGTGTACTTGTGTAATTGCTTGGGGTGATTGGGTTCTTATTTCATTTCTGTACATATCTGTGAACATTATCTGCTGTAACCATTGCAAGAAAGTTGTCTTACAATGTTTTACTTTTGATATCATTTTGCTTTGAGATTTGTGGGTGTTTCCTTTCTTGTTGTACGACAGTTGGCTTCAAATATTTTTATTATGTTGATAATAAATTAACTTGAATTCTACAACAAAAAGCTAGGAACGTGTTCTTATTCCATCTATAGCTGTAATATGACTATGGATGTGTTTGGAAACTTTTTGTACCATTGATTATCATGAAAAGAGAATTTTTATTCAAAAAACTATATTTTGCAACACCATTGTCAAAAACCAAGAAAATGGCCAATTAAGCACCGTTTAAACTTTTCATCCCAATCTGTTTTACTTTGGAAAGGGGAAATAGTTTGAAAGAAGCTCAATTATCTTTTTAGATGGTAATTTTCCCTTTTTTCAATAATGTTTGTTTTCTAATTTTTACAACATTATTTTACAGGTTTCTCTTGATAATTTTTTTAGTTCAATATCACAAAAAAGCTTCTTATTTCTTTATAAGAAGAAGCTGCAGTAGAAAACCTATTTGTAACCTTTTTCTGAAAGGACATTTTGCCACAGTCCCATAAGTCATTCAAAATGCGCAGCCTATTTTATGATTTTGATGCAAACATCCTGACCAATGATATTTTCTATTTTCCACGGCACATTTCAGATTGTTAAAAAACCAATGGATTTGGGTACAATCAGGGATAAGATGGATGCAAAGGATGATTCTGGATATAAAAATGTCCGTGAAATTTATGATGATGTCAAACTGGTTTTCACAAATGCTATGACCTACAACAGCGAGAACAATGATTATCATGTGATGGCAAAGTTTTTGATGGAGAAATTTGAGGAAAAATGGAAGCAGTTACTGCCGAAAGTGATTAACGAGGTAATGTGTATTGATTTTGAATTTATATATTTAATGAAATTTAACACTTAATAGATCTATGTGCATCGTCTGTTGATTGTTTATTTTTGACCCAATTTTGTTAGGAAGCAAGGGAAAAAGCAAAGGCTGCACAGGCACAACCTAATTCTCTGACTGAACAAGCGGCAGCAACGGCAAAAATGGCCAAGGATACATCTAGTGAGGTAATTTATTTTGGCATGTTATTAATTTTTCTTGTAGGTCTTATTTTGGATGAATATACTATTTAGTGCGTAATGCTTTAAAAAAAAAAAATTAAGGCAAGTGGCTTAATTGGCACGAAACATTGAATATCTTGACAAGATTTGGTCCTTTCCAGTTGAACGAGCTTTGTGCGCACTTGGAGGAGTTCAGAGAAGTGGTGTTACGCAACTGCAGGTATTCTTTTTTATTAAAAAAATAGAACTTGTTATAAATTTTCCCCATAGCCAAATAATCACGTACAATACCAAAATTACAAGTAGTTCATCATGAACATGTGTTCCATGAACGTGCCTTTGATGATTTTTCGTGACATTTTTGGTTTTCAAGTACAATATTGGGTAGCCAGGAAGGTTGGCAGTATACCACTGTAGGTATTCTTTTTACGAGCATTTTTCGAATTCCTATATGGTTAAAAAACAAATATAGGTCGAAGGATGTAAACAGTTATTGTGAACCATATGTTGTTTCACAGACCTGCATCTTCTGGTTTCATGTCAGTCTTTCGGCTTGTAATGTCTTTCAAGTATCATTTTTGCGTAAGAGGGTAAGTGCAAGTATCTTTTTCTTGTTCAACTTGTAAGACAGAGGGCTGACTAGTTATGGTCTGAAGACCGTAACGAATGAGCTGTGGTTGAGATTGTCTTGAAATAGTAAGTTAGAATTTTTATAGATACATGCCTATAGTTAAAATTAATGTTGAAAATGCATAAAATTAAGAAAAAATAATATAACGTTCTTACTCTTTATTTGCAACCTTTTCGTGAAAAAATCAAAATAGGTTATAACTGTGAAAAAAACCAGACTTAAGACCGTAACTGAAAAGTTTCGGTGAGCCTATTATAGGAAAATGTGCAGGCAAAAATGGTGCATCTCATATCTAGAAGCCTGCTCATGTTGTTTGCCTGTGGGCTTCTTTTTTTGATATTGTATTTATTTCATGTCCACATTGTCCAGACGTTAATGATATGTAACTTATGAAGAATTTTTCATAAGAATGAGATACATTTTTCCCTTTTTAGGGTACAATTTTGATGCCTACATGGATCTGTCCAGGAAAATGTCTACAGAGGAGAAGAGAAAAATTGCAAATGGATTAAGCAAATTACCTCCTGTGGAGATTCAGAGGGCGCTTGAAATCATCACTCAACACAATTCAAGCCTCTCATGCACAGAACAGTGTCTTAATATCGACATAGATGCACAGGTCAATCATACTTTTTCTGTACATCTCTATACGGTCTTAATTCAATCGTCATTTTGCACAGAACATTGCGTGATTTATATGTTGAAATGTAACGATTTTTTTTAGCCGGTAGGATCCCTTTCCTCTCCATTGTCAAACAAAATATTCTGCCAAAAATATTAGTTAATACGATCTGCTTACGTAGTTGCTTTAATTGACGGATTTGAGGCAACCACGGTAAGAACTCCGGTATGGCGCAAATTTGCCTCCTGATTGTGGAATCATTCTGGTATACGCAGATCTAGTAATCTAGTGATAATCTCTCAATCCCATCGTAGTTCCAAACGCTAACTGTATTACATGGAAGAATCATGAGATTGTAGAACTAACTGTTCTTGTTTATCCTTTTCTATCTTCGTCTTATGTTTACGCAGAGCGAATCCACGTTGTGGAGACTCAAGTTCTTCGTCAAGGAGAAGCTGGAGATGGAAGCAAAGAAGAGTTTGGAGCACAAGGACCAACAAGACGCAAAACGCAAGATATGTGACGCTCTGGCAAAGTCTGCCAAGAAACGGAGCAGAAAACAGCCTACCATTCAAGATTCGATTACATTTGGCTTGCAAAACAAAAGGTTTCGTTAATTTGCCCTCTCTTGTATATTCTTTTCTTACGTGCTTGCTTAAGATGGGATTTTCAAGTCGTACGCCGTCTTGATCTTCTGGAGTTGGAATTCTTGAATATCCGTCGCCTATGGAAGAGTTTAGATGATGAACAAAACAATGTGATATCAAGGAAAATTTGTCTCTATGGTGCGTTAGTGCAAATAACGGACTGTTGATTAATTTTTGTTAATTCTCTGTAACATAATTAAAATTAGATTACTAAACATTTAAGATTACAGGTGACAATGGTGTTGCATATAAGGATAGAGGATCATCCGAGAAATACGATTACTTGAACAATTTCTAGGAGATCCAAGAATATAAATTTAATCTTTGATTCATAGTGAGATGTATAATAGAATTTCTTCAGCGAATATGATTTTACCCATCAGATCCAATTTGTGCCATATTAACAAGTAGCACAAACTCCGTTGATGCCATCCTAATTTCAGGACACCTTACCAACGAAAAAACGAAAGGAACGATGGGAATGAAACAGCTTGTTGAGATAGCAGACCAGCATAAAAAACCAAGGGAGTGTTTGGAAAATAATCCTAAAACATGATTGATTATCATCCGGCTCTATACCGGCTGTACCACGATTGGTTCTAACTTTTCATTTTTAAAAAAGGTTTTTATTATCATCTGGCACTGATTTACAGCACGCTCTTTAGGGCCGACAAAACACCCTTGACTAACAGGTAATCCTCTCACAAATCCATACGTAGCAAAGCCACCAATTGGTGTAATGTTCATCTCAGTCAAAAGGGTACAGCTAAAAATAGTTTCGGTCAAGAACATCACACACCAGATGGTAATAATGTTCATCTCAGTCAAAAGGGTACAGCTAAAAATAGTTTCGGTCAAGAACATCACACACCAGATGGTAAATAGCATGCAAAACAAACACGACGAGAATTTACACGTCCATGTGATGTATATAAGCATAAGTATATTAGCCTCAGCATGAATGATCTTACCCGTCGAACCCAGTGATAGCTGCATGTGATTCTTCCCCTGCATTTCCCAATTCCTCCATTCATCCGGATTTCAATTAAGTGTGCCTTTTCTGTTCAAGTCCTTTTTCTAATATCTAAAACACGGAGCATCAAATATGTTGTAAGAAATAACACCACGTAATATCTGTGATATTATCGTCAAAAAAAACGTCTGAGGTATTAAAGGCCCAAGAGTTCCGTTTAAATCCATAAACTGAAAGTTAACACAATTTAATTTGTGATTTTTTTAATTTATATAAAACGCGGCGCAATATCACCAAAACATTAACAATAAAAATATCACGTCAAAGCTCAATAAGTATTATTCCCAATTTACAAGGGAAACATTTATCATATGAATCAGAGAGCGTATCTGAATATACGGGCACGTGTGTCCTGTATGCTCAAGTCAGTAAGAGAACACTGCCACAAATATTTACCGTATAAAATGTAGATATTAATGATAAGACTAAATTTGGAATTTTGAGATCAGAGTTGCATATATCAAACATAACCATGAAACAAAAAACTACCTGCATATGGGCTACCACGCGAATGACTGTTGCATATTTATTCAACTTGTTCGGTTTGCTTCAATGCCCTTCCCATCTTCAGTTTCACATCTCTTTTCACATATATCAAAATGCCTTCTTTTTCGATTTGCTCGATCCCTTACGGAATCTGCTTTCCAATTCTTCGCTAAGATTCTGTTCGCCAAGAGAATGTTTAGTGAACCGAAGACCATGAGGGGAATTAAGATAACCCACACCACTCCAGTGATGACATTGGTGGTGTTCCAGTTACATCGATTGCCTCACAAATCTCTTTCTTGTGGAGCTCTGTACGAATAGACGTTACTAATAAAAAGATTTGCTTCTACTAAAAGTCAACTTACAGACGTCAATTTGGTAGAGAGATTAAAATATACTTCCAGTTGAATCACGAAATATTTGAATATGCACCACAAAATATAGAATTTTATTTCAATGGCATTTCTTTTTTAAAACAAACTGCAGAAGCACCTTTCCTTGAACATTGAAAAGATGCAGTATAACTTTAGTTACTCGATCCTGGTTTTAATTTCAACCACCTGGACAATGAGTTATGCCAGCCTGAACTAACTCCACGCTCTAGCCTACAATGAGACATTTCTCCTTACAACTACGATAATAAAAAAAATGAGCCACCAACCGAAGAAAAGCAAAAAAAACTGTAGCATGGAATTTTCAGGGGTATTACAGAAAACCACCAATTATGAACACCGTCAATGCCGGTTGAAATGACAGAGGAAACATCAAAAGCAGAGGCCTATGACGAAACAATGTTGCCTATTCTCGTTGGTGTTTCTTTTCAAAAACCAAAATCAGGGTTTCGAAGAAAGGAGCTCATCCGAGATTCCAGCCTTCGTTTATATAACCAAGCAGGATGTCTTCACGGCTACCGTTCCCTTCAGTCGTCCATTGCCAATACCAGCCCACTAAAGGTTCTCTCATTTTATACCACACTACAATTCGAAGTCACACAACACACAAGCCACAAGGCAATGACTACGCCTAGTGCAGAGATCCCCTGGAAAAATCGAAATCGTCACATAAGAAAAGCTTATGCTGCACTTATGTTCACTATATGTTGGCAATGCGATAAAAGATACGGTCGAAACTTTGCTGCTTTCAGTAGATCACCATGAACGCGAAGCGAAAATACAACTTTTTTACAATCTGATGCAACAAAATTGACAGAAAAAATCGAAAGAAGAAAACTTTTTAAACATATTTTACCAGCATACTCGGCCATCTACTTCCCTGCCAAAGAAGAAGCATTTCTCATAGAAATCGAAACAGCAGAACACTAATCTGCTCGGATGACATGCACGAGAACGCATCGACGCTGAAGAAACGAATGGAAACTGTTGAGCGAAGAATGGAACGATGTAGAAGCCATGGAATTCAAACGAAGGAAGAAGCAAACGCAGAAATGGATAGCGAACCCTAAACCGGTTAAGTCGGGGAGCTTCAACTTATAAAGGAAAATGAACGGACGAGATCGTGTGGGGAGTTGATGGATTCCGAGGTCCCCTTCGAACGGTCAGGATTTGGCTTACGCAAAAAGGACAGCAATTAAATAGTTTTAGATAAATAAAAAACAAAAAGAATAATTTTTTGAGATGGATTTCTTTCAATTTTTTAATGATAATTTTTTTATGTTTACCAACAATCTTATGAGGATTACAATTAAATTATTATTGCAGCTAGTTACAATTTTTCCTTAGTAAAGGTTTTTTTTTTATCTACAATGAGTTGGGTGTGGCTAACTCGTTAATTGTAATTGCTAACTAGCATTTTGGTACTCCAATACATCAAAATAAATTAAAAAAAATTAGTTATTTTTGTGTATTCAAATATTTAAAGGAAAAATGATAGTTTTAACTAAAATTCTCATTTTTCCCAAATACATTATATTGATATATCCAATTTTAAAATGTAAATATTATAATACATTTTTAAACGATTTGTATTATTACGTTGATATATAATCAGCAGTACTTTAATATATTTATATTATTATATTACTTCTTTATATTAGTATTTATAATAGTTGACCGTATTTATTTGTTTGGCGGTTAAGAAAAGTTCACGATTCATCTTGAAATCGAACTAAAATATAACAAATTGATTTGATGCATTTTTTAGATTGTGATAAATTTTATATTTGTAAAATTTTAAAACTTTATAAAAAACTATCATTATCACTACATTTAACTAATAAATTATTGCACTTTGATTTAAGTTTCATCGTCATATTCATTCTTCTTCATATGGAAAAAGTTAAGGATTTAGAAATGTGATACAAACTCAATTGCATCAACATGTATTGATTTGATCAAATCGCAGTATTAATCAATATGATAATAATTTTTGTAGTCATATTGAGGCAGCTATTGGTGGAATTAAGTTGTGCTGTCATGATCTAACTTGAATACATAAGTCAACATAACATAATTTTGATTTTTAAATTCAATATATTATTTTTATAAACATTATATTAAAAATTAAATAAACTCCTAGGTTTTACAAATTTGATACATTAATTAGAATTAATATGTCAAATAATATAATTCACGGTCAGATAAATACATCACAAACAAATTACATTTAAATGAATATATATATATATATTCATTACGATTTAAATTAAATCGTAACAACGACATAGTGGAGAGGCCCAGCCCAGGTGGGCAGAAAATCCACACAGGATCCGAAAACCGGCAATCGGATTCCCGAATCCTCAACCGCCCGTCGCAGGCGAATATCCATTTATCCACCGGCTATTGCCAGTTTGCCCCACCCATCCTCGTCTATTTACTTCAAGATCCGTGCCGCCTCCCTGTCGCCTTCGAGCTCTCTCGGTTGGTCTGGTCCGTTCTGTTTTGTTCTATTCGACACTCTTCTGTCTCTGTCGTTCTCTCCTCTCTCTCTCTCTCTCTCTCTCTCTCTAAAAACCCTCGGCTCTTTTCTCCCACAGGAGGCGGCGAGGATGGAGAGCATTCTTCTGGTTTCCTCTGGGTCCCTGACGGTGCCGTCGGGGACGCCTTCGAATCTCCTCCCCCGACGGCCGTCGCCTTCTTCGTCGCAATTGCTATTGCCTGGGGACAAAGTTGGAACTAGTGGTGTGAGAAGGAGAAGATTCCTGATTTCAGCTTTTAGGAGTTCTTCTGATGCTGGAGATTCCCGGATGCTGCCGAGAAATTGTAAGTTGTCATTTTTGTATTATAGAGGAGGAAGCTCCATCCTTCTTGTCTTTTGGAATTAAGTTATATTTAACTTCACGTGTCTGGCAAAATTTGTATGTTTCTAGTCGTTCATGCTTACTGTGTGTTATTCCAATACACCAGCGGTGGAGAAAATGGTGATGAAGGGTTTTGCAAGCGTGTCAGGAAGCAATCAGACGTCAGCGGTTGGTACTCCGGCGACGCCAGTGACACCCCCACCATCATACGTGTCAGTATACATATGCGACTTTTTGCTTTTCGTTTTTTCATTCTCGGTGAATTGCTAATCATGTTGATTTTGGTGGTTCCTTGTTGTTCAATGATAATAGTGCAACTTGTCTTGATTAGCCATGACAATTCTATGTTGTAGGGGTTCACCACTTTTCTGGATTGGAGTAGGAGTTGGGTTCTCGGCACTGTTTTCATGGGTGAGAAAGTACTTGGCTGCAGATATAGTCTTCTTCAGCTTTATGTCTATGTCCCCAAACTAAATTTAATTATTTGGTCACTGTTTCAGGTGGCAAATTATCTAAAGGTTAGCTATTTCAAATTCCTGTATCCCTTTTAAGGTATGGCACATGTGATGGTTTTACTTGTGGTCCAAGTTATGAAGCCCGTAAGATTAGCATTTTTTGAGTTTTGTTGAAAAAATTAATGTTATTATAGCACTAGTTGATATCTGAAAGGTCAGTTGGAAAAAACTTAAGTGTTTGTTAAAGTTGTTCCATGGCGATCATGGGCCACGAGTCTAATTGATGGTAATCTATCTGAGCATGTGGCAAAAATGCAATGCAAATACATGAACCTTTCCAATGCTCCACATTGATGACAGCCTCTTGCTCCACATTGATGTCAGCCTCTTGCTCCACATTGATGTCAGCCTCTTATGCTGGGTTTCCCATTTTATTTCCAATACATAATGAGATTGATTGATATTTTCAGTTACTGCCTTCACTTATTTCAATATAATTCCTCATTTTCTAACTCTTCCCTCATTTTTACGTCCAAAAATGTTTAATTCATACTTATTAAGGTGGGTGCCTGGGGAGCACCTAGGTGCCAATGTGTGATAAGGCCTCATCTTGAAGGCCTACTTCACCTTGCCTTAATTACGTGCATCTTTTGTTAAATATATTTTTTAAGGTATTTTAATATATTTCCTTACAATAAAACTTAAGTATATATATATTTGATGGAATATACATATTAGTGTTATTATAGTTTAGATTTTGATGTTATCTTAAGATAATTATGTTATTTAAGAAATGATAGAGTTTAAGTACTTTTAATTATCATCGTCATCATTATTATATATAATGTGTTTAAAAATAAAAAATAAATATTTAAATGGGCGCCTAGTTGCTGCCTAGGTGTCACCTAGAACTCAAGTGCCTGGCACCTTAATAAGTATGTTTAATCTCATCCTATACTTAAAATTCCATGCACTTTGCCCAGTTTTAAAGTTGGTTGATGAAGATATATGCCATTGCTGAAGTTTTAGTTCATTCAAATTTTTTATAGTGGCAATACAAGGTGCATACTTTTAAGGGGGCACCTAAATCAAGTGGATCCTTTGAAGGATCAATTTAATTAAATATATGTTTCTGAAGGTTTTTAATTTTTTTCCTTAAAAACGCTTAAACATAATTTTTTGATGGAATATTATCAAAATATACAAATTTATTTGAATATATAATCATATATATTACTGAAATATATAGTAGTATCGTTATACTTCATATTTGATGTTGTTTTAGGATTATTGATATGTTTTAGTGTTATTTGGGAAATAATAGAGTTACAAGTATACATAATTATTGTTAAATATTTATAAATATATATAATATATACATGAAGTTTTAAAAAAAAATATATGTATATCTAAAGGGGCACCTTGAAAAGTATGACAAGGAGGGGTGCTGGCTGATGTATCTTTAAAGAGGAAAGGATGCCAATTGTTGCACTTTACATAGAAAAGGAGGTTGAGACCCTGTGCCATCTCTCTTTTTGAGTGCCTGGATGTGGGAGATGCTGTTGGGCCACATAGGAGTCACATTGGGGTAGTTGTTTTGGGAGTTCTAGGGGCCTTTCTTGTTAAGGCCAAATGAAGAAGATCTAGGCACTTACTCCTCTTGCTACTTGGTGTTTTAGGCTAAAGCAGAATGGGGGATCTTTCAGGGGGAGAATGCTCATTTCAGGTCTGCCAAGAGGAGGTTTTACAGGCGATAATATGCTATACTTGTGCTTCTGCACACTAGCTTTAGAATGACTAGTCCATGTGGGGCTGGTTGAGACTAACTTCCACCACATAGCTTTTTCTGGGTAGTCCTGTTCGTTTTCTGTTGTTTTGCGTATGTTGCTTGTCCTGTTTTCCTTGGTTTTCTATTTTTAGTTTTTCATCTTGCTTATCAGCTAGATAAGTTTGTACTGTGGTTTTTGCTTTATTACTTCTCAATATTTAATGCCATGCATGGTTAATGGAGGTAGAGAATAAAGAATCTCAAATAAGCAAATTACATAAAACCAAAATTCAAATTTATAGCCCACATAGCCAAGTAAATATCTAATAAAATTTGAACATATACCATCTTCAAAAAAGGTTGTATACGATGTAGTGTTTCATTTCTCCAAGTGATATAAGAACAATAATATGAACCATAATCCTAGTATGTCAAGTTAGCCGTATGAATTTTCTCCTTAAGAGATAAAAAAGGATTAGGTGATGTTTGTGCATTTGGAATTGGACGGAAATAAATTTGAATTCCATCCAATTTTGAATAAAGAGTATTTGTACACTTGAAATTTCAATTCCGGAAAGAATGAAATTTCATATTACAATGTAAACACAAGAATATGAATTTTCATGTAAGGAGGTGTGAAATTGAATTCTGTATTGAAAAGTTATTGTATATCCTTTAATTATTAACAAGTGACATATGAACATTTAATAATATAATCATATAACATATTGATTGATTAATGTAATAAATTTACTAATTAATTAAAAATAATTATATTACATTATTATCATACATAAATATAAAATTCTAATTTTATCAAATTTCATACTATGCACAAATACATGAATTTTAATTTTCATTAAATTCCTAAATGTGCATAAATACCTATATTTTAAATTCTATTTTCATTCAATTTTGTAAAATTTCAATTCCTTCAAAATTCTAATTCTACAGAATTTCAATTTTATGCACACAAATAGACTCTTAATTGCATTCTCCAACTCTTACATCTATAAAAGGAAATATGCAAAAAAAAAAATCATTTTCTTGAATTGAAATTTGCAATCAAAATTGAAGTACGTCCATTGGTGTTATTGTTAATGGGACTAATACGTTAGAATAAATTGTGATATTCAGTGTTTGAACAAATAATTTCATTTTCATGATGGTGGGTAGTTACTGGTTATAGATCACTTCATGATAATATTTATGTGTCACAACTTACGAGAGATACAAGTTGTCCATTACACAGTGTAGTATTTTTATTAATTTATAAATGGCTTTTTCACAGGAAATATAAACAAAATGTCATAGTTTATTAGTTTTTCGTCATTATCAAGTTTTCAAAATATATTTCTGATCATAATAAATTTATATGGTTAATATGATCAGAAATATGCTATGCAACAAGCTTTCAAGGCTATGATGGGCCCTATGGCACAAGAAAAAGATTCATTCGGTAGATCTGCAATGTTTCCAGGGTCAGCATACTCACCACCGACATCAGCTTCAAGTACTATAGCACCACCACCACCACCCCCTCAAGATGCTTCCCAGCCAATTGCAACTGTAGATACCCCCAACTCTAAGGTTGAATCAGTAACACCATCAACTGATACCAAAGAGGATACTGATTCTGCTGAGGAGAGAAAAGGATATTGTATGGCCCTTGTCTTTTTTAAAATGAATTTAATTAATTCTTACTGTTGGCTACCATAGTTCTTTATGATATCTCTATCATAAACATTGTTTGTTTTACTCCTATCTGTATTTCTGCATATATTTGGAGTACCTGGCATAAATTATGCATCTACTTAATTAAGTATATTATCGTGATTGGTAATCATGATGCTTTCGGCAAAAATTTATGGTTGTCACTCATAACAACAGCAGCTGTTCTCTGCACCCTAAAGAACACGTGGAGTAGATGTCAAAGTTATTACTTGAGAGATTTGGTTACAAGTTATAATTAAGGTTCAATTCATAGACCCATATGCATAAACCATAAATTTACAAAACTAATAATACTTCAGATGTACTTGTAGCCTTTGACAATTATGCACCTGTTACCAGTAGAGGAGAAAGTCCTAGAATGATATACCATACATTTTCTTCTCTGAAATATGCATTGGAATGGGATGTGTCTCTTAAGCATAACTAACATAACCCATGATTTTTAACATTGAAACATGTTGCTGAAACTTCGTCAACATGTGTCAGTTTTCATGTTGGTCAGCATGACATTTGTTGGTTTTCAAGACTTGCAGATGTAGGAGACACGTCCACACCATGTCAGTGTGAGCATGTTGTGTCTACTGTCATTAATGAATTTTATGCTGGATTGGTGTCATGTTGAACCACATTTTCTAATGTCAGTCTGAGATATGTTGGCTTAGGACTAATTTTGTATAAAAGCTTCTAATTTATTAGTCCAACATAAATTTAAGAAAGAGTTTATTTCTTTATTTTCTGTTTTTCAAATTTTTGATGAAATTAATTTTAAAGGACATATATTTTGTGTAAAATTATAAATAACCGTGTATCATATGGATCCAAGTTAAATTCTGTAGACGCAAAGTTTATTTATTTATTTTCTATTTTAAAAAAATTATTATTTTGATGAAATTAAACTTAGTCTATAGTGTATGATTGATTCTACATTTTTCATACTTTTTGGAACATTATTTCTGTTGTTTATATAATTGTGCACCTTAGTAACTATGCCACTACCCACAAGGATCTGAACATTGTGACAAAGTTTTGTATTGTAACATAGTTTTTGTATTTCTTTTCAATCAATTTTTATCAGAAAAAATTGTATCTGCTTGGGACTTATGGTTTCTTTTTCGAAATCTGTCACATGTAGTTATTTTATATCTTTGGTTGTTAATAATGTTTTGGGTAGTTTTCTACTTTTTTATTACAACCCTGTCTCCTTTGACTGAAATAATCATTCATGGATGGTTATCAACTGATGTTTCTCCTATGCAGCTTTTGTTGATATTTCACCTGAAGATGTGACACATGCTAGTTCTACAGAGGGTTTCAGTTATTCAAATAAAGTGAGAATCTATCATTACCGTGCAGCACAATTTCTGATATGGTGTAGGTTTTTATTATTGATTGATGTCATATCTATAATTAGGATCTGCCACCAAATGGATCTACTTCTATGCAGGACAAAGGCGAGACCTCTCAGCAATCTGACTCTCGTAAGTAACAAATTCTTTTGAAGAATTTGATGTAACAAATCAAATCACTTGTATATGTTTATCTTAATTTTCATGAGTAATGATAAAAGAAATTACTTTTCCTAGCTTGCAAGATAACAATTGAGATTGTATTTCATTGAAATAGAGGATTGTCTTAGGTAATATTTTCATAGCCGTTAACAACCATCATGTGCATTTTTCAAATTTATTTTTTTGAATTTTTTGTTGCATTTGATGCCCCATCCATAGGAAAACCATCTGGTATTTCACTGGAAGCTTTAGAAAAGATGATGGAGGACCCTACAGTACAGAAAATGGTCTATCCGTAAGTTTGCTGCTTGCTTCTGCATAATTTTGTAATCGTTACTTAATTTGGTTAGGAAGATAGATTGATTATTTGTGTTTTATTGGGTGGGGGGGGGGGACGTTGCCTCAAATAACGTGTTTTTGGAATATCTGCACTTTTGTATAATTATATTGTCATTACAACGGTGACATACATATTATTCTAATTGTGAATGCTTGAATAGTTATTGGTTTGGGAAGCTAAACTTATTGTCGGTGGTTTTTTTATAATAACATGTGAACTAGTTTTGCAACTCTCAAAAAACTAGGATCCTTTTTGTTGTGAAGGCAACTCCATCTGGGACGATTAACTTGTGAATTGAGTCATAAAACTTGTTCATGTCCCATGGACCCATCTGCCATGCTAGTCTAAAGAATTCTATAAATTGTTTCCTATAAATTATAACTGGGATTTCCAATTTTCACAATAGCTTTGCAAATATGCCTATCATGTTTGTTTTTTTTCTTTGCAGTTATTTACCTGAGGAAATGAGAAACCCTTCTACTTTCAAATGTGAGGAATTGTTGATTAAGAACTTTTTTGCACTTTTTTATTCATTTTGATGTGTACCCAAGAAAAATACAAATGTTTAAGATAGGCTAAAAGTCTGTAATGGCCATTATTTTCCTAGGGATGCTGCAGAACCCTCAATACCGTGAGCAATTACAAGGAATGCTGTGAGTATTCTCCATACTTCAGCTATATTATTACCAGTACTTTGGAATCGGTGTTTTCAAGTGAATTGCTTTTGTTTACCATGCTATCTCTTTGCTAGACATATCAAATATATGTTAAGGTTTGGTCTTTTAGAAGACATCAGATAGGCTCGGAAGTATAGGGTATTAACATTGCCCTGTACAAGGATGACACACACAAATCAAGAAATGGTCCAAAAGATTTCAATTTGAAATTTTGAATTGAAGAATAAGCCTCATAACAAATCTGCTATTGGCTTTTCATTCTTTAAAAAAAATTTCCAACAAAATAATATTGTTTATATAGTAGATGTCTAAAAAGTAATAATACACCCAAGCTAAGGACCAAAACAAAACATCCATGATATTAAAATAACTATTGTCATTAACCGATGTGATATAATGCCTTTAGGTCCAGCATAAATGTTTAATTTATAAAATAAAATTCTTATGACACTAGATCAAATTGTTTACATACATCCTCGTCAACTGAAAGAGATATAATAATATTATAGAAGATCGGCCATAGGTCCACTTATACAACTATCTATAATAGATGATTAGTTTGAAACTTGAATCATATTTTATTTTCTTTTTTATTAATGAAAAAGGAGATAAAAGTTCCGTTCATTTGAGAAACCCATTACATGGCAAGCATGCAAAAAACCAGTTCCTTACATGCTATCAGTAGTTAACCCCTTTTTTAAGTTTTATTTAACAAATGACAAAAACAATGTTGGTGTTTGTGTCTAATAACAAAAATATTTATACATCAAGTCATCAAGGGATGGCTAGCTGTAGAGAGCTTTAGATGCACACTTGCAAGTGTATATCTCTTGCCTGAATTTGATGATTGACGTTCTCGTTACTCTTGGCCTTATTGTTCTTGGAAACCTGCCCAACTTAAAGACATTTTCCTTGAAGTGATGATTGAACCTATTTCTCTATAGTCAAACACATCTTTTTTTATTGCCTTATGAATTCTGTATATAATTTTTCAGAAACAACATGCAAGGGAGCAAAGAATGGGATGAACAAATGCAGTCTTCTTTAAAAAACTTTGACCTTAACAGTGCTGAAGTTAAACAGCAGTTTGGTGAGTTGAATATTTCTTGATGGTTCATTAGCAAACTGCTTTTATTCTAGTTATTTAATTAAATGGCTCATGAAAGTCATGCCCAAGATTTCACTTTGCAACGGAACATGTTTTAGTTTTGCAATGAAGTACTGCTTTCTCTGGCTACCATACCAATCCATATGATATAGTGTAGGGATATGGTAGTGACATTGTAATACTAGCCCATGCATTGTCTTCCAACTCTTGATTTTCTTAAGAGAGAACCTTTTTTTTAGTTAAAAAGGGAACTTAGCCCCACATTTGCTTTTTTTTATGATCAATGTCCATCATTGTACTTGTGGCATCATTAATGCAATTGACTTATTGATTTTTACAGATCAAATAGGGCTTACTCCAGAGCAGGTTATCTCTAAAATCATGGCTAATCCTGATGTTGCCATGTCATTTCAAAATCCTAAAGTACAAGCTGCCATCATGGACGTAAGTTATTACCAAAATACAATTGGACTTATCTGCCCACGATTTACTTCAATAACATTTAACTGTGCTTGCAGTGCTCACAAGATCCAATGAACATTAGGAAGTACCAGGGTGATAAAGAGGTGAGAATCCGTAGTTGGTGAAAGTTGATGTTATTTTGCCCAGTTATTAAGGAAATAACAATGGAAGCAGTAAAATGCCCATCTCAATTGCTGAAATACAAATTAGTGTCCTTGTTGTTTGATATTCTCCTGTGTGCCCTTTGGACATGGAATCTCTCTTAAAAAAATCAGAATGCGTAGCTATTCAATTGAGTTCACAAACCACAATTATGAATTTAGAATACTAGCATCTATCCCAGTGCATCTATACTAGTAGTCTAATTCTCTTAATTCTAATGGGTTGGTAGGATATAGAGTTCATTTGGATCCACTTCTAGAGAGTGCTTGTGCACAATTCCCATTGGAAAAGAAAATGATAGAAATTGCTGAAAATGTTAAAAAGAAGAATTTACATCAACCATTGACTTTACCAAGAGAAAAATTGAGTTTCATAAATTCACATATAATATTTTGACTATTTATCTCTATACATATGTATAATATTTCGCCCAAACTACTAGCTTCATCTTTGCTTCGTTCCTCCACAATGTTGGCTTGATTGGGCAATAATGGCTCTTGATAGGGTCGATCGACCAAGGGGAAGCCATCAAGCCTTGGTTCTATGATCCCACCTCTCTTGTAGTGGTTGAGAAGAATAGAAAACCATTTGTCGACACAACGGTGATGGCTTTTGTAGACATGACTACGATAGCCGACAACAAGTGGGCGAGTGATGTGATAGAAGAGAAAGTTGATTGGGAGATGAGTGCAAGTGGGTGACACGTAGGTAGGCAATGCAAAGCAAGCAGGTGAGTGCAAGTGGGCAGGTGACATAAGGAGGAAGTTGACTAGGCAATGCAAGGCAAGCGGGGGTGAGTGTGGGTGGGTAGGCAACATGTGTGGAGGGAGGGTTGAGATCGAGGCTATGGTAATGTCTGGAAGTTTCCTTTTGTTTCAAATCGAGGGGGGGGGGGGTCAACAAGGTCGGGAGATCGAAATGAACATCTTGAAAAATCTTGGGAAAAGATTTTCCAAGGTTTTCATAATGCACAGACACAAGAAACCTTGGGAAAATATTTTCCTAAGGTTTCTTATAAGCACAAACTCCCTCTTAAAGTCATCATCTAGGGTATGTTTGTGCACATTGTTTGTCGAAAAATGAAATGACAGGAAATAGTGAAAATAGTGAGAAATGAAAATGACAATATCTGATAGGACATGATAGAAAATATAAGGTTATTTGTGCATCAGAGGAAATGATGAGAAATATTTTTTGAAGTGTAGAAAATGATAAAAAAATTATTATTTAATAAGTTTTAAAATATTAAATAATATATTGAAATAATAAATTGACAAAAATTACTACCAACTTGAAAATAATATTTTAGATAATATAATATATATTAATAATTTATTAAATACAAATGTCATTTTTCATTATTATTTTTTTATTTTTGTTTTCTACTCCTTTTTTTATTTTTTATACAACTTGCCTCCCTCTCTTCTTCTCATTTATTATATTTTACTTCTCCTTTGTTCGGCTTGCACATCTCCTTTTTCCTTTTTTACACTTTTTTTTACTTTCTGCTCTCTTTTTTTCCTCTTTTCTTTTTACTTTTTTTTCTTCTACCCCTTCATGCTTGATCGAGCCAAGCAACTTGCACCTTGGCCTATGCTTGACTGCTCACTCATTACATAACTTGGATTGAGTCGTCGCCTATGTGTCTATCTTCTTCCCCTCTGATCATTCTTCACTTGTCAGTCTACGTACGCTTATGACATCTACTATTGAATCTCCACTGCCCCCACTTGAGTAGGGTTTCTTACAACTTCGCATGTCGATCTTAGTCGAAATCGAAAAACCTTCATGTGACACACGAACTTGAGACCTTTAAACCCTCTTCTTTCAGAATCCTTCTTCGCCAGTCAACCACCTGTTTGCACCCTTGTCAACTCTTCTCATTGCCTACCACTTGCTATTTCAAGCTCGAAAGAAGAAGCTCTTCCAGTTGCAAAAGTAACGATGCTCATAAGGACAACACTCACAGTGGAAGGTTGGGTGTGCGAAAGGGGTGAGCTTGAACACAAGTCGAGTGATTTCCGTCAATTACCGATGTATATCGATTGGAAATCATTTCCCTTCCTCCATTTATATGGAAAAAATGAAGGGAAACCATTTCCCTTCATTTCTATCATGCACAAATGGCCCACTAGGATTCAACTACTAAAAGAAACCCTTGAATCTAGTATTGGATTCAAATAAGATGTATACATCTACTTGTAGAAGCTCATAACTTCTCATGCATAAAATGGACTACAAATGTAGCTTCCTCAAAAGTATACTTTTCTCAACTTTTGCTGGAAGCTGTTATTCTAAAATTTTATTTTCATAATGCCCTTACAAATTATAAATATTTTTAACTACCAAATTAATAATATACAAAAATGTCACTCTATTGTTATTGCTATCTTATCTGATCTTTCCTTCCATATTATATATGTATATTATTATGTAATATATTTATGTATATTAATATTCATATTTTATACATGTATTAATATAATATATGTATATTATATTATGGTTATGATAAAATATAGTTTTTTCAAGTTTTTGTTGAAGCAAACTTCAAGATCGTTATCTACATGCTTATTTTGTATTTGGTCTTGATGTTATGGTACTTTTTGATATTATAACACCAAACATCTATTGGATGAAAATTTCTAGATTTATCATGACCAACTATTGGATCGTTATCTACCTTGCTAGATTTAAATTAGTTAGTGGCCAAAGTTATTATTGGTAGAGGCTAAAATTGAAATTTAAAAAATTATTTGCAAAAGTTATTGAGGTTCTCAAGTTATTTTAAATGCTATCGTTAAATTCTTGAGAATAGTGTATACAATAAACTAAGTTAGCTTCTACGAGTAGGTGGATCCAAACGGACCCATAGATTATTGATTTCTAGCAAGGTGGAATGAAATTCTATTTCTTCAACTCTATAAATCAGTTAGTCCATTTGTCAAAACTCAAAACTAATTCAGAATATTCTTCACCTAAAAATATTTACAGATCCAAATAGCATATGAGTACTATTAGTATTATACTAATTTACAAGGATTTCAGATTCAGTCTACTTCTCTGTGGACTGATCAGTACCTCAAATACTTTATGATCGAGGTGGACTAACAATGATTGATTGATGAAAGTGTTCCTGGTTTCCTTATCCACACCAAAGAACATTTTACAGTTCCAAGCAGAGTAGAATTCTATTAGTGTACAATATAAATGCACAAGGATTTCAGACTCGGTCTATTTAATTTTGATCTCTGAATGAACAAGCGAGTTACTCAACCTATTTGATTGCTTTTGATGATTGGTTAAAGTCATCATTTATTTATCAAAATCTATTTTCCAGTCACACTATGGTTAGTATTAACGTTACATTTATATGATAAGAATCTCATTTTGTTTTAGGTTATGGATGTATTCAACAAGATATCAGAACTCTTTCCCGGAGCAGGTCTCTGAGTAGAACTGTAACATTGCCTAAAGCTGTACAAGAATGTCCTACCTCTGAATCTCTCTCAAGGTAAGTTGCTAACTTGTTCCATAGACCGTTGTGAAATGTTTCTAGCAAACCACCTATGCCAGTGGGTGTATGGATTAAGTTGTAGAGTGACCATGCAATAATCGAGGTGAAGTTGCCATTTTTCTTTACCACACCGTTGGCAACAAATTAGAGGTTTGTAATAGTTAAGGTGCCGTGCCTGCGTATGAGGTTTGTAATACATTCTAGTGAGAAATTTTGTCATCCATGGCTTCTATATTTGTTGCATGTACCGACAGCCAGATCAATGTGTCATCTGTAAATGTCCTGGAGTTGGGTGGCATCAACAAATTTCTCTTCTTCTTTTTTGAAAAATTGCCCAATGTAGAACTTTCTTTTTGATTTTGAAGCCTTGTGGGATTTTTGATAATGATAGTGGTTTTTGTGGAGAATTTATGCCATTAGTGATGAGCACTGAATTAATAGATCTTGATGGTATTTCTCTTAGCTTGTCACCTATCTCCACTTCTCGATGTCTGAGCAAGGTTACTCCGAATTGTTTGAAGACCATGCTATCCCATATCGTGCACAGGAGTTGATGGCAACAGTAAAAACATATTCTATGGATCTTGTTTTGTGAAAGCATGCCCTAATTTATGGAAGGTGCATGCTGACGCATTACAAAGCGCTCGGCATGGATGTTGGTCTAAACATATCAATGGGTTGTGTCGGTTCGGCCCGACCGGAAGACAGATGGCTCGTATGGGTTAGGTCGGATTGGCTTGCAAAAATAAAACTTTTGTATATTCTAATTCGGGCGGCTTATGGCTTTTGCGTGGGTAGCCCACAATCAAATATTTAAACGATTGTGTTGTCATCAGATATTTATAAACTTTTTTTAATAAAAAATAAGTATATTAATTTTTTATATAATAATATAATGTTGGAATATTAGATTTGTAATAAACAAAATTTAATAACGCTATTTATATTTTACAACAAATAAAATTTTTATATAAATATTATATAAACAAATGTTTGTTTATTAAATATTTATCAAATCTTTGTTCGTGTTCGGTAAGATTGGACATTTTGTTTGGTTACACCAGGAAAAATTTGGTTGAATCAAGCATTCACTTTGGTTCGATTGGATTTTTTTTAAAAAAAAGCATCGTATATTCGAATATTAATTAATAAATTATAATATATCTATATAATATATATAGATTATAAATTATATTAAGATAATCTAAATAATATCAATATATATTAAAATATAACATTCGATCAAATCGAACGAATGTTCAATTACTTTAGTAAAATTTAACGCTATTTATATTATAATAATATATTTTTTTATTTTTTTATTTTTTTAACCTTATACATATTTTTAAAATTGTGATGTCAAAATGATAAAGTTAAACAATTAATTCAAAATTCCAAATACTAAAATACAAACTTGTAAAGTTAAAATAAATTATTTTATTTATAAAATAAAATTAAAATTACATTAGATATTTTTATATTTCATTTATAATTTTACATTTAAATATTCAAAATTTTAAATTCATCTGTAAATTTATTTTGTTATTATTATTCATAAACTCAAGTAAACATTTAATCTTTGGCGTACATTAAAATTTCTAAAATGACATCTTTTAATTTAATTTTTTTATCACCAAATATATTTTCATTAATATTAAAAAATGATTAGCATGCTATAAAAGAAGTTAGAATTATTAATAAATATTTAGTCATTACAAATAAAATAAAATAGAAAATATATGTTTCCACTAATTAATTATATCAAAATCTTTTAAATTAGAATGATCCTTTATAAAAGAGCTATTATTGGTATTATTAAAATTAATTATTTTTTGTGCATTTGTTAAGATAGAAAATTCATTATAATCATCAATAAATATGTTGAAATCATATATTGATGATGATGATAGTTTTCTTAAATTAAATGAATATTCTATTCATTGTGATCCCTACCTTGCAACATATAAATTAAATATGTTATTTAAATTTTCTTCCCATTTTCAATAGTTACATTAAGTTTTATGTTTAAATAATTTTGAATCACAATTAATAATTTTCTAATAATTTTTATTTTGGTCTTAGATCTAAATAATAGGTAATGTATATAGAGGAGGTATATTATTCTAATACTTTAAAATTTTTTATTTCATTTTTAGAATTATTGGTGTAAAAAATGAAAAATTATCATGATTATTAAAAACCTTTACAATATTATATATATGATGTATTACATAAATAGAAGTAAAATAATATACTTTAAATAATTGTTCAATTGCATTATAAAAAGGTTTTAAAAATTTAACAAAATAATTAACAATTGTAAAATCATTTTCATCTAAAGATGTTGTATTAATATTAGTTCTATTGTTATAATGAGTTTTATAACTTCTTTACAAATCAAACAATTATTTAACATTAAATAAAAAGAATTTCATTTATGAAAAAATCCATAGTAAATGTTTTATATACTAAATTAAATGAATCACGTATATAATTAAATTCTTGTTAAGGTTTACTACTAGATAAAATATAAGTTAATGCATTTCTAATATTTTCAATATAAAGTTTTATTTGTTCAACACTAACTTAAACTATAATATTAATTATATGACATATACATCTTTGATAAAATAAAGTAAAACAATTTGGTAGAGTTAATCTATTTTTAAATATGGAAATAGTTATAATATTATTTCAAATATTATCAAAAGTAATACTATTTACTTTTTCTTTAATTCCATAAAGTTCAAAAATTCTTATAACAATAGAAAAAATATTTTGAATATTATGAAGATGATTTATTTTTTAAATATTATTAATCTTTTTTGTAAAATCTAATTATTATTAATAAATTATGTAGTAACAACAATATATTCTATTTTAATTCTTCTTTCTCAAATATCTAATGTACATATTATTGAAATATTTATAAAACATATTATATTAATTAGTTTCCTTTTAATTTTATTATAAACTTCAATAATATCTTATTTAATGGTATTCCTAAAAATAACTTTAAATTATCGACAATATGTTTGTAAGATATATTCTTGAAAATATTAACTATCATCAAAATTAATAAGTAAATTTTAAACACTAATAAACTTAGTATATAATTCTCTAACATTTCTAGTATCATAGTGTCATTGTAAAATATTATTTTTAAAATTAAAATTAAGTTGAGTCTATATCATTTTATTTTTTTTAATGTTTATAAATTTATAATTAACTAAATGTCTACTTAAATGATCTATACTGTTAGAAGTCTTGAAAAGAAAGTTCACATTACAAATTTTGTGGTACACTTGTTCTACAATAGTATTATTCTTTATGAATTTCATTTTTATCGTGAACTTCTATTATAAAACAGATATTCTTTTAAGTTTAACAATAGTACTTGAAAATACTTTAGATTTGAGACTATAGTTCTGATTGAAAAATCTAAAATTTGAGAATTTTAAACTTGAAGAGATTGTAAACTTAAAAGAGTTGAGAGAAGACTTAAAGTTTATGATTTATAGAATAGGTGAGAATATTAAGTTGTAAAAATTAAATAAGATTTAAGGCATTTTTATAATTTCCCACCCCTCTCCTCTTCTCTCTCTCTCTCTTCCCCTTGCCAACGTTCATGAAAACGGTTGTATTTTTGCATCAACCTGCGATGGCCTGAGCCGACCCACGGGCGGAAAAAATTCAAAATCGTAGGCTCGGCTCAACAGTTGGTTGACTTGCACTGGCTGGATTACCTGCCGATGGAATCTACTTATAATCTTATAACCATCGCACTCCACCGAGACGCTGACCCTGACATGGTCCGGTAAATCATTTATACTTCTTGTACATGAACTTGTTTCAGCATGTAGGGTTTCACCATATCATGATTTTGGTCCATCTTGGCCGCGTAGATTTCGCCGTTGCTTCTTGTACTATCTCATCCATTTTGGTACCATTTCAATATCGTTCTCAGGCAGACAAATGGTCAAACAGATATGACAAAAGACCATGTTTGTATCAGAACCAGCTCTGGTCTATGATAGCTGAGCCAATCCACGGTGAATTCTACTTCTCTCAATTTATTATTAACAAGAACCATTTATATTGATATTAGTGAATTGATTATGAATAACGGTGTTTATAACTTCTGCTCATATTCGAATCTTTCCGAGCATGAGAAGACATCAATATCAGAAAAAAAGAACCAATTACATTGTGATGAAGTATATGAGAGAGCACGCCTCAATCCATCCTCTTCGTCTCTGCATCTTCCTCCCAGTAAAATGCCTACTTGTGTGTGAAGACCAAAGCAGACCGATCCGTTTGCTCCTTTTCTATGACTTGATTGATGGGTTCCTCTTGCATGCAACATCATCTGCACGGCCGTCATGATTCTCTACTTCTGTTGAACTGAAATCCTCTTGAATTTTTGAGAATTGAAGGGAGTCTAATCCATTAAATCTAGATCATATACTATTACGATACATATGATTAGATTTTATTTAATCAATTTGTTGTTGTTATTGTTGTTGTTGTTGTTGTTCTTCTTCTTCTTCTTCTTCTTTTCAAACGAAGTGCATCATTCAAATCTTAGCTTCTAATATGTAGCTGAGGCTTAGATTTAGAAATTGATTGAACCTTTCCAGAAGAGGAACGGGAGAGAATCCCATTCTAATGAGGGTAGATTCACGGAGAATATACAAAGATTTGTGTAAATGAATAAACAAATTGACCTTACTTGACAATGGCATTTAAATGACGTCTCAATATATAACGTTAGTCAGTGACAGCAATATTCATCATTTCTATTTTGGTTTATCCTATCACACCATAACAGTGCATTGATTTGACGCGGAGTATTAGAACTATGGAACGTATGGGGCCAATCAAGAATACTTGCACCATGGAAAGTAGTTGGGTTAATACGTTTTGAATTCAGGTCGTTTTTCTCTTTGACTACTGATGAAATAAGAAAAGACCACTGCTGATCCTTTACACGAATTTATCATAGATGGCATAAAATACACAAAAAATGATGGTGATTTCCCTCATCTAATGAGTCCTTTGTTGATTCTTGTTCCCATAGATGTCAGGTTTCAGAGAACTCATTAAGGGAGAGAGAGGGAAATAAATTTAAAAAAAAGGATATATAACAAGTAGCCCATTTCATTGATCTAATAATATTATGAATGAAAGCTTAATTACCATCAGATAGAAGCCTCAAAGTCTGAAAAAATTACAGGACATATACAATTAGGTACTCTACTCTTCTAATACATAAGCTTATGGCATCACAATTAAACTACAAAGGAAAAAAAAAAGGAAAAGGAAACATCAGTCGAAGTTAAACTGCAAGCTTGGTGTACGACTTCTCTTTCTTAATTCCCTCTGTCTCCATTCACTGCAGGAATGTGTCACACATTCAAAAACTAAGTTCTATTATATTGCCGACAATTAGTATAAATCAACATATGTCGTTCTTAGGAACCTGGAAGATAAGTTTTTGCACGGTAGGTGATGTACAGTCTTCTCACAGACACAACGAACATCCTGCAACACAATGAAAAGGTTGATCAAATTAATCTCCCTCTCTCCTTATGTATATGCCCTCATGGTTATTAGGGTCCTGGTTATAACTTTAGAATTAGAATTTAACTTTTAAGAGAAAGCTGTTCTTGTCTTCTTGTTTTGAAATGTAGAGTGGTGAATGATAGAAGCATATATACTTCCATGGCACATCGCCCACAAGCATCTTGTCGCCTTCGTTGTCCTCGTAAAGGAGGACGAGATCGGCGTCCTCCACCTCTCCACGCCCATCACGCCCACCTTCCTTCCAGCGTTTCACTGAAAACCAACCAAACCCAAATCATCATTTCACTGATTCATATATTTTAAGCCAATATATCTTAACCATAGGATAAATACTTGCAATATTTTCAACCTTAACACATGCATGATGTGTTTAGTTTCGTTTACCGGCGGGAAGGAAGCAGCGGAACATTGTCCGGACAGCACGAAAGAGGGACTGGTAACCGTCGTGAGCCATCAAGTCGATCGTCCTCCCCACGGCCAGGCCTTCCAAGTTCACCTTCACGAACATGGTGGCGTCGGAGCTTTTCACTGCCACCGCCGCCTTCGGCGCTGACGAGCTGTTGGTGGTCCTCGGCTTCTTCGTTTCCTTCCCTACCTGGGCCGCTCCCACGCTGGTCTCCGTCGGCCGTGGACCCGATAAGTTCTTCCAGGTGGCCCGGACTGGCGGCCACCCCACCACCGTCATTGGCTGTCGACCACCACTGCCATCGACAACGGGAAACATCACTTACACTAGTTATCCACTAATTAAGACAGCGGATAAGTGGGTGTATATATATAGCACGTAAATGTATAATGAGTTGACCAAAATATCTAACTTCATATGGTTTTAATAGATAAGGTTAGATTGGATCAATAAGTCTACCTTGACATATTTACACCCTTATTCTTAGCAGTAGAGCCAAGATGAACTATGCTATTCTGCTATCAGACAATGTAGCATATGTTATTACACATTTGATTTAATATGACACGAGATCGTGCAACTAAACAGTGAGGAAATCACTCATCGTCTCTTTACTCATGAGTTCGAATCTCACGGAAATCAAGCATTAAAGAATATCTTAATATTCTTCTTAAAAAAACGCTGATTTAATATATATGTGTGCGTATTTCTTGTGATCACAAACAACGTGCATATGCCACACAACATATATATGATCAAAACGTCTCCTGAAATCATATAATTTTTGGTTGCAATTAGCAGCTTGTAATTAACAGAGAATAATGTAGATCGATCGATATAAATCTTTCAAACCTCATGATGTGGGAAGGATATGGTGATCGCGGCAGTGTCTTGCCGAGGTGCTTCTGCTTCAAGGCCGCCTTCTCCTGCGGCGCGGCGAGGCTCCAAAGATGAACAAAGCCACCGTCGGAGAAGCTGCAGCTGCTGTTGGTCTCCGACCCACCACCGGCATGGTGGTGCAACAACGGCCCCGCCGACAAACACACCTTCTTCTCCACAGGAGCTGCGACGGGGCCGGGGCCGTAGCTGTTGGCCGACGGCATGCCTAGTGTCAGCTCGAGGTTGCTCTTTTCATCATGGTGGCTGCTAGTGTATTCTCTAGGCCGTGCTGTAAATGGTTGCTGGTTTTTCATGACTTGGCCAGTTCCTTAGTGGCCGGCGTCTGTGTAAGCGATATAGTGAGAGCTAGGAGAGGAGCACCGGTGCTCTAAAGCATGAAGAGGAGAGCTCTAGACTTGGTCGATCTAAGGAGGGGAAGGGGGAGATGCATATAAAGGAGATCAAGCTTGTGTGGGTATTCGATCTACATGGCCACCGATGGTAGCATTTGTCTTTACCAACCCACCATTGGCATACCTGTTGGTGTCACAGCTGACAGCACTAACATGCATGGGCGTCACTGCCGCAGACATACAGTGCTGCTGCCTTCTGCAAGACAAAACACGAGACAAAACACGAGGCAGGGTTTTCACAGGTTCACAAAAAACACAAGGGAGAGGGTTTTCATTGTCTGCCCTTACCATGCATGCCTTCAAATGGTCCCCAAAGTTTAGGAAGGTGAGAGGAAGCTACAACTGAGGAATGAGATTAGAAATAAACAAATATATATATATAAGTCTTGTGTTTTCTTTTTCATGGTATTTCGTAATCAGTTTAATTATGCTCTATTTTTTCAAACTAGGGTAGAAAATCAAGTGTGTTGATTGAAGTAACGTGTTGTTGCTGAGGACTGAGAAGAGGACCAGGCCAGTTATTAATTTTCTTGTTTCTACTTTGCACCGAGAAGAGGTGTAGAACTTGAGAACCTTGAGGGGACCAAGAGAAAAGGTGAAGCATACAGAAGAGAGCACATCCTCGTCTTCATCTTCGCCCTCGTTCTTATTGATCCTAAATAGTGAGAAATTCTTATTTGGTGGTGAAAGTAACAAAGCTTTAATTTGCAGGCATGCAGATTAGTTCAATTGACTAATTAAAACATGTGGCATCTACGTGTTAATTTGAAAAGGTGCCCACATATATGCATCTGATAATTACTATGACAAGCTAATTAATATTATCTACGTACATTATATATCACAATCACAACCACAAGCCGTGAGAAAGAAAGAAAGGAAGGAAGGTAGGCATACACATGCTGCTGCACCCTTGAAGTCCAAATCACAGTCACAATTTCACGGTGACCAAGCGGAAAAATTAGAAGGCAGTACACCCAAGTCTCACTGTGAAGTTTAGTCATTGAAGTCAGAGCATCCTCTCCAAACCCTACTGCATGTTTTGATTACTGGAGAAAGATAAAGAAGATCGAATGTTTGGAAAGGGGCCTGTGGTCTGCAATAATAATGATGGGTGGTAGTAGACATGAAGATCCCTTATCTCAAAAGAGAAAGGGAGAGAAGGAAGGCTGGTGTCCATGACGATGGTTCTTCCCTGGCATTTGTTGGGGTGATGAGGTACTTGTGGATTCGGATCACAGTGATCTGGTGTGATCTTCTTCTTCTTCTTCTTCTTCTCCTTCTAAAACATGGGATGCTTCATTGGGAATGATTGATTGAGAGAACCATCTGTTTTTCCTAAGGTATCTTGCGGATTGAATCTTTATTTCAAGGAGATTCAAACCCGCAATCAAAGGGATGGTATAAAACTTTCTAATCATCCTAATAAATGGTCGCATGTATCGAGAGAACCATTGTGGAGGCATCGATGCCTTGCTCAAGTGAAAGGGCCAGCCATGATTGCCGCAATGTTTTGCGCCATGTTATGCACACCACAATATCACTTTTTGATATTTACCTTCTTGAAAATATACCTGCCCAACAATTGCAGAGGTGATGTGTGGTATAAATAATTAAGAAAAACCTGGTAGTCACTCGCACTATGTAACAATTCAGCCATGAAAGTTGGTCGATCAACGCTAAAATAATATAATCGATAAAGACAATTTTAGATTGAAATTCAAACAAAGATACTATCATTGAAACAAAGCTTGAAGGTTGGCA
The DNA here is from genome assembly GCA_036874045.1 of Cymodocea nodosa. NCBI lineage: Eukaryota > Viridiplantae > Streptophyta > Magnoliopsida > Alismatales > Cymodoceaceae > Cymodocea > Cymodocea nodosa. The sequence continues at coordinate 1,462,950 of JAZBRI010000008.1, forward strand.
AATCCATGATAACTTGGTACCTAAAATAATAAAAAAGTTTTTCATAAGCAATGATCAAGGAAAGTTCTTTTAACATCCATCTAATAGATCGATGCTCCATCACTGTTGTGCAGCAATATGGCAACGATCAAATCGATATCTCCATGCATATCATGGAAGAGGAGACTTCGATCATACTTTGTACTTCTCTCTGTCACCATTTGATTTCCTCTCTTTTTTGAAGATTCATTTGACGCCAATAGATTTATGGTTGGACGGAAGAGATATGAGCTCCCATGTTTAGTTTCTTTTAATTGCGTGCAATTCTTCGTTCATAGCTTTTAACAACTTTTAACATCCGACATCGGCTCACAGTCTATGAAGATAGTGTGGAAAGTTCCATATCATAAAATGTTAAGACAGAATCTATATCAATATATAATTAATAAAATTTTTCACTGATTACTCATTATTTGTGAGATAAAATATTTCATAAATAGCAAGGTGCTTACAATAAGTCGGTATCATCTAATGTTACCTCATAATCATGCAAGGTGAATGGTTGACGTTGCCAACACGTACGATTGATTAGTCGAGAACTTCCAACGTTCTCAATTAGAGCATTATTCACGATTAATTTCTCTGCATGGCTTTCTTCACCATACTGCATGCGAGCGACTATCCAACATACGCACTTCAAGTTGTACTTGAGTTGGAGATACACGGTCCTGGTTGGCGACTTCATTAATTTTAGGGCATGACTACTGAATGCATACCTCCTATGGTTCACTTGGTGTTGATCATGAACAGAAGATGCCCCTTGAATTGTTGCCTTCTCACGTGGTCTGGATCGCATGGGGTATGGGTGGTGTCCATGATGGATCTACAATGCTCTTGATCAACATCCATCTCAAGCACATACGGAAGATGCATAGCTATATATATGTGTGTGATTTTGCTTCTGCTTGTTCTAATGTCATGATGCAGCTACAGTCTAAAAATAATTCAATATACCTTTGCCTTTCAATATGTTTGTCTGCAACTTCATTGTATCGAGGTATAGATAGAAATGTGATATCATACTTGATACCATATATATTTCCGTTTGCTTCAAATGAATACCCAGAAATATGGCTTAGATTGTTGGAGTTTATCTTTTCTTGCTCTTGATTTTAACCACAAGAAGTGTTTTGTTTTGAACCATGATGAACTTAATGATTGTTTTGTACATGTTATGAGCGTCCTCAGCCCCTTTCACTGCCACGAGAATCCCTACCCTTGTATGATCTTGTTGTCTCTTTTATTCTGACTTGACTTTAAAATACTTGTTACAATGGTCTCTTAATTCAACAACTACAAAGTAAATCCTACGTTCATACATCAAATGGAGAATTTGATTTCTCTTTTGTGAGGTATAAGATGTTTGAACACATGACCAAAGGTTGAATAGAGTAAGCCCCTTATCATAGGATGAGAAACATACGATGTTTTCATCCAATTCTTTTTTTCTTTTTCTCTTCTCTTTCTTCTCTAATGCTTGTTACCTTGTTCTATCAAACAAAGAGGGTCAAGATATTTTATGCTTGAAAGGAGTGACATCAAAGCAATGAAGTAGAAACTCAAGAGAGGTTTGTGCCATCCAGAATATTGGAAATTGAAAAATTAGAAATAAATTTTCAACATTCAAGTATTTATGCCATCTTGAAAAGTTGAGAATTTATTCCAACTCTTCAAGATATTAAAGCTAAAGGTTCTCCAGCTTTCAGACCTCAAATGGTTTGAAAACCTAAAAACCCAAGCTTCAAGCTTCTCCCAAGTCTTGGTCGCACGTGATTTGGAACATCAACTTCCATGTAAGGAGGACCATCGATGTTCATCTCTGTGAAGGCAACCATGCAAGGAGGACCACTAGCATCCATGATGGCGCTCATCTTTACGAAGGTGACTACGTGATGGTGATCGCGCAATAGTCTTAAAACCCATAAACTCGAGCTTCAAGCTTCTCCCAAATCTCAACAACACATGATTCGAAACATCAGCTTCCGTGCGAGGACCACAAGCGTTCATCTTCGTGAAGGTGACTATGCAAGGAGGATGATTGGCTTCTACAATGGTGCTCATCTTCGTGAAGGCGACCGCACAGTGACAATAAGCCTAGAAACCCAAGCTTGACTCTTCTCCCAAATCTTAGCCGCACTCTTCTCTGCACCAAGAAGGTCTTTGCTCCTCTCTGTGCCAGACTCCCAATGAAGAACGTCTTGCACTGCTCTCTGTGCTAGTCTCATGAGGAAGAAAAAGTTGGCATGACTCCTCTCCACACCAATCCCTATCTCTCTAGTAATGCATGATGAAGTACTTCTTTGATGAATCTCCTCCTTCTTTGAGCGTCTTGGTCTCAGAAGCTCCTTCGATCGCACACCACAATACTTCTCTATCGAATCTCCTTCTCTAAGTGTCCTAGTATTGAAATCTGCTCTAATTGCATGATATAGTACTTCTTTGACGAATCTCCTCCTTCTCCAAGTGTCTTGACCTAGAAATCTCCTTTGATCGCATAACTCTCACATTCTGTGATAGAAGAGCGCAACATGCCAACCTGCGAGAATTTCAGTTGGTTGACGAGGCTTTGTCTCCTTTGATAATTACAGTGTGCCCCCATTTGATCTTGCCACTTTTAAGTTTTATATTTTACATTGTTAGTTCTTACATTGTTAGTTTTTAATTTTATCAATGTATATGTTTATACCTTGAAGAGTTGAAGATCACTATCATTTATCACTTGATCGAGAGATTTTGCATGAACATGATATATGTGAAACTCATTTCTTGATATTTGATCATGAACTCAAATGTTATGATAGCAAGATATATTGAATGATCAAATGCTCAGTGGGCATTTCACTTGCTGTCTTCAATCTACTAGATTGTACATTCAATGAAGGGTCCCTAGTTCATAACAATGCAAAAGAGAGATACCATGGAGTGATGTTGCAGTAGAAAAGTTTTTAATAATAGAGCAATCTTAACCTACTCTTCCTTGCATTGAAAATGATCTTTTCCCCTTCTTATTAAGAAAATGTTGAGAAGGTATAACCTTTGTCATTCTTTACTGGGAGAATTTGAATTTAAACATATTATTGTTATTTTCTAGTATGTATATTTTAAGTTTTAGTTTAAATGGAATATTATTGCATATCAAGTTTAGATCAAATTTAGTTTAAATGGAAAATTAAAATATATAAAGTTAAATTAATTTATTTTTAATGTCAAATATGTATTATAAATAAATTAAGAAATTTTTTTAATAATTATATAATTTTCTTAACTTTTCGTCAATGGCGCAAATATCTTTAAATTTTACTTTCTATCTAATACTTATATTTTCTGACTTTCTAATTTTTAAAATATTTTGACTTTTCATTTTTGGATTTTTTTGACTTTCTGAGTGACACATATGGACCAAAACGCTTAATTTTCTATGAAAAAATTAGTTCACATACAAAATTACCGATGCATTTAAAACCTTTGATACTATAAAGAAATGGAAGATTTAAACTTAAAATCAATTAGCAATAAGTAAAAACAAAAGTTGATCTATATATTAAATCATACTTTATTTCAAGTTTTTTCTACCTGAAATTATTATTTCATTGTTTGTCGATCCTCACACATATAAAGTTTCTACATTATACTAGTGTCTTCTTCTTTTTACCTGAAGGTAGAAGAATTATACGAGTCTATTTAGAGGTGTTCTTTATTTTGATATCAAGTTGAGATATTAACATCCAACTTAATATCAATTATTTACGCTAAATCATATTTTATTTCAAACTATTCCACCGGGATATTTTTGTTGATGCCGCCGGCTGTCCATGCCACGTCATGCTTTCGTGTTAGACTTTTTTTTTTTAATTTGACCAAGTTGCCGTTATTTTTCAAAGGTCCAAAAAAGGACAAGAGCGTGTGCACAACTTAGCGCCAAACATATATATATATTATTTATAATAAATAAATAAATAACTCTCCTTGGTAGTGGTGCATGATTATATATTTATTCTGAAATAATAGCGTTGAAGACAAAGGTTCTTGCTTGAATATTCTTTGAAATTTTTTAAATAATTTGTTTTTTTTTAAAAATTATAATATTAACTTGTATATACGTAAAAAATAAAAAATATATAGTTATCGTACAAGAAATTTAAAAAATAGAAATAGGATTAAAGTTATCTATTAGAAATTATAAGAAAATATTTAAATTTACGTAATTTAATATTTTATAATACTAAGAAAAAGATTCGTACAATAAACTTCTATTGTTGTCGTAATATTAAAACTTTAATGATTAAAATTTTAAAGATATATAAGAAAGTTTTATAGTTAAAGAATATACAAATTATTTTTAAATTTAGGTATTCGGGCGTAAAAATCCAAGGAAAGCATCTGCTTGAGGCGCTTCTTCCTCTTCCCTTCCGCCGATTCCTGTTGTGGTCTCCGTCGTCGTCGCACCGTAACTTTCGCCGGCACGACCCGTCGCCCACGGCTGTTTGCCTGCGCTGAACAAGCCAAGTAGTCCAGAGAGGAAGAGCAAGGAGGTACACGGTCATGGCTTGCTTAGGCAGTTTCTCCTTGTGTGTTGTGAAACCAAAGGCCCAGCACGAACCACCTTCATTTGCTGCCGCTTCAGCCGCACCTTCTCTGTCCCTCAACTCATCGTCTTCTGCGGTCCCTCACCGTGTCAATGATAAGTCTAGCTGTTGCTTCAGATGGAGACCTCGGAGGCGGCGGGCTGCCCAGTCCATGCTGGTGAGTGTTTTATTTTATCCGTGCGATTGATGGGTCTGTTACCGGTCCTCTAACTTGAATTGGGCTCTGCCCAGAATCTTGTTTTGATTGGTGTGGATTTGGAATTTCGGTTACTTTGGAAAATTTAGGTGCCATGCTTGCGAGGAGAACAATTTTCGTTTCCGGATGCATATGAATCGTCTGTTGACTGGATAATCTGGCGATTCTTTTTTCCCACAGTGGGGGTTTTGATTACCATTTTGATTAAGATCTACGATGTCGTGGATATTTTCAGCTTTTGCCTATAATTTTATGTTCTGCGACTGATTGATTGTTTGCTGACCAGGTTTCAGCATCCCACAAACCGGAGTTGCTGAAGGTTATGATATCAGGGGCGCCTGCATCTGGAAAGGGAACACAGTGCGAGTTCATCAAGAAAAAAGTGAGTAAAATCTTAGTATTGTCCCTTACCTTGGATCGTACAACTGCATGTTGTTGTCGTTTTACTAGAATAATATGGTACTGATTTCCCTTTTATTCTTCCATTTGATTGTTACTTGAATAAACACATGAATTTTTTTTGTTTGCAGAAAACAAACCTGCAAATGATTCATCACAATTTATATCAGATTTTTAATCTGTCCATGTAAGGCAATTATGGAAAGTTGCAAGGAACTTATCTAATGCAACATTTTTTTGGTGATTGAAATCATGGAAGGCATGATCAATAAATAGTGGTTATAGTATTTGCTAATGCTTCATCTTTAGATGCTGTCTTGTTTTCGTTCATATTGTTATTCAGCATATGGATAACTTACCAAATAGATCCTAGGGAGTTTACTCGGTTTCAAGGTTGAAATGGACTACTTGACCTCAACAAGGAGGTGCCATTGTAATCACCCTTGTCGGTAATTTCATATCGAATCGGCTCCCTTCTATGTATGATACATGACTAATTTCTTTCTAACCCTCATCTGATCCAGAGTTAAATTTCTCTAACATTTCATATTTCCTAGACAAACCTCTATTTGACATTTTCGCAGTACCAGGCTTATTAAATGTTCCTTTCTTTATGAAAACTTTCATTCTTTATTGGATCTTGTTTTAAATTACGATGGCCATTTCATTCAAGTTTGTGGGTATACTTTATAATTTTAAGGTAGTTTTTCTCCCTTCGTGCTTGAGCACAAGTTACTTACCATTGGGAGTGCAACTCTCATTCTCATACTTGAAAGGAATGTTAAGCTGACTTAGCATCGTGAATGCAGTATGGGCTCGTCCACATTGCTGCTGGAGACTTACTCAGAGAAGAAATTGCAGCTGGGACAGAAAACGGGAAGCTAGCTAAGGAACATATGGAAAAGGGGAAGTTAGTCCCTGATCAAATTGTTGTCACGGTAGATTGATTTCCTAGCCCATTTTATCTCCTTCTTGTTACTTGTTTTATATATGTTATACTCTTTCACCTCCACTAATTCACTTTCATCATTCAGATGGTGAAAGAGAGATTGTTCCAACCAGATGTCCGAGAAAATGGCTGGCTTTTGGATGGATATCCTAGGAGCTTGTCACAGGCAACTGCTCTGGAAGACTCTGGCATTCGACCTGACATTTTCATTCTATTGGATGTAAGTAATTCCAGCTTTTTGGACAATTATCTCTCCATTACATTCTTAGAAAGTTAACTGCTGTCACCGCAAAAGACTACATTGCTGCTGATGCATTCAAGTGTCATAGTTCAAATAGCATAGTTGATTTTGCTTTAAAGGGAGAGCAATTTTGAAGTTGACCGTGCAAATTTTTTTGAAAAGACTATCATAGTTTGATTGTTTACCTACTGCCCCATGAAGGGTATGTATGCACCTAGCAAATCCCAAAAAAAACTCTTCATATTGATGTGTAACACAGTCATATATACCACAAGATCTGGAAATCACCATTTTGAACTTAATACTGAGGGGTTTGAGCAAATATTTTTCTATCCATCTACCCTTAACTAATTGCACAACTACCCACACATATGATAGAAAACGGGTTATGTATATGGATAATTCGGTTGAGACATAAAATTACATTTTTATATTATTTAAAAGCAACAAATATAGAAATTTTGGCAAGAAAATAAAATCACATTTGACTACTACATTCTAATTAAACTTAAAAATTAAGAGCATACATAAAAGCAAAGTTCTCGAACCACAAATCTTTACAAAATCCAAATTTAATATGATTTTGCATCATCTAGTGAAATATATCCATACACCTATGATAAAAAAATTTATTAAATTATCCCTTATTTTAAAGGTAAATAGGTTAACAGGTGCAAGTATTCAAACACCATTATCTTTCTCCATGTATACAAGTAAAGAATGTAGTTGGTAAACGGTAATGGAGTAAAAAAAAACCCTTACCCATGTTGAATAAGATAAATTGGGATGGATAGAGTATAGAAGCATGCCTCGCTCATTCACAGGCCTATAAGCCATCTTATCATTATGGCTAGCTAACTACCAATGATTATTTTTTATTGTTGCATTAAAAATATCTTGAACTCTTAAAGAACTATAAATTTCATGTTATTTGAACTTACATTGTTCTCTTATTTTTGTGATTCATGTCACACTGTTTCATTCAAAGTACTAGCTCAAAGCATTACCATGCAAAATCCAAAAAATGCATGCGAGTCATGAGACAAAACACCCAATACACGTTTACGTGCTTAACAAAACAGGCAACAAAGTATGCTTATATGCTCTGCAGGTGTCTGAGGAGAGTCTTGTTGAAAGAGTAGTTGGAAGAAGGCTTGATCCTGTTACAGGAAAAATATACCACTTGAAGTATTCACCACCTGCTAATGAAGAGATTGCTGCAAGGCTTACCCAACGTTTTGATGACACAGAAGAAAAGGTTTGTTTTTATTAGATTCCATTTCATCTCACGCCAAAGACTTTTAGAAGAAGTAATATTGAATGCTAGCCATCTTTATCCATCAGTAGCATAGACTGTGCTAATCCTGTGGACAGAAATGCATGCATCATATTGATCTCTTTGTGCAGGTGAAGTTTCGCCTGCAGACTTATCATCAGAATTTGGGATCGGTGCTTGGAGTATACAAAGGCATTATCGTCAAGGCATGTGGCCTTCACCCTCTTATCTCCTTAACTAGGTGTAGGTTAATATGTGTGGTATGCCATTTACCATAGTTTTTTCACTGTTCTTTGTAGCAAATTTCATTTTATGTGCAGCTCGTCGTCAATTAGTAGTGCATATTTTCACTTGCTCTTCTCTTTTCTCCCTACTAAGAATAAGTTGATATATAGTTATGTAATTTAATATAAATTTCTTCCATTGTGTGTATGAACCTTTCCCTCACTGGATAAGGTAAACGGAACATAAATTCCACAAGTTGTGAAACAGGTATTTCCTGTAGATGAGACCACATAAATTGATCTGCTTATATATGGTATGATTTAGCAATAAATCGCTCCTTATTCTATGGCGTATATGTTATCAATGAAAAGAAAAGTGTGTATATATTTAATAACTTACACAGTCACCACACTTTATTTCTCGTCAAATCGCAGTTAACTGATTTATGTAAATGTTCACTAACCGGACGTTGCTTCAGGTCAATGGAAATGCTACCAAGGAAGGTGTGTTTGCCGAGATCGATGCAGTAATATCTGAGGCTCTGATGAAGAAGCCTCAATCTGATTCAGCCTCTCTGGCCGCTGGAACTCCTCAATAAATATGTTGCACTTTTGGACGATCAAGGCTAAACAACCAATCAGTCGGAAATGCGATCCGACGAGGGATTTCTGTGGGTTTTTGCTTTTATCACCTCACCGTTGTCTTGGGGAATGGAGTTCTCAAGCCAACCTACGTCTTAGCCGACGATCACATGAGGGTTTCTTGATTGTGTGTGCGGCTGCCATAAGCGTTTTAGAATTCCACAAGAGATGGGGATCCAAAAATAATGATGCAAAAGTTGCCTCTGATATGGCATGGAAGAAAAAAGCAATTGCAGTCTTCGATTGTATCTGGGAAGACATTATCAATGAAAATGAGAAGCAGTACTCTTCTGATATACATTACCTTCGGGTATTGCGTTCCATATGCTTTAAATTTTTGACTGTAAGGGAATATTGGCGGTAGAACCTAGGATTATTCCGTATTGTTGTCCTGCATTACCTTCGTAACGCACGCATGATAAAGAACAAAATTGGAAAAACAAGAAACTCAAAACTAATATTAGTTATGTATTAAACGAGTGCCAAAGAAAATAACGAGGTTAAATAAATCCATAGAATAACGAGGCAAGGACTGAAAAAGAAACCGCTAACATGAAAACAGAGATATCTGTACATCTATGCTAAAGAATCAGAACCATCAAATCTAAACCCATCAAATAGTTGTTGGTTACATTTTTTTCGCAATTTGGTACTTAAAACCACAAAATCAAAAGTAGAAATAGAGTGATTCCTCGGTTCAATAGCCTCGCACTCCAAAATTCAGCGTAAAAACTTGTTGCCTTTAATCCAACTGTCAGGTATCGGCTGGCTCCAGGTCAATACGCTTTTGATAGAACTAAAATTGCGCCCTCTTCATAGCAACCATATTAGATCTTGCGTCAGATGTAGTCTTGACAGGCCTTGCAGACAATTGCATGTCCTTCATTGCTTCGTCCAAATGGTCCTGCTCGATGGTAAAAAGATGATAGATACAATTGGGGAAAAATTTGTAGGATGAAATTTTGTTAAAAATCTCCAAGCCAAAGGTAACCCGGTCTACTTGACATGTAGTGAATGAAGAATGAAGACCAAATTATATGGAAATTAATTTTTCAAAATAAACATTGACGAATAATCACACCAAAAAATACAAAGATACTGGTAAAATCCGTAGGAGAAAAATATTTACCAGATGATCAAAATCTTTTTCATTTTCCTCTTCTGAACATACTAGTGAAGGAATACAGCTCCTCCTCGCACGGAGTAACTTCTCCCTATCATCATAAAAGCCAAAATCCTCTAAGATGGACGACTCTGCCTCGTAACTCTTGAAGATATCCAGCATTTTCAAGCCCTGCGGAAGTGGTATCTGAAAAATATCAACAGAAAACTTTAATCAGGCACTTTACTTGTGAATGAAATATCATCCACGACAACACATGCTATCATTGGGATCAGCAATGAGGGAGGGCTGCTGGCTAAAAATGGATGTCGAATGGTAGATAAGCCACTAGAAGGTAGGAATGGTGGAAGTTGGACTGGCATAAATTCCATGCTCTTCTATGCCAAAGGTGGGCCAGGATGAAAGTGGGACTGGCACTTTGGCAAGCATGGATGAGTACGGGACTTTAGGGCAGTCGATTGTTCTAGTTTAATCCATTAATCTGTTTGAACTAACCCATTATTTTCAAGTTTGGGTCAATATTTTCAACTCGATTCAACCTATTTGACCCAAAGTATTAATGGGTCAGGTGAAGAGTTAAGCTTGTAACCAAACTACTAACTCGTTAGGAATTATAAATTTATTATTTTTATTTTTAATAACTAATGACTATTAGAAAGATGAAAATAACAAATTGAATTATAAAGGTGATGAGCCTTGCTTGTTTTACGCGTTAATTAAAACCAAAGACTCATTACATTATTATCTTTTACTTTTAGTGGCAAAAAATAAAAAAGCTAAGATATATTTCATATATCATCCACCTTTATTATGGGCTTTTGATATTATCCCAAATTTTAATATATCTTTTACCTTTATCTCTTTCTTTTGTTTAACAAATTGAATTTAGATATTTAGATTAAGCTTTTTCCAAATAACATATGGTACATCCATGTAGAAATTCGGATTTTCAGATACAAATGCTTGGATTTAGATATTCGGATTGAGTTTTTCCCAGATTCAAATATTACTATCTGAATACAGATAAATCTGTTAAATACGGATTTAGATATTCAAACAGTTTTTTAAATACTAATTAGACAAATTCGGATTATCTAAATATCAAACAGATATAGATTCAGATACAAGTCGATCTAATCCAAATGCACACCACTTACACCTGTAGTTTAAGATAGCTCCAATTGTACAGTCTTGTAATACTAAATTAAGAAATTTTGAGCAGAAAGCAAAGAGATAATATATTAAAATGATAAAAATCAAGGCACCTACACAAGTCATGGGCAAACTGAAAACAAAAGACAAAACAATAAGGAGAGATTTCAACAGAGCTGTACAAAAACAAAAGAGTGAAAGCCAATACACTAACGGAATAAAGACCACAAAGTAGCACAAAATTAAGTTGTTTCCAAAGATTCAAGACAATGATATCCAAGTTACAATGGAGAAAAAAAAAAAAAATTACAATGGAGAAAATTTACCATTGCATCAAGGTTGGCCCTCACATAAAATACAGATGGAAAAATAGGAGTGGAATTCATCTCTGTTACGGGGTTAAAATGGGGGGGAGGAAAAGGAATCCACATTGAAACTTTTAATATAAGTGATAGGTAGAAATGGCTGGGTTAAGACTCAAAACATGTTTAATGCCACATTTTCTAACAACATAAATAATAGGAGATTTTAGGAAAGAATAGATTAAAGATAATATTTTGTTGTACTTTTTCAAAATTCAAAACAATTAGCAGAAAAGATTACCTGCTGCGTATCCCTGCTGAAATAAACAGGTCTATTATCATTATTCTGAAGGATGATACTCCGAAAGTTAACATTAGGAACATCTTTGATTATATGCCATTTTAAAGGAAAGAAACCATTCCACCGTTCTTCCTGCCAGAAATTCATACTTTTCTTAAAATCCACTTGCCCCAACATCTCGGCCACACCTAAATATTTTCCACTGGTGTTTACCTGAAAAAAGTACAAAATGTTAGAAAAAGCTCACAACTGCAGCTTGTTCAAATTATAACTTCCAGAAGTAACTATACTTGCAAAGAGAGTAATAACAACAATCTATGTATCAAACACATGTGCACTGGTAACATGAATCCTTTCGTCATTTATTTCAATCATTATGAAAGTCCACGTGCAAAAACAATAGTTTAGTGTGAGCCATGTGACATCAGAGAGATAAAAACTTTATGTAGTCAATAATCCATTCCAACAAACAAAAGAAGTGAAAAAGAAAAACATGCATAATCGAGTTCCTTACCGAGAAGAAAAGAAAGACAGGGCATTTGGTGGCATTTTGCTTTGCTATATTTTCTGCATCCCGGAAAGCATCATTCAGCCTCTTGTTCCCACCTGCAGTACTAGCCCATACACTGTATTTGATGCTCTTATGTACATCATCTTCATTGTAGGATTTTATCATATAAAATTTTGCATGGTCGTACAATGTCTGGAAATCTGGCAGATTGTATTTGTTCTGATGGATTGAACAGCTCAAACTGTCCTTCTCATTCAGTGGGCTCAAAGTATCTTTCTTATCTGCACGAGGACCACATATTTGCTCGGTGAAACCATCAGAATAACGTCTTTGATTGAACTTTTCTTTTGCATTTATCTTGCTGCAATCCTCCCATGTTCGTCCATATGGCCTGTAGTTTGTTGATGTGTTTCTTGAGTGTTGTGCACCTTGTCCTTGATTGACAGAAGAATATGAATTTCCCATGGGGTAATATCCCCTTGCCAATTGTGCAGGAGACTTCGGTGGTACAGCCTGTCATGATCAAATCAAAATGATTATTCAGAAAGAAAAATTCAAGCTTGAATAGAATCAAGTGCCTATCAACCGTAACTTGCAATATGAAGAGATCAACTCAAAATTTTGGACTGAAATTGTGTCAAAAAAAGATTATTCTAAATCCAAGATATCAGGTGTTTAGGCAACATCTTAAGGTCAGAACGGTCCTTGACAAGGCTTTCAATGAATAGTCCTTTTTAACCAAATCTGTTTTCCAACAAGTACCAATTTTAAAGCTTGTTATACAAATTCCAAAGGTAATGTTCTAGAATTCACTAATAATGGCATCATAACTTTTCCATCACTAATTTGTTCAAAATTGAAGACCTTCGTGTAAGGCATGGAACTGAGTTCATGGGATCTGGTGTACCTCGAAAAGTTTCAAATAGTTCCACTAGTTATTTGAAGTCCAATCATACCAATGTAATATTAAAATAAAAAAATCAAGCAAGCTGGCATTTACCATGTTATAGGATTTTATTAAGCCAAATGGTTCTTAGTCTGTCACAAAATGTTTATCTCCCAGTTACAACTTACAAGTGCTTGAAACATACTGGATCTATGAAGAAAGTCAAAAACCACTGACCAATGTACGAGGTCATCAAAGGTTGAAACAAAGGGTCAAACATATCAAATAAAAACACCTATGCATACGACAGTGAAAGTTTCCACCAATTGTCGAGATTCTTTCTAAGAAGTTTTAATATTTATGATTGCTAGCACACTAAAAAATTTTGAGAAACAGAGGAATTTATTTCAGATGACTAGAAAGGATCAAAAGAATTTGCAACTTTGATAAGATACATCAAAAGATTTTTTAAAAAAAAATGATTTCTCTAATTCTGTCAATTCTCTGTCCCAGTCACCTAAGAGAAAATGATGATGCCATTCCAAACATTGGTTCAGACAATATATGCATGAGAAAAAGGGAAGATATTCTTGTCAGGATATAATATAAAAGATCATGCATCACAAGTTGCATTATAAACATATTAAATGAGTCCAGAAGTCTAAAGTATAGAACTGACAGAGTAATGTCCCCCAAACCCTTCACTTTGAACATAATAGGCATTACTGTTCCAATCAGAATATGTTCCATCATAACCTGAGTTCCATAAAATATATAATATTACAATCACCATCAATATATTTATTATAAAAAATCCAATCATCCAGAAAATCAACAAACAAAGTTATAGATTCTAACCTGAGTAGGTATCATAACCATACATGCTTCTTCTTTGTGGAAGGTAATGACCCTGCTCTTGAATTTGTTTTTGATAAGAATCCCTAGACTTTACATGGGGGGTGGTATTCCTTAAGGAAGCCACTGTAGATGTTGAATCAGATGGCACATCGGTTTGTGCAGGAACCTGATATGCAGAGAAAGCATAGCCAAAAGAACACAGGAGAATATGTTAATGGATTCATTTCATAAGTAAGTACAATGAACTCAAGAGATTAAATAAAACAAAGTTGCATACCTTTTCTTGATCAACAGGCACCGAGGAAGAACTGCTTTCTCTTGTGTCATTTACTGTGTCATTTGCTGAAAGAAATTATAGAAAACATATCTTAATCTATTTATGACCTTATTCATGAGCATTATTTCCATGGAAAAGCACATATATAAGATGATTCTTATATATTCATATATAAGCATGTATAAGATGCTTCCATGATCTATTTATGCTCCTCTGTCAAGAAGAGACATTCAACAAGAAAAAAAATGCAACAATTATACAAAATCATCAATAAAGGATGGTGTAACACTATCAATTACAGCAGGAATTGGCAAAAACACCAAAGAAAAGGAAAAAGGGGGAAAATAGAGTCATCACCTAGTCTAATCAAATAGAAGACTAGAAAAAAACCTATATACTATGCATGAATGCATGCAAAAGTAGAAGAGTCCATGTAATTTGTTAATCAGAGACTCTGGATAAGCATGCTAGGTACACATAAGAAAGGTTTTAGACATTCTACGTGTTCAATTTTTTTATCTCTCAGATATCTTTAAGTGTATGTAAATGATGCATGCTGATGTTTATTTGTATAAATAGTAGAAGAAATGAAAAGATGAGTCTTTATACCCATACAAACGACTAAGATTAGAAAATTAAGAGAGGGTTCTGTAAACATTCTTCTACTCATGCTATAAGTGAAAAATAAACTTATATGATCTTTTAGTCTAAATAACCTAGTCACAGTGTAACAAAAGTAAATAAATGAAACAAACAAGATGCAAATGCAAAATAACTTCAAGATATGAAGAATAGAAATATCCATTCATACCTTCTCGAAAAAATATCTTGATGTATTTTAAGATGATTAAATGAGTTATTACTTGTTTAAATGCAAAACTTAGTAATAACCTAAAAAATGAGAGAATTGTAGAATTTCACCCTAAAAGATGAGAAAAGAAACTAGGGTGTGTGAATATGAAACCTTAGTCTTAAATGAAGTGCTACCAGCATTCCTATAAACACAGTTCAACTAAGATGATTGACCTTACAGCGTTCTATATTTTAAGACTTGTAGAATTTTAGTAATTCCAAAGATGAGAAATAGCTTAGAAATGTGTCTATCTTATTACAATTTTGCTATAGGTAAGCTTCATCTTTATGTCATGTTTTAAAATTAGTTAGCAAAATAACATGAAATATCGTCCAAAGTGCAGAACAATAAGTAACACATGTGATTTCACTTTTAAGTCTAACCACGTATGATAAAAACTGATAAAACCATGAAGCTATGAAAATAACAAGTATATATGTCGATAAAAACAATGGTGCATGCGATTTTACGCTTGAGTCCGACTATACACAAAAAAAAAAACATGTACTTCAAATTCTAAATCATATCATTCTATTTAGATTAAATTATAATTTAAATTAGTTTACATGTTAATTAATGCAAAGCTAAAGTAATTACTAAGCAAAAATGTTTTTACAAAAAAAATACAACGAAGCATGCATGCATAAATTGAATAATATCACAAAATGATGATGAAATAGATATAATCAGACATGTCAGACAAACATTGCATAATAATCATCTAAACAAATAATCAATCATACATTGCATTCATACTTTCATGATGGGGGAATATTACCCTTGAGTGTTGAAGTACCTACAAAAAATGTCTTGACTTTGGAAAATCACAACAAAATGTGTATTAATCAGAAAATTATAAAATTACTTCTGGATTAAAGCACTTCAAATCTACAATCCAAGAAAAATCTGTAACAAAAACATTGGGGTAGTTTGGGAATGCAAACAATGCAAAGAAATCAGAGGCGTAAGACAGATCAGCAATAACATCGGCTAACCAGTGTAAACTTAAAAAATCCTAAAGAATTGTATATTGATCCAAATGGTATGATTCAAAAAGTGTATGTAACCCTAATGAATCCAATTTCAGGAGAAAATATGAAATAAAATAGTTTAGATCTATCTGTGTTGCAATTGCTGCTATGATTGCAGTGTATAAGTCTTAGGGTAGATGACCTGTTTGTAGCTAGGGTTGAGTTCAAAAATTCAAATCTCCCTAACTATTTAATTGAATGGCTGAATTAAATCCGCAAATGAAAGGTTGATAACTTGGCTATATATAAAAATTCAAGGACTACACATTCGAAAGTCCACAAATGTTAAAAACGTGATCAAAGACAAAATACTGTTAAAGCAATAAAAAAATAAAATAAAAGAACATAGTTCACTTTGAAAAATCATAACCCTCAGTATATAAATCAGGATAGCATCATATAACATGCATTGGAAAGTTTGATGAATGCACTATAATAGAAAAACTCTGGATAAAAATCATTGCAAATACATTACAAATGAAAATTAATTTTCAGAAAACGTATAGTTTAGATAGACAACCTAGAGCAGCATTCAACATTAATAGGTTGGAAAGTTAATATCTTAAATCTTTCCATCTGCTAAATGGATTTCAGATCTCAAATATAGGTTGGAAAGTTCACTAAATGGACTCCAACATACTAAAAGATTATTTAGATTCAACAGTTGGATCTAGATTAAAAAGCTAAATATGCATATAACATAAGCAGATCTAGATTAAATAATCACAGCATGATTAAAGTTTAATAACTTTCCATCTAGAGATCGAATTTTTTCGAACTTTGATTTGTTGGAAAGCTTAAACAAAGATCTACAATATATTAAAATTTTATAGAAATCAAATAATTAGATCTAAAGTTATAAACAATTGATCTCAAGCATGTAGTACATTTACATTATCAACAAGGGAGGCAACGTGACTCAATCTAAGTCGTCCATCACCCTCCATAATCAAAAAAAATCTGGTGCAAAAATAAATGAACAGTGTGACAAACTACCATAGCTTGTCTCCTATTTCAACAACATAAGACAATGGAAGCCACATTTACCTACAAGAACAATGGTGGAAGATTATCCGATCAAAGGTTAGTCATGGGGATGTATGGTAGGGACAGAGATCGACAATCCTGGCCAGATGAGATAGAATAGTTCTGTAGGCAACGATGTAAGCAATGGTGAACACAATGGTGAAATAGGGAAAGAAGCTTCTATGATAACAAGAACGTTTGGGCAACGAGGCATTGACTTTTGAAGCTTCAATAATGATAGACGTGATTTCCATAGACAAAGGATGCAAATGGGTTGGTGGAAGCTCTGCAAGTGCATAATGGAAGTGAGTTGGTAGGTGGTTGCAATGGTGACAGTGAACTTCAAATTACAATTTAGGAGTTCTCTAGAGGTTCTTTGAGGTTGCCATGTGTAGAAAATATTTATACTCAAGAGGGAGGGTGAATTAAGTATGCCACAAATTTTCTTATTTTTTGGTTTTTTTTTAAATCTAGTTAATGAGGAAATAAAACAAAAATTAAATCACACAAACAATTTATAGTGGTTCCCCTCAACTAAGGTACATTCACTTCTTGAGTCTCTACTCAAGAATAAATTATCCTCAGGAGTTTTTGGTTTACTCAAAATTCGGTGTACTACAGCTTTACTCAAAGTAAAATCAATTTGACAATGTATCGATCCTTCATCAAGTTCTTTCTTTAAATGTACGAACCCTCGTACAGTTACCATACTAACTATATCAACTCTCGTATGGTTATCTGCACAACTTTACGAACTCTTGTAAAGTTACTCGAACCTCTTCTGAAATAACACATTTCAGAGTTTTCTCCACAACACCCCCTATGAATAGATTCTCTTTTTCAATTTATGATGTAATACAAAGAGGAATTAATCATAAAAGTAAAAACATAATAAAAACTTTCCTCTTGTAAATATGGTAATCTTTGAATCTTCAGGAAATAGTTTTGTTGTCGTTGAGTTTCTTCAAATGACTTTCAACTCTCGTTCTCCAAGTATCTTTAAGACTTCTAAGAATTTTCTCTCTGGAGTTACTGCCAAGAGGAACTCACTTCTAACATTAATTTGACTCTATTTATATTACATGAGAAATTCTAACTGATCATACACGATTTTATATGCACATTCCTTCTTTTTCAAATTCCCTATAACTGCTCATTAATCGAATAGTAAAAAACTAACTGATTCGTAGAGTTAGTGTAACTTAACGAACTTACTTTATTGACTTATCTGTAACTCAATAGACAAACCTCGTTGAGTTAAACTTTACTCAATAGATTTACTTCAATTCTAGACTTTTTTAGACCACGATCTTCAATCTTGACTTTGTTAAATTTATCTCTAATTATCATCTATAAATATTTGACCAAGTCTTTAGAAATATGGTAGAACGTGTATGAATACGTGTGTGTCACATGTTATCTGTAAAATAAATATTCCTACAACAAACTTTGATTAAATATATAAAAATATAATAATTAAATAAATCCATCAAAGTGATAACATTACGATCCTTCGTAAAGTTATGGGTATAACTTTACGAGTTTATGCATGGCAAAATATGACGAGCATCCGTAAACTTATCTCCATAACTTTATGAACCTTTACAAGTTGATACGTGTAAAATACAATTGTTTATCTTTGACAAACTGCGTATACTAGACTTATAACTTTATGAACCCTTTAAATGATAATCTTACAGAGGTCTGTCAAGCTATCCTTATAACTTTACGAATTATATATATTATAAATTTACGAAGATCCATAAAATTAAACTCGTAACTTTACGATCCAAAGATTCATAACTTACATATGTAACTTCATAATTTTACGAATGTCCGTAAAGTTATCCTTATATCTTTATAAGTCTCTATAAAACTATGTACTTAAAGAAATTTTAGAGTTATAAACCAATGTTATGAATCAAATAAGTTTACGATTTTCTATAAAGTTAACTATATAACTTTACGATAATTCGTAAACTTATGAACTTGATACTATTCTGAAGTTCATCATTTTACATAACTGAAGTATAAATCATTTTGTCAATCATCAAAATATAAACATATTAATAAATAAGAACATTATCCCTAACATCATGAGTTCTCCAATGCAAGAGAATTAGCTAAGTCAAGTAGAATACTCAATTTTATTCGAGGTTCATTAAAGTTGCAACAAATCTGGCATTTTCATTGGTCGGCTGTCTATGAAGAAGACATGGGTGAGTTGGAGGATCCAACAATCAAGATTCATTAGATCCACCTGATTAAAACAAAACTGTTGGATCAAAATGAATCCAATGCAATCTAGGTCGTTCGATACATTTTAGGCAAAATAATCTTCACCACTAATTCTCAAATTCGATCCAAGTCATTAGATTAAAAGTAGAGAAATCATGATCTATTAGACAAAAAGCAGAAAAATCCTCAACTATTGGATGTAATTTGATTTGGACCATTCAATCCATCAAACCATTGGATTAGATTGAAAATTAAGCATGCTAATGTAGTGAATGACATGACAGGGACTGTCACATGCCATTACTAGATTGATCCATAGTGATAACGTCAAAGTGTTGGACCAAGGAGAAGTTACCATATGTTTGATGATGTGACACATGCTACGTAGCTACTAACATGCTAGACGATGGATGCTCAACTCATTGAACGAAAGCACCAATCACATCGAAAATAAAGGACAATCAATGAAACTGAAAGTCAACCAAAGAAAAAACAAAATCGATTGGACCAACGACACGTCTAGTGAAACTAAGAAAATTTTGGTAAGACTAAAAAAAATTCGTACGACCATTTGATTTGAACAAAAATCGAAAACTCAACCATTCAATCTAACCAAAAATTGAAAGCTCAGCCATACGGTTTGATCGAAATATCAGAAGGCCAATTAGATCGAAAATGAACTTTGGTTTGTTTTCAGTTAGACTAGAGACCAAAATCAATCTGGGGCAAAAATTCAATTTGATTGAAAAAATGTTCAATCAAACTGAAAACAAACTTTAGAAGATTAAAATTTTAGTTAGACTAAAGATCAAAATGTTCTAATCGAACTAAAATTCAATTTGATTGAAAATATATTCAGTCAAGTCCAAATTGGGCAAATCAAAGGAAAGTTCAATCGGACCAAAAATAGGCTTGCTAAAGGAATATTTTCTCTTTATTATAATAGAGATTTTTTTATATATTTAAGAGTCTTTTATGCCCAATGAAAAAGACGGACCATTTTTGACCTAAATAAAGAAACCAATGGACCTTTTGAGCTTCAAAAAAGATGAAAATAGTCTTTAAGACTTGAAAAGAGAAAATTATATATCCTAGGATGTACAAGGAAAATTACAGATTGCAGAGTCCACAAAAAGGTTGATGAACCACAAGGGCTTCTGCCCAAGAGCAGTTGGACTTTTTGATTCCAAACAAAAGGAAATAGACCCTTAAGCTTAAAAGAGGAGGAAAATGAGTTTTTGAACTCATATGAGGGGTAACGGACTGTTAGGCCCAAATAAAGGAACAAGAGGTCGTAGGGCCCACACAAAGAGATAAATGAGTTGGTAGAAAGGAATGCCCATTGTTCTGATATGGGATTAGATAGCAAAGAGAACCCAAAGGTAAGAGTGTCAACAGATGGACTCAAAGGTTTTAGAGTAAAAGAAAGAACAATAAATAATATATACCAAAGAAGGATAGAGTTCCATAAAAGTACTTGGGCATAGTTTGACAGTTTTTGATTTCTGATTAGTATTATTAGTGTGACATTTTATGCATCCCAATAGCATTCAATAGAAGCATCCACTTACAGTTAAGTGGTAGCCAATGATTGTAGACTAACAGAAGGGCAAAGTTCAAGTATATTATCACCAAAGATCACTTCTGCAAAAGCTCAACTACAGAATATTTTCCTAGGTCCAACATTTTCAACATGGAATCACAATGATGAACAACTTTCACTCGGTTCATACATTGTAAAACAGGCAACAATGGTAACCCTCGTAACCATCTCTAAAAGCTTAAAATATTTGTATGCAAGTCTGGTCTTAGGTTTGTTACATACTTTTTATGGCCTAGCACTGCCTTGACATTCTGGTGGCTTTTTAGGCCTAAGCACCAAAATGTCTGGTTCTATAATGTTTATAATTTTTTTTAATATTGTATTTGATTTATAATGTTTTCATTTGATATTTTATATAACTGATATATTTGTGGATTTAGTCCACTCCAATTGTTTGGCCATTGCAATCATCGTATATTTAATGTTCGGAATAATTGACATATTCTATGGATTATATTCTTACAAAGTCATTGATATATTTTTTACTTTGTTAAAAACTTTTAAAAACAGTGTCTATTAATATTGAGTTAGCCATTTATTTCCTTATTGACATTCTTTTTGGTAATTTCTGTTATTACAATATTTGTATTTAAATAAAAAAACCGTTAATTATTTATGACACCAAAACATTACCCTTACCCTAACCACGAAGGAATCGACGCACCCTAGTCAGCTTAGCTCATCATTATGACACCTTAGCATCTTAAAAAGTACAGTTTGTTAGTTAGAATATTCAGTTTTACTCTAATAAGAAAATAAACACTGGAATAAATAGATCGATACCATATTTATCCTTCTAATAGTTTTAAAATCCATAAAGGAAACTTGAACTTTTAATGCAAAGTAGTTCATACGCATGTTCATGTATATCATATGCCAATAACTAACCCTCTTCCCATCCGAAAATATTATATCAACTAAACGGGAGAAATAGTGACAGAAAGCATGGTGGAAGGTACAGAAATGTTCACGAATCGCACGAATTGTTCAACCAAAACAACATCATTACGATTGAACACAAAAATAACAACAGCATTACAGCTACTAATTTGAGTACAACTAAAACAAACCATCGGCATACGGAGGCGTTCTTCCGTAAACTAACGAAATTAGAGATCAATCAAGACAAACTCAACGCTGTGAAGCGATTAAGAGAAACATAAGATTCACGACATTTTGAAAACCAATGTGTAAAAATAAATAAATCTTCAACAACTGGATCATGTGAGAAGTATCTTGACCTTTTCGAGTGGTACCTTTCTCTGTCTCCTTCCGATCGGCCATCATGTGCAACTCAACCATACGGCGACCTCTCCCTCACTCCTAAATCGAGGCCTCCGCCGGCGAGAGAAGAAAAGAGTGTGAGACCAATAGAGCGGCGCTCTGAGAGGAACTGCGGAAGCCGATCCGAGTGATGAAAGGGAGAGAGAAAAAGGAGGGGCCGAGAAAGAAAGTGGCCGTCGGATCGGCGCGAGGGAACAGTGCTGGGGCGATCGACGGCCGAGAGGCCGCACGCAAAAGGAGGTCTGCGGTCGTGCCTGTTCAAAATCTCGTGACAGGTTCCCGTAAAAGGGAAAAAAAAAAAGGATCGATTTATTTGAAAAATAAATAAGTTTTTTTACTAGATAATCCATATTAATTTCTATTATTTAAATCTAAAAAAGGCTATCTCACTTGGTTAATATTTGAAAACAAGAAAAATTATAGCACATATAGCCTTATCATAGCGTCCAGTTGGTCAACAAATCTTATAAATTATGCGTATGATATTACGATTTAACTTCTTATAGTATACATGTATTTAAATGAGGTATGCCAGAAGAAAACGAATGATAGGTTTCACATTTTTTCTTAAGTGCAACGACAGGCAAAAATGCTACGTAAATCTTCATAATGGTTATATGCAGCTTTCAGTGAAAATCTATAGTATATAAAAAAAATGGAGTCGACTTTAAGTGCAAAGGTCTATCACATATTAATACGTAAGCTTGCTATGGAAAGAAAAATACAGGAGTTTGCTTATAAATATTAAGACTGTTGGAATGTGGTCGTAATGACCATCAACATGCTCGTGTGTGACATAAATGCATAAACGACGAGTATTACACATGTTTGACCATGAAATGTAATGGTCAACATCAAAAAATAGTTAGAAGGGTAAAAATGAAAGTGAGAAATCATTGGTTTCTGGTTATAAGAGAAAAAGTAGAAAGAAGATAGACATTAATTCGAAAATCTTGAATTCATCTTCATCGAAGTTTATCGTGTCAACGTATTATTGATCGTAATTCAACAAAGATTATCATAAACCATTCATATCTACTCTTAATGAAATTCACTAAAATAATTTAAAACACCCATAAATTACCATTGCAACACGAAGAATAGGATTAAGATTCTAAAAACATGCACGAGACATCTTGGTATTTATTTATTATTTTACTTTTATAATCCACAACATCACAAGTTTGCCTTCTCAAAAAACTTTTTACATTTATTTATCTTTCCTTGATTTTTTTAACGTGACATTGTGACTGCATCTCATTATTGTTATTCATATCTCTCGTAGATCACATTCAACCATACTCTTTTTTTTTGATAAAAGGTAACATAAATTAATAAAATCCTCAACTACGGAAAACTACAGATGATGATGGAAAGTGCCAAAAAGGATTTACAGCTCAAAATAGAGAGATTAAAGTTCAAATAAAAGATTAAATATTTCTTCCAGCATCTTTAATTAAATAAAAGATTTCACGGGGCAAGAAGCTGCCACAGACTTTGCTATCGGATATGGAATGGAAAATAAGATTGGAGGTGTCCAGTTAAAAGCATCATGAATGGATTGATCCTTTTAATTTTTTTATTAAATTAAACAAGTTGGTCAATTCACCGAAGATGTGTTTAACTTGCATGAAATTTTTAACGTATATTTAATTAATTGATAAAAAATGAATATTTAAATAAATAAATTGAGGTTGGAAATTTTTAATGGACCGGTGATGAGCCCACAAGTGTGTGCTTGTGTGGCTGGTGGTGTTCTGTCAAATCGAACCACAGAGGAAGAGCGGGAGCGCCCCCTTGCTTTCTTCCTCGTCTCCCTGGTTCTCCAGAGGAGGATGATGGAGGTCACCAAGCTCCCTTCGTCTCCATTGCTTCCCCACACCGTCCGCCGCTTCCACCACAGGAGCCAGAAGAGACCGGACATGGTCAGGACCTTCTCGGTAAAACCCGGCCAACCCTTCAGACCGGTGAGTGAACATGAGCTTTTTCTTTCATACCCTTCCTCCCCCCTCTTTTTTTTGTTTTTGTTTCCAGAGCTTGTTTTGGGTTCCCTCCAACGCGACAGAAGTGATGGCGATTTCAGGTGGCCAAGGGGTGTCGGACCTGCGGTGGTAAGGGCGCAATCGAATGCCCCGGTTGCAAGGTTTTGTTCTTCTACCTCTTGTACCACCTCCTTCCTTCCTTCCTTTGATTATTTGATTTGACTGTTACTTCGCTTCATTCATACGATATTTCCTTTCACTTGTTTGTGATTTGATGTTGTTGAGTAATAACCATGAAGATAAAGTCTCACTTCAATATAAAACATAGAGAATCCAAGGGAACATTTGGCTGATTGATGTTAAATTAGACTTTTACTTGCCATCAGAATCGGTTCTTGTTGTATGCTACTTATAGGTATGGAAAATATAGAAAATCACAAATGAAGGGATACATTGAGACAAAATCCTGTATTGATACAAAAGATCGAAAATCTGACCTTATATAAAGAAGACCCTTTACTCACTATCATTGTCCATTGATTTTAAATAAAACTTTCACTAACTTTAAAATTTTAAGCTTTATGATTGGATCAGAAACCCATTGAAGATTAAACAGAGAACAGCTTCTGATTCAAATATATTTCATTCCATGTTTTTTCGTGACACCTAGTTCTGGCTCTTTTTCTTCCTTTATATTTTTATGTTTTTTCTTTCGGATTTCCAATATTTTAGGTATTCCTATTCATGTTTTTTAGAAAAAAATTTTGGTTTCTATCTCATTCCATTTTTTAAAATTTAAGAGAAGTATTCTTAGCGGTGTCCCCAGACCAATTTTTCATGGTTGTATCATTTTTTAATAATTATTTTAAAATTTTAAATATAATACATGACAAGTGAATTTATAGTAAAATCTATTATGCATTTTTTTTTACTTAATCTAAAGCCATTTTTGTTATCATTTTTAATTTTAAAAATAGCTGAAATTCAACAAGAAACCATTCAAGTTTAATATATTTATGTTAAGGAGCAATACTTTTTAAAACCCAGTAAAAATTTTATTGCATATTTGTATTCAGCTAATAATAAAATCAATACCATTACTACAAATGTCTCATGTATTTGAGAGAAAAAAAAAGATTGATGGATATGTAGAATATATAAATACAGAAAAATATAATTGTTGGTGTCGATGGTAAATTTGATCGTAACTGTGTAAGATGCATGACACAATAATATTGGATGATTACAATTCAACCAACTTTGTATAGATGTCCATCTAGTTAGCTTTAAATTACAATCCTCTGCTATTATTCAAGTCATGTATCCTACATCATTAAATAAATATTTATAATCAAATTTGTTGCATACAATTTCCCATATAAATAAACTCTACATATTAAGAGAGAGAGAGAGAGAGAGAGAGAGAGGATGGGACATGACTGACTGATTCTTTATTTTATGATCAGGGGACAGGCAAGAACAAGAAGAACGGAAACATATTTGAGAGATGGAAGTGGGTTTTGTCATCATCTTCTACGTAGCTAACTTTTGCTGCTATGGTGAATCTTAATATTGATTTCTATCTTCTAATCGATGCTGCAGGTGCTTTGATTGCCAAGGATTTGGGTTGAAGAGCTGCCCTGTTTGTGGCAAGGGAGGACTCACACCAGAGCAAAGGGGTGAAAGATAGAGATTAATCATCAATCTTTTATGGGTGCTTTTCCTTGCCTTCATCATATGAGACATCTCTCGTCTCTTGTTGGTTTTCAGCTGTCTAATCTTGTGCAACTACCTTCCAATCTCTCTCTCTCTCTCTCTCTATATATATATCTTCATATACGCAAGCATACTACACTGATATGGACTGTACTCTCTGAAATCACACGAGAAAGATTGGTGCATTTGTTTTTGTATTTTTCTTTAAACACAAGTTAATTAGTACGAAAAAGTGTTCCTTTCCTTAAAGAGCAGTGAGTAGTACAATGTGTGTACATGTAAAACTTCTTTCACAATATTGATATTGGGTGAAAGAAAGAATTCAGCATTATATGAGTTTAGGTTAGATCTTTACATATTCTAATACCCTTTTTTATTTGTAATTTTTTTTATATATCTACAAGTGTATGTAGATAGGCATGTATGAGTTTAGTTTAATATTAGATGAAATTTTAATTTAAAATTAATTAATAATAAATAAAGAAATTTATGGTTCTATGTTGAAATTTCACATATTCCAACAGTCCTAATCATTACAAATAAATAAATAATAGTCCTAATTATTTTGCATGGTTAGAAGACCATAACATCATTTAAATCCAAAATACCATAAACAATTTTTCTGGTGGTTAGCAGTAAATCATGTTGGAGTAAACTAATGATTATGTAAGTTATCATGCCTTCATGATGGTATTTGTGGTATGATAGGAAGATAGTTCTGCATTAAAATTTGTGCATCCTTAATTTAATATCATGCAATCCTCCCTATTTACAAGGATTGTTAAACTTATCCTGTCCTATCTAGTTTGTATATGACAGGAAAAAAAACTTTTACTCTTGACAAACATGAATTTTAAAAGTAATTCATTAAGGCATAACCTTCCTAAAGACATGTTTATTGTAATTTGGATGCAATGAAAAGAAAATATGAGAGGAGCATTACATACCTTGGTGTAATGTTTTTAAACTAAGAATTCTGCATCAATGCTTGACGTAGATGAAAATAAGTAATGATTCTTAAATTTTAATGAATAGGTATAGATAAATAAACTAATCCAAAACATCAAAATTAGAATAATAACTTGGAATATAAAAACATTGATTAGTAAGAGTGTAGGATTGGCAAATATAATGATAGAAAGGAAAATTAACATGTAATGCTATTAAGAAACTAAATGGATGAAAGAAATATCTAAGCTAATTGAAAATAGTGATTTTAAATTGTAATATATCAAAAAGGATAAGTGCAAGAATAAAGTCGAAATAAGAATCAATAAAAGTTTAGAAGATGAAATTGCAAAGGTAAAGAGAATAAAAAGTGGAATTACAATCATTAAGCTTGTAATAGGAAATGAGATATGCAATATAATTAATGTTTGCGCTTCACAGAGGGGTGTAAAAAAAGTTACTACTAAATAAAATTTTTTCATCATTTACTTATCGGTGAAAGGTTTTTTTTTCGAAGAATATCTAAATGATTACGTAGGAAAACAAAATATAGGATATGAAAGAAATGACGGGGATTTTGATTTTGGTAATAAAAATAAAGAACAAAATTCAATGTAAACTTTAATATATAGTAGCAAACATTTATTGTAGAAAAAGAGATGAGAATTTAATTAATTTTAAAAGTTACACCTATCAAATATATTTAATAAATTAGGAGTTATATTAAATAAAGATAATATTACAAAAAATGACTTAAGTAATTTGAAGAGCTATAGAATTATCGGTTGGAATTAATTAACGTAGATAAAATTTTAAAAAAGGCACAATAAAATGTAAAACTATTTGGTTGAGAATTGTAAAAAATAATTTAAATTCATATGTAATCAAACTATTAAAATAAATATACGAAAGAAAAATATTTAAGTGATAACCTCATAAGGGAGATTTATGGTACCATGAGATAGAGAGAAATAACATGTCATGGTGCAATATGAAAATTTTTCCCTCTATTACTCATGTTTTAGTGTGTTTGTGCCACTAGAAAATGATCTGCTTTCGTTACCTTCATATAAATATTTTTAAATTTTTTTGTGCCCCCTCCCTTAGTAATATGTAATTTTATTTCTTTGGTAACTATTTATAATGAATTATAATTTTTGATGAAAAAAGTTATTTCATGACTTGTTTGTATAAACAACTAAATTCTTCTTTTTAATTATAAATTGTTAATATATATACATTATTTAAAATTTTACTTTTCAAATTATAATATTAAATATTTAAAAAAATTTAATTAATGTATTTTCTATCATTTCCTATAAGTACATAAACATTTTAAAAATTTTATCATTTTTCGATGTGTACAGACAACATTTTATTTTTTATTATATCTTACTGTATCTTACTTTTTACATTTCTTACAATTTCTTACATCTTCCACATTTTTATTTTTTGACAAAAAATATACATAAATAAATCCTATAATGTATAAAATTATTATTATGGCATTTAACTTTTAATTATATTTCATCCTTACTTACTATTTTCATTTAAAATATCAATTATATTTTCTAACTTTACTTGTACGAGTTAGATTTATAATTTTCCACTCATTTTTAAGGTACGTAATTCATTTTAAACATTACAAATTGTGCAAATAATGCACTTATCACCTACAGTATAAGACAAAAGAAATATCATAAGTCTTTTGATTTGTTCCAATGACCTATTTATGAATGATATCTGAGTTCTGCACGATGCCCAATCTAATCTTTTTACACCATGATGTCTACATTAGTATTAATAAAATGAATCTATTTTTGATATATTAAATTTAATTTTAATATATCATGAAATGATACAAGACATATTATTTACGCAAAAGACTATAAAAATATTGGAAGCGATTAAAAGATAATTTAGAAAAATACTATAAATATCTATATTTAGATTTTTCGCTGGCCGAAAGAGAATAACCAATAACACTAATAACTGGTTTCCGTTAATGACCAATGTGTGTGATAGAGTTTTTATTTTATTAATTCTATAGAAAATTAATTTCAAAAAACTGTTCATGTAAAAATATCAAATCAATTACGAATCGTATCAGGCATGGACCAAAAAAAAACTGATTCCCGATAATGACCAATGTGATAGATTTTTTATTTTTGCAAATTCTATAGAAAATTAATTTCAAAAAATTATTCTGCAAAAAATATAAAATCAGTTTGCGAAACATGTCACACGAAAAAAAAATCTTATTTTTAAACAGAATAAAATTAAAACACCCATATAATTCTTTTTCAAAAAAAAAAACACATTTTCCAAAGCAAACGTACAGGCAAACCGACAATTATTTAGCATATCATATGTAAATGAACAATATTTAAACAATCTAGGTAGGTAATTAATGAAAGTCGAGCACCGTCGAGGTTATTATGTTAATTGAATGTCATTTCACTGTTTATTTATTTTGGTCACGGGACGATTTATTTTTCCTCCTCTCTGCATTCCCAAATTAGCCCATCGATCGAGCCCTATCGACACTCTCACGCCCGCTCGCCGAAGACGAAACCAAGGTAAAGGACACTCGCCGTCGTCGCTTCCGAGAGCTGTGCGAGGTGAGTCGACCGTTCCGGCAAGGGCGCAAGCCATCCACGATGCCGGTGCTGACACTCCTCGCGCGTGAGAGGGCAGAGCTCAGAGTAGCGTGAGTTCGGCTGGGCGAGGTGATCGGTCGTCGCGCGGTGGACCGAGAGGAGTCCGGCTGAACTTGGTGTTGGGTTTCCTTGGCTGCCGACAGCGAGGAGGAAGCAAAAGGGGGAAGAAGGAAGGAGAGGTATTTTAGGGGATTTGCAAACAAGCCACCGTCGTAAGTATTTATTGCTAATTGGTCTTGATTAATAATAGCTTTATTATTGCTTGCTTAGATAAATTGTTTAAGTATTGTTGATTTACGTGACATGCCAAAAATATCGATAAAGGTGTTCCCAGCCGCCGCGGAAGGTGATTCCATCCAGCGCTTAGGGTTTTGGCGGGGGAGGCGGATGGCGGGAAAAGGAGAGGAGGCGTCGACGGTGGCCGGGGAGGGCGTCAAAAAGGGCAAGTCAGCGCCCACCAGAGACATAAGGCGGTACTACTGCGAGCATTGCGGCATCTGCAGATCGAAGAAAGCTCTGATCACTGCTCACGTCCTCTCCCACCACAAGGTAATCACAAATCAGCATGTGTTACGGGTTTTGATTCTTCGATCGATATTTGGGAGTAGTTCCGTTCCGCATGGTATTTTCTTGGAGAGGTTTTTGTTGAATATTTGGCGTTTGCCTGGTTTGGTGGATGGTGGATCCAGTGGAAATAAGAGATTCGCTGTTGTGAGCGATTTGAATGTTGCGGTAAATGTTACAATACTGAGCGGAAATGAAAGAATGAATTCGCGCTGCCGGTAGTTTTGTCCTCTATGTTTAGCAGTAGTTTTCTAATTATTTTTTACATTTACTTGATTCAGGATAAAATTCAAGATGGAAGGAAAACAGTGCATGGTCCGAAACAATATACCTGTTCCGATTGCGATGCTGTTTTCAAGAAACCAGCTCATCTTAAGCAACATATGCAGGGGCATTCTTTTGAGGTCCTTCACTCGATCTCATTCGTTTGCGATGTTGCAGTAACTGGCATCTATTTTGTTTTTTCATATAATATGTTTATGCCACCAATTAAAATGTGTTTATACGAACTACGAACATAGTTGAAAAATTGTTCTCGTCCTTTCTCAGAATACATTGACTCCATATTGCTGCAGATGATCTAGAAGATACATCATTTTTTTTGTGTTGCGGATTACCTAGTTTCAATTTTGCAAATGGGAGTTATCCATTGATCAAATCTTATATTATATTATATTTTTAAATTTATATTAGTTGCAGCAATAATTGATTTCTTATAATAGGCGGACCATCTAAATCATGTTTGTTGCTTCATATTTTGCTATTCAATGAAGGGCACAGTTTCCTTTTAGAAAGTGTGAAGCATTGGATCCCATATGAAGGAACTCCAAAATGCAATGGTTGATCTTGAATGGACTAGTATCAGGATGGGAGACTACCTGAAAAGATCCATCAAGCAACCCTCATTCACGCAATGTTCACACCCTTGAGGTTTGTGTTGTTGCTTATTCTTCCTTCCCTGTGATTTATCAGCTTATTCTTATGATTTCAGCATGTTTCACGATTTAAAATTTGTTGGTGTCCATTGCTTCCCTTTGTGTATTGCAAAAAGGTATTTGTAGGTTTCATTTATTTATCATAGCCATGTGATAGACATTTCTAAAATTTTATGTACAAGAAGATGGAAGGTATGCCCAACCATGTGTTGGTGGAAATCAATATCAGACTGAAATTTGATCAACAAGATAAAATAATGAAAAATATTAAGGTGGAATTTGTTATTTGTAACACAATAAAACTTTGATGTTAGAGGAATCCCAAAAAATTGAACAGAATAATTACAATAAAGGCTGAAATCATGACTGTAAGTCACCCTTGCCGACTCAGGAATTCATGTAATGCCTGTAAATGTTTTAATATATTAGAAAGAATACGAACAGCTTTTTATGAAAAGGTATCAGGTGCAGGCAACCTCGGTATTTCCAGACCTGTGGGGGAATCTGGTCTCCTCTGGATTGTTATTGCTTCTGACCTTAAAAGTTTAATCGGGAACTGCTTTAAATTTTTGTGTAATTCAAGTAGCCGATTGCATGTGCTTTATTGTCTTGAGCTTAGTGTCTAATGTGTATATTGATTCATGAAATCGAACATTTCTGCTCTACAGAGGCCATTCACTTGTCCATTGGATGATTGTCACTCTAGTTATCGAAGACAGGACCATTTAACCCGTCACTTACTAACTCATCAAGGAAAGTTATTTACTTGCTCTATAGAGGGTTGTGGACGTCAATTTACTCTTCAGGCAAACATGAAAAGGCATATAAATAAGTTTCATGATGAAGATAAGCCATGCCCTAAGTCAAAAGAAAAACTTTATACTTGTTCAGATATTAGTTGTGGAAAGACATTCAAGTACCCTTCCAGATTGAGAAAGCACGAGAGAAGTCACGGTAAGTTTCCTTGTTTAGTTAACCAGGCACTATGTATATTGTTTAGTTATGTTGTCTTTAACCGCATGTTAATTTCTACAATGACGTTTGCTTAGAATTTTACCATAAGATCATTAGTTTTCTGTACAACTTTGGTGTTTTATTACATATACTTTAGTATCAGGCTTCTAAATTGTTACCAATTAATTTCATGGGTTGTAATTTTGGGAGTTAATATTCTTGTTGAATTTTTATCGTAAAATTAACTATTTTGGCACAGTTAAACTGGATGGTGTGGAAGTCATCTGTGGTGAGCCTGGATGCATGAAATATTTCAGTAGCAAGGAGTGCCTAAAGGCTCATGTACAATCTTGCCATCGATATATCAAATGCCCAGTTTGTGGCACGCAGCAGCTTAAGATGAACATCAAGCGGCACATGCGAACACATGAACAGGGTCGTTCAAATGAAATATTCAGCTGTTCTTTCAACGGTTGTCTTCACAAATTCTCTAGTGTAAGTTATTTGTGGACCAATTTTCTCAATATAGATATTTGTGTAGTTTATTGTGATGTGATTCTTTGAATCATTTACCTATTATTTGTTGGCTTACCTACGTAGTGTGATTATGGTTCAGACTGTTATTTACCTATTATTTGTGCTGTTCCCCTCAAAAGTCCGTAGTTGAGCATACTTAGACGAGAACAATTTTTTCCATAATTGAATCGAACGATTTATATGTGTTGTTTGCTCCAAAAACCTGTCTGATTCTAATGGTTCAGACAAATGCCATCATAATTACTTCTTTCATTAATATTGAATTATCAGTAATGAGGAAAAATCAGGTAAAGGGAAAACACGGGAAATTATTGAAAATTGCAATCAATGTACATCACAATCATGCATGGTAAACATAATAATAAATATAACATATATGGCACAACAATTATAATGCAATATCATTGGGTGTGGAGTGTTGGGTGGACGTAATGTTAGTTTGATTCAGATGATAGGACGCCTAGTTTATGCATAATGAAGATTATATTTGTTTTAAGAGATAACGATCATGACCACAATTTTGAGGTATTGTTTGCATTTATGAAGAATCATTTTTGAGTGAGATTATTATATTCAGGTATTGAGTTGAAGTTTAACCTTATTTATTGTTTTTCCAATGGTGCAGAAAGCAAGTCTGGACCAGCATGTCAAGGCTGTTCATCTTCAGCGAAGGCCTTTTGCCTGTCGCATTTCCGGATGCGGCAAGAAGTTTGCGTTCAAACACGTCAGAGATAACCACGAGAAAAGTGGTGTTCATGTTCACGTTCACGTAAGACTTGATCTAAATGACAGCAGGCTTGGAACACAATATTTTTCTTAGAAGTGATTTCTACCAATAAAAAAATGTTTCAATTCTCAAACAAAAAGTTCTGGGTATGTGTTTTATTCTATTTTAAATTTGCAACTCAATTTGTAGGGTGACTTTTTGGAGGCTGATGAGCGGTTCAGGGCAAGATCAGTGGGCGGAAGGAAGAGGAAATGCTTCGACACCGAGTCACTGGTGCGAAAGAGGGTTGCTGCTCCAGCCGAAAGCTCCATTCTGGACAATGGATCGGATTACCTAAGATGGCTACTTGATGATGAGAGTTCACCATGAATGCCGTATGAAGGAAAAAGATGGGATGTTACCATCCAACAACTTGTGTTTCCTATTCCACTACTACATGTATACCACCAGGATATATGTACACACCACCAATGTAGGTAGATATTGTGTGGATCATGAGTGATGGGCCCAGGAATCCCGCCTGGCTTCACTGTTAAATGAATAATACTTACCTTTGGTTACCGACGTACTTATATATTTGTAGATTTGCATATGTTTAAGTGGACATTTTCGTTGGTTCATGTGTGGTAGACGTGGCATTGTTTGAAGGAACATGCGTATTAGTTTTAAATAGTCAAGTTATTGAGCAACGTCTCGTTAGCAAATAATTTTCAATTATATTTGTTCGATTATTTGTATGTTACCAAGATTTAGATACCATCATCATTGTAGTAAAAATGGCCAACATTATTAATTTAAAAAAAAACGTTATAAGTGAGAGAATACCTTCGAGGAACGGCGATGGAACTTGAATATTAAAGAAGCGAGTGAATCAAATTCTTACAAATCAAAAACCAGCAGAGAACTTGGCTTAACTTATTAAATTTTCAGAACAATGACCGAAGCGAGAGGTCGTGAGGTGAACATACACGGAACCTGCGTTGCTCTTGTGTTAACTTTAGTTGATCTCAACCACTGCTCGGCCGACGATCTCGCCATGATCAAGATCTTCATATACATTTGCCGCTTCCTCCAATTTACAAACTCTTGAAACACTATCTTGTAGATTGAAAGTACCATTCTCTGCAAGTTTCACAATCTTGGGTAGATCTTGTCTTGCTCTTGCTCCATAGGACCCTATTATTTTTATCTGCACAAGTATCCATTTTATGCAAATACGTTTATTAAAAAAAAAAAAAAACAGAAAGGATATAAATATTTGAAAGAATATTTGAAAATGTCAAACATAAGAATGATTCTTTTAATAAGACAATTTCAAGGTTAAAACATCATGTCAAAACGGATTAACATCCTCCAATTCACTATAAATGGAGAGGTTAATTTTTTAAGTCCATTGTATTGAATATAAATTGAATGATGAGATTGTAACTTCCTTTTCACTGAAAGAATTTAGAAGGTGCTCGTTTAAAATCTGATAGTACATATTAAAAATCAAAGACAGATATAGAATTGGAATCTTCCAAATTCAAAAGAAATTTTTTTGGTGGTAATTTGGAAAATTTAACAACGGCTATTCCAAATTCAAAAGAATTTTTTTAGGAGTAATTCGGAAATTTTAACGGAATCTCAAGCTATGCAAAACCCATATGGATATATTGATATATACCGTCATGATAGTACTGTCTACCAACCTGCCTGCGGACCAGATGCGTTATATCAACCTCCCCCATGGAACTTGTAGCAGCAAGCCCAATCATAACCGCTTTGCCACCATCCCGTACACTTTTTGTGCATTGCATAAATGTCGACGGCCTTCCCAGGGCTTCAACGGCTATATCTACACCCATTCCTGCAGTAATCTCCTGTAACAAGGTTTTAAGTTATTGCCTTGATTCTAATAAGCAAAATGCATACTGGACCCAAATCTAGATTGCTCATGCTAAAATAGACAAATAATGAATGCTTTTGATTAAAGGAAAATTTAGCAAATATAAATCCTCCATTTTCCGTCTACTTGGGTGGCCAGGTGGAACAAGAAAGCATTTAACATGAAACATGGGCCTAATCAAAGAACGATTGCGAATAAGATCGATACAAAAAAAAATAAAAATGACTTAAAGCAAATGGAATGTATGGAATACCCTTATTCTTTGAACTGCATCTTCTTTCTTTGCATTTATCGTATGGGTAGCACCAAGCATTTTTGCATTTTTAAGCTTTTCATCTTGGATGTCAACAGCAATGATCTCCATAGCACCGAATGCTTTTGCTATCTGCAAGCAACTGAAGTAAATGGCTTGATCAAAATCACCAAGCATGGAAAAGAGTTCTGTAAAAAAAAATATTGAATTTTTTGTTTCTTGTGATTACAAGATACAGGTGATTTCATCTCCCTCCTTTGTTCTTTTGAAAAATTACAGAATTAATGTAACTCTACAAGTCGTGAGTTGATATCACATTATTGACTTTTATTGCAGTGGAATAAGTTTTCCCCATAGCACCTCCAATAAGAACAATACATGATCTACATGTGAAGCAACTTCATTTTTTATGTTCTAAGAGAGATTCTTACAAAATATCATTTGGAAATTTTAGAAGAAAACCATGCTACTTTTTAGGAGAAAATGGATTTGAAGGACATATGACATGCAAGAAATGAAGATGCATGCAACATCAGATACATTAGCTTGTAGCTAGAAAATTCAAGGGTCAAAATAGCTCTCCCTCTTAGAGTCCGCTACACCATAAAACTATGTGATTGGTAAGAGAGGAAGACTACTATGTTATAGGCCAAGGATTTGTCATCGGTTTTTCTAAGGAATGTTATATTGCACCAATAGCATAGAACCTCTTATATAAAGACTATAAGTAAGATACAAAAGGGCTTGTAGGAATGTGGGAATAAACTCACTACACATACACTACTAACTCAAACACTCCCTATGAAGGGTTCACCATGCACTAGCTTACTAGCTCGGATATCATGATGGACAAAACTCAACAAAACCTTGTCATCACCTTGAACCAACTCCACCAATCCCTATCACGGCCACACTATCCCCTGCCTTTGTTTCTGCTGCATGGCGCATAGCACCATATGCAGTAAAGACTGCACATCCCAGAATAGCTGACTTGGTGTATGGCAGTGAGCTTGATAGAATGGCCAATGCATTAACAGGCACAACACAGTATTCTGCCATCCCTCCCATACTGTACATGAATACAGGTTTCCCTGGAAAATATATAAGTTCATCAATGCCAGAATGGCAACGCTAAAAATGTCTCGTACATAATATGTTGATTCAACAGAATTAGATATGAAAAGAAAAAAGCATGAGTCAACAAGTGGTGGGAAGTCAGACAAATCCTAGATATGACACTTTTTGTCTCAGGACAGTAGAATTATAGATCCAGGACAATGCTGGCATAGTATTTTTTTTGAGTGGTAATGCTACTACATATGACAGGCCTCATTAATATCCTACTCATAAGAAAATTCAGGCTATACAATCATAAATTTCTCCCATAAAACCCAATTGAAGCATACAAATTATGCAAAACCAAATTCGTAGCCTTAAAAGTGATTTTCATTGATGTAGACTAAAATAAATGCAGGCACCGTTTCCACGCAGAAACAACCGAGTTTCACCATCGTACAGTGTTCCCTTTGCTCGGTTATAGGCAAAAAATTCCTCACATAAATCCTCTTGACCCTGTATACCATTTGAACAAAAAAAAATCAAAATATTCATGTAAAAGTCAATTAGATGACCATGTTAGTTAAATAAATCCAAACAACTACATGGTTGCTGAAGTACAAATAGATTACAGATATACCTTCACGCAGTAGGAGCAATTGCCACAAGGCATTATAAATGCCCCAACCACATGACTTCCTACAGGAAACCTGAAAATTTGGATCAAGAAGATGTTTCTAACTTTAACCAGACGAAACAATAAAGCATCTGAGCAGTAAATTTTTGGTGGACAATTTAATCACAAGGGAAATCGCTGAGCAGAAATTTCTCTTAAGATTCACACCTCTTGAGGACTCCTCTATCTGTGTGTGCACCATGCTCTACAACCTCTCCAGTTATTTCATGACCAACAACGCAAGGAGATGAAAAAGGGATTTCACCTTTCATGACATGAAGATCAGAGTGACAGACTCCACATGCTGCATTTGCAAGTATGAGGTGAAACCAGCAATAATAAAATCCAAATACAGATATGAAATTCATTGAGAATAAATGAAGATGTGGAAAGTAGTTCATTACTACCGGTAACTAGATCTTACATTATCAGCCTTTTCCAATTTCCACACAATAGCTTAACTAGAACTCCGCAACGCCACACGGAATCCAAACGCTTAAATCCATTCAAACAAAAACAAACGCATGCACGAACTCAAAACAGTACGGAAACGATCGGTTCCAAGCGATCGGGAGGATCACGAACCTTTGGTCTTGACGAGGACCTCCCCGGCCTTAGGGCGTGGCATCTGAAACTCCTCGATCGACAACGGCCTGTTCGGCTCCCAAAGCACCGCGCCGCGCATGAACGATGGGCCGCCGCCGACGTGGTATCCGGCCGCGTCGTCCTTGGAGACGGACGCCTTTCCGGAGCAGCAGATCGGTCTGGAGGAGTGGGAGTTCGGAAGATGGGGTTTCGCGAGCCGCCGGAGTAGAGCGCGAGAGACGAACTGCGCCATGGGAGAGGGAAAGCATGTGAAACAGAATCCTGGACTCTTCCGAAGCGTACCGACCTAGACATTCTCTCTTAACGTATTTGCGTAGTCGTCCACAACACACGTGTGTAAATACGAAGAGAGGAGGACACGCGTGTAAACTAATAAGGTGGGGAGACTTCGTCTTTTTTTCTTTTTTTTACTTTGATTTTCATTTTGTTGTCTGTTTTTAATTCTTTTTGAAACTCCTCTTTGAACGTAGCTCGTTATCGAAGGATCTCTCTTTTATTTTAATTAAATCTACCATCTCTTTGCCAAAGAAACGAAGATCATGGAAAGGAAAAGAATAAATAGGGAGAGTTGTAGAGATTAACCTGTGGCTAACGAGAAAGAAGACAAGAATGATCGTTGATACCTAGACTTTTTGATTATTAGTGCCTTTCCTGTAGACACTTAGCATTATACTTTTTATTCATTTTATTTTTTTTATCATTATTTAAAATATTATATATTGTTATTTTAATATTTTTTAATAATAATTTCCCGTATTCAATATTAAGTGTTATTTTTAATTAATTAAACTATTACAATTAGTATATTAACGTGAATTGTCTAACAAAGCATGCTTAATTAGAATTAGAAGGGTCAATATCCAATAGAATCAATTTTTTTTAAAAAAAAAATTCCAAGCCTAACTTTGTAGTCAAATTAATTTGTCACGCTATTTGACAACCCATCTTTTAAAGTAGATCCACTTCTAGAAGATCGTCTCTAGCTCTAATATAAGGTCCTAATCTACATGACGTTAAAATATTAAACTCACACTTGTATTAAATTAAAATTTTGTTGAATATTTATGGGAGTTCGAAGTCCAAGATTGTGTATGGGCCGGATTTTAAGAAGATGGACTCGTAGCATTGATAGCAAAAAAATGTTATACTTGTTAGTATTACATGCAGTTTAGATATAATAACCTAAAATCATGTTAAGAATAAAAAATATATCTAAAATACATAAATGTACTTTTATGATTATTATTATTTATATATTTTAGATGAAATCCTTACATTTATTCGGTAAGATGAACGCTTATAGCATTTTTAGCAATGATTACTTACAGTAAATTAAGAATATTTGACATGGACATGAATTGAACCCAGACTCGAAAAAATAATGTTGCACCGCATCGAGCAGTATTGGAATGTACCCAACAAAAGGTTGACATATATATATATATATATATATATATATATATATAATATATTACCGGCGGCTGGCCGGAAATCGATGGGCCAGCAGAGTTGCTCCACGTCTTGCTCTAAAGTGGAAACCACGGAAGACGGGCAGGGGATGTTGGACGTACATGATCTTAATTAATTTGCGGCGTGAAGAGTTCCGGTGGTGGACGGGGAACCTGACACTCCCCGACCTTCCTCGCCACCGGGAGCAATGGCGGAGGCGGCCATCGTACGTCGTGGCGATTGCATGGGGTTTAATTATATCGAGGACAGACGATAGAATTGATGGCAAGCGACCACAGGAAAGATTTGACCGTTGGATTAGCCGATTGTCGTTATATATATGTCCAAGGGTCGAGAAACCGCCTGCCGTCTTTCTGAAATAGAACTTGGCGTGTGACAGATTTTTTTTAATTTGGTGTGAATTTATGTTTGGAATTAAATGCTCAGAATCTGTGGCGGCAGATTTTCCAATTTTGTTTGCCATATCTCTCAACCAAATCCTACGAATCAAAGGAGGAATCTTTTAATTAAACGTTCATTGCAAGCCACCACTAGCGAGAAAATGGAAATCGGAATATATAATTCTCTTTTAAATTAAGAAGCCAGGTGACCAACAGCCCACTCGTCTTGAATTGAGTGGACGGTAATATATATAATTCTCTTGTACGTAGTTGCACGTAAATTAATTTGCATTAAAACTTTACCGACTCATATCACCAAAAATAGAAACTTTCGGTATATTCCATATATATTTGCCATGCACTACACATGCTTGCAGCAGCAAATTAAACATTCATTAAAGAAGAGAAACAAAAAGGAGGCTTGCAATGGAATATCCTTCCATTGCCATGAACTTTCCATCATGTATTTATAATCGTTTCCACTCATGCGATATTTTTGAGAAAAAATAAACCACTAATTAAGAAAATCCCCCCTTTAAAAATAATACACAGACATGCATAATAAAAGAATTTCTGATTTACATGGGATCAGTCAGTGGCTATAAAGCTTACAATTGGATATTTTAATTCCAATTTTCCTGATGTTGCGACTTTGGGGCTATTCTACACTAACATGAGACTAGATTGAATAAAAAATAGTAATACAAAAAAAAAAAAAAAAAAATTGGGAAGCGAAAATAGTGTCCAGGTGGTGAACATGAAAAAGGCTGGCTTTGCTTGGTTAATCTCAGCCGAAAAGGCCGAACACACCGTCGTCGGCATAATCATCGTCTTCGCCGTCGTATTTCCCACCAGTGTAGTCATCTTCAAACAACGCAGCATCTTCCGCATCCGCCTCACCATAACCGTAATCGTCAACATTTGGGCGACATGCTTCATTTTCTGTCTCACCACCACTTTGGCGTTCGGCACATTTATCATCTTCTGATTCAACACGTTGTTTCTTTACATTTTCTTGGTCTGTCTGCAAAAATGTGAAACACAACCCATGACGCTAAAGATGATAAGAAGCAAAACAATTTATCTCCCTTTTTTGATGATTTTATCCCCCCTCTTTAGTGAAATAAAATAAATGGATTTTCACGTGCTATTAACTGTTCAATTAGAAAAGTTCTTGTGCTGCTGAGAAAACCCATGTGAACATGAACAGAGGGAAATGCTTTCCCTTTTGTAAGTGGAGCATATTTTGTTGCAGATTATGAGCAACCTTCTCGCCTTGGATAAGAATTGTTCAAGGGAACTTGAAGCATAATTGCAGTCTAGGGAAATTATAGCTTGAATTGTTGTGATTGTACTTACAAGATTACTTTGGGTAAATTGCCCAAATTCAATGGAATTATGTCACGAAAGGTAAATGTCTCAACAAGAAAAATTCCATTTATCCCATAAGAATAGAACATAAAGGTATGTATAAAGATAGCTTCAATCTATGTTTGGAAGTAGAACGATAAAACATGCTGTATAAGAAACAAGTGAAAAAAAAAGGAGAATGGTAAGGATAAACATACAGAATACAATGAGTTAAGTGCTTCATAATTGATCTTTGAGCTGAACGTCTGCAATAACATTATATATAAACAAGTCAGGTAAAAAAATCAAAGGTCATGAACCTTCACTAAATATACAAAAGAACATACCTTCCGTTTCAACATTTGAGAGGTTGCTTCAGCAGCAGTTCGTGCAGGACCAGAATCCTTTGCTGCTTCAGCCCGTTTCTGTCTTCTTTCCTGTGAACGATCAGCAAAAACTTTACATAGCTACGTTCTACAAAAACTTAGAGAGACAAGACTTTTCTCTCCAAGAGAAAAAATACTAGATAGACATAATTGACACAAATACAAGTTAGAAATGACAAGCTTATTATATTTTACTTCCTTTTCAAAGTTACTGTATTATAATTCCAGACCATGATCGCTACTAGTCAACCAGAAACAAAAGAAATAGCATGTGAGAATATTGTAACGTACCTGATTATTTTGAAACTCGAAGTAATAACATGCAAATTATACAAAAAATATAAACTATAGTAATATTAGAAAAATTAGCAGTTTAGAAGTAAAAGAAGTTATTAAGAAAATGAAATGTAGAAAGCTATTAGATCAGATATTATCTCTATTAAAACATGGAAGTGCATGAAAAAAGTAAGGGTTAAATAGTTAACTAAGCCTTAAAGACAAAGTAGATATCAGATACAGAGAGAAAGAACTCTTAAATGCCCATATTTAAGAATAAGAAAAACATATAGAATTGCAATAATTACTTTGGCACCAAGTTAATGAGTGATATTATGAAATTATGAAAAAGGATAATTGAGTAAAGACTAAGGTATGTAATTAACATCACAGAAAAACAATTTAGGTTTATATTGAGTAGGTCAATAATAGAAGCTATTCATTTACATAGACAAGTTATAGAAAATTATAGAGTTAAAAAAACCTCTACATGGTTTTCATTGATTTAGAGAAATCTTGATGAATATTATTTGCTGATAACATAATTTTGGTTGAAGAAAGAAAGACAAAATTAGTCTTCAATTAGAATTATGAAGAGATACTTTAAGGTCTAGAGGATTTAAATTGAGTAGGTTAAAAACTAAATATATGAAATGTAGATTCGAAGAAAATAGCAATAATGATGAAAATACATACTTAGATGGCCATGATATTTATAAAAATAAAACTTTTAAATACTAAGAAACCATAATAAAGAGCAATAATGAAATTACATATATAGGATGTTATTTATAAAATTAAAGTGAGGTGAATGAAATGGATAAATGCTTTTGGAGTATTATGTGATAAGAGAATATCCTTAAAATTAAAAGGAAAATTCTATAAAAATCTTATTCGCCCAATTATACTTTATGGTTAAAAATGCTAGATTGTAAAGTATGAACATCTACATCTGCAAAAAGTAGTGTTGCAAAAATACACATGTTTAAATGTATATATGGTAATACTATAAGAGATGAGTTCAAAAATGATTTTATTAGGAATAGAGTAATATCAATTGAAGATAAGATAACCGAATCAATTTAGATGATTTGATCATATCTTTAGAACACCAAAAAATACATCAGTTAAGAAAGTAGAATTAATTAATGAAGAAAAAATTAAAAAAAGTAAAGAAAAACCGAAAACTTAGACAGGAATTGTGAGAAAATATATAAATTTATATAATTTAAACGAAGATTTAACCATAGACAAAAATACATACAAAAAAGATTCATGTGGTCCACCCCACGATGAAATTACAGCATGAATTATTGCTGTACCAACCTTCTTAGATTTTGCCACAGCTGCCGCTGCTGCTGCAGCAAGTTCCTGTGCAGAACGTACATCATCAGAAACATTTGCAAATTGTGCAATGTATGCCTCTCTAGCAGCAGCTTCTGCAGCCTCCTTAGCAGCTAGCTCCTGTGTAATTACATCAACTTGAATGTCTGTCAACAGAATAGATAACATATAAACAACAGTTATTGCACGAAGTTAGCTACCTCGAGATACTCCCTGTTCATATTTTCCCAGATAATCTTCTTATAATGCTTCTCCTCCTCAGTATGAAGATAACCATCAACCTTTAAGGAACAATGTTATTTAAACAAGAAAATTCCAATAAAACAACACATCGGCATGTACATGTATCACCCTGCAAGTAGTACTCACATTCGTACCCCCTTGTGAATTATGATAAAACAATTGCAAGTTTAACCTTGAACAAGCAAAAACCTTTGAATACCTACCTCTAAATCATCAATATCAGAAAGACTTTCTGGCTCATTTGCAGAAGAATTAGGCACGTCCTCACGTTCAAAAGATTTAGAGCTTGTGGATTTATCAACATTTTCGTTAGTACCAGAATCTGAAAGAGGCCACAATTTTTTCAGGTGTCTTAATATTCCTCTACTACTCAATAGTCAAGAAAAGGTGAAGTGACGAAAGTGAACCCATTTTCCAGAGCAATCAAACTTACCAACAAAATCAGGTTCCTTGGAGGCCAGTAGCTCATCTTTAGTTGAAAAATCTGCCCATTTTCCGTCCTTATGAATGTATCAAGAAATAAATAAAGTCAGTGACATCTCTCCAGCACACACATGTTGTAGCAAAAATTAACAGAAACATAGAATCGGAAAACCCTAAACCCTAGCTAGTTTAGATCCATGTCGAAGAAAAAGTTGTAAATATTTTGTAGGAGAAATATGGGATATAGAAAATAATGATGATCGTATGACAACATTAATTCAACCCAACAGGTTGTCTGGA
Organism: Cymodocea nodosa; assembly: GCA_036874045.1. Lineage (NCBI taxonomy): Eukaryota > Viridiplantae > Streptophyta > Magnoliopsida > Alismatales > Cymodoceaceae > Cymodocea > Cymodocea nodosa. The sequence goes on from JAZBRI010000008.1 coordinate 1,506,621, forward strand.
GTGTCAAATCATCCACCCCATCTTTGACAAGGTACACAAAAAATAAACAGTAGAATAAAATAATAATAAAGGAAAAATGATAGGATATCTGAAAGCCCTTCTGTATATGCAAACACAGGCAACAATTACAGTACCATAAAACTGTTCTCATGACCAGATTAGGCATTCCAAAATGAGAAGTAAATTTAACCCATTTTGTCCAGATCTTATCATTAAAGTACAACAAACTGTATGCATATGAAATATCAGGAGTTTTTAACTTTGAGAAATTCAAGATTCACAATCATCCAATATTTGTACTTTTTCTAGAAGAATCATGGGGCAGGAAGAAAAAATTTAATAATTATCCTTCAGGAGTAGCTTACATAACCACATCCATATTCATGTTCGCAAGAGACATCATCTTGGCTTGATTCCCTAGCCTTTTTATCAGCTTCTGCTTTTCTCTGCATTTCAGCTCGCTGAAAGGCTGGAGGTTCAGATCCACCCTCAAGTCCTCCAGATATTTCTACAAACTACACCGCAGGTGGCATTACGTAACTTACTAGAAATCTATATTACATAAAACAATGGAAGTTTGTGATCCATGGAATAAAGAAAAAATTACTTCATCGTAACATTCCCTACAAAGTCCATGAGCAAAATGAGGTCGGTTATCATTCTTATGTTGACATAGCATTTCAATGATTCCAGAATTTTCAGAACATTTGCCTGGGACATGGCTATGAGAGGATTGTTGTCTGAGCTCCTTTGCCTTTTCATCAAGTTCCTCGGTCTAAAATTCAAAAGAAAACAAAAAAGGATGCAGCATTTCATATTAATAGCAACACCAAAATTTGCAGATCGACAGACAATTTGTTAATTATGCAGACAATAAGGTGTTGCACTTCATATTACAATAATTTTAAAATGAAAGGTATGGCTACTAAGAATTTTTTGACCTAAGCCTGTTGAAATGAACATCCACAGGAAACCCCAACAGTCAATGTGTGATTTCAAGCGATATTTCAGATTTCATTGGAACTCTTTCTGATGACCAATAAACCACTGCACCCACCAGTCCACCCTTGCAATTGTGTAGTGAGCACAAACCATCTGGAAGCCCACATGAAGCGCATTGATTATTTTCATTTTGTATGTACACATTCCGTATGACTCCAACCAATGACTTTCCAGCAGGGGACCTCCAACAGGTATTTTACCAGAAATCCACCTTGGTTGGTGTACATGAAGCCACTTTATGTTTTAAACAGAAATTGCCAAATTAGAGTGAAATTAATGCCTGACAAAAAAAACATGTAAAGTCCTTCCTAACAATGTAAAATCATGTGTTTGTAGATTTTCCTAATAATCTTCCATCTGTTTCACTTGAACAAAATCAACATTATACATGGTAAACAAGTACAATACACTTTAAGATTTTCTTATACACGGATATAATGTAAGGAAAAGTGCATTTGCATTACTTTTTGATGCATGAATATCTTGAGCAGAAACATTCTACTGTGGACAACTCCACTTTACAAATAAAGACACAGGAAAGCAAAAGTAACCACATTGATATTGTTATTAGATATAAAATATATGGTGAATATTTCAATTAAATAAAAACAATTAATCATTGATGTAAAGTCTCAACATTCAGCAAATTTTGTTAAATTTCAATTGCTAAATTTTAGATTTGTATGTGTGCATTAAACTTTATATGTGCATGCATTCCATTGCTAAATTTTATTTGCAAAATTGTTTCATTCCATATCTTCTGAGTACTACGAAACAGTCAAAATGCCCTCCCTGCTCTATGAATCCTTTCTTATTCCATCATATACAAATTGACATTTTTCATTTTATCTATTTTTTAAAAACTTGATTGAGAATCACCAGCCTATCTGCTAATATAGGAGAATAAATATTATATTTGGCATTTGTGTGAAGCATTAAAAAAAGCTTAAATAAAAATGTATCACTGAGGATTTCGGAAGCTGAGAAGATGAATACTCAGCTATCATTGAGGAATAATAAAAATGTATCATTGAGCAGATTTAAGAAATGTGTGGTTCAAATGCTCCATTTCATGGTCATAAGTACACAACCACTTTTCAATTGCATTGCTTCTACACAACAAGCAGGTGTTTACCCTTGCCCAGCTATCATGAAAATAGTGCATCTAAGAAGAAGAAAATCATCCAAAGGTACCTTTTCAGAGCCCTGGAGAGGAAGATGCAGTTTGGGTTGTCATATGTGCAACTTGTCAGACATATCGGGTCATAATGGTGTGCCCCAGTGAAAAAAATCAAATAAGACATTAAATTATAAAAGAGGGATAAATCATGGACCCATTTCTCCTTCCAAAGCATTACTCTCATTATACAAAACCATCCAACAAATAAAGAGGAAATGTTCCCAACCTCAAACAAACAGGCATGGAAGTTACTCTTCAAATGGGAGAATTGACCAATCATAAGAACATCTATGGTAGATGTGCTCCATGATATTTTACTTAGAAATTTGATCCATCTCTCAACATTGTCAAACATTAAGGACAAAATGAACTTTATAACGTCCATAGGTTTTCCTAATTTTGATTTTTGTAACTTCCATCATGTTGTGCTATGACCTTTTTGTAGATGCCTTATGCACCAAAAATAATGGCTATGCCCATCCAAATTCAATAAGCTGATAAGCATCCAAGCAATAAATTGTGTTGGATGACAAAGCATGACATGTGATAAGAGATTTTGGAAAGCTTCAACTGCTCTATAAGTTCGACAATGTAAAGGTGGAACAAATTTATATTTTCAACAAACACTAGTCATGCAAATAATTAAATACTCAAGATAAATCAAAAAATCACAAACGTATAAAAGGTAACAACATCTTTCAGAAAGGGAAGCTTACTGTCATACTGGCAGACTCTGTATTCTCGAACTCAATAAGACGCCTTGTCAGTGTGGCTTCACACACAAATACAGTTCTTGCCTAACATACATATAGTTAACCTCTTAATAAGTTAATATAAGATTTGTAAAGTTTGCTTCTTTAAAGAAAATAGTGAATGAAGGTTGATTCACAATTGATCTGAACAGCATTGCTGCACTTTTAACTCTCTACAGTCATGAACTTCAAGCAAGTTCCAATAACCATGCAACCTCAAAGGTGTGGAATGATGATAGTGGGTTTTAAGAAGCCTAACTTACAATATCTAACTTTGAGCATCGTAGTTGATGAGAATGTACAGCAATGTAAAGGGCTGCTCCACAGAGCCCACTAGGTTTTCTCCCAGTCTGCAAATTGATGCAGATACAGTGATCAAACAAAATCCCAAATCCTTCAAAGAGATTGAAAAAAATTCTGTGATTGTAGTGAAAAACTTTGAAATTTAAACATATCATGAAATAATAAAAAGTTACCTGCATCCAGTCTCGTTTCATGCTAGCTATAATATTTAATGCAGTCTTGGTGACTTTTTTATTATCTGATCCTAATAAACCTTCAAGAAAAATAAGAAACCATGTTCATACAACATGAAGAAAACTTCATAAGAACATATTGCACACAAACACACCGAGACAAAGGTTGCATTTGAAAAAATTTTCCATTTGAAACATGTCAAAAAAAACCAGTTTCTCCAGAAAATTCTATCTTACAGCTTTTATGGCAACTTTTAAATTCAAAATCAAAGGAAAACAGTTTTCCTTCTTGAAGAAAACATGTTTGAAACTACTCCTGAAATTCAGAAAGCTTATGGAAATTATCACCAGACAAGTCAATTTCAAATTAGTCAACCAGTACATGGAAAATAACAAGTGTGCTTACACTTTGTGAATCGACTCAAAAAGAGACTGGGATCAATCGGTTTCTGTACAATTGGATGCTCTTCAAGACTTAGTAGTTTACAAAGCTGCAAAAACACTGCTCCTAGGACATAACTGAAACAAAATCCACAAGTGACTCTTCAATAAATCAAAATCATTTAGCAATAAAAGAGTAATTTGATCAATCAAAATGACATTCTGGTATAAACTTGTCAAGTGATTTTTCCTTACACATTTATCTGCAAGAGGTTTGAGAAGTCAATAAGAAGATATGGACGGACACCTTGCCTGAAAAAAGGAGAACCAGAGAACATAATTTTGTAATCATGACAGTGAAAAATGGTAAAATTAGCAAAAAGAAATGCATAGCAACAATCACATTAAAAGGAGCATCCTAAATACTAGTAATTATACCAAATGAGGAGGAACAGAGGCTTATCAAATATGAAATACTAAAGGGTAAGTAGAAAAGCAAGATAAAGTGAATGGGTCAACACACCCCTGAAATCAAGTCAATTCTTATATAAGGGTAAAAATTATATTTCAGATAGAAAAGGTAAGCATGCTTATATTCAAAATTTGCTCAACAAATTAATGAAGTATAACTCTCGTTGTGGGAAAGATAAAATAGGAATGCAGAATTCATAGTTTCTGAACAGTGAAATTTATGCCCTGACAAGAAGCATAAATACATAAACCATCATGGCAGATCATCACCTGCAAGCTATGTAAAGACAGGCAGCAGCTATCTGTGTGGTGTTCCTTCCCCTCGTAAAATTCCTTTCAACAGCAATCTGGAAAAGAAGAAAACAGAAGACCATCTAGAGAAGCCACATATAATCATTTACATGATCAAAAAAAACTTAAAGTTGTAATTAGCATACTTTATAAAGATTATAAGCTGGGAATATTATTGACTCTCCACCAGAGATTGATAGCCCATCTACAAGGTATGTAATTTCATCTTTTCCTGACAGAAAATTCAAGTTTTATCGATCAGCATATGCATGTGAAATTTTTTCTAAATGGTATATAGAATTTGTTCCCAAAAGGAAAGAATATATAAATCTAAGATGAAAATTAATGTGAAGAAATAAGTTTTCTAATCCCACAGGAAAAACTTGGATAGCAAAAGGATAGAATAGTAATTAACATCAAAGATTTAAAATACACCTTTATTCAAGGTTCTCTCCCGTGACAGGCTGTATTCAGTCCCCAGTCTCTGAATAGTGCCAGTAATTCGTACCTAAAAGGATAAAACAGATTCTAAAACTAATTAGAAATCAATGTTAACAGCACAGATAAAAAAACCCACAAGCGATCTACCTCTCCAGTGCCAGTCTTCTCAAAATCGGGAGCATTAGTAAACAAATCCTCATTAACAACTCTTCCACAGGCAAAACAGCAGCTGCACATCAGAGCAAACAAGTTTCATCAATTTGTAAACCCGTAACTATATCACCACAATTACAACTATCTCTCCAAGTTTTATTGAATGGTGCTGGAATAATCAGATAAAAATATTTACGTCATTCCCGCAGGATCATAGCCAACTGGACAGATATCTTTGCAGTGATTGCACCACTGCATCTTCGCCGAAGACATCGTGGTCACAATGCTGACACTGTCACTTCTAGTAGGAAGTGAATGTAGATGCTTATCCAACAAGTTTCTTACTCCACAGCTTCCAGTGGGAAATGGAGATGTTTATCTAACAAGATTCTCACTCCACTTCTTCCAATAGGAAGTGTAGATGTCTATTCAACAGAAGGTGAACAAGAAGAGGAAGATTGTGACTACCATCCAGTGCAGCCGCATTTTGATATCTTATGGCAAGAACAGCCTAAAACCTAGAAAAAGGACAAGGGCATGATCAAGATGCACAGGGATATCAGGGGTATATTTGTACGTGACAAAAATTCTAAAAAGTCCAAAATTAAAAAGTCAAGAAAGTCAAAAAAAGTGGTTGTTTGTGCACATCATGGAAAGTTAAGAAAGTTAAAAAAAAAAAGATTTTTATGTAAAGACATTTGAAATTTGTCAAATTACATTATAAATACAAGTAAAGTGCGTTACAAATACAAGTACAAGCATTCTAAAAAGTCTTTACAAGTACTGATACAGGTGTATAATGTTTTGATACAAGTAATTTGAAACAATTCATAACTGATGTGGATTATTTTAGCCCCTCTTGTAATAAATACCGCAAGTTCACGGTACATTTGTAACAAACCGGTAAATACAAGTCGATCCCACTAGGAATGGATATTCAGTGAAAATGCTTTAAATAATCCAATCGAAAAGCAACTCAGAAAAGCTCATAAATCAATTCTAGCCTTCGAAGTTAACATAACATAATAAACCCAAAATGCACATAAATCTCCTCATGAATGCAATTAAGACAACCTAAACCAATTCACAAGAAGCTAATTTAGTCCCTGCAATATTCTAACATAATGCATTCAACCACTTGATCGATCTCAAGATAAATAATATATTTTCTAACAATCAATCACAGCACATCAGGAAATAAAGCACGATCTATATTAGCCATTCGTTGCAAACTGAATTCATATATTTATATATATCTTCTTAATTTTATTTTATTTTGCTCGCACATCAAGCACCCACGTCAACCATCGTCATACATAAATTTTTAACACTACACTATAAAGTTCTTTGCTACGTTAATGCTTTGAATAAAACTTTCTAGTTTAAGGAAATAAAGAAGGAACTGAAATCACAAAGCTATATCTAAATAACTAAACATAAGTAACAACCTAATACAATAATAAAACGAGATAAGATGGGTGACCCTTCCAAGGAGATACCATCAACGATGAAAATCTGTAGATTCCTTGCAGCCTCCACCTATGTAGTTCGAAATGTCTTTCACAACCCTTGTCCACGGTGTGCTTGCCTGAACGAGGAGTGAACTCTTCTCGATTACAGGATGTTGAAGCAAACCGGATGTCCTAGCCTTCACGTCGAGAGTGTCATCCTTTTCACAGTCAAGTCAACTCCGCTAGAACAGACCGCACCAACTCTACCTTCACTCGTCGACCACCCTATGGACCAGTCACTTGCGTGGAAGACCATTGGATGATGCCAAGGAGAAGCCGCTCGCAGGCCAGCGACGAGAATGAAGTGCTTGCCGAACGGAAAAAAAAAGGTTTCGCTAGGGTTGCGTGATTAAGAAATATTACATCATGGATAATTTGCATCAACACCCCCAAAGTCCCCCTTTTAAATCCTGGGAAGCACAAGAAAAAGAAAAGTAAAATACAAGAAACACATGGACTCAACACAAAAATAATATAAAGTTAACTTCTTAATATTTTCCACCGTTAATCAACCAGACTAGGGAAAGAGTAATTATGGAACCTTCATGATTTTAATTCAAATTACACACTTAACAATAAAATTCATCAAAATACGATCAATCGACAATTCCATCAATAATTGTAGAAATAACAATTAAAAGGTTCCATAATCAACATTAATAATCAGAAAAGTGGGTACTAAAAATATCATGAACAATAACATTGTCCATAATATATAACACCAAAGATTGTCCATAACATAACACAAAACATTGTTCACAACATAATACAAAACATTTTTTAAGTATCCATTAATCCTTCCCAATTTTAATCATGTCCTTTTTATTCATTTTTCTGACAAATCTATTTTATCATGAATCCTTTAATTAGAATTATGTTTTGTCATGAACATTATAGAATTTTAATCTTTGATGGTTCCAATAATTCATAAGACTCAATTAGAATCATTCAACAATGAGAAGCATAGTCTTTTCTTTCAATAATGTTCATGGTGCTTGGCTCCATGCATCTTTTCTCACCCTAAGTTCAAGACCAAAGGGGGCAACTACACTATGTAGTATGTTTAATGAACATCATAAAGGGTTTGGAAGTTGATTATAATTTTGGATATGTCATACAAAGGTAAAGGGTAAAGCCTGACACTATGGTAAAATTACTCCATTCTATAAAGCTTCAAATTCTTATGAAATCTCCCCACTCATGGATGTGGGACTACACAAAAGGACTTGCTATGCTTATATTTTCTAGAGCTCTGTACGCTACATTTGAATTTGTGTTAAGATGGGTTATTTATGCAACCAAAAGAACAGATGTGTCTTTTTATTGTTGCTACATTATTATTGTCACACCCTGTAAGCAAATTTTAATTGTATAGACTGCAAGTGCACGGTAGCATTGTAACTTTTAGTAAATACGGGTCATCTCCACAGGAATTTGGGGAACACCCACGTTTGATTAATTTTTAAAGTTTTGTTGTTGGTATTTTCTTGAACCCTTAAAGCATTGGAGCAATTTGGCATGAATTAGCAACCGAAAGTGTATACTGCAAGCCTGTTTCTAATAATTTTAATCGACAAGGCACTAAACTCAACTCTTAACCCAACAATTTATCTTCTTAAATGCACACAGCCCCTACAACAACAAAATTTAATATTCAGCCTTAATTATTATACATGCAAATATAGCATAACCCTGCTGATTTCACAACATAAATCTCATGAATTAATGCATATCAAACCCACCCTTCTGAAATTTAAACAAGGGTGTGAAATAGCTATAGAAAATTGGCCTACGAATTCATCAAAACAGCACATGCAGAGCTGAAAGTGGCTACCTATTCAATGCTTAAAGTACATGAATCCTAACACTATATTCAACAAAAGCATGCATCAATTTCCAGCAGCACCACAGACCTTCAACTACACAATTTCCTATGTTATTTTACCAAAAATGTGCCTAGCAACTTAGCAGAATTGAACCAGCAAAATAAAGCAATATATTGCAGACCCCTCTATGGTTTCAGCAAGGCAACGCTCCCTGCAATGAAAATGAATAAGGCTGCTGTTTCCTAATGTATTATTGCTATTACCAAACAGAACAATGATGCACTTTCATAGATTTTGGTTCCTAAATTAGTGCATATTCTATAAAGATGGATAAATCACTGCAGATCACTTTAAATGATAACTCAACACACAATAAATATGCTAAATGCTGGGGACAGATCCACGCCATATACTCGGGAGGAGTATTTACTAAATGCATAAACAAAGACAGTGAATCTGTAGCCTGCAATTAGAGTAGTGATTCTTACAATCCTTGCCACTAAAATACATTCCAGGATTCAAGTATAACAGTAATGCACAACCCCTGATTTCACCAGTATTCACAATGGTATATATATCACTACCTGAGTTCACAGTCGCACCAATAAATCAACAGCAAAATTCATATGCAAACAGAGAAGGGCTGCCACAGGAGTGTGGTTAAAATTATCCCCTTGGATTACTAGTAAACCAACCATCACTTCACCAACAATGACAGAACGATTTAATTCCCAAACATGAGAAATCATACACAGACTTTCACGGTGGTCAATATGATTAACAATTAACAAAGAATATGTCAATTTAATAGCAGAATTGCGATAAAATGTCAGTCGGACTCTAACGGTTATGTCTAAAATAAAAACTACAATGACTAAGCTACCATTAAGGCTAAACGAGAGATACGATACTTCTAATCAAGAACTGTCTTATGTTCTTAAATCAAAGTGATGTAAAATAACAGGGATCCAGCAGATAGTCACCACCCTCACCCTTGATGTAGCACGACCACCGCGTGGAAGCTCGATATGCTGTGCGACCACGCCTTCAAAGCCTCCGCCAAACGTGTGCCAAGCTCTTCACCATCGAACGCGCGCGATTCACCATTTCTAGGCCACCTCATGCACCTGGAATCCGTGCAACCCGCTTCCTCGATATCGGAACCGCGTGCCTCCACTCTCTTGGACCACCTTGTGCGCCCAAGCTGCGCAGATCAATATCTTCCGTGCGGAAGATGATCACTGTCCGTCGAAAACCCCCACCGTCGGCCCATGCGAGAGATTCCCCGTTCGGTTCGTGCGTCTACCTTGGAGAGAAGAAGTGGAACCGGTGGCTCGAGAACGAGAAAATGGCGGTATCTTCCTTCCATAAGTCTTCGTTTTGCTAAAAAAAGTGACCACACTTCCCCACACCCAAAACATTGAAATTCCATAAATGCCCATCTGACTTGCAAAAATAAAATCACTTTACGTATGTCCTCAGTTTGGTGATTTCTTCGTCTCTTTTGTTCTCCATTTCTCGTAAGAAAATATTTTGATGGTCACTCAAACTTCTTCTTTTTCCGCTATTTTTCTTTAAAAATAAATTAACCTTTATTTTTTGCAAAATTACATGAAAATGCCTTTCGTAAAATATCACAATACACAAAAATGTAAATAAAAATATTTTGTACTTTTTATTAAATATGTTTTCAAAAAGAAAATAATAATATTAAAAAATTCATATCTTAAAATAATAAAAGTATATGAAAAACTTACTAAAAGATTAGATACTTGATAAAAGAAATTCGACTTGCTAAAAATAGATAACAACTCCAGAAAAATCTAAAATCCACAAAATAAAACGTCACAACAAAAATCTATAGATAATCGCTACAATAAAACAGGATATCATTGATGTCCATCGGCTATTACTAAAGCCTTCAAACTTCAAAGTCGCTACTATTTAAAGGTTTGTGGTTGTCACTATTTATTTTTATGATGCTTGTTAAGCGACTCTCACTATTTTTACCGTACAGTGATGGATACATGTCATCACATTTTACGTTATAAAGTCATTACTATCAGTTATCTACAGTAACAACCAGAACCACTGCTGCAGATATTTATAAGTCATAACCATATGTCGATTAAATTAGAAAAAAAATTAATAATATTATTCAAACAAACAGTGTCACATAAAATTAGTTCTAAACATGAAAACTAGACAAAAATTCCAGTGCAAAAACAACACACAATCTGCACTGTTGAAATAAAACTGCAATCTTTTTCTTTTGGCAGTTATCATCGTTTCCTATGTTTTAAACTTAAAACATGCATCACAGGTAACATACAAGTCTACCCAAAGGATGATTGTAAGTTGTAACAGGATAATTTCATAGAAGTCACAAAGAAAGATTAACCAATATTAGACATGTAAATTTCTTGACAAGCTTGATGGAAGTTGAGAATCTCAGACGTGCACTTGCATAAAAAAGGCACAAACTCAATATCAGAGGGTATTTGCATAATCATATGTTTCATAGAAAATATTTCAAACGAAGGGACATAAGAAAGGAATTTTAGATGAAGGAGCATGGGAGTTGTGGGTGATGGAATTTTATATTGAATTACTGTCGCATGGAACGGGTGTGCTGCGTCCAATCCAATACGTTGAAAGACACGTGTTTTTTAAAATATTAGGTGTGTCTAACTCCTCTTATAGATTAGAGTTAGTCACACCTTTAAACAAATGGATCTATTGATTGTTTGTAATTTCAGAAAATATGGTAAAGAAAAATTAGAAAAAAAAAACGAAAATTTTGAAATTTGTGAATTTGAAATGTTTGGAAATTTTTTTTTATAAGCTTGATTTTTCATATAATTAATTTAATTTAGATTCTATAATGTAAAGCCTGATGCATAAATTTAAGGCAGTCAGAAGGAAGGGCAAAACGAAAAAATTATGGGAAAAAGAATTTCAAAAGAAGAATAGCTAAATACGTGTTTGTTTAAAATATTAAGATATGTATATTTTGCATGAAAAATTTTAAAGAATATATTTTTTGCTATTTCATTCATCCATACACGAAAATGATTGATTGAAAAACAATTTTATTTCTCTCTCTCTCTTACCCCCAAACAAACCATGGTCAGTAGTGGTAGGTACTTCAGAAAACCGCCATTTTACCATCACCAACGAGGGTAAGGCCGTCATTTTAGAAACATTCCCTGATTCTCCACGACGCGTGTGGGCTGCATCCTCCACTTCCCCGACGGAGATCAGATCTCCGACGGTCATCCTCGCAAGGGTTCCAATCCACGCACGGAGATCAACGGTTCCGATGGTGGAAGACGAAGACCACACCGTCGACGGCGCAGTGGCGGCAGAGGACCCCATCGAGCTTTCCCGGTTGGCTTCATGGTGGACGGGCCCAAGGTGGGATAAGATGCTGGAGGAGGGGGAGTGGGAGGAGATCCCAAGCCACCTAAACACCGTCAACAGCTCCGGTGGGTTCAATGCTGTGTCGACCGACAAGCTATCTGTTCAATACTCCGCAGTCCAGCTGCATGGGCACGACGTCGGGGCTGTGCAGGCGAACTGCCCCGCGCCGACGCAGAAACTCGTTTACTACTTCGAGATGACCGTGAAGAACGCCGGGATGAAGGGGCAGGTTTCGATTGGCTTCACTCCGCAAGGTGTGAAATTGCGCAGACAGCCTGGGTGAGTTCTGTTGGAAAGGGAGGATCTTAATTTCTCTTTTTACAAGACTCCTATTTTTGTTGTAAACTTGAATTTTCTTTCGTGAAATGTGATTTCCACGGAACACAAGATGGTTTTTCGTTGGAATGTAGTCCCGTAGGAGTAGCATTATCGTTGGGGTGTTTTCAATATAGGATTCAACAATTGCTTTCGCGAAATGTGATCTACAAAGAACATAAGACAATGATTGTGGGTGGTTTTGGATTAAAATGTATTCTTACAGGAGTGACAGTGATCGTTGGTAATCAGTATAGCGTATAAAATTTCCTTCTACTCTCGCCTGTAAAATGTCTTCCTGGTTGGTTAAGGTCCTTAGATGATTTCTAGTAGAGTTTTTGTACACAAGTAGAAGCTGGGATTTTTTCTCTCATGTCAGTATTTTACACGTTATATATATATGAACTTGAATTTCGATGCATGTATTTTCATGAAGTTTGTACTGAATACTGTCCAGAAGAGAGGTTTAATGCACATCTCATCCTTCATTATATCATGTTTCATCAGATTTTACATGCCAAAAACAACATGATACATGGGAAGAGAAAATAACACATGATAAATATGAACAACACATTCTCACTCTCCCACATAATCAACAACAAATATGATATAACAACTCATGTCATAATTTATGTAAGGTTGTCTACATGATTTTTTTCTTCCATATATTTCTATATATGGTCAAATATTTGGCTAAATTACAATTCCTAACCAAGTAGTTTTAGGTTTTCTTCTACTTCTTTTAGTTTCATCTATCCTAATTAATTCTCTTCTCTTAACTAGTGCATCCTTCGAACTCCTAAAGATATGACCAAACTATCTAAGTCAATCTTCTCTTATCTTATCTTCAATTGGTGCAATTCTTATTTTATTCTTAATAAAATCATTTTTTAACTTATCCCTTATAGTATTATCATTTATTTAAGTATTTGCATCTATGCCGTACTAACTTTTGGCTCATAATCTCACTTTACAATCCAATATTTTGAACTATAAAGTATAGCTAGGTGAATAACCATTTTATAGAATTTTCTTTTTAATTTTAAGGGTATTCTCCTATTACATAACACTTTAGAAGTATTTCTCTACTTCATCCACTCTGTTTTAAAAGTCTTACTTTTATGAATCTTGTGACCTTTTAATTGTATACCTTTATTATTATTCTTATTTTTGTTGAATCTATATTTCATATATTTAGTTTTTGACTTAATCTAAATCCTTTGAATTTTAAAGTGTCTTTCCATAATTTTAATTTAGAACTAATTTTTGTCTTACTTTTTTCAACCAAAACTATGTTATCAACAAATAACATACATTAGCATATTTTTTATTGAATTTCCATAGCCATTTCATTTATAACTAAGACGAATAGGTATGAATTTAGAGAGGACCCTTGGTGTAAATTTATATTTATTGGAATTTTCTTAGTTTCAGTGGTAAATATGATATTTCTTTACATTCTGAATACCCCTGTTGGACGTGGTTTAAAAGATCTTTTTCACACTTTTACTTTGCCTATGTCTTGCATACGTCTCCTTAGTCTATTTTCATTTTTAACAAATTTATGCTTATTGATGCTCAAAAAAGCATAACCAATAGCACAATTTAGTTAATATTTATTTCTTACATTACCATGCATATGTAGTTCTCATCTCTATCATAGTGTGTTAAGATAATCTCATCATCTCTTCCGCAGTTGGGAGCCAAATACCTGTGGATATCATGGTGATGATGGTTTCATTTATCCTGGATTGGGGAAGGGAGAAAGCTTTGGGCCAAAATTTACTTCTGGTGATACCATTGGAGCTGGTATTAACTATGCATCACAGGAATTCTTTTTCACGTAAGTTTCCCATTTGTTTTTCGGTTTCAATTAAGATTTTATTTGCGTCACTAGAAAGAGATAATGAATCTGTCAGTTCTTTTTCTGTGAGAATTTTGATTCCTTTTTTGCAATTACATAACTGGCTCTACCTGGTGCAGCTAAGATTCTTTTATGTCCATAAATTGTCAACTACATTGAATTATACAATGCTATCTTTTCCGTTTTTGAACCATAATAAATTCTCTGGTCATCCCAATTTGAAGTGTTGATTTCACACTTGTACAAAGTGCTTCTTTGAGTTGGATTACCATGAAAAGCCTTTAAAGGAAAACATTACATAGTTTGCAAAAGAACCTCTTTGTTTTGCAGATTCCAGATGTTTTACGAGCAGTTGATCTTTGCACATGTTGACATTAATATCCCAGTGTGCCATAAATTTCAGAAACAAAATATTGAACTGATTAATTACCTTTAACTAAACAGAAGCATAGGAAAAATCTAGTGCTATTGGTATCTGATGATGTTATGGACCATTCTTCATTCTGGTTCCCATCAAATTCCATATATTGCCCAGAATCTGTAATTGTTCTGGCTTGCCTTTGGTTGTAATGTACTGTTTAATTTGAAACAAATAGCAGAATGCTGCTATAAAGTTCTGGTTAATAGATACTGGCCTATTTTATCCTTGGTTGATTAAGTTATTTAAGTGATTATATATATGTTTTTCATACACAGTCATCCACTCGGAATTTTCTCTACTTCCACGCAGGAAAAATGGTGAGAAAGTGGGTAGATCTGTTCCAAAGAACATAAAAGGTCCTCTGTTTCCTACTGTAGCTGTCCACAGTCAAAATGAGGAGTATGTGCTTCCTCTACTTATTCTAAAGCTTCTCATTTATCTAATAAATCAAATGTAGTTTATTTAATCTTTAATTACATTTTATCCGCATTTCTTTTTGGTGGAAAAAGAAATATGTTTATGATTAGTTATTTATTAAAACAAGCACTTACTAACCATTGATATAAAGGCATTAAAATTCAATAACTCTTACTAGATTTTCAACCTTTGAAATTTTGATCTACAATTAAAGATAAATATTAATTAAAGCAATGCTGTATAAACATAAAACAGACATCTTACATATTGGAAATTAAAACATACTTTAAAAAATGAGGGTTTAACAATTGTGTATTCAAAAATTGTATAAATAAAAAATGAATAAATATAAATATATTTAAAATTATACAAGCATTGCAATCATCTAAGTAATTGAGTGCATAGATCATAATTCATTCATATGTAATATAAATCAAAAACATATTTTGTTACATGTAATTGGCACACAAGAATAAATACTTAAATTAAAAATATAAATAAATATATAAAAAGAAAAATTACAGTTCTAAACAACAAATTAAGTATCAAAATAGTGACATTTAAAACTATGTGATGAAAGCTCTAAAGTTGAAATATAAATTTTTTTCTAAAACAACCGTTTAAATAGCCAAGGAAGGAAAAGTGTACCATTTTCCAAGAAAAAGGGGGAAATGATGGTTTAAATGTAATCACAATCATTTTTCTTAAAAATCCTTTTCTCATTTTTCTAAGAAAGGAAATGGATTGGCTTGAAAACTATTTAAATGGCAGTTAAACAGCCATTTTTTTGTTCTTCTACAACAATGATTTAAAGTCTGAGTAGGGTGAATCTTGAACACATGTTAGGTTATCTTGTAAACTACAAGCATCTCTTTTAAATTAAAAATACAATTACATTTTATAATAAATCTTGTTTCAGTGTAATTTGATTTTTTCATGCATTTTAAATGCAACATTTTTATCTCAAGTTCGTGGTGTTATCTTCTATATTCTAGTATATTATAATTGTCAAAGTCCATGACCCGCATAAGGGGTTATGTTAACTTTCTTTTAAAAGCTTTCTTCCTTGTCTTTCTAATGCTGGAAATTGGTTTTTGATGCTTCAGAGTAAGTGTGAACTTTGGCAGGCATCCATTTCTTTTTAATATTGAGGTATTCTTACATGCCTTTGCATCTACTATTTGTTTATAACTTTATATCGTTATTTGCTTAAGTGGTGTATTTTTCCTCCTACAAGGTGATCCCTTCTGCTCTTTCCAACATAATGATATTACATTTATGCGATTTTAGTACTGTGATTGCTGTCAAAAATTTTGGATTGTTCTAACTTCTAGCAGATTTTTCACATTGTAAGTATTTCTTGTTCTGGTTAGGCTTATGAATTAGAAGAAAGGCAAAAACAGCAATCTGTCATCGACAAAATTCCTTTGTCCGTCAACCTTAGTCATGGGTATGTATATTAACAAGCTTGAAAGTAAGGAGATTATCATCTTTGTCCTTGTAATTTGAATTTAGAATGGCCTTTTTATTTACAGAATCCTGCCTCATAAATCATAATATGCTACAAACTTCCTTGATGAACCGTTTGTCTTTACAATTATGTTGTGCTATTTGAAGTTCACTTTCTTTGTTGGTCCAGTTTTTTATTATTACTCATTTTGAGTATTGAATGGTGGGACTTCAAATATAAAATGTCTTGAAATAGTTAAAAAGGTTAAATTAATTCAAGATAAAAAAAGAAGAATTCCGTACTAAATAATTTCATTGAAAGTATTTTTTTTTATATTCAATGAAAGGATTTCTCTATTGATTTAATGAGGATTTTGTGGAGCTTAATAATTATTGAGCTTTTATACATGTGCTGTCGGATTATTAAGGATTCAGTATGAGGTTTCATTGTGCTGGATCATTGTGCAATATTGCTCGATCAGATGTTGATGTTCCTGAAGACGTACTACAGAATGCATCACTTACATTGTAAAAACTACTCTTTCTTAAAAAGTACTGGCTATTTCCCATTTATCTGAACTTCTCATCACATTTTATTAGTCTTATATTTACAAGCCACCATCACAACATAATATGCAATTAATCTTAATGTTCTGTATGCACATATGACCTTCCACCTTTTCACTTATGTCATGCTTTCTGCTAATAAATCTTAATGCTTAGCTTGCCATGATCTCTAGCACATCATTTCATTTACCATTTTCTTTTAAAACAACATGTTTATGTTTTTTGTCATAGTTAATTTTTTGATATATTTTATCAATTTCATTTTAAGAAGATTTTGTTCTATGGTGTTTATTATTATATTATTATTATGTTAATTTAATGTATTCAAAAAAATTTGTTTGCTTGTGTGAGTTAATAAAACAGTAACAAAGTGAGCCACAATCCTACTACATGTGGTTAGCCACATGAATCTTTCTCTTTGGTTAAATTAAATCTTCAGTTAAATTTCATAAGTTTTAATCTTTTCTTATAATTTATAGTTAAGTGGCTTTAAACATTTCTCTACTTCTTTTAGTTTTTTTTACATTAATTAATTATCTTTTCCTAACAGGCGTATCCTCTAAACATCCTTTGATCTATTTTTCTAGTAAGTAAAATATCTATTTGACTATCATTTGAACCACTTCTAAATGTAATTAAATGATTCTCACTTTTTTAAAATGTGTTGTTATCAAAAGACCACAAGCTACACTGAAGTTTAAAATTGAATTTCTTTCTTTATTTTTATTGCTAAAACTAAATCCCTGGTTTCTTTTATATCATCTATTTTGCACTCCTACCTAGCCATTTAGATTTTCAATAAAGAGCTTTTCACTACATGGTAATACATAAAGTAAACTATCCAAATCTTTTCAAAATTTTTGTTTATTAGCTTCTTCTAAACCTAGTTGTGGACCATATGCATGAATTATATTATCTCATTACTTATCACAAGTTTAGTCATTATAATTTTGTCATTATCTCAACAATTTTATCTTTTAAATTTTTATCTACCATTATTCTAACACCTTTTCTATTTTTATCTTTTTCTGTATGCTACAATTTAAAATCATTGTCCTCAATTAATCTCAATTTTTCCTCCATCCATTTAGCTTTTTGCAAGTATAATATGTTAATTTTCCTTATTATTATTATTATTATTATACCTACTAGTTCCATACTTTTACCAGCCAAGTTTTTTATATTTCAAGTTGCTAGCCTAATTTTGGTATTTTAACTAATTGCTTTACCTACACTTGTTTATTAAAGTATGAAAATCCTTGCTTTTGTTTCATCTGCATCTGGAAACTAATGTAAAGTCTCTAGTTCAAGAAAGATACATCCAAGATGTGCATTACTTTTCTCTCTTTTTTTGTTGCATCTGAGGTCTGTTGTAACACATCACTAAGAATATTAAGTCGTAACAAATTACTTTTATGATTCATATTCA
Organism: Cymodocea nodosa; assembly: GCA_036874045.1. Taxonomy (NCBI): domain Eukaryota; kingdom Viridiplantae; phylum Streptophyta; class Magnoliopsida; order Alismatales; family Cymodoceaceae; genus Cymodocea; species Cymodocea nodosa. The sequence continues at coordinate 1,524,993 of JAZBRI010000008.1, forward strand.
TGAAGTATTGGACTTGTTTTTACAACTAGTTATCTTCTTAATGTTAATCTTCCTTTATTTAGGCTTAGGATCAATTGTATAGGAGTTAACCTCCATAAGTGAAGTTAAAGATTTTACTTAGATAACTAATAAAAAAATTTGGAGTTACTGGACTTCCATATGGTTTTCACTGATTTAGAAAATGTTTATGATAAAATACTTCAGAACTTATTGTCGTGGGCATTGAAAAGAAAAGGAGTGCTTGTAGGATATATTTAAAAGACATGTATGAAAGTGTAGTTATTAGCATTAAAACTGGAGGATAAACTATGAAATTTCCAAAGGTCATAGGTTTACACTAAAGGTTATCCATAATTGTAAGATATAGTTTGATGTACCTATGAAATAATTAAGGAAATTCAAGGACAAATACTTTGATGTATGTTATTTGTTGATGATATAGTTTTGAACTTTTGGTTGATGAAAGTAAGATATAAATTAGTTCTAAACTAGGCCCACAATTCTAACCATCTTTAGGGGAAAAAATGTCACACCAACACATATTAATGGTTCTTGAACAACCAAGAATTTCATTGATGATTTTTGGAAGAACTTTTACCTTCATATCTGCCACATCCACTTATAATGATCAATATTATAGTGTGACAATTTAGTGTCCAAAGGATTTTGATTGAGTAGGTCAAAAGATACTTATATGGAGTGTAAATTCGACAAAAATTGGAATAATGATTGAGATATACAATTAAATGACTATAAAATTCATTAAGGCAAGAATTTTAGATATTAGGGATCTATAATAAGTAGTAATGAATAAATTATAGAAGATGTTATTTATAAGTTTAAAGTGGAGTGGATGAAATAGATAAATGCTTATAGTGTATCATGTAATACGAGAATACTCTTGAAAGTAAAAGAAAAAATTTATAAAATTGCCACATTATGGTTCAAAATTCTAGACTGTAAAGTATGGACATCTGCAAAAAGTGAGTTTTGTAAAAATGTGAATGTTTAAATGGATAAGTGATAATACCATAAGTGATAAGTTAAAAAATGATTTTATTAAGAATAGAGAAGTTGCTCCAATTGAAAATAAAATTAGAGAAAATCGACTTAGGTTATTTGGTCATATCTTTAGGAGGCCAAAAGATGGACTTGTTAGGAAAGAAAAATTAATTAGTGTAGAAGAAACTAAAGGAAGACTTAAACTATTTGATTAGAAATTGTGAGAAAAGATTTAAATTTATGTAATTTAATTGGAAGAAAAGTATTCTTGTTGTCTATCTCACATAATAGAATTATGATATGAGTTGTTATTGTGCGAGTTATATAAGACATGATGCAAATGATTGAGATTATCCTCCTATTAAAATGTTGAGTCTTGTTTGTGGTTGGGCGTAAACTCTGGGATAAACCTGCCATACTTGTTAACAGAAACCAACATTTCTTCTTTTCATTGTGGGATTAATGTGGTCAACTTGGCAATAGGATTAAGGAATTGATTGTTGGTATTTTCTTTTGTTGTATTGTTAAACTGTATTCTGCTCAAATTGTTGCCTCATGATAGTATTTATTTTTGTTTATTTCTCAAGGAATATTTCATCTTTTCAGGATTGTTCGTTCCTACTTATTACACTATGGGTATGAAGATACACTGAATTCGTTTGATACTGAAAGTAGGAATGCTTTGCCTCCTGTTTCAGTTGCACAAGAAGACACCACAAATGAAAAAGGAGACGTGTTTGCACTAAATCACAGAAAGATTCTCCGGCAGGTAACCTGATAAGAGCATTCCAAAGGAATGTTTTAAGTTACTTTTTTTAACAGCTTTGAATTGGACATCATGGTATGTGAGTTATTTATGAATAATTATGTTTAACCAGTAGGAACCTGGTATGGATGCTTAGCACCATATTTTGCTTTGCTTTCCATTTATGTATGTTTTGCACTTAGTAAAAGAACATTTTTTCATTAGAATTTGACAAACCTAGTTGAAGACATTTTTCAATGACTTGGTGCCAGGCATAAGTCACTTTATACTTTGTTTTTTGCAAAAGAGGGTGTTCTTTATTGGGTATGGTACCAGAGTGGAGAAGGAATTTGTGATTTAAATCTACAAAGAAATGGTCTACTAGAAGTCTAGAAAGGCTGCAAAGAGCAATATTTATTTGGACTACAGGAGGATCATGACTGCAATACGAAATTTAGTGTTTATTTTCTTTGTTTTGTTTATTGATATTAACCTGATGGATCATTTGGTGAATATTATAGGAATAAGGGATAGTTATATCAAATGGTTTAAAAAGTACGCTAAATTCTCTTTTTTGACATGTAGCTGATCAGAAATGGAGACATTGATTCTGTATTTGGCAAACTACAGGAATGGTATCCTCAGGTTTTGCAGGTAGGTTTCATTCATTCTAATGCTTAATTTATTTATGCGTATGGGCACATATAATTTATTTTTTTGATCATAAAGCTGCTTATTTTTGTTTTCTACTTGTGAAATTTGCATTTTATGTTGCTTTTCTGTACGTGAAAACAAGGAATTATGGAAGAGTAGTTGATTCATTAACCACTAACTGGACCTCTCTATATAGAGGTTACATGGAGAGGGTTAGTACATAACAGATATTGGGAGAGTAAAATTCAAGTAACCCTAATTTAACCTTAAGATTCATATAAGGATTATTTATATACTCTAACCCATCCCCTCAAGCTGAAGCATTTTCTATCTTGTAACAGATAAGGTAAATCAAGCAAATACATAGAACAACTCAAAAATCAAAGTAGACAATTCTGACTGGCCATTAGGCATGCAAGAGCAATGCCAGGAAACAAGCCATTATTATTGACATTATTAGACTTGGTCAACAAGGCCATACCCTGATCAGTTTATTGACATTGTTAGACTCAGTCAATAAAACTTGACACCCGCACAGTACATTCACTAAGCATAAACATTGATTTAACTTATTGACACCATCAGACTTAGCTAACACAAACAACACCTGCAAATACCAAGACTGAAGAACTTGCAAACACAAGGACATACAATAAAATACATAAATTTTCTTGCAAACTTAAAATTTTTACGTTTTTGAATCTTTCTTCTCATATTTTAAAATTGTCTGTTTTACTTTTTTTACTTCCACAAATATTTTTAGTTCTTCCACCAACATTTTTTGTTTTTGTGTCATTTCTTCTCCTCTCCCATTCCTTTTCTCGGGACAATATGTGCCCCTCAAGTTTTTTCTCTTTCCTCCTGTTCCATCTTCTAAATTCTTCTTTAGAACAGAACATGTTTTACCTCTCCTCTTTGTCTTCTTGATTCTTCTTTGTACTTCATACAAGAACCAATCATAGTAGAGAGAAGAGGAGCATTGCAACAGTGGTGGTAGCCTTAGAAGGGTAGGCTGGTGGTGACTACAGCTTTAGAAGGGTTTTTTTAGCAACAGCAGCACTACAAATCTATGGAAGAGATGGCAACAAAGCTGGGAAGGGTAGACAGTGTTGGAAGTCTTCAGTGCTTGATGACAGTGGTGCTGGAAGGCTTTGGAAAATATGACGGCAGGCATTGAAAGCCCAAGATGGGCTTTGTGATGGCAAAGGATGCCCTAAATGAGCTTGGCAGAAGAGGACAAGGGTCTGGATTGACATATTGGGGATGCTGGAGGTGTAGTGACCCTGGGCTGCCACTAGAGATCTAACAACAATAGGAGGGTTTTTGGCCATTGATGATGATACAACTGGGGACTATCAGTTGTGGCATGTGGGTTTTGGGCCATGATGGTGTTGGAAACCCTAATAATAAAAACAATAAAACAAAAACAGAGAATGAAAAATAGTGACTACTAGGGTTTGGGGATCTATCATCACCACAATAAGGTGGTGACAATGGTTAGGGTTTTTCTTTTTTTCTCTGTTAAAAATCTGGGTTTTAATACAATGTGAAGAAAGGGAATGATATAAGATTAGTTGATTCACTAATCACTAACAAGATCTCTATTTATAGAGGTTACGTGCAGAGGATTATTATATAACGAGCAAAGTGAAATAGTTGAGTTGGTTAAGGTGTGTGGTTTCATATTCCCCACTAAAGTTTCAAATCTTGGTGTACATTTTCTCACCAATTTCTGAAAAAACATAATGGACAATCTGGGACTAAACCCACAAGCAATCCTAACTTAATCCTAAGATCCGTATGAAGTTCCATTCATTCATACACTCTATCATTGTAAAATCATTTTTTACACAATATACTTAGAAGTTTTTAGAGGGTGATTAATTGAGCCTTGGTACAATGGTAATATTACTCCATTGTAACTTGGAGACCATGGATTCAAATCCTATGAAAAAGTTTATGGGGTGGTAGACTATACAATTGCTGGGAGTCTCGTGCAGCCTTTTCTTTTGTGCACCTTAAAAGGATGAGATGAACAGTGCATCAAAGAAGTAACTTTACTTTTTCCATCACATGAGTTGCAGTTTTTTCCTTTTGGTGAAATTTCTTATGTTTCTTCCTGTCACTGTTATTCATCATACAACCTTGATCCCTAAGTTAACTCTAAATGCTGCTAGTAGTATTAAAGGGAAATTTGATTCTCCATATAAGTGGCATCAAGGACCATCTTAAATAAAATTTGCTGTGTTTCCTTGGAAGCTTTGCGGGGTAGTGTGGAAATCTGTGATTTCATACGGCTTTTACTTTTTTGCAGAAGTGGATCCAGATCTGTTTTAACAAATGACTTTCCAATGAGACTTTTTACAACCAGTCAACCATACAGACCCTTAGCCACCACAGCAGAAGACTTGGTGTTTGTTTACTTATTTAGACATACCATCAGGAAGGAAAATAAATAGCTATGATGGCAGTCAATATTGACACACAATCACCATCTACATTGGGAATAGGCAAAGAAGGGGGGATATAAAGATGCCCATTCCATCTCATCAAATGCTTGGACTACATACCCATGATTTATGAAACTGTAGAAAGAGCTTAGAACATAAAAGATAAAACAATGTATGCTGTGGTCAAGAAGCTTCTTGTTTTGCACTAAAGATATAAAACTGGATGCATTCAACCACGTGCCAGATCAGGTGGAATGGATGACACAGGAATAGGATAGTTGTGCTGCAAGAGATGCTCTTGAACAACGTTTTTAGCTAGGACTTGATCAACCTGGTAAAGGCTGCCTATGGCGAGGAATCTCTAATAAAAAAAAGTGCATTTAATGAATTTGTTGTTCACACTGAAGAAAGGAATTTTTTTGTATAGCATGTCGCATTATATTTGTCAGTTATACATTTGATTATCAGATTGATTTTTTGTATACTCTCTCTGGCTAAGAAATAAGCTTTCCTTGAATGTGGAGGTGAAATCAGTCGTTTTATTCATTTTGAGCTTAACGTATTGCTGGTACTTTCAATTCATTCTGACTTATACAAATCAACTTTTTCTATGCAGAATGAGATGTCAACTGTCTGTTTTCTTCTGTATACTCAAAGGTTCATTGAATATATTCGGGTACATTTCTCACTTCGAATACTGTTGCATAAAAATGGATAATCAGTGCACCGTCACCTACTTTTACAACCAATGCCCTGACTGCATATAAACTAGATATTGAAAGGAGATGTCTCCTCTTATTTTTTGTATAGCTCTCATGAAAAATGTTCAATCGAACTTATTGTTTGCCTGAATCAATACTTGCATTTTCCTGGATGCTTCAGGTCGGGAATCCCAAGTATTTACTGTGAATGTTTTTTGATGTAAACATTGCTGTGAATGTTGATGCATGGTTTTCAGCAATTTCCCTAAGTCTTAATATGATTTACACGATATCTTTATTGATTCATATATGATTCAGATATTAGCTTCATTATGCAGTGTGGAAATTTAGAGGGTGCTGTAAAATATGCTGGTGCACAGTTGGTCAGATTTTTTGACATCAAGTCTTTTGAACCTTTAATTCAGGTATCTTTCCTTTTTACGCTCGTTGCTCAGAAGTTAGGTAGTTGACATGCCTAAAGATTACTTGCATTTACACATGCACAAAAGTGTTATTTCTGTTTTTTTGCATCTCTTATCTTACGGTTTCTCTTGCGGTTTTCCTTAGGTTAGGTTCAATTTACATGTGCCATCACAAATATAAATGTTCTTTCCTGACCTTTTGGTTAGTTGTCTGATGTTGGTTTTTGACCATTCAAGGACCATGCCATTTGCTTGTAACTTTGAAATATGACGAACAGTTCTTCTGTTGCAATTGAGAAATCTCATTTTTCACCTTTTTTTTCGCCTCGAAAAGGACTGCATCGCCCTGCTAGCGTATGAAAATCCCTCGACTTCATGTTTAGCTCATCTTCTTTCTATGAGCCATAGAGAGATCGTAGCAGATGCCGTAAACTTGATGGTGCTATCAGCAAACCTTGATGCCAAAAATTCAAAGGGCTGTTTATGCTCTCACCTTGAGAAGTTGTTGAGGCAGCTGACTGCATGCTGCTTTGAAGTGCGAGCCCTAAATGGTGACCAAGGAGAGACCTTCCAACTTCATAAAGTTCTATACGGTATTGGAAAAAGAAGCAAACGTCGATAGATCTTCAGCTTTACTTTTTATGAGTAGCCAAAATCATGTACAGCTTCCACCACCGGATGGACTTTTGACTTTAGGTTGGAAATGTTCATGTCACTCTTCATACTGGCTATATGGAATTCCTTGAAGAGGTTGTCAAGTGAAAAAACGTTTTCTTCAGATCTCTTATCTGTGAAGGTGTACGGTAAAATATGTAGGAACACCTTGTGCTATTAAAATTTCAAGCAAAGGTTAATCTGATTGAGCTGCAGCAATTTTCCTTGCTCTCTCCAACATCCCCATGCATTTTCTGATACCAGCTCTCTCCCTTTTCATGTTCTATTTCTTTTTGATCTAAAGGTAATGCTTAGAAACACTTTTTTATAAGTCTACTTATTTTAAAATGAGCATTTATTCGATATTCAATTTTAAACATGATTGTGATGAGTGTTTATTATCATAAAAAGTAAATAAGCATTTTACATTTCATTTTTAATGTTTATTCAACAAGTTTTTCTCAAGTCATTTGTTCAGTAACTTATGTTTTTAAATAAGTCTTTCTAAATATGGTTAGTGCCCAATGATTATATGTTGAATATGAACGTATATGGTTGAAATTTTTGGGGTCAATGTTGATAAATTAAGTAAGTAAATAACTATTTAAAATTTAGGGTGTAAGAGAGTTGGAAAACTTGGGAGGGGAAAAAATTGAAGGTAGAAAAAAACATGAAATAGAGAAAAAAAAGAAAGGGAGATAAGAATGAAAATGGAAAAGGAAAAAACATATGAAAGAATGTGTTATTTACATGTAATATGATATATGCACTTGTGCTCTATGGTATCATCTGAAATTTTAATCCATAGATTGGATAGGAATTAATGATTTAGAATACTCATATATTAAGTTCAAATATCACAATAAACAATTTAGTGGCACATAAAATTCTCTAATTATCCAACATTAACATTAAGAATTAAGATTAAAGTTAGACTACATAATCCAATAATCATATTTATAATTTATGATATCAGTTTAATTTCCTTTGATTTTTATAATTATAATTTATTTTGTATAGACATCATCGATCTACTTCCCAACTCGGCTAAAACATAATTTGTATTACTCGTGAGTTGCTGCAAGTACACCACAAAATGGTGAAAGTATCTTTTGCATTTGTTAGAATTTGAATTTTAATGAAATTATTAAATATAACTATTGCTAAATGATAAGATAATTTTTTTTTGATAATACTTAACCCAAATCATGATGTTCAATAAAGTTATTATTATTAGTTCAAACAAGGTAAGATGGTGGAGTCTAAGTTAAGAATAACTCACGGTAAACCATAACATTTCAATAAAGCCTTGAGTAAATATTAATATCTTAGAAACTTGCGAGTAAGTGATAACGTTTTTCTACAGCCTTAATGTGGTGCACTAATTTTTTAATAACACTTATATTTAAATTCAATACTACCTTATTGAAGTAATGGAAAATCAAATATTTTATTTAAGAAAAAAAATGTAAACGTAATCATCATCCACAACGTTTTGGATGACTAAAATTAGATCATATACCCTTTGTGCACCGCACCACTCTCTTCTCCAACCTTTCAATCTCTTTCCATGCCTCCCTCCCCCCCCCCCCCCCTTCTTTGGATCTCTCCTCTCTTACTTTCTTTATTCTTCTATGTTTTTATATACTTCTCTCTTTTAATCTTAGATGAGGTTTGCGCCATCAAAAAGTTACCTAACTTTTTGGTATTTGTGTTGGTTAAGAAACCTTGAGAATTTATTTTTAACTTCCTTAAGAATAAAATCTCTCATACTTTTTCAACTTTTACACCTCACCTGGCTTGAAAGTTCTCCAACTCTTTGAGCTCGACACCAACAACCCTTGCTCTCCATCGTGCCCTCATTCTTTCTTCGCCAATAGTTGGAAAGATCTCCAGTAGACTGCAACATCTTCCAATCTTCTGCCCTATCAGTCTTCTCTTATGCTAGAAGTTCTTTGGTCTTCTACCCTTTCGCACCCCAAAGTTAGTCACTCACTCTCCGATCTTCCACTCTTCAATCTTTTGCCTTAGCCTCAGATAGAAGTTCTCTTGTCTTCTGCTGCTCTTAATTGTGAGTCAACAACATTGCTAGTACTACATTCGAAAGAAATTACCTTGTAATTTTAATATATTAATAATGTATTTGTGTGCATATATATTGTTCTTCTAGCGTTAGAGTGATCGTTCCATTTAGAGATGAGAAATCAGTATAATAAAATAGTTAACATTTTTTTGTTGCATCCCAGTGTAATAGACTTTATAAATCAGAATGACCTATGCCACATAAGGAACATATGACTTTGTATTTCAATGTCATAATTTACTTATAGTATTACCATCTATTATTGATTTATACTTTTTAAAATTTATGATCATAAATAATTTATGATTTTCATACCTAAATCACAAAAAGAATAATAAATAATATTTAAATAATTTATTTTAAAATTTAAATATATATTATAAGTAAATTAAGAAAAAAATTTCAATAATTATGTAATTTTTTTAACTTTTCGTTGATCATATAAATGTATTCAAATTTTACTTTTCTAATTTTTTATTTTTTAAATTTCTGTTTCCTATTTTTTCTAACTTCTTGTATCATCCACCCTTCTCGCACCTTTAATTTTTTTGTTACTTCTTTCAAGTCACCCTAATGATTTCCTTTCATTTTCTTTCGTAGATGTTACTTTTATTTTTTTATCTTGTTCTTTTATCCTGTGTTACTTAAATATTCGTTAAGTTTGAACATTCATGGTAAAATTGTTGAAAATGTCAACAGTAGAAATATTTTCTTTTATTTATTATGAATATGCGATTATTTTATTACCAGTTTTCTTTTTAAATTCTTTTTCCAAAAAAAAACCTTTTTCTTTTGGGGGCAGACGCTGCATTTCGGTCGGTAACCGGGTTAAACTAAATCTGACCCGAACCACGGAGTCCAACCCGAACAATACCGTTAACAAAACCCTAACCGACAAAATGAACTCACCTCTCCTGAACCCGACTTCCACGAGAAAAAGAGGAAGTGGAAGAAGCGGAGAGGTGCTGGCTCCGTTGGAGGCAGGAGTGGCATGGCGGGATGCCGATCATCGGCGGAAGGAAATTGGACCTCCTTTGCACGCGGTGGCCCGATATACGCGCTCAACAGCGTCGGTCCCATCACATCCGTTCCCGAATTCAAAGCTACCGTACTCGAAGAGCTGCGGGTTGAGGCTGTTATATTATGTGTTTGGAATTCTCCCTGTCCCCTGTCTTTTTGCTGGAGATTGTGATGTTGACATATTGGATTTTGACATGCAGAGCTTAGACGAGGAAGTGCGTGCAGCTGGAGATTTTGACGAGGAGCTTAAGTACGAAAATGGTTTTTTTCTCTCCTCTCTGTTAGCAAACCTGAACGGAGTTTGGTTTTACCTGATGTTTCATTTATCTGTAGCTTATTCTTAATTGACCAATAAAATTTTGTTTTCTCTTCCTGTTTGTGATTTCTGAAACAGTGTTGACGAACTTAGGGTTTTTACGGAGGAGGAATTAGTAGAAAAGGCTCTGCAAGATGGTTTTGAGGTACTATTATTTTCAATAATATTTGGATGTGGCCACGCCTTTTTTTGCCATGTTCTATATATGGGTTCGTGTTAGATGCTATTCAAATTTGTTCGATGCATATAGGACGGTGAGGATGGAAAAGATATAGTTCAGTCATCTGAAATTCCTACTGAAAAGTAAGTGATAGGCTTAAAGCTTTGTGCCTTAAGGTTTTTTTTTGTCATCTCTTTTTTCTCTTTCGAAACTTGGTTGTTTCATAGTCATCACGGCATGTGATTGATGCATATGTTGCTATTTTTATGACATAAATATAATTAACGAAACTCAACTCTTGTAGGTCCTTAAATGATTCCTCACTTACCAGTGATGCTTCCGAAGGGCAACTTATGGAAATAAAGAGCCAGGATAAGTTGAAAAGAAGAAAGAAAAGAGGCAGAGCTTTTGACAGGGATTGTCGTGCTGCTGAGTTGGAGGTATTTGTCTTCAATTTTTGATATCATTCTCAAACTATTCCATCATTGTTTACTTCCTGCAATTTTTTATTGGATCATAACTAGTGTTTTCTTTCTATCGATGATCTTCCTGCATGTGCATCCAATCCTATTCAGTTTGTCAGTTTGATGATTGGTTTGATTCAAAATGAACAATGTAGGCCACTTGAACTTACATAAGAAAGGGGAACTCTTGGACCTTGATGCAAGGGAAACTAAAGGCCCTATGTGCTTATCATAGTGAGTGATTTAGAATGATTAATCATATTTTGGGTATCAGAATTATGTACCTATGGAAGGTATTCATTTTGTATTTATAGCCATGCCTAGTGGTGGATGGTTAGTAGTGAATTGTAGGGCATCGTGAATGCCTTAGAATGCCTCATTCATGAGGGTTGGGTTAACTTCTATGAGACGTGTGGCTTAATCTTGTTTGTTAGATATGGAAAATGATCTTAGTGGGTTTGACTTGAACTATGACTAGCATACAATTCAACTTGGTTTGTCAATGATGAAGCTAAGTTGGATATTCTAATCAGACACCCTATGTTAGGAGTTTTCTACTATTGTTAGTGAGTGGGAGATCATCAAATGACGTAATTTCATGGATAGTCAGCTACATTATGCAATGATGACATGCAGATGCACTTTCTAGGTGGCACCTTGGATGCCATGTGGTCTATCATTTCCATCAATGTCACTTTGTAAACTATACCAATTTATTTGTTGAGGCTATGCAATTGGTTGAGGTGGATTCTTGCTTGTTGTGACTGGTTAGTTGATGGATCCCTAGTTGGGCCTCAAGATGATGCGTTCACATATGAAATGCTTGAGATTAATGTCATCTTGAAAAACAAAATCAATATTGCAATCAAATAGAGGGCATCATTAAGAGGAAGTTAATTTGAGTACATCCTACTTTGAATTCTTGGACCACTCAAATTAATATTGACTTATTCCCTCAGTATATCCTAACTAGTTGACCAAGGAATACAAGTGATTTGGAAGATGGTTGAATGATTAAGGAAGGTGCACTTTGAAGATAAACGGAAAAGGTATGCTTGTTAGGGGTGCAAATGAATTGAATAAGAATTAGATGTATACTTCAAGATGTTTCTATTCGTTTTTATCTTTTGAATGTGTAAATGAATATCAATGGATTTCAAATATGAAAATTATAATCATATTTGGAAAGATTTGGATACAGATATATTTTTTTGGATATTGTTAAATATTAAATATGAACACAAACAAATATAAAACCTCAATAATGTATAAATATATGGGTATTCATCAAATAAATTATAAATCAAGAATACATTATAATGAACTAATCTCATGGTTTATATTATTTTGTATTTGTTTTAAGTTTTTAAATATTTATATGATAAATATATTTTATGTTGTAACTATTTCATTTTTTTACATAGAATAAAAAATCAAAATATATAATAAGTAGTAATGGAGACATTATAGAGGATGCTATTCATAAGGTTAAAGTAGGGTGGATGAAGTAGAGAAACACTTCTGAAGTATTATGTGATAGGGGGATATTTTTAAAATTAAAAGAAAAATTCTATAAAATTACTATTTTCTTGGCTAAACTTTATGATTTAGAATGTCAGGTTGCAAACCATGATAATATATAAAAAGTTAGTGTTGCAAAGATATGAATGTTTAGATGGATGAGTAGTAATACTGTAAGAGATAAGTTAAAAAAATATTTTATTAGGAGTAGAATAGGAGTTGGATCAATTGATGATAAAATAAGAGAAAATTGACTTAAATGCTTTGATCATATCCTCAATAAGTTAAGGATACACTGATTAGGAGAAGAGAGTTAATTAGTTAGAAGAAACTAAATGAAGTAGAGGATGGTCTAAAACTATTTAGTTAAGAATAGTGAGAATAGATTTTACTTTATGTAATTTAGCCAAATATTTGATTATAGATAGAAATGTTTAGAAGAAAAGAGTTCTTGTGGTTAACTCTACATAGTGGGATTATTATATCAATTATAAAAAATCTAAATATCTGTATACGTATTTAAAACTATTAATAATATTTGTATTTGTATTTGAATCTTGAAAATTCTAGAAAATAACATCCATATCTGAATTTGTATTCAATAGAATATATATGACAAATATTAAACTATTAGTATTCAAAAAAATCTAAATTTGAATCGAAGTTCGGTCCAGATATCTGGATCCATATTGCGTCACTAATGCTGGTGCATCCCATTGCTTCTGTTTCTTGCTTGTTTCTTCTATGCATTCCATTGACTAAGAGGTAGTTTTTTCCTTTATGCTAATTTTTTTTGATTGACTTATGTGTTGTATTCATTGAAAGCAATGAAAATGTCAACCTTGGCTTCTTCTAGGTGAAGATAAGGAGTTTAGGAAGGGAGAAGAAAACAAAGAGTGCAAGGACAGGGTAGCCTTCCAACCAGGCCTTCTGTTCCCAAAGCCCCTTGCTGCTACTTTCTGGACCTGTCTGGTCATCTATCTGTGCAAGATTTGCCATCACCCCATCTTGCAATCCCCTCAATCAACTTGGGATTGTTGAAGTTGAACAGCTTGGTTGAATTGAGGGCTATGTTCCACTATCCAGATGTTCAGCTCACCATGATTGTACTTAATCTAGGTTTGGGGGACTTGGATGAAAATTGTGTGGTGGATTTGATGGTAGGTGAGATTGGTTGATTGGGAACAAATTCTTGTCTTCAACATTGAGAAAGTGTGGTAGATAGCAGCCTACTATCTCCCCTTGATAAGTGTCATTAATGTGTTGGACATTGAACATTGGTTTCTAGCAGTTGAATTTTACTTAAACAATTTGGTTTTTTGTTGAACAACGTAATGGGTTGGACAGAAGAGGGGAGCCGTCAGGTGGGATGACATCGCACCTCTCCCTGAGCTCCTCTTACACTAACACGTGTGTAGGAGTCACCAGTTGAAAATTTTGTATTTTTTTCAACAATTGTTGAGTGCAACATGAGCTTAGAAAAGGAATTTATATGCTACAACCTCAAGGGACGAGAATTCACTTAAAGAGGTCTTTAAAATTTTCTCTTCAATGGTATTTGTTCTACTTTCATTTGCGGTTTAGCTTCATGACATTAAAATTTGTTTGACGTTGGTCAATCTTTTATTTTCTTTCTGGATGAAATTTATACTCCATAATATTCACCAATTCTATTTTTCAAAATGGAAATGGAATTTTTTTGGTTGACCGATCAAATATAGAAGACCATCTTTTGTCAGAGATGCATATAAGTAATTGTTTCTTTTCTTGTTTTGTGTTGTCAGGGTAGTTATCTTGCAAAAGTGGAGGGGCTTGCAAAACTAAAGAAAAGGCAAGATGAAGACAAAGCAGCTGCCAGGCTACATTCATTCAAGTATGTTTTTTTTGTTATTAATATGGAATTAAATAAAATGTCCTGATTTTCCTTGTACCACAATTATTTCATTTTTTCTGTCAGTTTTGATACTTATTGGTTCTTATTTTTAGTTCTTTTATATAGTGGATGTGCTGAGCCAACTGAAGGAGCTATTGCAATTTCCGAAAGAATGCAAAGAATGCAGGCTCTCAGGTTTATAACTTCTCCATTGAAGGTCAGATACAGCTCCATTGAAGATATCTTTTAGGATGACATTGGTATCAAAAGGGAAATATGTTAGGAACTCATAGCTCATAATGCATGACCAGTGCCATATTTACAGGAAAGTGTTTTTATGTTCCTACAACCTTTTCTGTATCTTGGCTAAATGGGAGATACTTTTACACTTGATAATGCTAATATACTTCACATAAATTGCAAAGGAAGTTTTTTCAGATATTCTAGAAATCCCCTGGACCCACCACCCTTTCCCAATTAGTAAGATCATGCACAATGCCAAGGTAGACAACATTTCCCTGAATATGCACCTGTCTGTGTTTGCCATGGGTTCTCTCACATAGGGGCTGTTCAACAAGGCACCTTACCACCTGAGTTATCTCACTACGGATAATTGCAAGGAATTTACTTATGCGCTTATGCCATGTCACATTCACTGGCAAATATTAATCTAAATCACAGTTTGTAGCATTGGTGATCAAACATGAATTAAAGCATCACCCTGTTTGACATGCTTCACTGTTTCTAGAATTACAGGTTTTATTTGTCTGGCTGATTATTTTGTATTTAGTGAGGACTATTGCAGGGCAAAGTGCTGAAAGCTTCCATTTATTGATGAAAGATCCAAAAGAAAAGATGTGGATGGAGAAATGAAAAAACATTAATAGATTACACCATAAAGACATGTCTAATAGATCAATCCCTTCCATGAAGAAAAAGAGCCAACCTCTAGCTTCTGTCTACAGAATAAGCTGCCTCACCACTAAGTAAATTCCTATTAGGAAATGAGTAAAATTAACCAAATACTTGAGCATGCCACACCTGAAATTATCCTAAAAATTAGGTGACCACTTTTTTCTTTGAAAATAGTCAGGAAGAATCTTATTAGATAAATGACTACTTTTTGTTTTGCAAATTTACAATAATCTTTGCCTAAGATGATTGCCAGCAAAACCAAGATCCTTTCAAACTCAAGCAGTTGCAGATTCATGCACGTAATGCATGCAAAATCAATAGATAATTGGTTTCATCATCGAACAATACTGTTGCTATTTTCCAGCAATGATGCATCTGATTTCCACAAATTTTCTATTTTAAGTGGGTTTTTTGTGTATTTTATTGTAAATTCACAGGTGAAATCATCAGTTATCCATGATCATGTACCTGTATCACATCCAGAAGTTGTACTTTGTCTTGAGATATATGATTACAGACAGTCATCAAAAAAGGTACCATATATGATTCACAGGAAGAATCTTGTTTACGGAAATGACTTTGGATGTGTTATGATCATGTTTTTTTTCCAAATGTTTCCTGATTTTCTCACGTCTTTAATAGAAAAAAATTTGCACGTATTACTTGTTAACTTTTACTCATCATAATTCAGCACTTTATCTCTTATATTCTCATTGATTAGTAAATACCCTACCATTTTTGTAGCACGTCATTATCTTTATAAATGTTGATGGATTCAGATGCACTCTTTAAATGGACTTGACAGCATTCTTGTTATCAGCCTGCTGTTGTAAAACCCAGCTGGAGATTTGCGACTATTTAAACTAGTTTTACTAAAAATTAAAATCTGATGGGTGCTTTGTGACTATTTTAATGTATTCTTTATCCATAGATTAGAGCAAGTATACCTATGTAACAACCTGTGTTTTTGAGTGGATATGTAACATGTGTTATAGCTGAAAGTGATGGATACTGATTTCAAAAAAACTGGTTCTCGTAGTTTTCCCCTGGTTCTTTTATGTCATGATCATTTATGTTTTATTTTCTGATGTTGTTTGCTGATTTTGTCATACGTTGAAGGAAAAAACTTATAGAAAATTTTGGCAACTATTTCCCATCATAATTCCAAGTTATCTCTGTTACATCATGATCTATTTATTCATAGATAACACACTACTTTTATTGCATAATACTATCCTTATAAATGTGTATGCCACTCCAAAAGATCTTTATAAATATATGAATTCAGATACCCTTCAAAAGATGGACCTGAGAAGTTCATGTGATAACCTGACTGAAGTTTAATAGCACAACTATAAAACTTGATTGGATTTTTGAAACTATATTTTAATCAAGTTTTATCCATAATTTGCGTAGAGTATGTCTATGTAATATCCTGCATTATAACCAGAAATGATGGATTCAAAATTCAAAAGACTGCGTCTCACAGTCATAATTTGCTCCTGGGTTACTAATGATTAGATTGGGTAGAACAGTAGTGCCAATTCTGTTTCTATGTAATAGTTTAGGATGGCTAACTCACATAGAATTTTCTGCTGCTCTCTCTTATGACATTCAGAAATTTTGACAAACAGTGACCAAATCCAATAGATATAGATGCTGATTTTTCTCTGGTTCACTTATACAAATTCTTTTCTTCTTTTGGTTTTTAAGAATACATTCTTTACAAGTTCTATGAGCAGTTTATGATCTTTTCAATTGGGTATTGCCATTTCTCTGTGAGCATAAAATTCTTGTCAGATTGCATTATAATTCAAAACGGTCACTATTTGAAACCCCTAGTGAG
This sequence comes from Cymodocea nodosa, assembly GCA_036874045.1. Lineage (NCBI taxonomy): Eukaryota > Viridiplantae > Streptophyta > Magnoliopsida > Alismatales > Cymodoceaceae > Cymodocea > Cymodocea nodosa. The sequence continues at coordinate 1,541,819 of JAZBRI010000008.1, forward strand.
GCATGTATATTCTATACTAAGATCTCTATGGTTAGCTTTCCTTAAATTTGGTGGACTGGTACATGCAGTGGTTTTCCTTATGACGAGTAAAGTGAAGGATTTGATATCACAAAGTTATTTTAGATGGTTGTGGAATTTAATTACAGTGAATGATAACTGAGCAAGGAAAATCGATACTTCTATTTTCTGATTTTTTGCAGACCCAAGAATTTTTAGTCTTGGGAAAACAAAAACTGACAGAGCTGAAGGATAGCATCTATTGTATTACAGACCAGCTTATGCAGTCAGAAGGGCAGCACAATCCCTCGGGATATTTCCTTATTGAAGTAAGAGAGATTTTTGTTCAATGTTTGCCAATAAGATATCTTCAGGTTTCTTATTATGACAGCCACTTTGTCATGCAGGATTCATTTTATAATGACCTAAGAAATCCTTCTGCAATTGACTATAGCAAGCCTATACTTGATTGGCTTAGTAACTGCAGGTCAGAGGCTGAAGAAAAATGGCTAAATATTACTTCTGGACAATTTGTCATGAAACGGAAGTATATGTTAGGAAATCCAACAACATCCAGCCTGCCCAGTTTCAAATCGGTGGACATGCACAATACACGATTTTGTGACATACAGTTCCGGTTAGGTGCAGGATATCTTTACTGTCACCAGGTCAGAGCACATTTTGTTTGTTTTTTTATAAATCATTTTTTAACGGTCTATACCATAGCATTTTCTAGCCTTCTTCATTATTTGGGATTTTAATGTTGCAAATTTGCAAACCATGAAATCTGTAGATTTAGTAGGTATTGAATTGCCGGTTATCAATGGTTTTTTACAACCCTGTTATATTTGGATGTGTAGAAGTCTTTCGAGGATAAAAATGATGAAAATGGAGGAATAATATTGTATAAAAGATCGAGTGTGCAAAAAACAGTGCATCTATTTTCTCCTATTTCAGTTGCATAGTTTTCCTGTAACACATTCGAAATTTCCCACTGCCACCACTCAAACTTTTCTGCAACTGATTATTATTACTGTCTGTCCTTCCAGGGTGACTGCAAACACATCGTAGTAATAAGGGACATGAGACTGATCCACCCTGAGGATAATCAGAATATGGCAGCATATCCCATACGCACCTTTCAAATCAAACTCCGTTTCCGTAAGTGCGATGCTTGCTTCATGCGTGTTGCCAAAAAAGTCACGGTGGATGATAAATGGGCTAAACAGAATCCCTGCTATTTCTGCGAAAACTGCTATTATCTTCTTCATTACAATGAAGATGGTTCTTTGTTGTACAGCGATTTCACAGTCTATGATTACTTTCACGAATGATATTGACAGGCTTCAGCGAAGTTCTCACGTTCTTGCTTCCGGCAATAATTTAGTTAAAGCCATGGCAGATCTTTACCATCTTGGAAACATAAAGGAATTTAGTTAATAACTTCTAATGACAATTGTAACCACTGATGGAGCAGAGGCAAAGCCTAACCTTCACAATATTTGAAGTGTAGACAAAAAGACTAGTAATACCAAACAACTTATTTGATTTATTTAACCATCTTTCGGCTGAAAAGTTCAATTTTGCTCATGGGTAATGTTTCAGATGGGAGCCTGCCCATTTGTAGTGTTTGATGTGCATTTTTCTCTACTCTGACATCTAGAATTTTCTTGTCATTGTTCGCTAAGGTCTGTGAGATCCGACTTGAAGTGCCTTGTTTTCTAACATTAAATTTAAGTCAAATGGGAACCCGTTTCTTCAACTCCACCCACACTGCTTGATCATTGGATGAAGGATGATTTCAGCTTTTTGTTGAATCCAATGCATTTGACAATCAAAGAGTTAAAATGAATTTATATTTTCGCCGAAATATTCGAACAAGTATCATATCATAACCCATACTAAACAAGTATCTGATGATTGATTACTTCTTTCACCTTAAGTGATACAAATGTATGTTACATTTTTATAAGCCATAAACGACCTTAGCTTGTCCAATTTATCTTTGATTCGTCTCTATATAAACACTGATCCAGCAGGAGAAATGAATCGTGCTTTTTTATCTTTGAAGACACCAATTAATCAAAATTGAAAATCATTCCTTAGTTTTAATGATATTTTGATTTGATGTTTCTTTTCTAAATTTTTAAAAGTTTAGAATTTAATTATTCGTGTGTTTGAATAGTGAGATTTCTCAAACTGAATCTGGGGTAAATTTCTGAAAAAAAGGAACCCACCGGTGAACTCTCGGGCCGGATTCAGTTGTACGACCCGTTTATTTGCCCGGAAACGGCCCATAAAAGGACGTCCGATTAAAGCAACAGTTCAGGCCCAATCGTGCATTTAGAAAGAGAGGAAGAAAGGCAGGGGAAGGAGAAGGAGGATCGAATTTCTCTGACACGAGTCTGGAGCGAATTCCCGTCGATTTTTCAACAGATCTCTTCACTTCGCCACCAGATCTCAGCTCGTCCTTGGAGGCCGAGGATGGTGCTGTACTCCGCCGCCCGCGACTACGTCGGGCGGATGCTGCAGGACATCTCCGGCATGAAAGTTCTTATTCTCGACTCCCACACGGTAATTCCGTTGGTTCTCCTTTCCTGATTGGTCCTATTCGTGCTGACAAATTCCATGAGGGAGCTTTAGTTGGAGTTTGAATGTTTTGAGTTTTTTGACCTTCGATTCTAGGTTTTGTGGCTATGGAAAATGTGTACAACTTAGAAAGAGAAAGAGTAAAATGCTTGTGTGTGTTGATAAAAATGAAACTCTGAGACGAAATATTTTAACAAGCTTCGTGCCTCGTACGATTTAAGAAGCAAAATAACAGAACATATTGGAAAGAAAATGAAAGGAAAGGAAAAAATCATAAATTTTATTCCCCCTTTTATCGTCAAACTATGACACTTTATGTCTATTGGATGCATTACCTTAATTTTATGTTTTGAATGTTCATGATTGTTACCATAAGTTTTCAAATGGTCTCGTTTCATAATCTTGCATGCACATTGCTTTCACTTGACGAAACATCAAAAGGATTGAAGAGTTAATTATAATATCATGAACAGGTTAGCATAGTAAGTGTTGTATATACTCAATCAGAACTACTTCAGAAAGAGGTTTTTCTGGTAGAGCTTGTGGATCACAAAATGTCCAAAGAATCCATGGGCCATCTGAAAGCTGTTTACTTTCTTCGCCCAACATTGGAGAATATCCAGCATTTGCGGCACCAATTAGCAAATCCAAGATTTGGAGAATATCATCTATGTAAGATTTATTTTATTATTTTTTCTTTTGGATGTTCTACCTTGTTTATTTCATTCCCGTCAAATCCTTTGCCTAGTTTTTATCCTGTGGCTCCATTACTCATCATCTATCAACAAGCAGTCAAACTTCCCATCAATGTTAGACATGCTAGTCAGCTACTGTTTTAGGATCATCTTATGACCTTTAATGTTCATATGTCCAACTTTTACCTAGTGCCCACCTTCTATACGACATGTATAAAATTTTCTGAAGAGTCTTATAGGAATTGGCCAATACAAATGCAAAGCTTGAGTAACCAGTCTGAAAAGCTTTCCTTTGGGGCCTTATAATTACATTTTTCTCATCTAATTTTCCTTAAAAACATTTTATTGTAAAATTATGCACGCTTTTTAATCTTTCCTCTTACTGATATCTACCGTTCTTCAGTTTTCTCAAATATCTTGAAGACTACTCAGATTCAAGTTCTGGCTGACTCTGATGAGCATGAAATAGTGCAACAAGTTCAGGTGACAAAAATATTTTGTTATTTTGTTTTTTGCAGATATTAATTCCTACTGAAATGACTAATCTTGTGTTGCTGTTATATACCAAATGATTTTAAAGATGAGGTTATATTTTCTCAAAGTAGCACTTCAGGTACTGGGCATAATTCTAAAAGTAAACAATTAGTTGGTATCTAATCCTTACATCAAGATTTAATTGTTACATATAATTGTCGCTTGAGTGTACATTGGTAAAATAAAATTTTTTATGTTTCTAGGAACGTTGAATTGGGATATTCATGTCAGGTATAGGATACTGGTTCTTCAGTTACAAAACATTTTATTTTTGCAGGAATTTTATGCAGATTTTTGTGCCATTGATCCTTATCATTTCACTCTAAACATGCATTCAAATCATATATACATGCTACCAGCTGTTGTAGACCCTCCAAGTTCACAAAGTTTCTGTGATCGGGCAGTTGATGGCATTGCTGCTGTTTTCTTAGCTCTAAAACGAAGACCTGTTATCAGATTTCAGCGAACCTCTGACATTGCAAAAAAGATTGCTCAAGAAATTGCGGTCAGCATAGTTTCTATCTTCTTTTTATAGCCTTTGGAGCTTTCCTATTATTTTTTCCCAATATTTGTAAGTTGATTTGGGTTGTTTCTTTCCACAGAAACTTATGTATGAACAGGAAAGTGGTCTTTTTGATTTTAGGCGCACAGAAATTTCTCCTTTGTTGCTGATACTTGACAGAAGGGATGATCCTGTCACACCCTTGTTGAATCAATGGACATATCAGGTGTGCATTATGGTCTTATTGCCTTTTCTGACATTCATTCAAGAATTTCTTGATAAATAAGTTGCTTTTCCTGCATTCATTTCATAGGCGATGGTTCATGAGCTTTTGAGTATTCATGACAATAGAGTGGACCTGAGAAATCATGGTAAAGTTTCCAAAGATCAACAGGTAAGGTTAAATTCCTCAAGAGTTTTATTTTTAATTTCTGCAATTAATTTGCCTGAATTATTTTGCTTTTCACATAATAGGAGGTGGTCCTATCATCTGAACAAGATGCATTTTTCAAAACTAACATGTATGAGAATTTTGGGGATCTGGGAATGAATATTAAGAAGATGGTGGATGAATTCCAGCAGGTTTCTAAGAGTAACCAGAACATCCAAACAATAGGTTCAAATTGATGCTGTTTGTTGTTTCTCAAGGTTATTTTACCAAATGCTCATATTTAATGTTTTTAATACTTTTATCATATAGAGGACATGGCTAAATTTGTGGATAACTACCCTGAATACCGGAACATGCAAGGCAATGTCTCAAAGCATGTCACGATGGTCACAGAGTTGAGCAGGATTGTTGAAGAAAGGAAGCTTATGTTAGTTTCTCAAACAGAACAGGAGTTAGCATGTAATGGTGGACAAGCAGCAGCATTTGAGGTATATTTTTTTACTATTATATTATTTTGATACTCCATATAGTTTTAAATGGAAGATCTTGGCATTATCAGCTTAGTGCCTACTTTTCTTGTGACTTAACCTTCCAATTTATAATATTTGAATTTTGAAACATGGTGTAAAGTTTCTGGTGGACCTAGAGACTAGTTAAGGCTTAACATATTTAAACATTGGACCAAATAATGGATTACAGACCTTAACTTAATTGTAATAATTGTGGGCTCAATTACAATAACGTATGATCATATGAAATAACCATATAATGTTTATTATGGCCAATATGGAATAAAAATTCACATAGAATATAGACTATTTATTGGTAGTGAATAAAAGGTATTGGTTTGATCCTATTCTCATAAAAAGATATTGATTTGATTGTTTGCAACAGGTTCATAGTTACTAAGGCACCTAGGCATTTAGCTTGGGTACTGATCTGTCTCTTATTGAGTTGGATCAGCTAATTGGCTTAATGAGCTTAGGTTGGTTGAAACTTTTGGTTTGCAAAACAACAGGTAGGACCGGCCAAATTGTGGTCTATCAAATATAATGCATTTACTGGGATATTTGTAATTAAGAATGATGCACAAAGGTAGTTGGTGGCCAATGAATCATGTTCTGCCACATGATTTTGTAGTGGCAGACATGTATGAGACAAGTTTGTATGATTGATTGGTGACCATGCTGGCTCTACTTGTTGAACATACCATATTGATCATGTTAAGTTATAAGGGTAATATTGCTATTTCTCCTTGTAGCCCTAAAATTTGTTGTATTATTTAACTATTATGAAGTGAAAATAGTGGGGGGCGGGGGGGGGGGGGGGTTGGTTTAGTTGACAGTATCCTCTCAACCTCTTTTCTTCACTTACAATCTTCACCTACACGTAGATTTCAATTGGTGTCAGAGCTGTTACATGCATCTTCACCTATGTTGACTGCTACAATCATCAACTAATTGCATCTTCAACTTCGGTAGTGTACTAACTCATTGGACTGACCATGAGATAACCTTTTAGGCTAGCGGCTTGGGATCAGGCACACACTATAGGCCCAAACTAGAGACGGTGATGTTCTTTGAGTTTGCCCTAGGTCTGCACATGTGGGGATGCCTATTCGGCTACGTGAAGCTTGCTGAGTAACTTCCTATTTGCACCACAGGATAGGTTGGTGCTTCCTCTCTAGATGGTCTTCATGTTGCCTTGTTTCCCCCTTGCTTTTTCTTCCAACGAGGAGTGTTGGTGAGGGACGTGTAGTGGTTGTAAGGTTTGATCTGTTATCTTGAAGTGATTTCTAGGGTTATTGGTGAGCATGGATTCTATGGATGGATTTACCAAGAATCTAAGTGGCATTTCATAAAAACTTAATGGGAAAAATTATACCCAATGGGCTCAAAGTTCATTGCAAACCAAATTCAATACAAAAATGTACAATACATCACCCAACCTCTATCTGATGATAAACATGCTAACCATGAAGAGTGATTCATTGTAAACATGATAGTAATTTCCTAGATGCGGAATAATATAGAGCTAGAGGTTGTTGCTAATGTGACTTTTCTTAAGCCATCCAAGAAAATTTGAGATACTCTAATTAATCTATGACAATATCAAAAATATCAATAAAATTTTTGAGTTTTATGAGTAGATTTTCATAGGATGTCAAGGTGGGCACTCAGTACAAGAGTATTTTACTTAGTTTTGTGCCCTAGTAGATGAGTTAGAAACACACCAACCGATCATCATAAATATTCAGCAGAATGGGTGATACTGTAATGAGTTGCTGGTGGTTGCTTATCTCAATGGTCTTAATCTAGATGTTGTAGGACCTGTTTATAACTAAATTCTTAGTTGTGACCTCTATCTGATCTTCAAATCACCTTTTCCAAAGATCTCTAACTGTCCACTTCCTTTTATTCCTCACTTATTGTAGACTCATAAACTATGGCAATTAGAGATTGGGGATGCTGGATAAGGTTGACATAGAGTTCCATGTGAGCATTGTGGTCGCATTAATCATAGATCTGATAAATGCTGGTAGAAATTTGGCAAGCCTCCTGAGTATGCCTAGTTGACTATAGAAACAATTGATTTAGCTCTAGATAGTTTAGGCTCAACTTATGTACAGGGTGTTCCATCTACTATTACCTTAACACAAGTTGAGTATATTAAGTTTTTGTAGTTATAGGATCAACAATGTTTTGCCATAATCTCCTATGCAATACCTTCTACCTCAAGTACACGTGCCTTTCTAGCCTCACAAAATGGCTCCTAGATTGTCAACTCTGGTGTCTCTACTTACATGACAAGCACCATGATCTTTTCACATATCTTTTCGAATTATCCAACACTAATTTTGTGATTGTGGCTAATGAACAATCTTGTCCGGTCTTTGAAGAGGGGATTGTTCAAGTCACACTAGACATATCCCTTGATTGCATTTTATTTGTTCCAAACTTTCTATTAATCTTCTTTTCATTGATGCTATCACCAATCTGTCTTATTTTGTAACTTTCTTTCCCTTTTGTTGTGTTTTTTTAAGACTTGCTAATGAGGATGATTGATTTGACTCGTAAAGAAAAACAATGAGTGTTTTTGGGTCAAATTAATTGAAATTGATCTAGCAAGATATTAGGTTAACTGATTTTGGGTCAGATAACAAAAAATCTACCCAACAAGCAATTTGTCAGTTGAATAAGAACAGTTAACTATCTTGTTCTATCATATAGCCAACATAATCAGTAGATTAACCAATTTACTTTGAGATTAACCAAACCATTTGATCATTAGACAAAACAGTTAGTTGAATCCATATCAGTTAATTGATTCTGTCGAACATTGGGACAATTTCTAGCTGTTGACGTGACGCAAGATTTGGATACTAGTATATCTTTACATACTTTCAAGTCATTTCCACATTCCTTTCCCTCATTCTTCAAGTTCAATTGCATACATTTGAGCCAAATTGCAAATTCATCATATTCAATTAAGGAGAGCCTCCCAGGGAAAAGCACTTTAAGGGTTGTAAAGTAGGATTCATAAGTTCAAGTCCTTGGGTTGTGGGAATGATCCTCAAGGGTTGATGAGAATAAATTGTATGTGTTGAGGTAAGGAGACAATAGATTTACCTTAAATTGTAGAATGGTTGTGTGAATCCACTAACACCAATGGTTAGTGGATAAGCTCAAGAGGGGATCTCTTGAGAAATGGATGTAATCCAATTGGGTGAACTGTTATAAATTTTGTGTGCATCATTTAATCGTTTCTGTACCTCTTTTTAGTGCAGCTAATTTACTTAACTCGTATTTTTAAAGTTAGTTGCGATAAATTTTACTTGATTAGAATTAATTTATCTTCTCTTAGAGAAGTCAATGATCCTATCACTTTATGTTACTTGAGCAATATGAAGTCATCGTAATGAGATGTTTATCAAGGACACTTTTCTCTAGTGATGTGTCCTGTTTGGATTTTATTTCTTCAGAATAAAGTTTGAGTCACAAGATTCATTCTATTTTTCACAAGATAAATTAAAAATAAGAAGGGAAAAGTTGGTGGAGTTTTTTCTTCTTTTTAACTGATTACTTGCATCTGTATTTTTGTTTATTCAGGTTCTCTCCTCATTTAGATGCTTTCAATATTGTTAAGGCCTAGATTTCACAAAAAAAATATAAAGGATCTCTATATTACACGAGTAATATTCTTTTTAAATTCTGCAGGCCGTCACTGATCTGCTGAACAATGAAAATGTTTCTGATATTGACCGCCTACGTTTGGTGATGTTGTATGCTTTGCGTTATGAGAAGGAGAGCCCTGTTCAAATTATGCAGCTTTTCAACAAACTATCTTCGCTATCAGCAAAATACAAGTCTGGTGTAATGTAACTAAACCGGTTCCTCATTTTCGACATTAGTTTTTGAGTTGCCTCTATTTCCTCCTGAGTCTTTCATTTTATAAAATCAGTTAGACATTTACATGCAGGATTTGTTCACAAATATTTTGCTGTATTTTTTACTATTTATTTCATATCATAAGTTTAAACACTTTTTTACTTTTCTTTCAAAAGAAAAAGGAATTATATGGCAAGTCGAATTAATTTTGAGGGCATTTTATAGCATTTTGCGACAGATTTGTATTTCCACGTCTATCACTCTCATGAGTCTTTTTATTCGTTACCTTATTTGTTAGCCCTTATACTATTTTATTGCCCCATCCAAATCTAGTCTATGTATTAATCTTCTGTATTTTAATTGTGGAACAGCTTGTTCAATTTCTCTTAAAGCAAGCAGGAGTTGACAAGAGAACCGCTGATCTCTATGGAAATCGGGATCTATTGAATATTGCTAGAAACATGGCTCGTGGATTGAAAGTATGTTTCATGTGCAATTTATGCTTCTCATCCTTTTGTTTGACACAGCTTGTGTTTTCATTCTGCACCCCTCCCTTTGTCTCATTCTTTTATCTAAGGGTTTCCCGATAGTTAAACGTAAAAAATGATTCTTGACGAAACTTTCGTCCCCACACTGCTTTTTTTAGGGTGTTGAAAATGTTTATACCCAGCACCAGCCTCTCCTCTTCCAAACCATGGAGAGCATCACAAAAGGCCGGCTACGAGATATGGATTATCCTTTAGTGGGAAATGTTTTCCAGCAAGGAAGGTTTGTTTAAACTCCTTAAATTCACAGGACACATACTTTTTCACGTTAAAAATGCTATTGTTTCCCGTTTAGGGCATACAGTTTAAAAAATATTTGGCTAATATGTGCGATGGACGGGCCTTTCTTTTTAATCTATTTGTTCTATAAGAATGAAATTTTATATGGTAGTTAAATGTAATGGAATTTTTATTTGTTCAAACTAATTTATTCAACTCATTTTTCTAACGATAAGGCCTCAGGAGGTTGTGATCTTTATTGTCGGTGGGACCACCTATGAGGAGGCACGCACGGTGGCTTTATATAATGCAGCCAATTCTGGGACTCGATTTATCCTGGGGGGATCTCTGGTTCTCAACTCTAAGAGGTATAATATTCTTCGTACCGTTAATTCGTTATATATCTTATTCTGTATTTTCTATTTCATGATTCGGGATTTAGGGTTTATAATATTTACCCGTAGGAGTTGCTTGAAATCTTATCTTAATGTATAACATCTTATTTCTTTATTTTTCATTGAAAAAAAGATTTCTCAAGGACTTAGAAGAAGCTCAGAGAATGTCTCGTTCGAGCAGCGTTATTTAGTGGGCGACTAGACCGCCTTATGCTATCCGGTTCCGTGCGATACATCTGTTGTTTTTGTTGGATCGTCACAAAAATTTGCTCGGTACGGACATGAAAGATGCATATGAGCTACAAAATTCATACAAATTACCTTTTCAAATCTTTCGAGGAAATTCGTGTAAAACGGCCAATCTGATATGATCAAATGAAGACAGGATTTGAAGTTTTCTGCTCACAGTCCTCGTGTCTTGTTCTACAAATATTTATCTACAGGGCTGAGAGCGTGATATTTATCATTCGAGTTGTTTCTGAAGACTATGGTCGTGACTTCGATTGTTGATGTATTTATAAATAACATGACACGAAATGTAAAGCAGAAGACACAGCACAAGACGCCTACCGATACGGTCGACTTGAGTTTGACCCGACCCGTTTTGATGAAATTCTTAGGCTAAGAGCCTGTGTATGACATTATGCCAAAAAAAAGAGAGAGCTTGAGCTTCAAATCACCTAAAACTTATTTACATTATCTACAGAAAAATCTCCTCCCCCTCGACCAACATTTTTTTGTAGTAAAACAAATGGAAGATCACCACCAATGAATGTTTCCTAATTAAAAAGTCATGGAAATGAATTTTCTTCATTTATGAACTATTTCCTTAATTCATATAATAATGTTACCATTATAAAACATGTAATATATTATTATTATTATCATCGTCATCATCATGATGGTGATGATTATTAGTATTATTATAATAACAATTAATGCATATTATATCAATTGCTTTATAGGATTATGATAAAATAATGATATATTTCGGATTGAATATAGTTAAAAGTTATATACTAGTATTTTAATCTTTGAAATTAAGCACTTTTTGTATATATCATACTGACTATATAAAAATTACATTAAAAAAAACTCATTATCAAAAGAAAAACTTAGTTTGAATTCAAACAAAAACAATATCATTAAGCATTAACAATATATGATAGATGGTGCGGTTATCTTCCCTAACACTATAAGACACTCGAGAAAAGAAAATCTTGAACATCCAGGAAAAAAAACTTGTCATTACATTATTTCATATTAAAATCTGCGATGTTTTGAGACGGGGATTTTCTTCGTGTGCATGATGACATTCACGCCACTCAGAGGGAAGACGTCAAAAGTGAGGAGTGACGTGGTGGCAGAGGAGGTGAAGGCAAAACCGGAAGCCGTGGCCAAGTTCAACGAGATTGGCATGATAGCCAACATCCACGCAAAGACCACCACTATGAGCAGAGACGAGTATTCTACATGCCAAGCACAAGCTCTGGCACCGCATGCTCAAGACCACGTATGAGGAGGAAGGCCAGTCCTTCACACCATTCACTTTTCTCTACATTGCTGCTTCCTCACGGTCAGATTAGGGTACTGCTACAGTGCAATGGAAATGTCGGTATGAAACTCGGTGGTGCTCAATGCGGACTTCTACTACAGCCCAAGGAACCCCATGAGGGAGTTCAACAGGAGGAAGGTGTGGTTCTGGACCATCCTTGGCCACTCCACAGACGAGAGGGACGCGCCCGCCCCATCCCAGACAAAGTGAAGGAGAGCATCAAGAGGATACTAGAGGACCACATTGTGGAAGTGTGCTGACTTTTCCAGGAGGCCAGGCAAGTCCCTGAGGTCTGTAATTGTATCGGTTTGCAAGTGAGGGAGGGCACATGATTTTGATGAATTGAGATCAGAATCCAATTCCAATGAAGGAATTGGAGAGAGTTCAATTCAGTGAATCTAAATCATTTATTATGATACAGGTATAGATAGACATCATAAATGAATCATGTGGAATTTGATGGTGTGGAAATTATTTCCCATCCATCATGGCTATCGACACAGTGATGTGTTGTCATGTTATAAAGGAATCAAGTGGCTTTCAGTAGCCCTTCTACAGCGGTTTTCCCCCCCCCCCCTTCTTTTGAATGCTTGTTTAGAGTCCTCTCTATGGTATAATAAATGACCCCCGTATTCTTGACGGTCATTTCAGTAGAGTTCTATTGTTTAATTTAAAGGATTTTTCACTTATTATTTAACACATTTGCATTCGATCTAGCATGGAAAAAAAAGAACGCAGGAAGAATATGTATGGCGTTTATGATCATACCTTCTTTTACTCATGGAGTGAATTCCCATCTCTGACCTTTAGCAATCTCTTGCACGGCAATAAAATCATGTTGTTTGGAATCTTACTTAATTCATAATATCCAAGGATCAATTTCATTATCGTTCGAGGATGTAGTAAGCATGGCTCACCTATGTCCGCATTACAGGAATCATCACTCCTGTCAATTTAGTGAAAAATTACTAACCTTTGCCTTAGCATATCTTCCAAGGAGTTTGTTGTCTCTGGCAAGCTAACCAGAGCTTTTTTCTTTTTGACACGTACGATTCTGTCTTGAAGTCCATCTTCTGCACACATGGCAACGCTGACGATGTTAACTGAGAACTATTCGGTTGCTTTCAGAGGCAATATCGTGGCCTGAGTGATAAACTTCACAGCATGGGCGACTGAGCACAAGCCAATGCAGCTGCTAGTTGGTAATTGTGTCAAAACTGTCGCAGAAAAATGTGGTTACGATAAAATAAACCGTTAGAAGTTTGATAAATGAAGACAATATTAGGATAGACAATAAGAACTGATAAGAGCAATACATATGCCATGCAAATGTCAAGTAGCCGTGGGCCATTTTACCCATGCTATATAATTTAAAACAGGAATTGGGGTTAGTTCCTATTTCATACATAAACTGGGAAAGTTTGCGACCAACCAGTAGTAAGAAGATGATTGTAGTGGTAAGAAGAATGGACACTTGATAGCCACTCAAATCTAAGAAAATCAATCAGGTAAAGCCACCTCCTTTAAAAGACAGTTCTATCAAGCAGATCCACAGAAATTCACGAGAAGATGGGTTGTTTTCTCATTGTTCTAAAATTTTTCATCGGCATTCGGGTAAGGATATCCTATTTCATCCTTAACCCAGTATATTGAACAGTGATTTTTTATATTCAAGAGAGTTCCAGGAAATCCTTTTGAGGAAATTGTGAAAATGGAGGGTATAGCTCCCACTTTTACTGTTTTCCATATGGTCAGAAAATCAGTAAGCTACTCTCCCTTTGTAGTTACTTTAGCCGAACCATGTAAATTACCTTGTATTCATCAACTTTCCCATTTTCCTATCATCCTGTGTAGTTATCTTTTTGTGATTACAGTATATGATACATGAGTTGATCTGAAATTTATCAAAATATCAGATCAATGTCATAATAAAAATTGGCAATTGGAAGGGATTCATGCTAGGATTTTGACTGTGACCCAGGGATATTTGACATTAATCATTTTTCTAAACTATTTACCTCTAAACATTCCAATTTACATAAACCAAAATCTTGTTTTGAAAGATGAAGACACTTCATTCCAGGTTTTACTTTCCATGGGATACCACACATCAAGAAAAAACATAAGAAGCTGCAGTTAGTAGAAAGAAATGTATGGGAAAAAAAATACTAAATCGGATGAATTTATAGATGTTGGTAACTCAATAAAAAAGTGTTGGTCAGTGAAATATTCTGGCATGATAAAATTCCAAAGATGTAACTGATGAAACAGAAAGTAACTCGGAATCTTAAAATTTCACTTTCATGAGAATCTTAGACTACTTTAACAGTAGAAAATCCTACTACTTCCAAGAAGATGACCTTTTAACGCCACTGCATTGGATGATAGAACAAAGACATCGATAATGTGAATAACAGAAGAAGGAAAGTCCCAGATCTGTATGAAGTCAAAATGTTGAAATTAATGTTTAAAATTTAAAAGAAATTCCAGAAAGATATATAATACTCACTGATTGATAATTTATATCAAATAATAAAGAACACATACCAACAAGGCTACGGGGAATATCTTAAAGTAGCTTGAAAAAATAATTGCACGAAAGACATATTTGCACCTGCTTTTTTGAAGAAAAAAGAGAACAATGTTAAATCTCTCATGGAAACTGCAACACATGCATTAATGCAAAAAATCCTAACTGAACTATTAAAACCAAAAATTGAGAAACAAATCTATAACAGGTTTCTTACAACGAGAAAAAGAACAATGATTGAAATACCTAGTAATAAATCAGACAGTTTACACACTATCAAGCTGTTTCTTGTTCAATAATACTGCACACCATGATAAAACCATAGACAAGTTGATTCAACTGCTTTTTCGTGATAAGCAACAACATTCTCTTTAAATTATAATTATTTGGACACAAATTAAACTAAAACTTTGGCATCAACTAACCAAAGAAAGATGCATACAAGTGGATGTGTTCATCCTCCAATTCCTGCAAGATGTCTTTTGGGTATTCAGGACAAAGTTGTAGCCTTAAAGTGAAAAGATTATAAGTTGCATGGGTGTAAGGTGGCCACTCCAAATAACAAGTATACTTGTTTCAATTGACATTATGTACATAGGTTACATATCAATATCAACTTCAAGTATAGCAAAAAAACAATTGAACATAGACATCAATCTCTAGTTCATTCCAGAGTTCGCAGATTTAAACAGGATGTTGAGATGATAAAAGCAACATTTTAACTTAAGGGAAGCTAAATCTAGTTCTAATGTGGACCTTCTTGGGCCTCCTTATAAAGTTGAATGAGCATGAACTCCAACCAACCCTTGATGAGTTGAATCAATTTAAGGTTTTACAAATAAGATGATAAGTTTGAGACAAATTAATTATTTATTTAAAAGAAGACAATTAAGCCTTTTTGTAAGTTTAGCTCCCCAAAGTTATATAGTTTACACTAGCCTTTTTATATCCTCAAATATTTTGTTCACTTTAACCTCGGAAAAAAAAAAATGTACACCAGGATATTATAAACAACTGAATCTATAAAACAAGGAAATTTTCTTTTTAAACAGTTTCATTTCTAACTATTCATGAACTCATTTTGCAAAAAAAATTAAAAGTCCATTCACATTCAACATTGAGAACGTGAACAATCATGAATGGAGACATTTTTGAGTTATTACATGTACATTCTTCAAATTTGACCATACTGTGTGCATTCCCTTCAAATATTTTACATTACACATATACCCTCCACATTTGCTCTCTCAATGCAATGTATCCTTACAACATAACATAGATGATCTGACTCCCTCTGAGCTCGACTGATTGGTTCAATGCACTTAGTTGGTTAGCAGGCTCAACTTGCAAAATAGCAGGCAGAATCAATTGATTGGTGATCAATTGCACCACCTTTGATGTTAAGTTAGTGAAGTGCATTGAGGACAGATAGATCAGGTCTTAGGTTGGGTAAGTGTACTGTAATGTCACATTTACTAAAGTATTTATAATTGAGAGTAGTGAATAAGGATAGTTGGCAACTAGCAAGTCCCATTCTACCTTGTGGCTCCATAGTGGTAAACAAGAACAAAACAAGTTAGTGTCTGTATGATCGACTGGCGTCCATGTCAACTCCATGCATTGGTCATATCACACAGACTAACTCTACCTCAACTGACGTAACAAGGTTGTCCAACTCACTAGGCTTACTCAGCCCATTCAACCCTATGGCTTGTCTCTTCAAGGATGATTGGGGTTCCTTGTGTGAACAAATGAACAAGATCAGTGGGATGATCACTCTAACCAAGACACCTATGTTACTAAGATGACAGGGGTGAACATGTGCATGATCTGTGTGACTCATCAGTCAGTAGGGGAAAAATCTGCTCAATGAGGTTGTATGGGGAACCGATCTAGCTAACCACCCACATGAGGGTAATCCAACCAACCGCCCCATATCAATAGAAGATAAGGGTATATGCATCGTTGAAATAAATTGGAAGTATGCATGCAATAAAATGTTTAACAAACATACATTGATCTATTAGAAGCTCATTGATGAAATTTAGCATAGATGGCAATGGGGAAATTGGCACACTAATGGAAAAAATTTGAAGGATATGCATGTGATAGAAAATATTTCAAGAGTATATATGCAATATGGGTAAACTTGGAGGATGTACAATGAAAATAATCCTTCAGAAAATATCAGCACATGGCTAGACTGTATGCAGTACATACTGCCTAAAGCATGTGTACAAGATGATACAGTAAATGAAATACAACATTTTGAATAGCTTCTTATTGATGAAATTTTCCAATCTAAAACAGAAGACTTTTCTTAACTAGATGTTGTGAATCAACCTGTGCAGAAATTTTCTACAAACAAGTATGAACATGATGTCAATGGTCTATACAAGTAAGAACATAAGCTGGCATTACAAAATTTACCTGATTGAGTCTAACAATGAACACAATAAAAACTTAGCTGCACAAAATAAAGTCGCAAAGAACATAACATTTCCCAATAAAAAAGCAACAAAGACCTGCAATGCAAATACGGAATTATTTTACAAGAGAAAAAACATGACTTGAATGAAAGAAGGCAATTATAGATATGTCAGCTACCCTTGTATATGTCCAGAATGGAAATGATGAACTTTTCATTGACTGTGAATCCTCTTTATGGTTACTCAGAAACAAGCATCTGACTTTGATTGTTAAGACCATCCACTAGAATTTGAAGATATGAGATTCATCGAGTAAACATGTCATTTTTTAATATTAGTAAGCATAGTCACTTCACTGAGCCAAAAGTAGATGTTGGATACATCCATCTAATACTAGATATGCTAAAGTTGACTTGCGCAGCAAATCCTGAGAGGTATGAAAAAATGATCACTTAAGACCTCACATGAAATATCATGTTATTAACAATCTACAATTTGAAGTAATATGTATGAATAATGCATTACTTAGCTAATGCAAAAAAGTGTGATGCTAATTTTTTCTATAGCCTCAAAAAACAATGTATGTCTAGGAAATAACCAATTTAGGAAAAAAAAGTTTCCTTGAAAATTGATCCTTTATTTATTTGACAATTTTCCATCTAAAATGGTTTTTTTTTCCATGTAGGGATTTGCTTTGTTAGATAATATTTCAAAGCAATCTTTTGGGAAGATATCTACCTAGAATATTTGTAAGAAAAGATTTCAAATACATGAAGGAACACTACAAAAAGGAATATAAAAATATTAAATATATTATACAACCAGCATAAATTATTGAAAAAGAAAATCAGTTAAAAGATTCAGATACGAGAGGAGCCCTTGCTTCAAAGATAAATAAAAAGGACAACTCAATCCATGGGCCTCCCACAAACGTGGATAGGCCTATCAAATAAACTTGAACTCATTAGCACACCCAAACATGACCCATTGAACAAGCCTGAACACACCAAAAGTAAAAGGATGAAACCCAAACTAACCCCATTAAGTAAATTGGTTGGGTTTGGATAGACAATTTGCACTCATGAAGACCTGTTTAACCCAATTAAGATAGGTACTTTGATGGATCATGATGTAATATTATATTTAAACTTTTTTTTTTCAGAATTTTCTATTGAACTTTAGACATTTGAATGTGGTACGTGCATACAAGTTATTGTTCAAAAATTATAGCATATGCATAGATGTACTGAATTGACCATTAAATCCATTACATCTATACACAGAAACCAATCAGTTAAATCAATTAACCCACAAAACCAGTTACATTTTGGTCAGGTTGGGTTTTATCCATCTGAATATGGGTTGGGTTCTGGTTGTTTTAAGATCTGTATAATAAAAGGTTGTCAGTTTAACCTTGATGGGCAAGATTGAACCCGACCTGCCCCATTTGACTACCTAAAATGTGGGGTCCAAAGAGGACCTAATTGTATGTGGCCTTGACTCCACATATGGAGAGACTATTTAATAAAATTAAAATTCGTGACTTCTAAAAGTCATAATGAAGCAACCTTATCATTACATCAATGTTCTCTGTTGTCTTAAAGAAACATACAAGACATGGAATGAAGCAAGATGTAAGTTCTACCTCAGCAGCAACTACATCCTCATTCAGTGTATTGTACAGCAGGTGCCTGTATGCCTTTTGCTTGTGCAAGATCAAATCGATCAAAATAATCTAGCAATCAAGAAATGTAGCATATCATTACAACATGAGACAATGCCAAGAAATGTGTTACACGTAGAAACAAAAATCTGCACAAGTGATGGTTAACACGTAAAACAATTTACAATACGTTGTAAATCTGAGAAACAGGAGATAAAACACATGCTGGGCATGTACTGCGATGGTAGGGTAAGTCCCCCACCATGGCATTGATTGCCTGTTTGAGGCCCATGAGACGTTGCACTCTAACTTACAATCCTCAAGTGCTCGGTTGGGAAGTTTGCCAATGAGCTACAATTCCAAAGAAAGAAGGATACAAGCAACACCTTAGGCAGAGAAAAGTTAGATTTTCGTTTACGGAAAGAAGCACATCAAAGCCACAAGTATTATTGTTGGAAATTAAATTTTCGCAAGGCTCAAATTCAAAACCAACCAACTTCATAAATCACAACCTTCAGTCTACGATAACAACCAATACTTCGCCTCCTCACAACTTTTGCCATCGTCCTGCTGGTAGTTCTCATCATCGTCCTATATTTCTTCCTCAGCGTCTTCTTCTCTCGAAATAATTACGCGCAAACAACAAGAAAAATGCACTCCCCTTTCCGCTAAAACAGTAGTGTAGGAAGAGGGATCCTTCCTAAAGAAATTTAGCAAAAAAAAAATTACCATGAACTCGCACTCGACGTACGGGTCAACGATCCTCTTGCAATCGTCCTGTAGAAACCCAAAAACATCAAATTTGTTGGGAGGAACGGAGAAGAGGCAATCTTGGCGTAGGCTTGGGTAGGGGTTCCGTCAACACTACTTACACACTTCATCATCCGGATGTTGCCGGGGGAGTACTGGACCAGCAATCTGCTCGCCCTTGTTCCGCAGTGCACGCATCGGAGTTCCGCTTCCCCCATCTCCGCTCTTCCTCCCGATCGATCTTCCGCCTGCGTGTGGCGAACCTCCCTCTAAGAATACGAACTGAATATGTTATTGCATTGTTTTATAACATATTGTTGTGGTTAAATGAATAATTATCAAATAATTGTAACAAGATGGACATTAAAAATAATGATCAGATATAAGAAGAGTATTAAAAGAATTGCCAGAAAAATAAAAGTAAATAGCGCATCATCAGATATAAATGAGGTATAGAGGTAAAAAAAAAAAAAATTTCTTTTTATAATAACAATGCTTATGATTTTGAGTATGATTTAAATTTTTTAACACTGAATCTTATTTTCACGTATTTCCCTGTGGGTCTATTTTTTAAAAGAATTGAATTGAGTTGTTATTTTTTATATGATTCAATTAAATAAGAGGTTTTCAATCATGACATTAGATAATTTTCCTTTTGACACTTCAATTTTTTCTACATAGAAGGATAAAAACAACGCAACGAAATACACGAAATTTTTTTGCTTAAATTAAAATAAATATTGGTCCTCATCTAATGATCTTAAAATTTAACGCTTTTCCATTAAATTCCAGCTACTAATTTTAACTAAATATAAAATAATAATAAATGTGACTCTCATTAATATGAATATTTAACAAACTACCAATATTAAAAAAAAGTATAAATGTCAACCTCCTTTTATATATGCTTGACGAAAATATAATATGAGGATGACGTTGTTTTAGATATTTTCTTGCGTAAACTAATAGATGGAAGTGGGTAATAAATTATATAATTCACAACATTTACGTAAATGAAAACAAATATTGTGCAATACACATCTACCCAAGCAAAAAGGACAAAAACATTGTGATTTACCATAAACGCTCAAGACAGAGCAAGAATTCTGTAGGAACATTGAGATTGACCAGGATGATTTTCTTTTCATGTATCTTGACAACCCATATTGATAACCAAGGAAAAAAGTTGAGTGCCAATAGCAACACTTTTCCCTTGTATTATCTTTCTGAAAGGCAAAAATGTGGTGGAATTTACCAGGTTGTGGGTGAGCTTGTGAAATTTCTCAAGCTGCATGCACACCAACCTAACACACCGGTCACACCATTTGACTAGTATGACTGGATATTTTTTCTCATATTGTAAGATTTCCAAGAACAAAAATCTTTTATGTCAAATTCAAGCAAAATACTATCAATATCAAAAGAAAACAGATAGGTATCACCAACTTATCAAACTTGTTATCTGCCAAAAAAATGAAAAGAACAAAGTACTGAAAGGGGAGGGCATTCTAGTCTAGATATAGACTACCTTTCTAGTTACTTTTCCTTATTTGTTACTTTCTATTTATCCATTATCAATGTTCATGAGTGTCCATTGTGAGTTATACTCTGTTAACAATGGAGAACAGAAGCTGCTGTCCGCTGCCAATGTAATGACAGCTTGATTATGTTATTCAATAGAACAAAATGGAGAATCTGCAATCATCAAGAGAAGAACGAGAAACTCTTGAACAAACGCAGACCAGATAAGATCATGGAATTACTGGAAATTACACCATCAAACAACCAGCAACTAGTGGAAAAGCTCTTGTCATTTGCAAGCCAGCGTGCCAGCAGACTCAGAAAAATGAGGAATCTCTAGCATTCCATCCCAGGGACTCAGGGAGAAAGCCGGCAGCAATAACCCAGCAAAAGATTAGAATTATGGTAATGGTTGTATTAATCCCGGTGAGAGAAGGGGTCCCTGTCAGAGAAATCTGTGCTTCCACTCCCACTCTGAGAGCTGCTACCGTCATGACTGTGTAGAGAAAGCCCCCGTATGTGTCCAGCCAGTCCTGAAACACCATCTAACTGCTTCTCCTTGAAAAACATCTCCCTCTCTCTTTGTTTGGCTGGGGGAGGAGGAATGGAAGGTGCTGTCAGATTGGAACCGTTGGAGACTGGTGGCGCGACAGGATGGAGATTGGAACCGTTGGAGACTGGTGGCGCGACAGGATGGAGATTGGAACCATTTGATTGTGGTGGTTCTATACAAAGTGGTCGAGCAATAGGTAGTCGTAGTCGGTCTCCTTGATTAGGTCTTATAGGAGCTGGCGAGATTTCTGGATGATCTACGGCACATGCTTTTCCTTTCCGTATTCTGAAACAATTTCGTGAAAAAATAAAGATGCTTAGGGATAGAATAGATCAGAAATTTCAGATTGTTTGGCCTTTTTTGAAAAAGTAGTTTCTTACTATGTCATAAGATGACTATATTGCACATAAAGAATCATAATTACTTCAATAGATGTAGTTATTGTTGCAAGTTTTACAAACATACAACCACACAAGAACATAAAAGGCAAGAGTTGCATTCTTGATAAAACCCCTTTCTGGTTTGGTACTTGCAGAGGCTAATTCATGCAACAAGAACCTGAACTAGACAAATCCAACCAACCAAGATAAACTGCTGTATATCCTTTGACTGATTCAGTAATTATGACTCTTTGTTAGGACCAAGAATACTTGTATTGTTCTTTGAGGGGAATATGTCATAAGTCACATATCAAACATTACACTAAGATCCAAGACAGTGAGGTAGCCAAGCAAAATATGCATGAAAGTATCATGAAAGCAATATGAATTACCTGTCTAGCAGACGTTCTAGATCATCTTCCTCATCTGCTTTTTCATGGTTGATAAAAGTTGCACCTGAAGGAGACTGAATTGAAAGAAGGGCATCATGCTTGGTAAGAACGTCGTGCATTTTCTCATTCAGTTCAATTGCTTGGGAAATCATTTTCTCATCTCTGCCAACACAATGCATATAACAGAAACTTAAGACACGAGTTAAAACAATATGACAGCATTTGATGATAAATGAAATTTCTAAAGAATAATAATAATAGAAAAGAGCAGGAAAAGCCCAAGAAAATGCCATCCATCATATCAACAGGAGAACCTTAGTTTGACCTAATGAACGTATTCCACATTGAAGGGCACAAGAAAAATCACAGTAAATCTTTGATTTGTTATAATTTTTATTGGAGTATATTAATGTATTGGATTATGAATGCGTGGTAGATTTAGTTCCACGTTATTAGAGTTGTATTGGCTATTTTCTTGGAACCTCTGCATATAAAAAAATTGTCATTGTTAATGAATTGCTCAACTTTCACCTTTTTCTTTATTCCATCATATGGTACCAGAACACAAGTTTTGAGTGTTAAAAGTGCGAGAGATTTAAGTAGGAAGAAGGAAAACATTAGTTCTTATTGGTCACTCTCCTCCCTAGTCAAAAATCCTATCTCCCCAACAGCTTCAGTAACCAGATGTCCCACCTCTTACAGCTCTAGACAATGCTGCCACCGTCACACATGCTGGGAACACCTCTACTCACCATATTTGCTATTTCCAACCACCGTCAACAAGGCTATCGAGAGCCTTAACTATTGTGGCCAACGCATCCTCCTCTACTGTCTAATGCTGTTGGAAGCCACTTCTAATCCACTTCCAACCACCACCATATTGAGACCCTTCACGGCCTGACCTTCCTACTCCATTAACTCCCCTAGACCCCATCTATTCACCTCTGTTGTTAGAATCCAGCTCCAATAGATGGAAGAAGAAGAATGATAGTTTAAGGTTATGTGAGTTTTTTATTTAAAAAAGGAGAGAGGGGGATTGAGAGAAGCATATGAGGGGACTGCAATTTGTGTGTGTGTGTGTGTGAGAGAGAGAGAGAGAGAGGAAGAAGAGAAAATATATGTCAAAAAACGGTGGAAGCTAAAAAAACAATTACACAAAAAAAAAACTTGAGGATAAATCACATCTATCTACCTATCTTTACTTCTTAAAGATAGCCCACATTTATCTTTCTATTTTACTATCTCAGATTGTATCATCTGATAGTTAATCTACTACCGTTTAATATATAATTCTTCCTAGACTTAAATCAAATTATTCTTATTGTTACTATTTCTGCTACAGCAACTACTACTGCCTTTTCGATATTCCCCTGCATAAACTTCTGTTCACCAGCATAGACATGTATCCATGTAATCTTAAAAATGACTTTGAATTGTCTTAAATATATTATGCCATGGAAAAACCATCACTAGCATCCAAAAAAATCATGCATTACCACCCCCACATAAATATCATACGAAAATGCAAAAACTTAGATTTAACAAAGAACAATGTCAATATATCAACAAGTGACCGGCCCAAGCATCTTCCTGTCTTATTATCATCACTGCTTAGTTTTTTTTGATGGAACGCTGTTTAATTAAGACCATCCCCCTAGCTGGGGGGAGTTCAATACTTTGGTTAATCCTTTATATGTCGGGTGCTCTCGTAAGACAAGGATTTGCGCCAACAATGGAAGTTACATTGCTCGTGAATAAAATGTTAAAAACTCATCACATTTGCTTCGTGGAATGCTAAAATCCATGTATAAAGTAGAGAGTGGAAGCTTACCTAGAAGTCAGTATAAGATGCATAACTCGCTGCTTTTGAAATGAGCACTGCTCCACAAGATCCAGTGTGAACTCGTCACTTGCTCCCTGCAAAAATTACTTTTAATGAAAATGGCAGGCAATTAATTTCTAGTAATAATTAAGGAAGACGAACAACAAGGTAATTAGAAGAGTATATCTATCCCTTTAACTGTTTCAAGTTATATAAAATATGAAAATTGTTAGAGTTATATGCATGTATTAGAGTTCATATGCTATATTTGTATTAGGGGGTTAGCGGGTTATCATTTATTCATTGATCATAAGATGTCGTTAATCCACAATATATATGTATTCATCCTCTCATTATAAAATAACACACCATTATTCCACAGGGTACTGATACTCCAGGTTTATCCTAAGTTCCTAACACTAGAGAAAAAAAACAAATTAGTCAGCAACTGATACCCACTCCAACAGCGGCTGCCACCAATTTCTAGAGCCAGCTGCTGCGGACACCCTCCTCCCACTCCACTGCACGAGGGCTTTCCAGACTTTCCCCCAGCCACCACTTCACCCCACCTCCCTATCAGCAGTGTAGGTTTGATAGTGATCACCCTCATGATCTAGGCAGCCACCACAATTATCCATCCATCATTTCTGTGAGTGGGGCTCTCTTGAACCCGCATTTTGTGCCACTGGTAGTTTTCCTTTGTGCCTGAGAGGATTAAGTGGCATTCCTGCCCTGTTCAAATTCAACCTCTTTACCTCACATTAGACCTGTCCAGAGGTGTTTTACAGCAATCACAATGGCATCCAGCATATCCTAGGTCAGAAATCTCAGTGGCACATCCACGAGACTCAATGGGAAGAATTACTTGCTGTGACATCAAAGTTTTGAGACTCATTGTTGCCCACTGGAAGATTCAACACCTTACACATCTTCCCAATGCAAAAGATGTCACATACAAGGATCAGTATGCAGACAATACAGCTATGATCTCCTGATTGGTCAAAGCATGAAGCCACCTATCTCTTATAGTCTCATGATGCTCAGGTCAACAAAGAAGATTTGAAATACATAGAAGGTTATGTACAAGCAGAAGGACATCTCCAAAGTCTTTAAGGTGCACAACTAAACCTTCAAGGTTTAATAGATAGATCAATTCCAGATCACTTCATTACCTTTCACTCATAGACAAGATTCACGTCAACCAGTCATTGACTACAAGCATGAACTGGTTGTGGCAAGTACCATAAGAAGCTAGTAACTACTACCTACTTGCAAAGCATCAACCTAGACCTCTACGTCTGGATTCAATGGTAGATTCTTGATGGTGATGCCATTCTAGATCTTCAAACCACGTTTTCAAGGGTCTCAAGGATTTCCATAGATCAGTATACTATGGTAGTGATGATCGTGGTTATACTTTGGATTGAATGCCTTCAATGCCAACACTGCAGGAAGACTCATTAGTAAAATAACACATCATTATTCCGTACAATAAAAGGAATATGTCTACTATTGTAATTTCATAGAAATGAAGTACAGAAGATGCGTCCTGATGAAAGAAACCAAAAGCTAGAAACAGGTAAAAATGAAAAATAATAAATAAAGGATTAAATCACATGAAGTTGAACTAAATGCAGATCTACAAATATTGCCTTGTGAAATGTGATTTACTAAATGAAAAGTTGGTTACTCTTTATCTGTTTAGCAACAAATTATAGTGATGATGTAAGCACATTGTTTAATGTAACTGAAAACAGAAAGTGAGCAGATGAATAGGAGCCATTATTGACAATGGAAGAAAAAATTAACCTCAGAATAGACATATTTAGCATGAATCACTTAAAGCAAGTTAGATGTCATGTGTCACAATCTCATCAGTCACGTCCATGTAACATACCTCAGGATGTTGAGGATTCAGGGCACCCAAAACTTCCAGTAGAACCTCCATAACACTTGAGGCTTTCTGAATTATACTGCAAAAGAAACTTCAAAGTCATAATGCTGGTGCCACCATTACCATTTTGATTTGAAATAAAAATAACACTTCTTACACTATTATAAGAACAGGTTAAGTTGTGTCACCTAGAATCAGGGACAGCTTGAGCAGTTGTTTGGTGCATTATTCCATTACATTTTAAAGAAGCAGAGTCTTGAATGGTTGAATTGTTTGCATGGACATTTGTAGAACGATGGTTTGCAGGAGTGGAATGAGAGTGAGACCTCTGTGGAAACTGTACTCCAGCAGACTGAAAAGAAAATGCAAAAATCACTTACAAAACAAAAATTTCATAATACCAATATTGTAATGGCCATGCAATGTTACTCATGAATCTACAGAAAACAATAACAATCTGAATATAATCCCATTATGTGGGGTCAGCCAAATGAATCCTTTTCTTCCATAAATTTTTATCTATGGTCAAATTTTCAGTAAAACTACATGAATTTACGGAAAAGAAAATGCAAAAACATCACTTACAGAACACATATTTCATATTACTAACTAATACTGCAATGGCTATGCCATGTTACTTATGAATGTATGGAACCAGAAATAAATTATAATATCTAAGAAACAGGGTTCATTAGAAATAATATTTTCTTGTAAAGAAGAAAGAGATGAAAAAACATACTACCTGCATATAAGAAAAGTAAATAAAGAAACTATCCTATTCGCTTAGCTTCCCACCAGCTTTAAATCTATACATAATAAGTAAAAGCTCAGTTAATTTACCACTAAATTGTAATATGCATTGTAATACTGAGGAAACTTTCCAGATGCACCGCCAACTGCTGTTTGTGTAGCATCCAGAAGAAGAAAAATTCTCTCCCGAACAGGTAGCTCATCCTGCAACATGCAAGGTTGGTTAGACTTCGTAAATAATGCCCAAAGTGAAGACATAAAAATTAGTTATCTCTTGGTCTAAATTTGGAACTAATTCCAGTAATTGACCTTCTTTTTGACTATCTTCACCAGTATAGGAAGAAGCCCGCTATCAATCACCTGCTTGTGAACATGTTCTCCACAGTTATTCATCAACATCTCAAGCAACTGAAATAGTGTTGAATATTCAGTGTTAGTTTGTGAATTAGAATCCAAGCATGCAGTTTTAAAATTATGAGATCGACACTTTAGTTTTTGCTAAATAGATCTTAATTTGATAGTATAATGAACTAGAAATTTCTTCAGATAAAAGAATAAAGCACCATAAAATAAATAGAGGGCAATGAATAAACATCAACCAACATTAACACTCACCATAACAGAGAAAAGTTTTACATTAGGATCTTTGTGCCGTAGACGCTTTTTAATAGATTTGACAACATCTTTTCCTTGCCTAAACCAGGTAAAAAAAAGCAGGATTTAGGCACTGTTAGCAATATTTCATTGATAAACTACATGCATAGAGAATTCTATGAGACAACTTGATGAAACAAACATGCTGCATTAAGGGGCAAAGCAAAATATTTCAGAATCATTTACAGTTGACAGGTTATGATGATTTGTCCACTATGTATAGGAAAATCACACAAATTGCACATACTGTATAATGAAGGAAGAACACAAACTGTCAGATGTAGAAATAAAGCAGATAGCTCATGCTCTTCTTGAAGTGTTATAAGTCTGTGCAGCAGAAAGACAAAATGAACTCTGATATCCAAATACTTCACCACACCCCCTATACCTATACAAATACAATACGGTACCAATACCAGTTCAGAATACGTCAATATGAATTCCTACATGTGGGACTTTTAATTTTTTTATATTGTATGAGTTGTAAATTAATAACAAATAGTGTATTCGTCTCTCTTGAAGAAATTGTTGTGTTTACATGATAATCTCTCTCTAGGAAAATATTGATCATAAAATAACTAGTCAATCTCTTTCTCTCTATTTATGATTTGTCTTGCTGATTATCTGTATCACATGTTTGTGTCACATTAAGCGATACTAGTATAGTTGTATCTACATCCATGCTTCCAAATTAAAAAGTTTGACATGCATATACTCATATCCATGCCTGTATTAGGTTTCGATTATTTTTCTATAGCACACACATCAACTCAATCTGATAATCAGACTAAACCAGCATATTAGACTACTTTGGTTAAATTAAAGATTTTTGCAAGAGACTTTTTAACTTTATCTCTAGTTTTAGACAAGTGCCAAGCTGTTGTCATTTTCCTAATTTTCAGGGAAAAGGAGCAATGCAACAAACAAATTTCAAAGCTGCAGACCAACGGGGCAAGATAAATTAGCAGGATTTTTTTTATCATATTTCTAAATACTAAAAAAACGGGAATTTGTAGTGCAATCCAACGGGGAATAAACTACAGTGCTCGATGATATACCCATGATCGTATGAAACCAATTCACAAATTTCAATGTTTTTCGTCCAATCCATCTCCTTGAGCTTTTCGCTTGTAGCAAGATTGACAAGATCAGTTGCCATCGATCTCCTCAGCATTACTACAGATTGGATCTAATCCTGCGCACGGCAGAAAATTTAGCAGTTTGATTAGGAAACAAAACCCTCAAGGCTCATCACAATGAAATACAACAAGGCACAAATTGTCAAACTGCTACCAACAATCTGGTAACGCTGCAAAAGCATCCCCTGCGACGGAATCTCACATCCTCCCACAAGCGAAAAGCTAGATATACATTTCGACAGGACGAAGCAACATAATAACGCCACACAACAATCAAACCAAACACCCCAATAGTCACCACCAAGTAAATATACACGGATAGGAAAAAAAAGGCATCGTCTTCGAGACAAAGACATTCCCAAGGAACCAACTTTTAGCTATGTTTTCCCCAAGATCTCTACCTGGAAGAGACAGAGAGGACTACAGCAGAGAACCAGCAACATACTACTGTAATCTCTCAGCGCCAACCAGACACGAAAGACTCCATCCACCTTTGCGCACAGCTCCCAACACAACCCCGAAATTCTCCCTCTTAAAAGGCACAAAGCTCATGCAACCGCGACCGACCAACGCGGTTAAAAATACCCAACAGAGAAGGAAAATGAATAGAGAAAAAGGGAAGGAAGGAGATCTAGAGACCTCGGCGTGGCAGCAGGAGATCTCAAGTGAGAGGACGGAGGGGGAGGAGTAAAGCGGAGGAGGAACCCTAAAGCTGCCGCATTGCCAAGCAACCCGAATCTCTCTCTCTTCCCCGTCCTTGCGTTGGCGGTGGTAGTTGCGAGCTTAGCTGCCTGCCTTTTCCTCTCCTGTGGTTTCCGCAGTGAAGTGGAGGAAACCGAGAAATATGTGGGGTAGCTTCGTTTCTCTGCTCTGCCCATTTTTTCAAAAAGGTCGCCATTTTTTTTCTAAAAGGTTTCCTATCATATTTTGTTGAAGTTGGCATTTTTGTTGTTAAATATATTAGAATCATTTAATATAAAACGTTGTGACTCATTTTTTGTATTATTCATTCTAATAATAATCTTTTACCACAGTACAGTTTAAAGCAATTCCTGTTCACTGGAGTTGCTGTCGCAAAGTTTAATAGCTTCGTCGGTAAGCTCAAATAAATGTAGTTTATGTTAGAGAGTAAATTATTTTTATAAATACATTAATTCCTTAAACATTTTCTTACGTTAAAAAAAAAAAAGAAACAGCAAAATTTTGTACAACTAGGTAAGTAAATTTAAATTGTAGACATTCATTCATTTTACAATAGAACGTACATAATTTAATAATTTTAGATGATGTTGAATTTAATAATTTTCACGAATGAGTGATGCAGAGTGCATTTGATAATAATTCCTTGAAGTGATGATTCCAAACTCCCCCATCGTTATTCCAGATAAACTTTCTTGGTGAGTACAAATTTAAGAGCTGGAAAAGTTTTATTTTTACAATTCTTAGCATCTTGATTACCATGTTAACTAATCTAATAGTTTAGTCATCTAAAGACTATAATAATGCTCATGATTTACATTGAAGTTTGAAACTAATCAAACAAAGCTATCGTTATAATTTTGAAGAATCGTGCATTTTGAAGTTTGAAAATATCTGACTATGAAGAATACAGCCCTGTCACACCGCCAGCGATATCTCGAGAATCTGGGATTTTTTATTTTATTTTTTTCAGATGATAAGGTGCTCTCACATGGTTGAAAGTTTATTTATCAATTACGAATAGTTATTTTTTAAATGGCCGCGAGCCAACTCGATCGAGATATTTGATTTTTTTTTTTATAGACGGATATGATTGGAAAATGTCGCGTTTGAGATGTGTTTAAAAAAAATTCAACTTTTAGTAAAATTGTGATTTTAAAAAAGACCCAGAAAATTCTATTTGAAATTTTTTTTTCAATTGTTCTTAATATTTGTCCTTTTTTTAAAAAAAAAAAAAATCCAAATTCCGTGACGTATTGTTGACAACGTAGCTTACATTTTTGTGAATTTATGGGATGGGTTTCCCAAAATGGAAACAAGGTTGGTTAAGCAAGAAAGAAAATCGGGTTAATTCTTAACGTAAAAATGCAAGGGGGTGAATGCAATGTTTTCCCAGAAAAGGCTAAAGGGACAGCGTGTGGACAGGGTGTCAGTCTTGGTGGGGCCGGGCGCGATTGACCTTGCAGCGATTCCCGACGATCGCAACCGTCGAGATTCTTCGAACGGACGGCGTGGATTTTCGGAAACGAAAAAGGACAAGCCGAGAGAGGGCATGTGGGCGGGGTCACAGGTTCCTGGGAATAATGATGAATGGCACTTGACATGTACAGCTCGATTAGACCTAATCATATCATATAATTAAATTATGTAATTAATCAATACGATATAATTTTTTAGATAGTGTTAAACCTCCATTTAGACGATTTAAATTTATCATACTGTTTATAGAAATAATATGCTAAAAAAATTTATAAAACTTTTTTGTATTGATTTTGATATATTAAATCATAAAATTAACATACTAAATTTATAAAACTTAAGAATATGTATTAAATTTGATATATCATTTACAAAAATGATATACCAATATACAAATTCACATTATATTGGTTCTACCATTGAAAAGCACAATAAAAAATAATTCAACATGATCTGATCTTATGTCGGTAACAAACATGACACCAAAACCTGAATTGCCTCTTTACACGCTTGACCTGACATGATTCTGAAGAAATATGATGGCCTAAAATATAAAGTTCAAAATTTTAAACAATCATTATTATAAAAAAAAATTATTTCGATCCATGGGCTGTAAAAACACGCGAAAAGATGCTGATGATCTGAAAGAGAAAGGCATCCATCCACGGCTGCGTTGCAGAAAAGAAAGGCACCTTGCCCCTGGCAACGATGGATGGATGGATGGTTGCCCAACCGGACAACGCAAATCGTGTAGCGGTCACCTGTGTCATTTGTTGTCGGAATACACATGATAACTGCAACTTGTATATCTGAGATATCACAAATAGGAACAGGTAGATAGCACAATTAACCTACCTTTACTTTGAGAAAACGAGAAACACCGTTACCAAACCCATTCA
This sequence comes from Cymodocea nodosa, assembly GCA_036874045.1. Classification (NCBI taxonomy): domain Eukaryota; kingdom Viridiplantae; phylum Streptophyta; class Magnoliopsida; order Alismatales; family Cymodoceaceae; genus Cymodocea; species Cymodocea nodosa. The sequence goes on from JAZBRI010000008.1 coordinate 1,573,183, forward strand.
GCCTTGCATTCAAACGCAATAAAAAACATCATCAAACCCAATTAATTATGCATTCAAACGTGATAGAAAACACCATTATTATAAATAAATAAAAGATAACAGATCGTCTCAAGCAATTTCAACATAGGTAAAGGTACAAGCCATTTTGGATAATAAGACCAGCATAAGGATTCCCACCAAAGCATTCAAGTCCATGCAATTGCCAAAGATTTACACCATACACACAAAATCCACTCTCGACTTTATTAACTGATATTAATGCTCCCCGTAGCATCATTAGCACCAGAAAGGCTATCAGGTGGGAATCTAGTTGCTGAAATCAGGTACTTTACGGATGCCATTTTATACTGCACCCGATGCTGGGTAACAAACGATTATGTTAACCAGAGATCTTAGACCTAGGCTTTATCAGATAGCAAAGAATTGACAGAGAAAGAGAAATTTTACCTACGCTTCTGTTCCACCGTCAATGGTTGGCCACTGAGAGCACACTCTATGGCATGACTTAGATCGCTGCGAACATGGATGATTTTAGCATGACCAAAAATATTTGTACATGCAAGGTCAGCAGGGATGAAATGCTGCACAATACCTTCCCGTGACAGGAACGTTATTTCTTGGACGGGAATCGTCAAATTGCCCGTGATAGAAGAGCTCAAATGGCCTTCTTCCATCCTATCGTAAAAATATCAATATGCACAATGCATCCATCAGAACTCAGAAAAGCAGAAGAGCGAAGATGTGCAGATTACCCTCCAAGGGACACAAATGCACGCACATACATAAGATTAGAGGCTAACACACCATGGGTTTGATAATTTCATTTAAATCATGTTGTTGACTACAAAATTTTTTTGTTTGTGGCAATCAATTTATTCATCACAGAAACAGCCTTCTACTAAATGGTAATATATCATTGAAACATAATATAGGCAAGATATCATGGTAAAATAGATTGATTTAGAAACCATAAAAATACCCAATAACTAAAGCATAACATAGGTATCAGTTGTTACTAGTTGTAAGAACAATAATGAATCACAGCGAACCCTTGACCCATCTGACGATTAAGAAGGGAATCCTTGATGATACCGTTCCCAATTAACCAACGTCTGCTTTGTCTCCTTTTCAATGGTTGTGTGTGCCAAGTGTTTAAAACCAAAATCCTATTTGGGGACATTAGGAGATGGATATTTTTCAAAAATCAAGCACGAATAAAAATGCATAAGAATAATTTAAATCAATATAAAGAAGTGAATAATTACCTTTTTTTTTTCATCTACCAATATTTTTTAGAACGACCAATAACCATGTACTACATTCACATCTGTTTTTGATTTTATGAATATTAATAAAAATGTTAGGATATGATTATTTTGTTTCTTTTATATCGGAAAAACATAAAGTTTGAGTCCAATTTAAGAAGATATGTGATTATATGAATAAAAATTATTAATAAATAAATTCAATGCAATAAATATAGTTTGATATGATTATAAGAAAATTTTAGTGGTGATAATAATAATAACCATTCTGATGCATAACTTTACATGAACGTATTATTGCAGTGTTTAAGGTTTTCTTAAAGTAAGGTTCTAAGGGATGCCAGTAATTCACAACATGTGAAATTACAGGAGAATCAAGAAACTGTATATTTATATTAGAAACTTCCATGATACAAGCAGAGTTAACAAGATTTGTATCTAGATTCAAAATTGGAAAAGTCTAAAAATTAATGTTTAAATTTGTATCCATGTACAATCAAATTCATATAATAAATCTAGGTATCCAGGAAAATTCGAATATGAATCCAGACTTGCTAGATCCTTTTGTATCGCTAGTTACTAACAAGTTTCACAAAAGTTTAGATTTTAAGTTCATGCATAAGTGTACATAATAGCCAACGGTAGGTGATACAAAATTGTAAAACCAAATAAAACCAATGCTGGTAGCTGTGAATATAGAATTTCAACGTGTGGTATCCACTCCAGTGATTACCTTCTTGAAAAGGAAAAAGTCAGGAGTGCAGACGGCTCCAAATGCCCTTGCAATGTCTTGTTTCTGCAAAAAATGCAACCATAACGTAGGGTACTATAAACAATACTCAATAAAATCGAAACGGAAAAAGTAACTTTCAATTTCAACATGCAATGCACTAAACCTATCTACATTGCAAACACAAAAAATTTACTGCAAAATATTTCCTGGATCCGCATTCCATCAAATTAGTCCCCGGAAGACCATTGATGTTCATTAGTTAAAGTAGGCTCTCGTGACGGAGGTGTGACACATTAATAGATAAACGTTTAAGAAAATATGACATCAGTACGCAAAATGTCCACATACCTCATCAAACAGATAAGGGAAAGCGTAGTTAAATTGCTTAGCATCCTCGGCCATGAACTCCGGTCCATCCTGTAATAGTTAAAGCACTTCCAACTTCTTAATGCTGATTATAAAGAATACCGCATGAACACGACAATATATATAGTTGCATTTCAGGAATCTATTAGGGATAAAATGGCCAGCACAATCAAGAACCGAATGAACCAATTTGGAGAAATTGCTTATTTTTTAAGGTTCAAAGGTTATGGCAGATTCATGATAAATCAAGAAGATTTCTCTATTATAGCACTCAATTGCGCCTAAGAGGACATGTTACCAACTTACCATATAGAAAACTATGCTGTGTATATTGTTCTATGTAATTCAATTGTCGAATGTTAGCAAAATACTGCACAAAAGCTAGGGTAAGAGGAGTTACCTGGGGATGGGTAACAGTGGAATTTGAAGATATTGCAACAACTGCCAACCCTTTCTGTTATAGTCATAAAAGAAGACGGGAAAAATGTTACAGATCATAAGGAACAAGAGCTCCGGCTAAAATGAATACTAACGGAAGGAAAAGGCCAAATGAAAAAAGGAATACACAGACCTCCATGAAACAATTCGTAAGCTTCACAATATCTTTCTTCAGGTGTATAACAAAAGGACAGTGGTTGCAAATGAACATCACCTGCACAATCAATAAGCAATATCATCCATCATCAGCCAGGACAACCGTCCACGTCTGTCATTCGAATTGCCGCCAGACACAGACGGTTGCTTACCAGTAACGCAGGATAAGACTCGAAGTCATCCAGCTTCCAGGTTTTTCCCGTCAAAGGTTCCGGCAGCTGCAGAAAACCAGAAACAGAGCAAGAAATCACGAAGAGCCCATAAACGTTCTCGTCCATAAGAGGCAAAGAAAACAGCATGGCAAGAAGAACCCCCATCAAAACGGTCTCGTACAGGAAACCGACGAAATCCAGATCGAGACGGATGCCAAACCTCGAAATCGGGAGCACGGAAGTCCATGGAGACAGCGGAGGACTCGGTTCTAGCGGCCCGGATCTGATTATTCCGTGCGGGCGGAGGATGTCGCCTCCGGAGCTGGAGGTGGCTGGGAAGAGGGGAGCGTAGAAGGGAGGGCACGAAGACGAGAGAAGATTGGAATCTCGACCTCACACTGGAAAACGCGGCAACAGCAGAAGATGCCATTGATATACAAGCATATGGACCAGACCTCTTCTACTCCACGACACAAGCCCCGTGTCGAGGTTGCGCACACGTGGTGCGCAGATGATGCCAAGAGTCGCAAAATAGCGACACCGTGACACGTGGGCCTTAGCCCAGCCCAGGGAGTGGATATGTGGATCGCTTACTCGGCCGAGATTATTTTTCGGTGTTTATTTGTTTAAAACTCCCGATTTCTTATGCTTTTTTTGGTGTAATTACGGTTGTAAATCGTGAGTCCGAAATGGATTCGGTAAAAGTTCGTCAGAATCCAGTCTCCGATATTTTTATTAAATTTTCTACATAATGATTGGTTTTTTGGGAGGTTCTTAATCGAAACCTTCAAAAAAAGTCATGCTATGCGGGTAAAATTATTAGAAATAAACACAAAAATTTTAGAGCATAATTAGTAGAGAAGTCATGTGATTAATACCATTGATTCCAATCACATGTATTTAATGGACGTACACATCTTACAAAATGAAAAGATTCCCAGTCCACGTATATACCCACCCATTGTTGAGGCGTTAAAAACATGGTCGTTCTCTCGAGAAAAAAATTAATATCCCGATTTATTTAATTTAATTATGTACCATTTTTCTTGTCCTCCGTTTAATACATCCTAAGCAGACAACAACCACGCGGTCGTCGGATCGTGAAAACCGTTGGTTCAATTAAAAACGGTATTCCGAATCCAGCGATCGTCTTCAAGGTCAGTTGGTTTCTATTGCCTAATGGTTGTTATTTTTTTATAATGAAATAAAAATTAAATTAAAAGGTAAGAAACACAAAGATCTATAACTGTAAGATCATAGAAAGAAAAAAGTTAAGACCAAGAGAGATTAAAATTAAGGCTAAGATCAGGAAGGCAAAATAGAGAGAGATGGAATTAATTGTTCTCTTTTTCTTTAGCAGCATTGTTCAAAATAAATCTTTCGAAAAGGTAAGGAGTTTCACTGTAAGGATAGCGTTATCAGCATTAGTTGTGTTACTGGCGTTATTTGCTATAAGATGGTTCTAATTTGATTTAACCTTCTTAACTAGCTTAATTCCCAAACTCAATCAAAAATAAGATAAAGATACTTTATTATCAAATATTAAAGTAACGTTCTTGATAGATTTGTCTAAAATAACTTTATTTATTTCAATCTAACCATTCTAAATAAGCAAAATTAAAAGAGAATGTCAAATCAAAGTTATTGGATAAGGTACAACGAAATTTTTTTACAAAAACTTACGATAAAAAGTCTTCGTCAAGAAAAATTTGTCCTGTGCAATGATAAAATATCAGAATTCATTAGTTGCAACCCAAATCCACAGATGAGGAGAAAAATAAACAACATTGGATTCGAAAACGGGTATCGGTTTTTTTTTCCCCCGGAAGTGCCGAGTCTTTATCCGAAGGTACCTGTCAAGTCGCGCTGCATATGAACCGTTCGATGCAGTGGACGGTTGAGATCGAACCCGTCGTGGTGGACTTCCCAAGTCTTCCACCCTCTCGTCGTCGCGCACTCCTCGTTCCTTCTCCTTCGAAGCCACGGATTTGGGTGCGACCGGCGACGGCGAGTTCGGAGCACACGGAAACCAACGGTGGGACGCTGGAACGAAATCAATTCGATTTCAGGTATGGATATTGGCATTCTTCGTTTACGAGTGACATCATCATCGTTCGCTGCCGCAAAAAGGGCGGCGAATCCACAAAAGGTATGGCCGAGGACGAGCCACCGCCGTGACGGCTTTTTCTTCTTTTTTGGTATTCCACGCTTCCTCCTCCTCGACGGATTCCATTCGAGAGCTAAGAGCTTGTGGTCGCAAGACGCTTCTTGTGTTAGCGATGGACACAGCCGTGGAGGAGACCGAAGAGGAGAGAGAGAGAATGAGCAATCCAGAGGACGATGGGATTTTTCTCCAGAACAAGAATCAGCCTCATTGAGCCCTAAAGTTGACTGCAATATCCATTTTTAATTATTCATTAAAACATATATTTACTTCTGCATTTCAATTTTGATAAATGTAAAAATTATTATTGTAAATACAAATTTTTATAAAAATTTGCAGAAGTTTTTTTTTTTTAAAAAAAATATATATGTTGGTTAAGGATTCGAACTTGTTGATACAAGATTATTATGTGTTAAAAAATTGTTAAGAGTTGTAATTCAAAATCTAAAAACATAACTAATTTTTTTAAGAAATTAATTTAATTTATTATAATAATCAATGGCAGGCAAACATTGCTCACCGTTGGATCCTACATATGCCACATGATTGAAAATTCCAACATTATTTCAATTTCCATCTCTCTTTTTCACCGATCCGTACATCTTTATTTTTCATCGATATAACAAATGAGGTAACTTAAATGGATCTAAGGAATCTAGAAGCACCTTTTGCACATGCTCAGCAATACGAACATGTTATTTTTCTGATAAGGGTAGTTTTTTACGTCCTTAAATGAAAGAATAAATATTATTACATTTGATCAATTAAGTTATTATAGTTGGTTCACCGTATACAGTTAATAACTACGATGATATTTTAAAAAGATAAGGATTAAATCTTAAAACGACATATCAACAAATATTTATTTTACAATAACCAGCAAACAGATAAAAATCTTTATCGTTACCGCCAGTCAAACAAGAAAGAAAACGTCGAAAACGAAAAAAGAAATTCTCAGGTCACTGTCTGGAAAACGCAATTTCTCGCCTTCGCCTGATAGACTATAATTTAATAGATTAATAAGGGTCTTGGAGCAATATTTAACTAAATAAATAAATACGCAGATGCCTGTAGAGCTGAACATGTTTTTCTACCGAGTGTAACCGATAAAATTAAAAACAAGGCGATGACGACGACGATCACGGCCGTGCCGCCGTGGCTGGACGCGGAGGGATCAGAGGAGAGGCCGCAGGTGACACGAACCTATGATGCCGTTGACCTCCACCGGCGGGAATGAAGAGCTCGGAGGTACATAAATAGGGAGGAGGAGTTGGATTGCTCACCAGGGTCGTTCCCGTTCTACGGCTGGAAGATGAACAAGGGAGCTGCAGTGCAAGTGTTGAGTGGTGAGTTGGAGAGGGGAGAAGAGGAAGAGGAGAAGGAGGAGGAGGAGGAGGAGAAGGAGAAGGAGGACGAGGAGGAAGGGGAGGAAGCTGGTGTTCGCAAGAAGAGGAGAGTGAGAGAGGAGGAGGAAAGGATGGCTTCGGACGTGAGAACCGCCATTGAGGAGCTGTCTTTGGGTTGCGCAGATGAGAAGTGTGTCTCTACTTCCGCCTTCCTCACCGTCTCCAATCTGCTATTGCTGGCCCTTGGTTTGCCCTTCCCCCCTTGTTCCTTTTTCCGTTTTCCCCTCTTTTTCATGGCTAGAAATGTTTCGAGCTTAGAACTTCGAAACCTTCTCTTGTGTTATAATTTCCACTGAAGAATAAGAAAAGAAAAACATTATGTGTTTATCATGCCTTTTCCTCTGTAACGACCATTTGGCTGCTACTGATTACTTTGTGATTCATGTTTATTTACCGTCCGAATCTTCATCTCTGTTTGATACCAATGAAACTTCCCCCCCACTGAACGAAGAAACAGGGGAGGAACAACTAATGGGCCTTTAACCAGCTGCCTGTGTTTGAGGATTCCTATCATTCATGTGGCTAACACATGGTCTTGTGGGGCTGTGCAGATAAGGTTGTGCCTAACATGTTCGTTCTGAGGCAAGATGTCCAGCGTAACATCGAGGTGAGCCACAACCACACGCTTACCAATCCCTTCTTTTTTTCTTCTTTTTTTTTTGGGCGAGGCAAGCTTGCTAATCTTTTATCAAACTAAAATATCAAAATCGATCGTGTCCTTTTCCTCACCATTTGGGTCCCCCTCTTTTGGCTTCATCCTTCATGTTATGGTCACCAATATAACGAATGGTAAACAAACAACTGCTAGCTTGACTAAAGGGAGGGATCTGATATGCTACCCACCAATACCCCATGGTTGGTTTGATAAATAACATCCTAGGTTCTGGCAATGGGACCAGAACCTCCTCTTTCTTGTACCAATTCATGATGAAAATTTTTAGTGGTGACAATAACGTTTGGGTGTGGTGATGATGATGGTACAGAGACTGGAGAACTTGTACGCCCTGAAGCCGTCAGCTTACTCCAATCTACTGGAGATGCTTAGGAAGGAGGCGGACGAGGAAAAAGCAAAGAAGCCTGATAGCTGCAGTAGGTCGGTGGTATGGCTCACTAGGTAAATGTTAAGTAATACCATCATGGCATTGTTCTTAATACCTACATATATAAGCTTGAAGTTGTTGCTCTCGAGTTGGGTATTGCAAATGAGGAAGAAAGAACTGATGATGTTGCTGCAAACTGCTTCTCTTGCAATTAGATCGATGAATTTTGGGTTGAATTTGATGGAGAGGTTAATCAAAAACTCAGATTTGAGCGTTGAAGAAGCTGTGGAAGAGGCTTATAGTGCCAATTTCAGACATTGTCATGGCTGGATATCTTCGGCTGCGTACAAGGTAGTTAATCTACATCATATCTCATTTTCAGTTCGTGTAAAACCATTCCATCAAGATTGATAGATCAAAATCGGTGCAGTACTGATTCATGATCACGATCATCAAATAGGTGGCTCTGAAGCTGGTCCCAGACAGGGAGGACTTCACGGAGTTGCTCACGGGACGAGGAGGGCAAGATCAGTGTCTCCTAACGAACGACATGCTGGTCTTGATCTCACTGCTTCAACCTTTCCTGACCGAAGTCCATTCTCATCTGGTGCGTACGAGAGAACCAGACTTTGCCATTCTCATCTGGTGGTCCATTCTCATGCTTAGTTAATTTTTCTGCGTGTTGTCTTGCGAATTGCAGAAGGCGTTCCGGCTGGACCGATGCAAGTCGAGCTGAAGCGGTCCGTGCTCTGGTCGAGTTGGTGTTGTGATCGTAGTGAGTTGTAAAAAAAATGATAATAATAATAAACTTGAATACGTAAGTACATAAGATTTTTTTCATTGATTTCAAATCTTGATTTTCCCATGGATGTAAGTAAGACTTGAATGGTCGAAGAATCTTTCACCATCCTGATAAGTTGTAAGGGGTTTGGATCTTTTTCCAACTTGTTTCTTGTATTTATTAGCAAATTTTAATCACAACGCATTAATTATATATATATATATTTTTTTTTTTTGTAATGACAGTGATTTTTGTATTCATCCATATTTTAACATTGATGAGATTTACAAGTATCGTTACTTTTGCATGATGCCGTAACACATGATTAATTGCCAGCGTCCGATCAAGTTAGTATAAAAAAAACAAAGTAGAAGAGAATTATTGCCTATCATAACCGTCAGTTTCGACTGCTCATCTTACAGAGAAATCAAGTTTACAGGATATATGGAATCATTCAGAGAGTTAGCAGTGTTTTCTTTCGACATGGAACGTAAAGCTTCTTCTTTTTTTTATAATAACATTTTATTTTCGTACAATTTGGTAGTTGAATATTGAAGATGAAATCAACCGAGAACGCTTAAGATAAGAAATTCATCGTTACATCCATTGGCACCACTCATTTATGATGAAGGGATAGATGTTGGATAAGGATGTGATGGAATTATGCACGCGCATTAATTGTTGTCGTTATTTTCTAATGTATTTGACTTTAGCACCTGTTGGTTAATTAAATAACACCGATGTCATCAGGAGCCACGTCATCAGTGGTAATCGAGAATCTGTAGATGATCAATCACCTGTCTATCTATATATATTCATCAATATAATCGAAAATATGACGGACGTACATCTATATATATGGTATGATATATACTCTTGCATGCATGTTTAATTTCGTAAATAAAAATCTACAGATCGAGAATTCGAATTTTAGCAAAACAACATCAATACAGAAAAATAAATGTAATTCGAAAGGCATAAATAATTAAAATGATTATTATTAGTATTTATCAGAGAAGAATATATACGTATAAATCCGCAGACGAGAAAATAATTAATTAAACAGCATATTCGATTCGAGCATATATATATATATGTGTGTGTGTGTATTTGAATACGGGCTTCGGCCCAAAGTAATTGTTATTTTTATTATTCGTCATGGGCCTCACTCCTTGAGCCCAAAGAAACAAAGAGGACCAACGGTCAGTAGTGGTGGAGGACGTAAACATTGTACTCGACGGTGGCGTCGTTGGAGGTGCGGTTGAACACGACGGTCCTCGCCTGCGCGTAGCCGCGAGCCATCCGGAAGGTCCCCGTCCCTCCGACGATGGGCATCTCCCTCACGTCCTCCAGGACGGGATTCCTCCCGACCATGGTCAGCGTGCTGCCGTTGTACTTGCCGGACACGAACAAGAGGTTGAACACCATCAGCAACGACAACTCCTCCTGCGACGTGAAGGCGAAGATCCCCTGTGCCCGTCCGACGAGCGTCGAGCTTATCTCCGCCGTCTCCGTCAGCCGGTCGTCCACGGCAATGAGAGAACCGTAGGTGGTGACTGGCGTGTTGGGTTTCACCTAGGCGACGCGTATGGCGGTTGGGTTGGCGCCGCTCACCACGTCCTGGAAGAAGAAGTGGAGGTGGGTCCTCTTCAACTTGCCGGAGGGGAAGCCGTCGAAGGTGGCGGTGGTGATCAGGAAGAAGAAGACGACCACGACCACGACCACGACCATGGTTGAAGCTGTCATTGGATCGAGGTCGATGAGCTGGCATGCATGGTTTGTTCAAGTTCCATGTTCACAATTCACATATATATATATATATAGAGAGAGAGAGAGAGAGAGAGAGAGAGAGAGCTGCTGAATACACACATACCGTCCTGATCTATAAAAAATTTAGTTGTAAGCATAGTTACGTATTCAAGTTTCATACAGATATGATTTAATTTTGCTATATATTAACGTATATAGCAAAATCTGAGCGGCAATACGCCCATTTAGGTACGAGTGGTGCATCAAAGTGTTAGGTGTGGGTACAATGTGCCGAGTCATTGCTTTCGACCACCAAACAAATCGGAATAAATATATATAAAATTCAAGAGAGTCTAATCAAGTAAAATGGTTAGGTACGACAATAAAGGAAGGAAAGAAACCAGTAGAAATTAATAAAATACAACTATTCGATGCTTGTAACAAATTTATAGATAAAATATAATTTTTACAATAAAAGATGATGAAATGTGATTTATAATGATAAAATATGATTTTTATGATTTATGATGGTAAAATATGATTTTTAAGATAAAATATGATTTATGGTGATAAAATATGATTTTTATGATTTATGATGATAAAATATGTTTGTACGATAAAATATAATTTTTATGGTAAAAGATGATAAAATATGACTTTTAAGATAGAAAGATGTTAAAATATGATTTATGATAATAACATGTGATTTATAAGGAGATTAAAAGAAAACATTTGATTAACGTACAGTGAAAATAAGTTATCATTTTTTAACTCTTTCATATTTCTCAAAAAAGAAGATATAAAGAAAAATATTTCTTGAGAAAGTCAGAGTGAAAATTTTATCAAATTTCCTTTACTTTCAATCGTGCATAAATATTTTATATTTTATCTTAACTTTTTGTTTTTCTTTTTCTATCTTTTTCTGTTATTTTCTGTCGTACACAGATCACCTTAACAAATAAATAGAGATAGGTGAATATAAAATTATATTTTTTGAAAAGGACTAAGTTTATTTCTTCTATTTTGTAGTTCAAGGTAGCTGACTTTTAATGAGTTAACAAGGATTGTATGATTTCCTTTGAGGTTTACCAAAAAAGAAAAGAAAAAAAAACTACATAGAGTTTTTATTTATTTATTATAACGTTAATATTTCAAACTTAAGCTAATTCTCCCAAAGTTTAAAATTAATTTTTTATTGATTTGGAACTACCTACACGGTTGGAGAACAATATTAATTTTTCTTCACATATGAAATATTTGATTGTAAAGATACAAAGATGTGTGTAGCAATTTAATACAGGAAAATTTTGTTGGTATTTTCACAGTAATATATAGATTTTTTTTTCATTTAAATATATTCATTATTGATAGAATTTTCCATCTCGAGGAAAATTTTCTCATTAATTTTTTGGGATGAAAGTTTCATTAAATCATTATGTTGTCTATCTTTTTTTTTGAAATTGAGGTAAGAAATTTAACCGGGTGTAGTTAACTTCTATATATATATATATCACCTCCCAAAGGCCAGAGGAATTAATATATAACTCCATGAAAGACAAGCAAACCTCCAGCTTCATATATATACATACATACATACATATGAGTTCATGTTAGAGGCAGATCTCAGAAAAGCCTTGAATACAGTGGAATGGGAATTTTATGTATATCACTTATGCTTCAGCAACTTAACTCTAGATTTTCACCTCACAATATAATTAATTATATAAAGCTTTATACACATAATTCTATTATATATATATATATATATATATGGAAACATCAAACTACAACATAATGCTACTCATGTTTCTGGTTAATTGCCATGCATGGAATCTCAAGCTGATCACTGAATATATGCATGGTACACAACTAATTAAGCAAGAAAAGGATGATGCTTATTAGGCTTGCAAGTTACCACACCTCCAAGCCCTTTTCCATGCACTCACCTTTGCTTAATTTGCAGATGACTTGAGATCGACAAGTATATATATATATAATTTTTTGAATTATCAACCACTCAATCAAATCTACAATCTATTTTGACAAAACGTGTATATATATGTGTGTGTGTGTACACCTGACGGCTCAACAACAATTTAAGCAATGCTTAGAAGCCAATTAAGCACCCAAGGATGCATGTAGTTTTCACTTCTTGTGTTGGAGATTGATGGTTCTACGTGTTTAAGCTAATACTAAACTCTAAACTTATATATATATCTATGTGTGTGTGTAAATTATTAAAAAATAATTTTAAGTTATAATTTCATATAGTAACAAAATAGGTTTACATTCATTCATCTATAAAGACTTATAAAGATATAAGTAAAGCATAAATAATAAAGAAAAATGTTAAAAATAATTTCACATCCTTTAATAGTGAGTAAATTAAGTTAAACATGTTGAAAATTTTCAAGAAGCATATACTTATTAGAATAATCAAAGGAAAGATTTAAAACTGTATACAAGGAGCAGACGATATTGGTCCTAAGCTTACTTTGATATCAAGATAAAAAGTATAAATCAAATGCACCTTCCTTCGTGTAAGGTCAAGATTTCTTTTACTTTACACAAATGTGTTTAACTTTATCTCGATACAAAGCAACACCTCCACAAGGAAAACTTCTTCAAGCTCGTTATTTACCATGAAGAAGTACCGCAAGGCCACCGGTCCCTAAACCCTCCTGTCATCAGAAAATCAACCTCCTCCTGATCAACTGAAATGAAATGCAATATAGCATGCAACATCTTCTGATTGATCGATCACATTCCAAAATCTATATATGATCCAAACGAATCCACGCATGAATGATCCGATCCCTTTCCTTTCTTTTCCTTTCCTTTTTGGAGATTGCATGGTCACATATATGATATGGATGCGTTTTCTACCCAAAGTAAGGAAAGATTATGAAGATTTGAACCGATTAAATTGAGGAGAAGAATCATCATCTCCTCCTCCTCCTCCTTTGGGCGCGTGATGCCAGACAGAAGGAGAGGGACTTGCCACCCACCCCACATAATGACATACAACCCAACCACTTCCTTTGAACATCACATCTTCTTCTTAATCATCCACATCGAATCTGTTGCAAATGGTTTCGTACTGTTTAAGCAGATATTAAATTCGGACTGATAGACTTTGATTCATTTAAAGTAAGGTAGAAGAGAGGGAAGTGCTGACATAGTTTTATATTGTTTAAGAGAAAACTAGACTTAGATTTATATACGTTGATTTTCTTTACAACATTATTTCAGCCTTGGCGTGACAACTTTGAAGAAGTTTCAATTTTACAACCCACATTTGCAACTCTGGGAGTTTCGACGTGAAAAATGGTGCTAGGGTCGCGTTTGTTTGATGTCCAAGGAGCAAACCAGTCTCTCTTGATTAGTATCATACCATCATCAAAAGTGAAAATCTGAATAGGTCCTTGTAAAAGTTGTCTGATTCTATCCTCACAAGAGATTGCCTTCGCTGCAGCACTTCATGCTATTTCCATGATGGTAGTAGTGGTCACTCTCTTCCATATATGTTGTCAGCTGATCTTCAAAATTCTGAAGCACCAACAATTGAGGTGAATCTCCAAAATCCTATTGTCGTCCAACATTCAATCAATGAAATACAATTAGCAGACCGATATTGTAAGTGTCACTGCCTGTTATTATAGATGCAAACCCACTGCTCTCTCCTCCTCCTCCTCCGTCCGTCTTGTTTGAGAGCAGCTATAGGTGATCTGCGTCTATAAAAAAATGTTCTGCCTTCATTCACTTTGATCACTATTCAACACTATGCCCTTCGGTTAATAGTTACGATGACAATCTAAAGTGAAGATACGACGTTTGCTCCTTGCAAACAAACGCAACCTAAGATGATTTATATTTTTACTTCTGATGGTAAGTTGCGTTTCATGACGAAGGATAAAATTAACCTCGAACTGTGTAGAAGAATTCTTTGCTTGGGTCTCACATCTTTATATTATTCAAGCATCTCTTTCATGTTTGGTGTAGTCTCCGATTCTGATGAGTTGTATCTACCAACGACTGAAAAGCTAAACTTCCTAAACCACCACTACTTTCCACATGGATATGTTCAGAATGTTTTCCTACCAAAGGAAGAGAAAAGGTAGAGTTGAGCATCAAGGAAACAGGTGATAGGGGGCTGGTGTTTCAGGCATGTTCCCTGCGCCAACTGCTTCAAATTCTATATCCTATAACCCTTTTGAACGTGTTGGTTCTCTCTCTCCTTCTCTTTTTTATCATTCAATTTTGTGTTTCATCTCATTTTTCGATGCTTGTTGGTCTTCCTCCTGAGAACAACAGTGTCTGGTTTTCCACCTTCCAATCTCATCACCCAGTTCGTTCTCCTTGCCTGCCGTACCTGTTAAAGAAGGTTTTTCGTGATGATGGGCTCCTCCAGCAGAACAAGCGCACGGTACATATCCATGTGAGTTACTCTTCTGTGATGCTTCTCTCTCTCTGTTTCTACAGTCCCACTGGTAAAGGCTGAACCAGTTCTTCAGTTCCCTCCATCTGTTTCAACACCCAAACCAATTCAAGAAAAATTTTCCCCGGGTTCTGCATTAGTTGGTGCTGCTGGAATAGACAACTCTGCATTGTAAATGAACTATTCTACTTATAAATTGTTGATTTAGAACATGGTAAGTCCATGTGCATACACATCTACCCCAAGAAATTGAAACACTTGTAGAATTTAAAGTGTTGAAACATATGGTAAGTTCTGCATTGTAAAATTTCTGAAATAATATGACTAGACCTGTCTGCTCATGGTTGGCTAAATGTCCAACTTTCCAACTGCTTCTCTTCTTGTTTTCTTGATTCAGTTATGCCAAAGTCCTGATTATTTTTTTTGGGTTTTCAACGTTCACGCCATTGAATGAGATTAGAGATGTGGACCTCTAGCGCAGAGAGCAAGAGTTGATTCGCTTCCAGTGATCTCACCGGTGATGCCTTGAGTGGCTGAGGAGATCAAACATGGCTGGATCTGTTTTCGTGTCTACTGGTTTGGTGGAGGCAAGGCACAGGTCGTCTGGGTTCTTGTGAGTCGCCATCATCACCACTCTTCCATCTTTCTCTCTTCTATCTTATACCTGTGTTTTCAGATATTTCTGCAGAAATAAATTTCGGTACAGACCGAAACCTCTTGTCATGTTGTGTTAATCCAATCAATACAGTCACTTACTTTTGACGATTCTCTTCGTTCCACTCCAGTGCAAGCACAAACAAGAGGGAGCACAGGAAAAGAAGTGATCACAGTGATTCTGATAAAGAAGCAGCTCTTCCTCAGGAAAGAAAAGGGACCTGCAGACTCAGTAGATACTTCAAAGTTGTCATTTTTCTGATCATTTGTGGAACACTCCTGACATCATTAATTCAATCACCCATGGCAAATGAGAAAGCCCTCATCCATCTACATGTACACGGGTAAATTCTACTACCATCTTGCTATCTTGGAGTGTTTATCTTATTGGAATCAATATCAAACATCAAAAAAGAAATCATCTTGTCTATAAATGTTTTATAAGAGTGGATTGTATGTAAACCTATTTTGATATCTTATAAAATTTTAATTCAGAATTAATTATTAAAGATCATAGGAGTTCAAGTTTAAAATCCTTTTGTCTTCTAGTTTAAAATCCTTTTGTTTCATTATTAAAGATTCGACATTTACATGATGATTTAAAAAACATTCAAAAGGCTGATCTGTGTTATCTACTGCAGCAGTTCAAGGTTTTCAGGAGTTGTGAAGGAACTCGATGGTTCAGATGGTACTTCACATTTGGCTGCGGAATTCACACGGATTTCAGAAGCCATGGACAAGCTCGGTGGTGGAAGAAACCAGATCCACAGAATCGGCTTGCTAAACTTCGACGTCGACGAGCTCCGTCGTTGGCAGAAGATGTTTCCCGGCGTGGAGTTTTCTGTTATAGGCCTGGAACTCGTCGACGGCAACGTAACATGGGAGGGTTTGTACCCTGAATGGATCAACGAGGAAGAAGAAGATGAAGAGTCTGAATCGGCTCCAACTTGCCCGTCTCTTCCCGAGCCCACCGTCGGGAACGCAACGGGCTTCTTGGATCTTGTCGCCGTCAAGCTTCCGTGCAGTAAGCTCGCGGGATGGTCGAGGGACGTCAGGCGGTTGCAGCTTCAGCTCGCCGCCGCCAAGATTGTCGTCAGAGGTGGTCGAGATCGCGTTCACGTTCTGTTCGTGACGGAGTGCTTCCCATTGCCGAACGTGTTCCGGTGCTCCGACCTCGTTGCTCGCGCGGGGAACGCGTGGTTGTACAGGCCTCGGTTGCCGGCGCTGAAGGAGAGGATCGGAGTTCCAGTTGGGTCGTGTCAACTTGCGGTTCCGCTCAAAGCAAGAGGTTAGTTGGAATCTTCCGGTTGGAGTAAAGATTCTTCTTCTAAAGTGATGTCGACATCGATGGGTGGTCCTATTGTACTCACCGACAGGGCGGCGGCGGCGGCGGTCCGGCGGCGCACAGAGGGAGGCATACGTGACCATACTACATTCGGCGAACAGGTACGTGTGCGGCGCGATGGCCGCGGCTCAGAGCATCCGCATGACGGGATCCACGAAGGACCTTGTGATACTGGTGGACGACAAGATCACAGAACACCAGAAGAGAGGCCTTCGGGCTGCGGGATGGAAGGTTAGGACCATCGAGAGGATAGGCAATCCGAAGGCCGACCGTGGCGCCTACAACAAATGGAACTATAGCAAGTTCCGGCTGTGGCAGCTGACCTACTACGACAAGCTGGTGTTCATCGACGCCGACCTGCTCGTCCTGCGCAACATCGATTTCCTGTTCTCGGCGCCGGAGATCAGCGCGACGGGCAACAACGGCACGCTGTTCAACTCCGGGGTGATGGTGGTGGAGCCGTCCAACTGCACGTTCAGTCTGCTGATGGACCACGTCAACGAGATTCGTTCCTACAACGGAGGCGACCAGGGGTACCTGAACGAGGTCTTCACGTGGTGGCACCGGATCCCCCGGCGCATGAACTTCCTCAAGCATTTCTGGGAGGGCGACGGCGCCGACGTCAGGAAGGCGAAGACGCGCCTCTTCGGCGCCGACCACCCACCGCAGCTCTACGTGATCCACTACCTGGGCTTGAAGCCGTGGTGGTGCTTCCGCGACTACGACTGCAACTGGAACGTGGAGAGAATGCGGGAGTTCGCCAGCGACGTCGCCCACGAGAGGTGGTGGAGGGTGCACGACGCCATGCCGAAGACCCTCCAGAGGTTCTGCACGCTCAGCTCCAGGCGATCAGCCAAGCTCGAGTGGGATCGGTTGCGAGCGAAGGAGGCGAATCTGCCGGACGGCCATTGGAGGAGAAAGATTCGCGACCGACGTTTCAAGATCTGCTCCGACGGGTTTTGCTTCAACGAGAGCTTTTTGCGGCGATGGGCCGCCGCCAATTTCACCGGCGATTTCTTGTCCACTGCGAAATACACGAACAACACCACCACGTCTGCTTCGTAGGATTTATATAATATAATTCATTTCCTTCTTTATTTCATTAACACGTGATTGGGCCGCCTTTCGGGTTCCATTGGAAGGCCCAATTCTGTAAGGTTTATATGTTGTCGATTTTTTCAAAAATTGCATTACTGTTTTTGCGGTCCATGGTGTGGGAGACTTGGACTCGGATCTGGGTCGCGGTGGACTCGGATCAGTTCGGTCGGTAATGGTAGACGATCCGATAACCACACCCTATACATTCCACTCCATGGTATTGGCGGTATTGGCATGGCCTCTCGCTTGTTAAAAGGACAAATCAATGGGATCTTGAATTGGTAATGGTGG
The DNA here is from genome assembly GCA_036874045.1 of Cymodocea nodosa. NCBI lineage: Eukaryota > Viridiplantae > Streptophyta > Magnoliopsida > Alismatales > Cymodoceaceae > Cymodocea > Cymodocea nodosa. The sequence goes on from JAZBRI010000008.1 coordinate 1,591,259, forward strand.
GCCGATATAAGCTAATTTGCTAAGATGAAAATGAGTGATGGCGTTGAGCACACACACACACACACACACACACACTCTCTCTCTCTCTCTATATATATACATATAGTGGAATAATGCATATGCCACGTTGGAAAATGAGGCATCAACAATCTAGGTTGTAATAGAAATAACTGAAGAGTGGTGTAACGTAGAGAAAACCATGAAAGGAGGAGTATAAGCAAAAGAAGGTTTGGGAAGCTTTGCATGGGAGCCAAGTCTTCTTCCTGAGCTGGAAAAGAAGGCATTCATCCCTCCCTGCTCATCATGAATCTTTAGTATCTTATATTATCAACTCTTGATTAATAGACTCGAATGGTCTCTCCCTTCTCTTCCTATAAATACCAGAGACCACTACAACACCTCGCCATGACAAGCAAAGCCTACAGAGAACACAGGCAGAGATACAAATAATTTATGGCCTTCCTTCCCAACCATCCCTTCCCACGTTGCTTCTTTACTCCGCCGCCGCCGCCGCCGCCGCCGCCACCACCACCGCCGCCGATTTGGGCCTCGCCACCTCCAGGATTCACCCCTCCGCTACCACCACCTTGTCCTCCGTCTCCGGTGCCAACTTGGGCCACACCACCTCCTCCGCCACAATATTCTCCACCGCCTTCAAAATACACTCCACCACCACCAAGATCTCCTCCTCCTCCGCCGGCTGTTTTTTCGCCTCCACCACCACACTCGATTCCACCGCCTACGCCATACGTTCCACCACCACCAAACCACCACCACCACCACCATCACCACACGGTGATAATAGTAGTGTTTGCATCGTGCGGGGGCCTTCTCTTTCTCGCTTGCCTTATGGCAGCTCTATGCTGCTTGGCGGCCAAGAAGAAGAAGCAGAAGAAGAAGAAGAACACAACGGTGGAGGAGACAGAGGTGCTGGACGTCGAGGACCACGTGACGCTGCACGAGGCCATCGTCCCCGGAAGGCATGGAGAGCAAGTGGTCGTCCTGTCCGTCGACGAGGACATTCGCGTTCACGAAAAGGTCCACACCAAGGCGGCCGAGTCGGTCGGAGAACCTTCAGACCACCATCATAATCACCACCACCACCGCCGCCGCCACAACCCGGGCGGCGGTGATGGTGCTGGAACATTAATGTCTGGGACGGAAGAAGAAGAAAAAGAAGAAGAAGAAGAAGCCAAACCCCATAGTCATGGATGACCAATGCATGACAGGACCAAGCACAAGGTATATAATTAAAATGTGTGTTTCATCATATTCCTTTCATGTAATAATTTCGGATGATCGATTGATCACTGGCATCTAATTAACTCTTAATCAACTGTTGTTTAAGTAATTCAATAATTCTTCGCGAGTCTTGGTGTGAGCACAAAAATGGCTTTGTGCAATCAAATTTCTTCTTGTTCCCGTCAAACAAAATAATTCAAGAGATGATTGTGTACACTTTTTTTTTTTTTTTTATAATATGATATTGGACATGTCTTCACTTGACTCTTTGCTTGAGCTTCTCCAATCTCTCTCTCTCTCTATATATATATGAATTTTTTTCTTTTATGTATTTTAATTTACAGCCAAATATTTGATTATGCTATATAAATTCAAATTTTTTTCTCTATTTTCCAACCAAGAAGATTTAAGTATTTTTCCGTAATAATTAATTCTTCTATACTAAATTACCTAAGATCATACATTACAACTTAATATTCTAAGTCGTAAAGCACTTGTAGTTTTATAATCTTTTTTAAAATTTTAGAGTTACCAAACACTCCAAATTAAAGCTTTTTTTCCGCTTGATCCACCTTATAATCCTTGATCTCTTGTGATTCTAGTCAAATGAACAACTTCCATCTAATTGTAGATGTTTCAACGATTAAATATAAATATTTGAACGTTGCAAAAGAGAGGGAAGATGGAAGTTATCCGCGGTAAAACATGACTACGTATAAAAAGTAAGACAATAAAAATTATATGAAAATAAAATAAGAGAAAATCAACTTAAATGATTTGATTATATCTTAAAAAGACCAAGGAATGTACTTAGTTAAGATAGGAGAATCAATTAATATAAAAAATAAAATTTATATAATTTAATTTAACAATAAATAAAAATCATGTAGCCAATGCAGCAGTGGCATTCTACTTCCACCCGTGTCCACTCACGTATGCCAAGTCAGCAACACCTTTCAATTGCGGGACCCACCAGCCCTCTCAACGAGATTCCCGTAAACCATGACGGCGGAAAAGTAAAGGGCTCGATGGATGAAAACAACGAGGAACATCATTTAACTAAGTGACCCAACGGACAGAATGCACTTTAAATATAACCTGAGCTTTAAATTTAAATAAAAATAACACCATTTACAAGGAAAATTAATGAGACCCACTGACAAACATGAAGGATTCGTCTGATTTCATCTTTCAGTAGCCTTCCTTATACGCTTCAAAGAAAAGAGTCCAACAAGTTCAAAACAATATATATATATATGTGTGTGTGTGTGTGTAATTAACTGCTTCAAAAAATTTCTTCACCTCCTTTAAGCGCAAAATAAATCTGTTGGTGTAAGGTTTAGAGAAGCTACATCAACTGCTGTAGTGAGAACTACTGAGATTTTAGATTTTTATTTCTGTTAGTGTTGTTCTCTTTGTTAACTCAAAATGATTGGATTCAATCTATCCGCAGGTTACACCAAACAAGCTTCTTCTTCTTATTCTTTTCTGAAACCAGCTTCTCTGTGTTCCTTGAGACTACTATAACCTGGTGATGAAACTTAACGGACCCAAAAAAAGCATTACCTTTTTAAGAAAATATCAATAAGAACCTAGAGTAAGATCGATATGTTGCTTAAAAATCTCAAGTAACTGTGTACAGTAAAAGGTGGTCAAAACACTTGATATCATCTCTACAAACACAGATGGATTTGGTCTGGCAATTGTTAATATCCAAATTCCCCCTCACGCCAGGAGAAGGATTCATTCCTACCCACCGATCCAAACCTCCAAAACAACAGCAGCCGCCCACGGCCCACCGTTTTCCCTCCCCAGCTCATCACACCCACCTCATGCGGGATCAGTAAAAGCCCTAGACACCAAATTTCCCTTTCTGGTGCCCAAGCAGCACCTCGTACCTCGCTTGGCCTCCCGTGGTTTGCGTGTAATTTCCCTGGATTTCCAGGTGCAATCAACATCCTCGGTTTTCTATTTATATCAAACCTTGAGAAGACCGAAGGAGTGGCAGAAGAAATATCTCGTTCGTTTACTGCCCGGAAGCCGAAGCCTACCACCACAATGCAGGCCCAGGCAATCTCCACCGTACAACTCAGCGTACTGCAGCAGCAGCGGCGACGGCGGCAGTGGCCGGTCTCCGCTGTGGCAATATCGCCACCGAGGCGGCAGCTCCAAGCGTTGAGACACTCGATGCCACCGGAGAAGGTGGAGCTGTTCAAGTCCTTAGAGGGGTGGGCGGCCCAGACCATCTTGCCACTTCTCAAGCCGGTGGACAAATGCTGGCAGCCTCAGGACTTCCTGCCGGACTCGTCCCTTCCCACCGACCAGTTCGCCGAGGAGGTGAAGGCGCTACGGGATCGGACGGCGGAGCTGCCGGACGAGTACTTCGTGGTGCTGGTGGGGGACATGATTACGGAGGAGGCGCTCCCGACGTACCAGACAATGATCAACACGTTGGACGGGGTGAAGGACGAGACCGGGGCCAGCGACTGCCCGTGGGCGATGTGGACGAGGACGTGGACAGCGGAGGAGAATCGGCACGGTGATTTGCTCGGGAGGTACCTGTACTTGTCCGGCAGGGTCGATATGCGGATGGTCGAGCGTACGGTGCAGTACCTCATCGGCGCCGGAATGGTAAGCTAATTTGCTCGCTTCCAAAACTTTACAAACCCTAAACCCTAACAACTGGTTTTCTCTCGTCCATCCAAGATCAAAGCCGACTGTTTTCTTGCATTCATCGATGAATTAATAAATGCGTGCCGATTATTGTTCGATCCACAGGATCCTGGAACAGAGAACAATCCATACCTGGGCTTCGTGTACACATCCTTCCAGGAACGGGCGACCTTCATCTCCCACGGCAACACCGCCCGCCTCGCCAAGACCCACGGAGACGGCACCCTAGCGCAGGTCTGCGGCACGATCGCGGCGGACGAGAAGCGTCACGAGCTCGCCTACTGCAGCATTGTGGAGAAGCTCCTCGAGCTTGACCCCAACGGTGCGATCCTCGCGATCGAGGACATGATGCGGAAGAAGATCACAATGCCCGCCCACCTAATGCACGACGGACGTGATCCGAGGCTGTTCGATCACTTCTCGGCCGTGGCGCAGCGGATCGGGGTGTACACGGGCAGGGACTACGCCGGTATCGTGGAGTTCCTGGTGGGGAAGTGGGAGCTGGAGAAGCTGGAGGGGCTGGACGGTGCGGGGAGGAAGGCGCAGGATTTCGTCTGCGGGCTGGCGGAGAGGGTGAGGAGGTTGCAGGAAAGATCAGAGCAGAGGGCCAGAGGGAAGGAGACCAGGCGAGTTCCCTTCAGCTGGATCTTCGACAGGGAGTTGTCCTTGAGACATTTCTCCTAATTATCATCATAATTATGTTTTAATTACATTGGCCTGGCATAATTAATTATCACCGCTCAACGACATGGAATGATTTTTTTTTTTGGGCCCTATTCTGTCTGCTCTGCTTGTCTACCACCGAGATTATCTATCTGAATCTTAATAAATATTGTGCAAACATATCAATTATTCGGAGTTGGTTTTACAGTGACTGGTAGTTTGGAAAATGGGCTTCTATTTCATAACTGTTGACCTGCATTTGGCTGATCAATGACCAGTATTTGGGAATTGGGATAGAACTAATGATTTTCATACATACATTATTTACATGCATATTCTAGTCACAGCATGTATGATGGAGGGTGAAGCATCATAACATGTATCATAGTCAGTTTCAAGCATCCATGTGGAGAGAAATTTTTCCACCGATTAACAATTGCAGATGTTAGAGATTATAGAAGAACGCAATAAAAAATATGCTTATGAGATTGATACATAAATATTTTTTGCTATAAGGATGGGGATTCATGGTCGTCATATATCAAGTATCTTGAAAGACTCGGCAACTACCTTTAATGTGTCCCGAACTCTCTTCCAACGCCTCTCGTTTGCTCCCACGACAAGGGTGTAATACCTCCCTTTGGAATAAAAGAGAGAATCAAAATGAATCCTAAATAAAAATTAGCAGAATGCAATATTCGCATTTCCCTAAATTAAATCATTTTCCAGTTGATTGCCACGGGTGATAGGCAAAAGTTCTTCGATGATTTTCTTTTTTGGTAATAAGGTAGATAGTTCTTCAATGATTTTCACCTGTGCTTTTTTTTTTATTTAAGGCAGAATGAAATATTAAATAAATTTTCTATGGGGTGGTGAAAGATCATGAATACCATTGCTAATGCCTATGGTTGCAAATGCAGTTCGAGCAAAATTAGGAGATGTGAGCAAGTATTCAAACGTCCAATAATTCTTTCCATCGACACTCCGCTGCACATAAAAAAAAACCAAGAATGAATGGAAATGGGTAACTGTAGATTTTCAATAAGGAAAAACTATGATATGAGATTTGCCACTAAGGAGTAATCTAAAACCTGCAGAATTTATTTTTCAGCAGGAAAAAACCCATCTATGGTTCACCCTCAAGAAAAGGAAAGCTTGTGGGTGACAAAGAGACGAACCTCTTGCATGTCAAGTATTGTAGGCATCTGAGTTGGTGCAGCATAAACATTTTTCACTAAATTAGGTATGACCTATGTAAGGAAATCAGAGAGAAATATATCACAAATCAGGAAACATCAGGTGCAACAAGCAATTCATTTTTTACACATGTAAACCAATCTTGTAGTAATGACTGATGTGAGAACATAACATATGCATATATCACTTTTGAGAATTCTGAATTCCTCGGTTTCTAGTCATCACTTAAACTTTACCTCTTCCATTGGACCCAAGTCATGGATATCATTTTTTTCAGTTGGTATAAAGTTCACCCTCACATGCTGCAATGATACATTACGATCTTTGAATGCAGAGTCGTGCCCAACAAAATCAAAATCCTGTGATGAAAAGTGACATGAAGTTACTAAAAATACCTAGTATGTGTATTAAAAATTTAATTTACTAAACTGTATTATATAGTACATCTCTAGATTCTTTTTCCATAAGATCATTCTTCTGTGGTGCCTCAATTTTATGGGGGTTGTTATTTTCTTAACCTCCTCACCAAAGTCGATATTGATAAACAGAGAAATTTTTAATCAGTTACATGAAATTTAATTCTAATGCCCTATTTCTTACAAATAACACTGCATTTGGCTAACACCAAATAGGAGACAGAAGTTACTGCTTAATAACAAATAACTTACTCGCCAATCAGCTGGGTAGTAATACGAGTATCCATCGATATGATCAACAAATGCTCGGAACCTTTCTGGCACTTCTGTATTATTAGTAGATGAATCACAAAATAATTAATATATAGAAGAAATACAAAAATGAACTTAAATTAACCAATATACAACTACTAACATTTCCAGAAAAATGTTATCCTCTGCAATATTGAAGCAAAAATGAAAGTTAAAGATAATACCTTCAGCAGATGAAAAGCCTGCTGGGATAATGGTGGAAGCCAATGCCCCTAGTCCAACTAATACCAATCTTCTGTTAACAGATTCTGAAATTTCAAAATTGGCACGTAATTGAGAACTTTCAGTATCATCCCAACCACTGCAAAAAAAATTATCACCAAGAGATATACGTGGTGTTGTAAAATTAACAAAAATAGATTTGCATGTCAAAATCTAATAGAAGTGAAGGAAAAGGAAATAAAGGCTCGTATAAATGATAAATTTTCGCTCTTTACTCCGTTCCTTTCCACACGAGAAAAAAGGGGAAAAGAGAGAAACCTAAAACATTCTTTTACCAAATCCATTCATCAGGGTTTGTTTTGAGCAGGAACTGATGACAGAAGGCATGGCGGCGGAAGCCGTGGTAGGGCGAGAGCAGACCGCCGGATTCGATAGAGCCACCAGCTACAGAACCACGCCAACAAGTACCGGTTCCAATGACAACAAAGTATAAAATCAAGCAAGAGGTAGCCATAGCAGAGACTCGAAGAGAACCTGCGTTTTACAGAGTGCGGAGGCCCAGCACGTACTGGAAGCAGCCGTCATTGGTGAAGCACCGGCGAGCGCTTTCACGGAACCAGAAGTGGCGATCGACCACCGAAACGATGGCGGTAGCCGCTGCAAACGCGTAAGTGGAAGAAGATTTCAGGCCTTCCGATGGGGGCGACCGGCGACGGCGTCTTATCCTTCGGGTTGGGGCATTCACCGTTGAAAGATGATGGGCCTGCATAGTATGGGCTGGACCTGATTTGGACTTTCTGGAATCCCACAGTTATGGTTTGGTATTTTGGTGAAGCACATGATTATAATGCTTAATGTTGAATAGTTTCGCATTATATTATGATCATTATAGATAAATTATAAAAATTCTGTATGATTTTCGACATAACGTCTATGAAAATAAAATACCAGTTTTTTAAAAAATCAGTCGTACTTTACTAACCTATCAAACACGAACCCAACACAACCTGAAAAGCCTTGGGATGCCAATCAATGACACGATTTATGCCAGACAATTAAACTCAACCTAAATAACATATATACATTTGCTTCAGTTTCTACTGCAAATATATTTTAATGGAATCTGCCTTAAAAAATAAAAACAAATCAAACAATACATTCATAATGGTTGAAACCATTGTGATTTGGATAATTTAAGTAGATAGAAATCTCAAAATGATATTGAGCTTGCTTATGTCAATTCTTCTAATCTTAACAACGAATATTAGGCGTTCTCCAAGACAAATCATACGAACATACTTCCCTGTATTTCATATTTGGTGACGATCATGTTAGTGATCCATATTACTTTTCAAACAATTTTTACATGGTGATTTGGATTTTTCTATTGGGAAAAAAAAGAAGACAATATGACATTACAAGTTTTGATCAAGGAGCGTTTTTCAACACCATAAAAGGTGCATTTGCTCGCACCACAGATAACTACAAACCAATATTGTAAGATGCTTCACCTTCTAAATTTTCATCTCACTAAACTCAGGGATTGCAATATTACAGAATGCATAAAATCCTACAGTGAGTTCTGCCTATTTTCCTTGTCACAGCTCGGCCCCTCCAATCCAAGCTAGCATGCTGTGGTCCTACCGGTCACTGTCCTCGTTGCCGGAATCGATGTTCATAGCAGTAGAACTACTATTGTATTCGGCCATGGCATTCTTGTATCGTTTCTGATCATTCTTAGCCATATCTTCATATGGTTCTTTCTCCTCAGCTGCTTGCAATAAACAACGTTAACAAATCCATAAAAACACATACAGATTGATACGATACGGAAGCAAGTGAATAACAGATGTCATTCAGAAAGTATAGGTGAAAACAGATCATTGGGGAAATCGATCAGCAATTCGTAACAAAGCACGCACCAGACAAACAACATGCACTTGTCTCTATGAAAGAAGGTTCTGAATGAACTATCGCTCTTTGAAATAATTCAGTTACAAGTAAAACCAATTTAGCCCAAAAAAATGCTACCTGAATCTGGGCACGCACAAGTGTGCTATACCTTTAAAATGACGCGACACTAAATCCATACAGTAAGAAAATAAAATATATCTCTAGGTACTAGGCATGCCCTATTTCCAAATACACTGAAACCATAGATTAACATTTATCTTGGCAGGTGGTTCATCAAAGATACGATGCTAACAAGATGACTGGAAAAAATGCCCACACCCAACAATCGTACCAAAGATGAACTTGGTAAAGTGAATACAATTAATCACCCACTCCAGAGTGAGTAAAGTGGTCTTAAATTTAAATCCAGGCAAAAACATTGAAAATAAACTGCAGCAGCAAATTTGTATTGTAATAGCTTCTGTGTGCCTAATAAATACGATCAGAATAGCATTAACTTATTTGTGCATATAGAATTAGAATTCTATGGAATTGAAATTTTGACAAAATTAGAATTTTACAGAATTAGATGGAAATAGAATTTAAAATATAGATGTTTATGCATATACAGGAATTAGATGAAAATTGAAATTCAAATATGTGTATAATAGAAAAATTAGAAAAAATTAAAATTTTATATTTATGTATGATAATAATGTAATATAATTATCTTTAATTTAGTAACTATTTAATTAAATAATTTAAGTAATTAATAAAAATTTAATTAATTAATTAACATGTCGTATAATTATATTATTAAATGTTCATATGTTATTTATTAATAATTAAGGAACATGCAAAAATTTCTCAAGACGAAAATAAATTTCACACCTCTTTAGATGAGAATTTGCATTCTTATGTTTACATTATAATTCAAAATTTCATTTATTTTCAGAATTAAAATTTCAAATGCACAAACACCCCTTGTTTTGGAATTAGATGAAATTCAAATTTATTTTCGTTCAATTCCAAATACACAAATCTTACTAAAATCTAATTATGAAATCATGAGAGCTAACATCTTTGGGCTAGTTACATACATTAATCTAAAGTAGACGTTGTTCCAAAGAAAAGTTGAGTGAATAATTATTGGTTGTAAAAAACAGAGAAAAACCTACAAGAGCCAATTAGGATTGGAACTTGGAAAGACATTTGTCACATACCAGACATCTTTTTCCACTTCTCGCCAAGAATCCTCCCCACATCGGTGAAAGAGATTCCTGGAGTGCTTTTCTTTACCTTCTGCACAATACAAACATAAAAACATTGTCAGACTTCTAGCATACATCCATTAAAAGTTCAAACCAAGTATACGCTATTCATTAAAGGAAAAGAAATAACGTCACCTAGAGAGGTAGTGACACGCAACCATTGAAATATTAATAAGGTATGATACTAACCAATTGTCCAATCACCAATTGAGGTGACAAAAGGACAAACTTCAAGGAATTAAAAGACACAATCAGAAGGTTTAACTTTTGCAACGTGAAACTCCATGTAAAATTATCATAATCATTAACCAAATTTCAAGTTTTTTTTTAACAGCAAATTTCAAAAGATGTCATACTTGGGTGTAAATAGGAAAGACCTGAAACGAATCAATCCCTAGATTATCCCAAATAAAGCAGAAGAGACATGGGATAATATCTTGTTGATTTTAAGTGTAAAAAGTTGCTGCCGCATGTCATTCCCCAATGGTAGAAACATAACGATCAACAATAATACCTTACCCCTAAATGTTTTCTTGAAACAAAGAAAAATCACACTAAAGCCTAATTATATATTGTTTACATTCCAGTAATTATTTCATTGTGCGTTTCAGCATATTTTTTCACACTGTTCACACAAGAGTTATTGTGATCAATACTTCTTGGCATGAAATGCATCAGTTTGCATAACAATAAGGAGAAAACCCAGATCATGGAAATCCTCTGATTTTTCATGTAACAAAACACAAGAAATGTCACATAATAAAATGTAAATATATAAGATAAAATGAAAACTTACGTCTCTTTCAGTGTTTGCAAAAAACATAAAAGCAGACAGTGCTCTCTTTGGTGCATTAGGATCCTTTTTCTTCTTTTGCCGCTTTTTCTTTGAACCTTCATCATCTCCATCCACAGCCTTCTTCTTAGAGGGCACTTTAGATGTTTTAAGTTCTTTCTTTTGATCCTTTTTAACGATTTTCTGGACAAACAGTTAACAGATTATTAAAAAAAATCAATGCAAATTTAAAGCAACTTAGTGGTTCATGCGGTCATGATTTTTGCGTCATCAAGCACTTTTGCGGAAAGCACTTTGCAACTTATCAAAGGAAAATTGTCCACAGTATATCACAGGTTGCTTTTCATGACACATGATGAATGCTGGCGTTTTACGAAGTAGAAATGATAGTATTTTCAACATGAAGCCTTATCGTCTAGAGGATGTAACCTACCAGAACAGGGTTGTTTTACATAGATGGGTAGAAGACATTTTGTAATTTATTTTGTCTTTTATTTTTCATTTTTTCGGTGTTGATCCTCTCAGTCAATACATTCGGTACTCTGGGTGAAACTTACTGATTTAATGAGAATCAACATATCCTCTCTCATAAAAAATCTAAAGCAAGATATAACCCACATTACTTCAGTAGTTTTGTCGGTAAACTATAAATCATATATGAAACAAAAGTTCTGTGAAAAAACTTACTTCTTTCTCTTCTCCACTTTCACTTGCATCAGACTCTTCTTCAGAATCATCAGTAGGAGATCCACCATCATCCTTTTCAACAACAAAATCTTCATCCTGCAAACCAAAATAGAAAGTAATTTCTTGTCCATCAAACGGATAACAATATGGCAATTACCATGAAATGGAAAAGGACCATGTGAAAAGAACATACCTCCTCATCACTTTCCTCACCAGCTGCAATTTTTATCCTTTCAAGATGTGGATCGACTGCATCATCATCATCTCCTAGGACAGCTGCAACACCATTGGTAGTTTGTGCAGCTCCAAGGTTGAGAATTTTCAAACCCTTTGAACTGTGTATATTCCCAAGTTAGATATCAGAACTGCACAATTATTCTTTGACGATAAAAGGTTCAGGCTTGATATGATAATCACCTAATAAAGTCAAAAAGGTTATGATACTCATTTCTCTGGATGTTCCTGAACGAATGCTCCTGATCATTCCTTAGCTTTACCAGAAGATCAAAGTAATGAGATGACAAGCTACTCGATCCCCCAGCACCATGCCTCTCAAATTCGACATATTCAATCTACATGAAAATTGGCATAAGCAAATAATAAATCAACTCATGAAATGAAACACTTAAAAAACTTAATACACGCATGTTACAAGTGATAAGTGGTTAACATGACTATATTTCTTAAATGCCAAATATCAAATAAACCAATGTACCTCTTCATGAAGGATGAGTGTTGGAGGCTTTGGTAAAAAGAAAAAACCCCTTTCAAGTGGATACAGAATTCCATCTTCAGCCTTCAAAGATGATTTCACAGCATAACCATCATGACAACTACGGAACTTTCCAGGTCTAGTAACTTTTGCACCAGAAAGCCCACGTAAGATCATTGTGAAAACTTCATGAATGAGACCCTAAAAAAGTGATGATTTTCATTATTCTTGTGTAAATGATCAAGGTGAACCAAATAAAGGAAAATCACACACCAAGAAACAAATATCGAAAGGCTAAACAATGCTAGGAAAATCTTTCTTAAAAGATTTTGATGATATAAAACATAATGACAAATATAGGTATATGTATATTACGTTACTTGCAAGAAAAATGAAAGAGCTGTAAGAAAAGCCAAAGAAAGATGACGATGCAAGACAAGCAAAAAGTTTGTGAAGAACAAATTCAATATGGAGAAAAGTCAAGAAGAGCTAAGTCATGCAAGGAGAGGATAAAGAAATAGTTTAAGTCAAAAATTATCGATGTAATTTTGTGTATTTAAGAAAATTGCAAATCCTCTTAATGCTTTTTCATGTTAGATCTGTTATATAGGACATGTAGAATAGAATAATGTACTTAGATTAAACATTTAAAATAATCTATTTATGCATCTAATTGAGTATTCAAACTGCTACAAAATCAGCATACTATTTCTGAGGAACGGAATGCCAATTTTTGAGCCAAGAGTACAATCAACCCTTAGACCCAAATCAACATACCAATTTTGATACCAACATACTGTTTTTCAAAGACTATTAACCACTGGACAAAGAACATTCCAATTACCAATCTCAGATTACCACTTTGGAAGACAAACCTATAATTACTCACTAGAGTAGGAATGGCACACTATTATTGTAAAACAATGTATCATTTGTTCTTCAAGATTTAGGACTCATAGTTTTCAACATATCGATCTTCATACAGGAAATTAGGGCTAGTTTTGATCAACATACCAATTTCATCAATGATATATCGATCTACATGACCATTGGAGAAACAGCATACCAAAAAGATAATCAACATATTGATTCTTTGAAAATAGTAAGTGAATCCAGCCATTGTCTCTACCTTGTTATCTCACTAAACTCTATATAAACCAACCCATAGACCATGCCAACATACAGTGTAGTGCTTTCAACATCTAAATCACATTTCCAAGTTTTCATTGCACTCTCCAAGGCATTGTAGGAGTTTCATTTCATTGCATTCCTAAGCATCACAAGGAAAAGTTGTCAAAGGGGAATTAGAGCTTTTGTGTTGTAAGTTTGTTCATATTTTTAATTGTATAACTTAGTTTATCAGTTTGTGATGAGGGCTCCTCGGTTGTGAGCAGAGTTCATTGAGTGTGAGGAGGCTGAGGTGGCAGAATTGGCCAAAGGTTGAATGACAGAGTATCACCCATAACAATACTAGTTAATTTAAACATCAGGGTGTTGACTTGAAACAAGAATGGAATTAGTGTAAAGCTCAAGTAGGTTTGCTTGAGTGGATGTAGCTAATTGGTGAACCACTATAAAATCTTATTGTTTTTGTGGTTTGCATTTCATTACTTACATATATATTTATTTCACTTCCACATTGATTAATTACTATGAAATTCATTTAAATAACTATAAAATCACAGTTTACCTCCTCAAATGAAGTCAATTGATCCTAACACAATACTAAATGTACCACCGTAAACCAAAAAATATCTGAAATTTCAAAAAAATAAGGAAACTAGGATTTTTTATGCCTTATAATTGGGCTTAAACATCATACAACTTTCACATGCAAAATCATGGAGTGAGAAAAATACTAGTAATACATAAATACATAGAAATTTCATTTGGTGTCATCCTACAAGGTCACAGTAATTTTTTGGCATTATAAAAGGTCATAATAGATTTTTGAATCGATGAAATTCTACCTTGTAAGATGATTCTAACTTTCCCTTGTATTTGGTATTCAGTTGCTCTTCACTTAAAGACAATGAATTTTCAACCACATAATCTGTTTCAAACTGCAGAAAAAAACAAAAGAAGGCATTTAAGAAACAAATTTGGATAAATAAGGAAATGTTCAATTAGTAAATTGCAACTAGAGACACAACATAAAATACCTGCATTACAATATGTGGGTACATGGTTTGCCCCTTGCGGATAGGAGGATCAAGAGTAATAACAATGAAAGTATGAGGCTGATTTGACTGCAAAAGTAACAAAGTAAAGGTGTATATTAGAACTGATGATGTTAAAATTAGAAAAAACAACCTAACATAATAAACATGGTGTGATCATTCTGATGAATAACCTTTGGAAGTAAAAAAAGGCGAACAACACTGCTGTACTGAATTTTGAAATCATTAGCCTGCCCTTGAAGCCGAAAGAATGAGAGGTGAAGCTCAACAGTATATCTTCCTCTGTTGAAAACAAAAAAACATATTACTTACCAAAAATGAAGCAAAAGTCACAACTTTGCAGTGATACTAATGTAGTGAACATTTCTACAAATAATATGTACCTAGGTGTAAGAATGGCAACACCGTCAAAACTAGCAACTGCTTCTTCACTAGATGAGCCAACATCTGCCATTTGTGCAATTGTCTCCATCAAAACCTAAAGTGAATTTTGAGGATGCGAAAATGTTAGACATTCAAAAATGGCCAATGAGAGAAATTTTATGCAAAATGAATTACCTGTGCTGGGGGCCGATTCTCATCACCAATAAATTGAGTGTTTGAATTAGGCACATGAAAACACATGTCCATCAGGGTATCTTTCTGTGGCCAGATCAAAAAATGTTCCCAAAGAGGAAATGTTATATTTATAGACCAACATTGAGAAATTTATGCATAAACACCACCAATACAATGATTATGAATTGATCATCTGTAATTCTGTATATCATCTAATTTTTTTGAAAGAGTATAGTGTGAGTCATTTTAATGTGAAATAAAGACATCCAAAAGGGGCTTGACAAAGATGGTCCTGGATTTATACAAAAATAAGTCACTGACCCTGGAATTATATATTATAACATCCCTCCTCCACAATAAAAAGAAAATCTATGTAACACCTGCTGGGCAATCTCCCCTGCACCAAAGATAGAGTTCCAGAATATGAGTCCACTCCTAGCCAGCCAGATAGACCAGCAAATCGTAAGATCCATCAGAGTGTCCTTTCTTTCTTTTAGTTAATTTCCAGTCCTCAACAGACTGTAAATGAATCCAATCTTGCACGACTAAGGCCATCAATCAGACTATCCCAGACCCCTTAGAAGCCTTACACTTGAAAAATGAATAGTCAATGTCCTCATCAGCCCCACCCAAAGAAAGAGCAGAGAGGATCCAAGCGTGCCCCCCCAACACACACACATTCATTTACTGAAGTATAGAGTGTAGCCTTAGCAGGCAGCCTGTATGTGCAAGTTTCCACATAAACACTCTAACCTTGATTTGGGATTTGAGCTTCCAAACCAGTATAAAGGCTGGCCACAGTCCTATGACCTCCATAAATGAAGAGATTGCTTCCTAGGATTCAAACCCACTAAGGCTCACACTCTACACTAAAAAATTGAGTGTTATATAAAATCTGAATTTAATTAAACATGAAATTTAGACCCATGGACAGTTGTTGCAGGGGAATATTACTATGCTGTTCAAAGGATCTTTTTCTTTAGAAAGATTTGTTTAAAAATAACAATAGTCAATGAGGAAAATAAACAGGGAAAATGATATCTTAGAAACTAGAATGATGTTTAAAGAAGAGACCTCATTAGCTCCAGTTGTGTCGTCAACATGAAACTCCAAGAAAACATCGTTCTTCCCTTGAAGTTGTGCTTGTGCTACATCAGCTAGAGAAATCTCAAAGGCTTGCTTTGAGCCCACCATAAAGGTCATCATACTTCCTAGAAAAACAATTTGGCATGTCAAAAAATGCACAATGAGGTTAAAATATCGAGCATAGTTAAAACATAATTCAAAAAACCCAGTTACCCATTCACCAACCTGTTAACCCAAATTTAAGACCAAGTTTATTAAGGTGGCAAAGCACCAAAGCAATAGCCTTGGATGCCTCGAGCACCTGGGTTCCTAGACTCCCATATTAATATACATTTTTATTTTAAAATAGGTATAGTTATTTATATATTTTTATGTATATTAGTAATTGAAAAGACATAGTAAATAGTGTAAAATAAATTATAAAAATGTGTAAATAGTAAACAATATGATGTTTAAAAGCCACATCTTATAAATTAACTTATGATAAAAGTCAATGCACAATAACAGAATAAGATATACAAAGTCTAAATGGTACTAAAATATAAAAAAATCTTCATTATAATAGTATTAGATCCAATTAAATCCACAAGGTGTCGTGCGTACCTAGGCATTGCCCAAAAAATGCCCGGGTTCCTAGGCAGTACCCAGGCAACCACCTTAACAACTATGCTTAAGACAACAAAAAAGGTCAACTATTGTAATACCCATTGCCTCGCATCATACTCACCGTTTATATCAATCTCTCCCCAATTCCTACCACTGACAGAAAGCTGTTTCTCCTCTGTGGTTACTCCAAAAGATTTTTGAATAAAGCTCGAAAGGCTACTAACATCCTGCAACAAAGATGAAAAAGCACAAACCACAAATTCATCAAATAAGGTACACCAAAACCGGGAATTGACAACTGAAACAAAAACAGTATAAAACACATTTTATCCAAAGAAATGCACACTCTGCAATCTCCTTATTTTCGAAAAGTACTCTGCGATCATTTTACTTTTCACGGCATAAATTGCACATGAGGATATCAAATTCCACAAACAACCAAACAAAAGCAACAGACAACATCGTAACTCAGCTGAAAGAATCCTACGCAACTAAAAAAAGGAGCAGAACACACCTGTTCTCGAAACCCCATGAACTTATAGGATAAACCATCCTTGATTCTAACACCGAGCTGGAACATCCTGGGCACCTTCATCCAAGTGCAGCCGGCGATGTCAGCCTTGTCGACCTCGATGACCTTTCCACCGCCTTGCTTCTTCCATGCTATCCCTCTCGAATGCACTCTCAGCTGCCCCGGGTTCTGCCATCCATAAAAGCATTCCCTAAGGCATCAAAATGTGGGAATCGATCGAGAGCAATGAAAAGGCTGGTGATTACCGTTCCGCCGCGGCCGCCGAGGAGGATGTTGCTGAAGAGGTGGCCGTCCGCCATGTGGGGCGCGCGGTGCCGATGGAGGTGATCTGCGACAAGGATTCGGAAGATTAGGTTTTGTACTCAGGGGTCGGACTTGGAGGATGGGACCATGGCAGTGGGATCGGCAAAAATCTTTTTCTTAATTAAAATATGAAATTCACGGAAGTAGTCTTGACATGAAGTTTTTTTAATATTTTATTCCTAAAATTTCGACACAATTATATAATTTATTATGTATTAAAGTTTTTTACTTGATTTAAGTTGCATTTATTATATTTTTTTTCAAAACTGAATAGTTTAAACTAAACAAAAACTTTACTAAATCTTAAAATCAATTGTGAATATTTATCTAATTTAATTTAAAATTTTACTATATATTTGTTAATAAATTCCACCCTTTGCTTTTAGATGGAAACATAAAAGTATGACTAGAAAAGATAACTAACAGTACTTCTAGGAATTTTAGTTCCTTAGAATTTTTATTTTTTAATACTTTTGGTTAATTACTTTTTAATTTGTTTCCTACGCTTAATTTTAGCCAAATATCTGAATCTTCTTTCCTTCGACGCATGCTGTACATCTACACCTTTGAAAAATATTTGTAAGGTATTTGTATATTATTCAAAAATTGGCATTTACTTGCATATCATTAAAAAAAAATTATTTTACTTAATATCCTTGACATTATATTAATCATTGTTAACAATTAATTGTAATAATTCAGTTGACTAAAAATAATAATACTTCAACTTCCATCACAAAAAATATCACTATCCAACTGATTATAGATATCACTATTTATGTACCATATATAAATAGTTATATATGGTATGTACTAAAAATTATATATGTCTTTTTATCGTCCTGTCATATTTATTTAAAGATTAGGTACTTATTTTTAAATTATTATTCTCATGGCTTTAGAAAAACGAACCCGACAAAACCAAACGTACTGCTCCAGTCTCCACCACCCACCGGCACCACCAGCGCTGCGGCGGTGCTCCGCCATGGGCGCCACGACGAGGAGCTCGGGGATGGGCTTCAGGACCTCAATTCTCCCTCATTCCTGCACACGCACTCACCAGGCGGGAGCCCTTGCCCTAGTGGCCACCACCTTCCTTCTCACCCGCCTTATCGACCAGTCCTTCACTCCTTCCTCCGTTCCCTCAATTACGCAACCACCCGATCCCTTCGCAGAGGGATCGACCCTCTCCTGGCCAGACCGCGGGTATGGTGCTGTCCTGTCCATGAAGATATACGTCTACGAGGAGGGCGAAGTCGACGGGCTGCGGGAGCTTATGCGAGGGAGGGATGGAATGATTCGCGCTAATTCTTGCGTCAAGGGACAGTGGGGGACCCAGGTGATGGGGTTTTCTGTTTCCTCGTGATTTCTAGAGCTCATATTGTCTTTGGTTGTGAATGTTGGCGGGTGGAAATTGCAGGTTAAGATTCACAGGTTGCTACTGGAGTCCAAGTTCAGAACGAGGAGGAAAGAGGATGCGGATTTGTTCTTCGTGCCGACTTACGTTAAGTGCGTGAGAATGAATGGGGGATTGAGTGATAAGGAGATCAACGCGACATTTGTGAAGGTAATGTTTGGAAACTAGAAATTACTCTTTCATTTGGATTGCTCTTGAATCTTGAGCTTAGTGCTTCACTAACGTAGTACATTGTGTCAGAAATAATAATAATAATAATAATGATAATACAGTATATGCATGTTTCTGGGTAGTGTGGCTAACTGGAGGAGGAAATGGTGGTGAGAGGACAATAAACGCTGACAGAAATATAGACAATACAATCTTATTTGTCCGTGATGTGCATCACAAACTTTGAATTGTTGGATACACACTAAAGAAAATCACAACTCGTGCAAGTTAATTATTTGTATCATATTGAATGAACAATCCTTTTTCACAACACCGATCTGCTTCAATATTGATATAAAATTTGTGTATGACTTTTGCTTGTGGACCTTTTGCTATTCTTTCATAAACTTTCTATTTTTTGCAGGTTCTGAGGCAAATGCCCTATTTTCGTAGGTCAGGTGGTCGTGATCACATATTTATCTTTCCCAGGTAACTCAAATATTTCCAAGTTTATATAATCTGTCGCACTTTCTTAATGCTCGTATGGCTGGTTCCTTTTTCACATTACTCTACCATTTTATGCAGAATATTGGTATACAAATGCTAAAGTTTAACGGTTGATTTAATTATTGGCCAAAGAAATTATATGGCATGTTGACAGAGCTCAATATCTGAAATCATTGTGAATTGTCGAAGTGAAGATAAACTTACTAGAAGTTCATCTCCAGTAATTTTGATACAATCGTGTAGTTTTTCAGGCCTACTCAACGCAATTTAACATATTTGATGCAAGTAATCAACTATGAACATCATCGTCACACCTAAACAACAATCAGTGCCTTAATTTCACTGTGGTCTTGGCTAATAGATATCACCATGTAGGCTAGCAAATAATTTTGTGCTTTACATAGTGATAGCCTTTAAACTAGTTGACCTCAAATGAAATCCTTGAACTTGTAAAACGTTCAACACAAATCATTTCATAAAAATTGCAAAATTTTGTGGAGTTAACCAATTTGTATGAAACAAATATGCACCACCACCATTCAGGAGTCATAGTAACCTTTCTGGACTTAGGTTTCACTCTCTTCTATGATTAGATTTCTCATTATTGGGTCTATATGCCTTTTGTACTGCTGTGTTATTTACATTCATATCAGTGCTACAGTAGAAGAAGTGTGTCCATCATTCATGCTTCATAGAGAGTTTTAAGATTTTAAATATTTTCTATTTTTGTGTTATTAAACGATGTTATTTTATAAGCAATGTCTTAGAAATTAAACCATTTAAGGATCAAAGTGTTTTTATTGTGGTTGAACCACTATGGATTAATATGGCTAGCCATTGTATCATCTATTTAGAGTCAATCATTGACATAACACAAGTTCCATTTGTGCGGTTATTTATTGCCAATAGATGCTGAAGAATCATGTCTAAAGCTTCAAGATTATTTATATTTCCCTTTAAATCATTGGACTCATATAATTACTATATTGATTGACTGATTGCTTTCATTGCCTTTACAGTGGTGCTGGTGCACACTTATTTCGTGCTTGGGCAACATTTTTGAACAGATCCATAATTCTTACCCCAGAGGTGCAAAACAAGCACAGTCCCTTTTTTTCTTTTTTACCGCCTCAGTTTTTTTTTCTTTTTATCCTATACATTGTTGTGGAGTTTCCTTATCTGCTGCTGAAACTTTTATTTTCAGCCATTTACCTTTTTGTACATCTGAATATTGATGATCTTAATTGCTGCACCAGCACCATTATTAAGGTCATCAATATTTTTAAATGGACCAAATGAAGTAGTTCGTTAGATTAGCTTTCAGGGTGGCAAATATGCCTCATTTTTTTTTTCTGTTTCAATATTTGTATGCAAGAACACAGGGTGACAGAACAGATAAGCGAGACACTAGTGCCTTTAATACATGGAAGGACATCATTATACCTGGAAATGTTGATGATGGGATGACTATGTTTTCTGGATCCAAAATTGTTGAACCTATTCCTTTGTCAAGGAGGAAGTATTTGGCAAATTTTTTAGGTCGTACTCAGGGTAAAGTTGGCCGACTCAAATTAGTGGAGCTTGCTAATCTATACCCGAAAATGGTATTGTTTCCAACATATCTGTACCTTTGTTCCAATTTTCCATATATATTTTCTGTGTTATTGTTTGTAATTTATGTGTTGTTAGACATCCCTATGCAACCAAATCCCAATTCTTATCTCAACTAGGTTACATATTTCTAAACTTTCACATGTTCAGTTTGTATGTTTATAGTTTATAATAATTTGAGATGGGATATTCTATAGGAAAATGAAAACTATCTTCTAAACTTCTACGCGAGACTAAAACTCTTCGACCAAGTTCATCTATATGGATACAACAGTTGTAATTTCAAATTGATAAAAATTTAAAATTTATCGTCAAACAAAATATTCACCTTCAAGACCAATGCCTAGTATTGACCTTTCAAGGATGTAAAGTTTTTCTAAATATGATATTGCTATTTTATCTTTTTAGGTTGGCACAACCGTACAAGGCTATGCACTGCTACCATAGGACTAAGTAGAATTATATAACACATCGTCAGCTGATGTTTCCAAAATATTTTTTACATGGGGTATCTAAGTGATTTTGTTTCTTTCCCACCTTTATCATGCATATAATCATGTGCATGGGTGAGACGGCCATGAGAAAATGAAGGTTGGTAAACCTTGTTGGTGTGGTCAAGTTCTAACATTACATAGGGAACTTTTCTTTGTTAATATGAATGATACTTGCTTTCATTGTTTTTCTTCCTTCTAGATATTATACATTTTAATTTCATGAACAGTTGGAATCTCCAGAGTTGAAGTTCACCGGTCCAAATAAACTGGGAAAGAGTGATTATTTCCTTCATCTGAGAAATGCAAAATTCTGCCTAGCTCCACGTGGCGAGTCATCGTGGACACTTCGCTTTTATGAAGCTTTCTTTGTGGTCTCTCTTTCCCCTTCACCTCTCTCTCTCTATATGTGATTATCTATTTATCTGCCTCTATCTCTTATACATATGCACTCTTTCTTGCATGCACACGCACATACACTTATGCACTATTTAGAGAAATTCATGTTGATAATTAAATATTTAATGTTATAAAACTTATGCTTAAAATTTATTAGCCGTTTATCGGTTGGCTCAACTGTGTCATATGATGAAAAAAACAGAAACATAATGTAACATTCTTCTTTGAAATTTCAAAAAATATCCTACCCATTAAATCGTGGGAGTAAACTCCATACCGGAAACAATATACAACACTTACATAGAAATATCAACGAAAAAGTTAAAAACAACTTCATCATGGTGATAACATACATGGGCAACTTGTTAATTTTAATTCACATAGTGTCATCGTTTCAGAGTGCAAATTTCTCCTATTTTTGCACTGCACGAGTGTCTTTACAGATCCTGATGTCGCAGTGTTGTCTATGCAGGAGTGTGTTCCAGTGCTCTTATCCGATCAAGTAGAGCTACCCTTCCAGAATGTCATCGACTACACAGAGATATCCATAAAATGGCCATCTTCTCGCATTAGTGGTGAGCTCCTGGAGTACCTGCAGTCCATACCTGGTAAGTTTTTCCTCTACGCCCTGTCCACAAGACCATAGATAATTTGTAAGTATCACAACATTGTTATTGACATATCAGATGACGTGATAGAGGGAATGCTAGCTAAAGGGAGGCAGGTAAGGTGCCTGTGGGTTTATGCTAAGGAGAACGAGCCATGCTCGGCAATGCTGGGTATCTTATGGGAACTGCAAAGGAAAGTGAGGCGATTCCACCAATCCACCGAAACCTTTTGGCTGCACAATGGGTCTATCGTAAACAGGGACCTGGTTGAATTCCACAACTGGAGAATACCCGTTCCAGTACCATAACTTCTACTCTATATTCGTTGAAAGCTAGCATTAGATTGCCACCAGCAAGTACGGAGCTAGATTGTCGCCCGTCATCTAGAACTTTATAATTTGATTTGCAAAGCCTACGTGTATGTAACGTTCGATTGTATGCCTTGGAACCGCCTAACATTCACCGGAAAAGAAGAAGCAGGGGAGGCGTCAGGCAATGGAGAGTGGAAGAGATGAAAGAATGATTTCTTTGATTTCATTTATAACTTTGAGAAGGCATATGCATCCGGATCGTTCGATTCAAACGATGTGGACCGTCGGATATAAAAGATGATCAAGAAAATAGTAATTGAATGACAACTTACCTATGTATGTTATATTACTAACTGTGCGTTTAGGAAAATAAGTCTGTTAGGTACTCTCAGTTAAAAGCATAGATATTTACCAAATAGCTTAAATTTATTAATTTAAAATTTGTGATTACATTTGAAATAAATAAATATTTATTTTAGACGTAATTTTAATTATGAATAAATTTTACGTTGATATATCTAAATTAAGTGTTTACATATTTAATTGCAAATGTCAGCAACATTGAACTCTTGTAGGTTTTCTCAGTTGCTTATATTATTTTCGTCTTAAATTTAAATAATATATTATGCGTCTACCGTACTTCCCATTATTTGTCAACCATTTTCAAAATATTAATAATAAAAAAAACAAGTTTCGAAAATCCACTAACTTATTCCTTGAATTCAAAATTCCTGTATTAATTATCATTTGACTTTGAAACAAAGTTTAGACATATTTATATATATTTTTTTAGAGGTTGAGAATAAAAGATGGCCTTTCTACGGAATTACAAGCTTTTCAGCCTTTGAAGAGCTTCTGAGATACGTGAATAAGATATTGAATTTACGATCTAATAATTGAAGGTAAATCTCTTAATCATCGTTTAAGATGAACGGATGGTCCTCAAGCGACGACAACTTCATCAAGAAACATTAATTATCTTTGGTAGTTGCGTGGCGAGTTCTTGTCCATTACACACCTTCATCAATGGACGTCCAAGCTTATTTTCAACGTTGTCTTTATTTTCATACCGCACAAAATTATTAAGAAGTTTTTCATTATACCTTTTACCGTAAGATGGGATTTCTTATAGATTAAGGTTCGGAATCTACCGAGGACTTTACAAAAAAGCATTGTCTTTGTGTTTTGGTAACGTTGATGCTTAAAAAATTAAAATTTATCTATCAGATTAATATTCAGATAATTATTCAAATATTTGAATTTATATTTGATGGATTCATCTGTAATATTTGCATGTATGAAAACTCAAGCAGAATGTTTGAATCCGAAAATCTGAATTTAAATAGTATCTAAATCTTTTTTAAAAAATGAATATGAAAATTCGACATGATTATTTCACATTGATATAACATATTTTATTTGTAAAAATCTTAATTAGAATATCTACATACAAATATTATTATTTTATATTAAAAAATATAAATAATAATTTATAAATAAAGTAGCAAATATAAATTCTGAAGGATACATACCAAGATATCCACTTAGATAAGTAACCAATTCGAATCTAGGTGTTACGATTGAAATATAATCTTAATTATTTTATATATATTTTTGAAAGTAAGCTCCAACAACTCTTTCTCTTTTCTTATATGAACCTATAAATTCATTTGTGCACCTAAAAAGTAATAAAGAATGAAGTATCGAAAAGTTTAAAAAGTAATGAAAAAGAAAGTTATAGAAAATTACTAAAAAATATGATATTTGTATATCAACAAGAAAGTGATAGAAAGGTTTAAAAAGTAACAAAAAATAATAAAATATGAATAAATAACATAAAAATATTTTTAAATATTTCAAGTTTATGAAAAAATTAAAAATATTTTCATTGTTCATAAGAATACATTATACATTACAAGGTTAATATAAATTTAACATATTGTAAAAATTTATTACTATTATAATTATTAATTTATTATTATTATTTCAAAAAAAATTAACATACAAATTTAATAAATTACATTTCATTTTACTTTTTCTTTTTTTTTTCTTACTTTCTGTCACTTTTAGACCTTTTAACTCAAAAAAGTGAACAACTTTGCTTATTTTTATAAAATTTTCTTCAAAAAATGATATTTTTTGTCACTTTCCGTCAAACACAAATATATTATAATTTTTTGCTACTTTCATTTTCGCTACTTTTCTTCATTTTCTCTAGTGCACTGCAACTACAAAAAATTTCTTGTAGATGGTTAGGGAAAATTGTCCTCTTTTAAATATAGAAAAATGAAGATGTTGGTGCTTAATGTAATTTTTTTAAAGTGTGTGAATTTTTCATAATTAGAAAAAAGAAGATATAGCCATTTTACATCTTCATTTTCCTATATTTAAAAGAGGTCAATTTTCCTTAAAAGAAAAAACATATCCACAAACTTAATTAAGCTGACTTTCATTCCTTGGCCACGTTTAGTTTAATTTTTTTAATATTTCAATGACATTGAAATGTGATATTATAGGTGTGTCTTAGGAGAGATACATTGATAGAGAAGATCAATAATTTGAAGAGTTATATTTGTTTTATAAAGTAATATTATATATATATTTTTAAATTTGCTCTTTTTTATTTCGACTTTTTAAAGTGCTACATAATTACCATTTGGTGAGTTTTTTAATGTTTATAATAATATTTTAAAATAGTAAATGATTTTTTAAAAACAATATTTTTTTTAGATAACATTTGGATCGAATAAGCAATGTTTTAAATTATTGCTGTCAATTAAACACATACGAAATTAATTGATTTAAATAACTATATATTTTTTGATTTAATTACGTAACATATTTTGTAAAATATAAATTTACATTAGAATATAACAAAGTAACTACATAATTTTACTTATACACATATTTTGGAAATATACGTTAAAATGTAATATATAAAATGATAAAAAAAAACTTTTAAGGGTAATTCCATCTTTTCACCCTCAATGATTAGTTAAGAATTAAAGAAATAAATTTAAAACTACTACTTAAGACTCTCACACTCACATTTTGAACTGTGATTAAGATAATTCGAAATAACAAAAAACAGACGGAGGAACATATGTATTTATCGAAAACTTCAAATTATTTTACTCTACATCTGAAGTATAAATAAAATAAATAAAAACTTTTTATCTATGGTGGGTGATGAGTACAGACAGAGGCTATGATTTCCACGTACACACACACACACACACACACATATAGATATATATGTATATATAGAGAGATCTCTTCTTCGCCCTCGACCTTCTTTCTCTGGTGTGGTGATGGAAGTTGATCGGGCAGGGAATACCCATGACTCAGTGCCATTCATTCCTCACACCAAACTCAGATGCTCAATCTTAAAAAATCATATCACAGGATTCATACGCTGTTCGACCAAAATAGAGAATCAACCCCATACCTAGTGCTTGTTTCATAGGCAGGAAAATTTTGAATGGCTTATGGGTCAAACAAAATTAAATGGCGGTGCTAAAATACTACCGATAACTAAAACTTGAATGGGAACGAGATACCGGCGGCGTATTCCTTTGCGGACTGTGCCAAGAAATCTCATCTCGATCTCGATCATTTTTGTTGTCGACAACTTTGAAGGATGTTTTCCTCTCATCTGATATGCCTTTCAGTTCTGCAGATGCACTCCGGGAAAGGATTTTCGTAGAAAGATTCTTCGGTCCTAAATCGCCCTTTGCCTTTCATTCCTGGAAGGGACCCGAACCTTTTCCTTGGAGCTCCTTGCCTGTTTATAAACAAAATAGCCACCTTAGGTACGACTCGTGAACATGAGGACAGAAAGAAACAGAGTGTCGAAACCTCTAACGGCAGATAATGTGGTGGTGGCAGATGTGCATACCTGGATTTATGCATCTGAGTTATAATGGATGACAATGAAGGGTCGCCTTCTTTCAGCTCTCCTTTTTCTATCCTATCGAAGACTTCCACCAAGCCTTTCCTGCCATCAGCACAAAACCGATAAGAAAAGCTTTGTGACTTCTTAAAGTCAGAAAAATACGTAAATAACAAATTATGGATACATTCTGAGCAATTCCGACATCAGCCAGGTTAACAGAACTATGAAATGATTCTACGACAGTCAAAGCAATAGCCATTCTTATTCCTTGTACAACACCAACTTTTTTTTGTATCAATAAGGTAAGAATCCCTTACTACAACATTCAAATCCCAAACCAACTTGTACAACACATGGGAACGCAGCAGGACTAAGTTTATCAGGATTCACAATTTTGTTCTTTTCTCTTTGTGCAGCCTGCAGAATCAAAATTAGTTGACTACGGATAAAACTGCAAGCATGAACTACGATTTTCTCACAGTGGGGATCTAAGGTAAATTACGAATATTAATGTTGAAAGTTGAAATTATGTTTACCTATCTGGGTTGATTGTCCTTCGATGACCAAGATATCTACGGTGTCCTTCAACAGCTCTTGCCATGTTACCCGTGTATGAAGGAACAAACACGTTACTTTCCACAGATATGATGTAATCTAGAGCAGCACTCTGAGATGCATGATTCGAAAACACCTTCAATTCTTGTGGAGTTGCCAAAGTTTCCTAAAGGGAAAAATATTCATTACCACTTTACTGTGACACAGTTGTCCTTTGTGCGCAAAAAGGCTGGCATTGACGTACCTTAAAAAATAGATTTGGAAAGCGAACCTTCAGATCTGTCAGACGAGTCTCACCACCAAATATAGCACCTGCTGCTATGTAGATCCAAGTGTTGGGATCAAAGCCTAAGGCTTGAAGAAAAACACCAACCTCCTTTGGTGTTAAAGGGCAATAACCTCCAATTCTTTGCTCCGTAGAGTTTATCTTCTTCGTTCTCCAATGGTTTGTGTTCTCCCTAATAAAGAACAATTAAGTTCTCCCTAATGAATAATAGTCACTATTGATGATAATAATATATGAATTCTTTTGCGAAGAATAATATATGAATGCTGAAAAGTACCTAGTGGAATATTACAACCTCATAATTCGAAGCTCTTCAGCTTCCACATTAGTCAAGCCATAAGTGCAACCAGTAAAAGAAAGCATATCTTTTTCATATCGCAAATGAAGAGCAATGTATTGTCCATGTGACTTCAGCCGTCCCACTAGCTTCTGCAGTGTCATCGTCATGTAGACTCAGAACCTAACTTGCATGATAACTCAGAGAAGATCCCTTAAAAGCATAACAGTAAAGAATACACTTTACTAGATTGCACTCTATAAGATGATAAACAATGCAATAGTTAGAAGGTTCTACCTTTCCCAAGTCCTCGATAGGAGCAGAATAATGAAGTGCATGATATAAAGCACGACACCGGAGCCTCTGAATGTCTGCTGGAAGATCATTATTAGCTAGCCTTGAGTCAGACTTGGGTACATGAATCACCTGTGAAAGAACTCAGTAAGTCATCTCAAACGATCATATAAACCCTACTTGGTAAGCATATTCAACCTTTTGGCAAAATGATAACAAATATACTGGTGAAAAGATAAGAAAACCCATAACATGTAACCATATGATATAATTAAGCGGCTTGTAATACAATTTTAATATAAAATACCTTATAAGTTTCAAAAAGCCTGGTCATTTCCTGGTAATAACCAAAGCTAGCCCAGGAAGAGAAGTGCTTGCGAGCTCTTGGAAGAACTTCTATCTCTTTTGGTAGCTCTTTTACTATCCTTACATCTCCTTCTAAAGCTTTGATAAAATAAGGTTCATCAAATACATCTGAGAATATACTATTGCAAATACAAAAACATAGAAGGCAGTATTAGTCTTAAAAAATATTACATCAATAAGTACAGATGTACCAAGTCTATCATGAGAAGATACCTTGAATCCTGCCAAAATGATTTCTTATCTAACTGTGGAATCACTAAAGTTGCATTCATTATCCTTGCTATGGCAACCATATCAGATATCTGAGAAGATAGGCAACTACGAATGAGTTGACGAAAGAAATATGATGGCAGACTAGCAACATAGATTGATATACAGCTTGCAAATTAGGGAGCTTATGGAAGCAGGAACCTACTCCAGTGCGCATCTGATTTAAGCCTCCATTACTTTTCACAGTCATATATCTATCCGAAACATCAGGAGCTGCCATGCAACAAAGTAGGCAAATAACTACAAATACTAGAGGCAATGTAAATTTCGAGCTACCACTAGTATTCAAAATAATACTAAATATATATGAGCAATATAAAGCTGGCAATGCCATTCAGTCATTCTCAAAATAACCACTTACTATAATATAAAGGAGGCTTTATTGTCATAATCATTGTGTGTGTTTTTATAAACTTCCTAAGGAATTGTAATTTTCTTTCCATCCTTCTAGTCTACTTTACAGTGAGCACTTTTCTGCTACTAATTTTTATCTTCACATTATTATCTATTTACATTAATTTTCTCATAATTTGTGTTTTTTTAACTAGTTGAATTTTTTGAACTCACTATGTCACAAAAGGAAACAAATAAAAAGAAAATAAAATCAAAAGAGATTTTTTGTCATTCTCAAATATACTTGGTTATGTGTGTAAAACTAAAATACATAATTGACTTTTATGCAAAGCACTTTTTGAAATAAACCTTATAATCTATATTCTGATTCATCAGAAAAATATAAATCTTATTGTTGTATCACCTTCATCCCACCACTAGCCTATGCATCGTATATTTGGGATATATCAGGCAATATCATGTACATACTAATATACTATAATCTTAGGCTAATAAGAGTGATTACTATTGTAGGCTGTAAGACGCGTTACTTAGGCTACTGATCCAAAAAAAAGTTCAACAAAACGTGAGACACATTGTTATTTGATAAAAGATATTTATGATCTACTAACAATAAGCGATACTTATGATCTTAACTACGCACTTGGAAATTAGAAGTTGAAAAATCAACCTATCACCCATGCAACGCACATGACACACTAGTATAACAAGCCATGAACCACGAGATAATTTGCATTCTTCCTTGATAACTATGGTTTTTAAAATCTACGCTGCATGAATGGAAACTAATTAATTCATATCCATCTCGTCGAATTAACCATCAAAAAACACAAAAATGAACAAAATAAGAAAGTGGGAAAATGAAAAGGAGAAATATGGAACCTCGGTATTTACTGCTAGGCATAGTGCACGGACGATAACCAAAACCAAGCGACTCCCACAACTTGTCGTCGGTCACCTGCGAAAATATACAGTAAGAAACAAACTTTGCGCTTAACGAGCGAAAACACTAACACCAAGGATCTTCGTACTTCAGGAAAAAGCAAATTCCTGCGATCGGCGGTATCAGTCGGGGTATGGGAGGGGGAGAAGAAGAGGAAAACCAAGGTGGGGAAGGCAACGAGGAGCAAGACGAAGCAGTAGGTCGAGGTCGAGTAGTAGGAGGAGGATTTGGACCAGCTTCGAGGTCTGGAGCTGGGAAACGAAGATCGGGATCTAGCCATTGTGTCCCCCTTCGGGAGGAGGAGCGGCGACGCCGGTTCCGGCTCCAGAGTTCTGGATCGAGCGAGGAAACACGAAATTTGGAGGCCAATTTTTTTCGCGCAGTAAATGAGGCCGAGTTCTTCTCGCGTCCGTCCCACGCGTACAACGGTGTAATATCGATTATTAATTTAAAAATAAAAAATGTAAACTATAGTTACAACATTAAGATTAGTTATTTCTTTGTCCTCTCATAATTAAGAGTTTATTTGTGCATTTAGAATTAAACATGATATAATTTAAATTTTGATAAAATTTAAATTTTATATAATTTAATAAAATTTAAAATTCAATTGTTTGTCTATGTTAAAAAATTTGATAGAAATTAAAATTTAATTATTTATGCACATAATAGAATTGATTTATATATATTTATTTATAATAATTATGTAATATAATTATCTGTAAATAATTTATTGATGAAGTTCTTAATTAATTAATCAATTACATAATTAGATTTTTATATATCATTTATTAATTAATTAGATCTTCATATTTTTTAAATTAGTAGTAGATAATTTTTTATAATAATAATTATTTTTATATTTAAAAACTATAAATATTATGCAAGTTTTCAAACTTGTGTTGGGTATTACATATTAAATCTTGATTTTCCAACATGAATTTTTTGAGATTTTGATGTTTTTAGGTGGGAAAATGAATTTTGACATTTTTTATTTTTTATTTCTGTACTGACTTTCGGTATTATCTAAAAGATAAAATTAAATTAAATTTATAGATGTCAATTCAAAGTTCGATTTGTTATATTCATAGTCACATATGTCAATTATGTTTTTGCAAGCATTTATTTGAAAATGTAATATTTATCATTGATAGATTTTAAGCTGCCGTATTTAAATTATAGGGTGAGCATTGCATTGCATTTTCACTTTTCAATTGATGATTTGTACCTCTACGCAAGTTCATTCTCGATGTATTTCTCATGATCTACTTTTTATATACCACATTTACTACTTTAGGTTTAAACGATTATACTAATTTCATTATAGATGTGAACATTTCGTTATACACGGACCATTTGGATCCCGAATCCGGAGCCCCAAACTCCGGCTAAAACAGAAAGGCCCGTTGGTTGGGTGAACGGAAAGGGGGAATAGTGCGGTTTGGTTTGGAGGGCGGGTGGGGGGAAGGCGAGATGGCAGCGATGGAAGTGGAGACGACGCCGCAGATCCTGGTTTCCGAAGGATCGAAAGCGGAGATGTGCTCGCCCACGGGGAAGGTGCGGGGAGGAGAAGGAGAAGGTTTGAGGCAGTACTACCTACAGCACATCCACGATCTCCAGCTCCAAGTCCGCCAGAAAACTCACAACCTCAACCGTCTCGAAGCCCAGAGGAACGATCTCAACTCCAAAGGTTAGAATGAAAATCTGAGTTTGGAAAATCGAACCTGTCGGGAGAGCCTAGTTTTTCTCGGAGGATGCAAACCTAATATGAAAAATCGAGTGGACTTCTCATCTTTTTGTTCTTTGTTTTTGTGTAGTGAGGATGCTGAGGGAGGAATTGCAGCTTCTGCAGGAACCTGGGTCTTATGTCGGTGAGGTGGCAAAAGTAATGGGGAAATCTAAAGTCTTGGTCAAGGTAATGGTGAAATTCTCATTATGTTTCGTGAAGGAAGTTTTCTTTGTGGTGGGAGCCATTCATATTTAATTTGAAATTTTTGTGCCCATTCACATTCAAGTGTGGCTTAGTTATAATTGCATCCATTCCATCACAAATTATCTCACTTTGAGAAGTCCAAATAAGTGTTTAGTTATTTGGTTCCAAGATATTGATATATTGCAAAATAACTTAATCCTTCTAGAATTTATATGATTATTTTTAATCCTACTTTCCTAGCATATGGAAGGCTAGGGTCACCATCTTGTACAGCATATTAACACTTGTGTCTTATGTGACCATTTTTGTCATCTTATTTGTACCTTCTTATGCTATGTAAAGGTACTACTGATGTTTACTTATTGGATAAGTAAAGGGAGATTTGAGAGGTAAGCTTTTTATAATGGTTACTTTGGTGAGATCATGTATATATCTTGCATGATTGGTGGGCAACATCTAAGTAGGTAAATGTAGAATATGTACGTAAATAATGATATCTCTTATGTAAGGGTTTAGAGATAAATCTCTACCGATCCATAGCTCAAATGGGAGTCTAAAGAGGTTGTATATTCAATATTGCAAGAACCTTTTCCAAGCAAAGGTTTCTATAATGATCCAAATGTCTCAAAAAGTGAGGACAATTCCTTTACCAAACAAGGGAAGGGGTGAATGTTTCAAATTCAACAGTGTCTTAGTCCGTCTTGGACTGGAGTCTTTGCCCACCATATTAATCTTTCTTTCTAGTTAGTGTAGTTAATCAATGGTGTCGTGTTGTTGGAAGAAGCAGGGGCTTCATTGTTCATGAAGGGGAGGTAGACTTAGAGAATAGAAGTCAGCTGATTATCCTCCCTTTCCTCTGATTAAAGCTTTCTTTGCCATCCTTCTGCTCGAGATTTCACTTGATCTAGCAGTTGATCACAGTCTTAGGCCTCCCATTCCTTATTTTTGTATTTCTTTTCTTTCATTTCCAATTCATCAATTTTATTCTTCATTAAAGTTTAAGTCCATGAAAATGTTCTTCAAGTTCTTTCCATTTCCAATTTAGAGATGAATCTATGGCATAAATGCTCAGCAAATTTATTGTCATATTAGGTTGTAAAACTATAGTTCATACTTCTCATGCTATAATCATCGGGAGAATCAAGCCTATCCTGGTATCCAATGATTACTTAGGATCAGCTTACTAATTAGCACGTTCTTAAGAACAAAGGTAGGAAGAAAGGAGTCTTTGTTGCTTTATCCATTCATATTGCTAAGCAAGGATTGTACCAAAAACAAGAAAAAACTAAGATGGAGGACATACCCCTGTAAAGGATTTTTAATCCTAAAAGTTAACATATAGGGACAGTTTGAAGGGAAGAATCATGTTTTTTGAACAAAAATGTCAAAGGGTTTTGTGCAAAATATTAGGAGAAAAATAACGTAGTATGGTGGGTTAAAATTCTTGTAAAATTGAGAATGAGGTTTGCACTTTGTAGATTGCAAGTCATGAATTTGCAAAGTCCATATAGAGATTAGCGAGCATATGCATGCAATTAACTGTTTGTTTTGGTTTTTATCTAAGTATGCAGTATTATAATTGACATCTTTCGTTGCAAAATTAAACATTTGAATAACATTCTCATTGAACATTGTGAAGTTTATGGATTTATAAGTTTCATGCCTTAATGTTGCAAAGAATGTGTTTTTTGTTACTCTTACAAGACTTGTTGTATTGTTTCTTTTGTTTTGAACAATGTAGATTGTGTACAAGTTCTAGAGGAAGATTGTATGTTGAAGTAGGTATTTCTTTCAACTCTCAAATTATTGATCCTATTAGGCATTATTTATTTTTCTTTAGATTAATATGTGGGTTAAAGTTATTGTTTTCTAAAGTTTTGTAAAAACATAATTCTTATCAATTAATTGAGCTAAGATTTTGCTATTTGACTATTGTATTTGCAAGTAAAAATAATATGTTTGTTTCGTGTTTTTGTGAAAATAGGGGAAAATACAAGGTAGGATAGAGAAAAAGAAGTTCTTAAATTTTATATAAAATAGTTCACAAATATATCTATCATTTCAATTTGTGCCATAATTTGGAGTTGAATAGCATGGAAATATAAACTTTAGGAATCATGTTCATAAAGGGTTGACAAGTTTTTACAGCTAGCTATCTATCTAATGCCAATCCTCCTCTTTTATTCAGGCGTGAGATCAGCTCTGTAGGGTTTAACTAAGTTTTTTAATATAAATTTCAAAGCAAAGAAGATTCTAGATGAATAGAGAAAAAACTCTTTAATACCCATATTTAAGAATAATAGGAACATACAAAATTGTAACAATTATCTTAGTATTAAGTTAGTGTTTATACAATGAAATTATGGAAAAGGGTAACCGAGCAAAGACTAAGACATGTAACTCAAATCATGGAAAATCAATTTGCGTTTTTGCTAAGTAAGTCAATAATGGAAACTATTCATTTACTTAGAAATCTACTATGGTAGGTATTCACCTCTTAGGATATGAATGCCAACCAAAAGGAGCGACAAGAGGGATCATATAAATGTTTTTCCACTTTAATTAGTGTCTAGGCTTGGTTGTGTTTTTTTTTTCCCTGGAGATTTTCATTTAAATATAACCCATTGATCATTACATTGATTGTTGTTTATAAATCCCATGTCTTTTCTTTCTTTTCAGGTGCACCCAGAAGGAAAGTATGTTGTTGATATTGATAAGAGCATTGACATAACCAAGATTACTCCATCGACCAGAGTAGCTCTACGCAATGATAGTTATGTTCTACACTTGATTTTACCGAGCAAAGTAGACCCCTTGGTTAATCTTATGAAAGTAGAAAAGGTTCCAGATTCTACATATGACATGATTGGTGGTCTTGACCAGCAAATCAAAGAGATCAAAGAGGTGGTGTTACGTCCCAGCTCTCAGTCTACTTTTTAATTGACAAATTTGAAGTTTTGACTTTCTATATGTCTTATATTTTGTATTATTTGTTGTCAAGTTTATGCTTTTCATGTGACGTTCTGAAATGGTTCATCAAATGTTAGGTTATTGAGCTTCCAATCAAACATCCTGAGCTATTTGAGAGTTTGGGGATTGCCCAGCCAAAGGTTTGTATTGTTTGTATTTGTTATTTTCATCTATCCTCTAACTTAATTTTGCAAAGCAAATGAATTTTTCATTCTTTTTACAGGGTGTTTTGCTTTATGGTCCACCTGGCACGGGGAAAACTTTGCTTGCTAGAGCTGTGGCTCATCACACCGACTGCACATTCATCAGAGTTTCTGGTTCTGAACTGGTTCAGAAATACATTGGAGAGGGGTCCAGAATGGTTCGAGAACTTTTTGTTATGGCAAGGTATTCTTAGGATATAAGTTGTATATGCAAGTTATAATCCCACTTGGAAGCATATTCAACTTTCTTCTTATCAGATTTGTTGGAGTTGAGAAATATGTGGTGGATTTTAATATTTAATGCTAATACGGCATACCTTTTGTGTGCCCAGTTTATTTACACTATGGTCAGTCATTAGCCCTGTTTATGAGCAAAAAAAGAGATACCTTGTAAATGGAAAAAGGGCTATAATACACATTCCATTATCTTCATTCCCCCTTTTGTGTAGAATCAATGATGATGTAGTGAGGACATGATTTGTGGATGGCTAGCAGGTAGCTTTAATTAATAACTTAATATATAGTTTTATCCATTTAGAGACTCTCCTCTTTTCCTTTGGTAGGGAGCATGCTCCATCAATAATATTCATGGATGAGATTGATAGTATTGGATCTACTCGAATGGAATCTGGATCTGGCAATGGGGATAGCGAAGTACAGCGGACAATGCTTGAGCTCCTCAACCAGCTTGATGGATTTGAGGCTTCAAACAAGATCAAGGTATTTATAGTCTCCTATGGAATACATGTTGAGATTTAAAAAGTTAGTCTAATTGATCAAAAAATTTCATTTATAATTTACAACGGTAACAATGACAATCTAAATTATAATCCTATCATGTATAGGGTCAACCACATCAATCATTTTCTTCAATGTATTTTTATCTATGGTCAAATTTTCTGTTAACTTATATATATTTTAATCTTTTTTCATAATTCTTAATGAGGTAGAGTTTTAGGTCTTCCTTTATTTCTTTTACTGATTAATTATTCTCTATTAACTAGTGCATCTTTTGATCTTCTAAGGATACAGCTTAAGTGGTTTAGCCTCATTTATAATTTAAATTAACAAAAATTAATCTTCTTCTTTTTTACAGTAATGGACTGTAATAGGATCGTATTACAAATATTATACAATCATATCATACAAGTAGACCAATCTTGTAAAGATACAATAAATGGTCTATTCTTATAAATTCAAGTTATGGATGTAAATTTTTGATCACTTGCACAATAAAAATATAGCATAAATATGCTTTGTGCTCTTTTATGGATTGATAATGGGTGTAAATTTTACAGGTTTTGATGGCTACCAATAGGATTGACATTCTTGATCAAGCCCTTCTCAGGCCTGGTCGAATAGACAGAAAAATAGAATTCCCCAATCCCAATGAGGAGGTACCCTATCTATTTGTGGGCTCAACACGTGCAATTGGTAGTTTGTTTAACATGTTTCTTGTAAATGTTCTGATGTGACTCTTGCAATTATTGTTTGTTAGTCTCGTTGGGACATATTAAAAATTCATTCAAGAAAAATGAACTTGATGCGAGGGATAGATCTGAAGAAAATTGCTGAAAAGATGAATGGCGCTTCAGGCGCAGAACTTAAGGTACGTACGATGCCATTTACTTGGTACGGGACCCGTTTCTTTAGTTTGTTAATGTTTCTCAGTACCGGTGTTTACAGACATCCCAAGAAGATGCCAAGGTCTCTGATCTTATAAATTAATTACCAGTAGGATTTAGTATAACATCTTTGCTTTGTTGTTCGCAGGCGGTGTGCACGGAAGCAGGGATGTTTGCCCTAAGGGAGAGAAGAGTCCACGTCACCCAAGAGGATTTCGAGATGGCAGTTGCCAAGGTCATGAAGAAGGAAACGGAGAAGAACATGTCCCTACGGAAACTGTGGAAGTAGACGGATAATATTCATCCATATTTGCTTGCTTGTTCCTACCGACTCGACCCACAAAACGATATTATCACTTGGACTTTTGTCGCACATCAAAATCAATATCTACCCCTCATCTACTGTTTGCGATGGCTGACCACTTATTGATCAAGTTATATATTGATGACTTGATCATCTGTATTCTCACAGCACTCCTCACCTTTCAAAAAAGATAAGCTTATCTGTGTTGTAGATGACAAATGTTTTGTGATACAGCTTGGAAAATGTCATGGACGCCAAAAGACTTATCTGCGTCGGACGTCGGTACACGTACTGTCGCCAATGTTCATGATGCGGCCATGCGAACCACCGCAATTATTTTTCTAGAAGAAGGTACGATGCTTGACGTGGCGATACGATGGCCAACCCAGCATTCCACGGCGGTCGAGCTCCGAGCCACGTGGCCATTCGTTGATGTCGCGCAATTCCCACTGCCGAGGCAATCCGAAAACACTCCCATTCGGTGTGTGGACGGCGAAAGCCACGGACGGACACGTTGCGGACGGGGACCAAAGGTGTGATCGATAAGTTAAAGGTAAAGTTCGCTCCCGTGGTTGCCAAGAACACCACCACATGAGTTCGCTTACGGTCAAAATCAAGTTTATCTTTATCAGATTCGAATCTTAATTAATATAAATGAAAAAAATAAGATTACACAGCTAAAAATATTGTATTCTTTATTTCACATTTACCTATAATAAAAAATATTTGATTTAAAAATAATGTTAATAAGTTTTAAATTAATATATTTAATCCGTAAGATGGTTATGCAAATGTTCGTAGTAATATCTAAGTCAAATAAGAAAATTATGGTTAGCAGAAAGATTGGAAGAAGATTCTCGAGAATTTGCGTGTTGTTTTTACGTCTACGCCGTAGTTTCCACGCAACTTTCCTTCGAACTGTTG
Organism: Cymodocea nodosa; assembly: GCA_036874045.1. Classification (NCBI taxonomy): domain Eukaryota; kingdom Viridiplantae; phylum Streptophyta; class Magnoliopsida; order Alismatales; family Cymodoceaceae; genus Cymodocea; species Cymodocea nodosa. Next base: position 1,629,238 of record JAZBRI010000008.1, read on the forward strand.
CGTGACAAAAGGGACGACGTCATCACTTGCCTTCGTCGTTTAACTTGAATTCCACCTATGGATGAGAAGACTCTACGGAAGACTTCTTTTTTTTCTACTAGAAAAATACACACGTAAATATACTTTTTTTTTTACATCGTTTTCCCTTCTCATTTCTTTTCAATGCCTCCGGTTTACTCCCAATTTTTTCACTTAAATTTTATTCGTTCATTTTTTATCCTAAAATTTAAATAATTATATATATATATATATATATTATAAAAGAAATGCACGCAAAGCACGTGCGACTGACACTCTGTTTTTCTCTTCCCGGCCAACACGTGACCAGACATCAAGCTTTCCATATTTCAATGGAATCTTTTTTCTCGACGATTTTCAAAAGTCATCGTTTCAACTACTGAATATTTATAATTAATTAATTCAATCGAACTTTATTTTTTCAAGTTATCTATTTGTATATTTAGAATTTAAATTTAATAGAATTTAAATTTTAATAAAATTTAAATTCTTTAGAATCTGATAGAAATAATTTAAAATCTAGGTATTTGTACATATTATAGAATTTGATGGAAATTGAAATTTAGTTATTTATGTACATGACATAATTGAATATAATTGATTTTTAATGAAGTAACGAATTAAAATAATTAGTAAAAATATAATTAACCAAAGAATAAGTTAAAATGATAAGATTAAGTTAGTTAATTAAATGAAATTATAACTTAGATAAAACATAAAAATATCGAAGTTAAAAGAAAAAATTAAATCAAATTGTAAGTATAGGAATATCAAAGTTAAAATAAATGTTTTTAAATGCTTAGATAAAAAATTTAGGAATATCTAAGTTAGAAATATATCTCAATTAAATGATTACTTAAAGAAATATTATAAATATGACTATAATAATGACATGTTGAACTCAAAAAATAACCATTATATTTAAGATATTTTGAAAAATCTAAAAGTATTTTAATAAAATGTTAATTTTAGTACTTATAGTAATTTTTCATATATTTGAAAATGACATACCGAGTTTATATAACATTTTTCCCTCATTTGAATTACGTTGTTTTATTTTACTTTTGATTTTGTCATTATTTTCTTTATGAATCATATATTTAATCTCGTTAATTGATATATCAAAATTAAATTTGATATGTTATTTTGAGCATTCATAATAAAAATACCATGAATGTCTAAAAAAAATGAATTTAAGTATTTTTATAATTGGAAAAAAGAGAGTCAATGTAGATATTCACATATTTTGATATGAGTACTTAATTAAAAATAACCTATCAAATTTATTTTCAAGATATTGTCTTATTTTTTAATGAATCATAATGTTATATCTTACATTTTCACTTTTGATTTTATGAAAATCTATTTTCATCATAGATAATCATAACAAATTTATAATAAGTATTTAAAACAATATATTAAATTTGATTTGTATATATCATTTGTTAAAACTAGGTATGCATATTTAACTCCTTATTTAATTAAAATTAGGTGAAACTTACAAACGAAGTTAAAAAGAAAAAATTAGGTTAAAAAAATATAATAATAATATTAAAAAATATATATAGAAGAAGTATTACGGGCAAATCAAAATATTTATTTGATTCAATCAAAATTAAATTAAAAAAAGTCTTTTTCACTTTGATTCAATCAAATCCTTAAAATAAATAAATAAAATATTTAAAAAATTAAATTTCAGATCGAGAATTTATTTTTCTAACATTTATATCTCTGATTGAAATTTAATTTTTTTTTTTAAATTAAATTTTAAAAAATACAAATAACTTAAAGTTTTTTGTTCTAAGATTCCAAACGTACAAACCCTACCAAAATGTTCGTCCACTTTCCACGTCCTCCCGTTGCCATCATTTTTCAACCATAATTATTTTATTTGTCGACTACTTCTTGGACTTCGTGGCTTTCGTTTCACACCACCGTTTTTTTCCCCGGGTGGACGAACGAACGGGACGACGACACAAGGAAACCGACCGCCGGAGCACTGCCGGCCGCAAAAAGAGAGGTCACATCACGCTTTCCATCGGTGGCCGCGGTCGACCTCGGCCGCCTTCCGCGCACCCTCGGCTTCTTCGCCCACAAAAATAAATTCCAAATATTTCGTTTCCTTACGACCACTCGAATAATAATAATAATAATTTCAATGATAAATAGCAGTCGATCTTACCATCTACCTGTTTGTTTGTCCACTTTTTTTAACAAAAAAAAGAAAATTACTTTTTTTTTGGTTTAAAAAATATCGAAAATTAAAATTAAGGTATTTATGTGTAATAGAAATTTATTTAACTTATTCTTTATATCACTTAATTCATTTATTTAAATTACTTTAATCACTTAATTAAATTACTCACGTTACTTAATTTAATTTACCAAGTAATTTCTAATTTACTTATTTTTAATCCTTGATCATTTAATTAAATCCTTCGTATCAAATTTTAACTCCACTTAATTTAATCACCCCTAAACAGCAAGTAGAATATAAACTTTGAGAATATTTGAAAAGCTTCACCTTCCGTATGCCAACAACAAATTAGAAAAAAAATTTCTTGATTTTTTGGATGTACAAATATTAGAAATATTTAAATTCCTCTTTCTTTTCAAATTTTCCTTTTCTATTTTTCAGAGACACAAAACACACTTTACGTGAAATCGGACCCATAAATTCTTTTTTCATTAAACGCTTCTTTCTAATTGTATAAATTTAAATTTTTTTCTTATAATTTCTAAATAAATATTAAAAAATTATTTATTTCAAATACAATCTACATGGTGAATAGATTTAAGATGATATATTTAAATCAACATCTATAATATTTTTAGTTATAAGCAGATTTTAAATCTATACGTTTAAACCATAAAATAAATACCTACAGTATTTGTATCTATAGATGTTAACAGTGATATTAACTACAACGTGGCATGAGTAATTATAAAATTTAAAATTTAATTTAAACTATTACAGTAATATCAAACGTTAATTAAAAATTTAAATAATAAAAAAATTTATTTTTATGATTTGGAAAATCACGTCCCAGTGGAATATTCTTCTTTTCACGCTTTTTTTTGTTGGTAACGAGGTGATAAATTCTTCTTTCCACGCTTTCTCCCAGTTTCTGTGGAACGGAACAGTCCGTCTTCTGCTATATATATACTCCATCCCTCCTCCCTCCTCCTCCCCACACCACAAACCAGATATAGAGAGGGAGGAGGAGGAGGAGGAGAAGAAGCAGTAGCCAGGGATCTGAGATCCGAGTTGGGCAACCACGGCTTGGCTTGGAGAGGACGGGCGGGGAACCCACCGCCGCCGCAATCTTGTGGTTGTCGACGACACCATCACTGCCTCTGGGAGAAGTAGAGTGGGAGACGTTGTCTTCAACCTAACAACCCTCTTCTCCAAGAGGAACCCGTCACCGCACGGGGGAAGAGGCGCTCTCCCCTCCGAAGGCGGCAGACCTTCCGACCTCCTCTTCCTCGCAGGCGGTGGTCCAGTACACTTTCTCTCTTCTTCCCCCGCTATTCTCCTTCCGTGTTAATCTGCACGTAGGTTGAGAAGGGGGTGCTTTTTCTGTTTCTGGATAGCTTTTTTCCTCTCTCTTTTTTCTCCTTCGTAGGTTCTATTTTTCTCCTTCGTCGTCGTGTCTATTCTACATCTCCTTTCTTCTCCTTGTACTACTCGAGTTTTTGGAAAGGGAAGTCATCATGTTGAACCTGACCATCAAGAGGGTCCCGACCGTGTTGTCCAACTACCAGGAGGATGGGCCGTCGGAGGCCGTCGGGTGTGGTCGCAACTGCCTGGGAAAGTGCTGCTTGCCTGGTGAGTGCTTGTTTAATTTACGAAAGCCCTGCCCTCTTCTTTTTTGCTCTGTTTTGATGAGTTTCATTCCACCACAAGCCATAATTCATTTCAACCGTCACCGAATAGGGCTGGTCTGTAAAAATGAAACATGGTTATCGATGATATCAAATTTTTTTAAGGACTGGTTTCTACCAGGGTTTCACCTTGAAGGATATGATTACTTTTTTGCCGAAACGCAATTATTAACATGGTAGAAAGGATAGGCCAAAAGAGGAAATAACTGTTTTGATTGTGTAGAGCTTGGGAATAGGACTCGATGGTGAAAAATAGTGCGAATATTCGATGTTGCCATGTTGATCCATGAAAATCTACATCACGCCTTGATTTCTGCATGTTTGGTATGACAAAATTCTTGTTTTAGAACGTGGACAATGCTTACTAATTTCTTCTCTGTGCAGTCTCCCTGCTTCCACTCTATGAATTCAAGAAAGACCCGAAAGATTCTTCCAAGCAGACATCGACATCTGTACAGTATCCTCCAATTGACTTCCTCAACAACTTGGTGCTTGGGCAGGTAAATTCTCTCTTCCTGGCAGAGGAACGGGAGTTACATGGCACCAAAAGGTTTCTTTTCTCCTATCTACTCTTACATGGGTTTCATGAATGCTTTTTGATTGTACAGTGGGAAGAGAAGATGAGCAGGGGGTTATTCCGCTACGATGTCATGGCCTGTGAGACCAAGGTCATTGCTGGAAATCAAGGGTTTGTTGCCCAGCTGAACGAAGGTCGCCACCTCAAGAAGCGTCCAACAGAGTTTCGTGTTGATCGTGTTCTTCAACCATTTGACCCCAAGAAGTTCAATTTTACCAAGGTTGGGCAGGAAGAGGTACTATTGCGTTTTGAAGGGGGCAATGTTGACAAGGCTCGCTACTTTGAGAAGGCACCAGTTAGCACTGACGGTCCTACCAATGTTCTTGCCATCAATGTAAGTTGATTGCTTCGACGACTTAATGGATTGTTTCTGAGAGTTCCCACTCTCGGGCACTTGCTTTGGAATGAATTCTCACCAACGCTTGTGTTATACCTGAATTCACAGGTTAGTCCCATTGAGTATGGACATGTCCTTCTGATCCCCCGTGTCCTTGAAGGCTTGCCCCAGCGAATTGACCCAGAAAGCTTCTTGCTTGCTCTTCACATGGCTGCTGAAGCAGGGAGTCCGTATTTTAGGCTTGGTTACAACAGCTTGGGCGCCTTTGCCACCATAAATCACCTCCACTTCCAGGTAACTACATATGTTGCCTACACTTTGGCATACCACGTGTGTAGATATTGCATGGGCTGTGCTAAACTCCTTTACACTGATTAAATTTTGGTTTTGGTTCTGCATTTACAGGCTTATTACTTATCCGTGCCTTTCCCTGTGGAAAAAGCCCCAACCCAGACGATACCCTTAACAGAAGCATCAAGCAAGCGTGGAGTAACTGTCTCCTGCTTATCGGGGTATCCCGTGAGGGGTTTAGTCTTTGAGGGTGGAAAAAGCTTGAAGGACCTTTCTGACTTGGTATCCAGTGCTTGTATTTGCCTCCAGGAAAATAATATCCCATACAATGTGCTTATTTCTGATTGTGGCAGGAGGATCTTTCTCTTCCCTCAGGTAATCATCTCCTTTCTTGCAAGATGAGTATCATGCTAACCTGGCTTTAAAGAATGATTTATTTTTGTTGGTAAGATCAAAGATAGAAGGGGAATTCAATTCATATGCAATGGCCAAAAAGCCACCATTAATCTAACCATCCAACAATGTTAGGACTCTAGCCAAGATCAAGTCCCTGATGCAACAAGTAGGATATGGTAGATAGAGTTTACATCAATCCATAGGATCCCTTTCATTGAAATGCATGCTTCAAAATTGAGTCTTTAAGCGGTCTAAAGATTCAGAGCTTGTTGGTATTGGCAAGCATCTGAAACTCATCATGCTTATCGAAAATTTTGCAGTGCTATGCTGAGAAGCAAGCTCTTGGTGAAGTGAGTCTGGAACTGCTGGATACTCAAGTGAACCCTGCAGTGTGGGAGATCAGTGGACACATTGTCTTGAAGAGGAGGCAAGATTACGATGAAGCGTCTGAGGACTATGCCTGTAGGCTTTTGGCTGAGGTCTCTCTCACCGAGGAAAGGTTCGACGAGGTGAAGGCGTATATCTTTGAAGCCACAGGGTTGGTGGAGGTGCATGAAGATGAGAACATTGCTGAAGACGTGAAAGGGCCTTTCCAGTCTCAGGTCCCTACAGTTGCAACGCATTTCCCAGAAGGTTGCTTTATCATGCAGTAGAGGCAGATACTCCTACGAGTGGGATAGGAATAGATACTATAGATGTGATTGCAGAAGAACTTGTTATTTGCTTAAATTCTGGGTTTGCATGTGCTTTGCCCATCTGAGATGAGATGACAATGATGATATAGATGTCATCCAATCTGAGGATGATTGCTCATGCTTACGGAACAAGTGCTATCTGTATTTTCTTCCCTGTGTTATTTGGTTTCCTGTTTTATGATGGTAGTGTTCCTTGGTTGAAATTAAAGATAAAATCTCTTCCATCACAATAAAATAGAAATTAGGAAATCAAGTTTACTATCTTTTTATTCACGATTCATTCTATATTTAACCATAGATGAATGAATGGTCACGAGCATTCTGAACGAGAACTGCCAGGTGATGACCTTTAATGGCCCTGGTTGCTTACATGCAACCAAGACACCCTGTTGGAGAGCTTAGAAAGGGATTGACTTGTTAAAGAAGAAAACCCTTTTCAAGGGAGAAATTTTGGAACTTACTTAATAATTTATTTCAATAATTAACATTGAGTAAATGACAAATTAAAGAATTCTTGGTAAATAAAAAATGTAAATTTTAAGTTAATAAATGCAGATTAATTAAACCAGCATCTAAACACCATGGATGGATCACATTAGGTGTGACAACGTTTTTAAACCTTTTGGTTGAAGTATTTTCTTTTGGAAAATGCTTGAATTCTAAATATTTATCACCGTGGATTGATGGACATTTCATTCAGTTCAGCGACAAAGACTTGAACATCCTTCTTCTAAACCAAAGGAAGACGAAATTTTAAATCTCCTCGTCAACTCCATGACATAAATCTCATTTTATTGTAAATTTCTTTTAGGAAAAATATATATTTTATCCAAAGACGAAAACATCAAATATCAATAAAATAGAAAAAAAAAAAAAACCAACTAAGCAATTCGAATTTTAGCATCTGTTGCCAAAATTTACATTACCTGGTAGGCCTTGCATCCTTGCAACATTCTCAAGAATCCCGGCATTTGAGCTTTTGGGTTGGGCTAATGGACTCCAACCTTCACGGGTCCAATTAATGGACCTGCCCAACAACAATATATATATATATATATATATATTAAAAAAAACCTCGAGAACTCCTTTCTAGGGTTTGCGCGGCGTACTCAATTCGATCTCTTTCGTTGCAGTGAGGCTAGCGGCGGTCTACACGGCGTCGACGATCGAGCTCTGCCGCCAACGTTTCTTCGATTTCCGTCGCCACATTCTAGGGTTTGTGTCGTCTCCCGCATACGACCCCAAACCCAGTAGATTTGAAGCACGAGTTGTTTGCTCGACGAATGTGGTTTTTTTTAAAATAAAAAAGCTCAACTAATGTTTAACAATGATTATTTTAATCAATATATAAAAATACACCAGTATTTTTTAGTAATAATTATTAAATGTATTATTTATACGTCAAATTAATTATTTCGGCAGATTTTGAAAAATTACAATTTGAATTAAAAAACGCTAAATAGAAACGAAAATATCTATCTATGGGTATATACATATATATAATAAAATCACAGCCGCCGCCTGGTACGTCTGAAACGGTAGACCGCAGGCGACGACCGGTCGTCAACTTGAAATGTGAACGGAAGACCAGCGGCATGTCGATGGGCACGGGAGCACCTCGATTTTCGTACACCATTCGTCGTCGCTGGATCAGCGAAGATAAAAAAGGCTCGTGGATGCATGACACCTTTCACATGCGATTATGGCTGGTGGGTTCTTTAATTAATAGATGGATAGAAAGATTAGAGAGATATTATGGCTGGGGGGGGGGGTACGCATGGAAGCCGTGCAGCGCCAAACGAAGAAGACGACATCAGATTCCACTAACGCCGATCGATCGATCGATCGAAAGCCGTCGCGTGTTCTTGACGTAAGGGTGAGGTGGCCAGCCCCAAATCTTATCCTCTCGTTCACGCATGCGGGCCTGTGCATGTGCCCCTCATCACTTCCACATGCTAAAATTTCGGTAATCCTAACAAGCACCAGAAAAAAGAGAGATTTTTTTTAATATTGTAATCGATAATGGAAAAAGAAAACATGTGTATCTAAAAAATGGTAAAAAATATTGAAAAAGAAAATAATGATTTTTTTTTAAAAAAATATTTATGTATCAAATGAATTTTCATTATTTTCTTTCAATATATAAAAAAAAAATTTCTTTCATTTCTCAACCTTTTGATCTCTAAAATTAATAATAAAAAAAATATCATAAAATATATTAATAATATGTAATTTTGATATAAAATATCAAGATTAAAATCGATATTATAAGAGATACGTAGTAAAATAACGTGTAAAATATATTTTATATTATTTTACGATATATTTTATTATTTTTTATTTTATAAATAAATATAAAAAATATTTAATTTATTAATTTTAATATTTTTTATTTTATAAAAAAAAATATTTTACATTTTATAAATTTTTATTCTATAAAAATATACATATATTTCAAATTTTATTATTTTTTATATAAATACTTTATTTTTATTTTTTATTATTTTCTATAATATTTCGTTATCTTCTTTCACCGTTTTTCAATACACAAACGTCCTTGTGCACTCACGACCTTGTCTTTATTAGCAGCTGGCGACGTCACGGCTGCCGTCGGGCGTCGTCTCTCCGGAAGCTGGATAGCTCACTTCTACCGTCATATGTATATATATATATATATATATATATGTATTGGGTTGCGTTTTGCAGCGATGCGCCATGAAAACCAGCGAGTCAACCACCGCCGCCGCCAGGTCCCAAAGGATTCCGGTGGCCTGGGCTTGGAAACATGAAGATGAGGACAGGGATGGGAATAAATGTGTACGTAAGCGCCTGTCCGTTAATATAAATATTCTATTCTCTGGCACGTACCTTCCGTGAAGATGTCGAAGCTGGAGCTCTGCAACTTGCCTTCTTTCTTCCTTCGAAGGGTCCTGGCAAGTAAGGAAGGATCGAGAAGGACGACGTCCCTCGTGAGGTTGAACGAAAAACGTGTGCGTTTCCATCCATCGTACTTAAGGAATACGTAATAATAATAATGTCATTTAAAATGATAAGAAATACATTTTTTTAAAAAAATTAATGGAAAAGGTTAAAACAACGTGACGACAGGTGGAGGAAGATTCTATCGACGATCACTCCCACGGCCACGTCAGCGGCCGCACCGCAGACCTCTTCCCTTCCCCACTCCACCCACTTCGCCCCCATTTCCATCGATCGAGCACCAAATCTCTAGCCAGCCGTCTTGCCGAGCAAGTGTAGAGCACCCGCGATGTCGCCGTGGTGGAAGAGGAAGTCGAGATCGGGCGGAGAGAAGTCGACCAAGGTGAAGGAGAAGCCCAAGGCCAAGAGCTTCGATGAGGTGGCGGAGGTGAGGAGGGAAGGGAACTCCAGCGCCCTGGATGGGACTGGTGGCACCGGCTTGTTTCCCAACAAGTCCGATATCGAGAGGAGGATCTACCACCCGCTGCCGAGGCCGGCGGCGATCATGGCCTCCGAGTCCATGCCCCACGAGAACGGATCCGCCGGGGCGTCCGTATCGGTTTCCAGTGTCAGTTCGTCTGGGTCGTCAGAGGAGACGACGGATCCTGGGATGTACAGGTGAGGAAACGCTTGCTGTCTTTCGGCCAGTCCTGGGGGGGGGGGGGGGGGGGTTTATTTGGGGGTTCGGATCTACGGCCAAAAATTGATCTTTGGTGCAGTTTTTCGTGATTTCACAACTTTATTCGCCCCTTGATTCTGTATTTGCTGGTTGGCTCGGATTTTGAAGTTTTTCCTGATTGTACCGTTTTTTGTTTGTCTTTTTTTTTTTTCCCCTCTCTCTCTCGATGTTTTCTGTGCCTTGTATTTGTTACAAAAACCTTGACGTTTGGGTACTTGTGGTTCATGTGACGATGTCTTTATTTATGGTTGTTTTTTTCTTGGAATTTTGATTAGATATTCGGATCCTGCAAACACACCCAGAGGAAGGAGTTTGATGCCTAGATCATTAAGCCCGAGGCAACACGGTGCTGAGGAGAAGTACCTATACTCTTATAGTCCGGTTCATGAGCACGAGAGACCCAGCAGTATCCCTGTCTCTCCTAGAAGGGATGTTCAATTGCAACGGTTCGATAACCTTACGAATGGAAATGCGTTTGCCCATCAAGGGCCGTCTAATGAGACTATTTATAGTCCAGGTTCGAGAAGTCCTCGTCCAAGACCGAGGGGGTACACTATTTCCACTTCGCCTGTCAATTCGAGAGTGTTTAATACGGGCACGGAGTCACCGTTAGGAAAGCAAGATGATCTTAGGAGTACATCTTATCCAATGCCTCTTCCCCTCCCTCCTGGCTCGCCCACTTCTCCTGCATGGCGTTCACTTCAATCAAAGTGGAAAAAGGGAAAGCTTCTTGGCAGAGGAACATTTGGGCATGTTTATGCAGGGTTCAATAGGTATACTTTTGCTTGTTACCATGTAGCATGAGGGAGACCTGTATGATGAATTCTCTTTTTATTTATACTCAATTTCCTTGGAAAAAGGACAGAAAGGTAACTTATTGCGCTTGTTGCAGCATAATTACTTAGAGCTAGTTTGTTTATTGCGCTTTCAAAGAGCATGCTAGCATTCAACTCAGAATTATATAATTACTTGCCATCTCAACTTTCAAACTGCAAAGCTTCTGCATTAGCAAAAAAACGTGAATATCCTAGCTTATCAGGATATTTTTTTGGCATTCAACAGTGAAAGTGGAAAGATGTGTGCAATAAAAGAAGTTGAAGTTATTTCAGATGACTCGAATTCCAAAGAATCACTCAAGCAGCTAGCACAGGTCCTTATTGCATTATTTGTATCTACATCCCTCATTTCTCTTCACAGTAATTTGTTTCAGTCAATCATTTTGGAAGGACAGTATCAAAGTGCTGACATCGTGTATGTTTCTCGCTATCAGGAAATAAACTTGCTCAGTCAGCTATCACACCCAAACATTGTTCATTACCATGGCAGTGAACTGGTAGCCTTTCCTCAAAACCTTTTGATTATATTATCAGAATATGTTTCCCATTGATTCTTCATTTCTGCAAACTTATAATGTATAAATACAATATTGCAGAAGCCATATCCTATATATACTTATACTCTGTATCTTGAAGTAGTATAATAATTATATTCAATTAAAATGACTCATCTAAAGAAAATGATTGCCTGATAATCTGCAATAATCTTATTGCATCTTTGCTTTGTTTTTCTCAACAACTTTAGCTTGTATCACTTGACATCTATCCAGTGAAGAATAATGCCATAAGCTCAATTGCAATATCAACTCATGAGCTAATCATTTGTTATTACTGAAAATATTTGGTAAAATTTCATGTCAGATTACACTTTCTATTACTAAAACTTAGAAAACAATTCGAGTTTTGCAAGCTGTTAGTTTGAAATTATGAGAATATGCCATCATGAAGAGAGTTTTCCTCATTAACTTCGTATCCAGTATTAAGGTATATGACTGCTTTTCTTCCTAAACCTAAGAAATTAATCCAATTATTCCTGAACTCAGAGACAGAGAGAGAAATGGCTGCAGTGCAAGAGAAATTCTTGTTCCCAATTGTATATGATACTTGAACTTATCAAGTTTTTTCTTCTTATTTGTATTTTATATTTTCCATTTCAGATTGGTGACACACTATCAGTGTACCTTGAATATGTGTCTGGAGGTTCAATACACAAGCTACTCCAGGATTATGGACCTCTTGGAGAACCTGTCATCCAAAGCTATGCTGGACAAATTCTTTCTGGGCTTGCATACTTGCATGGAAGGAATACGATTCACAGGTACGTTTCTTGGAAGTATCCTTGATGTCATTATTTTGTGCAGATATTTCACATGAAAACAACAAGGTTTCTTTTTTTGATCTGGCAGGGATATTAAAGGTGCAAACATACTTGTTGACCCCAATGGGGAGATCAAGCTTGCAGACTTTGGCATGGCCAAACACGTACTTTTCAAACCCTTTTTTAAACTGATATAATTTTTATGTTCCATAAGAGAAGCTCATATATCTATACAAAAAATGAATCACCTCAAAGAATGAGGTATATGATATTGTTGCTTGTCATCAGGGAATGTTTGATTGTGGATATTTTGCACAACAAAGAGATGTTTCTATCTAATTCAAGCAGGATATGTGGTTATAAAGATTATAAAAGATCAAATGTTGTACAAGTGAGTTATCACTTGCAACATTCTCGTAACATGTTCATTCAGTTAACATGCTTTTCAAAATGGGTTATGGCATATTTTGTAAGTTTGAAGTGTACAACATAATGAATCTAATTTGTTTTAGTTCATCAATACTTATTTGCTTTCACCAAATATATGATTATTTGTAAATAAGAATTGATAAACTTTAATATTTCTTAATTTTTTGTTTGTAAATAAAAATTATGAAAAATGAAAGAAGTGCTCTCAGTTGTGTTTTCTTGAAACAATGAAATTATATTATATGTCCACCCATTCTGGACTATGTTAATTTGTTATCAGCTAATAGGTCTTAAATTATTGTTTTTTTTCCTGTCATATTGAATCATGTAATCTTATTTTACTAGTTGACCAAAGCAGTACTTCTTTTGTCTTGCATTTTTGTTACGTGGCAATTAATTATTTTCTATGAAATATATTCCAGATCTCGTCATATACTTCCATACGCTCTTTTAAAGGAAGTCCTTATTGGATGGCTCCTGAGGTATACATCTTTTGTACACATTTTTTGATCATGGTCTGTATTTGCTATTTAACATTTTCTGATTCCAGGTTATTATGAACAGCAGCGGATACAGCTTATCAGTGGATATTTGGAGCCTTGGCTGCACTATTATTGAGATGGCTACTGCTAGACCTCCCTGGAATCAATTCACAGGGGTAACATGCTTGTACCTTTTTGTTGAATTTGAAAAAGAAATATAGTATTATCTTGCTATTATATTTTACAATCTTTGCCTGTGTGCTGGTTGGTTCTAAAAAGATTTTTTCTCTTTTTCTGAACAAGCAGGTTCAAGCCATATTCAAAATTGGGAACAGCAAAGATATTCCAGAAATTCCTGATCATCTTTCAAATGAAGGAAAAAGTTTCCTGAAACTTTGCTTGCAGCGTGATCCATCTGCCCGTCCTACAGCATTACAACTGCTGGATCACCCTTTTGTGGGGAACAAAGCAAAGATCAAAATATCAAACGCGAATGTGGTTAGAGACGTTTTCCCCTCTTCATCTGATGGAAGCCATTCTCCGGTACAGTCTTAAGATGCTTGATCTCTTTCGTGAATGGTCAATTTTGTTTGATTGAATTGCTTATGTGGTTGCATTTGACTCTTTGATATTATGGCTATATTTGTCCTTTTTCAGTTGCTCTCTTGCTAATGAGAATCTGCTTTTTGTTCTGTTCGATGCCTTATCTCGTTATCTGCATATGCCTGAAATTTCAGTAATTATTAGAAAATAAAATGATGATGAGTTGTAATGACCTTGCTGTCGTTACACCACTAATTCCTGATGGTGAAAAGGCCTGATCTTTAGGGGAACATAGCTTCCTGTTTTATTTATTAAGTATAATTTTTATTAGTAGTAGCTGTTATGTTGTCGTAGTTCTTATAAGGTACATGCTAGTGAAAAATCTTGCTATTAGGTTTTCTTTTGTTTCTTCCTTGACATTTTGATTGAACACGATCAATCTCTGCCAAGATGATCAACTTTCCTTGGTGCCCGGCTACTAATATGGAGTTCTCTTGGCCGCCATTACCTAGTTGATGCGTAGGTGCAATCACAAGGTCAAAAAGTATTCCTGAATTTTCTCTTGCTTTTGTACATTCAAATATGTAACATGCATGATGTATTCATCCTTAAATTTATCAAACATTAAAATGACTAGGTAATATTGTAATGTAAATGACACCAGGATAGTAAAATGCAATCAAATCATCGTCGCAAAAGGGAAAAAAAAAAAATCAGGGGAACAACATAAAAGGCATGCACACATCGACAAAAAATGTGGCTTTTAAATTGATTAAAAGTTGGGTGCTTAATACCCCGCAAGTTGATGGTGCGTAGGGACCTCAATAATCTTGGTGTTTGCAAAGTTTTTTACACTGTAATCTTTTCCTTTTTTTTGCTGATGAATAATATCCCACTTTTTCTCACAGAAATTAAACTTGCTGCTTTTTTATGTTTCCCGCAGACTGCAAAGGATTCTTCATACAACAGAAGTATTTCACCTATGAGTAACAAAGATTACCTCCGACATGCAGTTGGGTATTCTGCAATCAGCAAAACCCCAAGGTATGGCCAACTTCTCTTGGTAACATTTTGTCACTTCAACATAAGCTGAAAAAAGAAGAAGAAATTGTAGATTTTAATGCAAGTTTTCAATGTCTAATGAATGGACAACGTCAATTTCCTGAACAGTGATTTGACATGCTTAAAAATGAACATGTCCTTACCAGTCTCGCCCTGTTCAAGCCCATTGCGGCAAGCCCGGCAATCTAATTGGAGTCGCCTGCCATCTCCTCCACCTCCAACTTATTCTTCAGGTGCAGCCAATTATGGAATCATTAGTAATCCACGACGCCCACAGGGACATAGTAGCAGGTTCACAGATCAGTGGCCAGAGACCGTAAATGGTCCGATAATGCATAACTTCCCAAGGAGATGACCATATGGTTTGATTTTTATTTTTATTTTATTTTAATTTATTTTTTGCACGGTACGATATGTTTGATTGCAAGACGAGGGGGTTCAGCTGGCTGGTGTCGGCCGTCTGGAGCTTATTGTCAAGCGGGATATTGTCGCTCTGAATATTCATGGGGTGACAGAAGGAGGGGTAATGTAATGGTGGAGATGTTCGTAGGAACCGGTGACGTGACAATCGTCCTGTTCCACAATGCTCTGTAATTATAAATCTGCCTTCCTAAATTTTAGCTCACATTTTACCTGTTTTGTATGAATGGCATGGTTCACGGCAAAAATTAAACGGGCATCGGTGTCTGCGACATTATTTCCAACGCCGTAGATTTGTGCCAAAGAAAATCACTGTGATCGCTTACAAATTTCCGTCTATTTATCGGAAGATATGTGAAAGTTACGAAACACTACCGGTGCTCGACAGTATCCAATAAGGAGAATTTCGGCGTGTACCGTTGTGTTCCTCGCTAAGAAGGCCATTCGTATTGAGATTTAAAGACCAGCATTCGTAATAATTGACAGGTATTAAAAGCAGAAATCCGACGGTGATGTACGTGTTCTTGTAGTATTCTCAGCGTGTGGTGTTCCCAGACTTTGATTTACAGAAACCATCTCTCGGTTCTCTCTCAAGGTGAATATTAGAGATATTCATAATAATCTCTTCAAAAGGAATAGTCATTTAGGTCCGCCTTTGTACTAACCATCTCCATGTCTTCTACGCATTCCTCTTGTGTTAGAGGTGGGAGCTGCCTGGTCTTGCGTTTCAGGTTGTGCTTGTGCCAGTCACTTTTGAAGTGTTCCCTGTACTGCTTGGCATCTCCAACAATGGCATTACAGGTGCCACATTTGTTCTGCTTGACCCGCTCCTCCCCACTTCCATCTCCACTAGATATCGTTTGCTTCTGGATCTTGTCGACAAGTGGCGCCAGGGGATCGCTGCCCTTCATGGACTTCAGCTGAAAATCTTCGGTGCTCTCAAAATGATCAACATGAGTGTCTCCTTCCCCGTGTACTGAAACGGCAAGAATCTCCAATCTCCCCTGCAAACTTCTCACCAGAGTCTCACATTCTCGGAAAACTCCAGGTTCAGTTTCACATATCTAAAACAAGAACCACCCAAGTTAGGCAGAGAAAATGGGAAACACGATTCGAATCTAGATTCCTGGCCTTATTCGATAAAGTACAAAGGGTAATAAATTTAAAAGTCTGCCAGCTTCCATCAAGCGCCAATAACCAAACACATATGGGAGGGAGTGGAATTCAAATAAATATGTGTTCTTTCGTCTTTTTATGCTACCAATATTTTAGCATGCTTAATTTTATGAAAGCAGCACTATTGATTATGCAGCAATATAGGATTAAAACAACCCTTGATGAATCAATATGAAACACCCTTTAGGCTTTTTTTAACACTTACAATTATAGTCTGCTTTCCAGATTCATCATTTGAGATGACTTTGGCATTCAAAGAGCAAAGCTTCTCGGTGAGAGAAGGAACATTTTTTTCAGGTATGATGATCCGCATTCTCATTGGAGTGCGCTTTATAGGGTAATGCTTCTGAAGTTCCCGTATCACCTCTAGCGCCTACAAAAGACACAAAGCAATAACAGCAAGTCAGACCTTTAAGAAGCAACGGCAAACAACATTTCACTTGCAACAGTAATCAACTATAATAGTTCAGTTAGTCAACAATAACAATACTCATCTTTCCCTGAGATTTGAACCCTCGTGAATGCGAAACTCATCATTATCAACAAAAAAGGTAAACAACATTGCACTCATTGTATGGATGTTTTTAAGGTTTCCCTTGGATGATTTGCAGGTCCTTACAGAACTGGTGCCTCTGAAGGGAGTGACTTCTGCCACAGAAATTGCTGACTAAATGTCCCTATGGTTCTGCTTCATAAATTTAAGAAAATCATATAGACATTTTGGAAAAACCGTTTGCAAAATCAGAAATGCTTTGTACTCAGCCCTGTGCGCCCTTCAAAAGACAAGGGATGGCACATATATTGAAGATGCCAATTTGCATCAGTAACAGGAAAGTTTTTCCTCAATTATTCCAGGCAGGTGAAAGTGTCGTTTATTTTAAAGGAAGACAGACCAGTGCTAGAGCACAATATTACACACACAAGCACATATTATATATCATGTGAATAAATTAATTAAAACTATGTACATTTCTCAAACCCAACCACTGGTGAACCAAAAGGTACAAAATAAAAGTGATTGATCAATTGACAAGATCTAAAAGCACTTGAACAATTAACAAGATATCTAGTAAAACCTGGTTGCTTTGATGATTATGCATTGCAAATTGCACCCCTATAACTTATCTGGGGATGATGTGAATTTGGGATGCGAATTTTTAGACAGGAATGGTTACAGTATTGGCAAA
This sequence comes from Cymodocea nodosa, assembly GCA_036874045.1. Lineage (NCBI taxonomy): Eukaryota > Viridiplantae > Streptophyta > Magnoliopsida > Alismatales > Cymodoceaceae > Cymodocea > Cymodocea nodosa. The sequence continues at coordinate 1,646,548 of JAZBRI010000008.1, forward strand.
CCCAGCACACCTCCTCCCCATTTACATAGGGGATCAATTGGAGGTCCCTAACATGACAAGATCAATTGACAAGATCTAAAAGCACTTGAACAATTAACAAGATCTAAAAGCACTTGAACAATTAACAAGATATCTAGTAAAATCTGGTTGCTTTGATGATTATGCACTGCAAATTGCACCCCTATAACTTATCTGTGGATGATGTGAATTTGGGATGCGAATTTTTAGACAGGAATGGTTACGGTATTGGCAAACCCAGCACACCTCCTCCCCATTTACATAGGGGATCAATTGGAGGTCCCTAACATGACAAACTCAAGGTAACGTGGATGAAAACTTGAGGCATTGAAATCAAGGAGTAGAAGAAAAACATAATTCCAGGTAGTTACATGTCCAATATCCTACTTGAATAACTGAAGATTCAAAAATACGCCAATGCATGAGGTTATGGACAGAGCAGCCAAAATTCCACGTTAAAACAGACTAGAATTTGATATTTATCGAAAACTGAAATGTTGTTAAGTTTCATGCAGGATGCTCATTGCTCGAAAAAATAACCAAAGGATGTAAAGTGATAAGAAATTACTTGTTTTTTTGAGCTGCTGTGGGGATCAACTGCAAAATGAATTTCATGCATAAGGCGTTCAATCATGCTGATTGTGTAGGGACGCTGAGTCTCTGGGTTTATGGTCTTCTGCATTACAATTGTTGCTATATCGCGGAATTGATTCGAAAATTGGGATTCCCTCTCTTTCCCGGCAACTTGAAGTTCTCCCTTCTCTAAAATCTGATATACATAAGGGATAGCAGGTAGTTCAGTGTATACATGATTAAGTGCATGAATTTTTAAAAAAATTCAGTCCATGTTCACAGATGATTTACTCGTAAAGGTACTGCATTCGGTAGATATCAGTAAATTACAAAAAAAACAGCAGTTTAATAGATTGCCAGATTGACAGAATCTTAGCACAATAATTCCTGGAAAGGAGACTCCTATGTACTTATTTGAGGCAACCGTGAATTGCCACAAAATTGCATAAGAAATGCAGCAACCTAGCCATAGGACTCGAAGCTTTACTTGCTCTTCGACAAACACCACAATATCCAATTTTGACATTGAAATCTGGTTTGCTTTTGCAGCCTAATGTCTCTACCTTACCCCGCACAAATTCATGATTGGTCTATTTGCAGATTTATCAGTAGAAAATGAAACTTTCCCATTTAAACAATATCTAACCCTGGCTAGAAATAACTTAAACAACAACAAAAAAAAACAAATAGACTATTTACACATCAATTGGTTCTACTCTACAATCTGTACAAAACGAAAGTAACTAAATCCAACAAAACACCAACCTCCAGACAAATCTTGGATTGTTCATCGGTCCCAAAAGCTAAATTCAGATCTTTGGTCTTCGCCAGAACCCCTTTCGAAACATTCGAGTAGACCGTGTGCGACTGCAACACCTCATCCAAGTCCTTCTCGCTACAACACCCGAAAACGCGATAGAAAAAAAAAACAAAACAAAAGAAAAAAAATCAGCCCAAAGACCAAACTTCACCTTCAGAAACCGTGCAATCGGATTGACTACTTACACTCCGGAACGCCAGGAAAGGACCTTGTTCTTGTAGCATGCGATCTCGAACCGGATTCCGCGCTTCTTAAGGCGGACGACGGCCACGTTGGTCAGCCTCTTCTGGCCTACTGGCTGCACCAGCGTCCTCGACATCGTGGGCGGCGGTCGAAGGCGGTGGCGGAGCGGATTTCTCGTACAAATACGGTCCTTCGTTTGATGGATATCCGAAGAGCAGAAAATCGGGTTTACTCGGGTCAACAACCGGATCTTTGGGTGGTCTCAACCCTAATCTGCGGCCTAACCCAACAAAAACAATCCATCCTCGTCCATGCATAGAAACCAACGAAAACCTTAATTTCAGTAAGGTAAACATGTTATTTGGGTCGGGCCGAATCCAATTAGCATGATTTGATACAGCTTAATTGTGTGGTTATCATATAATTTTAAATTTTTTTTTAGCATTCTTGATAATTGCGTCAGGCAATCAAATTATGCCATTTTTTCTTTACAAAATAAAGCTTTTCCAACATTGTCGCTGTCACCTTTTTTCCATAAATCATGTTTCCACCAGTATTTATGAAACCCTATTTAAGCCTATATTTTATTAGTTCCTTTTAATCCACCTTAAACAAAAAAAATGAAGGTACAAGTGAAAAATAAATCCGCAAATGTTGACACCATCAGACTCAATTGATATTTGATTTGATTTGTGCTATATTATATTATAATGAGAAAAAAAGAAAGAAGATAACATTGACTACTATCTTGTTTATGCTATGTTAGTATACATCTGATTATATTGAGACCTTGTTTATTTAATAATAAGATTGTGTAACGCGTATCCGTGTAATTGATACAGCGCGACTCGAGAGCGACATAGATGAGGTCAAGGTCATCTTTAGTCAAACGGCGGCGTTTACACGATCGTTGACTTAGCGAACGGAAGGTGCAACACCACCGTAATTATAACGCCAGTTCTTTTAGAGAGAGAATGGTCAACGCAATAACGAATGCTGTATTGGTCATCACTGGCGATGGATATTCTGTGACGCAGGTGTCTTTATCCGGCCACCACCGGTGCTCTTGCGGAAGTTTGGCGGCAGCCACGGCCGTCCATTCCGTGGTGGGCCTGCTGCTTCTGTCGGCCAGTGGTTCGGCAGCCGACTCGTCTCCATCATAGGCCGGCCATGGTGGTGGTGGTCGTCGTCATCGTCATGGGCTGAGATCTGATTGCGCTGGTTTGGTCAGGATCCAACAACTCTCGGAGGACACGCACGATCCGTTAGGGTTCAGTGGCTCGTCACTTGCGCGCGTGATGGCCGAATGTGAACAAAACCCTAAACCCAACCCACCGATGCCGGCACACCAACTCCGGTGATGTGGTGGTCATCGCCCGGCCACCACCACCACTACGACCACCGGTGAATCGAGTGCGACTGCACCGGTAATTTTTACGAAAAAAGGACGCAAACTTATTTTAAAATGCAAAACTGCGGCCGAAGAAGTAATAAAAAAGAAGGACAAAGTTCTGACTTCTGTGAGTTTAAAATAAAATGAAAAATATAATAAAAAATTAAGAAAAATGAATGCGTACCTGCATATTTAAATATTTTATTTTAAAAATAAAAAGAATGGTAACAGAGGTCAATACGTGCTTATTTAATTTAGATAAAATATTTATCATAAATTAATAATACGCATACATTGATGAAAACCGTGTAGTGTGATCACATTCTCCACACCCAGGTTTGAAATATCAAAGAATATTGCCAAGTTTATTTTATTTCAAGAAAGTAGAAGGACTTTTTTTTAAAAGTACAGAAACCAACCCCACATTAAAAAACAAAAGAAAAAAGAAGAAGTGAGGAATGCTTTAAAATGCCCGCACCACTCAAACACCACCTCCGCCCTCGTTACCCGACTCCTCTTCCATCCAAGTCTTCGTACTCGGTAGCGACGACAGCAACGGCTTCCGCGGCTGCTTCCTTCTTGATCTGATCCGCCGCCGGAGGAGGAAAGCTCCACCTTTTCCGCGGACGTGCTTCTTCAGCTTGGGAGGGGGGGGGGGAGGTGCGTTCGGTTCTGTCCCGTTCACCAACCCTTCCCGCCTATCAGTCGATCGGCTTTCTTGTTTTATCTGTCGTGTTTTTCTCTTGGAAGGATTGGATTCTGGATGGTAACTTTTGGAAGGTCATTCTGTTTTGCGATTGGGGGGAGATGCGCGTTGTTCGTTTTGTTGTGTTGTGGATGAATCGGACTTCTTGCAATTATTGTTGTTTAGGACGTTTCACAAGTTCGCTCGGTTTGGTTTGAGCTCTGTTTTCTCTGACGTGGGGAAGATGGTAGAGTGGTTTTTTCTTTTTTTCGAAGACGAGTTTTATGCGGTCGCCTCCGGATTCAATATATATGTTTCTTCCGAAATTCTAGGAAAATTCCAGGCTGTTGTGTTTCGTAAGTGTTGTAATTGTGCTGCACGGTGCCCTACAATGCTCTCAAGGTGTGCCTGTTTGGAAGTCTGGTGTTCAGATGGTTAGCCCTTGCTATTATTTCGCAAGAGCATGCTAGTTTTACTTCCTCGTGTATTTTGTAGGAAGTGAAAACACGTTACCATAGGAGTTCTTTAGTAACTTCTTTGATTTTCCTTTTCTTCTCTTTGACTGTTTGTTACAAGTTGTGGTACTTGATATTTGTCTCTCTCATCGAAGGCTTTGTAGTACTTACATTAAACCTTGCTTTCGTTCCCAGGAACATGCCGTCGAACCTCATTCTTGACCGTCCTGATACAAGCAGCCCATTAGTTAATGGTGAAAGGACGAACTTGTTGAGTCATGAAAACACTCTGATGGCAGGACCAGTCTCTAGTCCTATAGGTGGTGGTAAAAGAGAAATGTTAAGCAGGTATGCCTATGTTTTCTTGCTTAGAAACTTGTTATTGTACTTGTGATTGGTATTGATTCCAGTTGATATACAATTTTTCCTCTTTTTTCTTCTTGCATGTCTATCTATCACAAAAGCGTTTACTGAGTAAATTTTGGTTTAATTTCATGGTGCATGTGGCACCTATGGCCTTCTTCATATTGCAATCTGTCTGGTTTCATGCTTTCTTCTGCTATAGATTAGATGCTCTTCTTTTCTTTCTGTTTGGTTGATAATGCTTTGTTCTACTACTAGGATGGAATACATATTTAGGGTTTCGTTTCACTAAGATGATAAGCCTTTCAATTATGAGATTGCATGATTATGGTTACAATATGATTGTGGCTACAATCTAAATGATTATCAATAATGTTCTTGTGAGAGGTACACAAGAGTATGGATGATTTTGCATTAATGTAAAATGAAAACACTCTCTTGAGCGGTTACAATTTAAACCAAAAAAAATTAAGAGCAGTACTTTATAATCTACACAATTCTATATACCTCGTACCATGTTCATAATCAAGAACTGCCATAATTTGAACCAAATGATACCTGAAGAATGTTGTAAAAAATGGAAAACTGACCTTATATAGAATCACAGTTTAGAAATTAAAACGTTTTTAAAAAATGGGAGTTTAAATGGGAATTTTTTGAAAAAAGTTATAAAAATGAATAAGTAAAAATATATTTACAAATGTACAGGTATCACAATCACCAAAATAATTTTCCCCATTTCTCCAAATAATGAAATGGATTGAGGTGAAAAACGTTTAAATGGCATTTAAATGGCTGTTTTCCCTTTTTTTCAAAATAATGCCTAAGAAATCATTCTCTCATCTGTACAATGTTAGATAAAGAAATGAATTTTCATCCCTCATTTGATTCTCTTTGTCAACTTAACTGCTCCTTTGTCTGAATTTATAGTTCTTGTGTTGTAATTTGAACCTCTGGAAACTTCTACACTATCTTTGAGGATTCACTGCTAGTTACAAATTCATAGGCTTGCATAACTCTGAAGTACCTCTAGTTTTCCACTCTTCCTGTTAGCCTTGTCTTTTTATATTCTTTCACATTTATATGTTTCTGCAGTTGTTGTTTATATTTTTCTTCTCACACTTTATTTGATAGTTGATTACCAGGTATTGTTTTCATTTTTTTCTTTATGTTCACATTTTGTACTGCTATAAATATGGTTTTTTGACTTAAAAATATTCATCTATAGGTTGTTTAATTCAAAATCATTTCCCAATGTTGATATTGATTTAGAAGACGGTAAAGATGAAAAGGGTCGTGAAAAAACATCACAATTCTTCAAGCCAGTGAAGATCCACAACCAAGCTTTATTATCTGGTCTTGCGTATTGTATATCATCATGTAGCATGATACTGGTCAATAAATTTGTACTATCTGGATACAATTTTAATGCTGGAATCTCTTTGATGCTTTACCAGGTAATGTTGTTTATTCTTATCACCATTCTTTTGAATCTTGAATGAATTCAGTCAGTAGAATTGTGCATTTACCAAGTGCAATGTGGCTCTATAATCTGAATTTAACTTTACAACTAACAGATTTCATTCTGTTGTTTTTTCTCCTTTTTGGCAGAATATTGTCTCTGTGGTGGTAGTTTCTCTTTTGAGTTATTATGGTGTGATCTCAACGGAACCATTAACATGGAGGTTGATAGGTGTCTGGCTTCCTGTAAATATTATATTCGTTGGCATGCTTATAACTAGCATTTTCAGGTGAAAATTTTCATCAATGAATTTCTTTTTTAATTTTTTTATGATATGTTATTATGGTTTACCAATATGTAAGGTATGGTAGTTATCTTCTGGCATATCTATGGTATTTCAATTGTAATGCACAGTACAATTATATATTATGGCAGTTTACTTCAGAAAATATATTGAACATGTTCAACCCTATTGCTTCTGTATTTCATTTTTTTTTTTCTTGTGAATTTTTCTCATTTGCAGCTTAAAGTACATCAATGTTGCCATGGTTACAGTTCTAAAAAATGTTACCAATGTAATAACTGCTGTGGGTGAAACATATCTTTTCAATAAGCATCATGGTGGTAGAGTTTGGACAGCTCTTTTCTTAATGGTAAGACATTACTTGAAATGTTTTCTTGTCTATGATATTCTTTGCTCGACGTCATTTAATTTCATTAGACGTTTTTGAGTCTGAATATTTTGGTTATCTATAAAAGCTAGAAGCTGAGTACTGTACCTAGATAATGGGAAACAAGCAGTTGCATGATTGATAACCAAAAAGGTTCTGAAAGCAGAAGCTTCGATTCTGTTTTTGAATTTATTGTAGTCAGGAAATTTTGAATTATCTTGCATCTTGTTGCAAGATGGTTGAATGAAGACTGCATCTGATTTTTAATTAAGCAAATTAACCATAGCTGAACTATGCCCATAAACTATTTCGTAAATTTATGGATCTGATTTTGGCTATCTTTTGGTGCCAAGAATTTCCCCTGGTTTTATTGCTGTTTCCCTTCTATTCTGTCTGTTTGTTGATATGATGTTATGCTTATTTTCTGCTTTTATTACAGTGCTTTTCTTCGTTATTATTATTCTTCTGAATAAAAGCTTCAAAGCTTGAGTCATCTCTATTTTTAAGAATTGCTATCATGAATGCATCTTACAAAGGATTCATATGGATGGTCTACATGTCTCTTAATGCAGATAATTTCAGCAGTATCTGGTGGAATTACTGATCTCTCCTTTCATGCTCTTGGCTATACCTGGCAGATTTTTAACTGCCTATTGACAGCTTCATATTCGGTAATTTTCATCTTATTTCCATTTTTGTGTTTTGGAGTGATTTGCTGTGCTAAATGCATTACAAAAAAGCTAAAAGAATAAAGAGTATACCATTGAATGTTTCATGGAAAGGCTTCCCTCATCTTCCCATGGAAACATGCAGATTTCATTTGTCTTCTTTTATGGGAATAAAATACTATGATTACAACAATTAACCTTCTGATATGAATGAAAATAATAAAAAGGAGCTGCTTAAATGCACAGCGGAAATATCTTTATTGCATCTTCTTTCCCCCATCCTTACCACCTTTTTGTAATAACAACTTGTTTTTTTCCCTTCACAATTAATGGAATTTGTGAAGACTGGAATAGTGTTATTGTGGATAAGCCTTAGACCTGTTCATTTTTCTCCTTTTCAAGGATCATGGTGTGTCCTTTCTCACGAGACTTTTCACATCGTTTATGTTGCATTTTGGTTGCCATGAACAGCCTTGATCCACATGAACAATTGACAACGCTAAAATAACTTGGGTCCACATGAATTATGCATCATGGCTAATGACATCTGACATTTAATTATTTCTTTTTACATTTAAATATATTGAAAATATATTGTTTTCCAGCTAACATTGCGAAGAGTCATGGACACTGCAAAGCAAGTCACAAAATCTGGAAATCTGAATGAATTTTCAATGGTTCTGCTCAATAACCTTCTCTCGCTGCCACTGGGAACTCTTTTAATATTTCTGTTTGGTGAAGTGGACTACCTTTATTCAACGTGCGTTCTTCTGCAACTAAGCTATCACTTCCAAAACTTAGTTTGCTTTTTCCCTTCATTCCTTTGTATATGATTGTCACATGAGAAATTTCAGGATCCTTTCTGCATTAAACAATTTGGTAACACATTCATACGTATATCTTAATATTTTCTAACGAACTTCCAAGGAAAAAACACATTAACGAGTGCCATCTTTGTGTAAAATGGCCAATAATTACAAAAGAGGATTCATGCAATCTACAGTGAATGGTAATATTTTTCATAAGGGCATGTAATTTAAATAAAACTTGTTTCATGTCTTAGCTTTTTGTGAGGAATTAGTAAATCCTGACAGATTTAAGGCATTAGAATCATGGCAGATTTGATTTCTATTTGTTGGTAGGATGGAAACTAAAATAATATACTTGGTTCTATAAATTGTTTGTTGCTCCTTTATATCTATATCACTTGTTGACATATCATTCATCTATTGACCATGCATCTTGACTCTTGAAAATTTTATATACGACTGTCACTAGAATAGGAACCATTTATTGTGGTGATCAAACAAAAAGTTGATGTACAGCATGGTACGCCGTATTCAGCTTTGATATGACTTGTGCCTGTGAACCACATCGTTTAAGCTGTAACGTACAAAATTACGCTTGGCCTGTAATACACAATGCACTTCATGCTTTAACAATGACGAGTACCAGACTGTGGTTCTGATTTCTATCAGAATGACAAAATGCCAACACACTTCCTCTGCTAGATCCTGGTCTGAAGTGGTTTCTGGAGATCTTTGCCCGTTCTAATCAGTAGCCACAATGAAATTAATGATCTTGGTTGTTATTAGGGAAATGGTAGGTGAGACAATAGCTAAAAGAAACATCAGACTAAATTAATATTATAGGTCAATTTCTCTAAAGATGCCTTTAGAGAACTTCTCTAAATGTGTAATTATTTTTCCTTATGAATACAAAAGAAGGTAGAAGTGACCTATAAAATTTTCGTTTCAATCAAATAAATATCAACCCTTGATTTAATGATTTAAGAATTCTTCAACTTTTGTGAAATTTCAGTCATTGCAATTGTAACCAATATAGCTTAGATTAACTTGAAAATTTAACACATGGTAGATTATATCTTAGATTAACTCATTATATAATTAAATTTATATTTTAGAAGATAAAAAAATAAAATAAGAGGGACCTCTAGAGAAGTTATTAGAGGTGCCTCTAGAGACACCTTTTCATTAATATTATAATATAAAGGCCGTATTTTATTTGATAAATTTATAATACAAAGAATGCGTAAAGGTACATGGACTTATCAGGAACATTTCACATGTTGTTGTGTCACTTCCGTGCCCTGAAAGTTTTGCTTTCTAAATTCTTAGGCAGAACCAAATGGATCAATGTTGACGTATGTTGATTGGATGATGCCATGATACACAAAATAATTCAGTTTTTTTTTTTTGAAAATTTTCTCACTTTTTTTTTGATTTATATGTATGATGCCTATTTGCAGGCCCCTTTTAAAAATGCCTACATTCTGGATGGTGGTTACTTCAAGTGGATTCTTAGGGCTTGCTATTAGCTTTACTTCAATGTGGTTTCTTCATCAGACTGGTGCTACCACATACAGGTGAAGATTAACTTTTATCATTAAGTTTTTGTTTTACTTTTTGGTAATTTTTCCGTATTATTAGGTTACAGCTTCTGATTCCACTACCATTGTTGACTTGTTCCATCTCACGGAGTATTGATAGAATTTTGATCATGCTTTTGCCAAACTTCAAAAAAAAAAAAAAATTATCCATTTATTTCTTAAGACGATAAATTTTGCATTACTCTCTAGACCATACATTGATGATAAACGTTAGTTTAGTCATGGAATCGTTTAGGTAATGGTAGATTATGCATCATGCCTTCATGAACCATACACATCTCTTTCTACTGTCGAATATTAGATTAGATGTTCGTGTCCTGAATCTTTGGCACGAGTCATTAGCAGCAAAGTACATTATTTTCTGAAATAACCAAACCAAAGTTGTGATCCTTGCAAGCATGGAACATTTTTATTGATGTCCTGACGTTTGCAATTTTCCAGCCTTGTGGGATCACTAAACAAGATTCCTCTTTCTGTTGCTGGAATCCTTCTGTTTGACGTCCCAACTAGCCTGGAAAATCTTACGAGTATTCTCTTTGGTATGTTTTTCTTCCATTCTCAGCTGTACAGCAATGCAACATCTTTTCCATTTTTCAACTTAACATGAATCCAATTTTGCATGTCTAGGGCTTCTGGCAGGAGTGCTCTTTGCCAAAGCAAAAATGCGAGATAGAACTCAGAACTGAATCTGTCGCCCAACGCTATATGGGAGTTTCCATCATATTTTTTTGGACACAATACCTCAAGGATGTTGATCATGTTTCTTGGACATGGACATAACATTGTTCATCAAGAACAGCTCTTGATGACAAAAGAAAGGAGGAACCTGGATTATTCATATATCTCAGGAGCCCTCGCCTTCGTCTCCTTGGAGTTGAAAGCAGGGAATACATGTTACTTTTAACGAGCATGTATCTTCTTCCATGCATTTGCTTGGGATTTTTACTCTCGAGCTGGTTTAGATTTTTTCCCCCACCTTGCTGATGCATCTCCCGCATCTGTATAAGTTGAAGAAACAGATGATTTATTACCACAATTAATCAAAACGACCCTGTGGTAGTGAAGTTGTTGCTGGTCATGCAATGCCTCATGTTGGTGACTGGAACTTTTTGTTCACGAACAAAGCAGGGAAAAAAGAAGAAGAAGGCTGAAATGCAAGATTCACTGATCAATTATTGCATGAGCTGTGTGCACCATGGATGCAAACGGGTGCAGATTATTCACAGATGCCTATAATCATATTCATTTTCTAGGTGGATATAGATATTCATATCGATATTTTAGAGGATACACGCATGTGATTGTTGAAATTTTAATGGAGACGGATACGGATAATCCTATACGTGCATACATCAAATTTATGAATAAACAACTTAACAATTGGGCATAATCTTAGGTTATGCAATTTATAAATTTTAGTATAATATAAATTTTATTATAATACTAGCCAATAACCTAATCATATTAATAAGTAAAAAAAAAAATCAAATTATAAATCTGTCATATGTACAAGGTTTATCTTATCCAAATTAAATTACAACTAAAAGTGAGAAATCAGATTGTTGTGTTACCATTTCGTAACATTTTATGTACTTCAGATTATTTGTGTATTTCAATGTTTCATTCATATTTCTGCCAAAACAAACCCATATCATTTTTAACATCCGTATCGTATTCATATCCAATAAAAGTCTATATCTGTTTTTCTTTACTCTTGAACTGCATCCGTATCAATTTCTTGAAGATGCAATATGATTTTCAATTATCCATCCATACAATATACAAGCACTTGCGCTTATAAATACGCGTCCATCCGTTTATATATCCCTGTGTATGATCATCAACATGTAACGTTTACTTGGAGGAAGAGAAGTTGGATTTATAATCCCTCTCACGACATATGTTAGAATGCTTTTTTTACCCGCGCGTCTGATATTTACATCAGATTAACAATACCCTGAAACACTTCACACCTCAAGGTGCAAAAGCATGTCATGTGCTTGAAATCTGAGTCGATCATCTGAAGGCACCGGTAAGGTTGGTTGTGTGCGAATGTTTGCAAAGGCATCTGTAACAAGACTCGTACAGGAGAAAAGAATTGGAAAGAGATGGAACAAGAATGAAGGCCGTTTTCCCTGCGTCAAATAGGCAAAGAAGTGAAGAAAATAGAACCGGCTAACCCTACTTGTCTTCTGATAGCAAAAACACATTATTCTGTTTCACATCACTCTAGGTTAGTAGATTATGACATATATCAATACAAAGCAGTAAATTCCCCAACCCCATAAAGATGGAGAGGAATGATGGATGATATTGGGGTTTTTCTGGCATTCTGTTTCGATCGGATGGCTTTCATTTCCAGGCAGATGTTGCAACCAGGGTCTTATCTTCCCAACCAAAGTACAGCGATCCTGCTTCCTCCTTGATCTTATACCTGTCACAGTAAGATTTGAGCTGTGCTCTTATCGCATCATTCACGTATGAGCTCAATGGACGAGACACAAAGCCTGCCATCGTCATCCTTGCCCGCCATTTCCCAGCAGCCTCGTACCTTGAACAAATCCAGAGGATGTGAAGACCAAGTAAGACAGGTGCGGCTATGGTGATAAAAGATATATCCATCTTCTAACTTACCTTTCAATGCGATCTGCCCCTTCACATGCCACAATGTTGACTATGTCCTTTGCCAGGCATTGTCTCTCCACATTCATCCGGTCGCGACTATCCCGGGCAAGAGTGGCATCCAGTGAATCGAAGATCGCGCCATAGTAATTGTACACCTCAACAAACCTACGATTGTCAAATTTTTTTAGATGTTAAATAAATTTTGGTAGTCAAAAAAATCCTGCAGGTATGCAAATCTGTGAGGATTAATTAACTGTGATCAAGAAATCCATGACCAACAAGAAAATCAAAACAATTCTACTGGAATTTGGGAGAAAACTGAGGTTTTGATCTGAATTCCTGTGCAACTTGAAGATGTAATTTGCCGAGAAATGGATAGGATGACCAAAATAACTATGGAAAAACAGGAACCAACCTTGGAAAGAAAGGGGCAGTGTTTGTGTTCACATCCAGCTCAACAACCGTGACCAACTTTGGCCCCAAGCCTTTCACCATTCTTAGGAGTCGATCCCTCTGATTCACAGTTGAAACACTCTCATCAGGCATGTGATGGAGCTGATAGGCAAAATTTACTACAAGTGCCTCATCGGTCTGACAGGCCAGCATCGAAGGTGTCACATCTGCTGTCTTCGACGGAATACCATGGAATTCCAATGGAATGCCAAGTTGCTCGGCAAGGCTCTCAAGACGCTGTCCAATAATTTTCAGGCCTCCAATGGACCTATCCACCGATTCAGGATCATCAACACCAGTTATTCTCAAATGTGGCCTTATCGTTCGTGAAGAAAGTGCTTGCAGAAGTGTTATGTACTGGCTGCCTTGGCTGATGTCAAAGTCTATTATGTGAACCTTCTTCTCATCTTTGACAGCTTCGATGATTGCACCATTAGCTGCCATGACACCAAATTTAAAGCATGGACAAACCTCAAAGAGGATCTGCATTGCTGATAATCGATCAGCTGATGGAGGTTCCTTGCATCTCAAAGCCTTGTATATACCTTGACCTGAGCAAGCCATTCTTGCTGCCAAGCCCTCCACCAAACATGCTGCGAGTCTTTGAGGAGGATCCCCTTGGATTGACACCAACTGCCGCAGGTCGTTAACAATTGCTGACGCTTCTTCATAATTGCCTTCTGAAATGGCAGCAGCACAGTCAAAAAGTAGCTGCTTGGGAGTCCTTGCCTCTTTACTGCTTCCAGCACTACTAAGGTTTGAGTCCGAGGAAGACTCTTTTGGTGAAGTAGGGAGCAAAAGATTCTTCATAGGTGCAACCCACTCTTCATCAATACCCATAACATCACTTCCGTCAACCCAATCATCATCATTGTCATTCAGAAGTGCTCTTTCAAGTTCCTGAAGCTTAGATCTAATTTCATCTCCATCAAAGCCTACATCATTCTCAGGGCTTTGGTCATTGGCTATAGAACCTGTTGTCTGATGTGAGGTGCTGGAAAATGAAGAATGTGACTGCCTGTCATTTGGCAAACAATAGACATAAGGATTTTGGGCAATTGTAGAAGTTCTGGACCCATGCATCATCAGCTGGTACTGCACAGAGGGAACTTGGGGTTGATACATACATCCTGAAACAACCGGGTGTGCATGTTGAGCAAACTCAATCTTCTGGGTGGGAGCTGCAGCAGCATTGGAGTAGCATTGCTGATCATTAACATCTAAACAGTAAGATGGAACCCCACAAATGAAGACCTGTTTCTCAGGTCTGCTGTACACATGGCTTGGCATGGTGTTGTTACTGGTGCTCTTGGTCGCATAACGTTTTTCACCATATGATATGGAAGAAGAATCAACCGACCGGACTAGAGACATAATGACAGCTTAACACCAATTTGCAAATTCTTATATGAATTAAGTTATTCCTTATATGGCTACCTGGCACCAGAAGCAACTATGACTTGAAGTCTGCTACTCTGAGAGATCAGTTGCCCACATTGTTTTTGGCTGTAAAGCAAACAGGCTTGGACCAGGGTTCTTCAAAATACATAGATATCTGGATGGCAGGACAAGAATATAAATATGGTACACCAGAATATTCCAAGAGATGAAACGTGCCAAGCTCACCAAAATATTTGTGACATTGTCATGATTGCCAAAAAAATTTATCTAGATCCAAAATAATTTCAAAATTATCTGAAAAACTTTACAATACAGCTCATTCTAATTAACAAATTCAAGATCCATTGTACTTACACTGCTTCATTCAAGTCACTTCAAATATGCTAAAAAAAGAAGAACAAAGGAATTGCATATTTGAGTCACTGTGAATATGCTATTTGAAAAAAGAAAAATCATTTTGAGACATCTTGTTAGTAAGAACAACAGAGGAAGCTAAGTAATTTATTATCGCAGAAACATGTAAGTGGAGGTATTCATAAAGTAGAAGGCACAATATAAGTTGGAAAGCAAAGTAGTATAATAGCATAATAAAAAAGAAAAAAATATCTCATAAAGAATTCCAGAAGATTTGATGTTTCCTTACAAAATGACAAAAATGTTTGAATTGATGTAAATTAATGACGTGGAAGAAGAAACTTTAAAGGAATCTGGAACTGGTTATGTAATTCAATCTAGAAAGGTCAGTTCATGATAAAGGTAATGTAATGAAAAAAGGGAGACAGCTTGGAGCCAACAAAGGAAACACGATACAAAAAACTCACTGAAGGCTGATGGAAGCTAAGGTGAATAGCATCATCTTACATTCAGTTGGAAATTGTGAAAATGTCCATAATTTAGGTGTGGCAAACAATTGTGCTCACACGACCAACAACCAGCTTGTATGAAAAACTTTCATGTTTTATTTGTGGATTCTTCCTTGAGAAAATTTCACCAAGGAATCTGGTCATGAATGACAACCTACCATCATTTCTTTAGGAGGTCATCACAATAGGGGGAATCAAGGAATTAGTTCTGTCAACAGGTTTTCTGATGTAACACCACAGGGAAGAATGCCCTTCAGACGAAATAATTAACATGCAACATCACAGTTGTGTAGATGTGTTATGTGTACCCACCCAATTCTGTGGAATGGATCATTTTTTTCATGTCTTTTGCGCACAAAGATTTCAACCACTGGATCGGGCTCTCTCCAAGGATAATAATACAAAAATACCAGATATGAAAGCCATAAAAATTCCTCATCTGACATGGTGTTACGAACACAAATGAAATTCAAACTTGCAACAGGCACGAATATTTGCAAGGAATCCTTCCAGCATGAGGCGAAGAGCATGGTAAACAAACAAACTCTCAACCATGAAACAACGTCCTCAAAACGTCTAAAACTCTAGTTCATGCTCTGTGAGCCATGTGCACAAACACACGCATCGGTTTAAAGTCGTCCTACGCTAAATAAGACGGAGCCGATCAGGATCATGCACACAAAGTAGAGTCTGACAAGGGATTCCACCCAAAACTTCAATCGCACGCACAAAACAGACAAGCGTATGCTGAACCATGTGGTTACCATGAAAACCCCAAATATGCAATTAGAGGCAGATGATGAGTTAAACAAAACAAATCTGTCACATACCCAGTAGCTGAACATCTGCTAGGAGATCAGTCTCAGCAAGAGAAAACAGATTAGGTTCTCGAGTCCCGGTGATCTGCTCTAAAATTGAAGAGATACCCAGATGGGCAAAGTGGATGAAAGGCTACTGCACAGCGATGGGATTTTGACGCGGATGGTGATGTGATAAACAGGACACGAGAGAGAAAGCAAGGTGTGCAAGAGACCAACAAAGGCCTTATGCCATATTTTCAATACAGTATAAAAGGAGATATTGTTAGGTAGCCGGATCAACCCAAGACAGATAATAGAATACTAAAACTACCAGATCTAATTAGAGAAAAGAAGAAGATGCTGCAAACGACGAAGGTGGCATGAGTTCTTTTTTGGGGGGCATCAACCGAGGGAACATAAAAAAAAAAAAAAAAAAAAAAAAACCCCGACTCAGTTCAAGGGGAATGAATGTATGTATCCAAAGCCTTTGGGCATAGAAATTCAGTAATTCCAACTTCTTGGATCTTAAAATACAAAACCCATCTCGAGAAACAAGAGCAAATGGCAGAAGTAGACATAATTCGGAAGTCACCTCGTGGGCAGCAGTCCTTGTCGTTTGGTGTGAACTGTCCTACCCCTTATATTGGACCGATTCCTTAGGTCTCCATTCCATCCCTCCTCTTGCTCTCTCTCTTTCTTTATTGTTTCGGAAGGGAAGAAAACAGGCGAGAAAGCATTACTTATAGCGCACATTTATGTCACTCCTGACGCTTCTCTCGGTGTAAACAGTACCAACACCCTGACCCTTTCTCCCCAATAACTCGCTGCTGCATGGAGAAGAATGAAATTGCTACGTGGTAAAGAATGATTCACCTATGGACCAATTTTTGAGTAACTAAATGCACAGACAGAGTGTTTCCTACTGACCAACAGTGGTTTTGGTTCCTGTACAAGTGATCATCTCTTGTCAGGCTGGTCATGGGAGTTGTATCAAGGTCCCACAGATTACAGCAATCCCAACCTAAACAAACTATGATATCTAATTAACTAAAACAATAGTGTTCATTCCAATTCTGACGAACCATCGTCAGAAAAAGAACAATCCCAATCAATGGTCAATAAATCTTGACGCTGCTGTGCTCTCAACAAACAGCGGCCAGCAATCCAGCGACATTACAACAGATAACTTGATAACCAGGTAATAGCTTGTAATAAATAGAAAAGGCTAAAGTTATTAAACAATATAACAGGAAATTGATGCAGCCCCATGATCTAACCTTCCATTTACCAGTTGCAGATCGATGACGACGACGACGACGATGACCACACCGTCGACGTTTCTTGCTTATCAAACGACGCGAAATCACATCGATGGGGTCTCTCTCTCTTCTCTCTATTATCAAATTTACAGTAAATATCTACGATAACATATATTTTTTGTAATTTCTATGGAAATTGAAGTAAAAGATTCTGCAAACAAGCAAGCCAAAGATTAAAATTTTTGATATCTACGAAGATAAAAATACTCCACTTTTACCGCTGCAGATTTAGATTTGAGCGTTCATGCAACTAATACAGTTCTCATGCACGCATCTTAATTTGTATTTTTGGATAAGTTGGTCGCACAAAAGTAGTACGATTCATGATCCGGGTATATGATTATTAATTCCACATTTAATATGTACGGATAACCCAAAAAAAAAAAAAAAATATTTTATAAGTGATGTGGTCGAGGATGAATGTTATGATGCATGATTGTTTTGATTGATGTGTGACAAATGAAACTATAAATTTCTCCGGAGTTGGTGAATATATATTATCATGCATGGGTTTGGTTGGACGGCTACGATCTTCATACCAACCACCGCATTTTTCGAAAACGGGCCTGGACTGGGCCGATCCACGAACTTGGACCCTATGACATTTAAAACAGCACGTTATTTCTTAATAACTTAATATTTTGTAACAAAATTGAGATACCGATGAATAAATCTGATCATATTTACTTTAAAAAGTAACAATACTTTTGGTCTAATAGTCTGTATATTAATATTCAAAATTTATATACCATTTTTATTCTAGATAGGAATTAAACTTTCGATTTATTGAATGATATAAACATGAGAGAATTTATCGAAGATTTACAATTTTGCCATATAGTTGATAAATTATAATACATCGGTAATAGTATAAGTGCTCGTAGAAATCATAACATGTACGCTTCGCCCTATTCGTCTCCCTCCCTCCTTCCGATCTCCCCCGTGCTGGATCCTCCTTTCCGGCAACCGCATCGGGAATCTGCTGCAGCTCGCTCACAAGCACGGTTACTCCTAACATCCCCTCTGACGCGGCCTCTTCATTCTTCCACCGCTTCTCCATCCACCGATGCTGCTGGGAGGGGGGCGTTCCTCCTCCGTTTTTCATCGACGTCTCTCCACATCGCGGCTTCCCAACATCTGCCACAAACTCATCAACAAAGTCGTTCCTGCACGTCGTCGATAAGGTCCCATCGCCAGAGATCGTGGATTCAAGTGCACTTCTCGCCGTCATAAGAGATCAAAGGTGTTATCGAATAATTTCAGTTTATGTTTTGAGTTTTGTTTTCTGAAAAGCTCATCCTTTGCTGATTATTTTTACGAGCTTATACAAGGAAAAAGTGTAATGAAAAATTCCAAAAATTTCTCAAATTATTAACATCCGTGATGGCCGTATCATAGAATCTTCAGTGGAGAATGGCTTCTCAACCTTTTGCGGGATAGGTGGTGATATTTTTAAATGAGTGGGTGGTAACTGGTAATGGCCATCTGTTTCACAACATTGCCAGTAAAGTAGATAGGTAGAAGATTGGGAATGATGAAATTCGGATTGATCCTCTTATTACAATTTTACATCATCACTTTATATCCTTTAGCTATGTTTGATTCTTGGAAGTACATTTACAAGATAGAATGCAAGGATCGGAAATTGAAATGGTGCATGTTTTTCGGTAATTTCCATTTGCAGGAGACAGAAACGTATGTATCTGTGTGATAAGATGGAAAAGCAATCACAAGTATTCCACGTACTGTATTCCAGTCCTTTTTTGTCAACAATGTTAAATTCAACTATCTCCAGATCAATGAAGGGAAAATGGCAGATATTCAATTCCCATCTTGATTTGTATCTATTTTCTCCAACTTCACAGCTTCTTTCCAGAAACCAGGCTTGCCCTTTGGTTAATCTCGTGACCTCACCCTTGGTTTAAGTTTAAAGATTTGAAACTAAGTCACTAGTACTTTTATGTTTTTGGAGGGAAAAATCATAATATAAATATGTTTCATCTTTATTTGGTAGCATAAAAGATAAATCTAAAATATTCTCTTTATATTTTACATGTTGCAAAATATTATGCCTCTAGTGATTTATTAGATTCTTGTTCATAGTGGATTGACAAATTTTTAGGGTTGGTTGTTTACCTAACACCAAACTTCCTCATTTACCTGGGTGTGGAATTGTTTGTGTAAGAATATATCCTCCATAGGTGAAGTTTTTTGAGGGTTTACTTAATTTATATTATTGATTAGCTTGATTTTTAAGTATGTGTCTTCACCTACTTGTGAATTTCTGTTGTTATTTTGCTGACTATAGAATTCATCTTTTATACTAGTTATATTATTTTTATATATTTTTCCTTTAATATACTTTTTGACATTTGTTTAGTTATTAAAATGTTAAAAACTCATGAAATTTGTGAACTGCTCTTTTTAGGTATCTGTCTTGGATGATTGCTCATTATGCTATTCTTCTTAGTTTTTATTTATATGAACTCCAATTTGAAGTTCTTTATGTTTCAATATTTGTTGTACTTTGTTGACCTTTTCGATGTCTTTGCCAGTTATTTATGCTGTCAATTGCCTGATGGATGGTTTTATGTTTCTTTCCTTCACTTTTTTTTGTGAATTATATGGGCAATCACACAAAAATGATAATATGATTGTGTTGGTGACTACAAAGATTGTGAGTCATTTCAAAGGGTGATTGACGATTTAGTTATTTTAGTATAGATGGCAATGATGGTTACCCAACGTTGGTACCTTTCCACGCTTCTTTCAGAAAAAAAATGAAAAATTAATTTAAGTGTTACTTTTTTCCATGTCCATTAGCTTATGCATATTGAAAAAAAATCACTATTTTCATGTATGTTTAATTCAACAGGATTGTAATAATATTCATACTTTCTGTCATTGTAGAGATTTTGGGTTGAGGTCTCCATGACAGCTTTAGACTTCATGTATTAGGTGCTTAATTGCTCTTGTTAAATATTTTTGCCATGATTGAGATTTTTTGGACTTTTAGTCTTAGGTTGTTCTTGTTAAATATTTTTTATGTTTTTGTGAAATTCTTTTTCATGTTTATACAATTATAACCAAAATCTAATTGATGAAGTCCAGACTGTTGCATTTGTTAGCACTTTTCAATGAATCTTTGGGAAGAAGAGGAGAAACATCAAAATCCCTTTCTCAATAACAGCAAAAGCAAGGTTACAACACCTCAGTTCAGGTGCTCTCTTACAACGATCTTTTATCTCTGTCAATCCATTCTTGTCATAAAATTTTTTAGATTTCGCATTTGTCTCTGTTATGTTAATGTCTTTCAATTGTTTGAGCAACAGAAATGATGTTTCCCGGGCTCTTTGGATTGAGGATATGGGGATCGGCGAAATCATTGAAAAGAAGGGTGGTATGTGGGGTAATACTGGAATCATTCGAAATGGTGGCAGACTCTATTGCTTCATTGAAGAAATAACGTAAGTCTAAGCTGTTTATCATTGCCATCAAGCTTGCAGAACATCTTATTTCAGTAATTGCTATTTTACATATTTTACTTGAAAACCATTGGGATGCTAGAAATATCTTCTCGTCCTAGCCAATATCTTTTGTCAGTTTCATTTTACTGGAATTTTTTATTCATATTTAGATATTTGACTGAAAGAGGAGCATTAGTGGTAGTGGATTCAGAAGATACAGTACTTTCCTTGAAAGACGTCTATAAAAAGATTGTTGACAGAAAGAATGGATGTTGTTGGGAATATTTTAAAGCATATAGACGCTTGAAGTCTCTTGGCTACATTGTGTGTCGACATGGTGTTGCGTGGACTTCAAAATGTGAAAAGGGTTTTGGTTTGGGCTCAAGTTGTAAGACACAAGCATCATGTATTAACGAAGAATTACATTATGAGGAAGGTGACAATTCCATTTCAAGACAATTTAAGGCTATGCGGATTAGTGACATAACTTTGTTTGATGTTTATCTACCTGACAGCAAATTTAAGAAGTCTTCTCCAGGAGACCCCTCTTTCGTGCTGTGTTTGATCAGGTATTGCTGTGTGTGTGTGTGTCTATACACAGACACACATGTTAAGTAAAAGGTTTCACGTGATCTAACATCACAAACACAAAAGGAAAACAGTGAACCACCAACATTTTAGCCGTTGTCTTCAAAATGGCTTTTTTTTTTTTGCATTCACGTTCTTTAGTAATATCAGCTTGTTTTCTCTTTAGGGGGAAACCACCGTTGGTTGAAGAAGTAGAAAAGCTACAGAAAGAGTGCAGTGGTGTTCCTCTTAAATTATGTCATGTGGACCATTGGCTCGTTTCTTTCTTTTCATATGAAAGAGCGGAGCTTGCAATGCTACCATGAGATTGCATTGGGCTTTGCAGTTAGCTTCAGTTTCATTGCGACCAAGTATGCTTATATGAGTAATGCTTTATTGCCTTTACAGTGGCAACCAAGTTCGGCTTACAAAGATCTCTGTGCATCTGTCTCTGCATAATGGAGTATGATCATGCAACTCTAAAGTGTCACCATCATCATTGTAGACATTTTCATTCTTTTTCTAACAGTAACAGATACTATTGC
This sequence comes from Cymodocea nodosa, assembly GCA_036874045.1. Lineage (NCBI taxonomy): Eukaryota > Viridiplantae > Streptophyta > Magnoliopsida > Alismatales > Cymodoceaceae > Cymodocea > Cymodocea nodosa. The sequence continues at coordinate 1,668,289 of JAZBRI010000008.1, forward strand.
TTGATGCATCATGGAAAGTTATAATTTTTCTAGCCATCAATTGATGCATTTAAGAAAACATTTCTTTGCTACGAAGAAGTTCATTGATAAGTCTATTTTGTTAGTCCTAGAAAAAGGGTTTTGAATTGTTTCTTGGGAATGATCTACCATATTTAATCAGGTTGAGTGAGGTATTTAAGATACTCATTTCCACATCTGATGGTGCTGACAAAGAAACTTTACTTCTAAAATAAGTTTATTATTCTTTAAGTCTTATTTAACGTGATTCTTGAGAAAGTTCACTCTACTTTCAAACCCCTTGATTCATAGGAGGTAAAGCAGATGACGTGTAAACAAGCAACAGGGTAAAGCTTTTCAATCCTTATTGGTCTTAATGGGACGTCAATTCATGGTGGGCACTCAGTCCATTTGCAAGCTTGAGTCTACCTTCAGAAAAGCAAATGAATGTAATAAATGTTTATTTTTAGAATTTAGAGCTTATCTGTTGTATTTGTTTTAATTTTAGGGTAGGATAACTTTAATTAGAAATGATACTGTAGCTGTGTTTGACTTTTAACAATTCTAGTAGAGAGGAACAGAAGTTTAGAAGTGGTATTTGCTTGTTAAATTGGTAGTATATGTAGATCTTTAAATTTAACTTTTAGTTATTTTTTAATGTAACTAAGTATTGTAATGAATATTTAGTATGTTATAAATTGTTTTTATTAATATTGTAATTATAAATCTTCATTTTTTCTTTAGAATTCTAAATGTACATTTAATGACATTTTTCAACGAGTGAAAGTAGAATTTTCTTCCGCCCTCTTGGTTGAGATGAACGAAATTGAGAAATATGATCATTTTTTTGTTTGATATGACACAAGATATCTGGAATCTAAAAGATAATATTTGCTTGTAATTTAAAGAGGCATACTTTAATGCAATATAATATTTGTGGCGTAATATAAGTAATGTAAGTCATGTTAAAATTGAATGACTAAACTTTGGGTGGGTGGGGAAAATTATGATAAGGATTTGATATAATGTGTTTAACGATTTTACAATCATGTATTGTACCCTCTTAGTTAAATAGAAAATAATTTTATGTTAAAATTACATACACCAATAATATTTTTGTATCATTTGTTTTGCATTTCTACCACACCTATAAGTAAGATGTAAACCTTCGATTATCATATAATGAATATGAGTACCATCTAATACCTTTATTGCATCTTTGAAGAAAGACATATATTTTCTATTTTCTTTGAAAAAATGGGAGGTGTCATGCAAAGACTCTTTAGAAGGAATTGTATTTGGTGTTCATACAATCATAGCATCAAGTACATGATATATATATATATATTTAATTATTGTTTCTCTAAAATGTTATAAGGTTATTTGAAGAATTCTATTCTTAGTACCTGAAAGAAAATTTTTAATTACTCCTTCGCACCAACCCATTGACTATCATATAACAGGTTTTTTTTCAAAATTTGACATAATTTCATGAATGTTTTTGACATTATTCTACATGTGTCAAAACATGCATTTTAATGTCCACCTAACATATTATTGCCACCACTCTTCTAGTAGCCAATATTATAAATTGCCTGTCTGAGAGGATATACCATATTGTGTCAATATTTCATCTCATTATACATCATAGCAAATATTTCATACTGCTACTCAAGCTCTAACTCGACAAATTTACCACATCCCATCCATTTCTCCAAGCTCCTTCAAAATACACTGTAACATGGTAGAATAATGGTAATAATAACTGATATGTTGTACAAAACATTGCAGACCACACATATACAATATTAAGTAGGTAGCTATTTGTCTAAAATGTCAAACTCAGAAATCTGAAGGTTGTGAATTAAGGATCGGAAGGTAAGAAATGTAATTGGAAGAGAGCTGTGACATTTCCAACGACAGAACTCCACCGAACGATGCAGAAGAAGTTGGGATTTTTGAATGTGGAACAAATGCCTTGCAATAAATAGGTTGTGTTGACAGCTCAATTATTATAGGCTGCGTTTTTAATATTTCAGATGTAATAAGATTAATAAAATAAGATAACAGAAAAGGTAGTCGTGTGTCGAAGTAAACCACCCGGACGGACTCTCCTCCGCTAGAGACGTGGATGAGGGCGGCGGCAGGAGTTACACCACCGATGGCCACCACGCTCACAAGCATCCGCCCGTCCCCATGCAAAATCCCCACGATCCACCTGCCCAGAGTGCCAGTATTGGGTGCACTGCGTTCTAAGATGGCGGCGGTGGGGTCAACTAGGGTCCAGAGGTTGATAGAGAAGGAAGGCGCAGTCCTGATGCCGGGTTGCTACGACGCCCTCTCTGCAGCCATTGTGCAGAAGTCGGGGTTCAGTGCCGGGTTCATCTCGGGCTACGCCGTCTCCGCATCGCTCCTCGGGAAGCCCGACTTCGGCCTCCTCACGTATGGTCTCTCCTCTTCTTCCTTCTTCCTTCGGTGCTTTCACCATTTTTGTATGAAAGATGCGATCTCTAGGTTGACACGGGTGGTAAAAGTGTGGTATTTTTGTTTCTGAACTTGTTTAGCCCGCCGGAGATGGCAGAGACGGCTAGGTCCGTGTGCGCCGCTGCTCCTCTCATCTCCATCATTGTTGATGCTGGTAATCTGTGGTTCTCTCTCTAGGATTTGACGTTGGTGTCGCTCATAATTCATTTTTTGAGCTACGGATATATTGGGAAGTTATTTGTATCGAGACAAAGTTGTACCTCCATATCAGAAGGAACTTGACTTTATTACAAGGAGGATCTGTCGTTATCAATTTGATTTTGAATCGGATTTTCACCCTTTATTATCGGAAATAATTCTAACTGGGGACTACTTATAATTATATAAAATATAAAAAGTCATAAGTGAGAAAACACGTTGAAACAAAGTTTTGGATTAGTTTTAGAGAAAAAGAACTTGAGCTTATGCGAAATAAGCCTCTGTCACCATTTCTTGTCGATTGATTCTGAGTTGAACTTTTACTTCTTCTTTTTCTGTCATTACATTGTCATCGGTGTTAGAACTTTGGTAGGAGTATGAAATCACACAGATTTTTCTTAGTTACTTAGAATTGGTTTTTAGGCATGACATTTTTTGAGCTGTAGGCTTATGAAAAGAAACGTGCTCCTTGAGAAGATCGATTCCTTTTCAAATGTTTTCGCCCTTTTTGTGAGCAACTTCTTTTGGTTCATAAGTATTTTCTTTCCCTTTTTTTTTTTCATGTACTACAGATACAGGAGGCGGGAATGCTCTCAATGTGCAAAGGACAATTCAAGATTTGATAGCTGCAGGTGCTGCAGGTTGCTTTCTCGAGGTATATTTCTGAAGAAATTAGAACATCTTTGAAATAAAGATGGTAAATTAGAATTTTGCTTTTAATTTTAAGAATATACACTTATCACACACTATTCTAGAAGTATTTCTTCATTTCATTCTACCTATTTTAATCCTATGAATAACATCGTTCGTAATTTTTTTATTGCTACTTGTTATAGATTATAAGTACTTAAAAACCTTACTTTTATGAATCTTATGATTATTTAATTCCATACTTTCATCATTATTCCTATTTTTATTAAACTTGCACTTCATATATTCAATTTTTGACTTACTCAATCTGAAGTATTTTTTCATAATTTTAATTTAGAATTAATTCTTATCTTACCTTCGTCAATAAAAACTATATCATCAACAAATTGCATACACCATGATATTTCTCATTGATTTTCTTAGTTATTTCATCCATAACTAAGATAAATAGATATAGACTTAATGAGGATCTTTAGTGTAAATCTATATCTACAGGAAATTTTCTAGTTTTTCTTCCTACAATTTTAACACTAGTAATTCTTTTTTCATAAATGTCCTTTATAATATTAATATTTTCTATTGAAATTTTTTTTTTCTAAAACCCACCACAATAAGTTTTCAAGTACTCTATTATAAGCTCTTTCTAAATCAATGAAAACTACATGAAGGTCCTTTTTTTTTAATTTTAAAATTTTCTATCAGTTGTTTAAGTAAATGAATAACTTCTATTGCTAACCCACTCAACATAAACATAAATTGATTTTCTATGGTTTTAGTTAAATGCCTCGGTCCTTGTTCAATTACCCTTTCTTATTATTTCATAATATGATTTATTAATTTAATACCATGATAATTGTTAAAGTTTTGAATGTCTCACTTATTTTTAAATATAAGTATTAAAGAACTCTTTCTTCATTCATCTAGCATCTTCTTTATCTTGACAATTATATTAAAAATTTTAGTTAACCACTTAATTCCTACTTCATCCATACACTTTTATACTAAAATAGAAGTATTATTTGGTCTAATAGTTAAGAAAAAACATATAAACAATACAATTAAAGTTATAAGCAACAAAATAAATAACAAAATATTGAAATTATATCAATGAAAACAACCTAAAGATGAGATCAAAAAAATTTAAAAAAGCTATTTAAATGGCTAAAAATGGAAAAGCAGCCATTTTTCTCAGAAAAATAAGAAAAATGGCCACATTTTCCAAACTATTTCCCCTTCTTTAAAAAACTAAATGGACCAAAGTGAAAAATGTTTAAGCAGCATTTAAATGGTTTTTTTTCCATTTCACAATAATTTCAAGGATAGATCCTTCACATGAAGCTAGCAAACGTGTCAGGGTTTGGATAAATAGCCATGAATGGCAGGATAGTATTGTGTGATGCACGTATTTGAGTTTACTTATGGTTCAGGTTTGTTCAATAGAAATGCAAATAGGTCCATTTGAAGTAAAAAAATTAAGTATGAAATTTGATTTGTATTTAGAAATTGAATTCCCTTAACTTTGGTAGAGATATATCAAGGAAAGTTCATTCTGTGTTTTCAACCAACTTCTGTTTGCTATCTTATAATTCTGTGTTCATTCCATAATTCTTTTGATGGCTCAAGAAATTGGCCTCACTTTTTTTAATTGTTTTCAGGATCAAGCATGGCCAAAGAAATGCGGTATAGAAACTACAGCAAACATAATATGAGTTTCTTTGACTTTCTGATGAATATTCGAAATGTTAATAACAACTTCAACCTTCTTTCTGTCAATATTTATCTTTTGCATATACTTACCACCCTTTCTTGTTGGCATCACGGTCATCCATCAAGGTCATATGCATGGCAAGCAGGTATGGGAAACATTGTGCTTTATGGTCTTCCCCAGAATTGTACATTTTTTTTAAAATTTTCTGAATGTCAACCTCATAATTGATTTTTTTTACTTTTGAGTTTTGTGGGTCCGTTCTTCCTGAAAAATATAATCACTGCTTTTGTGCCTTGATTTCCATTTGTCTTCCTTTTTCTTTCCAGCTACAATAATATGATATTACCCATTTTCCAGTGATTTCCTTCATCAATTCTGTTTCAAAATTAAAGGATTCCTATTTTCTGTTTTCCTAAGGTTATACAAGCTGAAGAGCATGCTATTAAGATAGCATCTGCAAGAGATGCTATTGGTGATGCTGATTTTTTTCTTGTTGCTCGAACTGATGCTCGTGCTGTTTCTGCTGTAAGAGGTTTATCTGATGGGATTTCACGTGCTAATCTTTACATGGAGGTACTATAGTATGTGGAAATATGTGCTGTTTTCTTCATAGTGTAGATTAGCATTCTGGTATTTAACTTTCAGTGGTGTCAGTTGTTTGATAGAGTTTCTTCTTTTATCTTTATATTTTTTCCTTGGTTTCCTTTACAATCTGTTCAGTGAACAATTCTATTGATCGGTATATCAGTAATCAGGCTTCTGAAATTTTAGATTCACGTAATAGATATTATGGTGATATGTTTGTCAATAAATTATTGTCCAACATGATAGGTTCAACATCTAAACATCTCGTCACACAGCTCTTTTACATGAGAAAACCAGCAATCATTTCCTTACAACAATTATAAATTGTGACTTGCAAATTGTTGTAAGTGTTATCCAAACTGACCCCCTGAAATTTGCTTCGCTGATATAATTCCTTTCCAAATTTTTCTTCTTTTAAATAATTTCATTCCAAGATTTGTTTATTGAGAATCATATACGTTGACTCATCTAAGACGGAGTATGAGACTAACTGTTGCTTATTTTTGGATTTTGCATGAGCTTTAACTCTTTTGTTGGAATGGCTGTTCTTGTTGTTTGCGTTATAGATTTTTCTCTATGATTGAATTTCCATACTTCACAATTTACAAAATAAAGATTTGCACAACAGGATAAGCACATTTGTGTATGTTCATGAGCTGAAAATGTCACCTCGTGTTATTATGCTTACAACACACAAATATGAAAAGGTGATCTCTAACAACAAATAAAGCTATTTGGCCAAAGTGACATGTCATGCGGATTTAAGCACAGTAAGTTTTTAATATCTTGGAATTTGCTATGGCCTATTATTTTTGCAAAGTGGCAAAAGGCCATTACAGTCCATTCTTTCCTGATATTTCGAGAATTGCATATTGGCAAAATAGTTAAACAAATCGTCCTGTATGTAGGAGCTCTTTGGGGCAAGTTCTAATGTCATTATTTTAGTCCAGTATATGCTTTCGGCAGATACATGTTCCTCTGAACAGAGACAATTTCAACTTCTCGAAAGGAAATGACATCTTTTTCAATGCTTCTATGTTGCTAAACAGGCCGGAGCGGATGCATGCTTTGTGGAGGCACCAAGAGATGATGAGGAGCTGAAAGAAATTGGAAAGCAGACTAATGGCTTCAGAGTATGTAACATGATTGAGGGTGGAACTACACCCCTCCACACCCCCGAAGAACTTAAAGCTATGGGTTTCCATCTCATCGTGCATCCATTGACGGCTCTCTATGCCTCATCTCGAGCACTAATTGATGTCCTCAAAACTCTTAAAGAGGCTGGAACAACCAGGAACCATCTTCATAAGCTAGCTACATTCGAGGAATTCAACAAGCTGGTGGAATTGGAGTCATGGTATGAGCTAGAAGCCCAATACTCCAGACTCAAAATCCCTGTCAAGGCGAGTGCATGAAGGGATCTTGGCTTGTTGCATTGAGAATTTCGTAGGACGTGCTGAGAACCTTAGATATAACAGCAAGAGGGTATCTTCTTGCTGTTTAGTCTTCCATCTAGTAGAACTTGCTGAGATTCTGAAATAATAGTTCATGAGTGACTTACTTTTGAACTAACAACAAAATAACGTAGATGCTCTTAAAAGGAAAATCTAACGTTTGTCCTTGAAAATCTGCTTTGTGATCACATTCATGTCTGCATTGACAACAGGACTGAAGTAACCTGGCCATTTTGAAATCCACATTGAATTGGATTTTAAAAAATTGATGACGTCTTTGCAAATTGTGTGTTTGAACCATTGAGTGAATTGGCATTTATTTACCACTTGGAAACCAAAATTGGTTTCTTTCAGAGTGATTACTTGGTGGTTGGTTTCTAAGTCATTGGCTACAACCATAATGTGTTATCTTGTGTCAATTATTTTGAAGTTTCTTAAATCAACCTAGGAGGTTGCCCTCTCATGTCACTGACAAAAAAGAAATCTTGAAAATTGATTACTAATAGGATATTGCTCTCTTAGTTCCTCTTTTGGTATGATTTTTCTCTTGTACTTTTATGGCCAATTCAAATTAAAATCATCGGTTATGAAATGTGCAAAAAAAACTAAAACCCAATGATTTCAAGTCCCTGCTCCACTTCACACTGCCATCTGCTTGTGACCTTAGTGTGTCATTTTCAGTTTCACCCTCTTTTTTTTCATTTTTTCTGAAGATAAGTATTTTTATTTTTTAGTTATTTCTTGAATTTTTCTATTTTCAGTTATTAATTTTTAAATTTTCTCAAAAAATGGAGAAGTGGATTCACCCACACCCGTCAAACTATTTTCGCCCATAATGGGCTGAAAGTGGGCCGACAATTTTCCGTAAATGGCCCAGTTTCCAACGTGCCGTCAGCGGCCCAAGATGATCGACGTTGAACTCCTGGTTCCCTCAATGTCGACGACAATCTATTTGCGAAAATTTCCAGCAGAAAGGGGAATTCAGCAGCGACAACTGGGGTTTTGGGTCCGGCTCTGGCACTGACGACGAGTATCGCCCTCCTCCAGTCTTGCCATCTCAAGCTCTAGGTAACATAGCATCTCAAGCTCTTCTTTCTTTCATTTCTGGTGGATTTTGTCGTGTTCAGAGTAGGAGGTTTCGTTGGCGTATTGTGCAGCAGAAGCCGTGACATTTTATCATTGCCGTGTGTATGTTCTTGCCTCGGTGAATTTGGTCCTGTACTCATGTAAGGTGTGGATTAAGTGAAATAACAGCGGGGGAAAATGGGTTTTTTTTGTTGTTGTTGTGATGGATGTTCCATTGTTATTCTGAAGGAAATGGTGTGGTTGTTTTTTGTTGTTGCTGCTGCTGTTTGGGCTTCTGGTCAATTAGAAGAGTTTTTGGTAGACAGCGGAAGGAAAAAAAAATTAAAAACTTCAAGCATGGATGTTGCGTGTGTTCTGAGAGTAGCACATTGGCATGGGAGAGCTTCAAGTTCTAGCGTTCTGGAATTTGGGCGATGATTAATGTGTGAGCATGATGTACATGATATCACATTTCTTGTTTGAACTGGTCCTTGATGATGAATCATTCTACTTTTTCTACTTATCATAAACATCACGTTATTTTTCTGGTTTTTCTCTGTTTTATTCCATTATGGAATCGATTTCTCTTTTGCTGAAGCTTGCAATCTGCAGTTGAAATTCCTCACTTATTGCTTTAGAATGAAAGTTAAGAAATTGCCCTAATTTTAAAATATTCGATCCTTTTGTTTCGGAATATTCAGATTAACTTGTACGCTTGGCTAACAATCTCATTTGACGCTTAAAGATTCAAAAATTATTTATTAACTACTTACGACATGAACTAGAAGCAAAATATTGAAACTTTTAAGTCTTTTAAACTCAACTTGTCTGCAGTATAATAGAACAAGTGAAATAACTTTTCTTGTTAAATCTTCTCCACAGTTTAAAACATTGAAACAGAGGGTTGTTTTTATTCTCCTGTTGTATCTTCTATCATACGAAAGTTAATTTGAATTTTCCTCTAATTAAAAATAGGTGTTTGATAGAAACAACTCGATGGAGATCAAGGATTCCATTGTTGATATACCAGTTCAAGATCCACCAAATGAAGAATTTTCTGCAGCTGACTTAACATGGACAAAATTTGGGAGCAATGAGCATGTTGTTGATGATGTTGCACTCATTCCTTATTCACGAGTTGATGCATTCATAAATGGGGAATGCTCCATTGTGGAATGCCCAACAAGGTTTCATATTGAGAGGGGAAGAAAGAGAGCAAGAGGGAGCTTAATGGAATACAAGAGTGATGAGTATCTGCTATATAGGCTGTAAGCCCTGAACATTAATTTTGGTGCTTAGCTGTGTGTCTTTTCTATTCATTTCATAGTTGTGAAAATGGTGGTTATGGTTAAATTTTACTGAAATATTTGCTTGCTGAAGCTATTGGTGTTCATTTGGGCCTGAGAATTATGGAGAGGGAGGCACAATATTACCAAGTCGCAGATATAGGCTTAACACAAGGAATCGTGCTGCTCGACCTCAGTCTATGCGTGGATGCACCTGCCATTTTGCTGTTAAACGTCTTTATGCACGCCCATCAGTTGCAATGATTATATATCATGAAAGGCGGCACATCAACAAGTCTGGATTTATATGCCATGGGCCACTTGACAAAGATGCTATAGGACCAGGTGCCAAGAAAGTTCCTTATATTGGAAGTGATGTTCAACAGCAAACAATGTCACTAATTTATCTAGGTATCCCTGCTGAGAATGTATTACAAACACATATTGAAGGAGTCCAACGTTACTGTGGCCCTACAGATGGACACAATGCCTCTCAATATGTCCAAAAGCTAGAGATGATAATTAAAAGGTCTTCCCATGAGCTTGATTTAGATGATCAAGCTAGCATTCGGTTGTGGGCAGAGAAAAACAAAAGATCTGTATTCTTTTATCAGGATTCTTCAGAGACAGATCCATTCATTTTAGGAATCCAAACAGAATGGCAGTTGCAACAGATGATTCGCTTTGGACATCAAAGTCTTCTTGCAGTTGACTCTTCATTTGGTATAAGTAAACTCAAGGTACTTGCTGCATTTTATATTTTCTACACCTTTTATTATATGCAATTATTTCTGAAACCACTGGTGCTGTAGATGTTTGCTTACATGTACTACTAGTAGAATCATTAATGGTAAGGTGTGGTATTCAATTTGATATTATTCTATGTGCAGTGCATTACTCGGAATTCATGTATGAAATGTTCCTTTAGCATGATGGTGTATTGCATTCTCTTTGTCTTGTAGTATCCTCTCTACACACTTCTTGCCTTCGACTCAAGGCTGCATGCACTCCCTGTTGCTTGGGTCATCACTCGAACTATTGCTAAAGAGGATGTTTTGAAATGGTTGAAAGCTCTTATTGACAGGATCCATAGAATGGATGCTACTTGGAAAGTCAGTGGTTTTGTGTTTGATGATCCAACCACAGATATTGGTCCAATAAGGTGGATAGTCTTATTGCATGCCCTTTTTGTGCCAATATTCTCCAAACATGTCCTTGGTTTCATTGGCCCGTTCATCTTTTTCAGGGAATTTTTTGGTTGTCCTGTCCTTTTCTGCCTTTGGCGTATTCGAAGGTCATGGCTGAGAAATGTTGTCAGGAAATGCACTAATATTGAAGTTCAGCGAGAGATGTTCAAACGTCTTGGAAATATATTGTATGGTATCTGGAGGACAACAGACTTCATGGAAGATATTGCAGAATTTTTTCAAGATTTTGTTGACCAAACAGCTTTTGTGCAGTACTTCAAGGATAGTTGGGTACCTAAAATTGGTATGCAAGCTTGTTCTTTATCTTTCATACGACAGTTTATATAGATGCAAACTTTTTTCCCTAGTTGTATTCTGGATTGTTTACATTTTACATGGATATTTTTTTTCCTAGAAATGTGGCTCGAAACATTAAGAAGTTTCCCATTGGTTGGCCTTGAGGCATGTGGAGCCATTGAAGCATATCATGTTAAGCTCAAGCTTAAAGTCTATGATGATTCACAACTTGGATCACTTCAGCGTGTGGATTGGTTGGTGCACAAGCTAACGACTGAAATCCATTCCAGTTACTGGCTTGATATTTATGCTGATGAAAGTGGGTCATTTCAGACAGTTAAGGAGGACTATATTTCCTCTACATCATGGCACAGGGCTCTGCAAATTCCTGATGATGCTGTTTCGTTTGATGAGAAAGATCATCTATTTGCCACAGTCACCAGCCAAAAGGACAGCAGTCAAGTGCATAAGGTTTGGAATCCCGGCTCAGAGTTTGCTTTTTGTGATTGTTCATGGTCAATGCAGGCCAACCTTTGCAAGCATATAATCAAGGTCAATATGCTATGCCACAACAAAAAAGAGTATGCGCGATCGATGTCATACCGGTCATTCAGGGGAGTAATACAAAATCTGTGGGAGAAACCTGTAGATGATTCAATTGGCCTTGATCAATCAATGGCCTGGACAAGTCAACTTCATGATAAAATTCGAAGACTTTTGGAACTAAACAGTTCTAGTGATATTGGCCTTGTGGTCAAAGGATTACCTGTTAAATGGAGTTGTAAAAAAAACAGAACACTTACCGGTAAATTACCTTGTAAAATGTCGGCAATTTGCAAGAAAGGCATTACATCTTCTGGGAAGGCAACCTCCTATCTTCTAGCCCTTCCTAGCACCAAGAGCAGCAGCAGCAGCTGCCAGAGCCAGGGCTCTGCAATGAAAAGTAGGAAGAGGAAGAAATTATCCAGGTTACCCTGAATCAGACTGGTGGTTCATGTGAGTATTCCTTTTAAATTTATTCAAAATTTTGCCTTGTTGTGTAATCATCAGCATGCTAATTCTGGTGGGTGTGTACTGTGAATATTTTTTTGATTCATGTGAAGGTTTTGGCTCATTATATTATAGCAATGTAGGTATACCAGCTTGACAACTAATTTATTATTAAAATCTTCTAGGGTTCCAAGTCTTTGGGATAAGTTATTCCATAGCCATGCTCCTTTCTGCACATGGATTGATGCGTATAACTGGTATCAGGCAGCTCTTCTTAAATATTGGGAGCTTTGCTTTGTTCTCCTTGTCAGCAGTGTTGGAGCACTTCTAGGGTTCAAGTGTTCAACCATCGAATTCACCTGAAAATACCAAACTTAACGGTTCATCCATTGGTGAGCATTACGTAATAGTTACTTGATTCGATTAAATGCATGCATAAGCTTTAAAAATATTACAATTTTTTAAAAGCTCTTTCTTATTTTCGTATTCTCCATCTCAACGAAAAACTTCAGCAACACCCGGACGTGGAGAATGTCCCCAAATCTTGAATACGTCGGAATTTTTTGTTTAAAAAATATTATTTTAAGAAAATCACCTGCGACCCACGTCAGCATGCTCCTCCAATGCGGGAGCTACACGTGGGTGACGCCAGATTTATCTGTTGTCTTTGAACGAATAAAACTATGCCACGTGGGAACAAAAAAAATCGTAAATCGTGGACGCGAGCAAATGTGAATACTCTGTCTCCAGACCTCCTCCTCCTCCTCCTCCTACGGCGACGATGGCCGCTCCGCAGCTCCCTTCCCTTCCGGAACGGTGACCGACGCCTCGTCTCCTCATCCATCCTCGAAGTTCCTTGGCATCCGCGACAACACGAATCTCCCTGTCACATGCCTTTTCGTTTCCTTCGGGAGAACACGGAGACGCCCTCGTCCTGATGCCACTACGATAGACTACAATCTCCCATCCCATTATTGGAAGGACTCATCTGCGAAGAGGTATGTTATTGTGGTCTGTGCACTCCCCCCCCCCTTTTCAATCTATAATTTTCACAATTTTCTACCGCGCGTTTGTTGTGTTAACATGGGGTATTTTGTTTAGCTCTTGGCTGCTTATGCTTCGATCTCATGTTTGAGATTCTACCATTTCTATCCATGGTAGAATCTCAAAATTACTTGATTAGGTAGATAAGTAACATTTCTTGTGGAGCTACTTGGCATAAATCCAAATTGATTCTTAGTGATAGCGAAATGTGATTATATGTCTTAATTTTTGCTTGATTATGCTTTCCTAAAATTTTAGTGTATGATGTAGTTCCTCGATAATTATTACTATCAAATACTTTCTCCATTCCTTCGATATCTTTAGTTTTAAAAATTATATTAAAAATTTTGGCAAACCACCTAATTCCCACTTCACTTGTTCATTTCTAAACCTTGATAAGAATTCTTAATGGTTTAAAAATAGAGTTGCACTGATAGATAGATCATCTGAACATGAACCAATGCTTTGTCAAGTCGGCCAACCTACTGTTGGACCATTTTACGATCCACTCGGGAGGTCTGGTTAAACGAAATAGCTGAACCAGTGTGATTGACCATCCAACCGGTTCATGCTATTGCCTTTAATAAGGAAAATATTTCAACTTAATATATAATAATCTTAAGTTAATATTAAATCAATACTTATAAATATATTAACTTATTATTATTCTTAATGTATTATGTTAATTAACTTATTTCTAGATATTTATTATATTAATAAATACATTAATGGATTATTTTATATTCAACTTGCAAATGAAGTGATTCAATTTTAACAACTCACATATATCATGCATTTGAGATTCCTCCTTATCTTTGGCATCATAATCGCGAATATAGTTAGAATTTTTTTATAATTTTCTGTAATGAGGTATTTCTCATATAGTAAGTTTTTTTTAACAATTAAAAATGACATAATTATGATGTCATCTGGTCCAAGATCAGACCAATTTTTGAATCAGATTGGATAAAAAAATGGTTCAATGTCTGGTTCAATTCTGAAAAATTTAGAAATAATATCACATCCAATAGTTTTTTCATATTTCAAATATTCTTATTATTCAAAAATAAAATAATAATAGTTTTTATTACTGTGGCTACCGATTTCAAATATTAAAATTTTCTATCTTTGCGTCATTAAAAAATTTACTAAAATATCTACATCATCAATCTTTATTTTCACTGTATTTTACTAAAAATCTATTATATTATGTCTGTGAAGGGTTATCGCTACACTATCGGTCCTAAGTCCAGGGAAGAGGATTACTGTTAAGTCAGCCAATTGCTGAAACTTGTTAATCTAATATGACTATGAATCCTAAATGAATGCATTCTATTATTCGAAAAAATTTTAAGTAGATTGAATATAAAACTTATTGGTAGGTTAGATCCATCCAGGAGGGCCTCTTTTCTTTGACAAAAACAAAACTAATATAAACTCTTTGCAGTCGATAAAGTTAAAGATAAGTTGTACACTTGTGCATATGGAAGGCATTTAACTTGTCATTCTGGTATGGAAGTTTGACTGAATGTGTTCTTTCTTCTGTTTGTGTTCTATTTTTCTACACCCTCGTAACTAAATCTACAATGAAAGTTCCTGAAACCTATAACTGGAAAATTGGGAATCTTTTAAAACATTAGAGAAATAAGAAATTAGAACTAGGATTTAGAGAAACGTGGTACCAATATAGATTTTTTGATGAAATCATAAAACTTCATTGGAGCATTGTAAATGAGAATAATGCATTATGTATAAGGGTTTTAGAAGTCAAATATTTTAATAATTGTGATTTTCATTTGGTTGATGCTTATAGACCTCATTCTTGTATTGGCCCTAGCATTTCTTAGTATAGGATACTTACTTTAAAATTGTAAATGACTGATAGAATATGGTAAGGAAACTTCCCTTATGCTTAATAAAATAGTTTTGAAGGAAACTAAGTAATATTGTTCCTGATTTCATTTGGTTGATGCTTCTAGACCTCATTCTTATTTTGGACCTAGCATTTCTTAGTACAGGATACCAACTTCAAAATTGTAAATGGCTGATAAAATATGGTAAGGAAACTTCCCTTATGCTTGATAACTTAATAAATAATTTTGAAAGAAACTTAAGTAATATTGTTCCTAATCAGTATCTAAGTGTGTGCTTGTTTTATCTAGCTGCTAGCTCTAATCTGTGCTAGGAGTTAGCAGCAGTCAGATTGAAAAAAAAAACACATTTGCTCTTACACCTAGTGTTGGAGCAATGTAATAATTCTTAGCTCTTAAATAAGTCATTTTTGAAGATCGGCTAAGGTAGGTTTTTTCCTATGTCTCATTTGAAGTAAAAATAATTTTACTTCTCTCGCTACTAATTGGAAGAACCGTGGAAGTAAATTAATCCATTTCTTGGAGTAGCCTTGATGTAAGATAATACTTTAATGACTCTATTCCACTAAACTTCTTTAGGTTCCTACATGAATTGACTTAACATTCCTGCAACATATGAAATATCTAGTCAAGTAACAATAAGATAAATTAGCTTTCCAATTAACCTACGATATCTCCCAACATCTTGAAACAACTTTGAAGAAGTATCCTAGAATGGTGAGTTCTACTCTATTGGAGTAGATTGAGGTTTGCACCTAAGAAGACCTACTTCCTTAAGTAAATCCAATGCATACTTATGTTGTGATAAAAATAGCTTATCTCTCTTGTAGGTAAATTCTATCTCCAAAAAATATTTAGGTTTCTCTATATCTTTAATGACAAAATGTTAGGTGAGAAATGACTTTGTCTCTTAAATGTCAAGCACTTCCCATTAGTAGGATATTATCTACATAAATAACAAGGATCACATAATCAATTGAATTGTGTTTGATGAATACAAAAGGATCAATAAGACATTTCTTGAATTGGTTTTGTCTCATTATAGAATTGAATTTGTCAAAACAAGTTCATAGGCTTTGTTTTAAGTCATAGATAGCCATTTGAAGAAGATGACAACTCTATCTTTTCTTTAAACAACATATCTTGAGGGTTACTTTATAAAGACTTTCCTCAAGATCATCATATAGGAATGTATTCATCTAATTACGAGGGATGTCATCTATTGTTAATAGCTAAAGACAAAATCACATGGATAGAGTTGAAATGAGCTACAAGAGAAAATATTTTAACATAGTCAATGCCATAAGTCTGTGTGAAGCTATGCCACAAGATGAGCTTTGTAATGATCTATTGAACTATCAAGTTTTCATTTAATAATGAAAACTCATCAACAACCAACAACTGGAGCTTCATCAAGCTAAGTTACTGAAAACTAGGTACCTTTGCTAATTAATGCTTGCATTTCATCATCTATAGCTAACTTTCAATACAGAAGAGTTAGTGCCTCATCATAATCTTTAGGTAGTGATTCTGATGATATAGATAAAGCAAATTATCGATGATGGTGGGTAAGAGAATCATTAGAGACATAAAAGAAAATAAAATGAGTAGTGGTAGAATAAGTGCCTTTTTGGTGAGCAATAAGAAGGTCTAAATTGGAGGCCAAAGGAGTTGCAGATGATAAAGAAGTGGTTGACACCATAGGGTGTAACCTTGAAGTGGGTGTAGTTGGCCTTCAGTGATAAACTTGTAAGGGACAATATTGTGTTTGCATACCATCTAGTATGGAGTGATCATTAGTAATGACATGAATAGGAACAATGGAAAGAGGAATAGGATCCTAAGTAGGCTGGATATCCAAGGAGTTGAAGTAAGGTAGATTCTCAAAGAACTAAACATCTATAGATATCAAATACCTACGAGTAGAGGAATGAAAATAATGATATCCCTTTTAAGTACGAGAATAGTTCACAAACACACATTTAACAAATCTAGGAGTGAATTTGTTTAGACCTAGAGACAAATTTTTGACAAATACTATGGACCTAAAGACACAAGGAGTGAGAGAGGAGAGTTCTTGTTGAAGGTACAAACAATATAGAGGAATCTCTCCACTAAGGGGAGAAGACAATATATGATTAATGAGATAAGAGATGGTAAGAATCTTATCACCTCACAAATAATAAGGAACATTCATTTCAATTATGAGAGCTTGAGTAACGTTAAGAAGATGATGATGTTTATGCCCAACAATCTTATTTTGTTGAGAAGTATGAAAGTAAAAAATTTGATATAAAATACCACAATTAGAGCATAAATTTTGCACATCATTTTGAAGAAATTCTAAGGTATTATTAGTACAAAAATTTTTGGGAGTAATAAAAAATTAATTCTTAATTTTATTAAAGAATGAACAGATTACATCAATAACATTATCATGATCTTTAAGTAAATATACCCAAAATACTCTTGAAAACTCATCAACAAAGATGATATAATATTGATAACCCAAGATAGAGGGTTAATGCATTAGACTCCAAACATAACGAATAACAACTTCCAAAGGATTCAAACAAGAAGATAATTCATGAGATTTAAAAGTACTACAAAATTATTTTTCAAAACAACAAGACTAACACAAAAAAGAGAGATAAACTTCTAGGGCAAGGCTTTCTAAAAATTATGAATGGAAGGGTGTCCAAGTTGACGATGCCACATAAGAGATGATTCACCAAAGGTAGTTATAGATGAAAGACCTTGAGGGATCTCATCTTGAGCTAAAACATGCACTTCATTTTCACGATCATGGCCCAAACTAATCCTCTTCCATGTCTATAGGTTTTTAAAGGTTTAGTAAAAGAGAAAAAAGAAAACAAAATAGTAAAGTTGTTTGGTAATAGTACTTATAGACAAGAGATTAATAGGAAAATTTGGAACAAATAAAACTTTATTAAGAGAAATGGTAGAAGTGAGATTAATGGTTCCTTCACCATGAATTGTACAACTTCGTCCATCTACTAAGGCAATGGAATGAAAATCTGACAATTCAGAAATGAGAGTAGAAAAACTTTGTTCTAAACATATGCTAAGAAACACTAGAATCAATAATCCAAAAATAATTTGAGGCAAGATTGAAAGAAACTATACTAGAAAAGAAGGTATGGGCTGCATTAGCATTGGAATTTTGTTTAGCTCAGTAAGCAAGATCATCATAATCACTTTGCAATATTGCCACAATCCTTTGGGAAGAGGTGGAAGTCTAGTTACTATTGGAGGGGTTGTTAGTTGATGAAGTTACTGCAAGATTAGCTGACTATCTTGGATGTTTAAACTTAGCCTAGCAACGATTAGTTAGGTGGTTCTGACGATCATAGTGCTCACATGAAGGCCATACTCTCTTATTTCATCCACCTTAGTGACCTCAGCCATGCAAGGAAAAACCACTTCGACCATCAACTTCTCCAATGGTAGAAAGAAAAGTAAAGGAATCAAGTGTTGTGCTACAATTTTGATGCAAAGAACTTTGTTGAATGTGGTTTGTAATGACGGTATAGAATCACCTTTTAAGATGTGACTACAAATCTTGTCATAGAGATTAGAGTTCAAACTAGTAAGGAAAATAGTCATACCGAGTTCCTCTTGGTAATGATGTAAAGAAGCCAAGTCCATCACAAGTGGTTGGTACACATCCAACTTGTTAAGTAGAGAATGAAGAGCACTATAATACTCATGAACAAAATGATCCCCTTGATGATGAGTGAAGAGTTGCTTATATACTCCATACACCCTAGAGATGTTGTCATTTCCATATGTAGCTCAAAGAGTTTCCTAAACCCATTTGACAAGATGGACACAAGAAATGTTTTGAACAATATTCTCCTTTACATTGGAGATTAATTATGTTATTACTATACAATTAGCAATGTACCACGCCTTGAAGTCTAACAAATCATCACAAAAATGATGCTCCTTCATGTGAGTGACGAGAAAAGTCTCAAAGGCACTTGCCCACAAGTGATAATTGGTGGGGTTGAGTTTCACCCTTGTTGCAATAAGTTTTGATGTCCACTCATCCTTGGATGTCGTGACTATAAAAGAAGTTAAGGAAATGAGCATAACAGAAGAAGTCACTTGGATAGTCCAAGAATCGTTTATATAGTTGCCTACACAAACACCTGAAGTCAACCTTAAAGTCATTAGACAACTGCTTGGACGAACACACAAACCACTTGTAGATAGACATTGATGAAATTTAGGACAATGGTGAACCTGATGCTTGATGTAGAAGGAATCACCCAAAAGTTGTGCATCAATGCATAGAAGCTTAGATCCTATATGTGCAGAAGTTGTCAATACACAGAAGCATGGAAGAATCACTTGAAGGCTTGTAGACACAGTCTGCAAGAAGAGAAAGTCAAACCTAAATGATTGGTAGGCACAGAAGCTCATAGATGCATACTACAAGAGGAAGCTTGCGAAAATAGTCTAGCTAGAATCTTGTAGATGCATGCTACAAGAAGAGAAAACTAGCAAGGAGAGGTTGACGAGAGCCATCATGGTCTTCAACAAGGATTAGGGTTAATTAGATTGGATGAGTGATTAGGGCTAAGGATCACCCTAAGCTCTTGATACCATATTGGAGCAGAATACTTAACATAAGAAGTATTTGTACAAGAGTACATGATGGTGGGCTGTAATGGGCCAAGACATAATACATAGTATTTACACATTAACAGTAGGATTACAGGTTAATAAATCTAAAAAAATTATCAATAAAATTACTATTGAAAGTGATTTTGTGTTTTCCTGTTTAGTGGACTAATGAGGTTGACCTTAATAGATCCCAGAGTTATATTCCTGTTATTAAGCAACGTAGGTATTGTTTTAACAATATTAGTGTTTTTCTATCTAAGCTCAAACTTAGAATCCTATCCCTCCCAATAGAGTGGATGACCAATTGTGTCATGTTGTTTGTATGCAAGTAGCTGTTTTGAAAGGAAACTTGAGTAGGTAGATTGTGATATATTAACTTCCTTAGATATCATATTTCTTGTGTTAATGATAGTGGGATAACATAATTAGTCTTTAACTCCATTGCCAATAAAGAAATTTTAGATTCAAAATTAGATAAAACACTTGCTATTATAAACAAGAAACTATTTCTTATGTTAGAAGGGAGAAAACTAGGCTGGCACATTTTAGGATAAGAAAGGAATAAAAGGAAATCTAGAAGGAATTTGGCTTGAAGATAGACTCCCACAGATGCCTTATATTTGTAATCACATTTTTTTTCAATTTAATATTTTTGAATAATTTTTTTGAAATTTTACATTGCTGTATGTGTGTTTTTCAGTAGCATATTTGGTTTAAAAAATCTATCCTCCTTCCACTAGTCTCCAATTCCATCTACTCTAGCTTAAAAACACGCTATCCACTCTGCCACTCTCCAGAACCTTCTACAGTTCTACCCTCCATGATTTCTCAATGCAGCAACTCTATTTCCACCTTCCACCTCCCAAACCATCCATCTTCTCCTACCCAACTCCAACGCTTCTTCATCACCCCTCCCCCATCATCCACCTTGATCTCACCCTCCACCCTCCCCAGAATCCATTCCAGCACCGGTAAGGACCATGCCTGGAGGAATGCCAAGCATCAAGACCGTGACAAAGGAGGAGGAGGTGAACGACATGTGGATTGTGTAGTCGATGTGATCTCATGGAGGGAACGGAGGATTCAAGCTAGCATCGTGGTTTCTGCCAATGTTGACACCGTTTGGGGTGTTCTCACTGATTATGAGCGGCTGGCAGATTTCATCCCTAATCTTGTTTACAGGTTGAATAATTGTTTTGTAATTACTTTTCTGAATGTATTTGTTATTTTGGTTTTTGAATTGATGTGATATGTGAAGTGGAACGGTTCCTTGTCCACACAAGGGGAGGATATGGTTGGAGCAAAGGGGATTGCAAAGAGCATTGTATTGGCACATTGAGGCTCGGGTCATTCTGGATTTGCAGGAATTCCCCAATTCGGTACTTATTTATAGCCAAAGTTTGAAATTTTGTTTTCGTTGGGATTGTAGACAACTTTTTGAGGATTTGCAGTTTGACAATTGATCAATCATGGCATATGCTTTAGATCTATCTGCATACTGCATGGTTAAAAAAAGACATCATAGATTTGTTTGTTTTTACGTATACCATTTTGTTATATGGAAGTAGCCATCAAATAGTATATGCAATTGATAAGTTGTTTTAGGTAGTCTTTACTCTTTAGAATTTGATTGTTTTGTGACTTGTATGACCTATTATAAAAATTTCAAACCTCCTTAGGTTAACGGACATGAACTTCACTTTTCAATGGTTGATGGGGATTTTAAAAGGTTTGATGGAAAATGGTCCATCAGAGCTATTCCCAGGTAAAAATACAAGGAAAATATTTTCTTCTTTGTTTGGATATATCAGTTTTCAAAATCTCAAAATTCTTGTTTCAACACACATTTTTTAAATAATGCTCTTGCAGATCTTCCAATACAAACTTATTGTATGAAGTAAATGTGATACCGAGATTCAACTTTCCAGCCATGTTCATTGAGAGAATTATCAATTCTGATCTTCCTTCAAATCTTCAAGCACTGGCATTTAGAGCTGAAGGGATACAAAAATCACGTCCAACTGGAAACAGCAACTCTGCAATTGTTAAAGCTTCCTCATTCTCTTCACAAATGACTTCTGTTTCCTCATTGGAGTTTAATAAAGTTCCTGTGGATGACCTCAAAAAGAGTTTTGCTGATCCTGAAGGGCATGAAAATGCTGCTTTGCCAACTCCACCTTTGACTGAACTTGACTCTAATTGGGGTATATTTGGAAAAGTTTGCAGCCTTGATAGGCCATCCATGGTGGATGAAGTTCATCTTCGTAGATTTGATGGCTTATTGGTAACTCATTGCTTTCATACTGGTAATTCCTGTAATTCTTGTTCCTTTGGAATGTAAATCTTTCAATTTTTCTCTGATGACTTTGTATGTTTCAAGGAAAATGGAGGCTTTCATCATTGTGTTATTGCCAGTATCACTGTAAAGGCACCTGCACGTGAAGTTTGGAACATGTTAACTTCCTATGAGAGGCTGCCTGAGTATGTCTCTTTGATAGTTATTCTGTCACATATCTAGGTGACCTTGGATTCATTATAAAGTTGACAATCAGAACAGAAGCATAATGAAGTCTGATGTATCCGGAAAAACAATTTTTTTTTTACCACTAATAATCTCCTCTTAGAGACTTGGGACTTGTGAACTATTATTGCATGATGTGTTCGTCTATTGTATATTGATAGTTGAAGTACACACAGGTCACACGTATTGACAAGTGATTATACATTTTAAGAACTAGTTTTTATAGAATTCACAAAATTTTCTTTGTTTTGAAATCTGTAATCTCATTATGTTGTATGAAACGAACTTGCTCATGGAACTTATTTTGGCAGGATTGTTCCAAATTTAGCAATTAGTAAAGTACTGTTGCGAGAAAATAACAAAGTTCGCATACTTCAGGTGTGTGATAAACTGATAGTTATTCTTATTTTGATTTTTTTCCACATTGATTTTCTCTTTTTACAGTGACATTACATGACAATAATTTAACCTATACCAAATGATCACTTTGATATATTTTCCTTAATCACTTCAAAATTAATACATCAATATTATTTATGACTTCGCCATTTGTTTATGAAAGAAAAATAACATCTAATCTATATCTTGTAGGAAGGTTGCAAGTGTCTTTTATACATGGTGCTTCATGCTCGAATTATCTTGGATCTGCATGAACAAATTGAGCAGGAGATTACTTTTAAACAAGTAGAAGGGGACTTTGATTCATTTCATGGGAAATGGATTCTAGAAAAGCTTGGAAATCATCATACTCTATTAAAGTATGCCATAGAGACAAAACTGTGCAAAGATGCACTTCTTTCAGAGGCTATTGTTGAAGAGGTATTGATCCTATTAACTGACCCCTCCACACCCCCCCCCTCCCCCCCCCCCCCCCAAAAAAAAAAGGGGAAAAATCCTGTACTGGTGCAGGCTATGAGCTTCAAGGATAGTTTTCTTTATTTTCCAACTAATATTGTAGTATAAATGATATTTCCTTTTGCATTTTTTACTTTTTGTTATTTATTTTTTCAGTCTGTTATTCATTGTATTTCAGGTCAGTTGATTTTTTTTCATGATTTTGAGTTCACTTTTCTTTTTCACGTGGTCAGGTGCGTTTTTTTGCCTCTATTACTGTTCACAGAACAGTAAAAGCGAGTCTGAACCTATATCAGACCAGACCATATCTGATCATCTGTGTAAACTATAAACGTGTTCCTTTGTACTTGAAAAAATCTGCATGCCTTACTATTCCCTGCCTTCAACCAGCTGTATTTGTGGTATCCATATACAACAATTTTACAGCTTTAATTGCATAGTTAGCATTGTATTTTCCTTTGTGATAGTGTGAATGTCTGCAAGATTTCTGTTTGTATATTTATAATCTCATAAGCATTTTCTCTCTAGTTGCACATCTTTTATTTTTGTTTTTGGTCATTCCCAATTAATCTTTTTGCCAATGATAGGTTATCTACGAAGATTTACCATCAAATCTTTGTGCTATTCGTGATTTTGTTGAAAAGGAGGAAACTCTTAAATCCAAAATTTCAGCACCCAAGAGTGCAGGGGACGATGTACATTCACGAGAAGTCTTGCCTCATAAAGTAGTTACAACTTCAAATCCCTTGAAATTATCAAAGCAAAGGCCAAAGGTTCCTGGATTACATAGGGATATCGAGGTTCTTAAATCTGAGCTTCTTTCATTTATTTCAAAGCATGGCCAGGAAGGATTTATGCCTATGAGGAAGCAACTTCGTCTTCATGGGCGTGTGGATATTGAGAAGGCAATTGCACGTAAGGGTGGGTTTAGAAAAATTGCAAACTTGATGAATCTTTCTCTTGCTTACAAATATCGGAAGCCAAAAGGCTACTGGGACAATCTTGAAAATTTGCATCAGGAGGTAAAGCAATCTTTTTAAACAACTTCACATTCCTTCTCTTTTCCCATTTTTCTTCTGACTTAAGGCCTCGGCTAGTATGGTGATTTCATTCATCTGATATGTGCAACATATTGCAAGTTACTATTTTACTAACTGGAATGTGAATTGTTCATCAATTACTGAAGTGCAAAATTAGAGTGCTAGCATTATTTGGTAGGCCGTTGAAGTTGTGTCCGAGTTGAAAGGGTCTAGGATCTTTAGATTTCAGGAGCCCGTGAGCTTTAGAGTTTAGACAAGGAAAAAAGAACTCGCACGGTGTTTGGAAAAAATTAAACCAAAAAAAAAATCAACTAAATCCTAAGTAAGGAAATTTATGCAAAGGAATTCAGAATTTGAAAATTAAGGACTAAAAATACATCAAACCATAATGAAATAACTGATTAAAAAAAAGAAGAAGAAGTGGAATACTAATCAATCCGGAATTCAAAAATCTAAATCTCTCATAGGTAACTATATAGTTAATTGTTTCCTTCAAATAAAAAAAGCACCTGCAAAGAACCGATAGAGGTAGAAATATTATTAATTGTTTCCTTCGCACACTACTTCTATCGGTTCTTTGCAGGTGCTTTTCTTATTCAACGGTAGTATAGAAAATACATGTTGGATAGGTCTTTTGTCTTAGCATTAAACATTGATTTGTTACTGAAACCAACCAGGAGAGTCAGAGATTCTTTTAACAATGTTGAAATCTCACTGTTTCCAAATAATTAAACTTATCTGTTGCACTTTCACATGCTCTACCAATTCTTTTTGTTTACAGAAAAAAAAACCTTTGATTTGTTTTGTAGATAACCGATTTCCAGAGAAATTGGGGAATGGATCCAACTTATATGCCCAGCAGAAAATCTTTTGAACGAGCAGGTGAGACTACAAACTAGACTACCATCGGAAAACATTTACTGTGGAACGGAAGCACATGAGCGTTGATATCTAGATATGTTGAGGTGTAATAAGAAAAGAGATTTTGATTAATTCCACTTGTGATGGTTACACAATTAGAATACAAGAAACTTTATAGGGAACCAAACAATCACAAACTTTCTAAGTTATTTTTTCTGAAAATGATAAACATTCTCACTTTTGGGTTAGTTTAGCATTTTTTTTTGTTTTTGATATGCAGGTCGCTTCGACATTGCTCGTGCATTGGAAAAGTGGGGTGGTTTACATGAAGTTTCTCGACTTCTCTCCCTCAAGCTTCGACATTCTCGTAGACAAAATTCTACTGCCGAGAAAAAGACAGATAGTGGATCTTCTACTGATTTCAGCAGTCAAGAGAAGATAGATAAGGCAAACAATGCATATGTATCGCATGATCCAGAAAAATGGCTGTTGAAACTCAAGGATTTGGACATCAACTGGTTAGAATGACAGATCAACTTTTTGCTTTTGAAAGCTGAAATTCCAGGAAGTAATATGCAAATGAAATCCCTCAGAGGTAAATTCCAGGACCACAATGCTTCTCTTGTGAGTTTGTGACCCATATGATCAGTTTATTGAAGATCCACACTCTGATTATATAATTCAGTCGCAATGCAACGAAACCATTACTATATTGGATATGTATCGTTTATTTATTATAGGCGCTTGGGAAGAACTCATGTATTAGAATTGATGTGCACTGCTTTCTCGTCTCTTCCCTTTTTGTAAGTCGTATGACCTAGAATTTTATTTTTAACTTGAATTTAGCGGAGTTTGGATTTCAACGTAGGAAATTACCGCAAAAAATGTCTTTGGAGGTGTAGAGGATTATTTAATGTAAATCAATAAATTTCATGTTTTTAAGGTATTGGAAGAGGGATGGTAACTTTCTTAGCAAGTTCAATAAATGTACAATAAAATGTACTTTTTTAGTGATGATGAAGAATTTACACTATATTATTAACGTATGTTCGAATATTAGTTTTATACTTATAGTTGAATTTTTTATCTTAGTATAAAAAAAAATTATTATTATTTTATTTTACATAGTATAATCCGTCAGAATTCGGATTCACGATCATTTAGTTAATGAATTAAATATAAAAGTTTGTGTACCGAGGAAAAAAAAAAAAACTCATAATAAAAGTCACTGTTATTATAAAATGATTAAGCGGTCAGCAGACATGGTTGACACGACAAACCCACGTCTAATACACTGCACCATGCCTATAACCTTACACACACAAAAAAAAAAAAAAAAAAAAAAAAAAACTGTTTAATTAACTTTGAATAAATATTAATCAATCAATTGTAAATTATAATTATTTAATATTATTGAATTATGTATCAGGTACCAATCAAATTTATTGTTGGTGTCGTCTGATCTTACGAAATATAGTTATCAATCAGTCCTTGACTGGGAAACTTTGACCTTCGTAATCTCAAGCACCACGAGATACGGACCGTTGGATCAGGCGGCGACGGCGGCGGCGGCTCATCTGGCCTTCCAGAGAGAGCCGTGTGTTAAACTTGCCACGCTATGACTCTTCCCTCTTATTAGATTGGTGGTTTCACGAGGATTGGAAGAGGCAAACGAGAGGTAGAAGAGAACGTCGGTCGTACTTTGTTCGGTTCGATCACGGGGTGGACGACGGTGGGTGGAGTGGGATGAGTACGGGAACGAACGCGGTGGTGGCCAGGAGACCGGTTCCGGACTTCCTCCACAGCGGCGGTGGGATGAGGTGATCGAAGCCTACTCTTTTTCTACGCATTTCTCCGTTTTCCTGTTTTTAGCCCCATGACGATTCGTGTGAGCAAGAGATGGTAAAAGGAAGTGAAAGCCAGGGGAATGGTTCTGTTGATCTTGCTGCGTAGTTGTACGAATCGGTAAACTGTTGCTTGCGTTCAGATACACCAGTGTTGATGGAATGGGGATTTGACAATGATTACCCTTCTTTTGATGTTCATCATTCAGTAGTTGCTGATCACAGTGACTCGCTATGGAAAGCGTATTATTTTTCAACATTATTTAATAATTCTGTTTTGATACTGATAGGTATATTACTGTCGACACTCTTGAGAATTATGTAAATGGTAGGGTAGGTTTAACACTTCATGTGTTCTTGGTAAGGGTTTAACTTGCGTTAAGGTTGCAGAATTAGAACAAAATGGGAAGAAAGGGAACATATACTGTAGGAAGCAGTTGGTGAAGTTGGCAATATCTACAACGACTTGGGAAGGGAAGTGCATCAACATCAATAATTAATGTCTTAGGAGGGGAGGGTTTGTATGCAATGGAAGGTAACGGAAAGAAAAGTAACAAAAAGTTAAGACAACATATAAGATGTTTGTGTATAATAGAAAATAAAGAAAAGTTTGATAAACTTTTTACTTCAATAAAATATGATTTTTCTTTATATTTTCTTTTTGATTTTGAGAGGTGTGAAATAGTTGAAAAGTCATCCTTACCATATGTTGAGAAAAGTTTTTTTTTTTTTTATAATTTCCTTATGAATCTTATGTTATTATCATAAATTATAAAAATCATATTTTAACATCTTTTATCTTAAAAATCATATTTTATCATCTTTTACTATAAAAATCATATTTTATCATCATAAATCATATTTTATTATCTTTTATCTTAAAAATCATATTTTATCACCATAAATCATAACAATCATATTTTATCTTAAAAATCATATTTTGCCATCATACATCATATTTTATGATAATAATCATATTTTATCATTATAAATCATAAAAATCATTTTATCATTATAAACAAACTTATGAAGGTACAAATAAAAAAGTTGAAAGAACTATATTCAGATTAACTCAACAATAAAAGAAAGAAATATGGTTGATAACATCCGTAACCAAATGATGTTATCTATGTAGGAAGAACATAATATATGATGTATTATCATAGAGATGTAAGCATTATTAACTTATGAATTTTTTCATAAACTTGCAAAAAGTGTAAACATTTTTATTTCATTCAATTCATATTCTATTATTTTTTTGATTGTGTACAAATACCTATATTTTCTACTAACTTTTTGTAACTTTCTTTTTGTTATTTTTTATAACTTTCTGAAACTTTTTTTCTATTACTTTCTAGATGCACAAACAGGTTATTAATCTCATTATGTTGAAAAGAGACTACAAAGTACAAATACAAATATTATTTTACTAAGTTATTGGGATGAGGCTATTTAAGTGAGGGTGTCATCACGACAACTCTTTTTTAAAGTGGAGTGGTGAGAACCATACCCCAAACAATGAGATCAAGGCATTGGTGGTAGCAGTGGTGGCAGGAGGCATTGGAATCAAAATATGGAAACCCTTAGGAGTTTTGGGGAATGTATCCTTAGGAGATACATTAGTATGCATTTTAGTGGACGATAAATAGTAGCATTATATGCATTCTAGCGTTCAGATCAGGTTTTTGCTAAAAAATAAGATTGCAATGGTTGGTTTCCATTTTATCTATTTAATTATTTACTAATGAAAAGCAAGTGTAAATTGCAAATGCAGAAATAATTCAAAGAATATGCTTATGAATTAAGAAAGTAAAAATAATTTATAGGAAAAACATTGTAAGAAAACAAATTTGAATTTGAAAAAATAACTTACAACAAAAACATATTTTACTCCTGCAGTTGCGTGGTGTTATGTGAGAAAAAGTTAATATAGTTGTTTTTTTTCAAAAATAAAGTTAATATAGTTATTGACATTGAAACTTCTCTAACTTATTGAGATAGTACCACAGTAGTATTGGTACAATGTGAAATTCAAAATATCAAAATACAGTAATTTGGATTTTGGTTAGAGAAAACTCAGCCACCGCAAACACCACCTCTTCTAAATCTTCATTGTTCAACTCCATGTGTGTATGTTTGACTCCGTAATCCCTACTTCTTGGAGATAACCAATAGAACTTCTTGAAGTACCAATCCTTTTAAGAAGATTTCTTAGAAAGAGGTTTTTCAAGAGAATTTAAATGTGCATAATTGATGAAAATCAAAAGCTGCTTTTTATTTTGAGCTTTTATAGAAAGCAAGTTGAAAGTGTATTGTGGATTTTTTCTGTTTTCTTTATGCTAGTAGGTTTTGACCAGTTTCTGTTATTCTTTATTGCATTAATGTTCTAAAGCTGCCAATTCCTAGTCATCTGGCTTATTAGCTCGTAACATTGTTGCATAAATAAATCAGAAATTTCATGTTAATTTGGTTTGTCTTGTCAGCTTCGTTGCTGGAAATAAAAGTGGGCTATTCACCTATGGATATTGCAGTTTTAAGGGTAAACGGTCAACAATGGAGGATTCGTTTGAAACAAGGATATCTGAAGTAGATGGTCACATGGTTGCATTTTTTGGTGTTTTTGATGGTATGGATTTTTCTCGCAAGTTTTTCCTGGGGCTTCAAGCTTATTCCTAAAATTTACAGGTTTTTATATAATTGCATGGTTGCTTTGAAACTTTTTCTACCATGGGGGGTTTAATGTAGGCTTCCTAAATATTTCATATTATTATTTTCTCTTGTTTATGGTCCTAGTTTTGTAAGGAGTTATTTGTTTTTGAATCCCTGTAGGTCATGGTGGTTTTCAAGTTGTACAATATCTCAAAAACAACCTTTTCAAAAATTTGAGTCATCATCCTGAATTTATCAAAGACACGAAGTCAGCAATTGGTCTGTGGTTGGTGGATTTCAAAAAAAAAAAAATTACTTGCAATTTTGCTTCAGTTTGTTGATTTTATTCTCAGGATCTCACTGTATTAACCTTGCCAACTACAGTAGAATCTTTTAAACAAACAGACGCTGATTATCTAGAGGAAGAAATAGCGCAGCCCAAAGATTCTGGTTCAACTGCATCAACAGCTCTTTTGATAGGAGAACGGCTTTTTGTTGCAAATGTTGGAGATTCCAGAGTGGTTGCTTGCAGAGAGGGTCTAGGTTAGTGTTACTTTGCTAACAGAATAAAATATTAAATATTTTCTAATCTCTTATGATCCAAAACTTTCAGTGTATATGCTAAGTTGGCTACTCTCTTTTTTACCCCTACATTGGAAGTATCATCTTAAAATTGAAATGTTGCAAATGGGTTTGAGCATTCCTCATTATGGGAGTGCTGGATTTTGACACAAAACTTTACCAAGACTAAGGGTGGAAAAATAGATTATTATCCATCAATATAATTTATCAACCTGTTTATCAATAGTTTAGAGTGAAGCTAAATAAATTTGGTCAAAGATAAGTCAACTCATTTATTAAATGGGCTGGGTTCAAGTGTAAGTAACATGTTCATGTCTTATTAGCCCATCTAAGAAAATCATGCTATACGTTATATATAATGTTATTATTATTTACAGAATGAATGTGTGTGCATGCACGCGTGCATGCAAGGTTAAATTGGTCAAACTAGTTAAATAGATTAGGTTACATGTGTAACCCATTTCACTTCATAAACAAGTTAAAGAGATTGAATTCAGGTCAACTTTTTTATTTGTAAGTTGAATTTAGATTGAGATTTTTGATTCATTTATTAAATATACTAGGTTCAAATTGATCATAAACAACTTGGGTTGTAACAACACGAACACGACTCAACACATTTTAGCATTCTTAACCAAGATAATGAAATCCTCTTTGACTCTGTTTGATTTTAACTACTTCAAACAACTCCTATTCTCCTTCTTGGACTTGGATTGGGGCAGTGATACAGAAGTAATAACATACAAGATTTTCAATGATTAGAGCCATAAGCATAAATCATTTTGCAATTCATAAAATTTTAGTATTAGATTCCACATCCTATCAATGTGAAATTTTCTCTGTGAATCAATTTAAGTGAAAAAAGAATCTTGAAAAGAAAGTCATTTGGGTAGGATAAGTAATTAAGTAGGATAACATACAATGCAATTATGCAACCAAATCCTAAAAGACCCATGGGTTTTGAAGTTCAAAATAGTCTAGACCTTATAAATGGACGAAAATGTAGTTTTATCATGAAGGACGTATCACAATCTTCATCTGGGTAATGTTGATGTGTTTTAGACCGTATCAATACATGGAGACCAATTTTTAACTATGTTTATATATAAGAGATGAGCTTTTCAAATCCAGCCTCAACTATCCAAACACCAGTTTGACATAGGTCTCTTTATCTGAGCCACAAAATTACTATGACAAAATAAATTACAAAGGTGATGCATGACATCATGCCTTTGTTTTCAAATTACTTTCCCTGATTATAAATTACTGGCTTGGGGTATAGATTGGCCTTATAGGGCACTCTAGTTGGAAGACGTGTGCATGTCATGTCATCTCTTGAAATTTTTCATTGTTGTGATATACTTAACATATTATACCTGATTCTTAATCATATGTTGATGACTGCACTGTTTCCATTGACAGCGATCCCATTATCTATTGATCATAAACCAGATAGGTCTGATGAGCGTGACCGTATAGAAAATGCTGGAGGATTCCTACTTTGGGCAGGTAAACTAGACTATTTTGTTGAGGAAATGGAATATGACCATTATCTGGATAAATGTTGGTTACATTGCTTAAAATTTATCATACAGGGACTTGGAGAGTAGGTGGTATTCTTGCTGTGTCCCGTGCATTTGGTAACAGGTCACTGAAGGAGTATGTTATTGCTGAACCTGAGATTCAGGTCCATAACTTCTTAACCTATTTGCTTCAATGCAAACTTGAGGAATGTAGTGTGCTTCATGCAATTACAATGTTACACTATCACTGCTTTTATTATCTTCATAAAGCTCGTTCTGTCTACGTTTTGCATCTTGGTGCTAGAGTTTAACCGAAATACCTTTTATAGAGCGAAAAAAAGTTTAAGACGTTGAGGAGGCTAAACTGTGGTCTATGGTATATGTTATGTAAATAATAGACAACATAAATCATTGGTAAAACATGGTTGCTTTACCAAGTAAAATATATGATGTTTCTATTGTAACTATAATTTAACACCTAACTGTGTGAACTACAGAAATTACATGTTACTTAGCTATTAGGAGCTGTGAATTAACTGTTAATATGACCATGTTATTTACATATTAACCTTTTTTTGCTTCTGAAAACATGATGCTTAGGAAGAAGAGGTCAGAGGAGTCGAATTCCTTATCATTGCTAGTGATGGACTATGGAACGTTATAAGTAATGAGGTAAATATCATTTCGATCTTTTTACTGAGAGTAAAATGATATTTTGTGAAGTTCTTCCCTTGAGGAGTAATATACACCTCTCATTCCTATGTATCATGCAAGCATCCTAAGATTCATCTTAAAAGAAAAAAACTTAATGTTTCTATTTGTTAAACAAATTATCAGTGGGTAGCCAAAGTGATCATTTACTAGCCATGACAGCGTGCCTACATGTGCTAAACGCATTGATGATGATCACGGGGCTTGAACTGGATTTTCCAAGCTTACTGAGATTAACTCATGTCTTCACTACTTTGTGCATCATTCTGCTTCCTCTTCGGATTTCAGTGATTAAGATCTTCATTTCTGTCTAGGATGCTGTGGCCATCGTACAAAAAATATCAAATGCCGAAGTATCTGCCAGAAAACTTGTAGATGAGGCTTATTCTAAGGGAAGTCCGGATAATATTACTGCAGTGGTCGTTCGATTTCGAAAACCATCATTGGATTCCTGGTGATTTTGCTCTGTATCAGGGGCAAGTCTAACCTCTCTAATGCTGTCAAAAAAATTTGGCATTATGTAATTATTTTTACAGGTTTTTCGATGGTTTTTAGGGTTATGGTCAAGTATTTTTTTTGAAAAGAAAAAAAAAAATCGGAGCATTCTTTGTGGTGTGGTCTATTTTGAAATGTGTGTTATTTCTATTGAACATATTTCTTAACCAAGTGTTTGCTGGGTTTAATTAGTTCATGTAAACCTAAGCATCATGATATGTCCAAAGTTAAATGTTATTTGAAATGGATACAACAATAAAATTTCAAGTCATAATCTTGCCAGTTATTAGCTACATGATTTTTTTTTTTTTCTTCTCTTTTATGTGTTTTTTTCAATAGTCAAATTATATAAATTTAAATTCTTTCCTTATAGTTTCTAATCAATCAGTTCTAAATCTATATTTACTTCTTTTAATTTTTTTTTTTACATCAACTAATTCTTCTCTCTTAACTGGTGCATTCCTTGATCTTCTAAGATATGGTTAAATAATCTATGCTGATTTGTTCTTATAATACCTTGAATTGCTATAACTCTTACTCTACTTGTAATATAATTATTTTTGTAGCTTATGTCTTATAATATCATCACTTATCTATTTAAATGTACATACGCATCTCAACCATCGTCAAGATGAAGCGAGACATTCTTTTTCAATTCACATTGCTAAGGGAAAGCAAAGTATGCTTTCAGCTGTTATTGCCCGTAGTACTTCAGAATAAACGTCATGATCAGGATTTCAGCTCAAAATGATTGAACCCAGTGGTTCAAATTAGCTGAACTAGTGACATCATTTAATGCATTGGTAAATGAATGGAATTGGTCAAAATTTTCAAATCTAGAAATGATGTAAGCCAGATGTTTTTGGTAAATCTTAAATATACACCAATATTATTAATTATTAAGTAGCGTATTAGATTCAGTAATGTTTAATAGTTTGCCTTCAGCTTCGAAAAAGGCAAAAGTATTAGTATTGTACCTTGATTGCGTATATAAAATAAGAAAATCATACAATAAAAAATAAAAAATTGAGCTTACTAAATTTTTTATGAATGCTAATTCCACAGCACTACCATCAAATACCGACAATTTGATATTGTAATGCCTTGAAATAAGAGAAATGATCATAAATTAGCATTGATTAAAACTCAGAAGGAGTAATAAAAATGCTTGAAAAGGAGCAAGCTGTTTTTTTTTTTTTTCACATTTATTATATTTACCCTATCTCTTATTGCATTCCTTTAACAATTCAAAAATACTTTCAAAGGAAAAATAATCATGCACAAACACAACACTTACATCTACGTATCATCACTCGTTAAGGATCGTTTGTGCACATTTCTTGTCTAGAAATAAAATGACAGAAAATTATGAAAATGACAAAGGTATGACATAAAATATAAAGTCGTTTGTGCACTAAAGTAAATGATCAAAAAGCAAAAAATAGGATGTTTGTGTAATTGTAGGATATGATAGGAAATGTATTATTTAATAATTTTTAAAATAATGAATTAAGAAAAATTACTATTAGTTTGGTAAAAATGATAAGAAATTAAAAATTTAATAATTTTAAAAAATTAAAAAATATTATATTTGAGAAGTAATATTTTAAATACTATAGTATATATTAACATTTCCTTAAATATAGACGTAACATGTGAAATAATATATTTATAATTAACATAAGTAACATTGTTCGTTATAATCTAAAGTTTTTCAGAAATAATATGTTAATGTATTATTTAATATTATTAAGTTGTGTTGGAATAAATGTTACTTATTTAACATATTATTAAGTTGTTGAATATGTTAATGTATTATTTACTCTCATGACATTAACGTTATTATATTTTAATGTATTATAATCTTGTATCATTCTTAAACATTTTTTTTTAATACATTATAGTTTATTTATTATTGTAATCATACTTCTTGATATCACGTTAATGTTATTATTTATTTTAATATATTATAATTATAATTATTTATTATTTATTATATTATAAGTTTGTATCATTTTTCGTCATTTTTATGATTATTATATTATAATCATTTTCTTTCTCTTTATTTCTTATTATTTTTCGGTCGCATAAATTCTCCTAAGTTTTCAAGAATAATCATCAACAATGCTTACAAAGTTGATAAGATGGACACTTGTAACCATATGTTCCACATCAACCTAAGATGAACACTCCAACCCAATTTGTCAATATACCATCTAAATTCTTCTTGATTTCCATTATAAACGAAGCTTTTGTTTCTTCTTCTGTCACCCTTTTGATACCACCTAAAAAGACTTTTACTATCAGTGGTTTCTTCAAACTTTGATGACAATATGTATTTATACATAGAATAGAAAATTATAGAATATAATATATATATATATATATATTTATTTATTTATAAAATAAAATTGTTAAAATTAATAAACTAAATATTTTTATATTTATCTACAAAATTGAGAATAATAAAATTTATTATAAATAATATAAAATAGAATAATAATTGTTACATCATAAAATATATTTTATACATATTTATTATTCTACGTATTTCTTATAATATCAATTCTCGTCTATTAAAAATATAAATAATTTTTATATTAAAATTACATATTAATATATTTTATAATAATTTATATATTTTTTTCCTTTATTTTCTATCGGTTTCAAACTTCATCCAAAGAAAATGAAATATCAGAAATATAAATGATGTTGTAATAAATAAGCCGTCAAATAATTGCAAAATTTATTTTTAAAAAATCGGAATTCAAATTTTCATGTAAATAAAATCCCTAATTCTCGCACAAAACCCCGGCCGTTCTTCGGGGGTTCTTCGGCCCGCCTCGTACACTTGCGGCACTTCGCTCTCCTGCGATGGGGAAGCGCCCGAGGCCAGTCTCGGCGGCGGTGGCGGAGGAGAAGGAGATGACGAAGATGTCTGGCGTGAGCTCGAAGGCGGAGCTAAACCGAAGAGAAAGGGAGAAGAAGAAGGCAAAGTCGGGTGGATTCGAGTCGATGGGACTAGGCAGCAACGTCTATCGTGGGATCAAGCGTAAAGGATACAGGGTTCCTACTCCCATCCAGAGGAAGACCATGCCACTCATCCTTGCTGGGGCCGACGTCGTCGCCATGGCTAGAACCGGGTCCGGGAAGACCGCGGCTTTTCTCGTGCCGATGCTCGAGAAGCTGCGGCAGAACTCACCCCATGCGGGGGTCAGGGCGCTGATTCTATCTCCCACCAGGGATTTGGCGATCC
Source organism: Cymodocea nodosa (assembly GCA_036874045.1). NCBI lineage: Eukaryota > Viridiplantae > Streptophyta > Magnoliopsida > Alismatales > Cymodoceaceae > Cymodocea > Cymodocea nodosa. The sequence continues at coordinate 1,704,096 of JAZBRI010000008.1, forward strand.
AGACCTTCAAGTTCACCAAGGAGCTCGGGAGGTTTACCGGTATGCACTGAAAGTTTGAAATTTTGCCACTGACATGGGAATTAGGCTTTTCGGGTCTTCTTGTTTTGTATTTGTCAGTATGATATGTTTTGGTTTTGGTTTTTTTTTTTTTTCCGTTTGGAAGATCTTCGCACTAGCTTATTGGTGGGTGGGGACAGCATGGAAGACCAGTTTGAAGAACTATCGCAAAATCCTGATATTATAATTGCTACACCCGGCCGTCTCATGCATCATCTGGAGGAAGTCGATGGCATGTCCCTGCGAACTGTGGAGTTTGTTGTTTTTGATGAAGCTGATAGCCTCTTTGAGATGGGTTTTGCGCAGCAGTTGCGTAAAATTCTTTCGCAGCTGGGAGAAAATCGTCAAACACTGCTCTTCAGTGCTACGTTACCGAGTGCACTTGCTGAGTTCGCCAAGGCTGGTCTTCGAGATCCACAGTTAGTGCGACTTGATGTAGAAACTAAGATAAGCCCAGATCTCAATTTGGCTTTCTTCACTTTGCGCCAAGAAGAAAAATTTTCTGCACTTCTATATCTGGTCAGGGAGTATATTAGTTCAGAACAACAGACATTGATATTTGTGTCCACGAAGCACCATGTAGAGTTCCTCAACACTCTTTTTAGAGAAGAAGGCATCAACCCATCCATATCATATGGAGATATGGATCAAGATGCACGTAAGATCCATATCGAAAAGTTTAGGAGCAGGAAGACTATGCTGCTCATTGTTACTGACATTGCTGCTAGGGGCATTGATATTCCCTTGCTTGATAATGTGATCAATTGGGATTTTCCTCCAAAACCAAAAATATTTGTTCATAGAGTAGGTCGAGCTGCTCGTGCTGGCCGTACTGGTACAGCTTATTCATTTCTGACAACTGAGGATATGCCTTATCTCCTGGACCTTCATCTTTTCCTCTCAAAACCAATCAGACCTGCTCCAACTGAAGGGGAGGTGCTATTTGATATGGAGGGTGTTTGGTCTAGAATTGATCAAGCTCTTGCAAATGGAGAAACGATTTATGGCCGTTTTCCACAGACTATTATAGACCTTATTTGTGACAGAGCTCAAGAAATCATTGATGGAAATTCTGAATTGCTGGCATTACAGAGGGCCTGTAGAAATGCATTCCGTCTGTATTCAAAAACAAAACCTGTACCTTCAAGGGAGTCTATTAAAAGAGTAAAGGATTTGCCTCGTGAAGGACTACATCCAATATTTAGAGATATATTAGGGTCGAATGAGCTGACAGCAATTGCATTTTCTGAAAGGTTGAAGAATTTTAGGTGGGTTCTTGTCCTCCTCTTTTCATCTTTAAAAAAAAAGATATATGGTACATCGCTGTTGTAATTCCATTATAAAACAGTGGTAAAAATGTTCATGTCAAATTTTTTGGTTTATTACCTTCATTCCCAATACTAGTTTATGTGTTTTCAAATATATATGCATAGTCTTTATTCTGGTAGTAATGGTGGATTTTTTATGCAAATGTGACAGGCCTAAGCAGACCATCTTGGAAGCAGAAGCAGAAGCAGCTAAATCTAAACATATGCAAGTATGTCATCTCCTTATTTCACTATTATATACGTCCGAAAGGATTTAATGCATCTAGTATTGAGAAATTGTGTCTCTAACACCAAGTCCATCATCTAGTATTATTTGATCTTGATTAAAGGGTTTGTATTAGTTATTGCCACATTTTACCCAAAATGTGACAGCCACATCAGTAGTTAAGCCCCCCTCCCCACCCAATCAAATCAAGCAGATATGCAATTAAATGAAAAAGGTGTTGAACACATTAATCCAAATCACACCTTCGTTCCTAGACAATGGCTAGCCACCTATGTGCCTGCTGTAAGAAAGTATGGTTCAGACTGTTGGCAGCAGTTTCTGAAGTGAACTTGAAAATGTAAATCAACATTAATGGACACTGGACAAAATTTGCATAAAATGATGGAGCTGGCATTTTGCTTTGAAAACTGATGGAACTGGCAATGAACCAAGAATTTGTATTTTTTACATTGAAAGCAAGAAATATTAATATATCATGTATCTGAATGGATATCCATCTTGAAATCAAGTTATCAAAAGTTTTGGTAATATACAAAATAAATAAGGTTATATTGATATAGTATGATATATAATATCTAAAAGAAAATTCTGAAAAATAACACATGGCCAGGCATTTACATGTCTGACACGCTTTTAATACCTTGACACATGTGATACCTAGGTGAGTGTATAATTTTTCTTTCTATTGGGCAGCTAATATTGCCATGCATAAATTCTTTAGGAAGTGTTGAAACGCAAATTGTTCTACTTTTATGTCATACTTTTTTCCTTTTCCTAACTTATTTTTCTGTTAATAAGTTATATGTCTTTAACTAACTGATGATCATACATTTTGTTTGCTTCTATGAAAGGGTCCTGGTCAATGGCTGGATGTTATGAAGAGAAAAAGAGAAATCCATGAAAAGGTGATTAGATTGGTACAACAAAAGCGATCAAGTAATCATGTACAAAAGGTAGTCAGTTGTGCAATTTGTAGTTCATTGCAAGGACTTTCCTTTTTCCTCTTTATTAAATTCTTGACATATTTTATCTGCTTCCAAGCACATGCAACTTCTTAAGTCTGGGTATTAGAAGTTTTACTCTAAGTAATATTACTAGTATGCCTTGTATTTTGCCAAGAAGTTCTAATATAAATATCTTTTTATTGATTGAAAGATTCAATCAGCATCACTTGTGTGCAAAACTGGGTTTCATATTTATTAGTGCTTATTTGTTGTACTTAATCTTGAGAACAACGTATCCTTGTGAGACAAAATATTCTCCTTTGGGGCTTTGTTGCATTTGTAGTTTATTTTTTTTGACTTTTGTCCTATGCAAGGAATTCAACTTCAATTTTGTGTTAGATTTTGGTGTGTTGAAAAACAAAAAGATGTTGGTAAAATTTCAACATGTCAGTGTTATGCTGATGGAAACATAGGAAAGAAAATCACCTTGTGCAAACACACTTACCATGTCGACATCGGTTTTGACATTTGTTGACAAGTTGAAAAACAAACACATGATGAAATTTTGCTGGTATGTGTGAATGTTTGATTTCATGGACCTATATACATATAATTAAAGAAATTGCAACCTACATTGCAATTTAATTATTTGTTTTAAACTGTCAAGCTCTCTTGAGATCATACGTCAGTTTTCAAATGTCCTTGATGCTTATTGTGCTAACATCTAACTAGTGTTGAATAGGAACATGCTGAAATAAGAGAAGGAAAGTTAGGCAATATAAAGTTTAATAAGTGGTGCAGTGAACATTTTTTATGTACAAAAATAGAACAGCTTTCAACAATCCAAAAGATATTTGTTTTATTTGGTGCTTGCTTTGATTTAAGTGATCCAAAATGTCATAAGTTTGACTTCCAATTGTTTCCAAGGGTTAAGAAAATTGAAGAATATCATTTGTCTTGGGAGCTTTTGCAGTGTTTAAATTTGATGATAAGTGCATGAAATGGGCTGAAGATTGATTTATGTCAGCTATGATAGCCTTTTCAAAGTGGCAAGCAGATTGGAGGATGTCCATTCTTCTTAATGCAATCTGGGTCATTGGTTGGAGAAGATGTTGAAAGCTACAGAATGGCACATTCCGCTACTTCATATCCAGTGTTGATCCTCAATTGGATACATAACTACACTATGCTATGCTTTTATTTCCTAGCCAATGCTTAGTTGTTAGAAAGGTTTTGTTTTAGAGGCTAACACCTTGGAAGATGATGCTAAGAATGAAGCTTTCTCTTAGGCATCAAAACTCACTTGGTTATCTTTAGTCTTTACTCTTTAGATGTGTATCTTCCAATATTTCCCTCATCAGTGATATCCACACAACATTGGTTCAATTGGAGTTTATTGAGTTTTTGTTCCCTAGACTGTCCTCAGTAACCAAAAAGGGCCTTTGAGAAGCGAATACCACATTGAAAGCTGATGTTGACAAGAGTTATTACTCTTACATATAATGAGGTTTTCTTTAGATGCATTTCTTTCAACATTACCCCTAGTATTGGTGTCCTTGCTATGTTTGCCTGTTTGGAGAATATTGAATTTGCGCATGTCAACTAGTTATGTGTGAATTGCTTGTTTTCTTCATGAAAATGGAATGTTCATTTCCAAGTCTAAAATTGGTAACAAGTCTGAGCTCTGACTGTCCATTATCTTTGACATGACCTGTGATCACCAATTTTTGGCATTTTTTAAACTGCAAAAAAAAGGAAATATTTCTGTCTTTTGTGTTTTCTATTTTTTATTTTATTCTATTTTGTAAATTAATCATGTGTTTTGTGCTATTTCTTTGTGCAGAAGGCTGAAGCAGAAGGCACAGTATCAAATATTATTGAGAAAAAAGGTCTTTCTGCCGCTTCTGTCGTCATTTGTTATCTGCCGAACTTTTGATGAAATATTTTTTGCTTATTCTTTTTCAAAAGATACATTGTCAGAAGTTTCAATAAAGTGTATCTTGCAAAAAAAAAGTTGTATTCTTGTTTTTCAATATCTTTGTTTATATTAACCTCATTTCTCTTTCTGCATCTTTATAGAAATGTTCACTTTAATAACAAATGCTAAGAACTTCAAGGACGAGGAAAACTACATCTGCCCTGTGCCCAAGAACTTAGTATGTTTTCTTCTCTTTGTTATTAAATATGGTGTCACTGTGAATCAGACCTCACTTTTTTTATCAAAACTTGCTGCATAATTATTGAACATGTTGATGTTTTACAGCACTTTGAAGCTGGACTATTGGTAAAGGGCAATGAAGGTTTTGGATCAAATAGGTAGAGCAGTTATCTTTGGTTGATCCTTTGCACATTAAATTTAAAATAATCATTTTTGAAATCTGACCATCTAAATCGCTGAATAGGCTTCTGATATCATGTTTATTGTGCAATTTCAGTCACTGAAGAATAAAAGGTTAAAACTTTTAACCACAAAGAGGAAACTATGTTATGTTTATACTGATTGTGAAGGAAGTTAGCATATACTAATTCTGACTTGTCATAAACCCACCTCACCCCTGTTGTGGTGTATAATGCTCACTGATACTGTTATTTAATTTAATGTTTATTTGTATATATGTTTGTTTTCACTGTTTTTCCATATTAATATGTTTTCATGGTCTTGATCGTTCATAAAGTTACTGCTGATGATCAAATGCTGTACTGGTGTTCATGAGGCACTATAAAAATATTGGTCATTAAGATTCTTCATGTTGTATCTGCATGTCAGACTGGACTCTGCAGTTTGTGACCTAGTTGCAGATGATAGTAGTGGTATGCAAAAGCAGAAGGCAGTATATCATTGGGATAAGGTACTTTTGAGAAAGTTGTTTTCATTTTTTTCCTTCAGGGCATTTCATTGATTTTGTCCATGTTTTCTTTATCATAGAGAGGTAAAAAGTATATAAAGCTGAACAATGGAGAGCGTGTTACAGCTTCTGGGAAGGTAACACACTTGAAGTGCTTACATTCTAAATGATCGATACAGTTTTTTTGGAAAAAAATGATCAATAGAGTTTACATTTCTTTATTATTAGCTTGCACAGTACTTTCTAATGTCCTGATGTGTTCGCTAACCTTGGTTATAATGTAGTATTTCATCCCATCTAAGATGCAACACTCGATTTTTTTTCCAAATCTTAATTTTTACTTCTATGTACCTTGTTAGCTTTATGGAGGTAACAACCACCTTTCCATTCATGGTAGCAAGACTGCGTATAGCTACTCTAGGCACCACATTGGTGGAAATCTCATGAACTGTATGTGACCTTGTTGGAGTTTTCTTCTGATGTCTATTGATTATACAGGTGAAAACAGAGAGTGGTGCAAAAACAAGAAGTGGGAAAACAGGGTTGTACAAGAAATGGGTTCATAAATCTCATTCTAAGGTTTCTCTTTCTGGAATGGCTTCTGAGGGCAATGCTGAAGCTGATTCGCCAGGCAAGGCTTCCAACTATATGTTTTTTTTTGAATGATTACTTGCTACGATTATTTATTTCTCAAGATGTTATATTTATGATTTGACCTAGTGGCATCAGATATTCAAGTCAGTCCACCTTTCTGTATGATGGTGGAAAAGTAGTAAAACCTCATATAAAGTTCTTAAAATTTAACGCCTTAAATTTCAATCATTGAATTTTAGATTAAAATAGAGACTATATTATTCAGAATAGAATGAAACTTTACATTATAGTGGATTATCTTATATGTATTAACTATTTAGAGGATTCTATTGTACATCTACTTTTCCAATGCATCTAAATTAAGAAGACTGTTCGCAAAAAGAATCCTAAGATGGTGGAATTATTTTAGTATTGTAGCCCTTATTGCAAAGAAATAGATATGTACATGCTTTTTAAGTAACAAATTATTTATTGTTATAATTTTGCATGTTGAAAATGAAAGTTATTTTAACACATGCTGTTGCATTTGAATTTCATATTTGCAATCTAAATTTTCTTTTTTTATTGCATTTACTTTTAGGAAATAGAATTGTGGATCCAAAAATTAATGATTTTTGTTTACATTATCGATCTAAATTTATTTGCAGATAAAAGTATGGAATTATTAGATATAATGATAAGAATGAAAATTAACATATTATACTTAGAAGAAATTAAATGAGTGGGAGAAAAATCTAGGTTAATTGAGAATAGTAGTTTTAAATTGTGGTATGCAAAAAAAGATAATTGTAGGAATGAAGTTGGAATAATAGTTTATAAAAATTTAAGAGATGAATTTATTGAAATAATAAAGATAAAAGATAGAATTATACTGATTAAACTTGTAATAAGAAATGGGATAGTTAATATAATTAATGCATATGTTCTATGAATAGGTTTAAATGGAAATGTATCGAACAGAAATTTTAGAAAGATCTGGATAGTTTAGTTCATCACTTACCTATTAGTGAAAAACCCTTTATTAGAGGGGATTTAAATGATCATATAAGAGAGTAAAATAAAGGATATGAAAGAAACCATTGAAGGATATGGTTTTGGTAATAGAAATGAGGAAGGAAATTTAATTTTAGACTTTAGTGTAATTTGCAAAAGAGAGAAACATTTAATTACATTTAGAAATAGTTCAATTGTTAGTCAATTAGATTTTTTACTTACTAGAAAAATAGATTAAAGAATGTGTAAATATTGTAAGGTTATTCTGGGAGAAAATTTAATTACAAAACAGAGGTTTTTAGTATTAAATGTTAACATCAAGATTAGGAAGAGAAAGAGTAAAGTACATAAGAACCCAAAAATTAGGTGATGGAACTTAAAAAGTGAAAAGAAAATGATATTTAGAGATAACTTGTTAAAAGAAAGAATACGAGAACTAGATAAAAAGCTAAATAAACTTTAGAATGAAATAATTACTTGAACAAAAAAGATTGTTAGGAATATTTCAGGAGTCTCTTGGAATAGCTCTTTTAGGTAAATAAATTTGGTAATGAAATAAAGACGTAAAAAATATAATAAAAGAAAATAAAGAATGCTATAAAACCTATCATAAATACAGAAACGAGGAAAATTTACTTAAGTATAAGATAACAAAAAGGAATGCTAAGAAAATTGATAGTGAAGTTAAAAATTAGGCTTATAAGGAATTATTTGATAATTCGAACACAAAATAAGGAGAAAATAGATTATATAAATTGGCTAGATTAGAGAAAGAAAATCTAGAGATTTAAGTCTAGTAAATTGTATTAAATATGCTGATGGGCTTTAGTAAAATAAAATGAAATAAAAGATAGATGGTGTTGGTATTTTAATAAACATCTTAATGAATCTATCAATATTTTAATAAACATCTTAATGAATCTATCATAGGAATCTCTCACATGCAAAATTTGAAAGGTAGTAAAAAGGATATAAACTATAGTTATTTTAGAATAATTAGTAGTTTAGAGGTAAAAAAAAACTATTAAGAAAATGAAATGTGGGAAAGTTATTAGACCAACTAGTATTCCTATTAAAGTGTGGAAGTATATTGGTGAAGTAGGAATAATTAAATAAGTTTTTAAATATAAATTTAAAGAATAAGATGTCAAATGAACGGAGAAAGAACTCTTTAATACCTATATTTAAGAATGAGGGGAACATACAAAATTGTAATAATTCTATTAGACAACTAGTAGGAAATTTTAGAATTAAAAAAGGATTCGATATAGCTTTTATTGATTTTAAAGAAGCTTATGATATAGTATCTAGAAATCTATTATGCTAGGTTTTAAAAAGAAAGAAAGTATCCATAGGATATATTCATATTATTAAGGATATGCATGAAAAAATAATTACTAGTGTTAAAATTATATAAAAAGAAACTAAGGAATTTCTAATAGACATAGGTTTTTACATTAAGAGTCCTCTTTAAAAGTTTATATCAGTTTATGTGGTTATGAATAAAATAACTAGGGAAATTCAAGAAGAAATATTCCAATGTATGCTATTTGTTGATGATATAGTTTTAGTTGATGAAAGTAGTTAAGAATTAATTATAAATTAGAATTATGGAATAGAATCCGAAGGATATCCTTGTTGAATATATATATTGAGTCCAAAGGATATAGATTGAGTGGGTCAAAATTTTAATATGTAAAGTGTAGGCTTAATGAAAATAGGAATAATGAAGAAAATATATAATTAAGTAGCTATGAGATTCAAAAGTAAGATTTTTAAATATTTAAGATTTATAATAAATAGCAATGGAAATTATAGGGGATGTTATTCATAGAATTAAAGTAGAGTGAATGAAATGAAGAAATATTTTTGGAATATTATGTGATAGGAGAATACTCTTAAAATTAGAAGAAAAATTCTATGAAATTATTATTTCTCCAGTTATACTTTATGATTTAGAATGCTAGGCTGTAAAGTTTGGTCATGTATAAAAAGTTAATGTTGTGTAGATGTGATGTTTAAATGCGTAAGTGATAATACTATAAGAGGTAAGTTAAAAAAATGATTTTATTGGGAATAGAATAATGATGGCACTAATTGAAGATAGGTGATTTGGCTATATTCTTAAAAGGGTAAAGGATATGCTAGTTAGGAGATGAAAATTAATTAGGATATAGTGGAAATCAAAATTAGAGGTGGACTTAAAACTATTTGGTTTGAAATTGTAAGAAAATATTTAAATTAATGTAATTTAACCAAATATTTAACTATAGATAGAAATATTTGAAGAAAATTATTTATGTAGCTGAATCCCCATGGTGAGATTATAACACAAGCTGCTATTGCTATACATTTTCAATCTAAATACCCTAGTTCTGTATCTTATGTTTTTGTTTGGATTTTGAGAAAGAAAATTGTGACGTGTAATCCTTTACATTATGAATAGGCGACCATGGGATGAAAGGAACGTTGGGAGGCTTCCAAGGTGGGAAAAAGAGGGATTTCAGAGGTGCAAGGAATCGACGGTCCATGCCCAATGCAAATATCCGGTCAGAGATTAAAGATCCTGAGCAAATTAGAAAGCAAAGACAGCAAAAAATAACGAAGATTGCATTGATGAAGAACAAATCCAAAGGGAGAAAAAATGGAAAGAAACGGTCAGGAGGAAAAGGAGGGAAAGGTGGGGGGAAAGGTAGAAAAACAGGGAGGAGAGCAAAAGCCTAATACTGGGAGAAATTCCTAACATAACTGGTTAAAATTTTTGACATCCAACTTTATGGCATTGGTATCTATCCATGACTTCAGCAATTTTTGTGATCCTTGACAGTCGGGCCATCTTCAATTCTTCAAATGGTTTTGAACGTAATAGCTCATTTTTTGTTGTGTTATAGTTAAAGCGTGATTTAATTCTTGTACGATTCTTTGGTTGTTGGAAGATTTGAACATCCTTGTAAGCTTCAAAACCACAACATAATCAGAAAGTAATGGAATCTCCACAAGATTTAAAAGTCTTCTTATGATGGTACTGTTGTATTTTCTAAGGTTTGAATTTTGGAGGAGATTGTAAGTATGTTGTTCTTAATTCACAAGCATCAAAAGTTGAGGTTTTGCACGATCATTACAGAATAGGTTCCATAACCATATCATGGAATAAAGAAATTACGAGTAATTGGTGGATTGTAAGTGTGTTGAGTTTAAGGCTTTCATCTTGCGTGAATTGATGTGGCAATGTTATGATTCAAGTCCTAACGGCATCATAAACATCAGACTTATGTTTTCTCTCTCTTTTGGACGATAGTTTTGAGTTCAAAGACTCTAATTCACAAATTTTGAGTGGTGAAACGTTCAACTTAGTTTTTTATTTATTTATAGGAATGCTATCTTAAATTGGTGTGAGATTGTTGGAATAAAACTTTAGAAGGTAATTCAAAATAATCCCTAAAATTTACATATGTTTGGACAATAACTGGTCCAAATATCTGGGATTAAGCCCCTTTGACACGTATAGAACACAACTTATAATAGACAAACGTTCGATAAATACTTCGACTTCATAAGAGTGACAAAGTCACACACGCACGCACCAAGGTCTTCGGGCAAAACGTCCAACGACGTGCAATATTTGGAAGATCTCCATGGCTTTAGTCCCACTCTTCGCTACCTCCACGGTCCTTCTCCTTCTCCACGTCTGTTTTCATTGAAATCTCACCAAATCACGGCCACGGGATGAAGATCTGATGTGATCTAATACAAATCATGTGAGAGAGATTGACGTACAACTTTACATTCCGGTGAAGCGAGAGGTGTTTTATTTAACCTGTATTTTTTAAAGCAAGAGGGGGAAAGATTCATGGCACTCCCGCTTGCACAAATTATTCTTTCCCAGGTGTTTTAACCCGTCAGCGGACCGCCTTCCGTTTTATTTGTGCTTCTGCCCGTGAGTGGTTTGACTTAAGACCCCATAAACCGCTCTCAAAGGCTAAAATAGAAGAAGACCAACTAGCTAGCTCTCCTACCTGAAGGGATAAAAGATCACTTAATGCACATCGCCAATACGTGGGAAGTAATAGATTCCAGTAATTTCGATTTATTGTTAACAAAATGTTATATAATCTTTTGATAATCCGTAATTACGGCGAATTCACATCAACTAACTTCGTGCCGCAGAATCTCACAAGCATGTGCGCCGTCACTCAGAATGCAACGTCCATTTACATTCGCTACCGTCTCAATTTTACCTTCCCAACACACTCAGCAGACTGAGGCCTAACTTGAACACACCTGTTGACCGAACGGGCCGGGCCGATGGGAGCATCGTTGCAGACGCACATGGAAATAACAACGCGAATTCCATCGTATAGAAAGTAGATGGTTTTTTCAATAGGCATGGTTTGACATCTGCGCTGCCTTCGCATGGCGTGCCTGCACGGTGCACGCGCAATGCACCGACGTGAGGTTCAGGCAACCGCTGATGTTCAGAGAGTGCCTGCCCGGGCAGGTGTGAAGATCCGGGAAAGAGTCGCACACTGCCTGCACTGCCGATGGAGTCAGGGCGGTGCATTGGCTGATGTTGAGACTTGCAAGCCCTCCTTTGTCATGTCGTTGGTGCGACGAGCCCCAGCAGCTATGTTCGTGCCGGCTCTTCACATGGCTGTCGGCAAGAGAATACATTGCTCTATCTGTGATATTCTGGCAGTAATATAAGCCCAATGATCTCAGATGAGGGCAGCCATTTGCCAACGCCATGACACTCTCATCTGCAACAAATACAATCTCGAGCAAGCTAGTGGAAAACATATAAAGACTTACTCTTGAAAGACGAAAGACATTTCATACAGTAACAATAGGAATTAAACAACTATTCGGTGAAAGGAAGGAAACTGGATCAGGCACTTGGGATTGATTCCAAGGAAAGTGTTGCAAGGTTAAAAAAGAAAAAGAAAAAGAAAAAAGGATCTCTGCATGTATTACAAAAGAATTACTTTTTGTTGGATACTTGTAGAGGTGTCCATTAGCATCACAAAATTGCGGGCATCGTCACAACCGGTAATGAATGATTAGCATACCTGTTATAAGTATACAACCGCACAGGTTTATAGCTCTTAAATCTGGGCAGCCTGTAGCCAAGCAGGTGACTCCTCTGTCACTTACAGCTTCACACCAGCCAAGATTCAGGCACTGCAACTGATTACAGTTATGCGCAATAGCCTGCATAGGATGTATAACATAAATGAGGAAAGGCACGACAACAAATGAAATTGCTTCATATATATTCACGCTATTAACAAAGAAAAGTAACATTTCTTGGTGAGCATACCTCTAAAGATCTGTCTGATGCAGCTCTTGCAGATCCACAGAGAATCAACGCCTTCAAGTTTCTACAGAAGCTACTCAAATAGATGAGTGCCGAATCACTGAATCCCAAGCATCCACTGATGTTAAGCTTGGTGAGGAAGGGACATCCATGTGCCAAAGCGTACAATGAACGATCAGTAAGCTTATGACTCCTGCTGAGGTCCAATTCACGCATTTCATAACAATAGCATGCCAGGGCTTCAATTGCATCGTCTTGAAGTTGAGGCTTATTTTGTCTAAGAGACAGAGACTGCAATTTTGTGAAACTATGGGATATCGACAGGACAAGATTATTCATGTGATCTTTACACCTGGAAAGAGACAAACATATAGATGAAAGTGCAGTACAAATGACACTCAAGAAGTTTCTCTGTTCCACACAACAAAATGTAACTAGTGTTCTTAAATCCTGTATTTTTTAAATCTGAATCTGCATGATAATGCAAGCTAGTTCATCGATCCACCATAGAATTATATTGATGGCATATTAAATGGGGTACAAGGTACATTACACAGTACGCAAAATTCATATCTAGCAAGAACATAGACTTGTTTAATAATATATAACCAGAAAAAGAAACAAACACTTGCGCAAGACTTCTGTCCAACTCCCAACAGAATCATTTGATTTTACATTGTAGACATGCAATACAGAAATAAGTTCAGTTTATAAAAGTTCCCATTCATGTTACAAATAAAGCCAGTATTTCTTGTGTGAATTGAAAAAGTACAACCAGATTATGCTTGTTTATGTGCCTTCAGAGTGCCTAAGCCATTGTATTATGCATTTATACTTCATTCCACAATTCCATTTCAGTGGGGCCATACAGATGAAAATCTTGTTGTAAGGAAATTTTCCTTCCTGTTTTGTGTGGGTGGGGATAACAAAAGCAAAGAAATCTTGTATGCCAAAAAGGGGTCTATGATCAAAATTGTCAAGAGTATGACACGGTGCACAGTGAAGATGGATGCCAGGAGCATCACAGAGAATGGCAGAAAAAAGTGAGTGACTATCAATGCATGGAAGATTAACCATGAGGCGATGAATTTGACATTGTTGAAACAATAGGGTTTGAGCCATGTACTTGATGACCGAAAAAGGAGAGAACCAGTTGAATAGACATATGCAAAACAAAAACTAAAAATCCCACATAATTTTGAAGCATAAAAGACAGAACCTTTTTTATTTTTATGGATGCAAAGCTTCAAAGGGATTCCATTTCGTAATGTTCAAATGGAGAAAAGAAAGAATCATCCCCATTAAACATAAAATGATTTTATCCGCTTACATATCATTAAAAAATTTAATAATTACTTCTATCCCATCCAAAAATCCATATTTAGTTTTATGATTTTAAAATTTTATGAGTCTTGCATATTCTCATGGTTAAGTTCTGCTAGAAGATGAATATAGCACTCGTTAAATGCCTATCAATTTACAAACTACAGTTAGTGAGTTACCTATGATTAATGAAACAATAAAAATATAAGAGTAAAACGGAGATATTTTTAATAGTATGCAAGTAAATATGAATTTTTGAATATTATAAAAGTAAATACCAAATTTTTTAATGACATGCAAGTAAAAAAATCTAAACACAATAGCTATAGACGATGATGATTCTAAATTTGTCAATAAGAAGGAATGTAAAAAAATTAAACTTACATTGCCATATAAGCTTTCTATCACCAATTTAATCGTTAAATATAAGATTAACAACTCAACCAAATAACGGGAATAGGAAGAAGGGCAAAGGTTTGGATGGTTGTGGAAGAACATAAACGCATAGTCCTTTCATTTTCTTATTACCATGCTATGAAGACGCAGCACATTCACGAAACACAAATTTCAAATCTGGTTGGCAAGATACCTCCACTACTTACGAAAATTCTTGTACTTGGCACAGAATAAGAATTCTACGAACAAGAAAAAATTACCACACAGAGGAAGTAAATATTACCAAGACAATGAAAGCTGTGCCAGGCCCAAGCAAATGGCCTGCCTCCATCCAGTACAAACACAGGATGCCACAAGCACAGTCCGATCATCAACAAGCGAAACTATCCTCAGCAAGAGCTCCATAGGAAGGTCCTTCCATTCCGTGGCAACACCCTCTCCTTTTCTGCCCATCTTACTTGTCCCACGAGTAACCGTCAGGTTCTCAAAACAGACCTCAATATTTCCAGTGTCAGACCTTTCAGCAGTCATCTTCTGATCAAAGAACGAGAAAGACAACCTAAAACCAATATGGGAAAGGAGAGGAAAAAAAAGACTTACCAACAGAAAGAAGAAAAGGAAGCTTTCTAGTATTGAAAGCAAACAATACCAAACCTTGGTATAAAGAACGAACACCAGATATGGACCACAGAAACAGAACGACAAAGAAATAAAAACAAAAACAAAGACAACGACAATTTGGATTTCGGAAAGGTATGGGGTTGGATTTGATCGAATGACTCGACTATGGACTGTGACTAGTTTTATCGAGCACATAAGACAAGTGTAAGAAAACGACCCGCCTTTACGCCTTTCGACCTGCAACCATCCGTTTCTCCATCAACAAAGCAAAACCGATAGAAAACAAGTCGTGGAACTAAAGGAGCAATAGCCACCTTTTATCACTGGACCGAATATTTTCGAAACAGAGAATGAATCAGAAAACGAGGTAAGCTTTGCGAGGGGAAGAGAAGGAGAAGCGATGGGTTTGCCTTCACCTTTGATCGCATGGAAGCTTCGATTTGCGTGTGGATTAGAGGACTAGGGCTAGAAGAAGAAGAAGAAGAAGAAGGAGAGACAACACCTCGCAGACGACGAACACCCCCGCTCCCCTTCTTTTATATATAATGCACCAGTAAATGAGTCTTAATTTATACAATTTCGAAAAATATAAAATTATAACTTTGCATCTATTTTAAGATAATTAAAATTACAAGATTTTAAATTATTATATAAAAATAACATAAGATTGTGAAGTTGAAATGGATGTGAATTTGAACTCATAACACAGAAGAATTATTGCATAAAATTAATTAATTTATTCTATTTCAATTTTATCAGCAAAATTTATGCTAATAGCAGTCAGATTTGAATACTTCTTAAACCAGCAATAGAACAATTGATAATTAAATGTTAAATCCAAATTCCAAAAATTATTATCAACATCACAAAAAAGAAGAAGAAGTTATCGATAATTAAAAAATCGTAAAAAGATTTTGAATTCAAACGCAAGCGTACGGCAGCAATCCACGGCCACACGTAACCCTGCGTTTTTTCTTTGGGCATCGAATATTTCAAATTTCTGGAAATAAAAGCAAATTTACAAACCATACGAACGAAAACCAACCAGGTTTTTTTTTTTTTTTTTAAAAAAAGTTGTGATTTAAATTAAAAAAGTTAAATTTTTGATTTTTCTGAAATTTGTATATATTGATTAAATTGATCGTATAATAAACGTACCACCAGTCAACTACGCTGGTCTTTCGACCACTTTCTAAAAAAAGCACCTAATTCCATTAAAGTTTCCTGCAGCAGCAGCAGCAGCAGCAGCAGCATTGATTCCTGTAAAAAAAGAAAAATTAAAATCTCGTAAAGACTAGTCTTATTCTTTGAACGGAATATTTCTTGATCAAGCTCCAGGGATTTTATCAATTTCTCTGGGTTAAGGCGCCAATGCTGCTGCAGTGAAAGTCTAAGTCAAACTCTATTTGCAGTGAATAGTAGATTTTTCTTTACAAAAGTTCAGATTCTGTGGTTCGTCAGCTCATGAAGATCAGTACCTTGTCCTGAGATAATGACAATTAAAAATATTTGTAATTTGAATTCATTACATTACAAAAGAAACATTGCAGAGAACAAAACAAGGAACAAATGCTCATCAAAAAGTAAGCACCAACCGAAGGTCCTAGATGATGGATGCTTGCGTGTAGCCTTTCTGCTTGGCGCAAAGCAAAGGCAATAGATACCCATTAGAAAATGGCCACAGTGGAACAATTGATTTACCCATTTTTAGATGCACCCTCACAGCCCTTATCAGCAGAGAGCATGACAAAAGCTTTCAGGTACCTGATTTGGGTCGTCCTCATCATCATTATTGTTGTATCTGGCACACTTGTAATAATGTAGTTGATCTTATTAGAACGATTCAATATTGAAAATGGGAATATAACTTTAGACCTCTCCATTTATAATGAATTGATTTTAATAAAATAAGATCTTTCACTCAAATCAAGTATCACAGTTTCAGGAGAGATTTGCTTTGCCTTTAAGTCTGTCATTTGTAGCTCCCAGAAATTCGCATGCCACGGTTGCATGAACATTGGAGTATAGCTGTGATTCTGATCCACAAAGGCCACATCAAACAATCACAAGTCATGAACTTATTTGTGGTGTTGTAAATGCAACAACCGAAGCTTTGCTTCATCACAAGATTACCATCGCATTTCTGGTTCTTGTTGTAGAAATTCACCTGCATATGTGTGTATCAACTCAAGTGAGGATAGAAAGTTTTGGAAATTAAGCTCCTGCTTCTGCGTGGATGAACTAAAGAACAGCCGTTACAGTCCCCATTCCATGAGCACTAGGGGAAGAAATTCTGAATTCAAAGAAAAGGACAGTGAAGAACAGATGTTGGGAAGCAAGCAGAACCTCCAATTTCCTGAGCATTCAAAGGACAAATATTCACGATTTGTCTTCCCATGATTTACAAACTCGGCCACAGTTGCTGATATACAATTTACTGCATAGGGTGCAACTGCATGTGAATCATATAGGTAAGATACTGAAACGAATGGTTAATTAAGCCAGGAACCGCTCCAATAGTGCCCCAAAGGAAAAGCCAACTTTTGCCCATCCATTTGTTGGAGCCTTCATCTTCATCGCATTGTTTGGGATTTTTTTGACGTTAAGCATCACAGATTGACCAATCTCCTGTCGAAGTGCTTCAATGGCTTTCATGTCCACTAGAGTTCCAGAGGAATCCCCTACATAGAACACGTTTGTGGCCTGCCCAGCAACAGTGTTTACACCCGCTCGTGACACCGATAGACCATGTTCACGGAGAATTCTGGTCACGTCTGATAGCAAACCAATTCTATCTGTAGCACAAAGCTCTAGTTTGATGCCCTGCATTAAACCGAACCAAACCATAGGCATATGGGCTTTGAGCTGAATGGATGACGATTTAAGTAGATAATCTGTGGAAGGATTACAGTTTTGAATCATTTCCATTGTATTTTTCATATTAATTTGTTATTCAAACTGCGTGAATTTCTTGGACATGTGTTTTGGGACTTGGGCTCTTATCAGACTTTAGAAGAGCCACATTTATTTTTTCTAATTTAAAACTATAATTAGAGCGGATAGCATCGATAAATAGTGGAAAATCGACCTACATATATACATCCGATGAATGATAAGGATTACACATTGAACTATGACCTCTTGAATTTTCAGTGTTTCATTAGCAACTCTAGATTGTTCGATAATGTACCACTGCTTCATGGAAAACATTTATCATCAAAAATATGGACAAATTTTTTTTGCTTGAAAGTATAAAGCATGGCACTATCTAGAATAACAAAAGCATAAAATCCTGCTTCTACTACCTCAAATGCTCTTCGCAATATTGCAGCTTCAAGGCACTTAACTACCTTTTCCCTTTCATCTTTTGATGTAAGTGTGCAACCATCCTTATGACGTATATAATACTCCTGTATCAGAAAAAAAAAGAACCATAATTATATATTGCTTTAAGAGACTACTGAAAGCAAATTACCAGTTTGTCCACCCTAATTTCCATTTATCCAATCTCATGCAATGGATATCTATCTCAACTGGTATCCATATAAAGAAGGGAAGGGAAGGGAAACTGATACTTGATTCATTATGAAAATTGAACTGAAAAGCCCAAGATCAACATCCAAACTTATACAGGAAACTTGCAAAGATAACCTGATAAGGGGGGAGGGGGAGATGTGATTACTTCATAATTCTTACCTATCAAACTCTTTGCAATGGTGTTATGGACAACTCATGATTGCAAGAATTCACATGTGAAAAAAACTAACATGCAAAGGTACTATGGACAGGCGCAACTTGAAATACTGTCTACTAAAAGCATTGTAGTCATCTAACATGACCAATCTTTCCAGATTTCTTACAGTCTCGCTTCTATTTTAAAGATAAAATAGAATAAAATTTAATTTGTAAAGAAGTGAAATGTTCGATTGAAATATTCTTTATATTGTAGCATAATCTATTCTACACATACCTGATGTGCATCTGGCCCTTTTGAGGAGACAGAGGCATGAAAAACGACATATTGCATGTCTGTAAGTGTACACACAATGTCAAACAACAATTTTGGTCTATCTTTGCAATGAATGTCAACCGCCGAGTACCCCTTTTCTTGGCAATAGTCAATAGTAATAACTGGTTTTGGTTTAATATACTTTGCGTCCATCTCTTCAGCATTGCTTTCAGTATCATTGTCTGCACACATTAATTGGTGGAGGCGTCTATCGACATGGGTGGAACCAGAAGAGAAAGTGGTATGCACTTTCTTTCCACCACCCAATACGTTTTTTAATTGCTCCTCCATTACTGATAGTTTGTGTGGGTCGCCTAGAGCACCAGATGAGTTTCTATCATTGACATGGACAACACAAGCCGCACGCATCTTATGAGACCAGACTTCTGCAGCTAATATATTGCACTGTTGGGTAGTGAGTACAGCAAATATTTCTGATAAGAGGCCTGGGCGATCTGTGCCGATGAGTTCAATTGCCGTGTGATCACCAATAGAATGCATTCCAACTGTCTTCCCTGGCCAAGGTTTTACACTTGCACCACTTACCTTGCTTTTTGGAGCAAGAGCCTGATACAGCATGCCATAAAAGGTGAAGTTTAAGAAAAATGTTTAGTTTAAGAAAAATGTTTATATCTGCGATATTGTTTAAGGAAAATAGTAGATAGAAATGTTTGACGTGGATAATCTGAAACATTGAACAAATCTAAGCATTCACTTCTTTTGCATGTGTTGAAATGAGTAATAATTAAGATATACAACATAAGTGAATATGATGATAAGGCTAGAATGAAATATCTCACATCGAAAAATGACGTAACTGAACTTAGCTTTATAATATGGTATTTTGTTCTTTTATTACCAATTAGTTTAGAGATAAACTTTCAATATAGTATTTAGAACAAGTTCGCACATCATCTGTAAGACACTTGTAGATGTCACAAGTGTGGAAAGTTTTGAAATAAATGATCTCACATCAGAAAATGATATGACGAAATTTGACCTTATAACGTAGTGTTTCATTCTTTAGCTACCTTGATTTTTGAGATGAACTTTCAACAGATAATACATGAGAAAAATGAGCATCATGTGTCTTAAGGTCTTGGGGTGATTTTGATGTAAACATGTATCCTAAGAAGCATGGACATGGGAAAAAGGGATCATCTAGATTTACAGGAGGAGAAAAAGGAGTAAACTTCGATACAAATTTTGCATTCCTACTGTTAAATGGACTCTTTAACCACTTCTACTGCTCACATCTAAAATATAAAAGGTTGTGAGCTCAAAGACATGTACTGCATAAAAATAAATGAGTTCTGGTATTCCTTTTTCCTTTTTTGGAAAGAGTTCTGGTATTTGAGAATTGGAAAAACCATGCTTCTGTACATTCCAAACTACACGGAAAAAAAGGCTACACGATGATGCAATTTTCAAACCTTAATTCAGCTATATATGATGGATACTGCAGAATTTTATTGTCCTGTCCCATTAACGCTAATAAAAAAGCTATATTTATTCTTTGAAAATACCTCAAAAATTAAATTAAGAAACCAATATTGGCATAGCTAATTAAATAAGGAAGATGAGACAGATGCATACTGCATTAACACATTCTACGACCCTGTTGTCCAGGAGCTTCTTTCCTTGTTGATCAGTGACATGAAAAACTGATTCCAAAAAATAAAATAAATCACCTCTTGCCATGTTTACATAAAACAATTAAATAGAAGCTTAATTTCCATACCAAGACCAATACAATTTTCTAATAATTTACAAAAGATTACTGAAAATGTTTTACACAATGGCTGAATGGCCCGTGGATACCTGCCTTTCCTGCTAACCGGGGATTTGATACCAAATGATAATAGGATATCATAACTTATTTGATTTTAGCGGGTGCATAATATATCCCATATCATAGATTTGCTTCTAAGATTGTGTTTGAAACTATTATTTTATTGTAACATTTCCAGAAAAGTAACTTTTACCAACATCATTTCCAAACGCACCTAACGAATCCCATTTTTTTTGAAAAATAGCTTCTGTATTTCAAATTCAAATACAATGCTTTTCAAAAAACTAATGGAAGTTAGCTTGCAGAAAAGAGTGGGTAAGATCAAATCTAATGTTCTTCAAAAAACTAGTGGGAGTTAACTTGTAAAAAAAAACTGTGAAAACATGATTATCTTGCAGTTTCAATGGCCACCCCTGCAACTTTTGTGTGTTCATCAAACAAATGCCTGAGAGGCTGCAAACCGTATCACTTTTCAATAAGTCAGTTTTTCAAAAAAAATTATAATTTCAACCACGATTGCAAATGCAACCTGAATGTATAACCAACACCACTTCATAGGTAATGTTCCAAGCACCTTAGAAGAGATACCATAAAGTCTAAGCATCATCCCAAACCATGTTTGCGGGGAAAAATCATCAAGTGGAAGGAAGCAGGATTAAAACCTACCATCCATAAACCATCCACCGTCAGAGGAAATGTAGGCCTTGGTTACCATCAGATCAAGGTCGCTCAGCACCTGAACCACTTCCAAAAGTATCCCTGGTCTGTTCATACTATCGACCTGTGAAGAAGAGGAGGAGGGAGACAAGATGTAAGCACGCACTCGAATCTTCTATTTTCCATAATTAACGATTGGTGTCTCACGAAAACCGAACACAAACAATCAAGGAAATAATTCAATGTCAATTGACCATCCCATCATGACTGTAAGAACCAACATGTATACAAGATCAATCGGGTGGTGGTCCATCATAGAAGGGATGATTATAAATCGGCCTAGGTCCCATGCCACCACACCACATGCGACCATCCACAACAACAACAAAGAAGAAGAATAAGAAGAAAAGAAAAGGAATACCTTGAGTAGAGTACAATCATCACAACTTGTGTTGTCTATGCTTACTCTGCAAAACCAACGAAACGAGATGGGGGGAAAAGATCAAACAGGAGAGACATGATGATAGAGGGTGAGGAGGAGGAGGAGGAGGAGAAAAGAGAAACAGACCTCGGCGGGTTTATCTTTAGGCTGAGGTTTTCATACTCTGGGTCGAAATAAGGCCAGCAGACTCCACGGTCCATGCGAAAGAACCGCGGACAGAACACCACGCCCTCCTCCACCTCTCACATAACAGGCAGGGCCAGACAACACCATCGCAGCTCAGATCGCCAGAGCCTCGTATAAATACTGGCAATGACGGCGTTGCCATGGCCACCGATGGACTGCATCAACGCCTGTCACACACAAACCTCATCATTTCAGATCAATGATTATCACACAATCATCAAATTTTTCTGCGATCGTGATTACCATACGATTAATCATGATGCTTCAATAATCATCAACCCAAACATCTAGATTCCGCCATCTAGCGGTACTTCTAGTTCATGGAAATGATCCCATTCAACTTTGCTCTTATATATTAAAATTTTGTATAATATCAGAATACTTCAAATTTCGTAAACATCTATAACAAAAAAAAACAACAACATATTAAATTTAATAAAACAAGATGCACAACTCACAAGAAAATTGGAGACATAACTAAAGAATCATAGGACAGAACATGCTTACAAGATTCACAAGAAAAATTTAACATACCTTTGAAAACCACTAGGTAACCCGTATTTATCTACACGCGATTCGTTAAAAAGTAGAAGTCCGATTGAAAATACGATACGTTAAAATTAAATTTATTATATTATTTCAAATTTCCGCGTCAGCAATTTTTTTTTCTTCTTTTTTTAGACATATGTATAAAAATCATAGATGGCACATCTGCAGCAGCACCACCACCACCACCACCAGCAGTGTTTGAGATTATGGAGAATCCCTGGGGAATCTAATCTAATCTAAAATAATCTTGTACTTTTGGGAAAAGTACGCGTTTGCAACGTCAGCGCTCGCACGTTCATCGGCAGCCAGCAAAGGCGCACGAGCTCCCATTCCCCATGCGAGAGAAAGATTCCTCCTTCCACTTCTCGATCCAACGTGTCCGTCGCACTCACATCCGTAACGGAACGATAAATGGTAAGCGTGCGTTTTCGTAAATTACGTAAGCGTAGTTTTTCTTTTTCTTTTTTTGCAAAATGCATTTCGGTAAAGTTTGGGGATGGATTTTGAAAATTTACGTTTCTGTAAAACATACGCGGTGAGGTTGTAGAAATGTTTTGCTTCAGATATATTTGAAGCTATGCTTCGTTCAAGTTATTAATTTCAATAAGAAAAAAATTTCGAAGTTGCATTTGTGAAAAATGGTTTTTGTAATTTTAATTTTAAAAATATTTTTTTTTTAATTTCTTTTTTATATCATAAGATTATCCAAGATATTTTTTTTGAATTCTGGTTAATTTTCCAGCAGATTTAGTCAAGCATTTTTACTGAAACTTCTTGTATTTTTTTTCTTATGCAATAATCAATTTATGGTATTTTACCAATGACTAGTTGATTTAAAAATAGTTTTGAAGTTGTAATTTTGTATCTTTATTTTTTTTAAATTATTTTATATCATTATTTTATTCTATTTAGATTTTAAAATAAGATTTCAAGAAAAATTAAAAGGAAAGATCTCAATTCTCTATATGTATACCTAGAAAATGATGGAATATCATAAGAAATGATTGGAAAGAAAAAAATAAAAATTAACGAAAAGTTAATATAAAATTAGGATGTCTATATATAAAATAAAATATATATTTATAAAATATATAAAATTAGGATATTTTGAAATATATATATTTATGCATAAAACAGAAAATGATAGAAAATCATAGAATGTAAAAATATATATTTATTTACAAAATAAAAAATGTTAAAATTGATAAATTAAATATTTTTTATATTTATCTGCAAGATAGAGAATAACAAAATTTATCATAGATAATATAAGATAGTCATTTATGATAATAATCACAACATAAAATACATTTGATACATTTATTATTCTACATATCTCTTATAATATCAATTCTCATCTGCTAAGGACAAATAATTTTTATATCAGAATTACATGTTACTAATATATTTTATGATAATTCACATTTTCTTTTTCTTCATTTTTCATCAATTTTAAAGATTAGAAAGTCAAAAAATGAAAAAAAAAAATTTCTTATATACCAAGGTAAAATGATAGAATCTTTTAAATACACAAACACCTTAGAAAATAATGAAAATTTTTTTACCATTTTTCTTTCCAATGTTTTCAATTACAGACACCCTTTAAAAGTGAAAGAATGTTTCTTTTTAAGAGTATGATCATAATTGAGATTTAAATGTTCGATAAGTAAGCTGTTGCATTATTTTGAATATAAATATTTTTTTTTATCTTACAATGAAATATTTTCTTATTTTAAAATACAAATTTTAGTGACGATTCATTCACCTAATAAATAAATATATATATATAGCACATTTGGACGCACGCCTTAAAAGTTAAAAGCAGAAAGGTAGCGTATTTAAAAAGATGGTTTTCTTTTTCTTTTCTTTTTCATATGTGGCAAAGAAAGAAAGGACTCGTCAGAGATTATTAAAAGGAAACACG
Organism: Cymodocea nodosa; assembly: GCA_036874045.1. Classification (NCBI taxonomy): domain Eukaryota; kingdom Viridiplantae; phylum Streptophyta; class Magnoliopsida; order Alismatales; family Cymodoceaceae; genus Cymodocea; species Cymodocea nodosa. The sequence goes on from JAZBRI010000008.1 coordinate 1,728,297, forward strand.
AGATCAGTTACTAAAATTATAATGCAAGAATAAATCCTTTGATTGGAGAAGAGCCTGTGATGGATGACTACACCTTTCTTTTTAATATACGATGGTTGGCAGGCTCCCACTTCTCATGCCCTCCTTTTTCCTTTTTCCTTTTTCCTTTTTCCTTTTTCCTTTTTCACTTTGTATATATTTATATTTTTAAGAATCGCACGTTAGAATCGTGTGTTAGATTTATTACTTGTAGATATATGTGTAGAAAAATTTTATAAATACTGTACATATGTATATTTATTCTGTTTTATATCCTTTTGTACAGATAGATACCTGTCTTACGATAATATCAAGAGAAAGTTATATTTTCATACTTTTTTTTAAAATTTAATAAGTGGAATTTTCTTTTTATATTAGTATGGTAATTGTTAATGTTTTTAATCAGAGTGTGACATCATAGGTATAAAAGTTAACTTAAATAATGAAGGTAACGTCATTAACTACTGGAATGGACTACAACCATCACTTGTAGATTCCTCCAAAAGTCCATGTCACGTGCTTGTAGGTGACTCCCAACTCGGAATCATGATCAATGCTAGGGTTGGTATGTTTCGATCTATTCCAACCTGTCTTATTTAATACGTTTCCATATGGTTGGTTAGAGATAATTCTATTTTGGGTACTCATTTGGTGGCAAACCCAACTTAATCTATCCATCTGCTAATTTAAGAATATTAATTACCCATCTACTTACCTATGGGTTTGATATGAATGAAGGTATAGCTAAATGCATATATGCTCACTCTGTACCCACCAATTTACACCCTTCACCTTAAGGTATGTTGTAAATTTGAATAAACATATTAACATTAGTAAAAGAAATATAGGTGGAAGGAGACTATGAATTTCAAATACTAAGCACAACCCATTCTCCTCTCATCCTCTTTTATCTCTCTCTCTCTCTCTCTCTCTCTCTCTCTCTCTCTCGCTGTATATATTTCTATCCTTTAAGACCTGAGCATGCCTTAGACGCCAGTCCACCAACGATCAAGACTAAGGTGGCAATAGGTCTTTTGGAGTTGGGTCCACTATAGAGATATTAACTAAGTTGTATTATTCTAATTGAACATGGTTGAATTATGATGTTGATCAATTGACTATTGTAATTTTTTAGGTTATGTCGAGTCATGTTAGCACAATCCAGTACAAGTACATAAGTTAACACAATACAAGTGAGTTTTTTTTTTTTAAATCAGCATATTAAATTGTAAAATCAATATACCAATTTATAAAATTGGTATACCATTGTTGTAAGTAGCATATTGATTTGAATATAGGTTTTAGGTTTTCTGAGTTTGATATATTAATATGAAGCTTGGAATATCAATTTTGTAATTTAATGTATTAATTCTATAATTTGATATTTTAAAAAACATAACCTAATATAGTTAAATCATGTTGTTGATTAACATAGTACAAATGGACCATAAACTATGGGTTAAGCCTAAACTGTTTTCTTTAGCCCTTGGTATGGTATACTTAAACATAATGTCAATAGAGTTATGCCCCTAACCTATTGACACCTCTAGTCCACTAAGATACAATCTAAGATCTATCATTTTTTAAGGGTTATAGTCCAAGTTTAGGACTCATGAATAAATTTATTCAAGGTCTTGCATACCTTCAATACATACATAAATAGAGAATAGTGATATATAAAAGTCAGAGTGTTTAATACCAAGTATTTTAGTCAAAGTATGAAAATATATTAGTTTTTTTAATAATCGTTATCAACATATTGTTTGTTTATGTGCTAGGTTATTTCTACATGTTAGTTTAGAAAAGGCTGTAATTTGAATTAAACATTGAATGGGAAAATTGGGTTTTTCAATTTTTTGAAAGTGTCTATATGTTGATTAAAATAATCATCACCAACCGAAGTGAAACCTTTCGAAAAAATTCCTTAAGGTAGTCATGATTTGAGGTTATTTTGAGTGAAAGATGAAATGTGGATCTGAATAAATAATTTAAACACTATTCTCAAGTACAAAAGCTGGCTTTATTGGCATTTCATCTTGTATTGGTTATAAGCCCACACAAAAAAAAAAAAAAAATCGTACCAATGCCACGTGGCATGAATGTGCTAAAATCATTGCCATGTGGTAGATCTACATATCAGAGACAAAAGGCTTGCTTGTTTTCAATTATTCCCATTTGATAGATTTGCTTTTTCAAAAATTATTATTAAGCCAATCCATGAAGAGAGAAAAACTCACAAGATTATTTTTTTAAAATTTTTTGACAGTGAAACCCCAACACAGAAAACCAATAAATCATACACTCAAAACAGGCAACTGCAAAAGTACAATCATAACTAATGAGTTTGTATTGCTGCCTGTCAAACCATCTTTTGAGCCACAGTTTCTAATGACCTTTAGTTCAGAAAAGAAAAAAAAAAAGCTTTAACAGAAAATGCTAACCATTTACATTCATAAAAGTAAAAGAATTAGATTTAAATTACCAAAATATGAAACCATTGTTTGGTAGGGTTGAAGTACATCCCTGAAGTAGAAGAAATACAGATATGGTTGCATCATCTTCCAGGTTGCAGAGTCTACCATGATTTCTGGATTAGAATTGCCTTGATCCCATGAACTTTGCATCTTCTTGGTATTTACCAAGAGATATTTTCCGTCCTGTTATTAAATACCAGACTCAGTGATAGTGATAATGTTGCAAGGGAGAAGAAGTAATACAGTAAAAGAGAAGATGCAAAACTAATTCAGTAATTGTAATAAGAAAACCATGTGTTGGACATCCAATGGAACCATTCCAGATTCTTGTAGATATTTGCTGCCCTCGGAAAGCCCCTGCACCTGTGTCTGCTTGGCAAAAAATGAAAAGCATGGTATAATTTATCATGTTTGTCGCACATCACGCGAGGAGATTCAATGTGATAAAAAAAGAAAAAAAAGAAAAGAAGCTTACATGTAGCAATCCGGTGGTCCAGATGTGAAGGAATGGACCCTACTTGATACAGCCATGCCCTCCAATGGAGGTCACGAGAAGATCAAGGGGGGACCGACCATGGCTGTCCTACCTTGTTTTCTTCCGCTTTCCAACAGTCACTCTGACGTGTTTGTGCTGATACCTCGTGAATGGCCCACCGGAGGAGAGGAAAGAAACAAATCGGGAGGAGTGTCCAGTTCGATGGCTTCGACCTTGGATCAGTCCTTTGTCATCAATCAGTCATCCAAAGCTCGGTTTTGTGGTTCAGGCCGGTAGCATTTCTGAAGAGAACGGTGAAAAGTCTTGATCATATGTGGAAAGGAAATCTCTATTTCCATAAGGGGTTAGAAACCAAAGGCCTTCATGGGTTTTGTGCTGGATCATTCTCCATGGGAGTTCCATCAAAGCCACACACCAAGTGCCAACATTGGAATTCCTGTCTTCCTCGCTGATCAAGATTATATGCAAGTTCAAACCATAGGATATAAAGTAAAATGAACATGAAATATTTAAACTGTAAATAACACATTATTTTTCACCTTTCCTTATATTTTTCTCTCTCTCCCATGTCTTTTCTACTTCTCCTCTCTCTCTCTCTTATTTTTCTTCTTGCCTTTTCTACCAATAATCTTAAATATTTATTTATTAAATTTGAACAGATATATGCAAAAATTTTGAATCATCAAAACCATCTATTCCCTCTCCTCTTCGCTTAATATTAGCAAGATATAGATTTAATAGGAACATTAGACAAAATAAAAGAGTAGCAAAAGCCTCTCAAGCATACCAAACTAAGAATAATACATCTTTGGTCCTGTGAAGTTTAGGAACAAGAGAGAAAACAAAGCATGAGCAGGCAGCCTTGCAAGCCGCCAATAAGCCACAAGAAGCACACGTGATCCAGCAAATCCATCCAAACTGAAATGAAAGCCAGGAGGCCACGTTCTGCCGCAGGCAAACCTCTGAAATAAATGGCACGCCTCCCATGGGTATGGGTTGGGTTACCTTGAGAATGTTCCCTCCCCCCCCCCCCCCCCCAAATTTAACTATCATTCTATCAATATGTTACATTTCTTCTTACCATTCTCAAGTGACAAATCCGTCCATGGTTTGATTCTTGTATTATTTTAAAGGATACTGAACCTAATCAGAAAGTTGGGTTGACAAGAGCATTGTAGTTCCATGATTCTCGCTACTGGTGGCAACATTTAACTTGCGGTTTAAAAGAAAAAACTAACATATCTTTTCTAATAGTTGTCTTAAATAATCTCTATTTTGCCAAAAAATGGCCAAAAGGAGGAATAAAATTCCACAATCTTTAACGTTATGTGCCTCGTTATTCTGAACTATTTCCTTACAGAATCAAACAATATTACAATGAGATCAAAAGAAGATCTTTAAGAAATGGATCTGGACATGCATAATCGGATAGATCTGATTCAGAATACCTAATTTAAGGTTTAACCTTTAACGGCCTATCAAACAATTTAATATAAAAATCCCATGCCCATGCCAGGCGTGAAGGACCATGCTCTTTCTCCCTTCCTGCAATGTTGAAGAGAAGCAGACGGGTACTTCGATCAGAAAGGATAAAGAAATGCAGGTCACTCCCATGAGGAATAGCAAGAAACGTGGATGTGAAATTGAGGCCAGAGATATCAGCTACAAGGTCTGCATGCCTTGTAGGAAAAAGAAGTTAAGGATCTGGAGCAAAAATGGTGGGAAAGAAGAACAAAGATCAACCATATCCACAATGGAAGAACAAGATCAAAAGAATGGATGGTGGTGGAGACGAAGAGACTTGACAGAGAATCAAAGCCATGTCCGTCATATATTGAAGAATGTCAGTTGCAGAGCAAAACCATGGGAAATACTCGCAATTGTAGGGCCTAGTGGTGCAGGAAAATCAACATTTCTAGAGATTCTTGCGGGAAAGCTTCCACTGCCAGAGTCTCGATCGCCACCAGTCATCTTTGTCAACGAGAAGCCAATCAACAAAGATCGATTCAGCAAGATATCCGGCTACGTCACACAGAAAGATACTCTATTCCCTCTCCTCACAGTCAGAGAAACACTACTTTTTACTGCCATGCTTCGCATTCAACTTCCATACCACCAAATTGCCAGCAGGGTTGACAACCTCATGGAAGAGCTTGGTCTTAAAGACATCTCCAACACATGCATTGGTGATGACAAAATACGAGGTGTATCAGGTGGAGAGAGGAGGAGGGTTTCAATTGGTGTAGAGGTGATCCATGACCCAAAAGTTTTGATACTTGATGAGCCTACATCAGGGCTTGACAGCATGTCGGCATTGCAGATCATCGACATGCTGAAAAAAATGGCAGAAGCACGTGGACGCACAGTAATTCTCAGCATCCACCAGCCAGGATTTCGAATTGTCAAGATGTTCAATTCAATTCTACTTCTTGCTGATGGATCGGTGTTACATCATGGCACCGTGGATCAGCTCAATGGGAAGCTTAGGTTGGCAGGGCTTGAAGCTCCATTGCATATAAACACTGTTGAATTTGCATTAGATTGCATTGAAGAACTTCAACAGCAGCAATGGAAGCTGCAACAACACAAGCAAACGGATCATGTGAGGAGGGAAAGATGCACACTTCGACAGCTGTTCCAGAATTCCAAGGCAGCAGAGACAGATACCATTCTCACAGCCGACAAGGTGGACTTTTTATGTGGTCACTTCCACTTATCCGATGGTGAAGGCTTTGCTAATTCTTGGACAGGAGAGACGACAATACTAACACATCGATACTTGAAGAATGTTTTCAGGACAAAGGAGCTCTTTGCTTGCCGGACAATACAAATGTTGGTATGAAACTCAAACTAGAGTCTGAATCTATGTTAGAAGAGTGAAATATTATTAAAAATAAATTTTGCATTTGCTTCCTGACAGATATCAGGTTTTGTACTCGGCTCCATCTTCCACAATCTTGGTGACACCTTATCCACAGCCAGAGAAATAGTAGGCTTGTTTGGTTTCATACTAACGTTTCTTCTCTCCAGCACTTCAGAGGCACTACCCATCTTCCTTCAAGAAAGGGAGATAATGATGAAGGAAGTCACCTCTGGAAACTATAGACTCTCCTCATATGTTGTGGCCAATGGAATAGCATTCTTGCCATTCCTCCTCATCCTCGCCCTCCTCTTCTCTGTGCCACTCTACTGGCTTGTAGGCCTCAGCAAGGGAGTCATGCCATTTGCTTACTTCCTACTTTTGATATGGTTAATACTATACACTGCCAATTCAGTTGTGCTATGTGTTAGTTCAATGGCACCAGATTTCATTATCGGGAATTCTATGGTTAATGGAGTGATGGGCTCCTTCTTCTTGTTCTCCGGATACTTCATAAGGAAGGATGGCATTCCAAGCTATTGGATTTTCATGCATTACATCTCCTTGTTTAAGTATCCATTTGAAGGATTCCTTGTGAATGAATTTTCCAATAAGTGCTTGGATTATAGAGGTGGAATGTGCTTGATAGAAGGAGACAAGCTTCTCGCAAAAGTGGGCTTGGGAGAAGACAGCAGATGGAGGAACGTGGCTATGATAATGGGCTTGATTTTGATCTACAGATCTCTATCATATTTGTTCCTGAAATGCAGGTGCATGTGTGCTCGAAAGGGTGGTATCCGGAGAGCTTTAGCCTGAAAAGTATAGAACCCATCTCTCTATGTTAATAAGAGTTAGTTTTATGATGAGATGGTTTCTATTTAACTTTGTGAAAGTTTTTAATGTTGAAGAAACTGTTGCCGAGGAAAGGAAAATTTGTTTTATATATGATCTGTCCAGTTGGAATAGAAATGGATTTTCCATGTAGAAATAATGAAAAACAAATAATGAGAATCAAATTTCTCTACCTAACAAAGTTGTGTATGCATCACAAACAGAAGTGTATGCGGTTTCTGATATGGCTATATTGGATAATTATTTAGTTGGTATTCTGCATGTCTGTAATCTGTACCATATTGGGTAATTATTTTTTCCCTGTTGCGAGATTATCACATGCATGATACACTTTTTTAAACTGCAATGTGTTTCCTACGTACCTTTCATGGAGTGTCACAACAATATTTCTGCAATAGCTTTCTCTGATTGCATTTATGGAAACATGAGGAGTCCATAGATCAATTCCTAACAAGAGACTCCGTCAGAAAAAAATCTCAACAAGAGATAAAAAACAAATGAATGAGGCACTGATAACTCAAAAGGATACAGAATGATATGCATGTAATTAGTACAAACAACAGAAATGCAAAATTTTTACACATACTTGTAGCAGGAGAGTGCAGGAACTTCACAAAATAACAGCAGAAAAATAACCATTCTTTGTTAATTGTCTCTAGCTGACTTTGTTGATGCATGAAGAATTCCAGTTTTTATTCCTGACATGAGACAATATGAATGACCGTACACTGATAAACAAAATGAGAGTAGAAGATATATCATTTGTAAGTAGAAACTAGTGAAAATGAAGGGATAGTTAAGAAATAACAGAAGAACAGTAACCTGCTTCACAACAGTCGTGTAGAGTAAATTTTCTTTGAATCTATATCACATTTACTTCATCTGATCTACAAGTTTGAATAGCATTTGATATATATTTTCATTTTGAGGGTGAGACTTGTCCTCTGCAACAAATGCATGTCTCACGTTATTTACCTCAATCCAGCTACATGCTGGCTCCTTGCTTAAGCCTCTGTCCTTCATGAGATCCCTCACCATTCTGCTTTCCTCCCATAGACTGGCTGAGGCATATATATTAGACATCATGGCATATCTGCCAAAATTTGCAGGTTCCAGTTCAAAAAGTGCTTCTGCTGCCTTCCTTGCAAGATCCACATCTCCATGTACTCGGCAAGCAGCAAGTAGCGAACCCCAGCACCTGATGTCAGTTACTCCACTTCCACCAGGCATATGCTCTAGCAACTCCACAGCCTCCTTGAGCTGTGAATTCCGTCCAAGAAGGTCAACGAGAACAGCATAGTGTTCTCTCCTTGGACATATGCCATATTTTTTCTCCATCAAATCCAGATAGTACCGGCCCTTGGTTACCAGACCTGTATGGTTACATGCGGAGAGTACACCAAGAAAAGTCACGTGGTTTGGCACAACACTTGATCTCTCCATCCTCTCAAAGACAACAAGGGACTGCTTCCCATGGCCATGTTGTGAAAACCCAGTGATAATCGAATTCCATGAGATAGTATCTCTCTCTGGCATCATCTCAAAGAGAAGCATCGCTGAGCACATATCCCCACATTTTGTGTACATATCAATCAATGCATTGTAAAGGAATGTGCTTGAACCATCATTGTCGGTTAAGGAACATCTCAATATGTGACCATGAAGTTGCTTACCAGGGCCAATTATGGCTAGTTTCGCACAAGCACTCAAGGAAGAAACAAAAGTGAAGGAATTTGGCTTGCACTCCTCGACCACCATGTTTCTAAACATTTCAAGAGCTTCCTCTCCACGATCATTCTGCACATACCCAGAAATAAGCATCGTCCACGATACCACATTCCTCACGGGCATATTTTCGAACACCCAAAGGGCCTCCTCCAACCGACCATTCTGTGAATACACGCCAAGCATCGACACCCAGGACAGGTCATTCTTTACCACCATCCTATCAAAAACCAGGCGCGAAGACTGAAAATCCCCACACTTCCCATAAGCATTTATCATGCTATTGTACACCACCTCATTGGGCTGCAACCCGATCGACACCATCACCCCGTGAACCTGCCGAAGCAGCCCCTGCCCCACCAGCCCACCACAGGCACTCAATACCCCAACCGCCGTGAAATTGTCCATCGCGACGCCAACCGCATACCGCCTCTGCATCCTACGGAACACGTCGATCGCCTCCGCGTGCCGGCCACCGCGACCCAGCCGCGATATCACGCAATTGTAGCCGACGAGATTTTGGGCGGGCGTTTCATCGAGCACCCTGACGGCCTCGTCGAGTCGGGCGTTCTCGCAGTACATGTGGATGAGGCGGTTGGCGAGGAAGGTGCAGAGGGCGAGGGAGGTTTTGAGGAGGTGGGCATGAAGGAGTCGTCCGAGCTTGAGGTTTCCGGCGGAGACGCATCTCTCGATCAGCAACGAGCATCGGGTGATGGGATCTTGGGCAACTCGACGTAGCTCGTTGGAGAGCATACAGCCCTGCCCTGAGAAGTGGAAATGTCACCAATGTCACAGGTTGAGGTTCGTTCAACGATTACTTATGCGAAATAGTTGTACCTTTCTCCCACAGACCTTCTTCAACTAGACCCTCCATCAATTCTTCTTACTCATGTCTTCTTTATGATCTAAGATAGCTTTGACCTACCTACTTGTCGAAAGTTACTCGAATGCTAGGAGGTACATATTATGGAATCATCTACGTAGGTTCTTCTTGTTCCTTGTGGTAACTCATTCAGAAAACTTATGTGAAAGACAGGATATAATTTAAGGTGTTCAAGAAGGTCAAGTCTATAAGTTTACTTGTCAACTCTCCTTGTTATACCATAAATGATCCGTCATACCTTGGAATTAACCCTTTTATTAATTTTCTTCCAAATTTGACTAACATTTACTAAACAGTCAATGTTTGCTCGTTTAACGTTATTTAATTTTTCATATAAGAATCTCACGGTAACAATGATTGGTGTCAACATAGTAGGTAATTTTTTCAATGGTATTTTAATTTATTCATCATAAAAGTGATAGGTGTTAATGGTTAAATTATGTTATAAATGTTCGTGTTACCGTATATTATTTAATAATATCGAATGGTTATAATTGAAAATTGATTAATGAGTATTGTTAAGTGTAACAAAATCATTTATTGTTCAGACGGAATAATAATGGCGAGAATGAAGCGGTCAAAAAAAACTCCCCCCGCCCTCGGCAACGGTACTCCGAAATTTTCAAAAAAAAAAAAAAAAAAACGACCACGAGACTCCAAAGGCGCGCGGATTAATGGCGGAGGTGACCAGGAGTGCGCCGGTCCCGATCGGGTGGGGGGAGAATGGGCTGTGGGAGTTCGAAGTCGTGCGAGTCAAAGCAGGTGGTGCTGTGCAGGGAACGCCGGAACCTGATGCGAGACGCGGTCGATCGGACGTACGCGATCGCGGAGGCGCACGAAGCGTATTTGCGGTCGTTGAGGGAGGTTGGATTGGCGCTGCAGAGGTTCGTGGAGGAGGAGCTGGTGGTTCCGGCGTCTTCGGGGGAGTCGTCTCTGGTGATCGTGATTCCGTCTTGGGAGGGGAAGGGAGGGTCTAGGTCTAAGTCGAATTCAGGTGGGAGTGGTTCGAGTTCGAGGCATTCGGTTTCGAACTCGCATTTACGTTCGCCCGAGGAGGAGGAAGAGGGCGGAGGCGGAGAAGGAGGCGGAGTCTCCTCGCATATGCGGTTTTCGGAGGATTCTCATTTGCATTCGTCGTCGGGCGTGGCGCAAAAGGAAGTGGAAAATGCTGGTGGAAGGAAGGAAGGAGGTGATATGGCACATTATGATTTGCACTCTTCTCCTGCTGGTTCTCAGAACCCTGATTACTACATGAACTTCATGAAGCATTCAACGGGAGTCCCTTCCACTGTGTACCAGAATCCACATCCCCACGCTTATGATCATACGTATCCAACCTATGATGGGGATGAAGTATATTTCGGTGTTCGACATGATACAGGATTGCCTGATCACGATCCATCATCGTCAGCTTCTTCAGTTTATCCTAATCATAATTATCCAACGGATCCTCCACCAAGGCCTGCTAGTCCACCTCTGCCGCCGCCACCTCCACCACCTGCAGGATCAGGTTGGGACTTCTTAGATCCATTTGGTACTTACGAGCAGTTTTATACATGTTACCGAATGGGATCCATTACAAGCAGTTCGAATTCAAGTGAAGTTAGGGAGAAGGAAGATATTCCTGAATTGGAGAATGAATTTGAACAAGAGGTTTCACAACAAATCAAGAAAGAGAAGATGGAAGATGAGAGCTCAAGTGGTAAGAGGACGAACGAGGACAAAGATTTGATAGCTTCTTTGTCACAAGAGAAAGATCCTCTGGATCATTTCTCCTTTGAGGGACGAACTGGTAGTAGCCCCGAATGCATTGCTTCTACAAGTTCCGGGGAAGGCAGTGCATTCAAAGCAAACAGAGGGGAGGAACTTGTGAAAAAGGAGGGTGACACATTTGACATGGATATGTCACTTATGAAAGAAAAGTTTGGAGCTAGCATTGGGACTGCACTTTCTACACAAGGGACAAGAGATGTTAGGGAAGTTGTAAAGGAAATTAGAGAAGAATTTTCAGTGGCATCAGATTCTGGTGAAGAACTCTCTGCAGTACTCGGAGTGGGCAAGCTGAGGTGTCAGTCACAAAAGACTCCATTAAGAGGTGCGTCTTTTTTTTTATGGAATAGTACTTCATGTCCGTAAGATTTATCTGACTAATGGTAGAGCAGGGCACTTGTTGACAGCATACCATCCGTGTAGCAGATTTTGTTCTTTAAAGATTGTTTTGTCTGATATGATTCATGAAATAAATTTCCTTTCAGAATTTGAATATGGATTCTTGATAAGCAGATGGCCGAAGATAACTAGAAATCATTTTTATAAAATAGGTATTTGAGTATTTCGAATGTGTATAGCATATTTTATCGCTGAAAAAGCAAGATTTTCTGTTTGCACAGAATTACAACTCACCTCTTAGCTATCATACGGTTGTGCTTGTAACACCATGTTTTAAATACTTCCAATCTGTGGTCTAATTCGGACTTGTTCTTCTTGTGTTTAATAAAGCAAAACGTTGAGAAGCTTTAGCAGATTGAATTGCTGGAGAGGTTTCAGCCCCTTAAAATGTGCCGAGTAAAATTCAAACCTGAGTCGCAAAACAAAAGTTGAAATAACAGAGGAATAGGATGAAAAATAAAAATCAACACAAAAGAAAAAATGAATCTTTTCATGTTCTTCATCATATTCTTGATATGAGCCTGCTACATTTGTGAGCCTTACAGATATTGCCACAGTGATTTCTTCCAGGATCTTTTATTCTCTTCCCACGGTGGTTTACCCACATCCTTCAGGCCCCGCATTTAAGCCTTCACGGTTATCAGCTAGAAGAGTGGCTAAGGCTACTCATTGGGAATCCAATAATAGTATGAAATCTGCTGACATTTCATCAACTTTGGAAAGGTTGTATACATGGGAGAAGAAACTTCACAAAGTAGTTAAGGTATTGCTCATTATTCATATCTATTAAATTTTATAGAGCCTTACAGCACCTATTTTTGTACTATTAATTTTCACCTTCAAATAACTTGATTTTTTCGTAACTGGGTTTCAGTCATTAATTTTAGGATGAACAAAAACTGAGCATTGCTTATGAAAAGAAATTCAAGCAATTGAAGGCTTTGAATGATAGGGGAGCAGAACCTTACAAGGTGGATGCAACATGGTCTGCAATAAAAAGGTTGACTGTGAAAATTGACATAACTATCAAATCTATAGATTCTATATCTAACAGGGTTCAGAAGTTGAGGGATGATGAGTTGCAGCCTCTGCTTATTGGGTTGGTTCACAGGTGTGATTTTATAATTTTCATCATATTTCTTTCTTCCATTTCTACTAACTCAAATTTTTTGAGCCACTCAACCCATGTACATCTGCAAAAATATTAAACAACAACAATCCATACATTACGTGTAGCTAGCCAATCTGCAAAATATCAATAAATCTTATTTATTTATTTATTGGAGATTTCACAATATTTTGTAAACTCTGTTTTATAATTCTTGTTTTTATATTTGTATGATTATAGCTTGTTCCTGACACTATATCAAGTCTCCCCTCAAAAACTGTTGTTAATGTTGCTGACTTTCTCTAGCTAATGCCTGTTTTATTTATACTTATATAGATTAACTTATGTAGGCGGCCCATCTATGCACTTCATTTATTATTATTTTTGGTTATACCATGATGTAAATAATTTGCATTTAATTGCACAAATCACAGTGAATACCATGCTAACTCCTCAAGATTCCTTGTAGCAGTTTTATATACATGCACTTGTGAGGTCCAAGCAACAGTTTTATATAAAATGCACTTTTGAAGTCAAATCCTTGCATGCTATTCAAACCAACTGAGAATATTGGTTGTTCTGAAGCCTCAGCAGTCTTATTCACTTATTTTGCTTACACTGATAGGACTGTGGACTTTAGGGGTAATTTAAAGGTTGATTTCAAACATGTGCACTTTTTTTTTTCGAATTACTGTGGATGAACTAGAATTTCTGGTTAACTGGTTAACAGTAGATGGCTGGCCCGAAAAGACCTCTCACCATACTCCATAAACAGGGAGCTGTGCATGTTAGGAATCATATCTTAAGAGGCTCTATCAATGCTTATCCCAATATGTGGTGGTTTTTTAAATTTGATGGCTATAGTTTTCTTGCTGTCAAGTTGATGATTGTAAAATTGCTTACCATTGTTGATCTGATGGTATGATGTTTGCGATTTCAGTTGGATAAGGATGTGGAATTCTCTGCTTGACTGTCATCGTAAGCAGTATCAGTCAACTGTAGAATGTAAGACCCGCAACCTCATGGCAAGAACTGGAAAGCAAAGAAATTATGTTGCAAAGGCTACAAAAGAATTGGAACTGAAGCTCTTAAACTGGTCCTACTGTTTCATTGATTGGATTAGTAAGCAGAAAGAATATTTGGAAACTCTGAACAAGTGGCTCTTTAAGTGCCTGGGCGTGAAACCAGAAATAACAGCAGATGGAAAGATGTCCTTCTCCCCCGCTAGAGTTGGAGCTCCTCCCATATTTGTAATCTGCTATAACTGGTACCAAGCATTAAATGGGATTTCACAAGCTAAAGTGACAAATGAGATTCTTGCTTTTGTTGATAGTGTGCACAATTTATGGGAAATTCAACATGAGGAGCACCGCCAGTGGCTCAAAACAGAATACATTTCCAGTGATATTGCAAAAAGACTTGGCTGTTTACAAAAGGATGGAATGTATTTGGATGTAGATGCATCTGCCATCGACACCCAACTCATTTCTGAAAATGGGTCTCCTCCTAATGAACAATTGGTGGCTTTTGATTCAATGAAGAATAGATTGGTAAAAGAAAAGTCGAAGCATAAGGAACTTGTAAAACAGGTTCATGAGGCTGCTTCCAGCAGTTTAAGAGCAGGTTTAATCCCTACTTTTGAGGCATTAGGCAACTTTACTTTAGAAATGCTGATGGCTTATGACGAGGTCAGGATCCCTGGTGATGATGGACAGACAACAATTTGAAACTTCTGATCAGTAGTTTTGATTTCAGCATTTTCCTCAAACTTTGGAAAATCTTCCACGTTTGGGGACAAATGTGGTTTCATCGCCATGAGATTATCCCAGCTCTGAAGAGACCCATTCTCAATTATCAAAATCTGTACAGCATTGAATAATTGGTTTATTGGCTTTCTTGGCGGCATTTTTGATCAACGTGATTATTCCATTAATTTTTACCCTGAATTCTTATGGGATGGAAATCCTGCAGATGAAAGTTTATGGTGCGTAGTTAGGTAAGGAAAAGAAGCACGTGATATTGCAGCAACTGATTTTTCTGTTCATATGACAGGTGTTATCGTAGGATACCATTTTTCAGTCAGTAACATCTGCTTGTGCTTCGATACAGGTGCAGCACTCACCATTGCTGAAGACCTCAGGTGAGGACCACTCTAATGGCCCTTACTCCAGTTACTGACAGAGCTTCGGCATTAAAGTGCTAGGGCTGACCTTTTTTAATCTTTCTTTCGATGGTAATAATTTTTTGCATTCATTGAGATTTAACTTCTGTAGAAACTATGAATACTAACTAAGTTATTATGGCCAGTTTTGGTTTACCTCTTTAAAGGGTAAATGAAAACAAGCTGATGCAGGTAAACCTTATGTTTCCATGGCCAAACTTTTCGTTCTTACCACCCACTTGGTTTCGGGCTTCTTTTGTCCAATTTACGCAGCCAGCACGGGCTACCAATGCAAGGAACAACGGCTTGATTGGTCACGTTTTAAGATGAAACGAATCGCCACTTCACCTGAGGTCGGTAGTAACATAACCCAGTACATTGTTCTATCTTGTAGTTTCTGATTCAGTAAACTAGTGTTGTCACGGAGCACGGTTCTTACGGGGGACCATTTCACGTCTGAATCCGGAATCAAAGCCCGTTGCATGTTTACACTAATTACATCATTAATGGCGAGATTGAGGTACCATATGAATTTTTGTGATTGCATTGGTTGCAAAGGTCATTCTTTTGTTGTTTTGTAGTCAACTACGATATGCTTCAGAATTTGTTTAGCCGTTTGGAATCTTGGAGCTTCTCGTTACAATAGAAGTTCTATTTCCAAACATCCAAAACTAAATCAATCGGTTATATGTGTGACATACGATCAAACAAACAATTGTAAATGTGAAGTCCGATTGGACGGTTCTCAAACTGATTAGAAATTTTACATCTATATTTAACAATTTAAAGATAAATATGAGAACGTACTCTAATACACAAAAATAAAATGGGCTTGCCATGGACGTTAAAAATATTTAAAAAATTTATTAGTTAGAAGAAAACGAGAGTTAATGAGTAGTGGATAGTTAATAATAAAAGAAATTATATATTCATATTGTTCTCTTCCATAAGATAATAAATTTTAAACCTTGATTTCTAAGAAGTTTGAAAGTACAACCAAAGAGATGATTAAATAATGCTTCCTGACCATCTTGACATACAGTCTCGTGTGTTATATATCCATATTATTATTATAATTTTTTTTGAATTTTAACATTGACAATTTTGGAATATGAAACGTAAATGCCAAGGATGCTCTACAATGGTTGCAGACCGGTACTGATATTTTGTAGCAGATATAGCATTTCACTTTAGTTGATAAATCCCAAGCAATGGATCGATCAGTATATATGTCTGCAATGGATCAAGATCTCAAGCAATCCTAACCGTTCATAAATGTGGCAAATGCCAATCAGTATATGTTTTCTCTCTTCTCCCCCTTTAACTATTACAAAGTCGGCTTGAAGTTGTAGTGGACAATCTTCGAGATCAAGTTAGAAGTGTCTAGGGCCTGGGAGAAGGTTTTGTAATCTGTCTGGCAACAGATGTCTGACACAGTACCACATGAATTGCTAGTCGTCCCTCATGTACTTCTCTTGCACCGCCGCTGTCGTGGAATCTTTGTCAAGGAAAAAAGAGAGGAGATTTTATATCCATTGCTTTGGGCAAGGCAGTGCTAACATTAATGCATGCAATGAATTATAAAGGAAATTTAAGAAAGATGTGCAACAAAAAAACAACTAAATAGATAGAAATAAGTAAGAATGGGCGTGTGGATTAGAAATGTTGATGTACGATCATAAAAGGCTAAGGAAAAAGGGGAATGAGTGAAGCGTGAAGATCAAAGGATATCTGTAATAATCCCAGTCGATGGGAGCGGCTGCTATTTTACTGAATTCAACAGTACTTCCTTCGATACCAGCAAATATATACCCATTGCTTTTATCAATCAGCTTTAAAAGGTTGCCGACACTTTCTTTATCCTAAAAGATGAGAACAGATTCATTGTTGAAAATGGAATAATATAAGAAGAAAAAAAAGAATAATCAGAATGATGATGCAAAAAGCATGCCTGGATGTCCAAAGTTTCAAAGTTGACCAAATTAAAATCCTCGATAACATCACACAGCCCCTTTGTAAGTTTCCTGCGATGAGAGCATAAATGAAGCCAGACATGGTATGATACCGAATGCCATACTATCTCCCAATTCATAGTAAACCAGAAAGTCAACATTCATCTAATAAGCGTCCGGTAAGCTAGAATGGCAGACAGATTATCATACCCAGAAAACAATGAGTCTAAACGATACATGATACACCAAGGAATTTTTGAATTTTCCAAACTATTAGAAACCTGTCATAATATAAAATGAAAATGAAAGTAATTTGTAAAAAATGATTGGCTGCATCAACCAAACTATCAAGAGAAGAAAATAATAGCATGAGTACATGAAATAATCGAACTATCGTATAGTAGGGTGCATTATAAAAAGTGTAAAGTCTAATCTATATTTGAGAAAAAACAAGATACACCTAAAAATGCCTCCAACTTATGATATAATAAGATTTCTATCTGTCATTTTGTTTTCACTCCTCTACAAATGGACTCGATGTAACTAATCATAAAGAACGTGACTTATTCTACCATATAGAGCATCATAAACCAAAACTGATATTCAAATATAGAAATAAGTGAGTTTCGTATATCAGAAACATGTAAATCACTTTCACATACAGGAATCAACGAATTTACGAAGTACCAAATGCAGAGATTGAAATAACATATTAAAATCTGCTAGTGAACAAAAAGAAAGCTATGAGACAATTTGCAACGACCAACACAAGCATCTTACCTGTATTTAGTTGAACGTGGATCTTGATCAAGATGGTGTTGTAAGTAAGACAATTCTTGCACATCGGTGTAAAAATCTAGGTTGTAAGCTGCAAGCAGCAGCAATGTTACAGTACCATACCTACTTAAAATTAGAACAAACAAGAATTCTGTCGACTAACATTATCATACCAAGCTTCCCATAGCTCTCAATAAGATCAATTTTAGACAAGACATTAATATGAGGAAGTTCTAGATGTATCATGGTTGACAGTGAGAGAAGTAACGCACTGACATACTTCCCAGGATCACTGCAAAGATGGGCATCAACCAAATGCACAGCAGTTAACTGCAAAAATCCCAAAAAGGTAGAAAGTTTGTAATGCATGTCATCGAAGATTAGTTAAATGGGATCTTCACAAGTAAAATCTAATAGTTACAAGTAATGTTGTCCTACCCTGAGGTCTAATTTTCTGATGAGTTTAGAGATGACGTTCTTGGCATTTGCATGAAGGAAGAAGAGTTCAACTTGACCAGGAAAATCAAATAATAGATAGTGATCTGCAATGAAAAGCACATGGAAATTAATTTCTTTAACTCATTTGACAGCCAAAATATGAAAGAAAAATAGATATCCAATCTTGATAGAGTGTTGTTTCTCAAGAAACAAGGTACAATTTATACAATATAACAATGATCAGCAATCTTTATGCCAAAATGAATATTTATCATGTTTCAAGTTCCAGTCTCAAAAAACCACAATACATGTATCCAAGTATGAGTATTGACATAGGCACAGGCATGGATACCTTAAATTTTCAAAGTAAACGATATAGAGTACAAATGTTACTTGTAATGATAAAAACGTGTTTACATGCATACATGTAACTTTTATATGCATGCATATGTGTGCATGCATACATGCAACTTATATACACATGCAGCTTAAACATGCACGTATACATACATACATATGTCAAGAGAGAATGCATATTTGGTCAACTAAGCTGCAAATCTCTGATAAACTTGATGTACCTTCATATTGAAAGTCTTTTATATGCATAAGAAAGTCACCTAAACAGTGATAAGAGACTACACAACGCATAATGTAAGAACTTTGCATTTACAATGTCTTCTGCTAAACTAGCCTATACCGACCTTAGAGTCAATTACAGGATCTAAAATGCTTAAGTTGAAATCAATATGGTAGTTGATTCAAATCTTTATTTAGCTTACAAATTTCTTTGCTCTAAACAAAGAGAGGGTGAGACAAAATGTTGGTATATTACAATCTCCCTCATTGAAATATCTTACACCCATGTTAGAATCTACAATCATAATCAAGTCATGTAGAAATTTAGAAATGGCTCCCATCCTTTGAATGTAAGAACTTTGCATTTACAATGTCTTCTGCTAAACTAGCCTATACCGACCTTAGAGTCAATTACAGGATCTAAAATGCTTAAGTTGAAATCAATATGGTAGTTGATTCAAATCTTTATTTAGCTTACAAATTTCTTTGCTCTAAACAAAGAGAGGGTGAGACAAAATGTTGGTATATTACAATCTCCCTCATTGAAATATCTTACACCCATGTTAGAATCTACAATCATAATCAAGTCATGTAGAAATTTAGAAATGGCTCCCATCCTTTGAATGTAGTATTTAGTTTCCACATTTTCAGTTGGTCCATGCTTTGAATTCATGTATAACCTCTTATGTTCGAATAACTCATATCAACCTTAGACCCAACAATCAGGCTTAGATAATAAGAGGAAGTTGATATGGTAGTTGATTCTAATCTTTATTTAGCTGATATTCTTCTTTACGTTATGCAATGTGGGACTAAGCATTGGAATGTTGCAACATCATCAATGATATGGTACATCCTCTATTGAAGTGAAAATGAAAGAATAAAAGGAATGATCATACTTACCTTTAATGAGAGGGCGTAATTTAGATTCTAACCAGTCAAGGTTCTTCTCCAGGTAATCCATGCAGTAAACAAGTCCTGTGTATGAAATAGTTTAATAAAAATATAATAAAAAAATAAGGTTGGAGCACATATTCAAAGTTGATGCCTACATTATTCAAGGACCAATGATAAAATTTAACCTATGGCTAAACAAAAGTGACATCATGGTTTTCACCTCCATTTGGACCAAGAGAATGTTCAACCATCACATCACTAAGCTTTACTAGTTCCTCAACATTCACAGCACATTCATATCTATGGTCCATGGTTAAGGAAGAAAATCAACCAAAAATCCCCATCCAAGAAAACAACTGCAATTGTCTCTGAAAAAATCAGCGGGAACCAAGGATACGGTAACGCATCATTTGCGGGATCCAAATTAATAACGGCCACTTTCCTGCACCAGAGAAACCCTTGCATAAGTCCCATGCATGTACATAGCAACAGGCGAAAAGGCTAACAAAATTCAGGCATAAAGACAGAGCTAAGCCCTAGCCCAGACGCGAAAAGTACCACCGTAAGCAGAAAAGCACATAAGAAATAATCAAACTAAAGAGACTCCAAGTATCAACAACAAAAGAGACGACAGGAACCAAAATCCAAATATTCGCGATCCACAACTTCGATTCAAAGCATCAAATGAGTCGGAAAGGAGTCGTATAGCAGCGGGCCGAACACGAGAAGCGGCGGGAAGAGACTCTTTGGTAGGAAGAAGGATGATCACCTTCCGATGAGCTTGAGGAACTGGGACATGCCGTTGCAGTAGGTCGTCTTCCCCGATCCCGGCGGGCCGATCACTACTTGCCCGAACACCATCGTCGGCGGCGTGGTGGTTTTTTCCCACCTCTCCGAAATCTGAACGCCGCAGGAGTACTTGTCATTTTTCTGGGACAGACCAAGAATTATAAATTTAAATATATAGAAAATATTTTGTATATAATTTTTCATGGGCTTGTTTACGGTATTATCAATTTAAAAACACGTAGATTGCGAGATTTGATGACGCAATTATTATTTTTCGACATAATAAATGAATACCATAGAATTTTCTATTTTTACTTGCACTTACGTAATATTCTATGTTAAATACTAAATGTGTATCATTAGGTTAAATTAATTTAAATCATATTGAATTAAGTAATAACCATCTGAAAAAAAAATTATGTGTATTATACAAATGAATATGAATTTACAATGGATAAGTCAACAATACAAGTAAAATTTTAATTGTAAAGTATCATGCAAATAAACGCCTCAAAATAAATTCTAAATTATAAATATAATTTTAGCCACAACAACAACAATATAAAAAAATATAAATTGTGTTAATTTCATTGACATGGTGCAAAAATATCCATAATCAAAATAATAATATTTATAAGATTTTAAATCCGAAGAATAAAAAATTATTACATTATAAAAAATATATCGATATAAAAAAAGTAATCCAAATTAAATGGAGACAAGAGAGACCAATCGTCTTCCATCGTAAAAAATAATAAATAAAAGGAGTTCTTCCGCCTTCGTATAAATACACACAACGCGCGTGCAGAGGGACCGAGAGAGGAACGGCCGAGCTGGAAGGGCAAGAGGCGCCGGAGTTGCCAGGTCGACGGCCGGAGCGGCGGTCGCGATGGATCTAGCAAAAGCGAGGGAGTCGCTAGAGAAGGCAGGGGAGGAGATCGTCCCCAGCTCGACTCTAGACTCCCTCCCTTCCAAGTTCTACAACGTCTTCGTCCTCAAAGGCCTCCGGATAGACTGCGTCGAGCCTGGGAGGATCCTCTGCTCCATGAGCGTCCCCCGTCGCCTCCTCGTGAGTTGCGATTCGTTTCTGTTGTTTTCGGAAAGTTCGGATTTATTTCGTGGGGTGTGATGTTTGGTGTGTGTACCGTCGGTTGGCGGCTAGAATTCGGGGAACTTCTTGCACGGAGGGGCCACGGCGTCGCTGGTTGACCTGCTCGGCTCTGCGGCGTTGTACACCGTCGGGGCGGTCGCTGGGGTGTCGCTGGAGATCAGCATATCTTATCTGGACTCTGCGTTTGCAGATGTGAGTATTGCCATTGTCGCCGCATCATTTCCTTTCCGAACATTTACGCAATAGAATTTTTAAGTCGTAAGTGTATTGCATCTGAAAAGTTAAACCATATGTGGTATATGGCCCCCTACTAGAGGTCTATGGAATAATAGTGTCCTAACAAACCCAGCTACCTGAGTTGCTCTAATACCAGGAGCGTGGAGTCTGAACATTGTTGAAATTCTTGTTATCAATTCAATTGAAAATTATCCAACATTTCCAAATTCCAACTATCATTTGTAGAATTTTTATCTTACAAGAAGTATTGGATAAATGATTATGGTATTGGTATGTTGAGTTTGTTTCTTAATACTTAACATACGATTGTACTGGAATACACCTATACTATCTTTTGTGCACGTGCCATGCATGCATTTACGAGTCTGGTTTTAGAATTGTTAGATAGCTATATTGTTCAATAACCAATACTTCAAGTTAAAACAGCAGAGAGGTCAAGTATTTAATTTCAATTAAAACAAAGGCTTATCAAAATCATATAGATCAAAACTAATCATAATATTGGATCGATTGATTCTATAGGAATACACCTATAAGTTCTAGATGGTTATCATTTTCCAATACTTCAAAATCAACCTATGATTCTACAAGAGTAATCATATTTTTTAAGTAAATATCATTGACTTTGAGTGAATTGTGTTTTCTAAATTTTGTCATTAGTGTTAGTAATTTAGTATTACCTATTTAGTATTTGATTATACTCTTAGCACTTTCATATTAATAGATCTTGTTTTGTTTGCTACTTTTTTCCATCAAATGCACAGCCATTTTTAGATAAGTCTATAATGTTCTTAAGAGTATTGTAAATCTAGTCTGGAGCCAAGTCCTTATTGATCATCAATTCAAATACATGGATGACAAGATTTACAACTAAGACGAAAGGCATGTAATTACAAAAATGTGTTATTTTTTTTGTGCGGGAGATCATGAGTACCATAGAGTTTTGCACTATTTTAAGTTAAAAGATTATTATTGGAAATAATTTAGAAAATAATTATACAATACTTATAAAAAATAGATTACAAAAATGATTGTTAGACAATGTTGTTTTAAGGATATCAGATTGTAGGAAGGATGAAAGTCCATATAATCTTATTTGTCTAAAAAAGCTGGTAGTTTCTATAAATATTGATGGTGAATAATTTTAAATATTTTATTAGTTTTCAACAATTTTTAAGAACTTAGTCAAGATCGTGTATTCATGTATTCTAAGAAAGGATGATTTCTAGAAAATATTGATTTTTGACTTTGGTTTATGAAAATTTCTTTAAATTTTATATATTAGCTTCCAACAATACAAAGGAACTTAACAAGTACTGCATATTCTAATAAAGGACGATTATTAGAAAACATTGTTTAAGGATGTGAAGGTTTATATGTTTATCCTTGTCTATGGGTAAATGGATATCCAGTTGTTAAGGATCCATTTACACATACATATATATCTTGTAACTTCATTACTAATGAAATTAATCAAAATATTTTCCCTAAACACAACCCTAATCACAAAGGATGTTATTTTTGGTTTATGAAAATTTTTTAAGGATATTTATATTATTTTTTAATAGTTAATAGAAACCATATATTCATGTATGCTAAGAAAGAACATTGATGCCAGTGTTTTTCTATGTAGGGGAAAATTTTTCCAATAAACTAATAAAGGACAGAAGCATCATTAATATTTGTTTTAAGGATTATATTGTTCAAAAAAGACAAGCAAAATTATGCCTTTACTTGAGGTTTGCATACCTTTTTAAGAAAGAAGTGCAAGGACATGGACATCCACTTATAAATAATTCTAGTTTTAGTGTCATTTGCAGAACTTTTCTTCGTCCATATGAATATGTAGTTATATGAGAGTAAGAGATCCTCTCAACTTTCTGATAGCTTTAGACCAATATTTCATTTGATATTTAATATATGGAAACCTTTGTTGGATACCTAACTCATTTAGAATTGAATGTTTGTATGGAGAATCTTGTTCAGTTTCTATGAGATGGTTGTGAATCTATTACTGCTGATGTATAGTTCCTTAAGATTAAAACCGAAAATTTTTCCTTAAAGAGAAGAAGTGTTCTATGGTGTCCTCTCATGCCTTGTATGATTGATGACCCAAAACGAGTCTCCCAAGGAGACACTGCATCAATAGAAGTTTTACATACTATGCCTGTTAGTTTACTATAATTTCTGGATAAATATTTCAAAATTATTAGATTCACTTATTTGAAAGTAAGATTATTCCGTTTTGTATTGAACATCATCAATGTTTTCCACTAGCCTTTCAAAATATTACTGGTGGTAGGCATGTTGCCTTGATGAATCCATACATGAGATTGTGTTAGTATTTAAAGGTGGATTAAATACTCAATATGTTGTTTGGTCGGTACAATACAGCCGGGAGTTGTATAAAATGTTCGGGAAGGATGAATTGCTTCTGAAATAGAATCTATTGATTTTTTTCACAGTTGGTTGGATCGTAGCCTGTGCAATGACTTACTTTATGGGCAAGGTCTACACTTTTTTGGCCAAGGCATAGACTAAATGCACATAACATTTTTTCTACAAAATTGCACGTGCAATATCCATGGACTTGCCCATGCACCCATCTTAATAATTGAGTTTAGCAAATCAATTGATTTATCAAACCAAGCATCAAAAGATACTACAAAATGTAGAGTTGAAACATCAAGTTACAATCTATAGAATATAACACCATGTTTGGATTAGTATGTTTCTAATTAACATTTTCATTTATAATATCACTTAAAAATTTAGTTTAATAAATCAATATATAATCTTTTAGAGAATGTAAGTCTATGAGATTTAAAGCGACACTTTAAGGGGTGTTTGTGTCACCTAGAATGTTAGGAATTAGAAAGTTAAGAATAAATTCTCAACATTCTAGTGTTTGTGTCATCTTAGAAAGTTAAAATTTTTTTCTAACTTTTCAAGATATAAATAAATAGCATTTCCTAACTTTCAAACTAAAGATGGTTTGAAAGTCAGAAACCCCAATGCAAAGAAAAAAATCCTTCGATGTGATTATATTATATTATATTATAAATGTGATTATATTATTTAATTATTATAATATTATTTTATTATTATTATTATTTAAATGTTATACGATTATTCATATTATTGTTTTATTATTTTATTATTTATTATTTAAAATTAATTATAATTAAAGTTTAATATATTAATATAATTTATTCTTTATTTACTTAAAGTATTTTAATTAAAGTATTATATTATTTTAATTATTGCTTCTAATATACTTTTATAATATATTATTATTTTAATTAATATTACTTTCTATAACTTTAATATAATTATTGTTAATATCATTTTATGTAATTAATATCGTTATTATTATTTTATTAATAATAAAATAATTTATATTATTCTTATTACTATTATTTTATTTTATTTTATAATATTAAATTCACAAATATTATTTTATTTAATACATGTTGTTTTATTATTTTTTATTATTTAAAATTAATTATAATTAAATGTTATATTGTTAATATAATTAAAGTATAATATATTAATATAATATACTTTTTATTTCAATAAATTATATTAATTAAAGTATTATATTATTTTAATTAAAATTACTTTGCATATACTTTAATATAATTAAAGTATATTAACATAATATATTGTTCATATAATTAAATATATATTATTATAATTGTTTTTTAATTTATTATATTATTATTATTATTTCATTAATAATAAAATATTAATTACTTTGTTATTGTTAATATCATTTAATTTAATTTTATAATATTAAAATCATAAATATTATTTTATTTAATTATTTAATATATAATATTAAAAGTTTAAAAACTATATAATTTTTCTAACTTTCGCACAAACACTATCAAATTTTACTTTTTTGACATTCTAATTTTTTTTCTGACTTTCCATTTCCTAATTTTTCTTACTTTTTGAATGATACAAACCCCTTCTTAATTTTTGCGTTGTCATTATTATTTTTAATGCCTTTAACTTGTACTTGTCAATTACATTAAAAAACTGATTAGTCAATTACATTCATTTCCATCTATGGTTGCCATTATGGGTTAGTTTATAGAGATGTGTATCTCTGCCTGTACATTGTTTCTTATTCAATATGTTTTTGTATTCCATTGCCGTCTAGTTAATTGTCCATGCCTTTTACATCACAATTATTCAATATATATTTATTTTTTATTGAGAAACAAATACTGTATTTACCGGGTATACTGCTCATCCTTAATTTGAAGGCTTTCTTCCAAAACAATAGCATGTTCTAGATAATTTTACTAGTGAAGTTAATGCGAAAACCTGAAAGCGTGGAGTCCAACCCGTTCTTTAACACTTGTTATTCAAATTATGCAGGAAGAAATTGAGATCGACGCCAAGGTTTTACGTGCTGGTAGAGCTGTAGGGGTAGTTACAGTTGAGTTGAGGAAAAAGAAAACTGGTAAGTTAATTGCTCAAGGGCGGCACACACAGTACCTTGACATTTCTAGTAAAATGTGAACGAACTATATAATCAGGATCGATAGAATTAGTGAAGCTTCGTTAATGCTGGATATATCTGCCAAATAGGACTACAAAAGTGAAGCTTGTTCGCCCTCTGTTGCTGGCTTATGAAATGTAAACCTTCTAGCGGCTTAGCCTAGCTATATATGTGATGCTCTTCGAATGGAGGGATTAGAACATATTTTGCTGGAGTTTAGATAATGCAGTTTCCTTTCCTCTTCGAAGACCAAATACTGAATAAAAGCAGTGAAACGCAGAGGGATGATGCTTGATCTATGGTGGTATTTGAGTATGGTGGAAAATGCTTTGCCATTACCCTGTTGTTGATAGTTCTTTTTTTTTTTTTGAGATTAGCAAGAAGATGTGGGTATGTTTAGATTAATGAAGTTTTAAATTTTCTTAGATTTTTGGTTTAAGAAGTATCTTCTTTTCCAAACCTAATTTGTAGAATCCAAGAAAAATAGAATCTAAAAAAGTTGGAGAGAGAACTAGTAGTCTTGGAATTTAGTTATTTAGTCCTAGTCACTAGGATCCAAATTTGACAGAGTATGAAGTCATATTGTTTCGGTCAATTTAGAATTGATTTTTGAAGATAAAATTCTAATGCTCAAGTTCTAAGTTAAATGTATAATACAACTACTCTAACATTGAATCATGGATTAAAGCCTAAGGGCCGGACTATTTCATTGTATGCCTCTGTGTATTCATGGATTGAGTCAAATTTAAGTGAGAAATTTCCAAGCTTGTAAATGGTATGGGCAAAGAACCAGGTGGTTCGACTCATCTTCTCTACAATTCTGCAAATTTAACATTCAAAAGTGTAGGTTATTGATATGATTAATTAAGAATAAGACAAAAAGATCATATCCTTACAATAAAAGAAACTTTTCAAGGTAATATACGGGGACAAACTTAGTCAACTTAAATATCAAAATGAAAATGATAATCGAAAAATGAAGTTACAGGTACTTACAATTAAAAATATTGTTGATATTCATTTTCAGATTTAAATATATTAATTTGAAAGTTATGAACGATAAAAATTATATTTGAAACAAATGTTTACATATAATTTTTTGTTTTAAATGTAATTTTTATTGTTAATCTATTTAAATCATAGAATGAACATCTCTAACATTTTTAATCGTGAGTATTTAGAATTTATATTAAATTTAAATAATGAATGAAAAGCGGATAAAAGTGATATTAAAAGGGTATTTTAATATAGACCTTTGGTGGATACATTTGACAAAATTATTCGCAAAAAAATAATAATAACAAACTCGAAGAATAAACCAACGCCTTCGTTCTCGCCTCAGGCTGCTTGTTTTAAACGCTCGTTTGTTTCTGGTCCTCGCCGGCGTTGGGGAAGTCGAGTCGGGTTGGGAAGGAGGGGAACGAAGACGATGGCGAGGGAGAAGATCAAGGAACCGTGCAAGAAGGAGGCTTGCGACATCCAGTCGTGCCTGACGAAGAACGGCTTCAACCCCAAGAGGTACGATCGCCAATTGGATCCCCCCGCCTTCATCCGTTCGTACTTTTCGCCTTTGGACGATTTTGGCGGTCGGTTTTTGTCTACGACGTTCGATCCACCAATCACACGCGATGCATTGATTCCAAGTTCCTCTTTCTTTCTTTCCCTTTTTTCGTGCAAATGTGTTCGGAGTAAATTTCATCGACGATATGTCCCCCCTTTTCGTTTTGCCATTTGTTTTGGATTCATGTAATCGATTGAGTACATATGAGGAATTCCAAAAGGTGATACCGATTTACTGCCATTTTTTCTCTGCGGATTATATCTGTTATGGCTAATTCCGCCTGATGTGGGTCTTGGGTTTGATGCAGGTGTCTGAAGGTCATAGAATTGCTTCAGACATGTTGTGAGCAATGCGAGTATAAGTCGACTCATTGTGCTTCTGTTTCTGGATTGCTCAAAATGATTGGCAAGTAAGGTAGCGGTGATCTGTTTAAGCTATTTAGTGTTTTTATGCTTTGCAAGGTGTCAATGGAATAATACATTATCCGCCTTTGCAGTCGTAAAATGCCAGCAAATAAAGAGTAAGAGTTGGTACTTCTGATGTTTTCCATGGACTCAGTCACTCAAATCTCTGATGTCTTAGAAACCAGGTAAATTAATTCAGTTTTTTGGTCGGTGGTTTGTTTTATTTGTCGTCCAAAAGTTCTGGTGAATTTCTGTCATGTTTTGATTCTAATGCTTTCATTTCTTTTAAATCAGGATTGACCGACTCTACATGAACAACAGCTCCCATCGGAATAAACTTGAAGAAATCTGGCACCATTTGGATGAACATGCTTTGGCAGCATGATATCTTTTAGTCCCGATATCGAACTTCCAATTCAAGAAGAACAAAAATGACTTATGACACTGTTGCTGGAATATTCCTCCGTAGATGATAAATGATATTGGATCTTTTATTGGATAATTCCTATACTAGATAATTTTGTGTGGATGCTAGGTACTCATGATCATTTATAACTTTATATAGTCATCTTGTTGCAAGTTTTAGGGAGCTTTTCTCTATGTCTTTTGTTAGGCTACTAGTTAACTGATTTCTTCAAGATGTATATTTATTTAAGATAATCTTATGGATGCTTTCTTTTTAAGTATTGTGTGGGTAATTGACTGCTGCTGATCTGTGGTGTAATTTCTGTCATCAACATTTATCCAAACCCTGAAGCATGTATACATATTTCTAATTAAATGTATGCATAATTTGGTACAACTAATGCTGAATCTATTCTTGCTTTTGTAAGTTGTCAAATTAATATGATGTAAAAGTTGTCATTTTTCTTATATTTTGATCCACTACCACCAAGGTGCACCCTGTGGAATAAGCTTGTGATGTTTGTTAGCATCACGGTAAACCTCTTTCTTTATCATCAGGATACACTTTTTACCAGCATAAGAGTTTCATGTACCAATATGATTGTGAGCTCTTTTTTCTTCTCTCAGCCTCATGACCAAACTTTTATTTACTGACTTGTTATTTAGAAGTTAAAATTGCGGGGTTATATTTTATCCAAAGCTGTTCGATGCAATTCTATTCAATTTTATGTATTTCTTGTACACCATGTTCCCAATTTTGTTAATATTTATACTTTACCACCAAAAATGTTTAATAATTTTTTTTTAACTTATTCAATGAGGAGCTTTTCTCAATTTGCTTAATCAATAAGCCAAGCATTTCCAAACATGTGATTAGTCTTATTTAATCTAAATCGTTTATATTCTAATATACATCTCTTTAATTCCAATGTAAAGTTCATTCTTAACTTTCATCAACTACCACCCAAATGCATTTTTCTTTGAATTTCTTTAATTATTTCATTTATAATCAATACAAAAAGGTAAACACTTGAGTTAATCATTAATGTAAACATAGATTTATTAGAAATCATTCTACCTATTTTATTATACTTTTAACACTAGTTACTCTATTATAAGCATGTCTCTATTAATATCAATGTAACCAATACATATATCTGATTTGTTTTTCAAATTAATCGAAAAATCTAAGTCTCAATAACACATTAGCAAGTTGAACTACTTACGTTTTGTAATCAAAAGATGCAGTTGCTAATCTAAAACAGCGAGACCAAAGCACAAAGCATATTCCAAAATCAACACTGTTGTACTATTATTGACAATGGACGTTCAAAATATGATAAAGATCGAACACACAAGAAAAATGAGGAATTACTCTGGAAACCCGGAATTGATCTGTTGCCTTGCAATTACGATATGCAGCTCCGGAAAGTGGAAAGCCATGAAATGTGAGAATGCAACTTTTGACTCCACGATTTTGAACCAGCCTACCATTGAAAACAACCTTTCGGGAAAGGTTAAATATTAGCACAAGCAGCGGAAACGCTTCTAGCTCTGCATGGGCTAAAAGGTAAGATCTTTGGGATCCTCAATAATTCTAGCAAAAGTCTGCAAAAATGAAGCAAGATGGGCCCCATATATGATGCGATGGTCGGCAGTAACATTCACCTGGGGAGAAAAGTTTCCCATGTAAGAATTTGTTGGTTATCAAACGAATCAATGAGTCGGGAAGGATTATTTTGCTCAACCTGCATCTGATTCTTTATACCAATTCTGCCATCCTTGCTGGCTACAACGCTTGGCTCGGAAGCTCCAACAGCCATGATGGCTCCCTACATTGCAGTTAATTATAATCTTGAAATATGAAAATGAAGGACTTGCCATCCATCTCTATCATTTGGCAAGGAATGTAAAAATGAATTAATGACAACTTCCCACTTACAGTTCCAGGAGGCAAAATTGCATCAAAACGGTCCACGCCAAACATGCCAAGGTTGGAAAGAGTAAACGTTCCTGAAAGGAAGATACAATCAACTTTCACGCTTCCATTGCAGTTTCTATTATAGAAAAACAACTATGTAGGGTAGATGGAATACCAAAAAACACTAGAAGTCCAAAATCATAAAACTCAAATGGTTGACGGTCAAAATTTTTTCATGATTATTTTTCCATTTTTTGATAACATTACTAAGCCTAAGATTACAGTCATGTTGCTTGAATTTATTATGGCATTGCACTGACAAAATCCCACACTTCTGCCAGGTATATGTATGCCCCATTATGGACTGATCTTCAAACCACCAAACATATTGTTAAGTCTAACAAAAAAACAATGTGAATTTACTCAACAAATACTGGATCAAAACACAATGCAACACAAATTCTGGAAATAAAGCATGTTCCTTGAAGAGAAGAAGCTTTTGGCAAGTTCTTGATATTGTGCAAGAATAAAGAACCAAAAAATCAGATGTTATGAAAAATGTAACTTCAAGAAGTGCCTGAGTGAAGTACCTGTCGTATACTCCTGAGGCTGCAGCTGCTTTGCCCTGGCCTTGTCAACCAACTCTTTCCACTTCCTTGACAGTGAGTAAAGATCAATCTGATAACACCATCAGCAATATAAACACTAAGGTTAGCAAGGGAACCTCACTTAACATTCATGGCGGGGAGAGGAAAAAAAGAAAAGAAAAACCCCAATGGTAACCTTGTCAGCATCTTGAAGTACTGGAGTTATAAGGCCGCTGTCGATGGAAACAGCCACAGCAATATTAACACTGCTATTGTAGGTAAAACTCTTCCCATCTCTGCAACTGGCATTGATGACCGGGTGTTGAACCAATGCAAGAGCAGTTGCCTTTGCCAGCAACCCTGTCATTGTCACACCCTTTGATTTGATCTGTTACCCATTTCACAAGTTCATCAAATTATTCAAGTTACCGACCACCCAATAATCAAGGTTAACACCAAACAAAAATCCACATCGCAAATATACACCAGCGAAAAGCTAAAAGGAATACCTCACCTTTTTGTAGAGCTGATCGAGAGCGTCTGTAGTGATGGTATACCCAACTCTAAAAGAAGGTACGGCCAAGCTATCTACCATGTTCCGGCTCACAGCTGCCCGCATTGCGGTGAAAGGAACGGAGCTCCCTAAATCAAATCCAGGACTACCAGCAAGCGCCGTTGCGGGAGCAGCAGAAGCACCAACGGGCGGCGCTGTGGCTGGGGCTGCAGCAGAGCTCGTGGCAGCGGCTTGAACATCCTTAGCCACAATTCTCCCCATAGGCCCACTCCCAATCACGTTCCTCAACTCCACCTTCAAATCCTTGGCGAGCTTCTTCGCATACGGGGTCGCCACTACTCTCTTCCCTCCCTCGGACGCAGGGTGCGCAGAAACCTCCATCGTCGGAGCAGAAACCGGTAAAGGCGAAACCTTCGCAATTTCCTGCTGCAAAACCGAAGTTTGTGATTTCGCTTCTTCCCCCGCAACCTGCGGCGGAGCGGAAGATCCCGATTCCGTCTCCGCCTTCGACTTCGCGAGGGAGATCTCATCCTCGGACTCGGCGAGCAGCGCAATGGCAGACCCGACGGGAGCAACTCCGCCTTCCTCGACCATGATGGCGGCGAGGTACCCGTCGTAGAACGTCTCGACATCCATGTCAGCCTTGTCAGACTCGACAACGACGACGCTCTCCCCCTTGGAGAGCTTGTCGCCCTCGGACTTGACCCAGGACACGATCTTTCCCTCCGTCATGGTAGAGCTGAGCGCCGGCATGAAGATCTCGCGGATCTTCGCCTGAATCCCCACGCCCCTCCTCCTCCTCCTCCCGCTCCCACTGCCGGGCGCGGCATTGGGAGTGAGTAGGTTCTGCTTCGCGGCGGTGGAGGCGAGGAACGTCGTGCCCAAAGCGCCCGCCATCGCCGCTAGTTGTGGCGGCGGTGGCAGTGCTGGCTTGATGCAACGGTGAGGGATCGGGTTGGGTGATGGAGCACGAAGAGTCGAAGAGACGGCGGACATCACAAGGATCCGACAATAAATTTAATTTTTTTCATCGAAGATTCAATTTATAGAAGATTAAAAAAAAAAATTAAAGATTAAATTAAATGAGTAAAAATTTGATTAAGGCTGTGTTTAATTGCACTAGCTCCCCGCCCCAGAAATTACTTAACTCTAATTTTAACTTTTGAAGAGTTTCTAGAAGTTATTTGGTTAGATCATTAATGTTTCAGTTCTTATTTTTATTTTTTTAAAATTAATGTTATATTTTTTAATAATTATACTTTTACTATTTATATTTAAATAAATATGATGTATCAAAATATTTAAATATTATGTAAATAAATATAGATGCTAAATATTGTTTACTTGAAATATATATATTGAATTTCATATGTATCTAAATAGTAACATCAAATATTAAAGTATTCAAATAATAGAAATATCTTGAAAACATTAAAATCTTCTCATTTTTAGATGTTCACGCATATAATTAAAAGTCTTTATATCGTCTTAATCCTCTTTTAATTTATGAAATTCATTTCTAGTCATTGAACCTAAATGAATCTGGTTCTACCTTTAAAAAACTTTCTTAGATGACTTATTTCTCAAACTTTTAACATTACATATACCTATATTTATATACTTTTCGTAAATCCAATCTCTTTAAACTTTTTGATGCATTAAGATAATCATACATCTGTTTATGTTCTTCAAATTTAAATATAATTAACTCTAATGAATCAATCCGATCATTTAAACTTTCAACGTATTGACATCTTTTACCTATAAAAGATGTAGTAGATGTCGACGTCGATGTACTTCTAACATTGGTCTGCTTTCACATTCAAATCCTTTACAAGTATTTGCTCACTACTCTGGGATGAATTTACTTTAGAGCCTAGGATATAAATATATTCACCTACTGCAACAATGCCATCAAAAAGTCTCTCCAACTTGTCAATAAATTTTATACTTTGATAGTGAAATTTCTCACAATTTGGTTTGATATGCATGTATCAAATAAAATTATCAAATAAGTTGGTGAATAATGAAATGAAATAAAATTATCAAAGAAAATTATTGTAAAACAATTACATATCTTTTGGAAATTTTCCCACAATGTGTCATCTTTACCTTCCTAAGTCTTAGTTGTAGGATTTCATCCGATACACATTTGGGAGCCAATTGTTTTCCACAATTGTCAATACTTCATTAATTTTTTCAATTTATTCTTTAAGTGTGATATTGTTCACCTCATTCATATCTTCTCTAACAATTTTTGTTTACATAACTTGTATCTTTTTACATTTAAGTATGTGCTAAGTTTGTATACTAAGTTAGTAACCTCTATGCAAATATCTAACAATGTAGAAATTAAATCATTTTCTCATGCTACTTTAGGAGTGCTCGTCTTCAGAATACGTTTTGACACTTACTCTCCCCTTAAGAGATTCACATACATTCTATTAACAAACATTGAAAAGTCTAACGATAACAAATAATATTCAAACATTGGAAATATTTAAGTAATAAAAATAACATTCAATAATGAAATAATAACAATACAGATCAATTTATATTACAAATTATATTTGAACAATAAAGATAACATTCAAACAATTGAAATAACAAAACAATGAAATAAAATATTTGAAATTTGAGTTATCAAACAAATCATTCATTTTACATTATTAGATCCTTAACGTTGTTATATATAGTACACATTTCTAACTCGTTTAACATAACAGAAACTTTATAGTTGATACCTATTAACATTTTCTGATTATGAACTTCAATAAGTTCTTTGTCTTGATCGATCTATAATGCTTGTTGATCCATTACAGATTTCTTAGAAAATACAACGAAGGGATATGATCGTCGTAGAGGTGAAGTTACAGAGGTGACAAAGCAAAAGGTATTTTGAACTTTTGATAGATGATGCTTTCATGGAGGTAAGAAAATAAAACGCTTAAAAATACCTTGTGTTGTTCGTCACTCTAGCTCCAATGCTTATAGGGTCGACGAGGAGTTAGGTTGTTTGTTTAAGGTGAGCTCCTAACATGCATTCCAAAGTAGAGGCACGTTCCAACGCCTCTACCAAACACAGCTTAAGAATTAAAAATATGTAAATTAAGATTACTTAGGAAATTAAATAAAACAATGTGTCTAATTTAATTAAGTGATTTAAGTAGTTTAATTAAATAACTTAAGATTAAATTAAACACTTTTTTACACATGCATAAATACATAAATTTTATTTCTTGATATTATTTCGTAAGTTGCATAAATACTTAAATTTTATTTTTTAAAAGTATAAATATATTAAAAAATGATGACATTAAAAATAATTTCTATTTTTTCCCCATTATTTTCCAATTTTTTTGATTTTTTCCCTATTTTCTAAGATGGACTCTTAGGTTTTAACTAGTGTATTTTTATAAATCAAGTCTTATCTAAGGATGCTGTTATTAATATTTTTTTTTTACATATTAAGATTAAAATTCATAAAGACAGCAGAAAATATTAACGACATTATGATTATAACTATTTTTGTATTATTAAAATGGTTGTAAATACACAAGGAAAGGAAAGGCATTCATTGGAGTAGTCATCATGTAATTTGTTAGGCAACGATGATATCTTCGGTTTAAATTTAATAAAAAAATTATCATTATCGAAAATTAATTACTTTTCTTAATTAACTGGGTTTAAATTGGACGCTTTAGATTTCTACATGATTTTGAGCAAATAAAAATCTTTTGAGCGAAGTCCCTGTATATTTATTTAAAATTCCCTCCTCGTTATATATATATAGAAGAAAATAGAGCTGGTGACCGCGGGAAGTGGAATAATTTGATCGTGGTCGAATTTGGAATGGAAGGCTGAGATGAAGGGATGCGAAAACGACGGCTCCACGCCCTTCTCTCCTCCGAGTTGTTGGGAGGAGAAGCGGGTGGTGGTGGTTTTTCTTCCGACATGGAAGCCTTCCTCTTCGTTCCACGCCAATGGCTCCGACCGCGGGAGCAAGGGCCAGCAGCGCATTCGTCTACCTCGTCTCCTGCCTCTTCTTCCTCTCTACGCTCGCCGGCGGAGCTCTCCTCCTCCTCTACATCACCCTACCGGAGGGGTCGGCCACCTCTTGGCTCCCCGTCGCCGGGATCGTCCTCGTCGGGATCCCCTGGATCTTCTGGACGCTGACGTGTGTCTACAGATTGGTCACGTGTCGGGAACCCGCTTCCGACGCCGACGCCCCGGCGGCGGCGGCGGCGGTGGCGACGACCCCGGTGGCCGCTACATCAGTCCGTGGAGGGGGTGGAGATGAAGGGTGCAGCTCGCCGGTGGATTCGACTGGAGGTACCGCGAGAAGGGTGAGGTTTGGGGCGGCGACGGTGATTGGAGGGCAGGAGGGGAATGCGAATGCTGGGGGGATGGCGGGTGGTAGTGGCGACGGTGGGGCGGGGACGAGTAAGACGAATGACAGAGACGGGGATTCCAGTGCCGCTGGAGTTTCGAGCGTCGACGAGTCTTCCCTTACTTCTCGCGAGAGCGAGGTCCCGTTGGTGTCGACGTCGTAGTTATGGATGGATCAGAAACGATCGTGTATTGCCGGTAAATTTTTACGGCTTTATGGTAGCTCTCTCATAGCACATTTGATTGATCGATGTGGTAGTGGCATTAGGATAGATATTGATTGGATTTGCTGGTTATCTTTTGTTCTTCTCTGTACATGTTCCGTTTGTCGTAATTCCTGAATGAATTCTTCTGGGCGTTTCCAATCCCTTGTGATGTCTGTTGGTCTTGGCATTTCTCTTTTATTTCCCGACGGCACCTGCTGTAACAAATCATTGCGAGTGTCAGCATCTCATGCCATTCAGAAATCATCCTTTGAATCACATAGATTTCTTGTTCTTTCAATTTTCTCGTAAGGGTGGTATATCTTAACCGTTGGTGTTTCCTTTGTAAGTAGCGGTCTTTTTCGGTTGATGAGTAGTAGGCTATGTGGGAATACATGTTTGTGAATCATAGAGGACAATTGTCCTATTGTAGCCTACATGTCACGAGCTCAAATCTTAAGAAATAACCTCTGAACTGATGAAGATGAAACAACATACAATTGGTAGGAGTCTCGTGCACTGGATTTTTTCCTTTACGTCTATGTCAATCAACATTATTAATGTACTGAGGCAATAGTAGGCATCTGCCTGGGCAGTGCTTAGTCTTCCAAAGTAACCAACTTATATTTTTTCTAGACTTATGTAAGTATGTTTGTGTATAAAAAATCAAACAACAAATTAATAAATAATGTTATGCTGTAATACACCTACTTTAAGAAAGCATCAATGAACATTGTCAATACCTAGAAGACAATATTTAGTCAATAAATGGGATAAACACGATATTTGAAAACACAACCTTGAGATTTACTTATAAAGTTAATAGTCAATAATAAAACAAGAGATCCAAATTATATTAAATGTGGGTATTTAGGGTTGAAAAAAACTCCCAAACTACCTTATAAATTAGTGGATTCTTATCCATAACTACATCCATCAAGGATATAGTTAATCAAAGACAGATCTAGGCATGAAATCCAAAGGCCCATATGAAACTTAGGTGTCTGGGCATCACTCTGGTAGGACCTAGGCGTCTGCTTTAATAACTGTATGATTGACTTACTTTATATGATCCATACTGTTGAAAAATATCTTTTCCAGCGTTAGTAACTATGAATACTATCATGTTTTTCAATAGTTAGGAATAGGTGTGTTGATGAGGTAGATGTTGGCACAAGTCAATCCATGCCATGGGAAACTTGGTTTTTCCATATAAAACAATTCATGGTAATTTATTTACTAACAAGAAAGATACTACATTGAAGAGATTAAGATTTGATGGAATGATTTTTTTTGATAATGATAGTGTTTTTACCTAGGTTCGAATCTAAGACTTTCTTTCATTAAGGATCTCATTAGGTGAGGAAAGACTATTACACTATTCATTGTTGGTGTGATGAGATTAATTTTCACCACATGGAAATACAGTCTATACTTCTATTTGCACCTGATAAATTTTTTAGTTAGACTAAATTTTCTTAACTATTCAAGGTTGAAATTTTCATACATAGTTTCACTTTCTTGGGTTAATATAAGTTGTTTCATAGACCACACTTTATCTTCAACTCCATTGCTTCATTGAAGTTTGACAGTATGCTGTTTTACATCTTTGCTTGCTCCTTTTAATTTTTAAACACGATTTGGAGTTCCCAAATCTCAACCTCCTATGGCATTTGTCTCTGATGTTGCTATTTTAATTTCTATTCTTGAGAAGGTGCATTGACATTCAATTATTATTCTTAATAAGGAACTCAATCACTAGTAAAAATGTGTTCATTCTAATAGCATATATGAGGAAATAGAGAATTATTGGTTGTCTGAATTCTTTAGTTCTGAACTATGTCCATTAAACATCTCTATGCATTCCACCTTTATAATAGCATGGTCTGTTTCCATGGTTTTTTTTCACATGGTATAATTCTAAGATTTTGTTTTGCATCAAGGTTTGATCATATGCCTTTCTTTCTTGTAATCTTGAAGTTTGTTAACAGTTGAAGAAAATTGAAACCACTTGTATTTGAGAAATTACACACTCATGTCAACAATCCTGGTAATGTGTGTGCTTTATATATTTTTGAAACATTATGTCAGGGTCATAGATAATGTAGGCAAAGATTTGCAAGCTATGGCTTTTTAATGCAAATTGCAACATACTTGTTGAAATGTAACCATCCAACTTAAAATCAATTGATTGAGTGAAAAGATCTCCCTTATGCATGTCCAAGTTTCATCTTCATTTTTCTAATGTGAGGCTATTTCAATGATTTCTCTTTTTTGTGACTTCTTTAGGTCTTACAAGTGTTTTTATTTTTAAATGGGATGGACGTGTGAGAATTTAAACTTTAGCTTGGATACCATCTTGAAAATTGAAATGTGAATATGCAACTCAAAACCAATTATTTATGAATAGAGAAGTCTCTCCATGTATATATGTATAGTTATGAGTGAATATTTTCACTGCTTGAACCAATTATTTATGAGTGACTATTTTCCCCACTTGTATTGATATAAAAACCTTGCTACACTAAATGACATCAATCCAATGAAAGACTAGAACTTAAAATTCTCCAAGTATTCTACTTATTTACCTATAAAGAGTTTTTGGAAATCTAACTTATAGGATATAAAATTAATCGATACTATTTTATCCAATGAAATCTAAGCCAAAATAAATGAAAATTCCCAATTTGATTATCTGAACATTTCAAAATAGGAAGTGTAGGAATTTTCCAAATTTGTGGTTTGTTGCCATCCTATACATGCTCTCGACACATAAAATGTGTATATGTTATAAATATGAAAAAGAAGAGAATTTATATGTGGGTTATTGTATCAATATTAACCCTAGTAAAAGAGGCTCTTTGCACCAGTAATTCCATTGTGGACATTGAGATCTTGCTTTCCACATAACATATAATGTAGCTTATTTTTTAAAAATGAGTACTATTGGATGCATTATTTGATAGTTGTTTACATCCTCCACCATTAATGAAATTAGTGTTATTTGTGGGCCAACTTATGAACTTCTTATCCCGTTCAAGGCTAGTGTGTTAAAATTATGTAAATCATAAAAGAAACCTAACTTAAGCAAAAATCAAGGATTGATATCCAGGTATATGATTCGATGGGCTTCAAGATGGAGAAGGTTGTGGGTGGGAAGTTCAAAATTGACTTGATAGAGCAAAAAGCAAAAGGTGGGGCTCAATATCTTAAAGATGCAGGTGAAGGCATGGGGACTGGAGCTGTGGAAGATCCTATAACCCAAACAAACTTGCCTAGCTAATTTGGTGAGTGAAATCACCCCCATCAATTGCCTAACCCATGGCCTACATGGTGTGACAAGAAATCTGTGTTGATAAATCTTAGATTCGTAGGAAAATCTCAACTAGGATCAAAGTCAACCATAAAAGCTGAATCAGAAGAAAATGAGGGTAGCAAGCATGAGGATGGATGTCTTAGTTTCTAGGTGTTTGGGAAGATCAAAGGGGTCTAGGAAAAGTTGTTTATCAGAATCTCCTGCTTGAGTTACCCTCTATGGTTGCCCTCCTCACTTGCTTATCCTATAAGAGAGCAAGGAGGAGAAAATATTGCCACGCAAAAAAGTGTGAAACAACTTCGGAACCAAAGGTTAAGCCTATGAGCATCATAAGACAAGAAAATGTTGTTGAAATTTGGAAACCAATGTGGACTGGAGTGTGGGATGAGTTGAGCACGCATTGGGTTTTAAGGAACCTAAACATCCTGACCTCAGTAATCCAACATGAGACTCCACCTTCTCCCACTTCAGGAAGGTTTCTTTATTTCAAGTTTAAGTAAAATTACAAAAAATGGAGAAATTGACTACTATCAAACTTATCCAACTTTAAATTGCAATGGGTATCAACCCTTGATTTTTGCTTAAGTTAAAGCAAGCCATGCCTACTTACATTAGGGATGATGGGTGACTTGGTGACACACTTCTTTCTCCTTTGAATCCTCCTCTCAGCTTTAGAGGCTGAGTGATGATGGTTGTGTGTGAGGTTAGCTATCGCTTGTAGGTGAATGTGTTGGGGGGAGGGAGTTTGCATGCTATGTGTCTAAGATACGTAAAGGGAATATATCCATGTGTGCGTTCATGTGGAGGGGACAGTAGGAAATGGCAGTTTAGGGCCTCCTTTATAGAGGAGGAAGTGTGAGAAGGCCATCAAACGGTTGAAGGTAGAGATTTCCCTAGGTCAATGGTTGGGGGGGGGGGATATCTAATTCTGTTATATTTCAAATCGACAAAATTTGTCTATAAAAATTGTTTCTGATAATAGCCTGGAAAAGTGGCCCAGGATAATTGCTTGGGGTACGCATCTGGGTCACTTGCTTGGTCTTCTTTCAATTAGGCTATTTTCTCAAGCATGCTATGGGTAGAGTCTTGATCGATTCCCCTCAAAACTAGTACACTAGGAGTTCAATGAATAATTTATGCAATTGAAGTAGTTTGGGATTATTTGTCCATTATCTACGTCCTATTTGATTGGGTCAGAGTTGATCATTCAGTCATGTTGGCAGACGTTATGTTGTGCTTAGGGTGAATGTTAGTGAACTTTTATGGGCTTAGTGGGCTTGAGAGAATAATGTGGGGTATATTGTGTGGTTTGGATTTGGTTTCAGATATGGTGAGTCAAGCACTGTTAGAACACTAATTTCCCACTTGTTTTTATTTGTTCCAGCATATTTTTAAGCTCCAAGATGGATGTTTGTTCCATAGACAAGGTCTATGGAAGGAATTGTCATCTCAAGGTTGAGGCAGGCGATAAAGCCAACAAGAAGTTTACTTCAGGTTATTGAATTTATGTTGGGAGAAATTTTCTTACTTTAGAGAACCAAAAGATAAAATGTTGAATCTTGAATTAGTGCAAAAATAGACTAATGTTCAATGGCACGAATACCTTGTAAAGATGATATGGATCATGTTTCTATTAATGGAGTTTGGTTTTCTTGTCAAGGTACCTATAAAGATGCATTTTGGATAACTAAACTATCATATTTATTGTTGACAATTTCACATTTATGAATGAACAAAGCAGGTTGAGGTGCATTGTCATTTTGTTTGGGACATATTGTTGTGAAGGATCGTCTCTATCCCATATGCACAAACCTCAAAGCAGAAAGTTGATATCTTTGTCAAGGGTTTAAGTGTTGGAGTTTTCAAGAAACTTTGTATCAAATTAGGAATGATTGATATATATTCTCTAACTTGAAGGAAAATGTTAGACTCATGTTATTCTTATGTATCTTGTATATAAGTCACTTGTTAGGTAAATGGATATCCACTTATCCATTTCCAAAAAATATGTAACTCATTTTCACATGGATATAATTCTCTCTTCTTATTTCTTCTTCACATATCTAAAATATGAAGATTATTTCCAAGAACTTACAGAAGTTCTGCACATGTAACATGTTGCCGGTATAAAAATAAATTGAGGAACACATGAACACGAAAACCAAAGTGAATTGAGAAGCATATGGGTTGAATGGCAGTCAGGTGATTTTCAGCAGAAAAAGTTAGGTTATCAAGAGCAACGTTATCAATTTAGGTATTTTTAGATATCCCTTTTATTTGGGACTAAATTTGATCGTTTCTGAGGTTAACAGAGTTGGGCCTCTAATGGTAGCTATTTTGATTCGTGCAAGTCGTATTGGAGCATTCCCTAGCTTATAATTATTACATTCTTCATTATTGAGGTTTTTTTGTTATTCATGGTCAAAATGGTGAATGTAGTTTATATACGACACATGTATATTTAAATCAATTGTAAATTGTATGCCAGATTTTGTTGATGGCACCTTTATTCGAGAAGCATTGATGATTTTTCCCTTGTTAGTTTGGCACATGCTAAAAGCCTCAAGGTTGAAGATACTTGTCATAAAAATTGACTTCAAACAGAAATTGGGCAGGTTACCACGCATGCAAGCTACATTATATGTGCATGAAAGGCTTCCAATCATGTATAATGAAGGCCAGTAATCTACGCGGTCACATGGGTCCTGAGATCATCCTTGGTTCACCTTTTTTTGGGTCCAATCTAGCTTTCGGATTTTTGTATTTCTGGCGGGTCCTTTTGGACGTAGTCAAGTAGTAGCCATATTGGACTTTATCCAGAGATGTTGGTGCACCTAAAATTTTCACCCATCCCGCCTCTATTAGATCACAAAGACTCAAAAACAGTCTAGTGGGTCAAAAGCTTTTTCGAAAGGTATGGGCTATTGACTAACTTTTTTGAAAAACAAGCTGTCCTGGAGTATAAAATGCAATTGCGTGATTTCTTGGACCGTGCTTTTATGCGTGCGCATTGACAAAATTGGCAAATGTGTGGAACAAAATGTCAGCAGTAGGAAAACATTAGAGTTTAGATCCTTTGTGGATGGTGTTTGATGACTTTGATCTTATCTACCTAGTGATTCATTAATTATGCTTTTGATTTCACCCTATCCTGACTGATGTAAAGGGTAACGGTTGTGCTCTGTAGATACTGCTTTCAGAAGCAATTTTTACATGATTTCCTGTTGAACTTGTTCTATTATTCTCTTTAGGGACTTTTGGAACAAATTGAGGGTCATTCCTTTTCAAAAATGTTACTCTTACTCAAGTTTATTAAGCATTCAATTCATAACTATGGTGGCAATGTTATTTTAGTGCATCTCTTGCCGTCAGCACATTTCCCTGTCTAGATGGAGTTCATTTTGGCTTGTGAGCCTAAACTTTGAAGCATTTTAAAGAACGTGAAAGGGCACGAAAACAGTAGGGATCTAAAAGGCAAGGTAAGTCATGTCCTACAGATCTAGCAGGGTAGTAGAAATAAAAGTGTCGAGGATTCAAAGAACATGGCAATTCTTGTACCACAGTTTAACATTTGCTCTGCTGGCTACTGCAACCACTTAGGTCACCGTACAAACACAATGGCCCG
The DNA here is from genome assembly GCA_036874045.1 of Cymodocea nodosa. Classification (NCBI taxonomy): domain Eukaryota; kingdom Viridiplantae; phylum Streptophyta; class Magnoliopsida; order Alismatales; family Cymodoceaceae; genus Cymodocea; species Cymodocea nodosa. Next base: position 1,771,258 of record JAZBRI010000008.1, read on the forward strand.
CCTTTAAAAAGAATCTTCAAGCACATGAGGATCAGCGGCCATTAATGCATGAAGTTGATACTGAGAATCTTGCTTTTGATTCGTGGGTCCTGCCATGAAAGATGGTCGAAATGATTCAAAGAATCTTGAGCACTTCTGTCAGCAGCCATGTCTGATATTTCCCAAGCCATTGCAAGCATCACCACTGATTTTCCCCCCTCCCCCAGCACACCTCCTCCTTGTTATCTTGGCAGTTCACCCTTACCTGCCATTTTTTCCACCCATCCTTAAGTTAAAAGTAATTCCCAAAAGATGCAGCATTAAAGGGCATTCATAGCTTTACCTTGGGAGGGTTTTTCCACGGCAAAAGCAAGAGAGAAGGATTGAAGAATGTCAGAACAAATTGGTTTCAGGTACATCAGATTCTTTTTTATTTGGTAATGCTAATATTTCTATTTAGATTTGAACTTAAGGAAGAACAAATGATGACAAGCGTTATGTGCTAAGGCAATCCATGGGGAGACAGGCTTTCATGGAATTAATTCCCCCTGACCCAATACACTTAATGGTTGAAGAAGAATCCAAACATTACTCCAGACCTTGAGATGTTGCATGAAACCCATGCCCACCCATCAATGGTGCATGGCACAATTAGTATTTTATTTCGTTATAAGAGAAGAAATTCTAGATTTTAAATTCACTTGAAAAACATCAGTTACCAACGCCTCAATTCCATTATGTAGCCTAAATTCACATAAATCTTTTTCTTCTATTTATTTTTTATCTATAATTTAATATCTTCTTAAATTACAAATTTTAGCTCTTTTTTTCATTATTTCTAACTACGTAATTTTACCAATATTAATCTTCTGTCACTTATCAGCGAAAATGATTTGTGCGCACATCCATTCTCAGCATAAACCCCACGCGATCAATCTCTTCCATTGGGGTGGTTTAAAAAGATAAGATGCTATCGTTGGAATGAATACTTGTACATAGATTGAGTAAAAAATAAAACATGAAATTCTAAGCTTAATTAAGTCTTCTTACATTTACCCACCAGCTCAGAAGGATAATCGTAAGACTTCAAAAGTATACTACAAGTGAAGAAAAAGAGATATTGAAATGGTCTGAGATTAGAAATGAGATGTGATCTGACACAAAAGACGACAGAAGAACTCTCTACTCAGATTATTTAGTTATCTAAATACTAATCCAACCAACTCAGATTATTTAGCAATTAAATGGATACAGATGCTTAATTATAATTAGATGGTGCTAAGTAAGTAAGTTTGGCAGAAACAATATACATTTTGATCGATCGAATCAGCAGCAACTCTAATACTAAGGTTGGTCTTCATTAATTAAGATTCAAATTTTGATTAACATCGCAACATTAATGGCATTTCAATTAAATAGGCGGGATGGTAATTATTACATAATTCATTCATCATCATCATCATCTTCTTCTTCTTCTTCTTCTTCTTGCAAATTAAGATGAAGACTAATAATAGCAACGTCGATTGCAGGCAGAAACTAGTGAGGCCAAGTCCGATCGATCGAATGCTCTACTTTCGTGTATGTACTAGTCGGCGGTTTTGAAAGGCTGGTAGACTTGGAGATCCGTCACGACTCCGGCGATGGAACCGGCGGCTGCGGCGATGGAAACGACGAAGCAAGCCATGCTGAGCATCTGCAGGCACACCCATCTGGTGCTCCACTTGGGTACCTTCTTCTGCGCTATGTACATCTCTATAGGGAAGAACACGGTCAGCGGCCAGAACCCAAGGGCTCCCAGGATGCCCACCACGTCGTTGAAGAAAGGGAGGATCATGGAGATGACGGTGGTGATCACCACGAAGGCCGTTCGCCAGACCAGGCGGAAGAGGTTGAGCTTGTAGGGTGAGGCCCCGTAGAAGGGGATGGGGATGCCGATCTCCTTGACGATGAACTCTGAGTTGGGCCACCAACGGAGCGCGCACGTCTCGATGAAGGAAAAGAGAGGTTGGCAGAAGACTTGGTAGGCGCCGACGAGGTGGATCACAATTGCGACGTTGGCGATGTCCAGGAGCCAGTAGGGGTTGTAGAAGCCGAAGCCCGTCAGCAGGTTGCCGGGCGCTTCATCGCCGAAGGCGGCGTACCCGAAGCAACCACATGTCATGTAGAAGACCGTCGTCACCGCCACGCTGATCATCGATGCCTTCTTCATCGTCTTCGCCTCCGACGGCGGCGATCTTATCGTGTCCTGCCATTGTTACCCAGCGCCGGTCAGTTGGCGTTTAAAACTTTAAATATAAATATATTTATATGTCAGCGACCTGTATCTCGATGAGAATGACGGAGAAGGAGTAGGCGAAAGCGATGTCGCCGAAGGCCTGCAAGCTCCTCCATATCTTCTGGGTCTCGGTGACCGCGCCGACGCTGATGCCGGTCATGCTCCCCTTGATGCCGCCGTTGGCTGCAAAGGGTACATGGAACAGCAGAGTCAGGACAAGTGGGTGGGAGATGGAAGTGTCCATTCCTGTTCTCTTGTAGGTAGGTTGGTTTTACCTGCAACTTGGAGGATCCCTAGGAGCAGTCCGATGGAGGAGTAAGTGAAGGACATGACGGCGGCAACGATCGAGAGCCACCAGATCTGGTCGAAGTTGGGGATTTGGGAGAAGAGGATCTCCACGATTCCGAAGACGATCATGTATGGGTTGCTGGAGACGTGGCATGGGCTGTTGTCGCCTTTGGAGTGGAAGCAATTCGACCTCTTTACGGCCCTGCAGCCCAAACCAAACAGACATGGTGAATGATGGCAAGAAGAAGAAGAAGAAGAAGAAGAAGAAGCAAGGACTCCGGTTTTTGGGCTCACATCATGCTGATGGAAGCTGCAATGGTGTAACCAATGGCGACGCCAAAGAGATTGAGGTACTGGATGAACCCACATAACTTGACCTTCATGCCACCTACAAGAAAAGATCAAACGAACCCAACAGCTCAATCACAGCGAAGAACAAGAAGCAGCAACAACAACTGCTCTGCTGTTGTTGTTGCAGGAAGTCAGTGGTGAACTGGCTACCTAGATTGGAATGGACGGCGTCCATGTAGGTGTAGTTCCTCTTGCCGGTGACAGGGTCGCCCGTCCGGTAGCAGTTGGTAAGGAGGGTGGAGGTGTAGTAGATGACAAAGGCGAAGAGCACCATAACAGCAGGTCCTGCAACCCAGCCGAGCTGCGCAATGGCCCAGGCCAGAGACAACACCCCGGACCCAATCACGGCGGTTATGATATGCGCACTGGCCGTCAACACCGTCCCTGCGGAAACGGAAACCAACCATCGTCAAGGGACAAAGCAAGCACAAAACAGAGGCACCAACACCATCATCGATCTCTCCACCTCTAACCTGTTCTTTTCAGCCGACCGTCGTCATCGTAGCACTTGCCGCCCGGCGCGCTCTGGCCAAGCTCCAGCGCCACCACTTCCTGGCTCTGCTGGTACTGGATATTACCAATCCCTCCCATCTTACGATGTATAGATTATGTTCCTCACAACAAAGTTCGATGAACAAGAAATTAAGAATTCCTCGAATCCTCTACAACAGTAGAGCTATCAGTGGTGGTCTGATATTACAGATGGGCGTAGCCCGGCCGAGTCCCACCGACGACGGCAGGTAGGTGGTGATGGGGAGGAAGAGCAGGGCTGGACGAAAGGAGGTGGGATGAGGATGCGAGGAGTCACAGGGGTGTGGTGGTGTATATATAGAGAGAGAGATGAGATGAAGGGCGCATGCCAACACGTGGAGAAGATGCTGCCCTGACATTTCCAACAAGGAGTTAAGGACAACAGACATGGACGTGGAGGTCAACCCATCTACGTATTTCTCCACCCTCTTCTTCAGTCCTTCCTCCCTCCTCTTCTTGCCTTCAAATGCCATCAGTCCATGGAAATCCGCCCCACCTCCCCTCTCTCTCTCTCTCTCTCTCTCTCTCTCTCTCTCTCTGATCTACACGTACCTCCATGGCATCGCAGGCTTTCACTTTTGGAAGAACTCACCGTCCAGCTGGTAAGTAATCAAGAAACTTCTTACCACTGCATGCATTCTAGTGATGGTCTTCAACTTCACCACGCATCCTGTAGCCAGATGCCCTTAACTTCCCGTCTTCAACAACCTTACCAATGACCTTCATTTCATTATCCTTAACATTGCTGTTTCAAGCATCCTCCTTTCGATATTCTTTTAGATTATCTGATCAAATTTGAATGACTTCGTTTCGAAGAACTCCTCCCCAGCATTGTTTCCTTGGGCTGAGAAGGAAAGAGGTCTGTGGAGTGGATTCAATGGGTTCTTTTCTGTCTAAAAGGTATTGATCTTGTGTTTTCTTTCAAAGCTAAAAGCGAAATATATTAAATAATACCCTAACTGTGAAACCATCATCAGAAAAAATAGAATTCAAAGTACAGAAACACTCATCAAAAAGATAACAAGAGTTCAAGGTATACAGAAACAAGCAACCCAGTTGGATGAGAGGCAAAAGATAAAAACCAATATGGAAAGAAGAAAACTAGTTTTTCGTATCATCTTTTAGGTGCTTCCTCTCCTCCTTTGGGTCATCACCAAAAGGATCTTCACAAGAGCATACATGATTGTCCTAAAGAAGATTACTTCTTTGGCAGTCTCAGCCCCAACATTTGAGAAGGAATGCTTTAACCAAAAAATAAAAATTTTAATGAATATTGAGTTGACATCACAGATAAAATCTCTAAAAGGTACGTTATTTCTATTTAACCAAGTAATTCAAAAGAAAGCATAGAGAATAAGGTGTGAAGTCAGCCAAGAGAGCTTCAAATATGAGTTAAGATGATTATTAAAAAAAAAAATTCTACATCAATGAAGCACTCTTTTGTCGTCTTTAATAAGAAAATTTTCAATTAAATAAAGTCACAATCTGCAAAAGTGTATTCAATACATACAATGCAAAGATTACAAGAGAAATAGGTAGCATTTTCTTACCAACATTTTGTTAAGACCAAATAACTTACTAGAGAGGGGTGAATGTTGATTTATACATAATTTAAATTTATTTTTGACTAATTTAATTTATCAACAAGCACAAGTATCAAATTGATAAATAAACATACATAACATAAAAGATAAATAAGAACACACAAAGTTTTTAGGTGGTTCACTAACTTAGCTAGTCTACTCTTAAAGATCAATTAAGCTTTACTAAGTATTTCAACATTTACATATACTTACTTTTAAGTCAAAGTAAGAATCAATTATTAACTTGAGTTTTCTAGTCGTAGCTTTAACCAACACCTCTTAGAAGTTTTCAGATAGAAACTTTAGCAAACCAGCCTCTTTGAGTTTTTAGGTCGAAACTCAAACCAATACAATGTGTAGCTTTTTGGTTGAAGCCATAAACCAATGATTCTTCTTGGATCATACTTTCAATGCACGGAGAGTTTTGAGAATCTTCTTCTGAATTTAACTTTCTCAATCTATTCTTTATTATATATGATCTGAAGTATACTTTTTTCTATAATGGAAGAAGATCTGCAATGTATATTCTATATATCTCTCTCTCTTGTTTTCATTGAATGATCTGATTGTATTTATATATGTAAATCCAACGATCATATTTCTCTTCAATGGTATTAATCTGTTGTACTATGATTCTTGATAGACTTGTAAATAGAAAGTTACTATTTAGTATATTGTCTTTTTGAAACCTTACGATTCTATTTGTTTTTCGAACTGTTTCATTTGAAACCTTCTAAAAACTCTTTGAAACTATTTGAAAGCTTGAGTGATGATTTATCACATGAATGTTTAAGTTCGGCATGTGATATAATTTTGATTTAGATTGTTTAATTTGAAACCTTTTGATTTCTTCTGTCTTTCAGAATGTTTCGTTTGAAACCTTCCGAAATCATTCCTAAAGCTATCCGAAAGCTTGAGAGTCTTCATTTCATGCTCATCACGTGAAGCTTTAAGTTCAACATGTGAGGTTATTTGAATTTCAAATTGTTTAATTTGAAACCTTTTGATTTCTTCTGTCTTTCAGAATGTTTCGTTTGAAACCTTCCGAAATCATTCCTAAAGCTATCCGAAAGCTTGAGAGTCTTCATTTCATGCTCATCACGTGAAGCTTTAAGTTCAGCATGTGAGGTTATTTGAATTTCAGATTGCTTGATTTGAAACCTTCCAAAATCACTTATCTTTCAGAAAGTTTCATTTGAAACCTTTCAAAAAACCTTCTAAAAGTATTCAATCTCTTGAATAGTTATTTTTCTGCTTGTCACGTGAGACTTTAAGTTCTACACGTGAGATTTTCTTAGTTTCAGTTAATTGTTTGAAATATTTTGAAAACATTTATCTTTCAGATAGTTTCACCTAAAACCTTCCAAAAATAACTGTGAAACTTTCCAAAGAGTGAAACCTTCTGAATATATCTAAAACTATCTAATAGACTTGTGAAACCTTCTGATATGCTCTAAAACTATCCTAACAATTGTGAAACCTTTCGATTGTCTTACAACTCAATGATTCCTTCTGAAGTTTCTTATGCAACATTCGTCTAATCAGTTTGACCTTTATTTGGCTTTGACACTTTATTTATATAACTGAAATACATAAACTCCTCACATAGGTTTTTATATTATCAAAATTCAGAGGTATTTTCACCTTTATATATTTAAGAGTGTTTTCTTAAAAAGGATTTTGTTGCTTGCTACTATTCAAGTAAAAATCTTAACTTTTAAGGAGACAAAAGCTTTCCAAATTATGTGTCATTATAAATGAGTAGTAAAAAATTTAGTTGAATTGAATAAGTATTAATTCTTAATTAACCTAAAGTGAAGCTTGTGCATTTCCATTTCAAGAAATTTTCATATATCCTTTAATTATTAATAAATGACATATGAACATCTAATGATATAATTATATAGCATGTCAATTAATTAATGTAATAAATTTACTAATTACATTTTACTATCTAATTAATTGATTAAAAATAACTATATCACATTATTATTATACACAAATATAAAATTCTAATTATGTCTAATTTCATCCTATGTACAAACACCTAAATTTTTATTTTTATTTAATACCTAAATCTACATAAATACTTAATTTCAAATTTTGTTTCCATCTAATTCTATAAAATTTTAAGTCCCTTAGAATTATAATTCTAGATTCACAAATAAATCTTAAATATCTAAAATTTGACCAACTTTTGTTAAGCCACAATCATTAATGTTAATCAAAAATCTTAATAAATATAACTTAGATTAAGTCAATTTTTTAATAAATAGCATGTAGATTATAACATAGATTAACTAATTATACAATTTGATTTATTTTTTTTAAAAATAATTAAAAAAATAAAAAGAGTGTTCCTTAGAGACAAATTTAGAAATACTTTTCCAAAGCATGATTTTTTTTAGCAATGATTTTTGTTCTTGTGGAGACAGGTCGTATTAGTATAATAATTCTTTTTAAAGTTTCTCCTTTCCAGTTCGTACTAATATTGTTGGCATTTTCATGGCAAATGTCCATTTATAATATGGAAAATTGGATATGTGTAAGATTATTATTCTAAATCCAAGTATATATAGATAGATAGATAGATAGATAGATATTTCTGTTGATGATCTTTGTACTTGATGAACAAAGTGATCAGAATTCAATATAAAAAATGCATTATTTTCAAGAAAAAAAATCCATGGATGGATGTTAATTATCTTTGAGTAGAAAATATTATTCTGTGTATCTTTACCTATAAATTTATTTATTTATATTCACCTCTTAAACCTTCAAGGAACCAATCATAAATCAGTCATGGTTTCATAGGAAAATTGAGCTAATTAATATCTTGGAGACCATCTCCCAACATGTGTGATTAAAAGAATAACAACTCCACTATAATCGCTGGCAATTTAGTCAAGTGGTCTTCCAATATTACTTCATAAACACTTCACAATAGAAGTTACCAAGAATATTCCATATCTAATGAAATCAATCACTTTCAAAAGAAAAAATATATATCACAGCACTATGGTTGGTTTTTCGGCAATTGGTCAACCTCTCAATTACAAAGAATGAGATTCATCTAAAATTCAAATCTAAGTAAAAGCATAACTATTATAAAAAAGGGAGAAATTTCACTATGGGCTATCATAGCACTAGAGACGAAACCCTTTACTCAACAATACTTAACTAACCTTTGAGTTAAATCTTAAATTGATTTACGTACATCTACTTGTTGACACTTGTAGACAATACAAATAGGTCACAATTAAATAACGTTGTTAATTGATTTTAAGCTAGATTCTCATATATTCTCAGCTTATAAATGCTATGAATTACATGATATATTCATTCTCACCTACAATGACTTACACAGCCTACATCTTTACTTTCTTTACGAATATATCATGCAAACGATATATGAAAATCAAATTTAATATATATATATATATATATATATATATTGCTTCTAAAGACTTATAATAAGAAATACCCTAAATGTCTACAACAAGAATGACCGTTAATTTTAAAAATAAATAAATAAACTGACCTTGAACAGTGAAAGAGATATCAGGAGTGCATGGCAAGTTTAAGGTTGTGCGTGTGAGACCTTTCGTCCTTTGTGATTCCCACCATCCGCGTCTGTGATCTACTGCTATCATCTTGGGAATAAATAAAGCAGGGAGGAGTACAGGCGAATAAGAAGGATGCTTATAATAATAAAGCTACTTTGCCGTTCCATTCCAATGCGAACCACTGGTGTTTCATTCCATTCCTTCCCAATCGCCATGCATGGAAGTGAAAAGAATGGTCGCCGATGATTGAAACCGGGAGTGGGTGGGTGCCTTGCATCTTTGACTGCGCCATGCCTTTTCCAGCTAATAACGCTGGCGAGTACTTATGTTATTCTTCTTATCTCTGCAGCTAATCAAGACCAACAACATACGCATGGCCTCATGCATCAGAATAATTCCGCTTGAATGCATTTAGTAATTTGGTTGGGTCAATCAGGGGTGTTTTTCCTGTCCGTTAGCATTCTTAATCCATGTGATCGTTCAATTAATGCTTTAGTTGATTTTATATTAATTGACAGGCATGCGTCTCCCAGTGCTGGTCCATAATGCTTGTTCCACTGTCATCACATTCCAAGGTCCAGGATCTCCCCAATGGCGGTTGCAATTTTTCTTTCTCTCATTTATCAAAAGCTTGTTTATGTATAGAGTGTGTGAGCTGATTCCTTGAACTCTATCATGCATGCTTGTGTGCATGAAAGCTTCTAATGATTCCATTAACTCTTATCATGCATGCTTGTGTGCATGATGAAAGCTTCTAATGATTCCATTAACTCTTATCATGCATGCTTGTGTGCATGATGAAAGCTTCTAATGATTCCATTAACTCTTATCATGCATGCTTGTGTGCATGAAAGCTTCTTCTTCTTCTTCTTCTTCTTCTTCAGATTCTTAAACCAATGCGCTTTATAACTTCTCCCTGTGCACATGTTTTAGTAATGATATCGATCGTTTACGTTTATCAAAATTATAATCTTAACGAAAAGTACTACAAATATTAATGTTCGTCTTGTCTGATCAAGTGAGCGCTGGCTTCCACCCGCCTACATGATCGCTTCCAAACGCAGCCGCATGTTGAAAGGTATACCATTCATGCCGTAATTAACAACTTCCAATTATTTTTAAGATAATTAAACAAAATTAATTGCCATCAATATTCATTCACAGTTTTTTTGAGTGATTAAAGTCTCAAGAGTGACGAGAATTATGTGATTTCCGATGGTCATACAAGTGAAAATTATGAAAATAAAAGTAAAAGTTACATGAAAGCATTGTCCGATTTTGGATTATTCTTAACTTAATGGAGATCAACATCGAACAAAAAAAAAAAATTATTGTAAATGCTCATTAACAGTAGAATTTTTTTTAGAAAAAAAAGGTATAACAAACTGCAACACAACGAATATCCGCCGTTCATCACAGCTAAGATTCGATGGAGCCATAACGGAACACTATAGCACGGGACCGCAACAAAAAACTAACATACGCAAGTGACATGCAGTTGATTGATATAAAAACAAAAGTAACGTAATAATATGATGGCCCATTACCATATATTCATCTGGAAAGAGGTCAAACAATAGTAAGAAATTTCATGAATATCATAGAATTTTTCAAAAATTATGCAGACGGTACACTAGCTGTGCCTTTTTGAAATTAATTGGGACCACATTTGATATAAAATTATCATAGTAATTTTATTTGCATTTAAACCTAAGATCTCATTTCTTATAATTGAGTGAATGCTTAATTATACCATCCTACTGTTGGTTACTTTTATTTTTATTTGAAATTAGATCTTTTTTTTTACAGCACAAAAGGAAATTTTCCTATATTTGTTTCTTATAATTCGTAAGTTGTTGATCAGTTGTATTTTCTAATTAAGATCTCAATCAACCAATTATTTAGATATTCTCTCAATTTCCTTCGTCCACCCGTGCACGGCATGTTTCACTCATGTTTTCATGTAAGAAGAGTATTAAAAAAAATCCAAATCTCATCCTTTTCATATAACTAAATAAATTTTAAGCATTATATATGGTATTCATTTTCAAATACATAAGCATGCATGAAAAAAAAGAAAAGAAAAGTAGATGGGATTGTTTGGGATTTTAGAATTTAGATATATTAATCTACAATATGTTAATGATAAAAATTATATTCAACATAAACAAATATTTCTCTTTTATAAATATTTATTTTAAATAAGATTTCGACTGACAAATTTTAAATTGATGTGTCGTAGGAATATAATCGTAAACGTCTCTACTTCGAAGTCCAGAGATATACGAGAGACAGAAAAAAAGTTAAAATTTTGAAGATTATTCGGTCTAACATGTCCGGCGGAGGCGTTTTCATGGGGGTTAATTATATAGTTTTGTCAGACTTAGCCTTGTGGTCGCTTACTTTTAATTCTGAAAGCAATGCTTTCCCTGAGTTAATATAATATAAATAACGTCTTAAACACCGTCCCACGTCGGATTTGCTGGTGAGTGATGAATGCCAAAGCAAATCATATTTATGATTTTTATCGAAATTTAAATCTGAGTAGATATAAAAATTATCAATTAAAAAACATATACGTCACGTACAAAGATGGTAAAGAAACTTCTAAATCGTTCATTTGATCGCAAATTTGAATCTCTTGAACGACTTCATAGAAAAAACATATTACGTTCTCTGGAAAACTAGACCGCATCTCACCTTTCTTTTGAAATTTTGGTTGCACTATTTCTTTATTCCTTTCAGTATTCTCTTTCACGGAGATTGCTGACATCATAGTTGATTCTCTCCCCATTTCTATCTTGGACGTATGAAATAAGCATATTCTACCTAATCCTATCCTATGTTCAATTTGACTAAAATTAAGAAATGCCCTCCTTGTTACATTACGTATGGTAATCGAGGTTGCAGCTTTCGTGATGTTATAGATATAATGTTGATTATCGCATCTTGTTGCGATTATGGATATTTGATTATAAGAACGAAAACCTTATAATCCAAATCATAATCTTATAGTTGCCTACTACCCAATAGTGCCTCTGCTCCAGGAGAAAACGTTTTGTTTCTCTGTCAATGCAAATGCATATGCCTCCGTCCACAAGAGACCTGCACTACAACATCCTGCACACAGAAATATAAATAACATTCGGATGTTCGGTACAAGAAATTAAATGAAAAACCATCCTATAGCAATGGTCAACATCATCACCAGCACCAACTTGCCCAACCTGTATGGAAGAGATCAGAAAATGTTGGAGGTTCTGGAGAAGGCACCAAATCAATACGTACATCAGAAAGAATTTGTAACTGTACAGAGCTTACTTATATAATAATAATAATTTTATTTAATAAAAGTGAATCAAAATGCAAGAAACACATGAGATATAAAACGTAGTCGAGCAATATGATTGTTCTCAGACACATGTCTGGATGAGATATCAAGATGTATTACTTCTTGAGTACTTACATTTGATTTTCCTTTCTCGTTATTTTTATAAGCTGATTACTTGCATTCATCATAAATGTTCTGGAAAATAAATAAAGTATAAATTGGATGACCAGAAAAGGGGGGTTTCAGAAATAGAAATATGTTTACCTTATTCCATCCCCATCCATATCATTTTCCATCATTAGTGAGTGCCATAGTGTGCCTCCATCCTCCCAGTGTCTGAAGACAACCATCCAATGTTAGCAGAAAAGGCAAAAATAAAAAATCATGAACTACAAATAAGAAAATGTTCGTGATAAAGAAAAAGAAAAGAATGTCGAAATGCTCATGCAGGATCATCGTTAAACAACATCAAGAAACATTCTGATGTCCATACTAAAATCTCACTTCGGTTTTAGAGTTAAAAAGTAAAATCCACGTATCACCGATTTTCATACTGCATCGAAGCATGGGAGAGAAGCTCGATGCTGATCAATTTACATAAATTAAAAAATAAAACTGGGTTTCTCTGTGCTGAAGGGAACATCTAGAAATCTATTACATGGTTACATTATTGTTTTAGGAATTGGATATTAACCACATTACCAATTAAGCAAACTAGCCTAGCTTTGAACACAATGATCGGTGCAGTTCCACATCCTAAGCCTCGAAATCCAAATAATCCTCCTTGGTTGTGAATAGTTCTTATGCCCAAAATCAAAAGAGAATGTTTTTTTACAAAGTTCCCGTAGAGTATAGAGCTACACAAATTTTAAAGGGCAATATTAGTTAGTAACAATGCTTAGAGTAATCAAGGCCAACGAAGCATATTCTTAGAAAACTTCAACACAAACTATAAGAGCATGGCATGACACATAAACAAGTTTAACATAAATTTATTTATATGATTTAATTTATATTACAATAAGTTTGCATTAACACATGATCTTGAGTGTTAGGTATGTAGCATTCATTATGTGGGCATGTTAAAAAATAGCTGTAAAACAACCTGAGATATGCAGCTGTGACTTAGTGCCTCCAAATGATGAGGAACAAGATGATCCTAGCTGTCCATATTTGCTCCATCCATATGTATACGGACCACCACAAGATGAAACAGTTACTGTGTGATGCCACCCACATGCGACAACTTAGCATTTTTTGCCCTTTAAGTTTTGAACATGGTAAAAAATGAGTTAGAAAAGTATGAGACGTTCACATGTAAGAATACAATACAGATCTGCCAGAGATTGCACATGATAATTTCAGAGACTTAACTTCCTGAGAAAATAACCTTTTTTCCACAAGAAGATCGAGAGCAAGGTAGAAGAACAAAACTGTAATAGAGAATTACTCTGAAGTGAGGTTCCTCAAATCAGAGTACTTAATCAAACAGTGTCCATGATTTGGATAGAACCAGTTACCCAAACTAATTTTTATGGTTTAATTTGGTTTAGTGATAATGTATGATATAGTCAACATGATTGCACACGATGAGAGATTGGTATAGCTAGTTGGTTGACATACATCAACAGCAGAAACATTCTCTTGAGCAGGACGGTTGCATCCGTCTCCTAGAACCAAATTCCCATAACGTACCCAGCCCTTTCCATAGAGATCACCACCTTCAGTGATCGCTGAAGTATGCTCTGCACTAGAAGCTACCATTTTGACAGCTTTTCCCTACAAACGAACTCAAGGAAAAGATTATTCACATGCGTTCAGGGAAGCTGTAGGTACCTAGAGCAAATTTGGTTGTAGGTGTTTATGCAACACCTACAACTAAATTTAACGTAGGGTATATGGAGGATTTAAATGTATGCAAACTCACACGCATACACAGACCACTTCCTATGATTCAAATTCCTGACATCTAGGTCATAATGGAACATCCTTACCATTGCCTCAAAACTTACCTCTATGTGTACAAACAGAGAGGGGAATAAAACAAACCATCTCCAACTGAAGATATGTGTTCCAAGTTCAGAATATGCAGTTGTATGCTCCTCCCCGCAAGTAATTTATGCTATCTCCTGGCGGTGTAATGTATTCACAAGTGTTGGCCGAAGGTGATCTTCAGCATCTCCATGGTCCAGCTGCCCATCATCTCCCCGGCCCCACGAACAAACAATGTTTCCTGCTGCACCATGTCAATTAGCCATTTTACTCCGATCAATTTCGTCACCGATTGGCACGCACTTTGGCTTACATTATCAAGAATAAGTATAACAAATAATTCCTGGTACAGCCAATGTGTGATAAATAGTGTTTGTTTGCGAACGGTAACACAATGTAGGAACGATACCATATGGCTCATTTTTTCCAAGATCAGCAAAAAGCCATAAACAAACATAATGTATTTGATCCAGAATTTGTGAACACGTACAAGGAAAAGGTTTGAATTCTACATTGAAATAGCAATTGAGTTTTCAACTGAGAAGCAAAGAACTGAAGAATTTCATATATTTGGGCACGAGCAGTTTACCGCATCCCACCACAGTTCATCCGAAACAAATAAAGATGCATTATTTTGCACTGTTACTGAAACCCTTACTACATGTGCAGCAAACGCACTCCAACGGAACAGAAACCAGCGAAATTCTCATTACGCCTCCCCAACCAAAGCAAATCAAACCTAAAAAGACGACATGCGTGCAAGCCAAATGACCACGCACACCAATGCTACTAGTCTTGATGCAGCGCTGAGAACAAAGTTGTTTAGCATAAAAAAAAGAGGGATTCTTACGGAGCAGGGCAACAAACGCAGTTGCTCGATGCGGCGGAGATGAGCTCACCACGTGCGGGGACGTCGGGCTCTGCACACCGTCGGCCACACCCTTCTTCCGAAATCAGCATTAGGATCGTACGAAAGCGAAAGATCAGGCATTACTTGGGGGGAGATCGGAAGAGATGTTTCGGGGTTTGTGCTTTTGGGATCTTCTTCCCGGCTTCTCTCGCGCCAAGCATCGGTTTCTTGTCCAGAGCAGGCACAGACGACTGCAAGCTCTGCTATCAAACTCCATATATACGTCAAAAATATATATTTTATAAAACAATTAATATTTAAGAAAAAATATTTACTTATTTTAAATATAATTTTAATCATTCAAATTTATCCAAATCATAAAATAAACAACTACATTACTTTTCACTAGAATATCTACAGCAACATTTTGTAACAAAATAATTGTAATTAATTGGCGAACAAAACAAAAATCACTAATTATAATCATGGAATAATCGGTACCGATAAAAGAATTGATAGATCAAAATATCTACACTGATGCTGTTATATTTTTGACTTAATATGATTTGGTATGATTTAATACGATCAAATTATAACATTAATCATCGTAACATAGACAAGTTGTATTTAAGTTACAGCCTTAATATTTTATACATGACATAATCTAACACAAAGTGTGTTTAAGTATAAAACGAATCCTATCAAAGAATATGATCCATTTTCCTTTGCTAATGAACAGTTAGATGTGCGAGAATAATAAATCACAGCACTTTACTCAATACATATAACTAAAATGTGTCTGGTAAGTGTATTAATCCAAAATAATATTTATATTAATATTTTTAATTTAATTTAATTTATTTCGTTAAAGTCTTTTCAGAAAATGATTGATTTTAACTTGAAAAGGTTCATCAATTTGATTGTTAACCTGATCTTGACCTATTGTTTCATCTAAATAAACTTGTGTTGAGTGGTAGGTAAATTATTTGCTGGGAAAAAGATTGAGTCATGATTAACCCATAATTTCATCTAACCCAAGTTGTTTACATGTTAGAACAAGAATAAAGGATATTTGTTTGATAATGAACAAGAAGAACAAAGGATCTTGGTCCCCTCTACATCTGCAATAATCAATGGTAAAGGGAGTACCGATGGTGGATATCATAAATTTTCTCAACTACCAAAATAATCTTATCCCTTGATTTAAATGTGCAGCCATTTAAAGATACATGCAACTACAAGAGGAAATTATTTGAAAATTAGCCTGGAGTGATGGTGTTCGTTAAATGCAGAAACCACTATTTTTTCAAAAAAAAGAAAAACGGAAATGATGATGATTATTATTTTTTTGTTTACTTAAATTTAAATTTTCATTGAAAACAACAAAATCTATTAATCTAAATTATTACGATTACTTTTGAGAGACGGAGGTTTGACCGACCCAGAGTTTGACGACAACACGCCCGGCAAAATCAGACGGTGTTCGGTCACCGATCGACGTCGACCGCAGAGCAGTCGACGGCGGGTCGAACGACCACACGTGCATCCACGCCACGAGAGATCTCTTCCGCGCTCGTCGGTGGTACGTTCGACGACGTTTGGTGATGGGTTATCGTACGAAATCAGCGTTGAAAAAGGTAATTTGCCGGTGCCGCAAGTAAATTGTGAATACAACACTGCCACTGCCATTGATTTAAATCATACCTTACTTGTTACACTCGTACCTGGCGTGCGGAGTCTAACTCGACCACACAACCATGGTAAGAATTTGCATCAGAGTAGTTCTCTTCCGTTCGAAGGCGCTGGTCTTTTCTGACGGCCTGAAGCAGAAACCCAAATGTTGATTTATTTCTCATTCTCAGCTGTTAGAAACGAACGATTCTTATTTAACATCTCAGAGGGAAGATAAATGTACGGTAACAAGATTATAGTTTGAATTGTTATCGTTGTTGTTGCAGATAAAAGCTTCAAATGTTTGCTTTTGCGTTGGGAAGGCCCAAGTTGTACGTTGGTAGGTAATCCATAAAACCCAAGTGTAAGTCTTCCGTTGGTGAGTGGTGACTCGTTCCAAGATGCGCAACAAGCCAAGTTAGCTGTACATCATTCCAAACACAAAACCTAATCCACCACCAATCGACTATAATTTCAAGGAAAAGCTGTCATGCCCAAAATGAGAGTGCCTTTCATCTTTCAAAAATGGCATGTAGAATAAATTATTTTTAATTGGTTAAAAATGTTACAGTGACGGCAAATAATCGATGCGCACTTTTCAAAAAGTAAAGGCAAACACGGGTGTAGAGGTGTGAAGAATGTGGTTGGTTCTTCCTTTCCGTTGATCAAACACACACCGGTGTGGGGAGGAGAATTGGAGAAAGGGATTTATCAGGGAGAGATAGGAGAGGGCACAGGTGGAGGGAGAGAGAGAGAGAGAGAGAGAGGAAGGGGGAGCGGTGGAGCATGGTGAAGAGGAATCCTTGATTCATGTAACCATCATGTCCGTTTGCAGGCAGCGGCAAGGAATCCTTGATTTCGAGAACACTGGTGTATAGGGAAACAAGTCTAAGCGCCAAAGGTGTGTGCTGTGTGCTTTCAGTAGCGTCGAGGAGAGATGAAGGTGAAGGTGGCGACAACGTCAAGGGCAACAGTGGAGGAAGAGAAGCAGGAGGAGAAGGGGGAGGTGGGTTTGGCTGGGACTGGGAAGACGGTGGTGGTGGGAGTGAGACTGGATACACAAAGCAAGGAGCTTCTCACATGGGCACTGGTCAAAGTTGCAGAACCAGGTGATCAGGTGGTGGCGCTTCATGTCCTCACAAAATCGAGTATTTTCTCCGACCCAGATCAGTACTCGCCGGCCTCCATGATTTCCATTATCAAGGAGTTCGATTCCATGCTCTCTGTGTACGACGGATTCTGCAACCTGAAGCAGGTAAGTCTCTCTGATCGGTAGAGTTCTTCAACTCTAACAACGTCGTTCTCATTTAACAGGCTTGTTCGAATTTCGTTTTTTTTTTCCCCTTTCCGCAGATCGACCTGAAACTAAAGGTTTGCCGGGGCTCTTCCATAAGGAAGGTTTTGGTCCGGGAGGTGAGTGGTTTTGGTGCTGCCAAGCTCATAATTGGTGTGACCAAGTCTAATCGCATCATTGTGTGAGTGGTGATCGATACTTTCTTTTTTTATTCTGTCATGGGTTGATTCGCAGCTTCGCATTTTGAAGGAAAACCGGCTTAATTGTGTGCAGGTCTTTCTCCACTTCTATCGCCAAGTATTGTGCAAGGAAGCTCCCAAAGGAATGCTGGGTAGCGGCTGTGAACAATGGAAAAATTGTGTTTCAAAGAGAAAGTGCCAAGAATTCTCTGCACTGTACTCAACCCAAAGGTTGGATTGTATTTCTTTTATTCGCCTTTTTGGTAGCTTTTAATTTGAATCTATACTTCTTTTTCCTGTCATCATCATCTTCTTCTTCTTCTCATTTCTTGTTCTTTTGGAATGGTGTACCCACTTGAAGAGCAAGGAGGCAACAATGGGAATAATACAAAGGCTTCGAACGGTAGTAGTAGCGAATTGCTGTGTCTAGCGTCAGATAGAAGCAATGTATCTGGTTGTGACAATGGTAATCTCCTCAATCTGCCATCAACAAGTGATTCTCCCAAACAGAGCTGCTCAGTTTGCTCGAAAGGATCAGATCCTTCTCATGTAGGCACTAATAAGAATTTGGCACCTTGTGCACCGGTTCATGATGGCGAAAGCCATACAAACTCTCTCTTTCCTTCAACCCATGAGATTCTCGAAATTCGTAAGCCTTTCATCAGGAGAATTTGGCCTAACAAGAAGACAAGAACTATGGGCAAAACCAAGAGCTCCATTGCTAAGTGTGGTATGCAGCTACCTTGCCAGCATTTGTCATCAGCATCTGTTTATCCTGACAGGAAGCTGGCAAAACAAGATAACAATGTCACCGGTGCTTGTGGAACAGCCATAAATGCTTGCAAAGAGGAAAATGTGCTAAAAATCATGAGCGATCTGCAGTCTCTCTGTGAGAAGTATGCAACTACCTGTAAGATGTTTTCTTATGAGGAACTTGTGAATGCAACATCAAACTTCTCATCTGGTTTGTTCTTAATATCTCTATTTTTCTTCTATTAGTTCTGAATCAGATATCTTGCTCTTTGATACTTAACAAACTTACTGGTTCAGAAAATCTTGTTGGGAAAGGAGGTAGCAGCCATGTTTATAAAGGTCAATTTCCTGATGGTAGAGGTTTGGCGGTAAAAATTTTGAAGCAGTCTGAAGATGTTGTGAAGGAATTCATTTCAGAAATTGAGATCATCACCTCATTGCACCACATGAACATTATTTCCCTTGTTGGCTTTTGCTTTGAGAAGAACATGCTTCTATTGGTTTATGATTTCTTGGCAAGAGGCAGCCTTGAACAAAATCTCCATGGTATTTTCTATCACTGTGTATTCATCGTTTTCTCATTTTTTGTATTCATCAGTTTCTTAAAATACATTTCTTCCATAGATGTGGACAACATGACTCGTGTTGGATGGGCTGAGAGATGTAAGATAGCAGTTGGTGTAGCAGAGGCACTAAATTATTTACATAGTGGTAGTGGTGGTCAACCTGTGATCCACAGGGATGTGAAGTCTTCAAACATTCTCCTTTCAGATGATTTTGAGCCGCAGGTTATAAATCTGTTCCTTTTGCATGAAAAAAAATGATGCAGGTTTCTTGAAAAATACAGATTTCTTAGTCTTCTTACCATTGTCTTTATTTAAAATGCAAACCAGTTGTCTGATTTTGGGCTTGCTACCTGGAGATCAACATTGTCTACAACACATATACCATGCAGAGATGTTGCTGGGACTTTTGGGTAATAGTTTGATTTCTCTGTAACATGAAATCATAATTACAGATTAATATCATCATATTTCTATTTTATAAGACATCTATTCATTCAACTATATTGTAGGGTATAGAGTGTTGGGCTGTTAAATATGAATATATATAAAAGATTAGTATCAACAGAAATGTGAATGTCAAGATAAATGAATAGTAATAGTATAAGAGATAAGTTAAAAATGTTTTCATTCAAAATAGGATGGTTGTACTTACGACAACAATAATTCAAGTCATGATTCTACTACGTAGACTTTATAAATGAATTTCACTTATTAGGATAAAATAAGAAAAAAAGTCATTTAGATGGTATGGTCGTATCCATAGAAGGTTTATAGATGTGCTTATAAGGAAATGAGAATTATGTAATTTAGATGAAAATAAGAGAGATTAGTGAAAGATCAAAAATTACTCAATTGGAAATATTAAAAAATAAAATAAAATTACTTATTTTAATTTTGATGTGTTGTCTGACAATGTCAAAATGGTGTTGGCAGGTACCTGGCTCCTGAGTATCTCGTATTTGGGAAGGTAAATGAAAAAATTGATATCTACGCCTTTGGTGTTGTGCTTCTTGAGCTTCTTTCAGGAAGAAAGCCCATTGCAGATGAGTCCCCTAAAGACCAGCGGAGCCTGGTCATGTGGGTGAGTCTAAAACCTGCTTTCCAATTTCAAGTATCAGTTGATTGAATATGATCTTGGTTGCTCAAACAAGAAAAAACTGGTACCAATTTGCTTATTTAGAAAAGGATACTAAAAAGTATAGTTGAAATGATATACTTTGTAAAGATACGAATTTTACAACTTTCTGTTAGGCAGAGACAAATAAACTTTGCAGGCAGCATTTTTACCACAAGAATAATAATGATTATGGCATCCAAAATTTTGATCATCCATTTATGGCAGGCAAGACCATTTTTGCAAAGTGGAAAATACAACCAAATACTGGACTCAAGTTTAGGCAGTGATCTTGATGATGATCAGCTCGAGTGGATGGTACTAGCTGCTAGTCTTTGCATTAGACGATCTCCCAAACTACGACCAAAAATGGCCACTGTAAGACATACTTAAATGTAGCAGTCCATTTTCATAATTCAATTTGGGAATTTTCTTGATTCCAGTTATGGATTTAATATATTTTCTTAACTCAAGATTCTAAAGCTTCTAAGAGGGGATGATGAAACAACAAAGTGGGCAAGATCACAGTTCAGCACCATAGATGAGGGGGTTGAGGACATTGACGACGAATCAGTGGCATATCCTGCTATTAGTGATATTCAGTGTCATCTGAGCCTCGCACTGCTGGATGTTAAGGATGACATGCTCTCCGCCAGCAGCATGAGCCATAGTGTAGATTACATAACGTGTCAAGGTTCCCTGGATGCATACTTGCAGGATAGGTGGAGGCATTCTTTAAGCTTTGATTGACAGTTACACAGTGGAGTAACAGCTGCACCGTTAACTTGTAAATTTAATAATTTTTTTCTTGATAGTTTTCTAATGTTTACCATTCATTGATAAAGTAATCAATGATGAGAGGTGGTTAGCAGAGTTAGTATCCTCCTTGATCATCTTTGAGATTTTATTTTTACCATTAGTCCAACCTGCCTTGGACAATGGTTTGAGGGTCAGGATAAATGTACTCTGTTATATCTTGTATTCGTTGAATTTCACATCAATGATATCCCTTTTTTAGGATTTCTTCTGTGACCATCCATTAAATCAAGCGTCTTCACTGAAAAGGGGCTGACTGTCTGTATTTCTTCAATGTCTTGATTTAGAGCAGATTGAAATATAATCCAGTAAATTGGAGTTAACAGGAGTTGGCAGTTGGTGTTTGAGAGGAAAAAACTATCATGATATTTCAAAATCCACATTGGAAACCTAAACAAAACTCAAAAGAAAATGGCAAAGTATATCTTTGGTATCTTGATAAAGAAACTCTGGTGTTCACCACTCTTCATTCAAGTGTAGAATTTTCTGCTCTACCATCTGAACCAGAAGTTGGACAGAATCAAAACAACACTGATATGATGGTCCAACATCGTATGCCTGCATGGATTAATAAAAAACTATTGCCAGCGTCGATATGAATATGCTATGCGTCATCATCAATAACAACAGTTCATCGGTAGGAATTTTTAGGAAGCACAGTATTGGGAGGAGGCCACAGTAGGAGGCGGTCAGATCATAATCACACCAACAGATAATAGTCTAGTTTATTTTCCCTCATTCTCTAAAACCTATAAAGAAAAAAAGTCCTGAATTCAAATCTAAATAAAATATCTTTTAATAATGGTGATTTTTTACTGTAAAAAGTAGTTTTTATTGTAAAAAGTAGTTTTTATTGTACAAAAATTAGTGTTACATAAATGTAAATGCTTAGATAGGTAAGTGGTAGTACTATAAAGAATAAGTTAAAAATAATATTATTAGAAATATAATAAGAGTTGTATCAATCAAAGATAAAAGAAAATTAGTTTAAGTGATTTATTTATATTCTCAAGAGGTCAAAGAATTCATCAATTAAGAAAAGAAAATTAATTAGATTAAAAGAAATCATTAAAACTAATTGGTTAAGAATTTTGAAAATTGATTTAAATTTTTATAACAATAGAAATATATGAAGTAAAAAGATTCATATAGTTGACTTTACATAATTAGATTATAACACAAATTGTTGTTATTTATAAATTTGAATCATATGGGAACTACGAGCATTATTGGTTTTGACTAATTATGCCATTGTAACTAGTTAAATCTAAATGAAACATATATAAATTCTAAAAAATAGATATCATTACCATAGCTATCTTCGCAGCCAACAGTAGCAGGTGGAGGTGGAGGACATTGGAAAGAATTCCCTGCATTTGTGCTCTGTTCTACCCTTGTACCACTATTGGTCGGTGATGTCAATGCTGTACGGTCATATCGCTTGGGAAGGGAGGAGGAATTCTCATTTCTCCAGTGGCCATGCAAGAATTTAATGAAGGGGTTGCTTTTTCACCGTCTACTGGAGACCCTGCACCACAGGGTTTGCCCTGGACAGGAGAAATTAAGATGGAATACAATGTGGGTCATGCCAAACTCTTCAAGGTCAGGTTTTTAATTAATTCATCATTCATGAACTAGGAATCAAAATAGCTTCCAAATATTTTGATCGTGGCATCAAGTTTTTTCTCAGCAAGTTTCTGAAATTTAATAAAACAACAAATAAATTTTGATTTTGATTTCAAAAGGTAATACCAGTTGAGACTAGTGTAAAAAACAAGAAAACAACAATTAATGTGATTTAACCGACGATATTGTGCTTTGAGATAAAATTAAGGACAAAGTTCTCATGATCTAGGCCTTTATCAGATTGTCTGTCTTTTTCCAAAGCATGTGATGTGGATTCAATACCTTCTTTTTATCAGGAAGGATAATTTCTTTGGGTGGAGGTCCCTTCAATCTATTGATAAATATCCTTTAATCCCACAAATTTCAACTATGATCTTGGCGAAAAAAAAGAAGAAGATCCATTAGAGCAAGAGATCAAGATGCTTTCTTCCTTTCCCTGTTCTAATACTTTGTAGAAATTTGGTAGCAATGGCAAGATGAGAAAATAATGGCAACGATGATAAATGGAAGGAATGAGAGAGGACAACTAAGGTTCACTCATCCTCAACACATTTTATTATGTCAATAATATCACAAGAGGCAAATCATCTCTTTTTATTGAGGGACAATAGATTGTTGTAACGTTTGTGATAATTACACAAGACTCACTGCCTTCATATTATATCAAACATCCCAGCAAATGTATGCTTTTTTACACATATAAAGATAAATATATATTTGGTATATTGGGCAAACATCCCAGGAAGTTTATATTTTTTTAACTTACAAAGATAAATATATATATATTTGGTATATTGGACTTTCTGCAACCACCATTGTCATTTTACAGCACTTTTTCCCACACCATTGAAATATAGACCCAAGTTGTCTTCTTCTCTTTATCACCCTGGCCTGATGTCCCCCCAAGGGTATGTTTGCATTCCTCCCTTCTTCCCACAACAAGTAAAAGAAAATCCCACAGAAAAGGGAATTAGCTAGCCATCGTTAAAAATCAGCCAAAAATGGCAACTTCAGGAAAATTCCATCTTCTTTCCCATCAGAGAACTAGAAGTGGGATCACATAAAACCTTGGTCCATTCCTGATATCAACTGAAATTTTCTGTAGCTAGAACACTGGAACCCCACTCATGTCAAAGAACCTACTTGTGCTACTCTAATTACCATGTGTATATATATATATATATATATGGAAACTTGTCAACACCAGCAAGGCATGTGGATGTGGTATCTGCATTGTCTTTCTGAACTCAGACCATATCATCTAAACTTACGCCTTACCCATTTATATTTTGATGGATTTGGGAAAAAAAGAAAAGTCAAGGTTTGATCCCACCAGCCCTGAGATCCATATTGGCCTTACCTGGTAGCTAGAATCCAAGCCAACTTTGGAATTTGGACAAATCTTATCACTGGGAACCGTCGGCGCCGAATCACCAGTCTAATCATGGAGCTGTGACAACAGCTTGCCCCAACTACACCAAGCAAAACAAAACAGTTGTTTTTTTTTTAAAAATAATGGAATGATTTTATTTGAATTTGAACTTGAGATCCTAAGAAAAGATCAATTAAATCATCTTGAAATAATAAGAAAGTAAAAGAAATGCTCATGAAAGATGTAATACCTAATTAAGATCCTGTTTGTGTACAAGAAATTTAATTTTTAAAAAATGTCGAGTGTTTGTGAATCTGGAAATTTCAAATTTTAATTCCAACATTTACCTCCTCATATAAACATTTTTTCCCTGCGATGCCTTCTCACCTTTGTCCACGTCATGATCTTCACTTCCACGAGTTCGCCTGATGATTCACCTTTATCCTTCTCGTCTTCGTCCTTACCAAAAACAAACTGCAGAGCCTGAAGAGCTCCATGAACCGGAATGTTGGGATGCGAAGCCAATTTCGGAGTTGATAGCAAGCATAGTTGATGAGGTGGTAAGGATGCAGGCGGGTGAGGGCGTAAAGGGTGAAGACAAAGACAAGGACGGCAGAGCATGAAACCAGTCCGATGAGGTGGTCATAGCAACAGCTTGACCATATATGTCTGAGTTCGTCAAGGTCTATGAGGGAGGCCTCGAGGACGACGAGCAAGAAGAGAAGGGTTAAGGAGATGGGTGATGAGGTAGTGGTATTTGGCAAATGACATTTGCGTAAATCATTCGATGGCTGGTAGGTGAATTCGTGAAGTGACCGAGAAAGGTAAGCAGTGGTTCGGCAGGTAAGCAAGCTGTTGATGGAGGCGGCGCCACCTATAGTTAGCCGTCAGTCTCGTCGGAAATGGTGAAGAAAGGGGGAGACGAGAAAGAAGGAAAGAAAAAAAGAAAAAGGAGGAAAGAAAAAATTTTAAAAAAGAGAGAATAATATATATATAAAGAAGAAAAAAATAAAAGGAGAAGAAAAAAACAAATTGAATTTCAGCATTTCAAATTATGCTAATATAATTTTTTTGTTAAGAATATATTTTTAATTAAATTTCATTTCTTAAAATTTTATAATAATTCATAAATATTATAATTTTGTTGACATATTAATTATGATATGTTAATATCTAATATTATCATTTTTCCTTACGTAAATATCTAAATTTCATAATTTTCTTTTCCTCCCGCGAATGCACGTTAGTAAAATAATTAACTGATTTTCCGTATTTTACATTTTCATGCGGCCTTCGTCATTGTTCAAATGGATGAACACCCCTTGAAATTTCAAATTTGATGATAATATCTTCAGAAAAAAACCAGCTTCTTCCGATTATTGTTGAGGGTTCTGCCAAAGCTGATACTCGATCTCCCGTACAGGAGGAGGAGGAGGGAGGAGGAGAAGGAGGAGGAGGAGGAGGAGGGAGGAGGAGGGTGACTCCAACGGGAACAGAAGGCATGGCATACACACATGCAGAACAATACAAGAGAGCAAAGGACCAGAGTTGCACAGGAGCAAGTAGTGACGGCACACTTGGGGGACCAACCCAAAAACAACACTGGATCGATTCGATCTCGATTGAACGAACACACCTTCACTTTTCTTTCGAAAATTTCCCGCTCATGCATCGAACCTTTCAGATATCTTATTGTTCCTACAATTGGTACTTTATTTTTGGGTTCAAAATTGACACAGTGCACCAGTTGGGTGTGGACAAGTAGATCCCTCTCCTCGTAACGGCTACCACAGAATTAAGTAGAAGAAATTGAAGCTGTGGTGGGGGCGAAGGTAGAAAGAAGACGACGACCTCTCCATTTACTCCCTTCAGATCTCCTCCACCACCTGCTTTCATGTTAATTTGAACAGTGATGTGAATGATCTTTTCTCATCCCCCCCCCCACGGTGATGTATTGAATTTTATATTTCTCAAAGAAATTGTTGGGTACGACCAATCCAAATTCACGCACACATATATTTGTTCATCTCCCAGGCCATGCGGGTCCAGGAAGAGCAGCTTCTGGGTTCTGATATGCACCAGCACCGGCACCGGCACCGGCACCAGCACCAGCAGGTGGAGGTGAGAGGTCCCCCCTGGAGATTGATACTTCGCACGATTAACGTTATTAACCTGTTACCGTCATTTTTCGAATCTGAGAAGTTTGAATTCGTGACGAGAGAGAGAATAAAAGATTTTGAAAGAAGCAGATGATGGACAGATGGATAGAAAGATGGAGTCCACCCACCAGTCCGCCTGGGAACATACGACCAGTACAATATTGTTAACGACGGCAGCAGTACAAGAATCGGACGGCTATTGTCTATTGATGAGCGTGGTAGCATGGCGGCAACAACCGTCTGGGCCCCACACTCCAACGCCGTAAACATGTATAAATGAATATTCTATTATTCTAAAGTACCAACTTGGCCATCTGTGATTCGAAAGGGCACGTGACGAGGTTTCCACCGTCGGATGCAACCAGACCACGTGATTCTCTCGGATCCAACTCCTCCTCTTTATGATTACTTTTACTCCCCTCCCCATAACGACACGGGTTTTTACGTGAGATGACGTCGTCCGTGCCACGTGGAAAAGGGAGAGACGTTCTCCTCGAGGAGTGCGTCGACGAGCCACCTCTCCATCTCGGCGGCGATCGTCCCCACCTCCTCCTCCACCGCGGGGTGCCGGAGAAGCCGCCGGATGTTGGAGGTAGGGATGTCGGACTCCACCAAGGAGTCGATGTCCTGCATCACCTGGCAGTCCGCTGCGGGGAAGCTCCGGATCCTGGACCAGAGACGGCGCAGGACCGACTCTCCGTCCAACACGTACGTCGGCTTCGCTGTGGAGGTCCTCCTTCTCCACCGAGAATTGTCGGAGAGGTATGGGTAGAGGAGGTCCCCGAGGATCTCGTCGACGAGGTCGAAGAGGAGCTTGCGGTTGCAGCGGTGACGGAGAGGACCGTCGTGGATGGCGTGGCTGAGCTCCATCTGGTGGAAGATGATGGGGTCTAGTGGGTTGGAGGGAGAATTCCATCTCACGGCGAAGGGGAGTAATGTGTGCCCACGTATTCCTGCTTTGTCCAGTACTCTTTTCACGTAATGGAGCTCCTCCGGCACCGGCGGTGGCTTACTCCCACCACTGCCATCTCGTCCCTTCTTTGGAAGCAAAGGCTTGGCCACTTGGATATCGATTTGTAGAGGTAACGGTGGCTGTGTTTGTTGTCGAGGCCTGTTGGTTCTCTTCGATTTCCAATGCGGAAGCACTGACGACACTGAGATGGCGTTTGAAGTTTCCGGTGCGGCACTGGTAGGCTTCTTCAGCCGTTCGTTGAATCGATCACAGCTGAGCTTCTTGCATTTCGCCGGGGGTGTCGGTGACGATGATTTCTCTGGCTTTAGCGTGGTACTACTACTCTTCGGGCTCGTCGGTGGAGGCGGCGATGGTTGCTTTGGCGGTGTTGGAGCCTGCTCTTTGTAACCGGCACTTTCATCCTCCACCACTTGGACAAGACGAGGAGTACTACAAGAAGAAGAGGGTGGCGTCGCCGTCTGTGTCGTCGCTTTGTTCGTCATCGACAACGTTTCGGACGCCTTCGCTGCTGCTCTTCCTCTCTCAATTCTTCTACTGGCCGTGCCCTTCACCTGCCTCACCATTTCCCTAGCGTACTCACTTGGGCTACTCTTGCTCTCCTCCACATTGTTGTTGCTCTGTTGCTTCCGGCCACTCTCCTCCCTCGCCCTCGGCTTAGCCTTTGTCGTCCGGAATAGAGGCGGCGACGCCGACAACTGTGAATAACGGTCTTCGAAGATACACTTCAACTCCTGCATTGCCGACGCCGACATGCTGTTGTTGACCACGTTCACGTTCTCCTTGTTGTTGTAGTAGATGCCGGTCCCAGCCGTGCTGCAATTGCTCTGCACTGATAGCCGTGGGTCGGAATCCCACGACCACCTCGCCGACGACATCCTCGGTGTCTCCGGCAACGACCGCGTGCCATGTCTGGCGTCGTCCTCCACCATGACATTGCTGTTTCTGGGTTGAAGAACATGGCGTGGCATCGGACCTCTTGTAGGCGAGCCGTCCACCATCTTTTTCTGATGCTTCTTGCTGTCGTTGGTCCGGCCCCGTTGCTTTCCCATGACAGGCGGAGACTGCAACGATTCCTCCCTGTAGCGAAAAGTGGTCGGAGAGAAAGACGACAAACTTCGACCATCAGGCAAAGCATCCAAACCCATAAGCTTTGCCACAACATTCCCAGTACCACTACTACTCCTCGCCGTGGACAACCCCCGGTGGCTCCTCTCCTCCTCCATCTGCTCCTGCAGCGAACTAGTCCTCCTGGGAACAACTTGAATGCCAAACTGCAAAAGGAGGAAAAATTAATTATCGATCTTTTCCACTCTAGAACAGAACCCCAAAAAAAAAGTAAAGAAAGAAGAAGACATTACTCACAGGAATCTCATAACCATCAGTCGACGCAGCAAATGCCGAAGCAGCCGAAGGCGAAGAAGTCGTTGCCGCGACGTCGAGCTCCAAACTGTTCCTCGGCGCCTCCACGCCTTTGAGGGTCTCCTTTTTATTGGCCGGCGACGTCGACGGCACAGGGTCGGCCACCACCACCGCATTCCTGGTAGTGAAGAGAAGATGATGGAGATCGAACAAGTGGAACACACCACTCATGCAGCCCGCAACCTGATGGTGGTGGTGGTGGTGGTGGTCAGCACCACCACCACCACCACCATTACCACTAGCACTAGCCTTCCTGGCTGTTCTGCTCCAGTACCAATCCCTCCCCATGAATGACAGAGGAAAGAGGCACGGCTGAGATAGATCACAGAGGCGAGGTGTGGGCGACGAGCGGAAGAGGATTCGAAGGTTGCTACTTCTGACTTGGCTATTGGTTTATAGACGATGGGAGATGATGATGAGACATGAAAAGAATACGATGATGAGATGACGAAATCCGTACGACGACGCAAAGATAAGGCTACGCTCCCCGAGAACCACACTCCACGGCCATCGGCCATCTCCATTTACTTATCTATCCGTTGGAATTTGGAATCTGATACGGATGGTTGGACAAAATTTTGCATCCTTAACCCAACGGTAATTCAAATTTGCCCAAGGAAACAATTTCATAAATTTCCATCGTTTTTAGATATATGTATTTCTTTTCTTTTTTTTCAATTATCCTGCAAATTGAAAATCTCTAACTTGTGACTTAAGATACTGAGAAATCAAGTTTCACTGTTTTAGTAAACGATGGTGTATAATATTATTTTTAAAGAATTTCTCACATGTTTCAGATCCTAATTTTTTCCGCGGATTTTTAAGCTCACTCACGATTAAAGAAATGGTGAGAGACAATAGTTGGATTCATTGTAGTTTTTATTGGGATGTTACTCAAAAAGATTTTATTTTAAATTTGTCTTAAAAATTAAACAAGGGTTTTACTAAGGGTTTGTAAGAGAAATCAAATATTGAGTTGTGAGAAAGAAGTAATCTTTTTATGATTAATCTCCTCTAAAACACAAATCCTGAGAAACAAATAAAAAAGAAATATTATCAAAGAAAAACCCTCTTACCGATTTTTTAAAAATATAAAAATATATATATATATACAGGAATTGAAAATGGAGGAGGAATCCATAAGAGAAGAAAGGGCACAGAGCTTTTCCCAGTTTCCCATGGGTTTGGGATTTTGCCCGCATTTTTCAAAACGGTCCCCGTGGATTTAAATTATCCTCCACCAATGCGAGGTTGACAAGGGTTAATGGATGTGTTTTTTTAACGATGCCTGGTAGAATCTGCACATGAGTCGAGGTGGGATTAGTGGACAAATCATGGCCGTTAATTAATGGGCAATAAAAGGCAAAGATTCCATGCATTGAAACCCATGTGAGGTTGACAAGTGTGAGCATTTTTCAGTGAGGTAAATAGATTAAGATCAGAGGAGGGGCATGTGGTGGAAGGGTGCAGATTATGGCACCCACAGTCCCCACTCGTGTGTAGAGGAGGTATTGATGAGATTAGATTAGTTTTGCTTGACGTTGATTGGAAGTTTTTCAAATTTAAGATCTAGTCGTGTACCCATTTGCAAAAGTGGGTCCTTGAGAAAATGTGTAAAGACAAAAGGAATTCTACCAATGCAGAAATTAACAAACAGATTCAATCTATCATCCTTGCAAACCAATCTCTAACGTTCCAGTTTCTAGGTATAGAATTTCCCAGGAGGTCACTTTCCACTATCTTCTTTTCCCAGGTTATGGAAATAAATCTTGCTGGTCCTCACATTGAGTTGTTTGGTAGGGGTTGCTTGACTGGTGGTTAATATGAGCAGGTAAGCCTAGAAGGAGGATCATCTTTGAGATCTGCTATTGGGCATTTACTTTGCTTGTTTGGCGTTTCCTTTCAGGCCCAACATTAAGTTTTTAAGACAAAAAACAGATGATTATTAAAATCGATTTTTGAATCAGTGTGGTCACCTGTCTCATTCTGGATCTGATTTTTGCTCGATCAAATCTACTTTTGAATAGTTGAAACCAGCAGTGGATGGTATACATGGTCCCTTTTTCTGTCTTGTAAAAAAGAAAATCTTGGATTACAACCTCAACAGAAAAAAGAAAAAGAAAAATGGAGAACAGCTGAAAGAGATATCAAATAGCTTGTATATTCTTGTAATAATAGGCCTGTTTTATGGTGGGGGGTAAATCATGGGGTTGCAGATGAAGAAGCATCTCATAAAACAAATCAGAACTTGATACAGTAAGCATGTGGCTTCTCTAACTGGAGGTGAGGATGGGTTGTCAGAGATGGCCTCCCAGCTACATGAAATTCATCTTTAAAATGCACTTGAACGTTGGCATCTCAATATTCAAACTTTATTGGCAGATCAAAGATTGTTTATGAACTTGTTATTCAATACCCAGATTTTTTTTTTCTGTAAAAGCCATTAAGAAAACATCTTTCAATGGATGGGATTGGAACGTGAGCTACAACTGAAAGCTGTTTGTATGGTAGCTTTCCTTTCAAAGATAACATTTGTTTATTAAATCAGGAAAGGGTAGTCTGAGCCAGCCTGATTTGTGGCTTTAGGTGTTGGATTTGGTAATTCTTATGCCACCATAACCATAATCAGATATAGGTCATGTTGTGATTTATGTGCAACCAATGAACTAAACCTGAATGTTATATAATAATCATTGGGTCCCGATCTTTTTAGGTGGTTACATCCCCAATGCCCCGTTACCACAAACCACTGTAGTCTTAGAACATTTACTTGGAAATTTCGCACCAAGTCTTGTTACTTTCTTCAATTTCTTGTCTGGCCCTCTGAAAATAAATTTGTTCAGGTAGCTTTTCACTTGCAAGAGATGCTGCAGCATCTGAAAAGAAAATAAAAATTATAACTTTGCTATAGCCAGGAAAGCTCAAAGATCATTTCAGGAAAGAAAGCAAGAAAGAGAATAATTGTTCATCATGATGTTTTGGATCAATTCATAAAAGAAATCAAGTCCTTGTTTCCCCCAACAACCTTTATGCCATCTTCCAGATTGATCCATGACTGAGGAGCTTCCCTCTTATGTTTCTACACTCCATCTGTACTGGGGTCTGAACAACTAAGGCAGGAGAAGAACCTCCCTGCTTCATGTTAGCACCGCAAACCCTTTTTCTTTTGAAAAAGCAACCAACTCTATATATCTCAAAAAAAACTCTATTATGCTGCTCTTCATATATTTGCTCTGGTGATGCAAATCAGAGTGCATCGCATTGGCATCAGAAACCAGACTTGGAAGCTTCTTGTAAAAAGTAGGTTTTTTACATCATACATTTGCAAAACTCAAAAGAAAATTTCTGGCAAAGTTTATTTTTTATAAAAAAGGAAAAAATTTTGGTAAAAGTTCCAACACTTTTACCACACATTCAAAGTGATAAATTTAATTAATATCTCTCCCATGCCAGTGTTTGTTTGTGCCATGTATACACATTTTGAAGGCTGTTATTTCAAATGTCCATGTAAGGAGAGAGGATACATTACTGATAGCAAATAATGTAATCAATCTTTCCTTATCTTATAAAATCTATAAAGTAAAAACATCTTGGATTCAACCATAAGTAGAACTAATAACAATATAAATAAGAGGGAGGATAAGCCTTGTCAGAAGGGTAATGGTGCCTTTTTATCTAACATCTGTGGCAGTCTTGTACACTGAGTTTATCCCTTCTTCTTTTTAATATCACTAGCAGAATCATAGTCTCCTGATCACATGCTCGCATCATATATTCCTGGGGTCAAGGGTAAATTTTACCTGCCTGCGGGAAGAAAAGCCAAGGAAAACAACATCTTTATCTTCAAATCAGCAAACTGCGACAGTGAAAGGCACACAAAGTTGTGTTCTATCAACAAATAGAAGTTGCTTTTCTTTTTTTTACATCATCTGTCCTGGGAAAAAGGAAACATCTCCTGTTGGAGAGTCATGGTAAAAGAATCCCACAGTTACTGATTGGTAAAAATGTATGCGAACAGAATAAAGTTCAACATGGTGAAAGCCAGCCGACAGTTGACAGATGCTTGGAATGACAAAAAGTTTGAGATCACGAGAGCAATTTCACAAACAACTAACCACATACACCAATGGTTTACTTAAAGTGGTCTTTTGTCATTTAACGAATACTTAAATAAGAAAAGTACTTGAGATTTTAAAAATCTAACAACATCAATCATTCTCCAACTCCAACAGTTACCGTGGTTCTAGTGAAAGATAGGAATTGAAGACATGCATCCACCAACATTTGGAAAGGAGACGTTCTAGTCTAAATGAAAATATTAACATACCGGTTGGTGTACCTCGCTGGCTCATACCATCCATTTCATGAGATGAGTTCTAACCCTTTTTTTTCTGATAATGATGATTTTTACGCTTGATAGGATTTAAATCTCAATAAATGTCACGAGTACCACTACTCTTACAGTTAATTTTCAGGTTCAACTTAAAAGAACAGCAGATGGATATGAATGATTTTGAAAACTATTTGATCAAAAGAAAAAGAAAGAAGAAAAAGAGAAGACAATGCAGATAAATCAAAGAATTGGATCAAAATACGATAAGAAAATGTAGGAGGCTTAAAAAATCAGTATAATATACTTGCAATGAATAATAATACATAAAAGAAAAGTAAGAACATTGCCAAAATAAAAAATTCCTGGTGGGCATTCTAATAAAAAAGACTTTTAATTATGAAATTCTAAACAGAAGCGAAAAGATTGCAAGACACGGAGAAAGAGAAAGAGCCGGTGTGGATGATATGATATCCATGTTATGATTTGCAGTCGTAGAGAGGGCAAAAGAGATTACGATATTTAACATTTAATAGTTCAACACAACCACTACAACACTGCAAATCAACTACCACGCAAACACAAACATCAAAGATATCATCTGTTATCAAGCTGAAGATATTCTAGTTCAGCTCTCTGCATCAAGTAATATAATATCGAAGGCAACACTAGTTTTACAGAACTTTTGACGGAAAATTTTGACCAACAGCTTTCACTTCTCCACATTATAATAAAAAACCTTCCTAACTAGGCATTCTCGATCAATGCCTTGTCGATCTCGTCAATGTTCTCCAGCAAGATTTTCCACTTCAAAAGTATAGTATGGCAACAATTAGTCTTGGATAGTAGCATTCACATTCATAAGTTTACAAGTGGAAGCACATTTACAGGAAAAGGTACCTGGTCCAAAGGAAGTGAGATTCCTGTAGCGAAGGAGGGAAACTATATAAATTTGTGTCATGAAACAACATATAATTTTTTTGAAAGATGAAAGGGGATATGATACTTCAGAAAAAATAGTACCGTTCATACAGGAAAAGCAACAAAAGAATTTATAGGTAACAATATTTGAAAGAGCAACACGATATTACAATAAATGCTCTTGCAGGAGATACAAATTTACAAGCATATGCAGAGGATAAAACAAATGGATGAGAAAATGGAAGATCAAGAACATTTGAGATAGCAGTGGTTGTCTTTCTAGGACAGGAATTGGTTAGCCAATGCAGGGACCTAGAGGTTTAAAAAAAAAAAAAAAACGAATGCATGACATGAAGATTGTGTGCTAACTTTTCAAAACAATGAAACAAATCACGAAATAAAAGCAATCATACTCAAAAAATGGTATTTGCTCCTAGTTGTCATAACCAGAACTGTAGTTTTTTCTAAACTAAAAAATGAGCCTGTGCTAAGAAGCCAAACGAATGAGTTTAGGTTCACTGAATGAAAAATATTCCATTGATTAATTTATATGATATGTGTAATGTCAAGAAGATGCAGACACACCTGCTCCTGTTTCTCGTAAAATTCTTCAATGATCACCCTTTTCTTCAATGCAAAATGTAAAGAGAAGGCTTGTGAAGGTTTCTTCACTAACTGCCATTTGCTCCTAGTTGTCATAACCAGAACTGTAGCTTTTTCTAAACTAAAAAATGAGCCTGTGCTAAGAGCATAGGTAATAACGTTATGTGTTTCGTACTATATGAAGTAAATATTTATTTAAATATACATATATGATATGTTGGTATGTGGTATGCATATGAAAATGTGATTAGGATTTACAGATGTTAGAGTCTATTGCATCATTACTCTTTATTTCATGATGTTGTATGTGCACGTGGGTTATAGGATTATTTGGATATCCATTTATCCCATCCCTATATACATTTAAAATGTGATTAGTGATAGCGGTGCTTTTTATTTTCCATCTGCAGATGTTACCAGAGCTAGAGACAAAACCAGATAGTAATTGGGCATATTCCTCTGTCATGCTTGCTTCAGAAGGCAAAGAAAACTAGAACACTTCAAAGACCATATATGGGCAAGAGAAGAGCATCTCTTGGATGTTTGAGGTCTAGGAATGATTGTTCACATTTCGGCTAGGGTGACAAATCCGTTTCAAAGTTGTACTTGTCTCTGCATTCTCTACAAGACAAGCTTGATATTTACAGTAATTGACTCTTCATGTCAACAAGATGTACCAACACAAGGATGAACTTACGGCAGCAATTTTCCTTTTCAGCCTCAATTCAACAAGATGTACCAACACAAGGATGAACTTATAGTAGCAATTTTCCTTTTCAGCATCAATTCAAACCACACATCATAGATTCATGGACAAATTTTGGGAGTTGACACAGTTCCAGATCTAGAGGCCACTTTCTCCAGAGTCCGGAGGATCTCCACTGCTACACTAGCACCTCCAACAAATCAATCTGCTCTAGTTGCTTCATGTGGCTGTGATTGTGGTGGTGGCTGAGAAGGAGGACGTACAAGCAACAACAAAGGACGTGGATCACTTTGTTAGTATTGTGGACAGTAGAAGATATCTACACTAGAACCTTCAACAAATCAATCAGCTCCAGTTGCTTTATGTGGCTGCCATTGTGGTGGTGGCCAAGGAGGAGGATGTACAAGCAACAACAGAGGACATGGATCACCTTGTTAGAATTGTGAACAGTAGAAGGTATCCATCTCTCAGATCAACTATAAGCACTTCCTCCAGTTTCAGGCTACTGAAAACACAGCCACAAAATCACATGCTATCATTACCTCAGGTATTAATGCCTTTCTTGCTTCCAGGGATAGTTCTTGGATTATAAACTCTTATACCTTCTCACATATGTCAAGTACATGTGATTTTTACCTGCTATTCATTCTGTATTTATCATTGATGGTCGTTCTTGTCCAGTATCTAAAGAAGGGGATGTGCAAGCTCCTTCCCAGATATTTTTAAATAAAGTCCCATATAGATCTAACTTTCCTATTAATCTCTTATCTATTAGCACTATCATTGAACATGACTTCTTTTTGTGACCTTTTCCTTTCACTACAATTTTCAAGATTTGTGGATGAGGAAGAAGATTAGTTTGGGCCGTAAGTAGGGACCCAAGGTATATCTTCTGGTTTGTGTTAAGATATCTTGGATTTGTTTATCTTTTTGATTAGCTTGGTTTTTGTGATAAGATATCTTGGTTTTTGATAAGATATAGAATATTGATTGAAAAGTGACAATCACCTAACCAGATGTTGCACATGCTGTCAATCTATTATCCCAATTCATGTAAATGGCTAGACAGGTCCATTAGGAAGGTGCTTTGTGAGTACTTGCCTTCATTAAAGGTTCCCCAAGTAAATGCCTCATCTATAGGACGAATAATCACCTATAAATGAGGCCTTTTCAGAATCAAGGTATGTGAGAGACACAGGTGATAGGAAGTTTATTTCAAGCTTCTGCACTTATGTGGAGGGAAATCTTATGAAATAAAAGCATGAGAACAAAAAGTACAGAAGAAATGTTTAAAAATGTATACAATACAATAGGTTGAGAGTAAAAAAGTAAACACACATAAGGGTAAAATAAGAAAATGAAAAGGCTTATGGTATATTGTAATGTAATGTACTGTAATAATTTAGATGAGGTAAATCAGGGAACCAAAAACATGAGATATTCCCTCTTTTATATATGGTAAGAAGTCATGAAATAGAATCACACTTGAGCAACTAAGCATAACAAATAGCATAGTAACAAAAAATAATGGACTATCACCAGAAACATCTAAAATTTGCTTGATGTGCACCATGGAATTCATTATTCGCAAAAACTGCTTTCTTTTGC
Organism: Cymodocea nodosa; assembly: GCA_036874045.1. Taxonomy (NCBI): domain Eukaryota; kingdom Viridiplantae; phylum Streptophyta; class Magnoliopsida; order Alismatales; family Cymodoceaceae; genus Cymodocea; species Cymodocea nodosa. Next base: position 1,808,114 of record JAZBRI010000008.1, read on the forward strand.
AAATCATGTACTTCGCTATAAAAATTCCTTCACTGCTTGAAATGCACCATCGAAGTTCGCAATCAGAAAAATATCACCAGAAAATCCCGTCATACCATTTCATCCAATGGGCCATGGACTAAGCTACAGGAAACCACTGGTATGTAATTGTCTACAACATGGAAACTGGTCCTCTTCCATGAGAAGAACCAGAGGAAGCCATTTCTAAACAACAAACGCCAAATAAGAAGAAAAAAAGGTCCCTCCAACTTCATACCTTCCGGCATGAACACAAAGGATCAGTCTGGTAAATACTTCTAACGGATAAATAGAGCAGGGACTGATTCGTGTATCTCCTTACTTCAAATATTAAACATAGTACCCAAGAATAGGAATGAAAGGACTATAAACTACTGGGAAGATTCATAGTGGAGAAGTGGATACCCAATACAATAACTAACACTGATTTCACTTCACAAAAAAAAAAAAAGAACAAACCTTTCTTCCCAGGGAGAAGCTTCCCATCCTTGCTGTAGTACTCCCTGATGTCCACGAGAATCTTCCCCCCTAGTATCCGAACCGAAACCCTCCTGGTGTTCGACAACTGCAAGTCCCCAAAAATCAACACAAGTCAAACGAGCACAGAGAATGCAACAGAGGAACGAGGGGGGGAAGGGGTGTGGAAAAAACCGAAACCGACCTCGCAGACGAAGCTCGAGTCGTCGTCTTCGGCGGCGTTGTCCTTGCGAGCAACCTTCCTCCCCCTCGGGGCGTCGCGGTCGTGGTCGGCGGTCTCGCACTCCACCTTCCGCTTCCACCCCTTCTTCCACATCACTGCGACGACCTTCAAAATGGAACCACAACGCAGGTTGAAATATAACAAAAAAAAAATAGAAAATTCATTTTCACAGAATAAAATTTTATTTATTCTTTGTTTTATTTAATTATTTTTGTACTTGTATGTTTTCAAAAAAAAAAAAAACACAATTACTTCTATATCATCCAAGCTTCCTTATTAATTGATAAATATCGCTAAAAAATCATGAAATGCAAGTTAAAAGTCTTATTTGTTGTATAGGGTATGTATGTCTTTTCATTACCTGAGTTATAACCTTAACCATAATTAAATAAATGGAGGTAACAAATAATGATATGGATATATTATGGTAAGTTGAAATTTTTTATAATGTTATGCAAGTAGATAAAGAATCTATAATGACATAAAAGTGAATAAGAATTTTATGAGAACATTCAGGTAAAAAAAAAAAAAACTTTATTTTATTTTATTTTTTAATGATAATAACTTTACTTGGGGAAGTTTATCTCTTTATAATCAATCTTAAGCTTGTGTAAAAAAGAAAGATTAACAATAGATGGACAGGTAATTGTAAAAATTTGTCAAAACTCTTTGTGAACATTAATTCTAAAGATAATCTATTAAGACGTAACATTTAATCTAGAATAACCACCTTATAAACATTAATGATAACCTTGTAAGCATTAATAATAGCTCACATGTGCTTTAACGTTTATACTTAATTTAGCTCAGGCATCCGTGTAAGCATTAATAATGCTTGAAGAATAACGCTAACTTGGATGAACTTTTATGAACTCGATTTAGTCTTCTATCCAATATTTGAAATTAACAATAAGTTGTGCATCTCCTCTTATTTATTTTTTTAATTGCACGCATTCTCAGTTGTCATTTTTATCCATCTTCCTCCTTCCTTCCTTTAAACCTTCGACAATGGCTTCACTAAAAAGTTCAAGGTTGACGAAGATATAAGTTCAGGCAATAATCTATTCAATAATCGATTAGATTTAAGAATCCAAAAAGTAGATACAAATGGTAAAATGTACCTTTTATTGGAGAAAATATAGTTAAACATTGAGGTGATGCTTAATCACAAGAACTTGGAAGTCATGATATTAATTTCATAATTAAGGGTGCGTTGATAAATATGAAGAACCAAGGTAAATTAGCAATTACAAATGCTTCTGAGGGCATTCAAGCAAATTTTTGCACAACGATGAGTTGAAGTTGAATAGGATGTTCCTGCATTCACACAAAAATTCACATCCTATCACTGAAACCCAAGATTGAAGCCGCGCAACTACAAGTTATGCTCCTAAAATGTTGATATCTAACTCTAAATTAATTAGCAATAACTAACAAGTCTATTTATATATTGAGAATAAACTCATTGTAAGTACTCCCAACATGACAAGAGTAACATGGAAACAAAAATGACAACAAGGAGCATCTGCACATACAAGAGTATTTGTGCAAATAAGAGCAAGACGCGTCCATATAAGTAAGAGTAAATTATGTAATTCAGAAAACGATAATATACATTTAGACCAGATATATTATTGCCAACCCCTGTGTGAAAAAAAATTACATTTTTGCCTTCAGTCTCAATTCCCAGATATATTTAACAATGGCGGTACCTTAGAGATCTCAATGGAAAACTTTTATCAAGCATTTCTTTTACACATTGTCAAATGGGTACAAAAATCAATATTGTAAATGAGGAAAAAAAAAACTTGTCTTCATGAATTTTTTCCAACCACAACAAAATCTGATGCCTACATGACATCTTGATTATACAAAAAGCTATAAAATCAAATCTCTCAAAGATACCATTAGGTGGAGGTTTTACTCCCACTTGTTTTGATCAAAAGGATCGATGTGGTGCAAAATCATTTTTGAAGGGCAGTCACTTCCCCCCCACCTACGTAACCGCCCAACATTAATCCTTGGTTTTTCTGATAATAATAATAATTTGTGTTCATCAAAATTTGAATTTTAGTGAAAACTACGAATATCATTACTCAATTTAATTAAATTATTGCAGTTGAATATCGCTAATTCTTGATGATCTTCAACAGTGGTCATTGTCTGTCTTGATAAGTGGAAAGACCAATCAACGTTTGTGGCCCACTTTTATCAAGAAGCCGGCCTTTGAAAATTCTTGATAAATGTACAACTAGAATCATGCGTCTTGGCAGCCATATGTGGAAGTTAAAGGAGCACAATACATGTCAAATGGGACTACTTACAGGAGTTCATGGTTTACATGCATGGGAAATGGTATCTGACGATTCCCTTCCAACTTTTACTGAAAGAATAATTCAGAAGATAAAATGTAATCAGATGAGTATCTTAGCTATATGGAAAACAAATGATATGTAGCGAAATAGGCATGCTACTAAGCTATTTAACCAAACATAGTGACTCAATCACTGTGTTCGGTTTGAACTAATCACAATGTTCAAACCACCATGTAAAACAAAACTTTATTCCTTCTATCTAGATTTTACCAAATATAATGACTCAAGTGATGCAAATTCCATCAGCTTATTTGATTTTATTTTTTTAAACACAGAGATCATATTCCTCGAAATATCCAACCACCCAAGTTCTCATGCCAGTATCTAGAACAATTTCTAACACCATTTAAAATTTTCAATTTATTTTTCTTTTTACAAACGATATCAAGAATATTTGTACCCGTTTAGATAACTGATTTGTACAATTTGACGTGCTTAGATATTTAATGCAAGTATACAAGATAAGGATCAAATAAGATCCTAGGATATATAAACGTGGACTGTACAAATATGAAATCTAATATAAACAATTTGCATGGAATATGCGGTTGTAACACATCTTTAAGATTCATATTCACGAGGAATTGTTGTCATGCAATTGTAAGATATCTAGATTTCAAAAGTCACTAAAGAACATAGGATTTTCCCACAATATTCTTTTAGTGCCAACCGCTTACCCTGCAAGGAAAATACTTGGCTGAATTCTAGGGAGTGCCAGCTGCAAGCAGAAAACCTAATGAAACGATAGAAATGGTACCACACCGCTAAAAGCTTACCCAGTTTATAATTAATACGTTCGGTCTTCTTTTAACATCCAATGTTGGATAATTGTGATGTGCACCCTATGTAAAACGTAGTTTGCTAAATGCTAGGTATCATGAGACATCCAACCTCAATTACCCTGGGTAAAATCTGCAAAACAACAAAATATATCATGTAGTTTAAAATAATAAATGTTGATATGCAATCAACCCATAGAGGGATATTAGCTTCTAATTCTAGATCTACCTCTCCAACACGGGCATTGATTTTCAAGGGCACAAAATCATCAGCTCTAGTTTCACCAACATTAACAGCTGCAATAGACGCCCCTGCTTCAAAAGCTGCCCTGTAGAATCAAAAGATCCATCGGAATTTAGTTCAGACTAAAGATCTGACAAAAAATTAAAGATATACCAATAGAAATTTGGTGGCAAATTTGAATGATGAAGATACACTTCTGTGGGTCAAATTAAGCATGAAAACTGACGTCACATTTAGGACATTGAAATCAAAAGATCCATTTAACCTTAGTTCAGATTAAAGATCTGTGAAAAAATTAATAATATACTAATGAAAATTTGGTGGCAAAATTGAGTGTTGAAGATACACTTTTGTAGGCAAAATTAAACATGAAAATTAAAATTGCATTTGGTACATTGGAATAGAATCAATTCTGAAACAAAATTGCATTGGAAATACAATGAAATAGAATAGAATAACCGTGTTCCATTTCTGTGTTTGATAGACAAGACAGAATTGTTATTCCATTCTATTTCAATGAAATACTATTATGAATAATATTGTTGATTAATAGTATTATTAATTAAGAATAATTAGAATATATAACATAATAAACTATTAAAGATAATATATGTGTATACTATCATTGTATTAAATATTATTACATATATTCATAAGAAATATTAATAATTTAGAATAAAAATTTATTATTATATCATAAATAGTAAAAATTACTATTATTTTTGTTACTACTTTTAATCATCAACATTATTTATGATCTTTATAATTTCTTTATAATCGCTCTTATTATTAAATATTGATGAACAATAACTAGTATTAAAGACAGAAATTATAGTTGTTATAAATTATAATTAGAAAATTTATCACATGTAATAAGTAATATTTTATAGTAATTTTAATATTAAAAAAAATCAATATAAAAAATGAATTATTAAATATTTAAGTTGACATTTATTATTAAAAACAAGTGCTACTAGAAAATAATAATTATCATACAGATTGGTACCTATATGTAAAAAGTTAGTGTACTTAAAATCCATATGTTTAAATGAATGAATAGTAATATTATAAGGAATAACTTAAAAAATGATTTTATTAAGAATAAAGCAAGAGGTGCACTAATTAAAGATAAGATAAGAAAAAATCAACTTAAGTAATTTAATCATATCTTTAGGAGACTAAGGAAGGCACCAACTAAAAGAGAAGAATTAATTACTATGAAAGAAATTAAACGTAGAAGTAGACCTAAAACTACTTGGTTAGGAATTATAAGAAAAGATTTCAATTAATGTAATTTAACTAAAAATTTGACAATAAATAGACATACTTGAAGAAAAAGAATCACATAACCAACCTTCCATGGTAAGATTATAACTTAAATTATTGTTGTATTATAAGGATTGACACTTTATTATTATTAAATGGTAGTTATATATTAAATATTTTTAAAAATTAAAAATATCGGCATATCCTAATATTTTTATTGATAAATAAAATTTATAATAAAAATAATTTTAGTAGCAATAATAATAATATTATTACAGTATTATTATTGATATTCATAAATAAGAATTCATAATCAATTGTTGATCTAATTCCACTTTCTTTTTTCTAGTTTTATTGAAGTTTACTGCACAAAACTGAGCCTGATTTAGTTGATATCATACCTGACAAGTCTGAAAGCAGAGAAAGTCGTGAGTGATGAACCCAACACTAGAAAAGAATCACAATCTTTTGCAGCTTCCATTGCTTTAGTGGCCCTCGATTTGGGAACATTATCACCAAAAAAAACCACCTTCCAAAAGAAATGAACTGTGTTACAAAACAACAGCAATTTGTTTCTACATCGACTTCTTAAAAATTCCTTTAAATGAATCCTTGAAATCCACTGGCATGTTTTTGAAGGTAATAAAATCTAGTGAAAAAATAAATCATTTTTTACAGGCTAAAAGGCACCACCATTTTTTATGAGGTCTAATTTAGCAATTGTTTGCAGGTTGGATCCCGGAATACATTGTTAAGCATGTTTTCAAGATCCAGCTGTTAACCAGTAAACCACGGTTCTGTGATATTGGATAAAGTTGACAGCAATTTAGCTCTACTTTAAATTAGTGACCCATACATCTATAAGAAGCCAAATCCCATTTACCTGGATTAGATTCAACAATAATACACTTCAGATCCAAAAAGTCAAATCACCTAAACACCAATCTTAAACATGAACCATCCACTGTACTTGTACAGACCACCTTGTGCTTTCCATGGTCATTTAGACCAGGAAATCAGCAAGGCACAAACTTTAACCTAGATTTGCAAGGTCTATTAATCTAAGTAATTTAGGAATGTATAGCAAATCAAATGTACGATATAATATCAAGCCAAGCAATTTTCAAAAATTCAACAGTGATTTAAGAAGTGCAATGAAAATTCATGAAAGAATATGAATTAGACCTACATCAGGTTTTAGCAGCCCATTACATTTGTTGCAATTAGGAATATCAAATTCTTCTTCCCAGAATTTCTCATCAATCTCAATATCAGCATCAGGCCTTAACCGCATTCCAAAGGTCTTATCTGAACCAGGACTTCCAACTTCCAAGCTTTCAATAGCTGAAGCCCACTGTAGAATAAAACGTTCATTTAGCACATTGACAAGAAACGTGAAAAACCTATATATTAAATCCCACTGCAAAACATGAAAAATTCATGCCTGCATTCCCTGGTGGCCTATGTAGTTCCGAGAAAGAAAATGACAGCTACAACTTTAAATAAAACTTGGAAAATTTTCATTATGTCAATGTTTGCCATAGCTTTGGTTAGTAAACAATTGAATCAGCTTCCAGAAAGCAGGTCACATCAGTAACTGAGAATAGCAAAGATCGAGCTATTTGACACTACTAGTGACATTTGTTGGACCATTCTCTGCCTTTTAAGAAGTTGGAAGTTAATCAAAACTTCCATGGTTGCAGAAAGCAGTATCATTAATAACAATAGAAACTAGAGTTTCCAATAAAATAGCTTTTCTAGATAATGCCCCTTCGAATTGAAATGAGTAGAAAACATCAATAATATCAGTTTGACTAATTGATTGATTGGAAATTTATAAACTTAAACTCCACCATTTAGAATGATAAAGAGAACAAAGAACACTTTAGTCTCATAAAAATGTTGCATGAAACCTAAACAAGACAACAAGAAACTCATTATTGAAAAAAATAAACACCAATTTGCAGGCATGTTCAACAATTTTGGTTTAATATAGACATATTTCATTCTCTTGATCCTTAAGATGTGAAATGATTCTAGGAACTGTTTGGTTGCACCAGTTATAAACCATGCCTAATGAATAATATTACCAAACAGCAACAGGTGCAGGTTATTTGCCATACAAAAATTATTATAATTGCATGTAGCAGAGAAAATCATTAAAAAAAGCAAGTGAAACAAAAAAGTCATTTAGAACTAACATCCAGTTTTGAATCAATTGTAAAGTACAAACAAGGTCTGTGTTGGATAGTATCATGTACTTATTACAACTGCAAGATTTGGACAAAAAAGTTGTGTGAACAAAACTAAAAAAGTGTATGGAAATGGGAGAGTCAGAAGAAAAATTTATTTGTAGATGACATTTAGCTTCTTCTACAAATAGTGTGCATCAAATGTTTGTGACGTTTGTCATAGTCTAAATTAAACGTATACCATAGCAGTTAAAATCAATCGTGCAACTCTAAAAGAATGATTATATCTAACATGCCTAGAAGCCAAACAGATGGCAACAATATTTTTGTATTTTCTAAGCAGAAAAGGCAAACCTTCGGATTAAGTGCCTTCACATCATCCTGGAATGATGCACGGCTGATAGAAGCACCACAATCCAAACATATGACTGAATAAACGGTGCCATGTAATTCAAGAGGATTGCTCCCAGCACGATGGTGCAACCTGATAGTACAATGCAAACATAAAAACCATGGACATCTGTGTCAATGCATGATAAGTCAGTTAAAAAGGGTATTTTACCTATCAACATTTTGTGTAACCATGAAATGTACTCGATCAACTTTTTCCAATGATGCAAGTGATATATGAGCTGCACTAGGCTGTGCTGCAGTGAACCTTCTCCACCCAGCATAACTTCTAGCCCAGTAACGCTTTCGGGCATGGCTTGAACGGGTGAACTCCTGCTTACAGAATAAGTTCTATCAGAAGGGGTAAGAGAAACAAGAACATATCAAGAAACTGGGAATTATCAATTGTAGCTGATAGAGGTAAATGAGGAAGATACAAACTATAAGACTTCTTAGCAATCTCAGTTTCCAACTCAAGACACCTAAGCTTAGAAATGCAAAGCCCTTGATCATTTAACTAGAGTCATTAGCCTATCCAAATTAACTTGAATAAACCCTGAAATGCTTATCATGGTGTTTTCAAATATTGATGTACATAGGCCATCATAGGTATTTCCCCATGGAAATCTAAAAAGAACATGCTTTACATTTGTTACACATGGCCAAATGAAAGATAGAGCTACTGAAGAAACCAAAGCTCTCTATCCAGATATGGAACCCATGGGAGATTCTTGGGTACAATTCTGAATTTGTTATTACATGTTTTCCCTAGTTTTTATTGCTTTTGACATTGGTTTTTCTATGAGTGATGAGTTTCAAGATATTAGGTACACCCCTATTTATGGAAGCCAGGATTTTTGTGCTTGTCCCAGTTTTTTCCTTTTTGGTTTAGTTCATGCATGGAGAAAAGGGACATTCGAAATACAGCTTAGAAAACATCAGCATTCAAGTTCCTTAATCCCCAACAAAAATTTATTTTACTTCATAACTATTTTTTCCACCTTTCTTGTTGGTGATCCAAACTTACACGGGCAACTAATCCCTGCTGTTAAATCATTCATAGCAGAAAGTCCAGTGCAAGTGGCAGAAATACGGCATTTGTCAAAACAAGTTAAGATGTAATGGTACAGTGACAGCCTCTGCAATTTAGTTGAAGAGACTTTATTATAATCCAAGGAAAGAAAAACATGATGAATTAAAATTTAATGATGCAATTATTTCAATATACAGAACATGTACTTTCTAAAACCACCACTCGGAGAAACAAAATTGCATTTTCAGAAGTTAACTCAAATGAACTTATGATATACCATAATTATGATATCTTGTACAATGATTGATCAATCACCTGATGAGTGATAGGTTTGAAACCAGAACTATAGGCTCCATTTGGACTGCAAGAAGACGTAACCTGAATCATTTTCTGGGACAATCCATTGTTATTTATAGATTGTGAATATTGATGATAGAAGATCACTTTAATACCTCCTATAATCAGGAATTCCTGATTCTGTGCTAATACCTGCTCCAGTCAACACCATCAGCCTCTGGCTAAACAAAGAATTTGACATATTATAACTTGTCCACAAAGAAATTGAAATCATGTCCATTATCAAAAAAGAAAATTGAAATCATGTCACTTTCATTTACAAATGCACAATACTGTGAAACATGCTAGACAAGAAAACAGAAAAGCATTAAAAAAATCTACCTCTGCTGAAAGAATTCGTTCAGAAGGTTCACATCTCTTGTGCTTGGAGGATCTGCTTGAGGAACTATTCCCTTATCCCTTTGGAAGTTTGTAGAAGCTTTATTTTGAATTATTGAAAACTTGGCAGACACCGAATATCTACATCTTCTCGCCTTTTGTTTCAAGAATAATTGACAAGGAAATATTCCTCTCGGCATGTTTAACACATGCCTAAGTACTGTTATTACTTTGTTATTAGGCACGCAATTACTCCCTATAAATATTAGCAAGATTACATATTGCAACCTATGTAAATATCATGATGGGTTACCATAGGCAACTAAATGATAACCCACGATAACCACGAAAAAGAATGTGAAGTTTTGAGTTCTAAAAAAAGAAAAAAAGCATGCTATATGCACGACTTGCCTCGTATTACCATTGAAAAAGCATCTCCTCTATACGAAGAAAGCTGAAATTTGGGGGGGGGAAAAAATCTTATTAAAATTAACTTCAAGTAGCACATAAACTATAAACTTCCAATAGAAGATTTTGCACAACCAACACAAAATATAAATTAACCATATCCTTCTCTTTCTGAAACAATCCTAACCACCACTAACACAATATTTCAATCATCCATTTGTTCTCAATTCCCTAAGAAAATCAATGTGGTCATGGAAGCACACGATCAGATTATAAAATAGAAACATTCGACCTGGAGTTTCTCTAGCTATCTACCCATGGAAACCGGACCAAAGACAAGACGCGTAAAACATGAAAGGAAGAATCGCCTCAGTTCGATCGAGCAGACGAACAGTTGCACAAACAAACGGGAGTTAGGGCACGACAAATGTTCAGGAGTGGCGGAGAAGAATCCTTGTGGATTTCGAGGGCATCACCTTGGCCGTCACGATCGTAGGGAGGGGCGGGAAAACGGAGGAGACGTGGTCGCTTATTACACCACCTATGCTGCCACGGTAGCAGCTTCCTGCCATCATGAGGCCAACTGGGATAAGGAGAATGAGAATATTTTGCATTTTATCCAGTTATTTTTTGAACAGGTCAACTGGGATTTTTATTTTTATTTTTATTTTTTTCTTCCAATGTAAATAAGGTAATAATATATTAAAATAAAAACTTACGTTATAAAGCCACGGTTGAAATAAAGAATACAAGAGCTCATCCAAAGAAAGTGAACGCAGAACAAAAGAAAAGAAGATAGATTTCAAATATTATTACTTAAATTTTCTTATTAATTTCAAACTTTAAAAAATTGTATGTAATATAAAAGATGGTTTAATCTTCTACTCTACTTTAAAGAAATAATAAATTTTAAGATTTACTAAAAAGACGAAATTTACTCTTTTTTTTGGTCTAATTCTACGCACAAATCTCCTTAACGAAATCCACAATGTTCTTTTATTTATTCGTTTAAAAAAAAACTAATCATCCATATATTAAAATTTAAGTTACTTTTTTTGCATGAAGTAATCCCATAAATTTCGAGTTCTGGTTTTTGGATCAAAGGAATTATGAGAGATTTCTTAATCATCTTAACGCACAATCTTGTAAATTTGAATTATCTTACAAAAATCGTTTAGTAGTTGAGTTGACAAGAAGAATGTGACTATATATTATTGGTATTTATATCTTCTTATTTCATTTTGACCTGTAATCCATCTCAACTTGTTAGGATAAAATAGGTAAGATTAGGTTAAAAAAGAACAAAAATATTTAAAAAGGGATAAGCTGAACTTCATTCTCGGTAGAAAAATAAAGGTAAATTTAAATAAGTTTTCATGGAACACAAAAAATAAGAGAAACAAATGTCAAATCTGTTCAAAAATAAAATTATGTGTCATTCTTCATGGAACAATAAATATACATTAATCTAAATAAATTTTCATGCAAGAATAGATTAAAAAAACGAACAATTTTCATTGACCATGTCCATAAAATCAAATAACAACTCCAATTTTGTAAGTTAAACCAAAAAGTCAAATAGTCAATAACACAAGATAACAGAGTTCTTAGCAGATTTAAAGGCACCCATAATCCAACACGCTATTATAGATTAACATATTGAAACCTAATGAGTCCAATTGAATTGTAAATTTGAATCCAAATTCGAAAGGAATAGGTCAGATCAAACAAATTAAGGTCTTCAACTCAACCCATTGTAAGACCTGTGTTGGCTCATCAAACCACCAAGGCAAATAAGCATATTATGGTAAATTATCCTCACAACCTTCTGTAAGTTATATTATCAACGGCCCATGCTTAAACATGTCTTCAGAATGTCAACAAACAGAGTGCAGAATAGATACATCAGCTTCTAGAAAACAAAGAAAACATGTCTGTATAATGGATTATTAGCAAAACACAACTTTTACATGGCTCAGCTAATAAAACCACCCTTTTCAAAAAGGATTTCACCATTTAAGATGCCCATAATTTATCAAAAATATTTTTGACATTTTTGCCACCATAATTGGCGTATACACTTAGAATTCACCTGCGAATCAAACTACATGATGACGATCAGACTGGTAAAAATGTCGACTGATTAAATTTCTAACCTATAACTGTACAAAATATACACACCAACAAAAGCAAAGTTTGATCACAGTGCTCTTTGCTCAAGTCTCTCATTCCAATTCAGGCAACGAATCAAACTTCGGAACCAGTCACCAGTTTGATCAAATTTGTTAACAGTTGGAAGGGGGTGCTGGCTCATACAAATTTTAACAGAGTCGCCCCTGGATAGTTGCTGCCTTCTCTTCCCATCAAACGATACCCATGCATTGCTTCTTGCATCTTTTGGAATCTGTTGTTTATTACAAGTTAAAGATGTATAGAACAAGTGTAATGAGGACCATAAAAATTTCACAAGCCAAAAATATATTACAGAAAATGTCTACATTGGTTTTATAGATTTGATTGACATTTTCCCTTCAATGCTTGGATTCCTCAATTACAATTTCCCTGAAGGATGTAAATATTCAGTACCGTTCTAAAAAAATGGGGAAAATGACTATTAAACATATTTCAACACAATCCATTTTGTTGAAATTACCATTAAATGGGAATTTAACGTTTTTTAAAACAGTACATTGTCTTTTCCATTTTTTGGAACATATTGGATGGTTTACCTAATAAACAATTCTTGGAATTAAAAGAGCAACTGGTAGACGCCCTTCAACATATTGGCCTTCTGTTGTATTTGCAGTACAACATAAATCCAAATTATAATTTTACAACATGAGGTTAGCTACATGAATCTTTTTCTTTTAAATATTTTTACCTATTGTCAACTTTCATTTAAATTATATATTTTTAAATCTTTTCTTACAATTTCTAACTAAGTAGTTTTAGGTTTACCTCTACTTTTACATTAATTAATTTTCCTTTCCTAATTAGTACATTGTTTGATTTCTTAAGAATATAGCAAAATCACCTAAGCTAATTTTCTTTTATCTTATTTTCGTACAACTTTTACTCTATTCCTAACAAAATAGTTTTTTAACTTATCTCTTATAATATTACTACTCATCCATCAAGCATATATATCTCAACAACACTAAATATTTGCAAATAGTTTTATCTTATAGTCCAGTATTCCAAAGCATAAAGTATAACTAGGCACATAATAGTTTTATTAAATTTTCCTTTTAATTTTAAAGATATTCTTTTATCACATAACACTTCAAAAATATTTCTCCACTTCATCTATTCTACTTTGATCCTATGAATAACATTCCTTATAATTTCACTATTATTACTTATTATAGATCCTAATAAGTATTTAAAGGTCTTACTTTTTTGAATTTTATAATTATCTAAGTATATATTTTCATCATTATTCTTTTTTTCATTGAAGATACATTCTGTATATTTAATTTTTAACCTTCTCAATCTAAATCTTTTGAACTTTAAAGTATTTCTTCATATTTTTAATTTAGAATTAATTTCTGATTTACTTTTATCAACTAAAATAACATATAGCAAGGTATTTCCTTTTTAGCTTTCTTGATTATTTTATCAATAACTAAGACGAATGGATAAAGACTTAATCATATAAAAGAAGAGAGTAGGAGTAGCGAACAGAAACATGCCACTGCTTCTTAGTGCTCCAACTCCTTTCTGAACCAGAACCAGAACCAAACCACAAAGCTTACTAGATCCAAAAAAATTTTATACACCTTACATCCACTTTGAATAATTAAGACATGGAATAATGACAGTAAATAGAAGCATAGAAATCTCAAAATGTAGAAGAAGTAGGGAAAATTATCTGTCATAGCTAAAGAGGAAGTCAAATCCATTTGGGAGAAAACCAAATATATTTTTATCTATTATTGCTCACATCTAAGCATCAAACTCTAGCCAAAAGTTTATTTTCTAGAGTGCATTCCTGGTTCTCCAACATCTCCCAAGCCCTTCAACAAAATCTTAGGAACCAACTTCAACCATCATAATCCCTGAATTACATCTACATGGGAATACGATGAAACAAAAAAATACCACAGCCTTCAGGATCAAGCAAATATTTATTTCCTGCAAGTTCAAGTTGCTATCAAGACTTGCTTCAAATTTGCTAAAGGTCATCCTTTTACTTTAGTCATTGTGCAGTTATTTGATTTTGACACTGAATATGTGGACCTGCCATTCTTGATGGAGCATGTTACATGACATCTGAGTGACATTGCACAAGAGATGATAAATGGTAAACTCTGAGAACAAGTCATTTTACCTTAAGCTCAAGTTGAGCAGAGTCTGGAAGTATGACAGGTCTAAATGAGAGTGAGTGTGGACAAATTGGGGTAAACAGCATGCATGGAACATTTGGATGAACCTGCATCCAAAAAAATTGCAATGTCAAGGAAGATCATACATAATCCATGGAAAAGGGCATTGCAATAGATCAAAATATATGAATTGTGGTGGTAGATTTTAGAAACATGACAAGAAGTTAGATATAATGTTGCTTTGATTTAAAATAAGCCGGTGTTGCATTAGGTATGGACGGGAAAGTGCTTTTAATTACAGAAATTCCTTATACTATTGACAATGACAGCACATTGCATGATAAGTGAAATCTCAAAATAATGAAATGAGGTAATAGCAATACAACCTGGATGCTGTGGATAAATATACAAGACAATCATTTATGATAAGTAATATATATAAGCTGACCAGCAGAAGAAATTAAAATGGTTGATGTTAGAGATGAGTGTCAGAAATACGTACATAAAATAAGAATCGATAACCCATATATAGATCCATATACATTTAGTCAGTTATAACTCTCCTAGCAAAAGCACTAGTATTGTGGGCAGTTAGGAAGGGAGGAGAGAATTATAGATAAATGCTGTTAGTTACTATAAGATTAGAAAATTTTGATTATTTTCTTTAAATTCTTTGTTTCCCTACCACACAATCTCCAATGTTCTTTGATTCTATTTAGAATAAATAGATAGGTGATAGAGATGGATAGGTGGATAGGAATATGTGAATCTTTTTACCAGATGTTGATCTAGTCTCCCCTTACCAGATGTCGATCTACAAGTCTCCACTTAGGTTAATATAATAAATATATAAGGGATAATCGTAGTCATTAACAAAAATCACATTATTTTTCTTTTACTCAACAAGATATAGGATTATGGATTTTAAGAAAAACGAGAAAGTAAGAGAAAATAAACTCTAGTCATCGTCTATGCCTTGTTGTGCTGGTGGCTTACCCTCATAGCATAACTATGAGGGAATGTTGTGGGGCAATAGGATTTAAGTATAAGGGTATGCCTGCTTAGTTACATTATG
This sequence comes from Cymodocea nodosa, assembly GCA_036874045.1. Taxonomy (NCBI): domain Eukaryota; kingdom Viridiplantae; phylum Streptophyta; class Magnoliopsida; order Alismatales; family Cymodoceaceae; genus Cymodocea; species Cymodocea nodosa. The sequence goes on from JAZBRI010000008.1 coordinate 1,823,594, forward strand.
GAGGTACACCACATCTAAAATAGAATTAGTGTAACTACTTAAATACAAGGACATGACTTCTTCAGGATATGTGAATTAGATGATTGATACGTAATCAGTACAAATGCTCCATTTAGAAAGAAAAACTTCATTGAAAGACATTGTCAACGAGCTTTTACAAGGTCAAATTATTGAAATAAAAATTCAAAATATACAAGGCCCACATAATATCTGATAACTTATACAAGTGATATATTTGCATCAATAGATAGCTCTTATTCTATTAATTATCAAAATAAGAAAGTAATGTTTACAAGAAGAGTTAGAAGAATTTATAAACAACTTAGACTTGAATCTTAGAAAAAGTTAGTACATTTTATACATATGAAACTAACTGTATGAACTATTAATTAAGAACCAACTACAATCACTCACCATAGAGCCTCCTGCAGCTGTAGAGTAGGCTGTGCTTCCTGTGGGTGTTGCTACTATGACTCCATCTCCTTGCACCTAAAATTTATTGAATTAGAACGTGGATAAATAAAATAGACCACTTTTATGGCATAGATGATGAATGACTTTTTTAGTTTTTCATCAGAACTTTTTCAAACACTGTAGAATAATCAGAATGCTCATGTGCAAAATAAAAAGGGGCATCAGTGCAAAGCCATGTGTTTCCTTCTGAGAACCGAAGTCCCTGTGCCTCTAACCAAGGAATAAGTTGCCGGCCACCCTCCACCTTATAATAATGAAGATGCTTTATGACAACCAAACGGCAATTTTCATTGCCAACAATTTAGTGTTTTACAAGAGAACCAAACAAATTGAGGTAGATTATCATCATGTTAAAGAGACAATTCACATCCTCTTTAAAGCAATTTACACATGTATCACCAAAGGATCACCACATGCCAACTTGAGAGAGAGTATTAGAGATACTTAGATGTTACTGTTTATTAATAACAGGGTAATAGTCCCAGATTAAAAATTGCTCATCATACCTCAACATGTAATCACTGTTTATATTAAGTTAAATCCAATAAATATAATCATCTCTCTTTTTTCTCCTCTAACACTGACCCTTTTTTTTGTTGTTGATAATTACTGATCCTAGTATATTACAAATGGAATTTCTATCTAGCTGCAAAAAATCATTCTAGCTCTGAATGACTCCATATCAACCTTCTTATTAAATATTAGTATATTGCAACAGAAATTCTCTGTGCCAAAAATCATTTCCTCTTAATGAACCATATTAACATCAACCTTCTTAGATGTGCTTAATAAGTACCACTAAGATATCTTTTATCTCTGTGAAAATATAAAACTAAGATATTTCCCTTTCAAGAAGGAAACATAAGGTAAACAACTAATGATATATGTTATACAAGTTCAAATATTCTTCAGCAAAACCCAGACTATTCATCCCGCATGCATTCAACTATGATTGAAAGATGATCTTGCAACCTCTTGGTTGATATGTAGGTGAACTGTTGTTGCATATATGTGACCTCATAAAATTCAAGGAATGCAGAGTGAAATAAATTTTACCTTAGTAATCAAGCGACCATGCTCATAACATTCAATTTTGGAGATATATGGATTTGAGCCACGGTCTACAACCACCTCATTCAGAACATCAAACACTTTTCCAGGCATTGCTTTTCCATTACGAAAAATTTCACAACGAAGCCTCATCCGTAAAGTTATGTAAACTCCATCCGATGTATTATTTCCATGAATAAGTGCACTCAAGTCTTTCATATAATCTTCAAACTGTAGCAAACAGAAACATTAGAATTCTGGAATACAAAAATGCTAGAGGAATTATTTTTCATGAGAGGAAGATAACAGACATACAGTGTGTGTTGTTAGAAAACCAAGAGATCCAAGATTGAAGGAAACCACAGGAGGAACTGCATCTCTGAATAAATTGGATGCATGTAGGATAACACCATCTCCTCCCAAGCATGCCACAAAATCAACTCTTTCGTGAAGGTCACTGAATTATGTACAAAAATAATCCTGTAATCTATTTCAAGAAATATCTAACCAATCTCCTTCATATTTTTAAGTTACCTTGTATCTTGGCTATAAAATGTTTGAATAAATCCAAAACCTGGGAGCCTTGCAAACATGTCATGAACATCAGGTTCCACTAGAACATTCATTTTCTCTTGATGATACAAAAAAGAAGCAACCTGCAGATGGAAAACACCAGATGAAAATATTAGATGCTTGAGATCTGAATGAATGTGGGAAAAGAAACCAATTCCCAGCCTTTAGTAAAATAATTTTCAACTAAAAGAATGCACTAAATATAGTATAAAGAGAGAGTCTTGGATATTTTATATTACAATAAAACAAGACACGTACAGTTAGAAATATCTTATATTAACCATACTTTTTATGGCATGCATCTAGGCATTAAGGTGGGAATTGGTCATGCCAGGCACCACCTAGGTGCCAAGGTGTGAATTGGTCAAACCTTGGCAATATGCCTCACCTTATCTTGATTGAACAAATCTTTTAACAGAAAATGGAGGTCAATGAGCATGGAAGAATGGAGATGAATTGTATTACTGGAATGACCATGGTGTGAATTTATCCTTGTAAGCCTAAGATGAACAAGTAAAGTTGAAAAGAAAATCGTAAGGGTGAAAATCCAAAGCAAATGACAACATATAATCATTCTTAGCACACTTAAATCCTTCATTTTGTGTATTCAGCATCTTCACTTATTCATCTGGTTTAAAGTTTCACAAAAATATTATTTATAATCTACCATATTGTATTACTGGAATGACCATGGTGTGAATTTATCCTTGTAAGCCTAAGATGAACAAGTAAAGTTGAAAAGAAAATCGTAAGGGTGAAAATCCAAAGCAAATGACAACATATAATCATTCTTAGCACACTTAAATCCTTCATTTTGTGTATTCAGCATCTTCACTTATTCATCTGGTTTAAAGTTTCACAAAAATATTATTTATAATCTACCATATTGAGATTACATACAAAGATAACTAACGTAGGTGCATGAAAACAAGGGAAGGACAGCAGACCTCCTTTGTTTCTTTCATGAGTTCCTTTCCCAATTTTTTTAGCAACAAAACTGTCTTTGGTGAAGATTTCCACATGAGCATTTGCTGCTGGGTGCTAGGATGGGTGAAAGCTAGGGAGGACTCTGTAACCTTCTCTCTTGCACAAGAAAACCCATCTGTCCGTACTAAGAACATCTCTGCTTTTTTCCTAGACTGAACCCTGACAACACCTGTTGTAGAGGCACACATATTTCCGTCAACAAGATCATCATTGTCAGTGAAAGATTTGCTAGATCCATTACTCATCAAACCATTGCCTTCATCTACTGCAACAGATTGTCTTTGTCCATTTAAGTCAATGCTTGCTTTGCTGGAGGTTGAAGGCTGGGCAATATTGTGTATTTCCTTTTTATGATGTTCATTTGAGTCTAAGACAAAAGCATTAGGATCACTAATATGCTTCCCATGGTCACCATAACCACCATTGTGCCTAGAAAATGGATCACTATTTATATTTGGCACAGTTGAATTCATCAGTTCTGATATTTGTGTATCATCGTTAGCATCCTTTTTTCTCTGATATTGTCTAGAAGTAGACCTTTCCAACCTTTTTCTCTGAAAATCAATGTAAGTTTCAGGTGAAACTTTTTTATTTTTGAAAAAATGAGTCATTTCTCTTCTAGAGAATATGTCACCTTTTGGAAACTGAGATTTAAGAGGATCCAATCCCTTGGTGTACGTGTAACCCAATTGCAAGTCATCTTTCACTTCATTGTTTGAACATGCAGTCACTTGTCCACTTCCATTTTCATTCTGGATGGTCAAATCATTCTTTACATGATTAGTGTTCATAACATGATTGCTCATATTTGTATCCACCTCATTAAGTAGTAAACCACTTTTATCAGATTGCAGATTAATTCTTTTCTTAGAAGGTTTGTGCTTTTTGAGTTCTAGCTTATCATGAACCATGGCATCTTCCTTGGTTTTTCCATTTAGCTTCATTTGTGTAGTATGTGGTGTCACTGCACGTGAAATATATTGCCTCCACCTAGAAATCATTGCAGATGTTCTACTTACTCCTTCCTGGCTATGAAGATAGATAGGTTGCCGACTCAAATCTGAAACCAATAGAGCAAACTTCTTGACCTGCTCCACAGAAGGTGCAGTTCCGACTTTCACTGGCAGGCTGACCACCTCTATTTTCCCACATGATACAGCAGTCTCAATGGCTGTTTTGTAATACCTGTCATTAATGACCCCGTCTCTAAGATCAACAATGGTTTTGTATCCCTTTTCCAACAACCAATCTAATCCCTCATCTGTTACTTGACCACCCTTCCAGAAAGCTATCTCACAATCTACCGGTGTTGTTTCTTCCTTCTTATTTGATAGGCAAACAGGGCTCCAGTTTGCAAAAATTGTTGGTGAGGGATATCCTTCACTGCGAGGAAAACCAGCATCATAACAGACATTCCTTAATCTCTGCAATTTTCCCCAGATATCAGTAATTCGGTCATCAAAAGTTGTGAAATAGTTAGCAAGTGCCACATGCAAACTCTCGCAGCACCTTTTCATCTCTCCCCTGAAAAGGGCAAGAGGTGGAAGCCTGTCATCCAGGACACCTAAATCTGTAGCTCTGAAAGAACTTGCGAGGGTGGATCTTCCAGATAAAACCTCTTCTCTTTCTCTGTTCAGCAGTGCCAGCATACGACCCAGCATGTTGACTAACTTTTCTTCCAACACTGGCAATACTGTACATTCTCCTGTCTCTGGATTGCATACCGTATGCATTGTAGCAGTGTGAAGTTGCTCTGCAGCTCTGAAAATCCTACAATATGCCTCAACCTCAGCAATATCCCCAGGAACTGGACCAATCCATAGCATCCGAGATGATTCCTGACACTGAAAGGTCAACAATCAACAGTATGTCAGTATCGATCAGTCCACGTCACAACATCATTTCACTTGAGCATAAAAGTACTTGTATTATGAGACGTCTATTCTAACCACTGCAAAACAAAAAAACCGCATGCATCAAAAAGTGCATATGGAGAGAACTACCTAAGGAAATAGATAGCACAAGAAAGTCAAATTCTTTGCAGCAACATTAACCTGAGAGTTATGCTGGTTCCCATGTCTAAGGAGATTACTGATCTCATATAGGAACGTGCGAAGCCTGATTTCACATGTCATTGAGCATACTTGAAATACAAAACATTGCCCAAGAATTACATACAAAAGGAGCATTTTAGACAACACAACCGGAGATTTACAGTCCACTGTTATATAAGACACCCATTTTGGCCTTGCAATCCCATATGTATTAGTGCATCATTATTGTATGTCGTCTTTAATCATAACTATTAAAAAAATAAAAATTGTTAAACCTGAAAAGAATTCAACTCATTCACAAAATAATGCACAAAAGTGCTCTACTTTGCGTTTCAAAAAAAAAAAAAAATCACCGCCAATCGGGGAGGAGCGGAAAGCAAGTACCTGATGATCCAAACCAAGTCGGGAGGGGTAAAACCGAGACAATCCAGCTCGAACACCTACAAACTTCACGGAGCTCCCGAATTGAACTATCCGATTCTTCATCTTTCTCCTCCTCGCCTTCTTCCAAACCACGCACCCGCCTCTATCGCCGCCGAACTCAACCTTCTCGGCGAAAACAGGTCCAACCCCAGGAACCCACCCCCCCAGCGCCAACATGACCTGATTCATGTCACAGAACGGCGGCGGGCGCAGAGCTGTATCAGAGGAACAACCACAACGGGACGGAGTGGACAAGTCGTCGCTTCATGGGAATCGCGATCGCCAGGGGAAGGAAAAGCAGCGTTTGTGCTCGGGTCAACGTCGTCCCGACCCACATGCGTGTGTGGTTTGGGTTTGGGAAGGGCGGGACGGGGGATTCGCCGCTTTGGGTTGCATCACGTGGGGGTCCACGTAACTTTTATCATTTATCTTTTTGTATTTCCAGTTTTTTTTTTTTTTTTTGATTGGACGCAGATTTCTCGGCCACACCTTCGGGACAGTTGGGCATGCAGATATTCCAACGTTTGTTGCTCCAATGGTCAAAAGAACTTTCTTTCTTTTTTACAAAATTATAAATTTTGAATCTTCATTTCTCATAAGTTTTGAACTTATTATAAAAAGATAATGAAAATATTTTTACTATTTTGATATTCGAAAATATTATCAATTGATATTTTTGTGAAAATATGTTGGTTTTATTTGTGTCAGAAAATATTCACGGATGAATGCACTTTTACCAATGTTTTTAAAAATAAAATAAATAAAAAATGATATGCTAAATTGTTTATTCATTTTCTAAAAACAAATAAGGCTTGCTTTTTTATTTTACCATTTCTCATCCTCAATTTTTTGGAACAGGTTGCTCTTTTTTCACTTGTGCACGATTTACTCACGCTAAAAAAATAGTGAAATCACCCAAGAGCATTATATTTGTGTATGTCGTGACTCAAACGCGTGCTAAAAGATTATTGAACAATAAGCTAACCATCAAGCTATAATTCTTATGTTGTTAAATATTTAATATTTATATTTAATGTAATAAACTCCTTAAATTACTAGTTCTGTTTCACTCTTTGTGAAATAAGAAGAGACGACGGTTTAAACGAACACGAAAGAGAAAAATATTACAAGTGATGATGAACGTGAAAGATAGAAAAAGGAAATAAAATATAAGGAAAACATGACGAAAAATATGAAAGACAGTATACATACCGTTTACACGAAATATTTTAGGCCAAAACTCAATTTATTGTATACGATCTTTTGAAGCAACCCAACAAGTACTCCATTTCCTTAGAGGTCAACATGAACTTTATCTTCACCGGAAGGAACGCTGATTATAGTTGAGACTTTGCTAGATTCTGCAATCAGTCGTGAAAGGACAAGCCTCGCAACATTCTCAGCCGCAACAGCACCCGTTTCTATGGCGCTTGCTCCACTTTCGAAAGCATTTATGTAGTAGAGATGATTGTCGTCCAGTAAGAATGGTGCAAATGTTTCTGGGGCTGTATAATGAGGGTAAGCTGCCCAATTTATCACAACTGTTTCCTTTCTTGAGCTGCATGAGGTTTCCCCCAAACATTATACAGCGTACAAGAACGATTCGGAATATACATGAAAACAGACATCATTGTTATCTAATATTTAACAACAGACAATGGCAGCAGGGATTCACCTGAAAATTGTGTCAAGCAGGCTGTCATTCAGGGGAGCGCGGGAGAACACTTTATAGGTTATGTCTTCTTCACTGTATTTCTTAAGAATGGAGATGCAGGAGAATGGGATCTCTGGAATCTCAATTGTGCCCACCAGACCGGGAATTTCTGATTCTGACTTCAGTCCAAAATATGCCTGCATTATTGGAATAGGAAAGTGAACAGAGAAGAAATACCGCAATTTTTTTTTAAAAAAAAAGGGTGCTACCTACTAGAGATAAAGTAAATTAAAACGCCAAACTGACACTAAAAGAATCAGCAGATCAGGGCAGTGCTTACAGGGTTTAAGAGGCCTCTCACAAATGTTGCATAAGTATGTTGTAGCTTTCTGTTGGGAATTGAAATTGGAGGAGTAAAGCTGATGTTTAGCTCATCTAGTGGTGTAGCAAAAACCAGGACACCGCAGCTGTACATATTTCCTTTAGCAGTACTAAGCTCATAAAGACCTCCAGAGTAAAACACAGAAGTAACCTCCTCATGCAGATGCAAAGTTGCATTTGTGTGTTTGATTAATCCCGCAGGAATTTGCCAATTACCACCATCTACTGACCATAGACCACCTCCAGCTCCAGCTAATGAAATTGCCCCCGCAAGTCCACTAATGCTTACATCTTGACCATAGTTGATTCTTGTGATTACCTAAAGAATCAAAACAATGATTTTGAATTCATTGATTCTCAGGTATGACTGGTGCCGGGAGATTCAAACACCATGCCTATAAATAAAAATCTGAATCTCCAGCATTTCAAATGTCAATGTGTGTCCCCGAAAGTTTACCAACGACTTGTCTTATTTTATGTTTACCAAAATGACTCCAATACAAAACCGACATGAAAGTTTTCAGAATAAATGTGAATTTTTCTTACTATGTTTCAACCAACATGAAACAGATATACCATTTGAAAGAAACGCATCTGTTTTCCAACTTTGTAAAGCCTAAAAAGATTAGCACACAGGTCAGAAGTATCTCTTATATGTGCCAAAATAATTGAACAATGGTCACTTTTATTATTGCTACAAGTGCATAGAAAGATGATGGATTTTATATCAAATTTAAAGCATCCTTCCATTTTTAGAAATGTGGCAACATTACAATAGCTGAAAGCCGGATATATTAAAGCAATGAAAACACCAACACAACAAAATCTTCTAGTTCTATCATAGGTGACAGGGAAAGGAAAAGGTTACAAGACAACTCTTACGGTTATGAGCTCCGATATCATTAGTGAAGATAATTTTGCATCAGCCAATTCTTCCTGCAATGTCCTCTGTGTAAGCTCGTACAAACCAGTCCACTTCAGCATCTCCTCCACTGTCGTAAATACGGGGCGTGACTCCAACCCTTTGTAGTAAAGCAAGAACTTGTTTATAGCATCCTATCCGATTCAGAGCCAAGTCAGTCCAATATCCATTTCTTTTGAGGTCATGGCTTAGAAAGATAACTTGAGTAGTAGAACAATGTGTTTGGTAGAATAGTTTTTCAAGTTAATCTACCGATCGTGATGTTGTTATCGTGTAGTTTTCACTACTTTCAAGGAACAGTGATTCTATAGGAAACAACTATTACGATCCCGAATAGCAGTAAAGAAACCCACGGAAACATATACTTTCTAAGCAGAGTAAAGATAAATAAACCTGAACGAAATAGTTCATTCGTAGAAGAGAAAGCCCGTATCTCCAGAGTAATCGCAAAGGATTGAGAACGTAATAGGTCACTTTATATGCAAAAGAACTGGACTCCACGGGAGGAGGCAAAGTCTGGAATACAAACTGGGAACCGTCCCAGATCCCAAACCACGAAGAGTAGTCAGGCTTCGACTGGGGTCTGTGCCGGAGACCGAGTATGGACGCGAACTCGAGGGCGTGGAGGTTCTTCGGGTGGATGATGGAAGCCCCGGCCTCGAACGTGTCACCCCCGATGGTAACGGTTGCCATCCGGCCTCCGACCACGCCGTTCTTCTCGAGGACAAGGATGTCGTCGACGGCTCCACCGCTGTAGTGGTTGAGGAAGTAGGACACCGATGAACCGGCGATGCCGCTCCCAACGACGCATACTTGAGCCGCGAGGGCGGCGGAGATGAGAGAGTGCAGGACGACAGAGAGGAGGAGGACGACGGCGGGAAGATTTTTCCGGGATGACATCGCTGCAAGGGGAATACGCCAGCAAGGGGAATACGCCAGGCCATTTCTTTATCGTGAAATGTACCGAAATATATGTGGACATCAAGCCATTTCTTTATTATTTTTCTCTCCATCTTCGTTTAGGGTGCGGCAAACTAAGAGAAATGCGTCTCTCCTAAGATATTAAATCATGATTTTAAGATTATACACAACTTCTATTACTTTGCAATAAACTAGATATGACACGGAATGATGGAAACCTCCTCTTATATACATTTTTCTGATCTATAGGAGGATTTGAAAAAGAAAAAATTATTCCTAGTAGTAATTTTAAAGTTTATTTGTGTACGACAAAAAACTTTAGATTTATCAGAAATAAAAAGTCAACAAAAGGAAAGTATTGGTGTGTACTTCGGAAAGTCTAATATTTGAATTTGCGTTTGATAAAATGTTAGAAAATGAAATGTTTAGAAATCATGTAACTTCAACAACTGTATAAATCTGTAACATAAACTCTATAATATTAGAAGAAGTTTTCGATACAATAAAAGTCAAATCTTATAATAAATATTCATTACATATACAAATCATATTAAAAATACAAATCTATAATACTTTAATACACCTATTTAAAATAATTCAACAACGTGCGTCCCACGTAGATGCTATAATATCTTCGTATATTTTATCTATTTTTTTCTTTTATTCTTAACTTATTTCAAAAGTATCATTCGTCGGTGAATGTTCTTCTTCAACGATTTTAATATCTTCGTTTAAAAGATTTAATTCATTCTAACTCATCTTTAATATATTCAAGTAAATTTATTCTATCAGTTTAACAAGTAAATTTATAAATTAAGAAATAAATAATGATATGTGTCATTGTAAAAATAATAAATTGATATTTCACATTTAATATTTGAAGTTTTTTACAATATTATATAGAAGTTGATTGCTCTCATGATAAGTGATATTTCATATTTTAATATGAATGAATAAATTCAAGTTGATTTGGATAATTAGTATTGATCTAAGTAAAACTTACATGTATATAATTATAAATTAGAAAAAACAAATTCATTTGTTTAACAATTTTATTTAAATTACATACTTGGTGAAACCTTAAAGTTATTATGTTTAATAAGAATATCTTAAAGGATTTAAGCATTCGTTGATCTTTCTCAATTGTTAAAAATATAAGTAATTTCATGTTAAATCCTTCCTAATTGTTAAAAATATAAGTAAATTCATGTTAAAATTACACATAGACATGACATTTTATAACAACTCTCCTTTTATATCTTTGATCTTTTCTATTTATTATCCATAAATAATGACTTTAATGTGTGCCTATGCTAATACAATCCTATTAACATAATTATAGTAATATTTAGAAAGCAAGTTTCATGTCAAAATCAAATACATCAATATTAATTTATCTTAAAATAAGGATACACATTTAGATCATTCAAAATTCTACTTAATGTTGATAACGAAGGTATTATAATAAATATATCATTCAACTTTAAAATTACATTTAATACTTCGGTAAAGTAAGTACTAATAGTTTAAGATAAATAACTAAATCACTCTATTATTACTCTATATTATTGATTTTGACTAATATTAACAAAAAAATTACAAACTTTTCTTAGTATTTGATATTTGACATTCTATTCATAATAATTTACAAAATTGAAGAAAAACACGTTGATTCATTCTATATATATTTCAATAAATATATATTTAATGTAGTAGTAAATGATCTAATAATCTTCTAATATAATTTTGTCTTTCTTTGCAATAAATGCAATGTGTGGTAATGAATACTATACTTAAATTACATACAACTCTTACAAGAATATTACATAATAAAAGTATTAGTCTTCACCATCTTTGTATTTCTTCATTTTCTTCTTCAAGAATATTCTTTAACAAATTTATGCTTGTTGGATCTATTAATCCTTATATGAAGAGCAACATAAGTAACTATAAATTGAAGCGATAAACATAATATGATATGTTGAACATGACATTTCCAAATGAAAATATAAAACATTGTTTGAAACATAAAATATAAAACATTTTCATCACCATTATTTCTAACATAAAACATTGTTCATGCCTACAACACATACTCCTGATGAAATAGATTCACAACATATTTTTATGACATAAACTTCTATCAAAATACATTTACAACAAATTATACATTAACCATTGTCTTTTGGAAGGTTTATAAATTACTTTACCAAATCAGTATTTCGTAGTAAAGTTATGACATTAAATTTTTCTACATTAGTAAGACATAAAATTTAAAGCAAAGCTTACATGTCATCCAGGCAATGATTTCCTTGTTTTAATGATAATGCTAGCATTTAATCTTATACTTGAAGTTGTCACTCCTGTATATCAATCATTCGATCTTGAACATCAAGCTGGCATTATTGTATATTAGTCATATAATCTTAATACTCCATCTATTATTGTAACTTTCACATCTCATTTCTTACACAAGTTTATTATGTCAGTGGTAGCCTCTTTAAACAATGGGGCCATAATTTCTTGCAACTCTATATGCAGTCGTGGATGCTTCCCCTTCTTCCTTGTGTCATTAGATTTCCTTGTATTAGAACCAAGCATCAGCATCCAAAGTTCATTAGACTTTGAGTGGGTGGTGTAATTACTCCTCTTCTATGTTTACACTGTCAACATTCGGTTTGACTTCTTCTTCCTTGTTATTTTGATTAACTTTATTGGCATTTCCTTGTAGTCATATCACCTTTAAATAATATCAGAAAATGTTTGTAAATAGGGCATGACTTCTCTTTCAACAATTGACAATCAAGATATTTCTACAAAAAAATTAATAATTCTTTACTACATGTTTCTAACATGTATAAAATAATCTAACATTAACAAATTCATTCTATATTTTAATTGAAATGTTTGTATGTTCTTAAATATAGTTTCATTTGCATTTACTTTGATTTGAATTTTTATTATAGTTTCAATATATCTGTTGTATCTTTATCTAACATTGATATTTTTCTCTATGATATTTGCATTTATTTCCTTATTGTATTTTTCTATTACTTTATTTTATACATCTAATTTGATTTTCCCATCATGCATTTTCTCATTCTCTTCTTTCAAGACATATTTTAAAATATTTAATATTATTTGATCAACTTTTGCATTAACTTCTTCCCCTCCAATATTAGTGTTATCTGAAATAACCATAATTAAATCATCACTACAAAAATATAGACAAAGCAAAACCAAAATAGTGCTATAAATTTACATGTACAAATTACCAGTTAGGAAAATCAAAACAGTGCAAATTACTAGTTAGCAAAATGAAAAACAATGCAAATTACTAATTAGGAAAATAAAAAAGGTAAGCAAATTCACTAGTATATAAATTCACATATTCTATGTTCTTTATGTAGTAGATGTTGGAATTGGTAAAAAAAAAACAAATTCCAAATCAAAATTTGAATTGCAAATTCTGGTGGTTATCAAAAATTTGAGACGTGGTTGAGGGTGGAGATTGTGGAGGTAGTTGAAACATTTATTTCTATTTGAAATTTTTATTTTCTTCTTCTTTTTTTACAAATCTTTAGTGACAAATATCTGACATTTTATTACTCATTGAAATTGCTGAATTTTCTTTCTTCCAAGAGTTTTTCTCCTCCAAATGGCTATAAATAAAAGTGATTCAAAGGATTAAATATACAATTAATCTTATAATCACCTAGAAAGATCCACCATTGGGAGATCCACCATTGGAGTCCCAAATCATCGAGAAAAATCCAATAGTAGTATCAGAGCAGGTTGCACCTTAGTCACCCTCCCATTTTTGCCCACACAATCACCTTCCATTGCGTCGTGTGCTACAACCTCCACCTCTACGTCGATCTTTGTGCGCGCACCGACTCCACCACCTTCGTTCATGTATCGGTAGCCCCACACACATCTGCCGCTCGACCCTCCTCTCTTTGTTCGCATGAGACGTCAACGCATGTAAGTCTTCGCTACCTCTTCCACAATTTGCATGTGATGCTTGTAAGCTCTACTCACCTCATGCCTCTTTGTGTGCGTGACGCCCGACCTTACATGCATGCTCTGACTCCGCCATTGTTCAACCCTCCACTCGTCTATGCACACTCCTTTGCCACCCGGTGTTGCCGCTCCCATGCACGTGCACAACGCTTGACCTCGCATGCATGCTTCACCTGACATCATCAACCCCATGCACGCTAACCACCATTGCACTACGTGCACACCTTTGGTGTTCCACCTTTAGGCGATTTGGTTAGAGATTTTCGATATATTCTTTTTGATCAAATAAAATAAAATATTATATTATATTGGAAAATTAAAATAAATAAATTCATGCAATTTTTTATTTACATGTTTAGAAATTGTATGCTTTAATTAATTAAAAGAAATCTATGTGTTTTGAATGTAAATAATTTTTGAAAAATTGAAATTTGAATTTGAATTTGGAAATTTGAAACTAAAATTTGAAATTTGCATATTTTTTGGAATTGTTTTTCATTTAAAACTAATTGATTGTTGAAATTGGAAAATTGATTTCTATTGTAGATATAGATATGACTACCAAGATGTTTACAATTGAGTTAGCAAAGATAGATAAATTAAATTGGATAAATTATGAGATGTGGTATTGAAAAATTAAAAATGTCTTAGAATTTGATAACATGGAACATATTGTAGAAACTAGTCCTCCAAAATTATTTGAAAACACTTCTAAAGAGGAAATTAAAAAGGTTGAAAAGTGGAAAATTGAAGATAAAAAGGCAAAAAGGCTTATGTTTATATTTATGAAGTACAATTTGTTTAAATGTTTTGAAAATTACAATACTACTTTTACTTTATGGAATACTTTGAAAGAGAAATATGAAAAAACAATTGAGATGAACACTCAATTACTCATTCAAAAGTATAACTATTGTAAGATGCTAGAGGAACAAAGTAAGGTGGAACATATAAATAACATAATAGTGATAGCAAAGGACTTGTCTACTATAGGAACTTCTATACCTGAAAAATTGTAAATAACAACTATATTAAATAGTTTGTCACACAACTATGATATAGTTACCATATCTCTTAGGTTTACCCCCCTTCAATTGTCTAAATTGCTAACTAGGTTGGGTACTAAATATGAAATAATGGTTAGTTGGAGGTAACATGAATCTAATTTGGAACAAGCCAAAGTCTAGATTTGATACAAGTAGCAAAAGAAGAAATAAACTAAAAAAGAACAACTTCGAGTCAAATTAAGCACGAGGGTCTTGTCACGCTTATGGTCAATTTGGTCATTTCAAGGTACATTGTCCCAACAAGAATGAAAATAAAAGTGGGACCTCGAAACCAAACATGAAGAACAAAAGAACTCTTGTGGGAGTTATAGAATGCAATAATATAGTAGTCCCTAATTCAAATGACTAGTATGTTAATTCTAGTGCTATAAGGCATAATGTCAAAATTAAGAAGGGACTTGACTCCTTTAAAGAGTTGAGTCTTGAGGAACAACGCATCTATATGGATAACAATACTTATTTAAATGTAGAATGTATTGACACATATTGTTTGGACTTGGGAGACAGTATTATGATTCTGAAAGACATCCTCTACACACTTGGCATGAGGCGAAATTTGATATTTGTCAACACTCTCTTAAAGAATGGTTTGGAAGTTTGATTTTAAAATAAACGTGTATCCATAGGAAAAGACAAAAAGATCTTTGTTATGAGAATTTTTGTACCAGAACATGATTTGTTTAAACTTTTTGTTGTTACTAATGAAATAAATGAAGTGGTTTTTGATTATATTGTGTGTTATTTATTTGAGATTGATTTATGGCATTTGAGATTGGTGCATGCTAATAAATCTAAAATACAACAATTGATAAAATTAAATATATTGTTTGAAATTAAAAACATGGAATTAAATAAGTGTCAACATTGCTTAGTTGGGAAAATGATTAAGAAATCCTTTAGTAAGGGATATAGATCAGATGAATTATTAGACTTAATTCATTCTGATGTATATAATTTATTAGATGTTAAAACTTATGATAACAAGAAATATTTTGTAACTTTTATAGATGATTTTTCTAGATATACTTATATTTATCTATTAAGTCACAAAAGTCAAGTATTAACTTGTTTTAAGAAGTACAAGTCAGAAGTAGAAAAATAACTTGGAAGAAATATTAAGGTATTAAGGTCAGATAGGGGAGGGGAATATAATTCTAAAGAATTTAAATTATTTTGTAAAATGCATAGAATTAAAAGGTAAACTACAATATCTTATACACCACAACAAAATGGTGTAGCAAAAAGAAAGAATAGAATACTTATAAATTCTATTAGATGCATGATTTCATATTCAAGTCTCTCCAAAGGTTTTTAGGGAGAATCATTAACTACAACAAATTATGTATTAAATAGAATACCTTCCAAGTATGTACTTAGTATACCTTAAGAATTATGGATTAGAACTAAGTCTAACTTACATCATTTAAGGAAATAAGGATCTATAGCACATGTACTTATTCTTGGACAATTAAGAGATAAGTTAGACTCAAAAACTCTAAAGTGCAAGTTTATAGGCTATTGTGAAAATTCTTTTGGCTATAGGTTCTATAGTAAAGAAAACAATATTATTGAATATAGAGATGCTACTTTCTTAGAAAATCTAAATGAAAAAGAAGATATAGGAAAGGAAAATGAACCACTATTTGTGGTGGATGATGACTATTTTAATAATGTCTTTGTAAATAACCCTAGAGTTGAAGGAGAATAAAATATTGGAAATATAAATGAACCTAAGGAAATTGTTGATGGAAATAATCATGAACTTATGGAAATCATGGGAGGAATCTAAAATGAGTTTATAAATGGAATTGATGATATTAATAATAATAGAGAAGATAGAGAACCAAATGTACTTATTAGTAACAAAAGGATGAGACATCAATCGACATAGATAGATGACTACCATTTGTATTCTTGTGAGCTTTCTTGTTTATTGATAGATATGGAGGAAAATCATACAGAACCCATGGCATACAAGGATGTCGTTGAATCTCATGAGAAACATTTATGGTTAGATGCCATGAATGATGAGATTGATTCTATGAAAAGGAATCAAGTATGAGAATTATGTGATTTATCTAAAGGAAGGAAAGTTATAGGGTGCAAATGGATATTTCAAAAAAAGTTAAAGATTGATGGGTTTATTGATAAATATAAGGTATGTTTAGTTGCTAAAGGTTATACATAGAAACTGAGAATTAACTTTCACGAGACATATTTTTTAGTAGTTAAATTCACATCTGTAAGAATTATATTGACTATAGTTGTACATTTAGATTTGGAATTACATCAAATAGATGTAAAAACTACATTTTTAAATGAAAACTTGCAAGAAGAAATCTACATGTCACTGCTTGAGGGATTTCAGATGAAAGGACATAAAGAAAAAGTGTGCAAATTAAAAGGTCAATATATGGTTTGAAATAAGCATGTAGACAATGATATCATAAGTTTCATGATATAATTGTCAAAATGGGATTTACTTCAAACATATTAGATTATTGTGCATATGTCAATATTAGTGGAAGTAAATTCATTATATTATCATTGTATGTAGATGCTATTTTACTTGCTAGAAATGATACTAACATGTTGAATGAAACAAAAAAAACTTAGTAGAAGATTTGAGATGGACATAGGGGAAGCATCCTATATTCTTGGAATTTAGATCTTAAGAGATCAAAAATCTAGCACACTAAATATAAATAAGGAAAGATACCTACAAATGGTGCTAAAAAGATTTAGAACGGACAATTATTTCTCAACACCCACACCTTATGTTTTAGGAAAAATATTAAGTACCAATATCCTAGAAAAGGAAAGGAACTTTTAAGAGCACATTATGCCCAAGTAGTTGGAAGTTTGATATATACTATATTGTGCACAAGACTGAACTTGACATATGCTATAAGTATTGTTAGTAGATATTAAAGTAATTCTGAAACAAAACATTGAGAAGCTGTTAAGAAAATATTGAAATATATAAAAAGAACTTTGCACCATAAATTGACTTATCAAGTAGATGAGCTTGAAGTACTTGGTTATACAGATGTATATCTAAGTAGTAACAAAGATGATGAAAAGTTCACTTCAAGACATGTATTCATCTTTAGATGTGCAGTTGTATCTTAGGAAAGTAAGAAGCAAAAATGTGTAGCAAAATACACATAAGAAGCTGAATATGTTATCTGCATTATAGTTGCGTCATATGTAATTTGAATTAGAAGATTCATAAATGATTTGAATCTAAACTTGTTGAATAGTCCAATAAAAATGTATTATGATAACCAAATGACAATAAGTCTTGTATATAGTATTGCAAATACAATAAAAAGACAACATATAAATATACATTATCACTATATTCGTGATATTGTAGGAAAAGATAAAATAAGATATATTAAGTTTGTGAACTTAATGAGATTAAGAAATATTTCTATAGATAATAGAAATGAAGAACATTCTCATGAATAGTAGGAGTGGAAGATTGAAATTATGCTACCTACGAATAGTGGGAGTAAAATGAAAATAAGATATGCCTTATCAGATTTTGCATATAAATGAATATAATTGGTCTTTGTGATCAAGTGGGAGATGTTGGAATTGGTCAATAAGATATTGGTCTTTGAGTTTGAATTTGAATTGCAAATT
This sequence comes from Cymodocea nodosa, assembly GCA_036874045.1. Lineage (NCBI taxonomy): Eukaryota > Viridiplantae > Streptophyta > Magnoliopsida > Alismatales > Cymodoceaceae > Cymodocea > Cymodocea nodosa. The sequence goes on from JAZBRI010000008.1 coordinate 1,841,774, forward strand.
CTAGTGGTTACTGGAAATTTGGAAGATGGTTGGGGGCGAAGATGGTGGAGTTGATCCTTCAAATGACTATAAATAGAAGTGATTCAAGGAATTAAATGTATAATTAATCTTATAGTCACCTATAAAGATCCACCATCGAAGTCGCAAATCATCAAGAAAAATCCAACAATAGAATATCCAATCCATTCCTATGAAATTGGAACTGAAAGAGGACAATATCAACACACTCAGCATTCTGTACTTCGAGCTGTTGAACAAGCTTTTGATTTTGGTATTGGAGGACAATAGCATGAAGTTGCAGATTAAACAAACACAAAAAAATATTCTTAAGTGTTAAAAAAAGCTCATTAAACCAGGTGTGTGATAAACTTTGAATTGGATAAGCCCCCGAATAAAAATCACCTCTTGATAAAATTAACATTTAAAGAATGATTACATCCAGTTTCATAAGGTAGCAATGGAACAAAATTAATTTTTAAAACTACCTTGAATGAAATTTCAAAAAGGAATTCAAGGAACCTTTTCCCTTTCATACAATGCAATAAAGATTTGAATGTAAAATTATTCATTTAATGACTTAGATTAAAAAATTTTCTAACCAATTCATCTATTATTGGATCCTATGAAGGCAATGGTAGATATATGATGTAGTGCTATCATACAGAATGAATATAGTTATGACAATTATCCTAGACACAGTCTTAACATATAATATTCATATTGTACTCTAAAAATTATTCTTGGCATGACAACACAAGCAGAAATTGTTTTTGCATGGAGATAATGAATTATAAGATTATGACTTTTTGGCCAATGCAAGAACATGCAGAAAATTATATCTATTTTTGCTAACACATACAAAAAATAATATTATTTGAATAGAATGATGACACAAATCTAGTGGATTTGAATTTATGGAACAAACTTGGTAATCGTTAAAATAACATGATCTCACATGTATAAAATCCTTGAGGCTTAGCTAATGCAAGAACATACAAAAAATTATATCTATTTTAATTTGCTAACACATATAAAAAGACACATCAAATGATGGCACAAATCTAGTGGGAAAAAATTTATGCCACAGATCTGGTAGAAAAATTCCTTAAAGGATAAATGCATTATAAATAGCATTTGTCATAGATTGATGTTTTGGATATCTTGGATGTTTTTTAGGTTCTTATCAAAATATGTTAAAAGCAGAATTTCAATCAATGTGTTCAGAATTACAAAGCTTGAAAGGGAAATGAATAACATTTATTTAACCATTTTAGATGATCTAGTCAAATGAAATCTAATTATTCAGTAAACTCTTATTATACATTAATTAACGATGAAGGCATACAGATTGTGCTTGGTAAGATCATTTGAAAAGTAATGTGCCAACCAAAATTTTTCTTTCTCTTAAGTATGGTTGTAAACATTGCTTGCCAAAGAATGTTTTCACATTTAGGTGATATTAATTTCAATTACTACTATTTTATTTTATTTTTAACATAAGAAACTTAAATTTTAAAACCAAAAAATATTATCATTACAAAAAGCATGCTTATTATACCTACAAGGCTACAAAGGCTTCTACGATCACCAGAATTTTCAAATATTAAGTATGTATTAAAAAATATGGATGATTAGATTTAAAATTGTAAAAATGTTCACTTCTAACTGTCAAATGGTATTAGGTGACGGTTATTTCTTCGTGAGGTAAATGAAAAACGAAATTTCCTAAAAAAACATTTATATGAAAGAAAAAGTGTGGCCACCTGTAGCCAAAAAAAGAAATGTTGTCAACGTTCTTCATTTACTTTAATTTTTGCTTATGTCGTCAGTTGCCTAGAATTATACAATGAACTTCTACTTAAAATATCATAAATCATACCACCCATGCCCACATTCACTATTCAGCATCGTGAATTATATTACATATTTCTATGTTTGTTCATTGATATATTACATCACATAATTAATTGTATATATATATATATATTTTTTTTATTTTTTTTTTTTCTATCAAAAATTATCAAAAAAAAAATCAAAATAAAATTTAAATATATTATTTTGAATATTATTATTAACAAAATGTGAGGGTACCCCGCTCAAAAGACGGTTATATTTTTCCCTCGTCTCCGTTCATCGCACAGCATTCCCACGCAAACGGGCAAGGGCAGTGGGGTTAACGGAAATCGGACAGTTCCGGAACGCCACCGAGCTCAGTTTTCTTCGTAGCTCCTTCCGATGGACGATGGGGTTCCGACGTGCATCTTATGCTTCGAACCGTTCGACGCCGACGAAGTCGTACCCCGCGTGCTCACCTGCGGCCACTCCCTCTGCGAAAGTTGCATACCGAACCTCGTCGTGATGAATCCGCCCGCCTGTCCTACCTGCAAAGCCCCGATCCGTGCCGGAAACGTCCACATGTTCCCGAAGAACTTCGAACTCCTCCCCCTCCTCGCCCCTGCGCCGAAAAACGCACGGCCTAAGCCCGATCCTTCCATACCACCGCCGCCGACGCCGTCGCTCGATTTCATGTTTTGGAGCCAGGAGCTGGTTTCTCGCTGGAAGAAGTGGATAATCCCTCCCCAAGTTGTTGACGATCAGTCGATCTCCATGGATTCTGGAAAGTCGCTGTGGAAGGCGAGTATCAGGGTTGGGGTTACCACGGTGTGCGGTACGGATGTCGAGCCGAATCAGCCGGTGAGTCTTCTTCCTCTCCGTCGCACGCCATCTGTTTCGCAAGGATGCGGGTTTAGGTTGAGCTACATGGGAAGGATACTGGACATGTTGGATAGGATGGAGGAAAGGGGGAGGGAGGAATTGGCTGCGATGCTGGAAGCCGTGTCGAGGCAGAGGCGTGGTTTGTGTAGGATGTATGGCCTATGGATGAATTCCTTGGGGGAGGATTCTGTATTTTACCTGGTCTGCGAGAGTTCACATTGGGACTTTTCGCAATCCCTGGACCAAGACAAGAGGTTGCATTACGGGATGGTCGGTATGGAGTTGTGCGAGACGGTGATGGCATTGCATTTCCAAGGGATAGTCTGTGGATTTCTTTCTCCTTCTTGCTTTTTCTTCGATTGCCATGGACACTTTCTACTTGATTTGAACCATGTCTTGCATCTGGGACTGGAACTTCGCTATAGGATTGAGAGTAGTGACAACACCGAAGGATACGATCCGAGCAGCACGTGTGCTTTTATAAGCCCAGAGGTATTTCGGTTGTTGCAAGGTGAGAATAATTCTTCAAACTCTTGCTCTAAGGTTGCCCACAGTTCAGATGTTTGGTCCTTGGCATGTGTATTCATGCTGCTTATGGGGAATGCTTCACTCAGGACAGCACTATTTAATTTATCATCAGATACACTTTTATCTGTAGATTCCTACAATGTTTGGATGGATGACTTAATTTCAAAATTACAAGATTCAGATGTAGGGGAGTGTTTTGATTCACTGAAAGAGATTATTAAGACATCCCTGAGTTATGAACCAAGACACCGTCCTCAGGTGGTCGATCTTTGGAGATGCATCAGGAAGTTAGTTTTCAAGCATTACACTGATCACATTAGGTATACTGATGTACCTGCAGTTATGAAAAGCAGTATTTACTGCCTCCTTCTATTTGGTCATACTTCTGCATTAAAGCAAACTTACAATGCTCCAAACCACCAAAAGAACCGAAATGAAAGCTTGTCACAGGATAGTGATCCTCTTGAAAAAGTCACAGAAAATGTAGACATGATGGAAATCATTCAAAAAGATAGTAGTCAAAGTCAGAGTGAAAAAATCAATAGAATCCAGAATGCAGAGATGCAGGGCAATCTCATTAAGTCTTTTACTCTAGAAGGTCACCGTGATTGTGTCACAGGACTAGCAATTGGAGGTATATTATGCAATTATTTTCTTGAGATATTTTGGTGGTATATTGTCTATTTCTTGATGTTCACCTTCCCAACATGTCTGTAGTGTGTTATTTGATAAGATCAGTGGAAGCTTCATAAACTATTTACTTTTTTCTTTATGGTTCAAATTTTCATCTATGTAACACAACAACAATAATAACCAACCAATCAGTCAATTGTGATCTTAATTGCACTATATCTAGTTGGCAATTTTTTGTCCATGTAACACACAAAAAACCCAAACATCTGATAGGCCCACCTGTGCTGTGATCTCAAGGCAATAAATTTTGTTCTTTCCCTTTGAAAGGTGGGCACTAATGTTCAAAAAAATAGGAGAAAACAGTCATTAAATGGATTTCAACACAATACGTTTTATTGTAATTACTGTTAATAGCCTTTAAATGGAAAAAATGTCCTTTTAACAGTCATCTATGTTTTTTGTTCAATCCATATAATGTCCATTTTCTATTTTTTGGGACATTCTGGGTACCTACTCAGTTTGTAGTATCCTAGCTGGAAAAAAATCATGATACAGATAAGGTGCCATCCCTGTAATCTACAACTGATAGAAACATCATTGTTGTGCTGTTTCTGATCTTTATAAATTGTCAGTGAAAGTGGTTGTAGGAATTGGCTGTTCTTTGACTCTGTAGCCTATATTGGTTATGCATATTCACAATGCCTCGTAATTTTTATGTACTCTTTTGATTTGTGAACTAATCTTATATCACAAGTTCGCAACATGTTAAAAATACAATTATTTGGTAAAAAGTCTTGAAAGAACCTTTCATTAGAAAAAGTGGAGACAGCATTGCATATATATAAAGAGCATCCTCTATACATATGATTACTTATTTTGAGTTAAATGTTCATATTTCAATATGGTATCAAATTTAAAAATCACATTCTAGTTCTAAGTTTTCAGATATCCACTTGATTCATAAACAAGAATGTTTGTGAGACCTAGAAGAAAGTTAGGTGTAGGAGAGTGTTAAAATAGTCAAATTGAAAAAAGTGAAGATGAAATGTATATATATACAACGAGAGGTTTCTTCATGATCAATTGATTTTTAAGTTAGATGTCTACATATCTTAAGAATAAAATCATCAATATTATATTATTTCACATGAGATAGCTAATTTGCTGCATATCATATATTTTTAGAGGTGGGCGTCCCATTTTTTCATATTTTATATATCTTAGATGCAAGATATTGGAAATATATAAATTAATAGCAATAACAATTCGAACGATGATTCTATTACATGGAATCAACCACATGAATCATTCTCTTCCATGTGTTTCTATTTATGGTTAAATTTTCAGTTAAATTACATAAATTTAAATCTTTTCTAAAAAATTTTAATCGAATAGTTTTAGCTCTTCTTTTAGTTTTTTTTTGTATTAATTAATTTTTCTTATTTTCAATTGATGCAACTCCTATTTTATTTCTAATAATATCATTTTTTAACTTATCATCCATCTAAGTATACACAATTCAACAGTACTAATTTTTTACATGGTAATAATATCATGTTTTACAGTTTAGCATTGTTATCTATAAAGTATAACTGAGCAAGTAATAATTTTATAAATTTTATTTTAATTTGAAGAATATCCTCCTATCACATAATACTCTAAAAGCATTTCTCCACTTCATCTACCTTTACTTTAATCTTGTAAAATCCTATAAGATGTCAAAAACATGTACCTATAAAATGCTTACATATTTCATATCTAGATTATGGACAATCTATGAAATGAAAAGTTATATAGATTCTGAACTAGTATGAAAATTGTGCTTGTCTCATATGTAGTTTTATTGACCTGAGTTTGAACCTTGAAATTAAGAGATGGCCAAACTTTTGGACATCTATTTGCACATGAGAAAGCTTATGTCCCTCCTTGTGTAATGTGGGGAAGGGGGAACTTTCACAAGCATCATGGAGGACATCCATTTCCTACATTTCTAGAATCTTTATTATTGTTGTTGTTGCAATCTGCAGTGAAAGTTGCATACAAAAACTTTTTTGAAACCTTATATTATTAAGAGCCTTGCACTGAGTTTGATCTCCTATTGAATGTTGCTCCATTTGTAGAAAGTGTGACATTGTCATGCTTGATTACTGTTATCACAAAGTAATAAACTGTTAGGAATTATCTTAAATAAAGCTATGTCAAATTATATCACCATGTCTCTAAGAAAACTCCCCAACTCTACGGAAATCAAAATGCCAAATAAATTTCCAGGTTTTCTCTTTATTTAGGTCTTACGATATTATTTATCACAAATGCTAGTTTTATTGATCAAATCAATAAATCATGATTCATTGTAGGTGTTTTTGAATTAATGAATGCCTATATAACTTGGGAGTTTATTTTGCAGAGGGATTTCTATTTAGCTCGTCCAATGACAAAACAATTCGTGCATGGTCCTTGCAGGTCTAGTTATCTCACCATTTGTTTCATTATCATTTTGTCTAACATTGGACTTGTTGTTTTACACTTTTACTTTGTGTGATAACGTCACCCTGTCATGCAACAGGTCAATACACAGCAAACTTATGGCCATTCATTCTCCTCTATTAATATAATTTATGCTACCCTATAGAAGTTTTATGTACTGCTTATAGAAAATACTAAAAGAAACCATTCCCCTTCCCCCCATATACCAACCTTTCTAATGAAATTCTTCAAACAAAAACAAGATTCTAATCAATCCAATAAATTTAAATTTTAAAAAAAAATTGTTTTAGAGTTAACCAGCAATCCCACACATAGTTTTCTAGATCATTCCGGATCAGTGATTTTTCAATGACATTTAAATAACATTCAATGACATATAAGTAATTTGATAAATTTTTGATGATATGTAAGTAAAGATTCCTTTTTTCAAGAGCATATGCTATGAGAGAAAATTAATTATACCATTAATTGTTAATTACATACATACAACAACAATCAAAGTATAATACCACTATGTGGGGTTAGTCATATAAATTTCTTTTTCATGTATTTTTATCTATGCTCAAATTTTCAGTTAAATTATATAAATTTAAATCTGTTTTCATAATTCCTAATCAACTAGTCAAATAATTTTAGATCTTCCTCTACTTCTTTTAGTTTTGTTTATAATAGTTAATTCTCTTATTCTAACAGTGTATCATTTATCCTTCTAAGGATATGATCAAATCACCTAAATCAATTTTCTCTTATCTTATCTTTATTCGGTGCAACTCTCTCTTTTTTCTTATAAAATCATTTTTTAAATATTCTTTAAGGCATTACCACTCATCCATTTAATCATTTGTTTCTCTACAATACAAACTTTTTGTATATGATAATTTTTTATAGCTCATTATTTCAAATCATAAAGTATAGTTGAAGGAATAGCAATTTTATAATTACTTTTTAAAATTTTAAGAGTATCATCCTATCATTTAATATTCTAGAAGTATTTCTCCACTTCATCTATCTTACTTTAATCTTATAAAAACATCATTTACAGTCACTTTGGCCACTTTTTAGATCCTAAGTATTTAAAAGTCCTATTTTTATGAACCTCATGATCATTTAATTATATATCTTTATTATTATTCTTATTTTTATTAAACTTATACTTCAAATGTTAAGTTTTTAATTGAATCTAAATCATTTGAACTCTAAAGTATCTTTTCATAATTCTATTTTAGAACTAATTCTTACTTCACTTTCATCAACCAAAACTATGTTAATAGTAAATAACATACTCCAAAGTACTTCTTAAATTTTCTCAATTATTTTATTCCTAAATAAGACAAACAGATATATACTTAGAGATGATCCTTTATGTAAGCCTATGTTTATTAGAAATTTCATAGTTTAGTTTTTCACTAATAATTGTTCTTTCATACATGTCTTTTATAATATTAATATATAATATAGGTACTCATTTTCTTTTCAAAATCCACCATAATAAGTATTTACATACTTTATCATAAATTTTTTCTAAATCTATGAAAATCATATTATGTACTCATTTTTTCTTAACTTTGCTCACATCTTTGAAATTTATGCATATTTGTTCCCTAATCAATGAGGTGAGTATATTGTGTTTGCATTTTCATTAATATAGTTTTAATCAACATTTGTTCTTTAACATGCAAAACTTTCACATGTTTTTCACTAGTGGAGGATGGAGGCACAATGCATGAACCATCTACCCTATTAGTTGGTTATTAAATGACTTGATAATAATTGCAACAATATTAATTAAGCAATCTTTTCATGAGTAGCTATTAAGAAATCATGTTAGCAAAAAAGAACATTTGTGGTTTGTTGTTTCCTCATTTTTGAATTGATGCAAATTTCGTGAACTTTTATTTACTTTGCGATGGATCAAGACAAAACTTCTTGTCCATTCAATCATAACCTTTGAGAGTTAATTATTATTTTTATTCTAAGTGTTAATGTGATTGTATAAGGGTATGTGGATTAATGGATATCTAATTTCCATTAGGTCTATTTCTCACTACCTATATATTTTACTTATCACCCATAATCATGAACAAATATTTTTTTCTTCCTAATCTCAAATGGTGTCAGAATACATGAAACGCTAACCTTAGCTGTTGGCCATCCACTTCTATAATCACCCACCACAAACCACAATAGCCACCAAATACTAGGGCGTCACTAGCCACTGGCCTTCCACCTCCACCACCACCTACTGCTAGACACAGCACCTACTGTTGGCTATTAGTAGCCTTCCCATTTTCAAATACAAAAGTAATAGTCGATTCTGTTTTTTCTAGTTAGTTTCTTATGTTTTACCCATGTTTGCTCCAATTTTCCATATTTAAGTGGATATAATTGTTTCATTAAAATATCTAATGGTAGACAATGTATTTTCTTAGAACTCTCCTTTCTCAGAAGAGGGGCTTTTATTCAGTTTCTCTTTTCTATGACATTATATACCATTATGATAGTAAATTTTGGGATTTTTTCTAGTTAGGTTTCAAGCAACCAAGTTTGCTCCAATTTTCAGTATTTAAGCAGATAATTTTTTCACTAAAATATCTATCAGGAAGAAAATTTATTTTCTTAGAACTCTTGTTCCCCTTCTGGAATTGTGTTTATTTACATTTTATTTGGTCATTTTTTCACTTTATCTTTTTTCTTAGCTAATCTATATTTTTTTATTTGCAGGATTTCTCTTATTCACATACTTTGGTTGGACATGAACATCGAATAACAACCATAGTTGTTGCATCAAAAAGGAAACTCTGCTTAAGTGCTGATTTTGGTGGTTTTATATGTGCTTGGTCCATTGATTGCTCTTCTGACCAAGTGCCTCTTAAGAAATGGCTTGAACATAGTGATTGGCATTTTGGTAAAGTAAATTCATTAGCAGTAGACGATTATCGCATTTTTAGCTGCAGTGGTGACAAGTCAATAAATGTGTGGTCTTTAAAGGTATGCTATCCTAAATTATTGTTTCCATTATCTGATTATCTCTCAATGCTTTTTGTTGCACAAACTGAAGAAATATCTTATTGTTTTTTGTTTGCATAATAGATGGATAGAATTGAACGTGTCACACCTTCATAGGATGCTATGGAGATATTAAAGAAATAGAGTTGAGTTTGGGATCCCTAAATTAATTTAGATAAATAATTTGAATTTATAATTACTAAACGTGGATACACCTAGGTGTATCTTCTTCGTACCATCATTATCATTGTGTTATTGTAAATGCAAAGCTTTCAAAACTCCCAACTTTAGTGGTGGCTCCATACTTGGAGATACCTGCATAGGCAGCACCTTAACAAAACTAGGCATTTTATGCCTTTTTTCTGAAATATCTGGATTCTAATTGGATTGGCACTTCTCAAACCTTTTTAGCCTAATATAATCATGTTTATATAACTTTTTGTGTAATTTAAGCATTTGAAATTTATTTCATTAATTTTTAATTTTTAAATGTTTACATGTATTTAACATATTATACAACATTTTTGTGATTTTTTATTATGCATTTTATTGACAATATTCTTGAATCATAACTTTTTCTTCATATTTTCTTGATATTACATGGTGCATTGCAATTGACATGTAGTTTTTGGTATTATGTATATCTTTAGCATGCTTTACATCATTCTTATGCTTTTTATCATGCTTTGATTGGCAAATTTCATGCATCATGCCTTCTTTTTTTTCATAAATTCATAATATTACAAAGTGTATAGCAATCGATATTGGTTTTTGTGTTATTATGCATATATTAAGTATATTCTACAATTTACTATAATTTTCATTATTTATTTATTGAAAAATGCATGCATCATGATTTGTTCATCATATTTTCATGATATTACATGGTACATATTAATTAACATCTGATTTTATGGTTTTATACAAACATGCATGCATGTATACACACACCTACATGCGCGCATGTAAATACATGCACATGTACATACACCACTTTAAAGCTTAGGATACTAAAATAAAAATTGAGCGTAGATTAGTGCATCATAGTGTAAATAACTCTATTTTTTATGCATATTATTTTTTACATGTGCCTACAAGTAAGGTTGCAAAACTAAGCTTTCCCTATTTTGTCACAAACTTGGATCTTAGAAACTAAGTTCTTCGTTTATAGAGATGGGGCTGTGTACTTTTAGACCCTCCCTAAATTCCTCATGTGCATTGGATTTGTCTTTTAGGTATATTTGTTTTCATTACCAAAAAGAAGATTTTTGATGGTTGCATTCCTTTCATTTTGCAGTCTCTTTAAAGAGAAAAAATGAAGTCATCGGATAGGAGTGAAGTAGGGAAATCTCTCTTAAGTGTTACTCTTGCAGTCTTGCTAGCTTTTGGTCCAAGGTGTCTCATTTTAGATTTCACCCTCTCATGGATCTGTTCCTTTCTTCTTCAAAAGAAATCTTAGAATAGAAGGTTAGGCTTTTATTTATTTATTTTATTTGTTGTACATGAATATTAAGCCTTTTTTACTTTACCATTTAATATTTATGATACATTTTATTCATATTTTTGATGCATATCCAACAAAAGCACGATATTTCTAAGATCCAAATGCCAAGCCATAGTGAAGTGGGTATTATTGCATTACAATTATAAATAATTGTTAAAAATAAATGTCTTACAGGCTACAAATAGCTAGCCAATACCTAAACTAGAACCACCATAAATAAAAGAATAAATTTACAAGCTATCTCACTGGATTCATATCTCGTATACTTAGCTGGGAAGACAAAAGGACTTGTCAAGTTCTATTCAAAAAGATTACTCAATTTCATATTCATATTTTTGTTTATGTTATGACCTCAGTTCTGTTTCAATCTGTTTTCAATATGATCTACATCCCAAAATGACTCTTAGTAGAATTCTTGTCAACTATCAAAAATTGCTCATTCATTATGACATTGGATGTAAGCATGCTGATTTCTACATTTAGGAAGTGGAGATCTGCTCCATGTGCATCATGATTTACATCATGAAGTGGGTATTATTACATTACAATTATAAAGAATTGTTTAAAAGAAATGTCTTACAGGCTACAAATATCTAGTCAATACCTAACTAGAACCACCATAAATAAAAGAATAAATTTACAAGCTATCTCACTGGATTCATATCTCATATACTTAGCTGGGAAGACAAAAGGACTTGTCAAGTTCTATTTGAAAGATTACCCAATTTCATATTCATATTTTTGTTCATGTTATGGCCTCGATCCTGTTTCAATCTGTTTTTGATATGATCTACATCTGAAAATGATTCTTAGTAAATTCTTGTCAACTATCAAAAATTGGTCATTTGTTGTAATATTGAATGTAAGCACACTGATTTTTACATCTGGGAAGCGGAGATTTGCTCCATGTGTATCATGATTTTACAAAGTTTTCCTTGTGGAATTAGTTTTTGTTGTCATTAAATTTATCGATGTCATTTCACCCTTAGAAGGTCAGGATGTCATGATGGCCTGTTACTTAGAATGATTTTTGGGTTTTTCCATCATTTACTTTATTGTAAATCAGATTAGTTTTAATTTATGTGGCAATTTCTTTCTTGTGTCTCTGTACTGTTCTATTTTAGGATTTCAAACATCTACAGAAAATGGAGGGTCATAGTTCAACAGTCAATTCTTTGGCAGTTGCTAATGCAACTCTCTATAGTAGTAGCAGAGATGGAACCATTCGTGTGTGGTGGCTTGATGATTATACTGTTATGAAAGTGTTAGGGAATGAAGAACAGTGGTATGGCTTAGCTGCACTGTCACTTTCAGTTGATGATGATCTTCTTGTTGCAACATATGAGAATGGGTATATAAAGGTTTGTGACCCTTGCAAGTTACAACTCATTGTCTTTATCACTACAGAGTTGTTTCCATACTCTTATTTGATTGCATGGGCTATTGCGGCATATGTGTGAAACATGATTGTTGATTCCATCCATCACAAATACTGGAACCTTTTGTTTTCTTTGTTTTGTTTCTCCATATGATCTTGTATGCAATCTGATTCTCTTTAGATCCTACATTGATGGGAGCCTTTTGCATTGAGTTTTCCTACAAATGTGAGTTTTATGCACTAGATTCAAAGGTTTCAATTTGGTCATGCCTAGAGCAGGGCGGCATGGCACAACATGGTTGAAGCATGTCCTGTTCTTGCATGATTCTGTCTTTAGGCCTTTAGGGTTAACCCTTCATTTAATCATATTGGGTCAACACAAGCAGGGCGGCATGGCACAACATGGTTGAAGTATGTCCTGTTCTTGCATGATTCTGTCTTTGGGCCTTTAGGGCTAACCCTTCATTTAATCATATTGGGTCACCACAAGTACAAATGGAATGGTATGAACACAAATGTGCTAGCGAACAGATTAGTACGAGCATGAACATGTTAGCATGACATGGCATGTAATAATTATACAAACATACACATGCATATAAATCTTGGAGCTCAATTTTTTGTCCGTGTTGTAATTTATTTTTTATGTGTTTTTCCTTGTGCAATTTTCTTTTTATGAATCTTTAATAAATAAGATTTTATGTAATTTAAATTTTCACTTGATGTAATATAAAGTTTAATTAAATAAAAATATTTTTGTCTCCATTTGATATTTTGTGTAATAAAAAATAAATAATAAACATAGACATGAAGTAGGTATGAAACACAAATACAAAAGTATGAGCACAAGATATAAGTATAAAGTAGCTCTTCTCTCCCTCACTACATCTATTCTCAGTTGTATCTCAACTCTCATGATGTTCCCTCTCCTTGGGAGTGCCTTCCCTAATGTTATTTTTTATTAATTCTCTTTTATTTGTATTGGGCCCCCCACCCCATGAATTGAACGGAGAGTTTTATTAAAAAATATATATAAGTATGAAGTGCAAGCACAAAATATGCAACAAGCACAGCAGGAAAAAAAAACATGTTTGTGGTCCATGCTGAGCTGACCTCTTTGCCAATCTTGTCATGCCAACGTGACCTGAAATGGCTACTGTGCCAAGCATTTTTTGTCCATGCTGGCTCAGCCTGACCCAATTGACCTATATAACTGGTTGTCTTTTTTATGCCCAGCTGGCCTAAAAGTGCGGTGCACTCTATGGTAATATCACACTTATTATAGCAATTAGAAATGGTGATTTGCAACACATAATTTGTTCAACATTTAAAATAAATTGAAGTTGTATCTAGACAGATCCATTTAAAAAAAAGATAGTTATCTATTGTTGGTTGTCCTATTCTGCCTTTAGTGGGTTGATGGGCTAGGATAATAATGATATAGATTTTCAACATCAATTTCATTGTATTTGTTTTGACATTATTTCTTATTATCAGATATGGAGAAATCACGTGGCAATGAAGGCAGTGAAAATTGGGAATGGTGCTATTTTTGCATCACAAATGATAAAGAAAAAATGGCTGTTCACAGGAGGCTGGGATAAAGCCATTGAGATACAGGTATTTGGCTGATACTTGATGCTACTTCCCAATGCCCATTATACCAAATTTTATATTTAGTTTTTTAGAAATTTTCTATTATTCCTCTTTTCTAATCAAGGTTTCAACTGCAGAGAGTGCCAACAAATGAATGTCAGATGGATGTAGAAACTTTTGGTTCTATTATATGCCACTCGGCTATTACATCTCTACTTTATTGGCAAGGAAAGCTCTTTGTAGGTTTTTCCAACAAGGACATCAAGGTATGATGCATTTATGCAAATCCTAAATCTTAAACCTTAATCGAACATAATAGTACAGCTGTGTGATTTTTTAACCTTAACAATTCTAATGTTTTATGTGATGTATCCCTCTCGAGTAGATCAAAATTTGTAGTGCTACTGAAGCAAGATATACTCGCGACCTTACTGCAATTCTTGATCCAAGCATTCCCAATAAAACAAATCAGTTAAGGTTTTAAAAATCAAAAGTAAAATGATTGCTTTTGTTAGACTTATGTTGTCTAGAGTCATTTCCAAATAGGCTCAAAGTATTCTCATGCTTGAGTCCTGGGAAGAAGTGGTCGGTACCCTTTTTCCCAACCCAAAATTCTTTTTCCGATTGTCACGACCTTCTTCTACTCATTCTTCAACGAAATGGTTGTTTTGCTCGAGTGCAAAGAGTGACCTTTGTCAGTTTTGGGATGTGGTCTGGCTATATATATGCGAGAATATACCAAAAATATCTTTAGCCAGTGTGTTGTAGGCTGTAGTGCTGAATATGTTTTGAACCCAACAGAAGCGTTCTCATTTATTATTCCCAAAATCCTGGTGACATTTTTGTTGCATAAATTCCAGAAATATTTGAAAGAGAACTCTTATTGCATTATTTTGATATTTTTGTTTGGTTTATCCAGGTTTATTCCCTGGAAAAGTTGTAGTATCTCTGCATGAACAGACAGACCAGATAGACTGGTAGTCGTGGAGTGGCGAGAACCAGTTTTGTATCTAAAGCCGAAACATCCAATTCACGCGTCGTTTGGTATGTACTTGTTCAAACACGGCTAGTCTTCTTCCTTCCCCCAGGAATCCTGAATTTAGAGTATTTCATCGTTTTTTTTTTGTTCTTACATGTTTTCCTCTTCCTTGTGTAGGGACTATTCACTATTTTGGAAGCTAAAATATAACCATAAATAATATTTAAATAGCGATACTAAGAGAGAGCATGGTCAGCATGAAAAGCCGTGTCTGTACATAGATGTTCAAGTTTCAATATATTTGAATAAAATCACTAAATAGAATTCAATTTTACACGAAATGCAATCTGAAAATAGCTGTTGTCAGCGTTAGAAATACTTCATCGAATCTTATTCAAAGAGACACTATCACGACTTCTTGTTCAAAAAAAGAAAAAGAAAGTCACACATTTATGCTCCAAAAAAGTGTCGTATCTAAATATATACGGTGCGTTTGGATAACTGAATTGACTCGACTGAGATCCTAAAGAGAATCTTGGTGGTAGAAGCCTCGCTAAAGAGAATCTCATTTCTCGCATACTTCCACTCTTCGAGTGACAAAATGCTTGGCGGTAGAAACATCGCTACTTCAACTTCTCCTTCCATTCTTGAAATGACAAGATTGCCCCAGTGTCAAGGAGGAAAAATCAATACTAGAAACTCAACAGAAAAATAAAATTTCTCTAATGCATCGTTCGCACTCATGTCGTATAATCTAGTGTTGACCAGTTAAGAAAAAATATTTCCAAACCTAAAAACATCGAAAATCTTCGTCATCAAGTTTTTCATGAATAAAAAAAATCTCACATACCCTCAAATATTGACGATAACAAGAGGCAAAAATTTCATCTACCTCAACATAGGCAAGGGAGAAGGTGGCAATAAGCCATGTATACATGGAAGTTGTTCACCATCAGCTGATGCACAAAAACATTGAATACTAGATGTTCTTCGCGAGCAACAGTGATGTCATTTGAAGGTAGATCGATTTTTTTAGGTAAAAGAGGAGAGAAAGACAGGTAAAGAATTGAAAGATTTTTGAAGCAAACGGAAAAAAACGTAATTGTTCGATCAATACTTTGAGTAATCCTCAATGGCACATCATCTCTTGTTTAACACGTTAAGGATGGTATAGACATCATATACGAAGAATTGATCGATTCTTCCATGAAACAGTTCATGGTCCACTTCACGAGTTTCTACTTTTTCACAAAACGGTAACCAAATTCTTCCAACTTGAAAAGAGAAGATTCTTCATTTTTGTCAGGTTTCCTGAAGTCACTCCACATATGTAGTAGAGCGATACCAAATACTTCGTTGGCGATACGGATGCAAGGACCACATGAATGTACAGTGAGACATGCGATTGCAGAATTCTTAATCTTTTCTTTTACCATTTCAGTCCGATTCCGTTCTGCACCCTTCACCCACCGCTGATTTGTATGCCATCTGAATGACACCAGTATTTGCGCAGGGCACCCATTCGAACGCTTGTGAAGAAGAGAAAATGCCTTTCACTTTTATTTGATCACCATCACTGCCAATGAGTGAGGAGAAAAGAAGATGATCGATCTACTTATAGGCATCAACAGGAATTCAAGCTTAATTTTATGATAGAATATCGTAAAAATTGTTTCTTAACGATTCTAAAATGTTTCATAATAAGAAAAATTAGAAAAGAAATTAAGGAGAATATAATAAATGAATATCATAAAACATACTAAATTGTATATTTCTACATTCAAATGTGAAAAGACAATTTAATACGAAAAATTTACAAAACTACAGGAAAATTACCAGCGCAGATACAGGATAATTAATCGTAACAAAAAAAAAACTAGCAAAATGTGCAAAGGACCAGTAACAGACTAATATAATCAAATACTCTTACAAAATTACCAGAAGTGCACTCTTCTTGTAAAATATTCATGCTGGAAGATTAGTTGTAAATGTGCTGGTAATTAAGTGTCGATAGTTATATACACTGGATCATCAAGTAGAATAGATGACAGGAAGATACACGGATGGTGTTAGAATATTAGTGGCCGTTGTAATCAGCAACACAATGACCAAAGTGATTTGAATATTGTGTGCAACAAGCACCATAAAGATCTGGAATGTTGAAAATTTGAAATCAACATCTACAAATGTTAAGAGGACAAAAGATGATTTTCCGAGAAAAAAGGAGACTAATTAGGTTTTACCATGGCTAGGAAACTCAAAATTTCCATCTATCCAACTGAGTCTTAGCTTCAGCCATGTCCTTTTGTGCCTTTTTTCTCCGATAGAAAATGGGGCAATCCCGACTATTTTGCATGGTGAAGTGTCAATCTCTGTGATAAATAAAATGAATAATGTAAAAGAAACGGATTTTAGGAAGCAGACCTTGTACACAACACGTCTTGGTGAAGAGAACCCTGGCATTCTTGGCACTGTGTCCACAGTCTTCCAAAAAGCATCTCCAGTTCAGAAACTGTAACAAAAAAAAAATCACGATAAAATCACTTTGGCTTTCGTAGATTCATTCAGAATTTACAATGCAGTACCATTTGCTATGGTTTTACAATACAGTTCCGCTTCTCTTCCTTTGCAATGGGAACAAAGTGTTTGATCAGCACCACTAAAACCACAGAACAAATTATGTATATTATTATAGTATTGTTGAACATGATTGAAGCTAACTACTTCATTATTGCCAACTTAACAGTAGCTCCATTCCGAAAAAAATTGAATAACATACATTCATATAAAGGTACCTTATCACAGCTTTGCAGCCAAGACAAGAAAGCTGCTTTTTGGCAAATTTCATTATACCACTATTAGAAGGGGTGGAAATTGAGACAGCTCTTGTATGACTTCCATGAAGAAGCTCTTTGCTTGCATTTTTCAAAATGGGATCAAATATTCTCAATAAGGGCTGCAATGTGAAGCAATAAGGTTTTTAGATCAGGCATGGAAAGCATTATACATAATCTGCATTCAAACAAACCTTGCTAATTTGATTCTCGAGATAATATTGAGGGTCAATTGGAATGTTATTCTCCAATACATATATAGGATCTTCAGATCTTTCATAGGCCTGCTCATCAACCAATTTTTAAAGTCAAAACCGGAACAAATGTATTAGCTCTTGTGAAGGACCAATGCCATAGTTGAATTTACCTTGGCACCTTTGGCAGCTTTGATTATGACATACGGGACACGATCTCCAACATTTGGTGCGGTAGCTGCATCTCGCTGTATAAACAAATTCACCATAAATCCAAAAGAAGGCCAGCTTGTTGGCCCTGAGGCTAATAAAAAAAGGTGAAACTGAAAAACCTAATTGCAGTTTCCTTACATCATTTGTAGCTGAGAAATGCCTCTAATTTAGTAATTTGATGAAAAGTACAAGTTTACTAGAGAACAGATATATTATAACTTCAATTATGCAGAGATAATTTTTCCATTGAAAGAGAACATAAAAACATATTGCGTAAATGTCCCAATGCAGACAGTTGTCTCCTGATGATTAGATCTCATTACTCAAGTTTCAAAAAAACTGTTTTCTATTTTTTATTAGTTTTTTAAATGAAGAGATGATTACCTTTTACGGTGGCTCATATATTTTGTAATTGTTTAAGTTTTTTATTTTCTTAATTTTGATTAAAAATGAATTTTTTAAATGCAGAAAACTAGGGTTAGACCCAATCAGCACTACTCATTGTGAGTGAAGAGTCATGCCACAGTAAAATGGAGTCAAAACAAACACTGTATGAGAAGAAACCATAGGACTTCCCTTCACCTTTCCCAATTACGACAATGTCTTAACCCCCATTATGTGGTGTTGGTAACAACCCATAAATCATTTCATTCCAATATACCATTTATTCATATTCATTACTAATCTTCCATTGAATTACATAATTTAAAATTCTTTTTTACTATTTCTAACCAAGTAATTCTTGGTCTTTCTCTATAACTTTAATTAAACCTGAATTAAATAATTTTCTTTCCTTACAAATACATCCATAAACCTTCTATGATAAAACCAACTATTTAAGATGATCTCTTATTTTATCTTTGATCGATGAAACTTCTACCTTATTTCGAATAAAATCATGTCTTATCTCTGACAAGAACGAAATACAGTGGAACAAGAAGGTGTGCAACATGACTCCTCCCATCCTCCCCCTTTTTATTGCAGGCTTCATCGTGTTTAAAATATTATAATGTTTATCTATAACAAAATGATTTATGAAATCTAAATCTAGCCAGTCTAAAGACTTCAATAGCGGCACTGATACCCATGCATAAGACCAATGCTTTCTTGTAATGCCAGTTATGACATAAAAGCATCACTGCTCTAAATAGGTATATTATTAGATAAAGGGTGCTAAGACTCGCCTTTTTCATGCGTTCGGCAAGCTCCACATGTGCAGCCTTAACTGCATAATCATCTCCTGTTTTCGTCAGTCCCTAGAAAATTAAGAGTTTGCCACTTCGCATGACTAAAAACTATGCACAACACTGCAATTACAGCATCTGGTAAATTGATGTTGAGGAAATTTGGCCTCACCTTCGTAATGACCAAAAGAGATAAGTCCATACGGTTCATTAGGAGATCAGAAATCGTATCTTTGACATATTGAACAGCAGCAGGAACATCTCGATCAATTAATATTTTGTGAAGGCATTCAGTCACAAGGTTTTTTACCAGTAGACAATTGTCCCTTCTGACTGTCTCAATTCCTATCCAGAAAACAAAAAGGTAAGAAACTTATTTGAAAGACAATGTATAAACTGACTCTGAGTGAGATTAGTAATTACCTTTCGTATCCATCTTATCAAACTTACCTGGATTCGTCCAGAACAATCCAGCATATCTCTTCTTACTTATTAAAAGGTATGGATAGTAGACCTTCTCAAATTCAAGCTTGATGGGCTTCAAACATAAACAATCAGAGTAGACATTTGTTAATAAATAAAATAAAATAGATTTTTCCATGCATTAAAAAAATATTTATTGATTTGTGAAAGGCATTGCTGCATCCATATGATAAGGCGATAAACAAGCTCAATCACATAGGAGTCCATGAGCAACAATAATGGACCAAAACAAATACTTCCCTAAGATTAAGATGCCAAAATGGATATGATCATCACAAGGGCACAAAGCCAACATCATATAAAATTACAACACAAGCCACTGTCAGTAGGGATTTAAACAAATCAGCATGACCAGGATACTCGTGTATCCAAATCCAAAACTCATTACCAAAATCTACATTTGATTGGAAATCCCTTCAAATTTGAAAATCAGTAGTTGAATTCGAATTCAATGAATATATTTAAATGTGGATACTATCCAAATCCACAAAAGGAAAAGCTTTTCAAAAGAAAAATTGTAATCAAACACATTGCCACTCAAAAAAAAAAAAAATTAACACAGCCTACAAAGCCAAAGTGTAAATTATAAATAATTATGCTTCATCTATAAGACTTCCACAAATTGAGATATAGCCTGAATTAGCAAATAACTTTGTTTAATAAAAGTAAGTTTATTATTGTGGATTGCAATTGAATACGATTATCAGATATGGAGTGGGATAACCCAGTCCAATATCTATTAGTTTTGAATTCAGCGATTTTTTAATCAGATATCCTAATTTCCAATTTCAATTTGAAATGTATTTCATATATAACATGGAATTCAAATGCAAACAGATTTTTTTCACATTTGGATATTATCTACATTTTCACTTTTTTGGATTTTAATTCCGCTATTTAGGATTTCACAATTTCAGATATGAGCAATCCCATTTATTCCCCTACATGATACAGCATCCAACCTTAAGAAACAAACATCATATCAAAAACTGTGATTACATTTAAAGCTACGTTATCTCTAAGTGATTTCACGTTTAGGAGATTAGATACATAAAGATATCCACCACATGAACTCATATATAAGTGGTGTGGAACTGTTTCAATTTCAGCAGATCTATTCCAGTAAATGTGTCAAGGATATAACCTGTCACTGTAACTAATGATTGGCATATGCTTGATATTAATGACTACAGACGATAAAGATAAGCAACCTTTGCTAAGCAAGAATGTTAAGTGATTAACTAAATGAAATTTAAACAATAGATTACTTAGACTTCTTTTCCAATTTATTTAGCTATAAGTTAAGGACTAAGAAGACGTGAAAATAACATTGTAACAATAATAGTTTGAGAAGTCGTTACAACTGAAAATAATACCTTTGTAAAGGTTCCACTTATGTACTCTGCCGCCTCCCTCCCCAATCTCATTGCATCTTCCACAGTTGATACACCAAATTGGACCATGACAGAATCTGTATCTCCATAAATAACCTATCAGATCAAGTTCAACAATCTAGAAGTCAACATGCAAACCCCATTATGTTCGCCACCTTGACTATACCTATACTTTTATATTGTATATAACTCGATGGTGTGAACAATGAGAGGACTACACTAAGTAATACTACTAAAATTCTTTTCGAGTATATAGTACTCTAGTTTATCAGGTGCAGCAATCAAAATTCAGGTCTAGTTGAAATATTGAATCTCACATTCTCAACATTTCTGTCCCCAAATTATGATTGTAACAGTTACTTCAAAAATAGAATTAAATTTTGAATTACATGTTTGGAAACAAAGAAAAGAATATTTCACATTATTATACTCCTGAATCCCTAATCTTAGAAGCAAAACCTATCAGAAACGTTATTAAGCAAATTTATATGGGCAAACGAGTACTCATACAGAGATAAACATGAGAAAACTATCAAGTAATTTGTTTGAGTGCTAATTCGCAAGAAATTAATTAATAAAATTTAACGATGTTATAAAACGTATAACCAGTAGATTAAGATGAGCACATTCCAAAGCATATAATGCTCTTAGTACAACCAAAAAAAATCCCTTTGAAAAGACTCTAAATCAGAAGTTTGTTCGCTGCACAAGTCTGAAACATTGGTTTCAGACAAGCACTTTTGAAATTCAAACTTAAAGTGCAGATTGCAGACTCGATATTGGTGTTTTCTAAAGAAAAAGGAAATAGTTAACTTTTCTGGTACTGAAGTAAAGGCTCCTAGTGTTGTACTGACACTATTGACCAAAAAACTAGCCATAACCCATAAGAAACATAGACACAAAGTAATAGTTGTAATGTCTTTCATTCAGCATACCAGCAGTAAAAAATAATTAAGGATATCTATATATTTAATTATCATGCTTCTCCAAGTGAACTTAAATTAGAGAAAAACCTGAATAAATGTAGCAAGGGAACAAATTCATTAATTATAAGGGAAAATTCACTGAACGAAAGTTCTGTGAAATTAAATCTCATGAGTCCCCAGTATTCCTAGTTGTTAAGTATTTCTCAGCGTGAAAAGGTGGCACGCCCCAAAACATACTAATAAACAACAAAAAGGTGTGCCAACAGCAAGAGTTGCCAAAAGCTTTTCCTTCCTTTCTGATTTAATTTATCACAAACTCCACCATTTCTTCATTAACAAGATGGCATTCAAAAGTGGTGAGCTTTCACTTGAAGAGGTCAAAATTTTCAAATAGCCACAGACCCAAGGGTAAATATATCGATTCACTGTGATCATGGGTTCATGAGATGAGGGTAACAGTAAAGAAAGTGACATGGCCCAGTGGATGTTTAACTATGTCTCTGATCCTTAGCAATATACCATAAATCTCCACAATAATGTATCCTAGAATTATTGATAACAAATATTGTACATTTTTATGTATTGTAAACATTCTTGTTCAACTTAGCATCAATTTCCAATCCAAATAATTAAATGTAAGAGTCAGGAATTCAGGATTAATAATGCTGTTATGAACTCTCAAATTATTTCTAAAAGATTCTTCTTTTTTATGATAAAGTTATCAGCCATTTTTGTTGCTTTTGAGATAAACTCCATGAAAGAAAAAAGAACTACGATATAAACAAAGAAAACCTCTGCATTGTGTTCATAACCACCAAGTGTTGTAAATCTCTCCTCCACAAGTTTTTTAGTATGCTCAATCATTTGGCGACCTTCAAGCAAAAGATAAAGATTATTACAAAAATGATGCATAAAGACATTCAATTTCTAATCAAACAGCCAGCAAACTTAAATAGGCTAAGATGCTAGGCTATGCATGGAAGCATACCATAGCTTGTAACACTAGAGGATATCTCTAAGCAAGGTAATTTTCCAACAGTAGCTCCGGTAAAACCATATACAGAATTTGCACTTATCTGAAAAAGTTATGAGGACAATAAATAGCAAAAACAGCAACAAAATTCCTGGTGCACTATCATCAGCATTCACCCATCAAAAAACAAAGATACCAACATAACAAACTTACTTTCAAAGCCAATTGACGGCCATCCAATACAGCTTTTTCAAATGGATCCTTAGCTTCCTGGAAGGAGAACAAAGACATTATATAGATAAATGTGCCATTATCCAAATTAGATAACAATTGTCCAAGAGATTGAGGAAAAAATGTAGCCATCATGAGACATAAAAAGGATTACAATTGAAAGCACATGCATCACTTAGTTTGGTAGAGTTAAGACCAAAGTTCATTTTATTTACCAAGCTCTGCACTTATATCCAAGTTAGATTGGCCATTAGGCCTGGTTGAAGAATCATGATGCAATCCAAGTTATGCATCTTAGTTTCCACAACTGCAATTTCATTTATGAAAATACTCTATGATGTCAATAAATTAGAACTATTCACCTTTAGATCAGCTTTTGCTCTCTTACGAGCGGCCAAAAGTTCTTCTAAAATCTCTGGCAGGATTCCCTGATAAGCAGAATGTCAGGAAAAGTTCTTGACTAATATAAGATCCATATAACAGTGGTAACAGAAGCATACCCTTTGCAGATTTGATTTAACAAAGATCTCTCCAGATGGAGTTTTAGTAATGCTTTCAGCAGGTAAATTCATTTTATGAGAATCTTCAGGAGTCACCTATAGATAAATATCAAATGGCATCGCCAAGCATCAGTCCAGATTCCAGAAATTTAGTATTTTTTCATTACAACTTCATAATAATGCTAAAGAGGAAAATTTCACCAGAGAGCAATAACAAAGATTGTATGCCATCATGATAGATGGGTACAAAGATGCGAAATCCAGTGTTGCAATGGGTTTTTCATAATAACCAGCTCTGGCCTCTAAAACCTGTGGAGAGAAAAGAGATCAAAAGGTCATTCATTTGCTTGCCTGTGTCACTCAGATAAAAAGAGAGTTCTCTTTGGGAAGAAACTGGGTCTTTTTTTCCCCCAGTGGATCAAGACATGATTATTATTTTTGTATCCAAAGGCCAAAGATATGAAGATGATTAAGAAATATGGCAGGATGCCATTTCATTGTAAAGCACTGACATCAAAGGATAAAAGGCCTTACAAAGAAAAAGGATAACAGAACTTACTGTAGCCCCCTCGTATGTTTCTTGCCACGATGCCTGCCCTTTAACGTTTGGAATAACTAGGTCTTTTTGTTTTGCCTTTCTAAGAAGTTGAGAAAGTACCTATACAATCCATTTAGTACAAAAGCACCACGTGTATTATAAAAACCAAAAACATTGCCATGACACTAACAGCACCTTAATGCTTTGCCCTCTGGCAAGCAAAAAAGAGATAGGTACTCCTGTTACTCTTGCCATCTCAACATAGTTGTAAATAAACATTAGTTTGTCTAAGAGCCTCTGAGGAAGATAAGCATCCTGCCCATGATAAAGAATAAAATTTGAATAAGATATTCATTTCAATATTAGATTCCTACAAAAATTACTAAACTTAATCTTTGAATATAATAATGTTTATGACACAGAGAAGAGCTTGTTTGTTTTGAAATTCGCCAAAGAAAATAAGAACACATTCACAGTAACTTTATAAATGTGCAATAGATGTTACCAGAAAAGTTGATGAAGCACGTACTTTATATGCTCATGAGTTAGAATACTTGACCACTTAACTATTCAATTCTACAGGGCAAAAAATTACATATTTTCTTCAGTTACAAGCTATATGACACAAGGTAACCAGTAACTTGCACTAAGAGGCAAATGCAACAAAAAATATCCTATTGATCCCCTGGAAAATAGTCTCATAAGGAAATACAAGCAAACCGGAACATTTAATAAATTGCTTTGCAACAGAAAATATAATGCTCAGTGGTGGAGTTTGAATGCTTTGAAAATGTAATTTTCTCCTAAACAGACATGAAAACCAGACGCCAAAACAATTAATTTAGTTTCCACCAGTAGGCTCAGAAAGAGGCACACAAATACAACTGGAAAATAGAAACCACAACATAGATATTTTACATCCATGACACTACAAACATGGGAAAATGAATTGTCGATCCAGGAAATCTGGCAGCTTCAACTTGTCATCTCATGTCTCTTGTGCAAGCAGAATGTCTTCTTTGCAATGAATATACTTTCACTGGTAAAAAAATTAGCATGCACTTCCTAAATATAAAGTAGTAAAAACAGAAGCACCACATAAAGTATATGGAAAACCAACATACCTTCAGACAGTAGACAGCAAGCCGCCTTCTAGTTTCTTTGGTGCCCTTTTGAAGATCAGATATTATTGAATGGTGGACATCTTCTTTCTGCACTCAATAAAATAAAATATTAGCCAAATATGAAAACCTTTACAAGTTTATATCAAGGACGTCCAAAGTGGAAGCAAGAAGAAGGATGTTCAATAAGCAAAGCAAACAAGGCACAAAATTTTCCAAAAAAATATAAACTATCCAAAACAAAAAGCTATGAGCCAAAAGGTCATTATGAACATTATGGTCAGGATACTAAAGGTCAAGCACTCAGCTGCTGATCAACAGGTGCTCCTCATGGCTCATGTCATTTGCTGAGTCAGCTAGACTTCCAGAAACACCACAATCTTTAAGGAAGATGTGCTCACGGGGGAATATGTTCTCGCTAGAGCCAAAAATGGTTTAGATTTCTGGGATAAAACTCTTATGTAATTTCTTTTTGCATTTTCCTTTTTGGTGGACTGATCGCCTTGATCAGCCCATGAACTCCAGATGTGCCTTATGATTTGTAAGATTTAACTTACCCCTCTACTCAAAAAATAAATAAAACAAAACAAAAAGTTACGCATAAAAGTTGAAAATGAACAAGATGTAAAAACAAAAAAGTAATATCCTATGAAAGAAACAACAAGCATAAATGGATGGGATTTAAAAATGAAAGTAGATAGACCTGCCAATCATGGTATGTCATATACTTATTGTGCCAGATGATTATGTTATCATATTTATAATTTTTTTTTACCATATCTTCCTATAATTTAATAAAACTATGAATGAATATTGACAACACTATAAATTTTTTTGAGCAGTAACACAACACTATGAATTCAAGTATGCAGGAATATATTTTCATCTAATTTTATATTATTATATTTAATATTTCATTTTAAATCCTAATATTCTTTAACTAGATAACAATCATTTCAAATCTTGTCAAAATGAAATAATACTTGCATAAAGATCTTTCAAAATTTTTCAAAAAAGTATATCTTAGAGATGATTATAATGTTGTATGGTGTCATGCCAAAATTTGTTAGAAAAAAATGTAAATCAGCCAAATAAAGCACAGAAAAAGCATCAATGCAAAAAGAGAAACCAGTTTACAATATTTAACTAAAAACCATAAGCAATTTCTTTTGAATAATTGCTCTCAAAAACTCAATGGAAACAAGCTAAACATGTATAACAATATAATAATCATTTTGAATCAATTAATAATCATGTCAAATCTTGTCAAAAAAAAGTATGCTCATATACAGACATTTCAAAAATTTTCAAAAAAAATATATTATAGAGATAATTATCATGTTGTCACATATTGTTGTGTCAAAATTTGTTAGAACAAAATGTAAATCAGCTAAATAAAACAGGTGAAAAGAAACATTGCAAGAAGAGAGACTAATTTGCAATACCTAAAAACCATAAGCAATTTCTTTCAAATGATAGCTCTCAAAAACTCAATGGAAACAAGCTATTGAACCAGATGAAGCAAACAAATGCTGAAGATGGAGCCAATTTCATCTTTGTTTTTGAGTGAAACAAAACTCTTGTTAATTGTGGAGCAACGAAGTATTGATTTTCCCAATTAAGTTTGCTATTTTAATAAGGCTATCTTAGTCCTAGAAATCCATTTCTACATCAGAGAGCATTGATCAGAATTTTGAGAATAATAGATTTAAAAAGAATGATTATTGGATGTATTACTGGACAACTCACCTGTTCCCCAAGAAAGTGTGCTGAAACATAATTTAGTGAATAAGAACTGAGCTTGTGATCCCTTTGCATAACCTGTTGACAAAATCAGGGATTATACACCTGAAGTTTGATAAACTTGATAAAGGGATATAGGTTTTCATAGAAACCTGAAAAAGGTCAAATTGGACTCTTCCATCAAGAGTAACTTCTTTACTTTCACGTGTACCATGCTGCCTGCAGGAATCACCAATCCCCATGAACAACATCCAGAGATCAATCAATTCCAAGATTCATGAATAATTAAATCTCTATTAAATGGGGAAAACTAATGGAGGGGCACTAAGGAGCAACACAGAATGAGTTGCAATAAACTGGACAAGGGCGATTAAAAGGGAATGCAAGAGTACTCAATAAGGTCTAAGGTTGTCACATAATCATTTTGGGATAAGCCAGGAAATCAAATAGAAATCAAAAGCAGTGGTGAGAGCACAGTGATTAAAAAAAACATAAAGGAGAGGAAGAATATACATGAAGGGGACTTGGGGCAATCAGGAAGAAAATTTGTCTCACCATTCCTCATGCAGTATGTTGGAGAAGGTGGTTGGAGGTGTTCCAGGGTGCTAGTCACAACAATGAGCATTGTGTAGTGGAGTGGCCAAGATCATGGCCAAGATCATGGCATGATGCATATGTGACAATGCAGAAGTTAGGGCATAGCTTCACACTTAGGTTACTCTTTAAAGGGCCCTTGCTTCTAATCCTCTTTAACTTTTAGTTTCCTTTTCAGTCTTCTTTGTGCCAAGTGAGTTTCTCCTTGGAAGCCTGATAGGGTGTTCATTTTCTTTCTTTTAAGCTTGCCTATGGCCTATGTAGGTCACTTGATTTTACATGTTTTAACCATATTTCCTTTTGTTGCTTCTCAGAAAAATATATATTTTTACTTTTACAAGTAACAATGATTCAATTTAAAAGGAAAAAACCTTGAGGAAAAAGTAGTATCCCGTACACGAACCCGACTGTTTTTGATACGACCAAGAGTTGGAAACTCAACTATTTTGAGTGTCTCAGCTCTCTGCACAATGAAGATAAGGATCATTTTATAGGGAATAATAATACAAAACTAGTAATGAATTTCATGTGGCATGTGACATATGTAGAATAAAATGAATCACTAGAAAAAGGCAGCCCACCTATACCAATAGAAGAAAGCCTGCATAATGATGAGATGATTGTTACAAGGACAAGCATAGCATGATACCTCAATAAGATATGGCAGGTCAAACTTGCAGATATTGTACCCAATTATTATATCTGGATCAACTTCACTGATAAAATCCTACAGGATATAAAGTAATTCAATATTTACAATAGAAATTTTGATATTTGACTATTGAGAGGACTTGCAAAATGGAGATTTTGGCAAATACTATAAAAAACAGTTGTGAAAGCATACCCTCCATGCACGTAGAAGATCTCTTTCTGTTTCAAATGATATCACATCAACACCAACTATTGGTGAACATGAATCAAGTGTCATGACATTGCGTACAAATGGGTGGTCTTCTCCTTGAAGAGTAACCAGGTTAGCTATCTGATTTTCAAAGACAAAGGAGGCAAATCAATTGTATATTTGCAAAGAAAAACTATTATAGGCTGCTTTCATATGTATGAAAAAGTATATGATTTCCAAATGTAAACAAAAACCTGAATAACAGGGTCATGGATTGGTTCAGGAAAGTGTCCCTTACGGCCAGCACACTCAATGTCAAAACTCAATATGCGAAATGGAGCCATCTTAGAAAATTCTCCTTCAGGTATGTGACTAATCAACT
The DNA here is from genome assembly GCA_036874045.1 of Cymodocea nodosa. Taxonomy (NCBI): domain Eukaryota; kingdom Viridiplantae; phylum Streptophyta; class Magnoliopsida; order Alismatales; family Cymodoceaceae; genus Cymodocea; species Cymodocea nodosa. The sequence goes on from JAZBRI010000008.1 coordinate 1,870,751, forward strand.
CTGAATATCTGAAGTAGCCCTAAGGAAAAAATTGTTTGATGAATGATGATAAATTTCAATATTGTGAAACCTTAAGGAAACAATTGATAAAATAAAAGATGGAATTAAGTAAGATTTAAAATTTTGCATAGAAATATTGTTTTAAAACTCAAACTAGACCAGCTTGTCAAACTGGTAACTGACAAGGATGCCAGGTTGGCAGGACTTGGTTCAACCATTCTAGTGGTTAAACTGCCTGAACTGGCGACTGGCTGGTTTTGGGTTGAACCAGTTCGTTGGAATATTATTACTGCTGTTTCAAAATAACTTTTATGTATAGTAAAATATATTTTACATGAGCCAACCACCCCTCTACTCCACCAGGTCAATCTCCAGACCGATTCACAAATTATTGCATAGAAACTTGCAATAAGCATACAAGATCGTTGGTTGGAAGGATACAGGCAATCAAATTCTATCTGGCAGTGAGACATGGTTCTTTCTGCTTTCCCACATTTTCCTGCAGGAACCTCAATCCAATTTCCGCCAACAATATTGCAATCTATCATAAAACGAAGTGCAAAGAGAACATTGCTTTCATATGTGGTGAAGCTCTTGATGCCAAGTCCTTCAATTTGTATCCCCTTCTCAAGTATGCCTGCCAGGATGGTAAAAATCATGGTAAATGTGTAAAGAATCTTAAAAAATAATGTAGAAGCCAAGCATTGCATACAACTACTGGTAAGATATTGACAAAGAAATGCCTGGACATTAGAAATTGCAACAAGTAACAAGCAGTATATATAAAAAAAAAGCATTAACGTACGAAGTTTTCAGTTTGTGCAACAACTACAATTTTAACATTAATGTACTTAGTTTTCTATTTGTGCTTTGTTTGGTTAGAAATGAGTGCACAGCTTCGGAAGACAAGAAAGAGTTAGGGGTAGTATACATGGTTTGGCCCTACAAGGAACCAAGAACTTGGCCATATTCATCAGATTCATAAATATTGGAATTGAGCCATATGCCTTCTAAAGACCAAATCAAGCCATCACCAAAATGCAATCAATTTTTGGTTCTCTTAAATGATATGAATAAATCAGGAAATTTTAATAAAAAAATAAACTAAAACAGGCAGTTCAAATATTTCATTACTACATTCAACAAATTATCACACATTTGCCAAAATTATCTGTATAATATAAAAAAAATCTTAAAAAATCCACGTACAGAAAATAGAGCCATTGAACACTAGGAGATTTGACAGTTTATATGAACACGGATCCTTAGGATCAAAAATCAATATCTAATCATTTAATGGTTAAAACATTAAACTATGTATATAATTATACATGTGTATACCAAATTTGGTTCTGATTAATGACACCATTAACCAACAACCAAACCTCTCTTAGAAATTCTGCAAAGATAGAATCAAGCATAATAATGTAATACTTTGGAACTGAACCAAACCATAAAAAATTGGTTGGCCCCAATCAGTCAACTGTTTCTAACAGTTCTATGTACACCTGTAATGTGCTTCATCTTATTGAATAAGCTGAGGAGTTCCCTTGAACAACGAAAAACCTCATCTCATCCACATATATTTAAGGAAAACCCAGAAAATATAAGCATGATTCTACCATGTGGTTTATGTGAAGACATAAAATTTAGGAGGAGAATAGCAGGGAAAGCTTTTCAGAAAAAAACAGGAGAATGTGCTCCGTGTACTAATGCAAAAGCCATGTGAATTACTCGTTTTTTTGAAAGTATTATAGGATTTATACATATTATTGAAAGTAAAAATATTGATAGCCAGTTTTCATACCACGACAGCTGGCAACCATGGTTGGCAATGCAACTACAATCTTGAGAAAAGGGTGGGATTTTTGCGGCTGATAGTACATTATACTCTTCTTCTGCATAACCTCAACCCGCTTGACAAACCTTGAGACGTTGCTATTCCTGTTTGTTTCTTTCATCCTCCCCTGTGTCCAAAACAATAAACAACAGTACATGATCAAGAACAAGGCAGGTATACCACAAGGTAAAAATCCTAATAACATAAACTTGCTGTGTTTTTACCTCAAGCGTTTGATGAAACCGAGAAATGTCATCGGGCCCCATACCCGAAGGGCAGCTGATGTAGAAATACGGTTCGAAACCATGGACGTGACAGCAAACACTATGACCTAATGGCAACCAAAACAAAATTCAATAGATGTGTCCAGAACTACAACGGAAAGTACTAACGTGACAATCGAACCTTCTTTAGTGACGCCGAACATCCTGAGGATGGCAGCAGGCCCAGACGAGCCGGGGAGAAGTTTCTTGTGGCTTTCGCCGATCACATAATCGATCTCCAGCTGCTGGAAAACTTCAGGAGCAAGCAGGGAAAAAAATAATCAGGCCTGTCCAACGAAATCAAGGATCGACGACAGCATGAGGAGAAGTTGAAAGCTAACCGATGCTCTGGGAGAAGGACATGTACGAGGGCGAGAGGGGGGGACGTTTCCAGCGGGAGAGGCGGGAAGAGAGGGCTTCGTATTGGAGGAGGATAAGAGCCTGCTCATCCTCCAGAAGCGTCTCTTCCAGGAACACGTCCTCGTCCATCATCTCCTCTTCCATGGCCGGCACCTGCTGCGGTGGAGGACCACGGGTCTCCGGGCTGCTGGTCGGCTGGAATCGCTTTGGAGGATTGGATGTTAGCGGCTGCGGTGCTCCTCGCCGCCTGGTGGCGTTCCCCGTCATAGCCTGCGAGATTCTTCACCCGGGAGAGCAGCGATCGTCTCGTGGATTGGAGGGATGGCGGGGAGGGGTGAAGAATGGGATTAGGGCGGGAATGCGTTCGATGTCTTGCCAGGTTCCCGCGCTTGAGCATCACATGAAGACGTATTTTTTCCAAAATTATAATTAAAATAAAATGTCTACCGTGCGAGTACGGCATTAAAGGCTTTTTTTGGTAGATATCGTATTTTTAAAATATTGATCATCAAGCCAAATTTATGAATGGCTAGATTTAACCATTGAAATGCACATTAAACTTAAAATTAATAGAATAATTATGGAAAAATCATTCTTTGGTTTAAATTTTACCTATGTAAAATTATTTCATTACTCGCCTTTATATGTAATCTTTTTTAGGTCTTATAAATATCTTTTTTTCCTTGTGTATGATTGTTTTATAATAATCAAATATGAGGTTAAAAAAAAAGCTAACTTTTGGTTGATTTGTTCTTATGTTCGTAAGGAGTATCTTTATATTTTATATTGGCAACTGTGTTTAGATAGGAAATTAAACATATTTATATTAATTTTACTTGGTAAACAAATACATGATTTATTTTTACTTGAGAATAAAAATACACATGGATTCATAATTTCTACAAAAATCCTATCACGTACAACCTCAATTGTAAATGGATTCAATTTAAAACTTTCAGGTAAATAATTATTGCGTTTTTTATATTAACAGTATATTTTGTAAAATATTAAATCTTTTTTTTTTCCGACGCACTTTAACAATATCTGTGTGTAAATATCATAGATTTTTTCTTTCTTTATTGAAAAGGAAAAATGGGTTTGTGTCCGTTAAGCAAACGGTTTCTTTGCCCGCCCTGAGAAATTCAAAAAGAGATCTGCAGTGCGAGGACGATCTTAGAAAAGAAAAGGTCCACAGGTACTTCCCTTCGAGTTGAAAGAAAGCCCTCGCCTCTTCCGATCCTTCTCTGTCGATCTCGCATCCGAAACCCAATTGCTTCCTGCAATGGGCATCTGCATCAGCAAATGCCATTGCCAAACCATCGGCACCAGCTCCCCATACCAGAAGCAAAGCATTCCTTCACCGGAAAAGCTCGATACCACCCAGAACGCAGAACCCAACCACCTTCCACAGCAACAACGTCGCAATCTTGAACGACCAACATCATTCAGTCTCTCACCGTCATCTTGTACCACCACCGTAACGACGACGGTGGCGACGACCGCCTCGTCCTCCTCCTCTATTGTCGGCTCTTCCTCCTGCAAACAGAAAAATCCTCGCGTAGTCGTACTTGACCCGAGGAAGCCGCATAGGATGGAGGCGGAGGCTCCAAATCGAACTCGTGTTGGCAAGAGGTCTCGCTCCAGGTCGCCGTCTCTCACTCGACAGAAGAGTCTCAGGACCACAGGACAACCCAAGCCACGCCCAGCTGCGGGTGCGGTAGCGCCGTCGCCGTGCCGTATTTCCGTGTTGACCGACAACAAGAAGGTTGGGGCAAGAACGAGGGAGGAGAAGCTTCCGCGTTCCGGTAGGCCGGGGTATAGCAAAGGTGGTTCGAGGGTGATGGAGCCGCGCCGACGCGTGAATGGAATCCACCCGCTCGTCGATCGGAGGCAGAAGACGGAAGCCGATCGAGAACAGAATTGTAGGAGACCAACGTCGAAGGACTTGGCCAACTCACCCATAATAATGGACTGCTTCATTTTTCTCTGAGATTTGCATGTCGCTGATGATCTAATATTGTAAGGTATGAAAATGTAAAGAATCGCTTTTGGAGGATGATTTATTTTCATTTCCGCTACCAAATTAAAGGATGATGAAATATAAATGGTAGGACTACAATCGATCATTCGAAAAAACAAAAATCTCAATAAGAACGTAGAACTCGAAGCCATGGCTCCATGCACATCCATCATCACACGATGACACATCCATTAGCATCGTCCTCGGCAAACCAGCTGGTTGCTGAAACGATCAACTCCTCGTTGGCTCTAAAACTACGAGCGGCTTCTTCGCCGTATTCGCTTTCGACCCGCGACAACGGACTTGGAACCCAGTCATCGTAAATCCTTGGTATCGGAACTGTGCACGGTGGAATCGGAACGTAGTCATCATCCTTGGCTGTGGAACCACCGGCCTCGGCAAACGCGTGTCCGTTTCCGTGATCCTCGCCCACCACGAGCGGTTGGAGAATTTGATGGGATCCATATCCATCGTTGGCGTTTGTATAAGAAGAAGCTTTGTTGTGGTTGACACATGGGTCGGCCGCCACTCCGGCACCTCTCGCCGCCGCGAGGATCATGTGTTCGTCAACGTATGGACCACAAACCACAGTTACTTTCCTTGGTTGCATGTCGACGTCGTAAACCCCTAAACGAGAAAATGAAAACATATATACCAAGTATTATCTAGATATATATATATATATATATATATATATATATATAGTTTTTAAAATGCATCAATTACCATGGTGGGGTCGATAGCTGATGCTGTAATTAATCACGTGGGAGCTCACCGTGTATTTTTCCAATGGCTTTCTTCACCTTCTTCTTGGATCGTTCGTTCATTGCCCCAAGCTTGATTCCAATGATCTGAACAAATAAAGGGAGTACAAACCAGTTCAAGCATCTTGACGTCAGAACATGCATGACATGTTCCTTCAGCTTAATTAGTTTAGTTACCTGAGCTTGGCGTTGTGGGTTTTTCCTCAAAGCCTCCATCTTGCAATTACTCCCATGTAATGTTATGTTTTCAGTGAGTTTGCTGTTGCTGTCATCAGGTAAAAATAAAAACCAACGATCGATGACAAGAAGCCGGCAACAGCAAAAAGCATTGTGCAACGGGAGGAGGAATGAAGAGAAGATGATCCTTACAGAAATCTTCTGCAATGTCTGAATGATGACGACTATTTCTCATGCATGGTCCGCGTTATGTACTTTCTGGAATTAACAACTTGTTTCGGAAACTTCCCATCCAAAGAAATCACGCATTTCCTTTTTTCCCAGAATTTCCCGTTTACCAGCGCCAGTCGTGTGACGTTTTATGTAAACTCTTCCAGACCTTCCAATCATCGATCCTCTTGTTTTAAAAAAATCAAAATATATCCATAGTTATAAATTTTAAATTTTCATGTATTTAGTCTGTAAACGTAAAATTTGACAAAAAGAAAAAAAAAATTCATGAATTGTTTCTACATCTATAAAATTCAATTCACTTTGTGTCAAAATAGAAAGTAAATTTTATTTTTTTAGTAAATCTTAGAATTTATTTTATAAGTCTAAATGGTTGATTCCTTTTATTTGTCATCTCTACTTGATTTCGTTTTACTTGTCATCTATTCTTTCTGTGCCTCTTATTTGTGTAATTGACTTTCGTAAAAAGTTACGGTAAGATTGTTGAAAAAAAGAGGAAAGGGAAGAGAGAAAAAAAATTCTTTCTAATTATTTTAATTTATTACTTAAAAATTAATTATATTTAATTTCAATCAAATTTTTGAATATACATAAATATCTGAATTTTAAATTTTTCTGTTAAATTCTATAGAAATCAAATTTTATTAGAATTCAAATTTTAATAAAATTTAAATTTTAAGTGCACAAACTTTCTTATAGAATTTAAATTATAAGTATACCATATCTTTCTTTTTTCTGATAAAATTTTTTGTAAAATTTAAATTCTAATCACACAAATCGATAAAAAAAAAATAAAAAAAAAATTAGACGACCATCCGATAAACGGATCTTTAAGCGGGTGTTGCTCGTCGGGCACGTAACCCGGCCGATTGATTCCTCGTTTTTCCTTCCGCAGGCTGCAGGGGTGAAAGCTAGAATTTGATGCAAGCGCAGGGAGAAAGGGTGATGAAGATAACATGGAAGAAGAAAGGGGAGGAGAGGGGGAAGAAGCGGCCTCAGTCTTCACCAATCCTCCTAAACCCTAATTTCCCATTCGCAGCTGAAGACGATGAGGGCGAAGAAGAGAAAGCAACGACTACTACATCAGGAGCAGGAGAAGAAATAAAAGAGCAACAGCAGAATCGGCAGAAACAGCGGCAGATGGCCGAGTCCTTCCGGTTGCACGGAAACAAGCTCGCAGAGGTCAGCTTATTATGCCGGTGTGCTTTTCTTTTGAGCATTGGAATGCATATCTCCCTCTCGCGTTAATTTTTTTTTTTTAATGTGCGTGGAAATGGGGAAGGAGGGGAAGTACGGCGAAGCCCTGGGGAAGTGGGAGGCGGCTCTGACGCTTGTCCCGGCGAACGCCATATTGCACGAGCAGAAGGCGCAGGTTCTGCTCGAGATCGGAGATGCATGGGCCGCACTGAAAGCTGCTACTAGTAGGTTCACTCTCCGTCTCCCCTTTCTTTCCTGGATTCCTATTATCTGTTCGGCTTGTAGTATGGATGGTTCGGGTTGTTGGTAATGTTGTATTCTTTTGAAGAGATACTTCAGAGTCCAAAGTAAGTTAAAAATTGAATATGTAGAGTGTTAGTTCTGCAAAAATGAGAATAATAATGAAAGTATACAATTAGATGTTTATAAGATTCATAAAAGTATGACTTCTATGTACTTAAGATCTATAAAGTAGTCATGAGGAAATCATAGAGGATGTTATTCATAAAATCAAAGCAGGGCAAATGAAGTATAGAAATTTTTTGGCGTGTTAGGTGAATACTCTTAAAATTAAAAGGAAAATTCTATAAAATTGCTAGTTATTTGACTATATTTTTTAGTTCAAAATACTGAGTTGTAAGGTATGACCATATGCAAAAGTCAGTGTTATAGAGATGTGAACACTTAAATGTGTGAGTGATAATATTATAAGAGCATAAACTAAAAATGATTTTATTAGAAATGGAATAAGAGTTGCACTAATTGAAAATAAGATAAGAGAAAATCGTCTTAGGTTGTTTGGTCTTATATTTAAGAGTTCAAAGGATGCACCACTTATAAGAGAAGAATTGATTAGTGTAGAAGAAATTAAATGAGGAAAAGATTTAAATTTATATAATTTAACCATAGGAATATATTGAAGAAAAGGATTAATGTGACCACTTTGCATAATAGAATTATGGCTCAGATTGTTGTTGTTATCTTTCAAAAGACTTGGCGTATAAGCATTCTAGAGTTAGGGAGAGATTACTTGGAAGGAGCTAACTGGATTAATTTATAGTTGCTTCTTGAAATAGTGATTGACCATAAGAAAGTAGTTAATATACCTTGCTATAGATACTCCTACAAAAGAAATCATCAAACACCAATGGAGTTTAGGATATACAATAACAATATAGCATAATTTCCTCTTTTTACCTTGTAAATTTGGGTACAAAGAAAACTTTGTTGTTGCTTGTTACATCACCTACAATTCTTATTGTATTGTATTAGTTGGAATTCCCATCGAATAAGTATTGTATGAAGTGAGCATTCTAGTCTTTTTTTTTTTTTTTTGCAAATTGTCTTTTACATTAGAGCTGTCCTTATGCTGATCAACTGCACCGTGAAACTTCTTAAAACTATTTTTCAAGTTGTTTCAGTTGCATTGTTGAGGACACCTGGTATATTTTATTAGTGCCGTATGTGTTTTTTTTTGTGTGCTATAGAATGACAGTGCCATTTCTTTTAATCAATTTGCATTTTTGAAATAAACTGAATTTTATATTGCTTGATCTTTTTTCTGTGGTTATCACATTGATGTCGTGAATTCAGTTGAAATCATCTGTAAATATTGACAGTCTCTATTTGAAATACCATTTACTATGATATTATTGTCTTGCAGGGGCAACAGAGTTGGAATCTTCCTGGGCTGAGGTTTGTCATGCCACCTCAAAATTTTGAGCGTCTAAATTAGAAGTTATTGTTTCATGCCTAAATGTTCTTCACGATTCTTTATATTTTCATAGAGTTTAGTACGAACTTGCAACAACGGTCGATATCTTGATGCCAGGCTTAGCACAAGCTCCTAAGTCAAAATCAAGATACCCCTTAGATCCTTTCCTACACCAAGGAACATGTGCTCTTATTTATAGAGTATTCTGTGTTGTGCTTCTCTGAAGCATTGCAGGTTAGAATTCATGCTAAGTGGGTTTAAGTACCGTTGACATGCTTTTTAACAAAATTATTTGTTAAGAATGTTGGGTTTCACACCTTGTTGATGCATCTCTTGGTAACCAGTGCAGTACATTGTATATATCCTACTGTGATGTTTAAATAAATGATTTTTATTGCACTGTGTTTCTTATTTGCATCTTATTTTTCTTCCTTATTGTGGTGTATGAATCTCATCTTATGCCCCACTTAGGGCTAGACGGTTCATAACTTGGTCTCAGCAGTATCAGAAAAATCATTGTTTCTTTTATCATGCGGAAGATCTGAACCATATCTAATTAACTTAAGCTGACACTTACAAATCACAGGCTTGGATTACATTGGCTAGAGCACAGCTAAATTTTGGAGAACCTGATGCAGCCATTGTAAGTTTCGATAGAGCATTATCCATCAAGGTAAAGTGTTTGCTCAGCAATTGTTTTGGTTTAATGCATATAAAACAATGAAAGTATCCCCCACAGAAATTTTAAAACGTGCAGCCCGATTTGGAGGATGCTAAATCCGACAAAGAAACTGCATTACGTCTTGTAAAGAGGCGAAAGCAACTTCATTCATCTGGTATGTGTACCACAGAAGGACGATTTCTGGTCAAGGACAAGTCGATCTCATGATTACAATATCATATATCCAGGTGCAAACAGTTACATCACTTGCAAGTTTGAATATTCTCCTTAGTTGTCACTATTGGCATGTTAATTACTTTTGTTTAAGCAGGGTATATGTTGTCTGCTTTAAAGAGATGGGCAACAAAGTGCTGATTTTGTATGCCTAATCTAGGGAAACCTAAATATTCCCGGACGTAAGTTGTGTATTTTACATGAAAAAGAGAAAGAGAGAGACTTGTCTTTCTCGTCATGGATGATAAATATATTTATGAAAAGAAATTGCTGTCCGGCAATTGGAGACCTCGTTAGGGCTTCTTGCGATGGAAGCCGTGCCTCCGAGGTATGTTCAAGTTTGACAAGGTAACTTGAGTATAAATTTTCGAATAGGTTGCCTTTTATTTCCTTAAAGGTAGACTTCAAGGATTGTTGTAAATATTTTTTGTCATGGAAGAAGTTTACATTTTTCAATTCGAATTCAATACTAGGAAAACTGCAAATATAACCATCAGGTAAATTCTCAACACGACTACATCAAAGCATCATATGTGACCGTCGGTAAATATCGAACCGCAGTCCTCGTTACAACGGTTATTTACTGTAGTCGAGTATATTACATCCTCATCATTTTTCTGCAAAATAATCCTATCAACAAAGACACATAAGAGGGGGTTGTGTACTTGGAAATGAATGAGAACTAACGGTAAGGAAAATATTTTTTGACTAAAAAAGTGTATTTAAAAAAAATAAGGCGTGAAGACAATTTTCTATAGTTTTCAACACAAATTTAAAAAAATGTCCTCCTTTCCAATGTGGAACTCGAAAAGAAAATATTTTTCTCTAAGTTTTAGTTGTCTGCAGATACCACGTTGATAGAAAAGGAGAATGAAATTTCATGCCCAATTTTTTTGCTACATATTTTCCTTTCTTTTGATTTTTTAGCCACACTCTCTAGTTTTATCCATCATCTTCTAAGTTACCTAATAAATTAAGGTGTTGCACATTTGGAAACAAATCGAAATTGAATAATCCACATGCAACCACAAACATGGTTGAAAAATAATGGATACAACCCTAAACATGATATCTTAGTACTCTAATGCCCTACTTCAAATTGAAAGCTTACAACAGATTTAATAAAAGCTTAAACATAGTTGAAAAATAATGGATACATAGAGAAATATAAAGTGTGGATTGTTTAGAGAAGTTACTGTGGTGAGAGGCGAAATATAGATGCTCTTGATCTCAATCCATTTCAACGTGGATGTTGCCAGCACTACAATAACCCTCTTGATCCCAATCTTCTTCCTTCATCTAAACTCACGATATTTGTTAATTAGATTGATTTAACCATATTAAAGCTTAGAAACTTGCATGTTACGAGAAACTTGACACGAATGTTAAGCTGCTGATAGTTGAAAAGGCTTCTGATTATTAGATCTCTCGCATTATCTCTGAATCTTAAGAATAGGTTGGAGTGAATTGCTTTTATTGAAAAATGCAAGATTAGGACTATATTCAAGTAACATGAGAATAAATTCACATACAAGAATACATATAATTTCTTAATCGTCTAACAATAATGTTTTATATCAATATATATTAATTTTTTTTTAAATGTACAATATTGACATACTTGGTTCGTTAAACCAATCTGCGTCTCAGTGAATGGTTTTTTTTGAGGTTCTTCTGGAATTGTTTTTATTATTACAGTAATTTTTGTATTTATAAAAAATTTCGGTATTAATCTAAACCCCACATTTTTTTGTTATTCTCAGATCAACACGCTCCAGCCGGCGTCGAAGTGTACTCTTCCGATCCATATAAATCTCTTTCCCCTCACTCAGCTCTTTATCTGTTCTCGGCTCGCACGCGATGCTCGCGGCTGCACTCCGCCCCATGGCGGCGACCTCCGCGGCGTTCCCGCGGTTCCGCTCCGCCGCCCGGTTTTCCCGCGCCGCGGCGCTCTCTTATCCGTTGTCGAAGCTTCTTCGCGCTCGCAGAGGACCTCCGTCTCTAAAGAGGAGGACTCGTCCCCGGAGGCTCACAACTCTGGCCTCTTCTTCGTCCAAAACAAGCACCGGGACGGGTATATGAACGTTGCGCTTTCGTGCCATTCCTTCGTTGGATGGGTGTTTCCCATATGAGCTGCTGGAGTACCTGTCACTTTTTGTTGTTTTTCTGAAATTTCCATTTAGTTTTCGATTGGAAATGCTGCGTTTTTCTAACTACTAGTACTTGAATTGTTCCAAAATGACGCAAACTTGATAAAGCGACACTATTGAAAGAACTATGAAGAAGGCACGTCACTACCTATGTGGAACCTGGTCATGTTTTCCCGTATGAAAACGCAATGTGATTAATGCAGTAATTCAATTTAAACGCTCAAAAAATATCTTGATGCAACGTGCAAGAAGGTAGAACATGCTGAATTAGTCTTTCCTCTCAAAGAGGATGCACATTCACGGTAAAAGAGATAGGGATGAAAAACTTGACTTAAGGAAGTTGAAGGCAGATTTAATAGAGGATCGTTATCAGTGCATACATAGTTGAATGAATCATAGCATGTTGGAAGGAGAAAATTGCTGAAGAAGCTGAAATGAGTTCTTCTTCATGGCAGACTCCAATTCTCTTAATGAGGTGGTTGAGGAGATATTTGATGTCGTTGTGGTGGGAGGTGGACATGCAGGCTGTGAGGCTGCACTTGCATCTGCTCGACTTGGTGCAAGGACCCTTTTGCTTACACTCAATATTGATCGAATAGCATGGCAGGTTTGTAACTTGCGCCTGTAAATTCCCCATTTCTTTAGTAATTCTATTCACAAAAAGCAGTTGACTGGAATTACCTGGAATTCTATTCACACAAAACACTTGCACCTGTTAACTTTGATGTCTATGATTTGCTTCTTGGACGGCATAATGTTATTCTTTCCATTTCTAATCATTTAGAACTATTACAATCTCCATATTTCTTTATCTGCAAAACTGTTTGCAGCCTTGCAATCCAGCAGTTGGTGGTCCTGCAAAATCTCAACTAGTCCATGAAGTAGATGCTCTTGGGGGTGAAATAGGCAAAACTGCTGATAAGTAAGATCTCAATTGCATCTTTCCTTGAGTACTACGCTTTCCTTGAGTGCTAGGTTTAATAACTTATGCTGGCGTCTAAAGGCATAGTTTTATCATTTATTTGGCTTACTATTCAATTAACCTTGCTGTCTTGGCTGCACACAAATTGTTTTCTTCATCATAAGTTAACCTTGAATTTTTTTTAAAAAATCATGCTACTGCTGAAGTAATATCTGTTCCTTTCAAATTTCAAAGTTTCAAACTGCATGTAATACATAGAATCAAAAATATATATACTCATTTTATTAAAGTTAATCTCTCTATAGAATACCGTTCTGAAATATCTCCCACATTTTATTGAGTAATTCTCATGTTTTCAAATATTTGTTGCGGTACATGAAGCAATAACCAGTCCAAGCCAATCAACTGATGAACAAAGGAAAAATACAATGATGATAACAATAAAAATAAAAATGTTAGAGTATAAGAGTTAGTAGTGTTATGTTATAAGTGGGTTTAGTCTCGCATTGGTTAAAGTTCTTTTATCTCTTGTATGTAGCCTTGATATATAGAGGTCTTATGTTTTCTTAACAATACAATTATCCCTTGAACCATATCTTGTGTTTCTACATGGTATTAGAATTTAGGTTTTGAGAGTTCAATAGGGTAAAAGATTTAGGTAGGAAGGAGGGAAAACGTTAACTGTCACCCTCCTCCCTTCTCACCATATATTGTCTATTTTTCATATTATGTTTGCTTATCAATACAATTATCCCTTCCACCATATATTGTTTTTCCACAAAAAAAGAAATAAGTTTAGTGAATAGAAGATTTTTTCCTCTTGCTACTTCAAACTGGAATATTATGTAAGTGCAAAACATGGTCTTGTTAATGTTTTGAAAAATGGAAGATGGACATTACACAGATTGAGGAAAAACATTTTTAAAAAAAAAAGGCATTTAAGTGGGCATTTTCTGAGAAAATGGGATAAAATGTAAAATTAATAAAAATAAATATAATTACAAATTTATATGTAACAAATTAGTAAATCATAGTTCAATCACATGCATACATTTAAGAAAAGTAACATATCCAACATTATTAAGGTAAATATTAAACTAATAACATCACAACCATCGATGACATTCTAAACCAAGAAGTCTACAACCATGAAGGATACATACTAAACTATGAAGTCGGAAGGCCACAATCATCAAGCAAAATACTACATTCAATAATCTATTTCAAAAATAAAAAATGCAAAATCCAAGTTTTATTTATAAAGATTCTACTATTATTCTGTATAATGCAAAATATTATTCATTAAAATACAATTTAACTTTTTTTCACTTTTTGAACACCTTTTTTATTGGAAAAGTCCTTTTATACGTGTTTTTTCAATAAAAACATCCATTTTAAGGCAATTTTACCTTTTTGAAAAACAAAACGGTTTTGATGTAAAACCATTTAAATGGCATTTAAATACTGTTTAATTCCCTTTTTTGAAAGAATGGGTCCTGTAATGGAAGAAAATCGCATTAAGTTCATTGCAAATTTTAGCATTTGATAACTTTGATTCAGTGGACATCTCACACATACCAGTTCACCTGCTGCATAGTCTATATTCTAAGGTACATTATCTCCTAGTTGCATCAAACAGCATTAGTAAAATTTCCCTGAGAACTGTTTCTCAGTGCCACCTTTACTGTTAAATTGTGCTTCAACTCATTCCTTCCATCAAATTACAAGGACGGCAAGGAAATGGATCTTAATTAGCAAAAAAAAAACAAACTGCGAATTCCTATGTATTCTCGTTTTGGGACATAATATTGCAGTATTCCTTGTTCATGTTATAGATACTGGAGACAGATTTATGTGGCATATGGCTACCATGTTGCAGGTGCTACTTGCAAAAACGAATCTTGAACATTTCAAAAGGTCCTGCTGTCCGTGCCTTGCGAGCGCAGACTGACAAGAGGGAATATGCAATGGAAATGAAAAAAAATGTGGAGAGGCTAGTTTCTATCTATTTTTTTGAAATGGTGGATGCAGTTTTTTCATTGTTAATTTGTCACAACTTGTGTGTTTCCCTTCTATAGTGTCATGCTCTTGTGTTTGACTTTTTTATTTTTATCATCATCATCATTTATTTGTAGTTGCCAATTTTATTGTGCATTGAGTACTTATATTAGAAAATAATTCATAAATCTATCATTGATGGTTAAATAATTTTGTAGTCAATTAACAAAAGATGGTTTTTCAACTAATTGTACTTTATAGGTTGGTTTGTTTGGTAGCTTATTGCTGCTTTGTTAATTGTGCATTAGTCTTAGTGGATAATTTTTCCTTGTTCTCCATTTTGTTGCATGTTTAACGGTGTATTTTCCTCACATATTATTATATGTATATTTGTTAGGGACCTCTCAAGAATTGTATAAAATCACAATATCCTCAAATACGAGTATAAAATATCTTTTAAAATTGTACTTTCTATGATCAATGAAACCATTGTTCAATATTTTATTTGCTTGTTCTGTCTTGTTGTAATGTGAATGAAGAATTTTTCTTTTTGAGAAGATGTAATGTGTGGAATTATTCGTTAATTCTTCAAAAGTCCTAAATGTGTGTGTGTTTATATGGCAAAAACCCAGGTAAAACCTTGCTTTATCTTTGTTCTCATGCATATCAAATTGAAGGAAAACTTCCACCATAACCTGCAGCTTTTTTTCCTTCTTTCAAATTCATCTGCAGCATGAAAAATACTTTATACAGTTTATGCTTTTGGCCATTTTTTGTGGGTGCCTTTTATTTGATTACTAGTGTAGGATATTTTTACCAAAGGATTGTTCCTTCTATTTCTACCTCATTCAACATTATCTTGTTTCAGCACACCCAACCTTTACATCAGAGAGGCTATGGTGACAGATATCATAATTGGGAAGAATGACAATGTGAAAGGTGTTCAAACATTTTTTGGTGTATGCTTTTATGCTCCTTCCATTGTAATTACTACAGGAACCTTTATGAGTGGAAAGATTTGGGTTGGTAAAACATCCATGCCTGCGGGTAGGGCTGGTGAGTCTGCATCTCACGGACTGACAGAAAACTTGCAAAAGCTAGGATTTGAAATTGACAGATTGAAAACTGGAACTCCTGCACGTGTTGACAAGCGCAGTGTGGATTTTTCTGTATTGGAACCCCAACATGGGGATGATGAGGTGCATATGACAAAGTAAACTTGCTTAATCAAAGTTTAGTTGTATGTGCTTTAGGCTTGGTAATAGATTGCTAGATAGATTTTAGTTCCTTATTTCATATCCATGTCTTGTATTTCATGTTGCTTCACATATTCATTGATGATGTTGATTTATGTGCTGTTTTCCTTTCCCTGATTTCTTTTACAGTTCGTTTTTGCTTTTGATCCTACGAGATGTAGAGTGATCTTGGTTTACGAGTATGAATTATATTGTATACTTGTTTATCTTCTTGAGGCAGGACACTAAGTGTGGTTTCCATTTATCATAGATATGTTAGTTTCTGCATGTCATAATCCCGATAACATTTTCGGCTTTCTTGCTTATTAGTATATATGCACATTTTACAGAAGCTGCTTACTGATATACTAGATTGTGCATGTCATTATCCTGATACTATTCTCCAACTATTACATTTTCATGATAGGCAGTATTTATCTTTTGTTATTGTCTGCATTTGCTATCGAAAGTTTTGGTTAGAAGCTTATGAAAGTGATTTTCATCTATGTTGTATTTGGAAATTTTTTTCTCACGAATGAATGTCTTATTTCTGATATCCTCACACTTCACAGGTTACCTGGTTTAGTTTTGACCCTGATTTCCACATAGAAAGGGAACAAATGTGTTGCTATTTAACACGTACCACAAAAAGTACACATCAGCTCATTAAAGACAATCTACATGAAACACCAACATATGGTGGTTGGGTTGAAGCTAAAGGGCCAAGATATTGTCCATCAATCGAAGACAAGGTATGATATTGGAGTTTTTTATCTGTCACACTCTATTTGATTGCTTCATTATACCAGCTAGCTTTCAAGAAGTGTTTCTGAATTTGTTCTAAAGCTAAAACTAAGGTATGTATTTAAAGTTGCACCTCAAACAGTTGACAGAATGACAGCTTTACCACACATCTAATTGATCCAGTTTACGAAATTTAAGCCTTTTTTTGATGTAGGCTATCCTAATTTCACTCAATTATTTTGGCACGTTTGATGTTGAAATTAAAATAAAAATATCATTCCAGGTGGATCATTTTACAATAACAAGGTTCAAAGACTAGCTTATTGTTTTAGATTCTTATATCCCTGTCTTTCACTAATCACGTGACATCTTTATCTGCTTCTAGATTGATGGTAAATAACAAACTACAATGGTTAAGTTGGTTAGAAAGAATGATACTTGTAGTCTTTATGAGGATATAAATTTTGATGAATGCAAAAACTATCATTATTAAAAAAAAGATTGATGGCAAGAAATACGTTGTTGCAGTAGAATTGGATTATATTTTATTTATATCTTTTTTTGTTGGTATTGGTATGGGAAATCGACAAATATTATTAAATAATTTTTTTTTATCTAGTATGACATTTAAGAAGGGCGTTATTTTTATTTGCTTTGTTCTTTATACATGACTATCAGTTTTCTTTTGCCTAAAAGTCACTTGGGAGAAATTTTTAGACATGAGGGTAATTATTAAAATAATGACTGAATTAGTTTTTTTTTCTTTCAGATTGTTAGGTTTCATGATAAGGATTCCCATCAAATATTTCTTGAACCAGAGGGTCGAAATGTTCCTGAGCTTTATGTGCAGGTTTGTCTCCAATTCTCATAGCCATATACACTAACTTGTTGCAGAATTGATTTGTTCAATTCGATGTTAACTGGAAATTCACCATCAAACCTCATTTTCCAAATTATACTGTACTTTTCAGAGTGTTTTTTCTTGCATGCTTCAGTTCTTAAGGAAGGTTTGCCATCTGGGTGGTAAAAACTGGAAATTTCGTGCTTTTTCTTTGAGAAATGGTTGTAATTACTTTTCAAATAGGGGCTTTCAACAGGTTTACCTGAGAGGCTTCAGTTATCTCTATTGAGATCGTTGCCTGGACTGGAGAATTGTTTGATGTTGAGACCTGCGTACGCTGTTGAATATGATTTCTTACCTGCCCACCAATGTTCAAGGTCTCTCATGACTAAAAAAATTGGTGGACTTTTTTTCTCTGGTCAGATCAATGGAACCACTGGCTATGAGGAAGCTGCTGCTCAGGTACTGTGCATTTATGTTTGTCTTTTTTCTTCATGTTTCTACCTGACTATTTACTTGCCTTTTTATCTAAACAGTTAACATTCCATGAATAAGGTTCAAGGAAAAGTTTAATTCCTTTCTTAGGGCAAACTCTGCTTATTTGTTTCTAATCTCATCTTGGGGTTCCTTGTCAGGGAATCATCTCCGGAATCAATGCTGCAAGGCATTCATGTGGGAAGTCTCTCATCGTTCTTGAAAGAGAAAGCAGCTATATAGGAACTTTGATCGATGATCTTGTTACGAAAGACCTTCGTGAGCCTTATCGTATGTTAACAAGGTGGCCTATCATGCATTGCACTGGTGCATAACACCATCAGAATGTGTTGTCTTTTACATAATGCCATGTAATCTATTAAGGAAAAATACTCCTATCTTATTGTGTCAGATAAAATTGCCTGTTTCAGAATGCATCCATTGCTTATTAATTTTTTGTTTTATCTATCCATTTAGTCGCTCTGAGCATAGACTCCTCCTGCGTGCTGACAACGCAGACAGTCGTTTAACTCCTCTAGGCCGAGAGATTGGCTTAATAGATGATAGAAGGTGGAATCTTTATCAGTCAAAACAAGCCCGGATCTTAGAAGAAAAGCAGCGTCTTAAATCTGTTCGAATCCAAGGTTTGTGTCTCACATTTCCAAGAAACCATTTGTAATACTGCAAAAAGATGCAACTACTTTATCACAGTGCTCAATAATATGGTGGACTCGTGGTTAAATAGAGTTTGTGACATGGGCAACATTTGGATTTTGTGCGGTTTTAATTATTGCTACCTCTTATAGTTAAACTGTTGTTAGTACAGGGAGTGATATAGCTGCCGAGATCACTCTTTTATCTGGTCAGCCAGTAAAGGCATCTGCTACCTTAGAGGGTATATTGAAAAAACCACATATACAATACAAACTCCTTGACAAATATGGATTTGGCAGTAGTGTTCTTTCTCGGATGGAGAAAGAATGTGTTGAGATAGATATTAAGTATGAAGGCTTCATAGTACGCCAGCAAAGCCAACTTCAACAGGTTTGTTTTTGTAATTGACACTTCAAGTTGCTTTATGCAAGGTTAATGATGTCGGGCACAAATCATGCTTTCTTTGGATCTCTATTAGATTGTCAATCAGCAGCATCGGCCACTTCCAGAGGATCTCGATTATCATGCTATGACAACATTATCCAAGGAAGCACGTGAAAAGCTCACCAAGGTAAAAATAACAAATTTATACATTTTATACAAAAGGTAGACTTGTCTTAGTAAATTAAATGGAAAAAAAAGAGAATACATTTTTGAGGTGAAATAGCAAGAACTATTTGTTTGCAGCATATCTGCTGTAATTTATGCTTGGCTTCAGTTACTTGGAATACCAATAAAAGTTTGCCTTCAACATTTGTTAGACATTGCATTATAATCTGCAGGTTCAGCCACAGACGATAGGACAGGCAAGCAGGGTGGGTGGAGTGAGTCCTGCTGACATCACGGCCCTCCTTATCTGCCTTGAATCTTACCGCAGAAAAGCAAACGAAAGAAAGAAATCTGAGATGTTAAGGTCCATGATTGCAGATGTTGACGAGCCTGCTGCCACACTAGTTACAGGAGCCCAATCTGCTGATTCGTAAGCATTTCACCTTTTTTTAAAAAAAAAATCAAAGCACCTCTATTTTCGATGGATGGACCTCAATATGCGTCCGATTGAATTCTCTGGTCCAAAATTGTTCCATCAAGAAATTAGGTAATTAAGGACATAAGGTCGGGGGAAAATCTTGGGTCCATGTGGTAAAAGATGGAATTTGTGATTAAAATGCTTATAATTATTAGTCTATGGTGAAGATTTTGGGTGAGAAGTGCATGTGAATTTGTCAATTGTCATGTAGGATTGCTGAATACTGAAGAAGGTGCATGCAAAACCAATGGTTCGATCCGGATAACTCAACCACAGCGTCAATGGGGATGGGATGGACATAGTGGACATACCCTACTGAATTAACTGTGGACTAATTTTAGTAGACGTCCATTAATAATTTTTTATGCATTGTTTCTTAAAATGCTAGCTTTCAAAGTAGTGCTTCACAACTATTTCTAGGACTATGGTTTTAGTGTCTTTGGTTCAAAGCACATGGGAGAAAATACTTGTTTTTTTTTTATAGGCTGGATTCTTTGCATTTTTTGATAACGATTTTTTAATAGCATAGTTTATTTAATATCAGAACATAACAGCGTGATGACAGAAAAGTATCCATTTTCTTTCACAATTGCTCTTGTGCTTATTTCTCCATGCTTGGTTTTAATTTGGTGACCCAATTCGATGAAGTATCATCTACTTTTACCATTGTTAGTTGTGCATTTTGGGGGCAAGATTGTTTACAACTCTTACAGCTTCAGCTTCAACATGTCTTTTAAGATGGTAATATCATTTATTTTAAATAAGTAAATGAGATTAACTACAGTAACACTTCGGGTTCCTTGCTCAACAACAATGTGGAAACAAAATTTAGTCGGAAGTAGCTTCAATTGCTTTTAGCTTATAACTGTAGAAGTTCTTGGTGGAACAATTATTATACAGATTCTGGTAGTATCTATTAGAGCAATCAATTTCTTTTTTGTTTTAAGTATTTTTGTCTAGATTCAAATTAAAGATTTCATACCCCGCAATAAGGTATGATCAATTAGACTCATTGTTGGAAGCACGACCAAGTTCATCATTATATTATTGATAGCATGCCAATCAGACAATTTGGCAAGCATACTGAGTATTGACTTTTATATCACCATGCAATTGAACGAGAATTAAAATGTAACTTGTATAGCTTGCAGACAATCGCGCAGGTGTAAGGACGAGTTTGGATCGAAGAAATAATTCTATATTCTTCTAGATTTTCATTGCAAGTTCTTTTTTTAAATGTAATTTGTGTAATCTAAATGGTGAGAGCAATAAATTAGGTACCAAGAATAATTTTCACTACTAAAATTCAAATCGTGATAAAAATTACCAGCACTAATTCAATTAGTTAAAATAAACTAGAGAAGTTGAAAAGAGCGAAAATTACTGAAGCCAATTGGAATAAGTTAAAAATGGTTGATTGAATTATTTTAAGGGGGGTTTGTGCATTCGGAATTTGAATTCTGCAGAATTTGAATTCTAACGGAATTTGAATTCTGCAGAATTTGACGGAAAGAATTCAAAATCTAGGTGTTTGTGCATGTTCAGGAATTTGATGGAAATTGAATTTCAGGTGTTTGTGTACTTGACAGAATTGGAGGGAATTGAATAAAATTGATTTTTAATAAAATTAAGTATTGACTTAAAATAATTAATGAAAATGTAATTAATTTATTAATGAATTGTTGACATTAATAAATGAATATATTATTAAAATAAATGTTTATATATCATTTATCAATTAATTAAATATATCATTATATAAAATAAATCAGAACATAACAGAAATTGATAACTTTCCCGTTATATTACATATTTAAAACAACAAAAGGATAATTATAAATTTTATATTCCTCGTAATGATCAAAAAAAAGGCATATTACAAAAAATTTATAATTATGATGTTTGTAATATTTTCATTCACGACCATCCCACATTGCATACATAATATTTTCACGAAATTGATCTGCAATTTCTTTTCTTTGCTCTTGTGTGTTGTTCCCAATAGTGTTAAGTATTTCATATTGTCTTTCTACATTTGTAGAGTCTTCAACTTGTATATCACGTTCATCTTCTTGTACTTCATCTTCAAGATCTTGACATAAGTCTGTTTTATCTGCTTTACGAATGAAGTTGTGAAGTAAAAAACATGCCAACACTATTTTTGCTTGAGTTGTGAAAGGAAATGGCATATATCCTCGTAATATTGCAAAACGATGTTTGACTACTCCAAATGTACGTTCAATTACTGTCCTCAACTGTGAATGTCTATAGTTGAAGTTTTCCACTGCATTTGTTGGTTGTCGATTTCCTTCATATTCTGATAAGTGATATCGAACACCTCGAAATGGACATATAAACTCAGGCCTATTTGGAAATCCAGCATCAACTAAGTAAAATTTACCTGCATGTATTTGAACATCATTTGAAATAAATTCAATGTTGAAAATAAGGTAACATAAAGGTAGATCATAAGTTGTATACCTCGTGGTATTTGCAAACCATTGCATTGAGTTGTTGCATCTTGAAGGAGTCGAGCATTAACAGCTGAACCTTCCCACCCACTGAGAACATAAGTAAATTCCATATCAAAATTGCATGCAGCCAATACGTTTTGTGACAATTCACCTTTTCTATTCCTAAATCGGGCATTCTCTTTTCCATAAATTGTGGCTTTAATGTGTGTACCATCAATAGCACCTATACAATCATATTCATACAAAAACAAATTTAATTAATATATAAATGAATAACATGAAATATTAAAATAGAAATAAAGATTGAAGTGTGTACCTTGAAATATGGATAAACATTAACATCATTCTAAATTCGATTGTGTGTAGCAACTTCATGTTTAGGTAGAAGTATATCACCTATTTTTAATATAGCATTTATCATTTCATTGAAATATGTACTAACAGTCCATGCTGAGCGATGAAAACGCTCTCTGGTTACTCCATACCTTTGATTTTGTCTAACTGTTACTAAAAAAATAGCAAGTTTCTCCTCTACGTTCATATTTCTACTATCTGATATTACTTTCATATTTCTTAATAATCCACAAAATTGTGAAAAAACATGTTGACTCATTCGATAAATTTTCCTGCAATTGTATGCTTGATATGGTGACGATGGATCTAACAATCTTTGTACATATTGTGCTCCTTCCTTACTATATATACGAGTGGTGGATGTTTGAATCCCATTTATAGTAATTCCGCATAGGAATTGCCATGTTCCCAATATAACTTTTCTTTTTTTCTTCCTTCGTTCTTCGTCTTCATTAATAATGGACATAGACGTCTTCATAAATTCCAATCCTTGCATCTGTACCTATCATATCAATTATGATTTAATAAAGAAAACATAATAATAGCATACAATGCAAAACAATGTATACATCAACAAAATGTTTAGACCATGTTACGTAACATTAAGGATAACACAAGTTCAATAAATTCAAACATGTTCAACAAAATTTAAATTTTTAAATGAAAAAAGCACATCATTTCAAATTGAACTTCAACCATGAAGTTCTCATGTTTGGTGGTAGACGCTTAAATTGATTCTTCTTTGATTCTATCTCCAATAATTGCATTGCCTTGTATTTTTCTTCTTCTGTAAGATCTGTAAGTGAAAGTAAAATAGTGAGAACATCATCTTCTTCACGATCTTTTTTCTCTAACAATTCCATCTTCCTCTCCATGTATGCTAATTTCCTTTCTTCAATACGTTGTGTAAATGTCATCTTCTCTTTTTGGATTGATATCATGTTCTCTTGTAGTTGTATGGCACGCTCTGAGTATGTCATTTTCCTCGAATTTTCTTCCAAATCCTCACTAAAATAATTCATAAGTGATACACCAACATTGTTCATTGTAGATGCCATAAGTTGTGATTTAGCATGTGGACGTGGACGTTTTCCTTTCCTACATGAGTCTACATCATTCAAACTAGGAGAAGTAGTTTGAGTAGGAAAAGGATCTTGAGTTTCAGCCTCAAATTCCATAGTATTTTGTGTAAGAGGTACATTATCAAGGTTATTTGTATCTTCATTCAAGTTCACAGCTGCTCTCAGATTTGTTGTACTCATTTTAGTTGAGCCTGTTGCAAGATTTCCTTCAAATATTATTTGAAGCTGGTCATATATAGGACATGCTTTACCCTTGTACTGTGCACACTCTGGATGAACCTATTAGGAAAAAAAATATTAATACAAATTATAAGCTAATCAAATGTTAAATTTAAATTTGAAAAAATTCAACTAACCATAACAAATTCATCCCAAACTTCTTTTGCGATATCAGTATGTCCATGAATGTAGTTCCATCCCCAACCACTTTGTGCACCAATCTTTGTATAAATCTTGTACATTTGTCGCCATGTTTTCATTCGACTATCAATATTTTTCTTTTGGATGTTACCTCCTGTTTCTTTATTGTAATCATCAATTACCTTCAGCCAAGTATCAACTCGTATCTTTCCATCAGGAGTTTTACCATTACCCTCCTTAATAGCATCACACACCTTTCTTAATATCATCTCATCTGCTTGAACACTCCAACTAAAATAAGATCTTCCACATCCTTTCTTGTTTTCCATTTCCTAAGAATACATATATGAACAAAATATAAAATGCACCACAACATAACATAGAGATGGACATTATCACAACATAAATGCACAAGCACATAAATTATGAATGCAAAAAGGCTACAATAACTACAAGACCAACATTCCAAAGGATTTCCGAGGTCTAAACCTTAACTAAACTCAGAAATAAAATGTATCAAGATATCTGTAGACGTAACTAAAAAATAGATGTTGATTTCAGATGCTGCATTCGATTACTGTAATATCATATTGTTTGTTCGTGATTGGTGGTGGTTGGTTCGTGATTGATTCGTGATTGACGTAATTATTGTAAGATATTATGCTTAACTAAGTAAATCAACACATACCTAGCAAATGTTCATGGTTACTGGAAAGAAATTGAGTCGAACCCAACACTCCAACACATCAATGTAAAACTAGATCATTGCATACCAAAACAAAATAAAATGTTGAATCAACAAATTTCTCAAATCAAGGCCTGATACACATACCTCATAACAAAATTTCTCAAATCAACGCAAATCTGCGATACCACATACCTGCGTTCGTTCAAGAGAAATAGAGCGCGAGGGGGAATCGGCGAGGGGGAATCGACGAGGGGCCGACGAGCGTGCAGGTGAGGGCGACGAGTGAGACGACACACGCAGGCGAGGGCAACGAGCGAGACGATGAGCGCGCAGACGAGGGCGATGGGCGAGGACGACGAGCATGCAGGCGAGGGCGACGAGTGACACGACACACGCAGGCCAGGGCGACGAGCGAGACGACGAGTGCGCGGGTGAGGGCGACGAGCGAGTCGACGAGCACGCAGGCGAGGGTGACGAGCGAGTCGACGAGCATGCAAGCGAGGGCGACGAGCGAGACGACGATGACGCAGGCGAGGACGACGAGCGAGACGACGACCGTGCAGGCGAGGACGACGACTGTGCGGGCGAGGACAACGAGCGGGATGCGACGGGGCCGAATGTCGGAATTCATTTTCCCAACTTTTGTTAATGTTTGGAATTCAAATTCCTTGGGAATTTGAATTCCAAAATGCACAAACACCACTAACTCAGACGGAAAAAAATTTCAATTCCGTCAGATTCCGAGTGCACAAACCCTCCCTTAGTGTCCACCTATATTTACTAAGGTTGCACAATGTATCTGAAGCCTAAAACTAGTTGACAAGTGGAAACTAATGAACCCTAAAAGCAGACTGAAGAAATTATGGCAAATCAGCGTGGATACCACCAAGAGTGATTATGTTCACAAAGTTTTCAATTCATCAAGCACTAATACCTATCAAATAGAAGTTAAATCAACACATTCTGGCGTTCCAACAACATGCATGCTTTGCTCGCATGGTGACCGAGAAAATATTCAACACCTTTTTACCGAATGTTACTTTATCAACCTCATTTCACCTGAGATCGCCAGCCTTTTAATATAACACATTGGAGGAAAATCTGAAAAATTAGATGTGATGTATTGCTGAGATCTACGGCGATTTTATCTAGTATTTGAGGAACAAAATGTGACGTACTTAAATGCAGAATTTGCTGAACCGTGATTCTCACAAATGACCACGTGCCGAGCATGTTTGCTCCGGGACCGTCCGATCGTCTTCTCACACTTCACACAAAAATCCCACCCATGCGAACGCCATCGTTCGTGTCGAAGTCAAAAACTGGAGCCCTCGGCACGAGCGAAACCCTAGAGTCCCACCACCTCACGCATCCCTTCCCACGCGTCAAAATCCCTCCGCCGTCTCCTCTCGCCGGACCACCGGTTGGACATTCGGACGGAGTCTCACACCCTCCGCATCCACCGGAACGTCACTTGACTTCCGATCAGCTCCAACCTTGCCGTAGCAAAAGGTCGGGGGTTACAAATCCCCAAATGGTTGGTCTCCGGTGTCGGGAATTTTCACAGCAAAACCCGATGATCCGATCTTTCGTCTCCGACATTCCCATCCACCACCGAGATGTAATGCTCTTAAGCAGATCATAAGGCCCGCGAGATGGAGAAGGTCGGGAGAATGGGGACGAGCGAGGAGGACGAGGAGGAAGGGATGGAGATCGGGATGGAAGTGAAAGAAGAAGACGAAGTGGGGGATGAGGACGAGCACCATCATTATCAACATCAACATCAGCACGTCATCGTCCCAGAACAGCAACAGCAGCAGCATCAAGGGAGGAGGTGCCGACCGAAGGAGGAGAAGGAGAGGACGAAGCTGAGAGAGAGGCACAGGAGGGCGATCACCGCCAGGATTCTCTCCGGTCTACGGAGGCATGGGAACTACAACCTAAGAGTCAGGGCGGACATCAACGACGTCATCGGCGCACTTGCCAGAGAGGCCGGTTGGGTCGTTCTCCCCGATGGAACCACCTTCCCGTCACGGCTCTCCGCCCAGGTCCGTTCTCCTCCTCCTCCTCCGACACCGCTTCCGCCCCTCTTCTATCCTAAAAGAGATTTCGACGCGTGGTAGGCGAAGTGGGACGCCGGACGCGTTAGTTAATGCGGTTTTGAGATGGACGGCTCAGATTTAATGGGCAGTTGCACGTGTTTGAGCGCATTCATCTGGCGGAGGTCACGTGATGTTAATTCATAACTGACGTAACCAATCGATCGATGCACGTGTTTTATAGCATATCAATCAGTATTACTTATAGTTTTCGTTTTTCAATGAACATAAAAATTATTATAAAAAGGCAAAAATTTCAGTGTATATGCATTGCCTTTCAATTAATTTTCAGACTATTCAAAAATCCTGATCGATACATCCAAAGTGGCTCAAGTAATGCACCAATAATCTTATGAAAATAATCCAAAATTTAAAATCTAAATTTTCTTTTTAACTGTTGGTTGAGGTAACTGTATTATTTTCCATCCATCGACCATTTATATCGTTGGAGGGATTTATTTTGCCGATCGACCTTACACTTCGTTCACGTTGACTGAAATGGCGTATTTCTCTGCCCGCCTCTTGCTGCAGGGAGGAAGACCAATGACAACTCCGCTGCCGCCCATTCCACAAGCCGAGGCCCCGGTCCCCCTTAGAGGTGTCTCTTCCGGCGAAATGTCTCGCTCTCACCGCATGAAGAGCGTCTACGTGCCGCCGCTTACTCCCCGTGACTCGCCTTCAGGACGGTGTTGTGCTATGACCGGGTTTGCTAGGGACAGAGCAGAGGAGAGGGCGACTGTTGAGGCTTCTGCCCTCGTTGGTGGCTGCCTGGATGCTATCGACGATAAGCAGGTAATTCATGCTATGTGATTGCAATGGCATTTTGCCAATCGTACCTGACTGATAAATGCTACGAACAAACAAAAAAAGGAATGACGGTGAAAGCGGGAGTTTTTACCCTTGCTCTTGCTCAATGCAGTGTTTTAAACTGTTTTTTTCTTAATTTTGTGCGCTGCAGAATAACATGCATTTTAAGTCTTTGTTTTGGTAGCCAGATCATTGACATGCCGATTAAGAGTCAAGAGCGTGATTTTGCTGGCACACCTTACGTACCAATCTACGTGATGCTACCTGTGAGTTGGTTGTTCATTCTTGTTTTTTGATACTATATCTTAATTCTAGTCTGTGGATCCCCAAAATGATTTTTATCCATTTAGGTTTTCTTTTGTAGTGATAGAACTTTCCTCCGTGCATTTAATTTGTGGTAGTCATGCTACATGGTTTTCAAGAAAATTTTGGTACCTGAATGTAAAATCAGTCATTGATCTGAACTGCTGAAGTATGAGCATCTTAATTGGGCTTTGGTGTGTAGCTAGGTGTCATCAATATGAAGTGCGAGCTGGTTGATCCAGATGGTCTTTTAAAGCAGCTAAGGATGCTGAAGTCAATTAATGTTGATGGTGTGATGGTTGACTGCTGGTGGGGAATAGTGGAAGCACATTCCCCCCAGGAGTACAACTGGACTGGTTATAAACGATTATTTCAAACTGTTCGTGAACTCAAGCTTAAGATACAGGTGTGTCCTACATTCCATCATTCAATATCTTCCCTATTGCCGTGTAGTTATTTGTGAATCCCCTTTGAGTCATTTGACCGTTAACTAATTCTCTGCTCTCATGGAAAAATCTCTGGATTAGATGGCTCTGTTTCACTATTTGTCTTCATTTGTATTATTTCATATAGCAACATCTTTTATGTGCTATTCACTAAATGACTTGAGGGTAATTGTGCTTTTGCCAAGCAAAGTGTTATACTTTACATGGTAATAAAATTTCTAGGATATAACTTGTAAAAAAAAAGTACATGTACAAGTGCTCTGTCCATGAGTTCCAAAATGCGTTCTCCTTTTCAGATGTTGTAACTTGTTTGTAGAAGCTTATTGTGCTGATGCACTACAAAAACGAAGAAAATAATAGTAAAGATGCCAACGAACTACTTTCTTTTACATTGAGATATATTTTCTGCAAGAGAAGCTGTACATGTTTGTTGTGGCATGTGGGAAAATCTTTCTACTTCTTCTGCACATGATTGTTGTGTCTAATCTATGAATAAATGAACTTTGTTTGAAAAAATTTATGAATAATGGAACCAACTGCTTTGCCTTCTTGTTGTACTGCATCATTACCACTCTCTAAAATATCATATGTCAAAAAATATTCTCTAATCATATAATTGATAATTTTCTCTAATTATATAATTGATGCCAAAAAAGATAATAGATGTTATTCCCTGCCATTTTTTCTTACTGCACCATTCATTTCAAATATCGTTGGTTGTATATGTGATTGCACTCTTTTTTTATTTTTGAAGGAGAGTTCCTTCATCAAATGTATTTAACTGCATTTCCCGTTAGTTTGTCTGTCCATTTTCACGTTTCTCTGATTCCTTACCCCTTTGTGTTTACTATTCAAGGTTGTCATGTCATTCCATGAATGTGGTGGCAATGTTGGTGATGATGTGTGTATTCCTTTGCCTAATTGGGTGGAAGACATTGGTAGAAGCCATCCAGATATTTTTTTTACTGATAAGGAGGGAAGGTGGAACCATGAATGCCTTACATGGGGAATTGATAAGGAAAGGGTCTTGAGAGGCCGAACAGCACTCGAGGTAAAAATCATTTTGATACTTTGCTAGTTTCACCTATTCATGCATCCTCAACATTATGTTTTTACTTATATTATAATTTGAAAATATGCTATAAATCAATTTGGTTGCCTTTTGTGTAGACTTATAATACAATCAAATTACATTCTGTGGTTATATTATAATGTTTGGTCATCAATTAAAGACTTATAACGAGACTACATAGGTAATAAATTTCATCATTTAAGAAATTAAGATCCATTTAGTTGGATCAATCATATTTCAAAGAATGTAATTCCTTATAGTCAAATTTCAGGAATTCAAATCATTAGTAATCAGATTGTGTTCTAATTAAGGAAATTAATTGCATTACATTACATTACATGTAGAATTATGGTCAATCAAACAAGCTCTAAGATTGAGCTTTAGAAAGAACTATGAGTAATTTTGAGTTTAACAATAATCTTCTTCTATTGTAGCTCACTATTTGTTTGCTTTGTCTTAGGTATACTTTGATTACATGAGAAGCTTTAGGGTTGAATTTGATGAGTTCTTTGAGGATGGCATTATTTCAGAAATTGAAGTTGGATTGGGTCCATGTGGTGAGCTACGTTATCCATCCTTTCCTATAAAGCATGGTTGGAGGTACCCAGGCATTGGAGAATTTCAGGTTACCTCTTGCTGTTCTTGACACTAGTTTCTTTTTGCTTGCATGCACATTTACTTTCAAGACATAATAAATGAGTTTGGTTTTTTTTTTGAACTGATAGGAACAAAAAATATTCATTTTAATTTCAAAATATTGTCTACTTACACAAGATTTATGTATAGCATTTTGCAAGAAAAATTTGTCACGTCACTTCCTATTGGCTCCATTTTTTGGTATTAGTTGATGGCTTTTAAAATCTTGCCAATCTATTGTATATGGAGGCCCTACCATTCTTTAATAAAAGGATCCTTTTTAGTGTTGTATTGGTGTATGGTATGTTAACCAGATTCAAATTTTTTTTCAGTATTATATTTTCTTGCTTTAATGGATTTTGAACCTATGTTTTCCATCTGACATAGCAACTTGAGTTTCCACATACATTTTTTGGAAAAATAGTTACAACCGTATCCTGCTGTTTTGAACCTATGTTTTCCATCTGACATAGCAACTTGAGTTTCCACATACATTTTTTGGAAAAATAGTTACAACCGTATCCTGCTGTGAACAACTATGTAATTTTCACATCTGTCATTTTTGTTCTTCTCGATGCATTCACTTGGAAATGAAAGAAATTCAACCTAAGAAATAAAAACCAGCCACATCTTTAGAATGTCAAAAATAAGTTATTTATTTCATAATCTGTGCTCAGTCCTCATGTTGTTGTAGTTTTGGTTAATCATCTTCCATAATGAGTAAATATTTCTACTCAAGGATATAACCTCAGAATGATATGTATTTTTCTCAGTGTTACGATCGGTATCTGCTGAAAGGATTGAGAAAAGCAGCTGAAGCAAGGGGTCACGCATTCTGGGGAAGAGGACCAGAGAATTCAGGCAAATACAATTCCCAGCCCCATCAAACTGGTTTCTTTTGTGATGGAGGTGATTATGACAGCTATTATGGTCGATTTTTCCTTGGATGGTACTCTCATGTGCTTCTAGATCATGCTGATCAAGTGCTCTCTCTGGCCAAGTTAGCTTTTGAAGGCACACCAATAGCTGCAAAGGTTCAAGCATTTCCAATTATTTTAATTAAATCAGGGGGTGCCCTTGTTATACAAACCATCACTCATGTTTTTGTTGTTTACATGAACTTGGCAAATGCTTGAGAAATTAACAGTTCTGACAATGAATTTTGAAGTGGCTAAATAAAAATCTCTATCGAGTTTGTCTTTGTTTATTTTCTTCCAATATTTACAAAACATTGATGCAGTTAAAAAGCAATTTTGATCTTTTTTCAGGTATCAGGCATCCATTGGTGGTATAAAACTGCTAGTCATGCTGCTGAATTGATTGCTGGGTTCTACAATCCATGCAACCGTGATGGCTATGCACCCATTGCTGAAATATTTAAAAAACATGATTCTGCTTTGAATTTTACCAGTGTTGAATTGTGTACAGTAGATCAGCATGAGGATTTCCCTGAGGCATTGGCAGATCCGGAAGGTTTGGCCTGGCAGGTAATCTGTTGCAACATGTAATCTATTTTCAAGTAGAATGATTACTTTAAATGATAATTAAGAGACATATTTACTTTGATAAATGATCTCACCCTTATTTATAATCTTTTTTTCCAGGTTCTAAATGCTGCTTGGGATGTTATGATTCCTGTTGCTAGTGAAAATGCTCTTCCATGCCATGATAGGGTTGGATATAACAAAATATTGGAGAATGCAAAACCTTACAATGATCCAGATGGAAGACATTTATCAGCATTCACCTACCTTAGGCTTAGTCCATTGCTCATGGAGAGACAAAACTTCCAGGAATTTGGACGCTTCGTTAAAAGAATGCATGGTGAGTATATAATAGTTCTAGATCATATTTTGAAATGTTTTTCCTTCTTGATGAAATTAATTAAATAAAAAATGAAAATGGTATGTATTGAACTTGTTGACATCTTTATTGATGTCTTAAAACATATGAACAAAATAGGGATTGTATTGTTAAGTAAACTTTGTATATAATTTTAAAATAAAAAGATACCAAATAAATGGAGGAGCACTTTGGTGTCTATATTTAACAATGTGGATGATATCTACATTTCTATTATTACCGGTATTAGATTAATGAGTTACAATAACAATAATAACAGTCTAAGCTATAATTCTACTACATGGAATTAGCTACATGAATTCTTTTCTTTCAAGTATTTTTATCTATTGTTAAATCATCTATTAAATTACATAAATTTAAATATTTTCTTACAATTTTTAACTAAGTAGTTTTAAGTTTATCTCTACTTTTTTAAATTTCGTCTACACTAATTAATTTTCTTCTTTTAACTGATGCATTTCTTAGTCTTCTAAAGATATGATCAAACAATATAAGTTAATTTTCTCTTATCTTCAATAAGTACAACTCCTATTCTATTTATAATAAAAAGGTTTTTTAATTTATCTCTTATAGTATTACCATTCATCCATCTAAGTATACATGTTTCAATAACACTAACTTTTTATATATCTTTAGTTTTTACAATCTAACATTCTGAACCATAAAGTATGTCACTTTTATACAATTTTTCTTTTAATTTTAAGGATATCCTCCTATCACACCACACTCAGTAAGTATTTCTCCACTTCATCTATTCTACTTTAATCTTACAATAACATCCTGTATAATTTTATCATTGTTACTTATTATAGATTCTAAATATTTAAAAGTCTTACTTTTATGAATCTCATAACCATCTAATGAGTTATATCAAAAAATCAATAACAATATCTATCTCTATGCTTAAATAATTAATTGCAAAATTTAAATTTAGATGAATAATCTACACTACAATAACGTACCTAGCAACTTATTGTGATATTTTGTTGTTATTAGAGAGAGAATGATATCCATTGGATATGTTGATGTTAAATATATACATGATAAAATATCAACTAGCATTAAAGTCAAAGGTAAGGAGACAAAAGTATTTAGATGAACATAGTTTTGCATCAAAGATGAATTCTAAATCTTTACTTTTTGTGTTGAGAAGGGTGTTTTAAATATTAGATTGGACTAATTGGTTAGATTGATAATGAACAAGGCTTAGGATGTAAATAGGACAAGTCAAAACCATTTTTGCCAATACCATCCACATCCTAATTTATAAATACCAATCTCAAAACCACACCATCTTTAGATAAATGATAATTGTGTGGTTTGCAAGGTGAAAATTGTTTCTTTGCAAATGGTAAATTGTGCAAGGTGAAATTTGTTAGTTTAAAGGTTTTGTAGTGTACCTTCAATCTTTGGTGAAGAGAACTCATTTCTCTTCCCAAAAGCATAAAGTTTTCCTGTCTTAAACTTGCTTCAATAACTTGGTTAAAACAATGTTAATTGTTGTCTCTTCCTTGCTCTGCATCTCCCTTGCAACTTAGTGCATCTGCTATACCATTGGTCTTTCTAGGCTTTTATTGGAAATTAAGGTTAAGCATGACTAAGAAGTATTACCATCGCACTTGCTTCAACGTCAACTTCTTTTGTTTTCGAAAATAATTTGTAGTTACATTGTCTATGTAAATGATGAACTTTGACTTCAAAAGATAATGTCTCCACACCCTTAGATAATATACAACTATTGTCATTTCTTTCTCGTGAATGGAGTATTTCCTCTCCATCTCATTCAACTTTTTACTCTTGAAAGGAATTAACCTTGCTTCTTGCATTAGGATACCAACGATCGTTAAATCTAATGTGTCAATCAATACCTTAAAAGATTTATGAAAATCCAATAGTCAAAGAATAGATCCTTCTATGATCTTCTCCTTCAATACCTAGAACACCTCCATGCATTCCTTTGACTACTAATATATGCATTCCTTCTTTAGAAGATCAATTAATGGGATTGTAATATTCGAATAACCATTAATGAACTTCTTATAGTAATTAACAAGTCTTAAGAATGATCATAACTCCATGACGTTCTTTAGCGTTATCCACTTTGTGATCGCTGCTACTTTGCGAGAGTCCATGTGAATTCCTTTGTATCTTATGATGTGACCAAGGAACTTGATCTTCTTTCATGCAAATAAGTATTTCTCCTCCTTAAGGTAGAGCTAAAACTCACATAATTTCCCTAAGGTCTTCCTTTAAGTATTAAATATGCTCTTATAGTGACTTACTACAGACAACAATATCATCTAAATATACTATTACAAACTCATCAATGTACTTTGAGAATATATTATTCATTAAATTACAAAAGGTGATCAGGATATTTGTCAGCTTAAATGATATTATAAGAAACTCATAGGACCTATAATGCATTACATAACTAGTCTTGTACTCATCTCTTTCCTTAATGTACATTTGATAATATCTCGACCATAAATCTATCTTCGTGAAGACTTCAATCTTTCCTAACCAATCGAACAAATCCTTGATGTTCGGTATTGGATATTGATTTTTCACAGTCACTTTATTAAGTGTTCGATAATTTATGCATGTCTACAAGTTATTGCCATTTTTCTTTTGGAAAAGGACTGGAGCCCATGAAGTGCTTTGCTTGATCATAGAAGTTCATCATCTATAAGCTCTTTAAGTTGCCTTTTCAACTCCTCTAGTTGCATAGGTGACATGTGGTATGATATTTACGTCGAGGGTACCACCCTTAGGACCAACTTGATTGCATGATCTACATCTCTTCTCAGTGGTAATGCCTTCAACAACTCATTGTGTATTACATTAGTGAATGCATTAAAGAGTTCTTGAATCTTCTCAGGTAAAGACTACTCATCTCTTAAAGCTTCATCATCCGTAAGTTCTTAGATATAAGTGATGTACATTGGCTTGTCTTTCCCTAGTTCATCCCTAAGTTATAATCTAGATAGCATCGTAGTTTCCTCTCGCTCTCACTAGATTTTCACAAAATAAGGAGAAGTAATATCATTGAATATAAGATTGTTGAGATATAGAATTATTGATATATTTGTCAACCATAGAAAGTCCATGCCTAGGATAACCTAAAAGTCATCGAAGAACTTGCACTACTCCTTCCATTCCTCAATTTGAACATTAGCCTACACATTTCCCCTCACCTATCATGTCTTTACATTGACTATCTTGATGCTCTTCCCTGTACTCTACACATCCAAGCTAAATAAAGTAGTGTTGTCCTTTGAGGTGAACTTGTGTAACACTAGTGTCGATTATAGCTAGTGCTCCTATGCCATTGATATTGATGTTGATATACATTAGTCTGTCACTCCATGGTTGGCTTTGCTTCACTCGTATAGTATTAAGCTAGAATGGGTTGACATTATACTCTTCCTACATTTTTGACTCATCACTCTCATGCATAATAGTGTTGAGTCACTCTTTCTTCAAACAATCTTTCATGCAATGTGATCTATTGTAAATGAAGCACTTATTGGTCTTCTCCTTGTCCTTACTCATTTTGGGTTTTAACCTTTTTGTGACCTTGATTTGCTCTCCCTTAACTTTCCTTTTAAATTTGTCCTTCTTCCTTAACTCCAACCTTCGTGGAAGAAGCCATATAGTTAACGAGTGCCTTAGTAGTAGTCAATGTGGTTGGTAGATCTTTGATGTTCTACCTTCACAACTCTACCTAAGCCTAGCTTTGAAAGTTCTAGAGGGAGTTATATAACTTGTCTTTCTTTATGATGTCAGTGATTTACAATATCAAGAAGTTGAATTCCTTGATGTATTCTAGTACTTTCCCTATTTCCCACAACTTTCATAGTTTGTCTTGCATGATCTAGGTTGTGTTTATCAAGAGGAACTATTGTTGTAGTTCCTTACTGAACTCATCCCACATATCCACTTGCTCTATGTCATGTGCATAGAGCGTCCTCTACCATAATTTGGTATCAACTATTAGAAACATGTTGGTCAACATCACTTACTCCTCTTTTGAGGTATGACAATCCTTAAAATAGACTTCCTTGTTTAAGAGAAAGTTCTTTAAATTTTTCATCTTGTGCACCCTAATGAATGATTTAGGCTCTACAACACATGACTTGGAGGAGGACGAGGAGGAGGATGGAGTGGGTAACTCGATAATAGCCCTTCTTGAGAACATCGACTTCATCGTGAAGTTTGCCAATCAACAAGATGATCTCATTTGACTTCTCGATCATGTCTTGGACTATAGATTACAGGTGTTCCATAGCTAACAATCGTTTTTCAATGTTCTTCAATGCTCATTCCACATTGCCTCTATGATCTGAATTGGTTGTGATTGAGTTGAGAACCTGACAATGGCATCATTGCCATAGTATTTTCATCACTTGTTAGTGTGAACTTTGCCGACACCAAGAATCTCAATCTCTGGTTAGCTTGTCTAGAACTCCCCAATAGATGAATGATAAACTCAAACTAAAAAAAGCAGTAGGAAAAATCAATTCAAATGTCATGGCCTAGTTGGGCACCATAAAAAGTACAATAACTACACTCAAAGTAGGGGAAAAAAAAACTGCCGAACTTGATGCACACAGTACATATGATTGGCCCTTAAAGTGATTGACCCAGGTTGCACATATGAGTGTCATTTTATGGACTCATGCATATTTTACATGAGAGTCGGATTGGCCTTAGAGAAGCTTTCACATCTGCTACACTCCAGTCACACAATGTGAACAGACTTTTAACAAGTTTTATTTTTAAGTATCAGCTGGCTCCATTGATATCTGAAAAATATGCTGGAAAATGTGGGGGACTGAGCTCTATAGTTTTTATTTGAAATGACATATGATTATGTATTCGTTAACAGTAATGAGGGGTGAAAAATTGCAATTGAGGTGTGATTAGTATGATAATCTCTTTGTTTTCTTTGTAAAACCTATTATCTTATTATTTGATTCAACAGTTGTGGCTTTCACAATAACCAGGTCCTAATGACTTGTTTCAGGCGAAGCAGTCTTGGATCTCCAAGTGTAGCTTACAGTATAAAGGGACAATTTTCTGATTCATCCTGTGTATATCCTTTTAGTTCATCTCTGTTTCTTCTGTAGTTAAAACTTTTGGCCTTTGGGAGTATTAAATTTAGCTTTTCTGAAAGGGTTGACTTTTGTGCATGAGGTTTCTATCAATATGGAGTTTGGAGAGAATCTAATTGCATACGTTCATAAATCATGTAAACTTTGGGTTATAATGGAATATATCATTATCTTTGCACGAAGGCTTATCTTATAGATTAGGCCCCTCTCTCATCCAATATAATAAATAAAAATTACAGGACACAGTAATGATGAAATTTGTGATTAGCACTTTGCAATACAAGGCATGAATATTTGTGTTTGTGATGTTTAGTTGAAAGTTTATAAAATGTCTAACCAAGATACAAGGTGAGCAACAGAAACCAGTCTCAAGTAAAGGACATTGGCATCTCGGTATTCTCAATTCTTTGAACTTGGAATTAATCATTGAAAATTTGAAACGCATGAAGAATGTCATCTTTGATAAAGACAACGAATTTCCTCTTTTTAGTAAGCATTTCTTCCTCTTACTTGAAATATACTATGTTACCTTCTATTAAGAACACAAGCCACAGATTGATAATTATTGCTGTCTAGGGAAGATCGTCCTGGTATGATCAAGCTTAAGTAATTACTCGAAATGTTTCCTCTAGACGACCGGGTGCATATAAATGTCTTGGATCTTTGAACATAATTAATTTCTTCTGGTACCCCTATCTCTCTTGCATCTGATGCATGGTACGCAATGAAAATTGACAAGAAGAATCTGAATCAATCACAAGTTCGTAATAATGCAATTATAACGTTCTTTCTGATAATGTTAATATTTTTTGTATTCTTTAAAATTTAAATATTAAAAATTTATGAATGTCATTGTTTTTATTTAATTGAATTGTGATGATTGATTGCAAATATATTGTGTTTATAATTGGAAAATTGCTAGAAATCCTTCAATGAGTTTCACATCAATCATGTTTCCCGAGAGATCTTTCAAGATGTAGATTGTAGAGAGATTGTAGAAATTACAAGGGCATTGTTGACAGTACCTTTAATCAAATGTAATAATTTAATTGAATAAAAATAGTAGTACTCAGCTTCTTATAGTAAAAATTAGTGAAAACATGTGTAAATTATACATGTGAATATTTTAGATTATTAATTTTTATTAAATAAAAATATTTTAAAATTTTTATATGTAGATTAAGATGAGAGATAGGGAGTTGAATAATCTATGAATTAAATTAAATATTAAATATCTGTAATTTATATTTATGATAAATAAAGTTAATATTGTGGTTCAAATGCTAGTTTGATATTGCTTGATTTGGAAAATTAAGTTAAATTTATAATTAGTTGGTGGTAATTACATTAAATAATTAGAAATTCAATTAGAGCTTCCTTGAATTTTTTTGGGAAATCTTCTCAAATAAGGTCTATGCTTGATTTGATAATAAATTTAAAAAATAATAATAGTTACCATAGTTAATCAAGAACTTTTTTAAAAAATTCCAGTTGCTATTAAAGACAATTAAGAATTATCATAATTAAGTATTTTAAAAAATCATTACTGACTATTAGAATGTA
Source organism: Cymodocea nodosa (assembly GCA_036874045.1). Classification (NCBI taxonomy): domain Eukaryota; kingdom Viridiplantae; phylum Streptophyta; class Magnoliopsida; order Alismatales; family Cymodoceaceae; genus Cymodocea; species Cymodocea nodosa. Next base: position 1,909,121 of record JAZBRI010000008.1, read on the forward strand.
CTAATGGTGAAATAAGAAATAAATTGATGTAATCTAGGATGCGTTTTTAGTAATTAATTCACTTGATTGATAGTTTATATTTTTTATTTTTAATTTGATAATCAATTTATCTGAATAATCAGTCAAATTTACATGAATGGCAATACTTGATTCACATTGATTTCAATCAATAAAAAATTAATGGAGTTTCAGGGCATATTCAAAAATTCATTATTAAGGCTAGTGTAGGGAAAGTCGCTTCATTTAATATAATAGATGTGTTATATTTGATTTAAAAATGATATTAGTATTAAGGAAAGATTAATTTATTTTTAAGGAATCATTCTTTCGGTATATTTTATTTACATGAATAAAGGAAAAGGAATTCTACTAATTGATTATCCGAGAAATGAAATTCTGTATTTAAATTTAAACAAAAACACAATTATCATCAAATCAATTGGAAAATCTTTAATGACATCATATTTTCATATAATTAAATTAAATTATTATTAATTATTATAACACACTAGCTATAAATTCAAGTAGGTAGGAAATATGTTTGCATCTAGTTATATATTTATATATTTAGTATTTAATTCTAAATGTTGAACGTGTATAACTATGAAATAATCATGTTGAATTAGGTGATTATCATGTTAAATTATGTCAAAACAAACAAGAATATATTTATTAGATAGATCTTTCAAGATTGTTTTAGAAACCAGAACAAATATTATGTAAGTTTTGTTGACCCCTTTACAAAATACACATGCCTATTGTCTATGACTACTAAATTTGAAGTTTCATCCATTTTTACTAAATTGGAAACCAGTATTGAAAGGAGCATTGGAATTACATTACTTTTCGTTTCTACCAGTCAGAACTCAAAATGGAATGGCAGAGTGCAAATACTGTCATTGATATTGTGTACATGAGTCTCACACTTTCTTATTAGCTTGAAGCCTTTCTTACAACCATATATAGTCGCAATCTCTTCGAACCCAAACCACTACATCTTCGTCTTATTTTCTTGATCCTCTCTCTCTTTCCTTGTAGTTCCCCTACTCATTGCTTGAGCTCACTTCTCCTCAACTCATTCCATTTGCTCTTCCTTTTTCACCCAATTATTGAAGCCTTATCCATTAGTATGGAAATTGAAAGTTTTAATGTCAAGCCATTATGAAACTCGGCACATTCCATGTGCTCTTGATAACCTTGAACTTTCCACACCAGCCTTTCGTCCAATGCTTCCTCTTCGTAATGATGTCAGATGCAAAGCCAACAATATCAATCTAGTTTACAATCCTTAAATCAAGGTATGATACTTAACAAAGGAAAAGTAAATGATAATATGTAACCAAAGAAACTTGCAGCATTCTTTCAGTATTCTTATGTGTCAAAAATTATAGGAGTGTCATACTGTGGCTTAGAAGAGGAAGTAATTCCTAGATAAAGGAACTGAAGTTGCTGCCTCGCACTGCAAAACTTCTCCATCTGCTCTTACCGTATACGTTTCCGGATCAACGTCTATATGGGGCAGAGCATCATTGAGTTTCATGTCTAATTTTGTCAAGCGACGAACGTTGCCTACAGCTTCAACCTTTTTCTTTAGACCATATTGTTCCTCAACACCTGCTTCTTTTGCAGCCTGCCAATAATACAAGCAAGGCCAGTGAACCCATACTGTTGTTAATGGTTTGACTTCTACAAGCAAATCTTGGAAGCTAGATTAAAAAGAAGTCTCCTTTGGTTTCATTCGGCATTTCAAAGTTGCTCACCTTGTTTCTTCTGTATAAAATTGAAAATCCTACAATACCATGCCCTCATATTGGCTGTTTGGTTCAGTGGCAAAATTGGATGAGCTGCCTTACCTTGCTCACGAAAGCAATGGAATTTGAGCTTCCGGCCTTGCCAAACGCACCAAACATTGGTCTCATCATCACCTGCATTGTCAAGCATGGGGGATCTAAGCAGCAACAGAAGCCATCCTGAATTCCGATAAATGACTTCCTTTTCAAAAGAGAATTAAGATCCATTAGGATGAATGTCTTACTGGTTCAGTTGTAGGAATGCTAGCGTTTGGGTCACCCATATTAGCCCAAGCAATTACACCCCCTTTCATGACCAGTTCTGGTTTAGCACCAAAGAAGGATGGTTTCCATATTACGAGATCAGCAAGTTTCCCAGCCTGTGCAAACGCAAACGGCAAATAAAGTGGTATCCAAAAGACTAAAGAATTTATGTCTGAGAAAAAAAAGCTAGATCAAATGAAAATAAATTGCCAATAGTGACAAATTACTGCTCTTTAGCTACTAGCAGATCATACACGTGTGACGCGCACGCCAACCATACATGATTAACAATATTATTATAAAAATTTCAAAAATTAAGATTCTAAAATAAAATTATCAAATAATATTTAATTCTAACACTATTAAGATTCTAACTATTAATTATCAAACAATATTTAATATTAAACCTTAACACTATTAATTTATATATTTAATACAAAATTAAAAATTTCTTATAATTATTAAAGAATGTGATATAACATGAATTATGATTTAAATGAAAACTCAAATAGTTAAATTTTTGAGTTAAATTAGAAAGGATCAAAATAATGATATACCAAGTAGTACCACAAGCCAGCTTTTTGTATACCACAAAATAGGCTTAAATGTTTTTCATAATTAAAAAAAAAAACTAAATGTTAATATTGGGGTAAAATAACAGTGAAAAAATGAATCTAAATAGTATATGAATAAAGTAAATAGAGTTTTGTTTATACAAAGTCAAATGCTTAAAACTTTGTCATCATTTAACATTCATATTTTCCACTTATAATATATGCCTGAATATACTTAATTGCATTAACCTTAATTGGCATTCACAAGCTATATATGATAATAAACTTAACATAAATCTCGAGATATACCTTGTAAGTATTAAATACCTAATGCCAGTGGCATTAAAATATTTGAACTCAAGCATCAATTTTTAAAGGACGTTAACCTATGAAATTGTTATGGAGTTTTAACTTCAAAATCAAATTCTGTCAACAATAATCTAAGTCAAGCCATGGATCTATATTTATCCTCTACACTTGATCTAGACACTACAGTCTACTTTTTACTTCTCTATGTGACAAGATTTCCACTAACATAAATATAGTACCAAGATGTAGATTTCTTATCATTCTTATCTCCTGCATAACTAAAATCAAAATAGGATTCAATTTGTAGGTGACCATTTTTCTTATAGATTAGCTCATGACCTAAATTGCTTTTCAAGTATGCTAGAACATGTAGAACCCCTTGCCAATGTACCATTTGAGGTTTATATATAAATTAACCGAACTGCATAGGCTATATCAAGACACACCATAGTCAAATAGATCAACTTTCTAATTAACATCCTATATCTGATAACATCATTAAATGGTTTAGATGTCTCATTCCACAATTGAGAGTTCTGATCTGTAGCTGTACTCTCAAGCTAAGAGTCCTATTTCCTGTAGCACATCAAGTATACACTTTCTTTGTGAAAGTACCAATCTATTCTTAGTGCAAATTCTATCCCTAAGAAATACTTAAGTCTTTCCATTTCCTTTGTGACAGCATTTTGCCCAATACATTTTCACTTTGGTGATATCAACCATGTCACTTACTATCATGAGAATATGATAGCTACCACTTGTTCATTTGATGAGCACAAAGTGATTCACTGCACACCTTATGAATCCACAGTCCACCAACACATCACTAAATTTCTGGAACCACACGCAAGGGCTCTACTTCAAGCCATATGTTCTGAACTTTATGAATCGAAGTCCAAATCCCTTCTCATCTGGTTGAATAGGCAGGCAAGAAGAGGAGATAGAAGAAGAGTGAGAGCGAGAGAAAAGAAAGAGGAAGAATGTGAAATGGTGAAATGCAGAATAAGAGTCTAGAATGTTCTGGAAAGCTGCTCACTATGATGTGCTAGTGGCAGACATATTACATTTATAAAGGAGATTAAGTTGGCTATGATGTACAACTCAACAACACAGATAGACTAATAACAAATATTAATAACAAACTAGTAAACACTAACAAACACATTTTGGCTTTTATTATATATGACTTTCTTGAGTATCTTATTATCCTCCTAAGCAACATATCCAAGTGGTTATTCCATATATATTTACTTTTCTAGGTCACCATACAAAAAAAAAATTCTTAACTTCTAATTGGCACACTTGCCATGATTGATTCACTACGATCAACAATAACACACAAATGAAATTGAGACAAGCAATTGAAGAAAAAGTCTTGGCGTAATCAACCTCATAAACCTGAATAAAGCCATCAGTCTTGTCATGTACCAATCTATAAAACCATCTGATTTGTATTTTATGGTGAAAACTCCTTTAAGTCAGTCCACCAACTCTAACATACCTTAAAATACCAATGTCTACATTACTTCATCTATAATAGTTTTCCAATGTGAAATCTACATAGCTTCATGAGGGTTTCTTGGTATAAACCCTGCAAAGATGAATAGTGTAAATTGGCAAAAACTAGGGGTAAGGTTGTCATGCAAAATATATGATGATATAGGATGAGATGCAGAATTACCTTTGCATGGAGCAATAGATAGGTCAAGCTTGTTGGTGGTGATTGGTAGATCTATGAGCACGAGTGTTGGAGTTGGTTCAAGTTGCAACTGCAAGAAAACTTGTTGTCTACGATGATAAACTTAAAATGGTCTAATTGGTTATGGTTCCATATCCATAGGCAAAAGAAGATGAATACTTTCAAAATTGAACTTGACTACTTAGAATATAGTTGACTCAAAAAAGGTGACATCTATTGGCACAACATAATGACATATGTAAGTGATATTATTGATACCCTTTTTTAGCACGAAAATACCTAACAAGCATACATTTTATAAATATAAATGTAAGTTTATCTAGACTAGGAGTTAAGATTCTATGCAAACATGGTACAACAAAAATCTTTAGGAGATAAGGAAAACAACTCCTTATCAGGGCAAAGCCTTCTAAGGTGAACCTCACCACCTAAAGGAGTAAATGACACACAATTAACAAGAAATGTAGTCATGAGAATTGCATCCAACCACAAATACTTTGACACCATCCCAACCATGAGAGTGTGAGCCACATTGAGAAGATGACAATGCTTTCACTCAATAACACCACTTTGTTGAAATGTGTGTGCACATGTGGTTTAACAAAAAATTTCCAAGGAAGCACAAATATTTTGCAAGTTACCCTACATGAACTCCAAGACATTATCTATACATAGAATCTTTGATGTAATAAAAAACTAATTTATTATTTCATAGCAGAATTATTTGACTAAACCAAAGACACAAACTCTAACTTTCAACAAAAAAAACTTATGAAACTCTCAAATAATCATCAACAAATAAAATAAAATATTTATACCTTAAAATAATAGACACATGAGTAAGACTTCATACATCACAATGAATCTAATCAAATGAACAAGCACTACTGGACAAAGACAAATGTTTAACAATAACATGGTGGTACTTACCCACCTAACATGATTCACAACTTAATAATTCTACAAATATTCAAGAAAGAGTCTGTTGGAGCTTCTTGAAAGAAAGATGACCAAGATGACTTCACGAAAATGAAGATTCAGATGTAGAAGCTATAATTGCAAGTTATCGAGGTATCTTGTCTTAACTCAACAAGTACACACCTTTGCCTCACTCATAGTCCAAACTAATATTCTTCTCTATTCATAAATCTTGAAAGATACAATGAAAAGGGCAGAATGTTACAAAACAAGGTAATTGCTTAGTGATTGCACTGATGAATAGTAAACTTACAAGAAACTCAAAAACATAAATGAATTTTTCAAGAGTAATCTAGGAAGAAGCATGAACTACTCCTTCACCAGATACCGTGCAACTACAACCTTCAACAATGGCTACTAATGTTATGTCAAGGAACTGAGAAAGATGGCTAAATAGATTTTGTGTACTTGACATATGGGTAGACACACTAAAATCTATAATCCAAGAATCATCTCAAGTGACTAACATAGTATTGGTACCTGATGTGGTAGCATGGGAAGCAAAATGTGTGGATTAATGGGCTTAGAATTAAAGGAACCTATCATAGTTTACTTATCTAACCTGTAAAATTGTCACTATGGGTTTTATTAGCTAGTTAAGTGAATTAGTCTTAATAAAGGATGCCAATTTTGTCACTAGTGATTGACAATACTTATCTCAACACTTATCTAATGTGTGATTGGTCTTACCACAATGATCACACTTCTTGTCACGTCCACCCCCACAACCACTACTACCATGGTACTTTTGCCACCACATCCTTGTCCAATAGACAACATTGTGGATGGCTCCTTCATGGATGCTAGCATAGCAGTAGAAATATGTAAGAATCGAGAAAATGTAGTTTGGAGTGTAGGAATAATTTCTGCAACAAGGATCAGCCCTTTGACCTGTGTTGCTAACTGTGGATTGAGGCCTACTAGAAATGTTGCAACTACCAACTCCTCCCTATATTGTTGCATCTTAGAAATATTAAACACAAATGGCTGATAAACTTCTAGTTTATCAAATAGACTTTGAAGTGTGCTATAATACATGTTCATAGATCTCACATATTAGAGCAATATTTTTCTTATTATCATATGAGCCTAAAGAGTGTCCCATAATTTCATTGTTAGTTTTAGCATCATAACACTACATGCAATGTGCTCATCCATACTATTGACTAGCCATGACACTACTGTATGATCATCAACCAACCAATCTTCATATTCTGTCTTTGACATTGAGCAGATCTTGCATGATACAACCAATCTTTTAGTGAGCACTGTTTGGATTTGTTTTCTTCTGTTTACTTATATGTGTGTATTAATAATTTCTTTTGAGAAGTAAACAAATAATTTCCACAAATTAAGTATTAAATCTAATTTATTTTTAACTACAAGTGTATAGTGTCTATTGTATTTGTGTGCAAGTATAAGTCGATCCCACAAAGATTAAGTAAAAATTACGTACCATTTTGATTTTTATAATTAGAATTTCATGTGTTTTAAATTACGCACTCCATTGACTTACTGTTAACTCAACGAACCTAGTTCGTGAAATTATAGTTAACTCAACGGACTATCCTCGTGAACTTAAGTTAACTCCACGAGCCTAACCAATAATTTCCAATTAAGTTTTTGTTATTCACAAAGGAATTTGACCATTCATTGATTGATACCACAGAATGTAAATAACATCAATTAAGTTTTTTAATATTAGTTAATCTAGTATTTATCATTAATTAACACTAATATTCAAATATTTCAAACAGTAACTATTAAGATTTTCTGAGTATTCTGTATGAATCAACTTCAGTAATCAATAAAACTATTTTCTATTTTCTAAATCAATTAAACATAAAACATTCACAATACTGATAATAATAATATTAATCATGATACAAAACAAATAATACAACACATAAATGCTAACTACAAATATAAATAATTAGTTTTATTTTAGTATTTTTGTTTTGATATGTTCTTGAAGATGAACGAAAAGTAAAATGTAGAAATTCTCTATTGACAGTAAAACTTCTGTCACTACATGCAACGTGATTACACCATTAAAAATTTAATCACTTACAATCATGTATCATCTCTCTATAGAATCACGAACCGAGACTTATAAGTAAATCTCTTCTTCAGTATATTGACATCAACTCAAAACTAAGGTTAAAAGCTTTACAATCTCCTAAAAGATGAATTAGTGCTTAGTAAAAATGATTTTCCTTCCTGCAACGTGATCACTTCTCACAGTGGTTATTAGTCACCATATTTGGCTCAGAATCGACCCAACATCCAAAAAGTATCTTTACAGTCCTCCGATAGTTGGTGATTGTAGTGGTATTATAGAGCTTCAGAGAACTTCCGACGTTTCCTGTAGTTAGCACAGTTCTCCACCTCTTTCCACCCTCATTTTCTTCATTTTTCTCTTATTTTTATATTTCTTTCAGTAGTAACTACTTCTGCCTAAATGATCGATTGGATTTCTTTCATTTATATCAACAATGGTGATTTCTTTTTCATTCTACGATTTAAATCTTGTGTGATACATGCAATCATGGTTTTCCTTTGAATTTCTTGTTTCTGCAACTACTCACAATGACATATTAGAAAATAACAGGTCCGTAAAGTTAGTGTAACTCAACGGACTTCCTTTGTTGAGTAAAGCTTAACTCAATAGATTTGATATAAAATAATAATAATATATCACATGAAATAAAGAAATAACTTATAAGCTTATAACATTAACACAACACATTACCTTAGTGTGTAATCAAGTAACTCAACGTGTATAGTTATACTAACTTAACAAGTTAAACATGTGCAACTCATGTGACATAATAAAACATTTAAATTCAATACGTGCATAATGTTAATTTAATGATGGTAAAAAGACTTTTCGGATAGTTACAAACTGTAAGTATCCAAAACTTATATGCATTTCAGATAATTAGCTTCTAACTTTCTGAAAGATAACTTAAGTCATGTTTCCAGATCACGACACATGTCCTTAGTAGTTTTTATAATAAAAAAATATTTCAGATACTTGCAAACTTAACTATCCGATGCTTAAACACATTTCGGATAGATATAGTTAGAACTTTTCGAAATACAACTTAAGCCATGTATTAATGTTTCAACATGTGTCCTTCTTGAAATAATAATAAAATACTCTTTAAACATTTAAAACGAAACTATCTGGTACATAACTTTCCGAAATAATAGATATTTTGGATATTTAGGAATTAAAAAGCTTATAACTCACCAATAGTTCAAAAATATACTTCATTAACGTTAATTCCCTGAAATTATACACATTCTTCAATTAAGACATATAATCATGCAATTATAATATAATGGTTTAATTCACATGTGATAAATTAAATATTATGCAATTAACCATTATTTAACCATTAATATTATCCACTTTTTCATTCTAAACAAACACTCAAAAAGATTTCAAAAGCTTCCTTCCATAACAAATAAATTTTTCCATCTAACTTCATTGAAGTGGCGGTCAGTCCTTTAATCCAACTATCCTAAGATGTGGTCATTGTGTCTAAATGCTGAGAAGACACCACTGTCTAATCTAAACTAACTCAGATGACACTCCTTTTTTCTCTTTTTTGTGCTGTAAACTAAAAATTCACAGGTTTCACCCGTTTGGATTTTCCTCTGGTAATAATTCTTTGCACCATAAGAGTAGTGACACATTACAGTGTCTGGCTCAAAGAAAGCTCCTTTCTGATGAATGGAGAAGCAATTGGCCCCAGCTCCACAAGCTATTCTATAGTCTTCTGATCTGCGGCAGCAAGGGTAGTAAATTCACAGGTAGAGATTATCACATTACACAGCCCTAGGAAGATTGAAAGCTACCAAAATAACTTAACCGCAGCTGTTTAGAACATGGGACAACACCATCCAGTTGCAATTGCTATTGGTCATCATAGAAGAGGAAGTTGAAACGTAGAGGAAGGGCAAAAATCTCAGCTTTGACTGTGGCCATGCCCCCTGTTTCCATTCCTACTCCTTCCCCAATAGCAACAACTAGCAGTACAGTGTCTTGCGTGCAGATCAGGTCTGCCTGGTGGCTAGAATGGCCACCGACAGACCTGGGAGGTCTGACTGCAGCTGCTGACTGGAAGATGGAAGGTTGTTGGCTGCTTCTTTCTTAGTGGGAGAGGTCACAACTAATGGAAGACCTGGAGGGAGGAACCAACTTTGTCGGTTGGTGAAGGAGCTGACAAAGGAGGTTTGGCCGGCAGCAAGGTTGGTGGTGGAGTAGGGTTTTACTCTAATACTGAATTGATTGGAGAAAAAAAATGACATCAATAAACATAAATAAAGAGGACACAGAATAGATTAAATGTCAAGGCCAACAATTGTTATATCATTTATTGCTACTTCTGTTTCTATAGTATTTTCATGTTAAATTCATCAAACAAAATAAAAGAATGAATTTGGGAGGGATTCGATAAAAGCAATGTACGAATTATCTACTCTTACAATTAATCAAAAATAAAGAACAAAATTTTTTATTAAAGTGAAACATCAAATGTTAGTATAGAAGAAACCTTCAATTTTATCTGTTCTTGACCATTGAATTTGACTTTGAATATTTTAAATGAAGTAGAATCTTGTAGAGAAAGCAAATCTTATTCTTGAGAACATAAGTGTTTCAATAAATAATGAGAGAAACATTTACCATGGAAGAAGCACTTGTCATTCATCCTTTATAATTGATCAAAATAAGGCACAAAAATCAATGTATTATCACAATACCTCCACAGAACCAACATACTGAGAAAAGCCATTAACAATTGCAGGATTGATTGTGTACTTTGCAATATAGCGTTTGATTCGAAGATTGTCATTATCAGAAACATTAGGTTCTACTGATCTCCCTCTCTGCAATTTCATCTTATGAGCTGTCTGCCATGTTCGAGTAATCACCTGATAAGACATGATAAAACTACTAAGCTTAACAAAAACTTGAAAATACCAGAATGTACATTCCTAATGCTGGTAACAGATCATAAACGCACAAGCAATGAAACTACATAATACAAATCTAAAAAAGATAGTTTCTGAAGATAAAGAACTGACAAGTTTCTGCATGACAATTAAATACTAGAATCTAGAAACATTGTCAAACCTCTCCAACACGACCCATAGCCTGTGAGTCAGATGATATGATACTGATGGCTCCCATATCATGTAAAATATCTTCTGCAGCAATTGTTTCCTTCCGTATACGTGATTCAGCAAATGAAACATCTTCAGGGATGTTTTTGTCCAGGTGATGGCACACCAACTGCAGGACATAGGATCAAATTTACAAGTGGACGAACAATAAACATTGTAACAATTTGAATCAATCATTTTATTGTTTACCAACATATCAAGGTGCTCATCTATAGTATTTGCAGTAAATGGTCGTGTAGGATTTGTTGAAGACGGCAACACATTTTTCGCACCGCAAACCTTTATGATATCAGGAGCATGACCACCACCTGCACCCTCACTGTACAAATGATGTTACAAGTAAGGATTGAAATATTGGTATCATATTGAGGATCGGTTCTCCGGAAAAAGGAAATGCATCGAGGATTAAAGATCATATTTGTGGAAACACAATACTTTTTTAAAAATGACAAAAACTTTAAATTTCAACTTAAAACTCAAGAATAAGATAAAACAAGTTATAATAGGTATATAAAAATATCTAAATAAATTTTCTAGGCAATTATCATGCATAAAATATCAATTAAAAAAAGATATAAGGGTTGCATGCATGAGAAGTCTTAAATCATATACAAAGAAAAGAAAAAAACTCATAATGATAAATGATTAAAAATTCAGGTTATATTTCAATAAAATTTAAGTTCAAGTTGAATATAATTCAAGTTACAATTCAATATATTTCAGATTATATTTTAATAGAAACAAAATTATATTTTAATATATATCAAACTAAATTTCAACAAAATTTAGATTATAGTTCAATATTTATGAAGTTGCATTTAAATAGAATTGAAGTTACAATTCATACATGAAACAAAAATTAATAAGATTATGCATGGTAACAGAGAATTTTCATAATCTCCATAATTAAAAATTTTATCAACTATTACATTTTAGAGTAAATTATAAATTTTATTCCTATAATGTTGTAAATATCTTTAAAACATCTCATGTGAATTAATTAAAAAATAGAAAATAAAGTTTTTTAAAAATATAATTTAAAAATATATATCAATATTTTTTGTGATTTTTTAATATTTCCATCATTTTTTATGTAATTTTTTTAAAATTTTTCTTCTCTCTTCCATTCTCTCTTTTTTCTTTTTTCTTTTTTCCTTTCCCTTGTTAGTAATCTCTATGATTAAAATTTTTATCAATTATAAGTTTTTAGATTATATTATAAATTTTTATTTTTATAATGTAATTAATATTTTTTTTTAAATCTCATGTAAATAATTAAAAAAATAGAAAATGAAGTTGTGAAAATACAAGAAATAGGTTGAGAAAGAATGTTATTCGCAAGCAAACATAATTTTAAAAAAAATTAAAAATATCAAAAAAATTTGTAATTTTTTAATACTTTCGTCATTTTTAAAATATGATTTTTTAAGTAATAATTTTATTTTCTTCCTCTCTCTTCTCTCTTTTTTTCATTTTTTCCCTTTTTTTTCTTTTTTTCCTTTTCCTCTTTCTCTCTCTCCTTCCCTTTTCTTCTCTCATGCACACTCCCTCCCTCCCTTCTTCTTCTTCGATAGGACACCCAACCACTTAAAACCCTAATGGGTTCTCACAACTTGCAAAGCAGCAAAAGCTTTGGTCAACAATAACGGAAGCAAAGGTGTGACACTTCGATAGAGAAGCCTTCAATGAATCGATCAATCTTTTGCATAGATCAACCAATCCGACCTTCTACCATATCACCAAGTTATAGAATTATGGTTTGCCAATGGATTTACTATCAATAATTAGCACAATGCAATCTAAACCTTTTTTCCAAGTAGTTTTCTAACAATTGAGCATGAATCTACTGATCCAAACAATAGAAATAAGGTATTGATAGTTGTTTTTTTAGTTTTCCATGGATGTCCTTGATATAGCAAATGACAAAAAATGGATCGTTATATAGAAGCTTAATTAATGTGTTAAAATAATAATCTCACACTAGAGGTTTGTGTATCTTATCCCTTTATGTAATCACCATTTATAGGAGGACTATCCTCAACAAGTAATAACAACCATTCTCATATTTTCTTGCTTAACATGGTAACATAGGAAGCCAGCCTCCTCCCCTCCATTATCACCTCTGCCAGTTTTCTCACCTGCCTACGCTTATTTGCCCATTCTCCTTTGGTTCTTCCTCCTCCTATCTTAAATGGCATAACAAATGGATCGTTATATGTATGCCTAATTAATGTGTTAGGATGATAATCTCACTGTAGAGGTTTGTGTAACTTATCCCATTTATAGGAGATTATCTTCTACAAGTCTGTGTAATTAATCTTCCACATATTTCTTTCTTAAGAAGGTATCATAGCAAGCCAGCAACGTTTTGGAGAAAACAATATAGAAAGGAAAGCAAAAAAGCAAGAAGGGAAGAGAGAAACCCTATCTATTAGCCACCCTCCTCCCCTCCACCATCACCACTCCCAGTTTTCTCCCCTACCTATGCTTATTTTCACATTTTCCTTTGGTTATTCTATCTTGCTAGTGGCTATTTTGCTTATTCCTCAATTCTCCTCAATACTATTGATGTCTTCCCAAATTCCTTTAGTAGGAAATTAAAATGATTTATGACACAAGGTATCTAATACAAAGGATATTTTAACATCACTTGTTAACATTGTTGAAGTTTCAGTTATTATCAATGACGATCTAGACAAGTGTATTCAGTCAAATAAGTGAAGAAATGAAGAAGGATGCCTCCCTAAAACCTTGTCCCTCGACCTCTCTGTGTTTGTGTATTAAATGGTGAAGCATGGTGAATATTTCCAAGCACAAGCAGCTATGGACAGTGTACCACAAAGGGGTTTCCTAGGATGAGTATAAGAAAAATTTATGCCAATAAAATATTTAACTCCTCAAAGAACCATGCTGAACAAAGGCAAAGGCCCAAACAAAACATAGTGAATAGCTGATATATTTTTCAAGGGAGCAACATAAGTATACATGGTATCTTTTGTTTCCCTATCACAGTTAAAAAAAAGCCATCCTGGATAGACATCCTGGATTAAGATAGTATTCTACCTGTGATATGTATGTATTGTCCTGTCCTTAAAGGCAGCAATTGTATGCTCAACACATCCCGATTCATTCAAGGTGTCAGTATGAATATTGACCTGAATTTTGTAAGATGGGAGTCTGTCTTGCATTATTGCCATTCAAAATATAAAATGGATTCATTATTAAGAAATACATATTAGATGTTGGGACCTGAATGTCAAAATTGTCAGCCACTCTCAGACAATTATCTATTGAAGCAGGTGTGCTCCCCCAATCCTCATGCAGTTTCAAACCCATTGCTCCAGCCTTGATTATTTCAGTTAATCCATCTGGCTTTGCACTGTTTCCCTGTAAACACATGTAGGATCATCATTAGAACATTTTGTGATGATAGAATTCAATGATCCAATGCCAAGGAAAGTTGTTTAAGAGCAGGGGTGTAATTCTCAACCCAACCTACATAACCCAATGTGTCAACCTGATAGTGAATGGTGGGTCATAGTCAAGCACAAATATAATTGACTTATAAATAGCTTGGACCCATTTAACTCTAGTTAGGTTTGGATTCACATAATCAATCCGTTTATGTCGTGCAAAGTGGTTTAATTATTTATTTGTTTCAAAATTCTAGCTCCATGCTAATGCAGTTGATTATGAGCATGTAGTTGTAGACTATGAATTTTTGAATTTTTGTAAGTTTTTGATGAAATCTAACAAAAGCTGATTAAACAAACTAAACATGGTAAACTAGTCAAACCATTCCATAAATGGGCCATGTATAGGTTGAGATCTTCAGCCTGTTTAATACATATGTCAGGTTTGGGTTGACCTTAAATAACTCAGGTCATACACAGGTTCAATTCAAATCCAACATGCCAACCCATTTGTAACTCACTAATTAACATTGCTTTGATCACCTTGAACTTTGAAGAAATACCTTTCCAGTGAAGCCAATATTTATTGGCAAATCATCAGTAGACTGCAACATTAACTTCATTTGAAATGATGCTGGTGTACAAGTTGTTGCTCGAGTTCCATCTGCTGGTCCCGTCCCACCACCGATTAGGGTGGTAATGCCTTTGTATTGAAAAAAGGTAGAATTAATGGAAAGGTGTAAACAAAAATAACATTTCCAACTGCTTGATCTTATCAAATTTTGTCATTTCCCAAAAGAGAGTTTCACTTTATCCCTTCCTTTTAAGGCAGTGGGATGTTGGTTTTCATTCTACGCAAAATGGCAAAGCATGGCCCTTTCAAATTTCTTAAGTGATATATGAATTTTATTCTTAGGATATGATGGAAGCTATCTTAAAGTCAACTAGTTGAAAATATTTATCATAGATAAATCAAATCATTAAGAAAGTAATAATCGTGAATTAGATGTCTTTAAAAATGCATGTTAGAAGGGAAATGCAATGAAGATTTGACCTACATTTCTTAGTAACATCATCATTCTAATTCTAAGTAATCTTCAAATGTATGCATTTCAATTAGGGTCATAAATACAGGCAAGTAAATCCCCTCCAAGAGACACAACTTTTAGTAAGGAATGGTTTTCACTTTCACTAAAAGAGAAGCTTCTAGAAAACCTTGACTTAGGAATACTTGGAATGACTTTAAATCCTACGAAGAGTAGAAATAGAAAGATATTACAAGGAACCATTTTGCACGGTGGAGGGCTTGTGAACATTGAAATCTGATTGATGGGAGAAGGAAAGACTTTTAAGACAGAGCATCTGAAGCTTTTTGACTTAATGATAGCCTATAAGTGAAAAAAATAAATTTTCTTACTTCCATCACTGTCTTTGACTCCTTTTTTCCAATGAACATGAGCATACCTCAATTGGAAGAACTTATTATGCAATCATTAGTGTTGATGATGTGAACTATAGCCCATTCAAAACATCGAATAAGGAAGGTGTGTGAAGCCCAACTTTAGTACTGTATAAATTATTTCATGACATTATTATAAATGCCCACACTATAATGTTAACCATAGATCCGTCTCTATCCCTTTCTAGACAGCCTTCGGAACAGGGAGGAAGGGGGTTAACCAAGTAAATAGGTTTTATCCAAGGACATACCAGTGAACACTCAACATATGCAAACCATAATCCTCAAAAGCATTCATATTGAACAATAAATATTTATGTTAGTATTTCGAGCATGGATGATATAGAATAGATAAAAATAAATAAATATCTGAACTATGATTCATAAATACTACTTATTTAGGCATGATAACACTGTACAAATAAAAAGGGGGTCAAATTCACTCAATCAAAACACTTTTCTTCCTTCAAAATACAAAATTGCAAAACAGATTAACAAAATGATTGCAAACTGACTCTATGCTCACACCTTCATTACAGAATTATCACAAATTTATAAAGCTCTAATAAAAATATGTGCTACAAGTAAACCAGAAAGCATTTTTGATACACATGAAATAGAAGGAATTTTTTAAGTTTTGATACTCTTAACCAAAATGGCATGCACCTCAAAATGAATGAGGACTAGAAGCAGCTGATATGGACAAAAAAGGAAAGTAATAATTTTGATTCAGTATTTATCCTTCAGTATTTATAATGGGATAGATTTTTTACCACAGCCTTTTAAGAATAAGACCAAAAAAATTACCACTAGCAATTGCTTCTGTGGCTAGTTGAGGGCATATAAAATGAACATGGCAATCTATTCCTCCTGCAGTTACAATCATCCCCTCTCCGGCAATAGCCTCTGTATTTACCTAGAATAATACAGGAGGAATCATAAATTTCATTTAGCAATCTATTATTCTAATAATATCATAATACCATAAAAGTTGAGTACCCCAACAATCATATTAGTCTGCACACCATCCATTACATCAGGATTGCCTGCTTTTCCAATGGAAGCAATGACTCCACCCTTAATACCAATATCTGCCTTATATATACCTGTATAGTCGATAACAACTGCATTCGTAATAACTGTGTCCAAGCAGAGGGATGGAGCATATCCAGTAGCCTGCCCCATTCCATCACGTAAAACTTTCCCACCTCCAAATACACATTCATCACCATAAATCGCAAAATCTCTTTCAATTTCTGCATAGAGTTCAGTGTCACCAAGTCGTATTCTATCACCAGTAGTTGGCCCATGAAAATTGGCATACACCTCATGTGAGGTCTCCATGTTAAAACTTGAATTTTCCTTGATGATACCTTCTCTGGAATTACATATGATAAAAGCATAATTTACAGCTAAAATGAGACCAAAGTTTTTGAGGAAAATCAACATATGTGCTCATCACAACAATAGAGTCAATGACTGAAAATGACAAAATGGACATTGATGATTAAAAAAGGATGGAAAATGATATGGGAAAACAAGATTTAACTGTTGGCTACCTCTACATGATTAAACCCTAAACCCTATCTCAGTTCTATTAGGGGAAATGACACACAGAATATGTACTTAGTCTACCTTGCAGCCTGCAGCTGCCAAGTGTTCTCTTCACAGAATTCAACAGACCTACAAGGTTTGGTGATTCCCTATAAAAGCTATAAATGCCAACAAAATGCATTGATACCATGAAATTCAACTTCAATTTTCCATCTGACTTTGTTGAGGTTAGAAAATGTGTTGAGTTGAGGTCCTAGGATATCACTTTTATGATCCTTAGGATTGTTTGTACTTTGATCATGTCTCCCTTTGGTGGATCTAGTTTATGGTTTGTACTGTTTTGTCAGTCACTTGTATTTTGTTTTGCGAGTTCCTTGTGCTTTGTTTGGTTTTTCCTTTTAGTGTGTCAGATTTCTCTCCTGGAAATCCTGTTTTGGTTTGGTTTTGTTTTGTTTTTAGTCTTCCTAATGCTTGTGCAGGCCTACTGTTTTTACTTATTTATGGATTTTGTTTGATTGTCACTCAAAAAAAGTTATACTAGCATATTCTTTCTTCCAGTGATCCAGACTTGCAATTTCATGCAGCAAATCCACAAAAGGTGATTCTACGAAAGGAATGAAATTCATGCAGCTGAGACTATTATAACTGGTACTGTGCAATGATCAATATGGCCACAGGATAAGGAATCCATCATGATCCAGGTTGATTATCCACAAAACTTAAAATATATCAGGTACTTTATATTTGAACTTCATTAGAAAATAGAAACAGAAACAGAGAATAAACACTTGATTGAAAAAACAGTTAAATGATTACGCAGCTATGGTTAATAAAATTGAGAAAAAAGCAAGGTAGAAATTATTTTAACTTATTTTGACTGTTAGGTTTACTATATTGTCAATATCTAAACTTTATTTACAAGCAAAGGCTACTTTTCTCCAAATTTCTCATGTATAAGAAAGAAGCATTATCTCATATATGAGAATAATATTTGAGAGTGGACATCTTCATAGCTGGACCCAAGAACCCAAACAATACTATAGTGGCTAGAAATGAAGTATGAGAAATTCTACACAAGAATTAAGCTGTGCAATCATGCCTTTTCAAATAAATTATGTGTGAATATAATACTCAAAGTGGATTGATGGAACGAGTATAGGAAAATAGACAAGACTCTTAGATGAGCTAAAGTCAATATTCTATTAACAATAATAATAACAGTCCAAGCCATAATCCCAATATGTAAAGTTGGCTACATGAATTCTTTTCTTCCATTTATTTCTATCTATAATCAAATCTTTAACTAAATTACATAAATTTAAACCTTTTCTTACAATTCCTAATGAAGTTTTTAGGACTTCATCTACTAATTTTCCTTTTTTAATTAATTTTCCATCAACCACCTTCAAACCAGAAAACAACGATTTGCATGATCAAGGGGATGACGTACAGGAAACCTGATTCAACTTTTCCATATGGTTGGTTGCTTGGTGCTGCTTATGGGCATGTTGCATTTTGTCTCTTTGCTGGCTCTGAGAGATATGTTGTTGCCTAGTTTTTATTGGTATGCTGCAGTTCAATGGTAGTGTCTCTTTGGTTAAGTTGCTGTGTGGACATGCACTACTGTTTAACTCCTCCAGAGTAAAATCTTTGGTTTTTTCTAATACTCTTTGGTTACATGGCTAGCTCCGTTTTCACCTATATATGACCTACCTTCAAAAAGAATCCAAAAAGAACTCACTTTTATAGGTCTCACTTCTACTACCAAGAAAAAGGACCAAAAAGAGGAAGATACAGATTTATAAAGCAGTTATCTTCTCCTAAAGGTTGTGATCAGAAAACAGCCATTTGAAAAAAAATCAGGAGGATTTATAAAGCATGAATTAATCGTAGACATCAGATATGAATTTGACCCTCCCATAGTGGGATTAAGGTATAGATCATTTGGCTGTTGTTCACAAGATATATGAATTATGAAAAAGGTCCCTTTTATGTACATGTAATATCCCACTTCTATAATTAGCTATTAATCAATACCTAACGTCCAGTTGTTCTTCATTCCCAAAACCATTCTTGCGGACATATTCCATTATTTCCTGGATCCGGTTTGCATCAATAGGACCATCTACAATGCCATTTCCACCTCGAACTACCTTGTTTCCTCCAATGCTGATGAGAGTAACATTCTTTGCATCACCTGGCTGCAAAATCACATAATTGTTATGGTGCTGTTCAAATACAAAAAGATGTATGCAATGGCACAGCTAGAGAAGTACATAGGGCAGGTCCTAATTCTAATAAAGAAAAATAAATTACTAAGAATATATTATATTAAAATCATAAATAAATATAAACCTAAAAATTATATTAAAAATTCAACAAAATTTTCATAATTTCTAAAATCATTCAGTGGTCTAGTTGTCCATTTTATTGACCACATCTCACGTAAAATAAACAATTAGACAATCACTCATGAATTTGTCTCTGATTCAGTTATCCATGTGAGTTACTATGATCCTCATTGCAGAGAATACCTTTTCATTAGAATTTTAGGAATAATTGAAAGAAGCAATGCTAACTTTAAATATTAACACAGTTTTCAAAAAACTTTAAATACTAATACACAAGAAAATAAAATACAAGTAGTTCATCAAAAATTTCAGACATGCCTTTCTTACTAAAAAAATTAGGATTACTTTGAACCATGAATATCTTATTTTTAGTTGATTTTCCACACTATGGAGTTCTCTGTTATATAAATAAAAAAGAGAAAATCCTCTTAGTATAAGGTGGTGCATAAATGTTAACCTAATGAAGATAAAAGTTTATATTTGTATAAATTTTAATATTTTCATCCAATCATCCAGGGACAGTGGTTGGAAATAAATAACAAAGTATCTCAAGGTGTTTATCATGACAAAAGGCACTTTACATTGAAGGCGACCAAGTGCACAGTTGAATGGACAAGGAACTGGTGAGCTCAAGGTGCAAGGCAAACACAGAAATTTTTGAGTGGCTCCAGACACTTAAGACTTTATGATTTTGTGCTAGCTTTGTCACACCTTGATACTACTGTACTTTATTATGTTGTACTTTTGGGGTTTTTGTACTTGAAGCCCAGCTGTATTTTGTTTTCATTTTAGCTCACCTATAGCTTGCGTAGTCCTCCTTTTCTTGATTTTAATAGATTTGCTTGTTGCCATTCAAAAAAAAAAAAAACTTCTCCAACCAGTCTCCCCATGTATTTTTTTATTATTAACAAATAGATATCTGGTAGACAATTTTTGTTTTTCCTAGTAATAATTTATACTGGAAAAGATCAGCACTCCACATAATGATAGTTCATAATCATACATTCTAGTATAAATGGAAATTTTCTACTACACTATAAGAATCAGTTAGCAAATTTGAATCATTACAAAAACCTTCACTTTAAGAGATGTGTTGCCATTTACAACTGTTTCAAGCTCTCTTCTGAGCTACCGTCGTAAAAAATAAGGCATAAAATTTATTCTGATAAAAGGCTTGAGTTCACCTTATTTTGGAGAATAAGGACCCTACAAGTAAAACATATGCTCCATAAGGGAACCTTCAATGTGACTTAATCATTCAGAAATGATTTAATTCAATGATTCCCCATCTTCTAGGTGTACTGTAGACTTGAAGTGGACATAGAACATCATGCACTGAGTGAGGAAGTACCATGAAAGACAAACATTATGTAAGACTGCAGAATCATGCATGGATATAGTTACTGCAGATGACCGAGTATCCATGAAAAGAAAATAACATATAACTTTTGAGAAGGAATTAATGTATCAAAAAGTTGTAAAACCATGACTTATTTATAACCAATTCATTGCAGATAAATAATGAAGTTATTTTCAACAAATAACTAATAACTTGATTGATGTAGTAAATTATTCATAGAAACAGTCAATGGATCCTCTTCAGCTTGTAACTAACGTAGAAAATTATTCTAGTTAGGTTTGATATCCATGATTTTGTGACTCTTTTAACTTTTTATCTAGTCGTTAGTCAGATGCTTGATTTTCAATTGAAATATGAATGAAAGTACAAATGGCTAGATATAGCTTACGTCATCAAAAATTTGAATTTCATAATATTACACCTAATGAAATCTCCCAAAGGTTACAAATGCATTACAAAGTTTGGTAAATACCTGAATGCAAGTAAAAGCAAATAGTATCATACCTCAAACCGAGTAGCGGTTCCTGCAGGTATATTCAACCTCATTCCATAGGCTTTCTCACGGTCAAAAACCAAGTAAGGGTTTGCCTCAATAAAATGATAATGGCTGCCAATCTGACCAAGAGAAATCATCAAATCAAAGGCATAGATGATGAATTCCATTTTCCCTCAGACCTGCATGCATAGTTGCAACTACATACACAATGTATAAAACCTAGAAGCTACAGTTAATTTTTTGAAGGCACAAAGTGATCCTCAAGACTATACTCATTTACACTATGTTTCTGAAGAAAACAATTGACAACATGGAATGGAAAGCTGGCAATAAGTAAATTTTATATATGCAAAAAGTCTATTACACTTTGTACACATTTATTGAATATTATAATTTGTATCTAATTAAAACTATTGAAGAAAAGATGAGTGATGAATACCTGAATTGGCCTGTCAGCCTTATTAATGACTTTAAGTGCCATAGCTCTCCTTCCAATATTAAGTGTAATGTTTCCAGAACCAAATATTATTTCACCAGGAATGTTACCGGTGGCATCTCCAGAGAATTTATCAAGTGATGGGACTGCAAAACACTTCTTTCAATCAATTCCATTGAAATTACATTTGGGATCTGAGAATGCCACCTAGATACTGGCAGGAATTGTATTCTGCTAGAATTGTTACCAAACACGAAAAATAGACGAAGTGTAACTCAGGTTAGGCTTGGGAAGAATCATTGCATCCTTTAGTGCATTAGTGGGTTGGGCATGGGGGCACCTTGGCAATGCAGATGCTCAGGTGAACTCGGCACTGATCAAGGTGAGCAAGGTCCCCTAGCGCATGTAAGTCCATATGGCAGGGATGTCAAGGTTGGTGAAGCTAGTGGTAAGGTTGGAGTTTTGGGATCAATCACTGTTTAAATGAGGGCAGATAGAGGGGAGTCCAGATGAGGGACCTTCACCATGCAATGACTGTCTATGTTACCGACCAAGAAGTACAGGGGATTGATTAGGGTTTTGGACATCGATGATGGTGACATGGAGGTTGAGTTTGACATGATAAAAGAGGATCTCAGCAGAATGTGCAGCATAGAGATGGACAATGTGCTATTTGGTTTTTGCCCTAAATCAGGTCTAGTCAGCATTCTATTCCTACAATATGCAGATAATACCTTATTCTCAGATGCCTCTGCAGATCAAGTAAAGAGTTTGATGTGCCTGAACATCAATTTTCATAAATTTGCGATAGCCTGTAATTTTGTGACTCCCAATTGTAAAATCAGGTGGTTGAGTAATTTGGGTGTTGTAATGTTGACTTTTCTTTCCAATATCTTAATTCGCCCTTGATTCTTAAAAGTATAGAATGGAACTCAGTGTTTAACCAGTTCGAGCAGAGATTGTTGCACTAGCAAGCTTCTTTTCTGTCCTGGGGTGACAAGATGACACCGTTGTCTATTGTTTTGTCCAATATGCTGATATACTATTTGCCATTTTCAAAATTTCAGCAAGAATTTGCAACAGACTGAATAGCATTACAAGGCAATTCCTATATGGTCTGGGGCAAAAGAGGCTATCATAAAAGCTATGTTTTGGTGGTTTGGTCAAAAGTTCAATGCCCTAGAGCAAAAAGTCTTAGTCTTTGAGATCTGTGTAGTTTTGACCTCAAACTATTTGGGAAGTGGTTGTGGCATGTGGCACAAGGGGGACAGTTTCTCTGGAAGAACATTTTTATGGAAAAGTGATATGGTGCCATTTACCTTTTGGATCTTTTGATCTGTTTAGAGAAGTTAAAGGTGAATAAAGGGAATTTTGAGTCAGCCGAGGTGGTTCAAAGGAGCTTGCAAGCTAGAATGGGACATGAGAAGTGCGTCATTTTCTGGAAGGAGAGATGGGCTGATGGCTATCCATTGTAGGTATCCTTCCCCAGCTTGTTTTGGTGACATATATGAGCGTTTTGTAAGTCGACAATACTAGTTTGAAATACCCCTTTCTGTCAAGATGTTAGGGATGCTGAATTTATGGTTTATACTCATTTGCTATATTTGATATACTCTACAGATCTGATGCTCTTAGAATCATCATCTGACTCTTTTGTTTGGCACTGCAAGCAAGGAGGAGAGTTCTCAGAACTCAAATGAAGAACTTGGATGTTTGCTTCTCACTGACCATTCTCACATGTAGTAAGTTGGCTTGGTCAATGGGTGAAGTGAATCCTTAGCTAAATACTACACATGATAGAAACCAAATAGTAAGCCCATGACACAAGGCAACTAGGCAAGACTTTGATGAGGCTATATGTGGCTTGTCCTGCCTGACATGGTACCACTAGGCCTCCTATGTTGGTCTGGGTCTTCCTAACCCTATTTGTGGTGGGGCATGTTTTTTCTTTATTAGTCACCTCTTTTGTTATTGTTTGTCTACTACTCTAGTGTATTGTCATGGTTCTTGCTTTTGCATGGTGTTTGAGTCTGTTGGTGTTTTTGTCTTGTACTTGGTTTTTCTTCAACTTATTTATAAATTGATTGCTTACTGCTAAAAAAAACTACAGTTTCATTGTTGAATAAGAAACAGAATGCCAACCTATCTCTTTCAGTCTTTTCCTTAAGAATAACAAAGAAGTTTCAAGTTTTGCAAGCATGTCAAACAGATCCAGCAATTGTTTGCATTACATTGTTACATGGTTTTCCCACCCTTCCTTGGTTATGGTTTTGCAGCGCATTTGAACAAGTTAGAAATTTGTATCTGAGTTTGACACCTGGTGAATTCATAGAAGGAAAGAGTCATGGTTCAACAATAAGGATTCCTACCATGACCTGGATGTCACTTGTTTCAATCCTGTAAAAACTCCCTCAATATGTCAAGATGGATTGTGTAGAAATTGACCAAAGCTTGCAATGATGGAACCTTATGCGCTACATTTGGTACTTTGGCCTTTCCTAGTAAATCTATTTCGATTATAATATGTAGAAGGTCAGGTTTTATGTTTTATGTTCCAAACTACGTATATATTATTGGATGTGGAATGCAAGAATGTCCTGAGCTACTAACCACATTTAACAACAAACAACAAAGAATGAACGCATAACACCTGGAAGAAAAGATCCAAGTAATGCGAGCTCCAAATTTCCATTTTCACTAGAAATAGCATCATGTATAGTGATTAGCTTTGTCCCATCATGAAAAGTTCCTTCTACCTGAAATAAGACGAAAGATCATGCACATATCATTTAATGAATGAGACACATGCATTTTAAAAATTAAGAACTAAAATATAGAGTCAATGAAGTTTCACATGCTTTATATGGTAATATTTTGATAAGTCACAGTATCTGCAACTAAGGATGCTCCATAAAAAGCAGATGCCATTTGTGTTGGTCCATCTATATCCCCTTTCCTTTAGCAAGAAATTGTAGAATTTCCATCATATTGTAATTTCTAACATATCAAATGAAGTTATTAATTTTGTTCTAATGAAATTATGACAAATTGGAACATCGATTTAGCCATAGATTTTCTTCAGCTGAGAAAGCATAATACCATATATAAATATAAACCTTGTGATCTACTATAGTGCCTTTAGCTTAAGCCAGAAAGCATTCTGTCCCAACTGCTTACTTGCTTCATGAAGTTAATGTTATTTTGTGAGCAGTAACAACCAACCACAATGTGAGGTATTTAATTCCATGGACTCTGTTACTCACAAGGTTATCACACAAGGCTCAAAATACGTGTTGCTAACACATGTTTCTTATAATTTTGTTTATACAAAAATAAGGTCATAGGATGTATGATGATACAAAAATAAGCAATAATAGACCAAGATAGGTAGGAGTAAGATCTCAAATATTTAGCCAACACTTAGGTCACTTTGGACCTTAATATCAAACACATTTGTTGATATATTTATCTCACGTTTTCAATAAAATAATATTTACGCAGAGCAGAAAAATGAGAAGTTGTACTGACTAGTTCAGTGTCCAATTTACATGTTATTAGTTTTCATCATTGCTAGCCCAATTCATATCATAAAATATTAGCTATCAGTATATCATATAAATGCTTAGGTATCTTGACAATGTAATCCAAGATATACAATGGCAATATGATGATGCAAAAAATAGGAGAAATTCAGAAAACAAGGAATTTGGAACAGTGTCCAATTGTATGGATAAATTGGGAGTGGGGAGATCAGAATACAAAAACATGAAATTTGGGTCATGAAAAAATGCAAATGATTCCACCTTTAATTTACCCTGGGAAATTAATTCCACTTGTGACAAAACAATAATATGGCTATAAGTATCACAAAAAGGGATCTTGGAATTCTTGAAATACAAATTCACAAGAGATTATTCAGTTTAGGATGAATAACCTGAACAGTGTCCAAAAGGTGGGGAACAGCTGGAAGAACTTGCCTCCTGAGAATTGAAGGCAAATGGAAGATAGTCATTTGCATTAGTAATTTAAAAAAAAAGAAAAGAAATTGGATACATAAGTTCAGTACAAACAACAAAGAACTAAATGTGGAGAGATGTTAAAATGTAATGAATCACTATGCCTCTTGTGTGCACTAAAAAGAACAACTGCTCCAAAAATGCTAGAATATCTCTATTCTGTACATGCAGAAAACTGATTACACATATGCATACCTTTTACTGCTAATTTACAGGAAAATTCAATTATAATGTAGCCTCCTATCATGCCCTCTCAATTGGCAACTAGCACGTTAATGTAGGAACCTACGACTGCTAATTCACTGGAAGTTTCTAAATTGAGTGCTATGTAGTATTTGGTTAGACCATGAGTGATAATTTCCTGAATGCAAACAAGTAAGATGCAACATGATACACCTTCCTAGGAGCTGCTTCCCTATGTCCATTAGATCTGCAACTGACTTGTCTCCATCACGGACAAACTCCAAAATCTGCAGATTGCGAGAAAATTTTAAATGCCAAAATCCTGTAATTTATTTCATGAAAAATCAATAAAAATAGCAAAAATGGATACAGAATCTAAAGTTCAGGGCCTCGACTCCCAGGGAGATGGTGCGAAAGGAACTAGAATAAATCAATAAAAAATACCAAAATGTGTACAGGGACCTCGACTCCCAAGGAGCACACTTGAGTAGAAACCAGCACAAGCATGCAGATGAAAGTATGGGGTAAATTTTGTGTTTGCTGAATTGGTTACTGACGCGAAGGAGCTAGAGACGAGGCAATTTGCATTGAAAAACACAATTGCCAGGGTGATAGCATCTTGGCTATGTATATTAATCATGGGTTGATCAAGGCTTATCAAACTAATATGTCACCGACAAACTCTGCCCTATGTGGAAACTCGATCCTCTAGAACTAAAATTCCAGATTGTGCTGCTCTAGAACATGTCCCCTGTTCGATAATTCGCAATCAGAAGGCCATCGATCGCACGACCTGATCTCGTTCACTCTGGACAATGAGTTCTTCGGTGGCAGCGAGAGTGGGAGAGTGGACGAGTACCATAATCACAGGTTCTTCGACCGTCGGACGGGTAAGGAAATAAAGCACTCTACCAACTGACCTCCGGACGGTACCTGCGTGACGATGAGGGCAATGGCCTCCGTGTGGTTGAGGCGAAGGCCACGAGCTAGGCGCTTCTGCGCCAGGTGCCCGGCGCCATGCAGCAACAATTTCTCCGCCTCCCTCGGTGCCAGCCTCATCTTCTCTTCCGTGCAGTGAACTGGGAACCGGAAGAATATTTCCCCCGATTACCGAAGGCTATTCGCGCACATTTTTTTAATTCAAGGTTGAAATCCAAATACAAGTTCTAAAAGGCCAATGAGCTATAACAAGTTTGGTTAAAGCATTTGTAATCTGTTGATCAAATCAAATGAATTTCACAATAAACTCACCTTGTAATATATATGATCTTGAATGAAATGAATGTCTATTTCCATATACTTTATTCTAGAATGTTGTATTGGATTTGCTGTAAAATGAATTACACTTTGATTATCACATCATATAGTAGGTGTTTTTAGAAGAAACGCTCAATTCATGTAATAACATTTTTAGCCACAAAATCTCACATGTAGTGTCAGATAATGCCCTATATCTTGATTTTGCACTTGACTTTGAAACAATTCTTTGTTTCCTTGAACACCTTGAGATCAAATTTTATCCCATAAAGACACAATAGCCAGAGTGTGATTTTCAATCATCCAAATCTCCTGCCTAGTCTATTTCACAAAAGTCATGTAAATAGTGAACAGTTTTGGTATATGATCTTCTAAACAGCAACCTATAATTTGATGTATTCTTCAAGTAACGAGCAATTCTTTTTACAGCCTTAAGATGTACAGATGTAGGAGTAGCCAAAATTTGACTGATCTTGCTCACTAAATATGTTATGTCTGGCCTCATGATGCAGAGGTATTGCAGTGATCCCATAAGACTCTTGAAAACTATCAAATCTGAGAGAATATCAACATCACCTTTTCTAAGTTTTGAGCTACTAGCCAATGGGGGTGAGACATGGCTTTCTGCCTTCCAACTTGAATTTCTTCATAATATCTACAAGATATTATGATTGATTTAGATGTAGACATTGACCAATCTTCTTCACTTCTACACCCAAAAAATAATGGACATCTCCCAAATCTGTGACAACAAAGGAGTTTATCAAATACTTGATGGTATTCTTGATGTCTAGAGGTGAAGAGTTTGTTATTATAATGTCATCCACATATATATAAGTATATATGTCACTAAATATTCTGATTTCTTGATAAAGAGTGAAACATCACACTTGGAATCTTTAAAACCCTACTGTAAGAGGCAATTTTTCAAACGACGCTCTAAGAGCTTGATGAGGCCATACAATGATCTTTATAATTTACATACATAATTGAGATGAGATTCATCAATGAACCCTAGTGGTTGTTTCATGTATATCTTCTCCTCTGCATTATCATTAAGGAATACATTTGAGACATCCAATTGTCTCATATTTTAAACATTGTTGAGAGCATAACTAATAAGTAACCTAATAGTGACATGTTTAATGATTGGACTGTAAATTTTTGAATAATCAATACCATATTGTTGAGAAAAATCTTGGACCAACAACCTTGTTTTATACATGTTGATTCTATCATTTGATTTTTCTTTAATCCAATAAATCCATTTGCACCCAACTATATTAGCCTTATTAGATGGAGATATTAATCATCACGTATCATTATTCAATAAGGCAGAGTATTCCTCTTGCATTACATTCCTCCAATTTGGATCACAAATGACTTAAGTAATTGAAAAAGGAATAGGTCTGAAACCTATAATATGTAGCACATACTTTAGGTTAGGTTTAAAAATGCCTTTAGAACCATTAATGACCAATTTGCTAGGTTTAAGAGCAATCATTGGTATTTTACTTTAGGAAATCTCAATACAAGCACCATTGTCTTTGATGGAGTTTGTGGGAGTGTTGTCTTCAATAGAAAGTGCATTTGATTTAGAATTTCTATTTGAACCATGATAAGGCAAGATAACTAATGGCAATATAGTTTTGATATGTTCCTACTAAGAAATTATAGAAGTTTGATCGAGATTAACATTTAAGAGGTGTTTGTGCACTTAGAAAATATCAAAAAGAAAAATGACGAAAAATTTTCTTTCATTTATATCTTTAATAGATGAGAATTTATATTACTAGAGATATGTAAAACAATAAAGATATGTGAAATGTATTTTATATTGTAACTATTGTCATAAATGACTTTATCTTGTATTATCTATGATAAAAAAATTATTCTCTATATTACAAATAAATACAAAAAATATTTAATTTATCAATTTTAACATTTTTTACTCTATGAATAAACATACATATTTTACATTTTATGATTTTTTATCATTTTCTATTCTATATACAAACATCATAATTTTCTATTGACTTTTTTTACTTATTATTTTCCTTTTTCGTCATTTTCTATGATATTCCATCATTTTCTTTCTATTATTTTATAAATGTACAAACACCTTATAAAAGAAAAATAAACCAAACGTTCGGATTAATGATCACATCATTTGTCAAGCATTTATTCAGAGATCACCAAAAATGGACTAACGAACAGAATTTCGAATATCCATTCTTAGTGCAAATTGAGACAAGACTAACGTATCAACAGTTACAATTGATATGGTTCCAATGATCAAACAATATGTAAATAGTACTTGCCAATGCACAACTCGATATCTTTATTTATAAAGGAAATGACAACTTCAACAACAAAAAGGATAACAAAGAGTACACAACGAAGAAACAACAATGACAATCTTTATAATAACAATGACAATAGACTCACAAGCAATGCGACAATGATGATAGACTATGGGAAGGTTTGTGTAAGGAAGAAACCATGAAAAATAAGAGAAAAAAAATGAAGAAAAATCATTTTCTATGATCTCTCTTATTTGTACATAAAAAAAATAAGAAAAAAATATTTTCTACTATTACCTAATATAAAAAACCATCGAATTGTCGTTCCTCCCTTCCCTTTAGCAGAAACATTTGAAAATTGCTGTCACTGCTTGCCTGATTCTCGACAATTACACCTTCATTAGATGTCATCTATTGTGTGCGAATTCTCTATGTGTTGCTCTCCAATGCAGGTTAAACATCTAAAAATCGCTACTGTCGTTTGCTTATCGTCGTTGTTTACATATATATATATATATATATATATATCGAGAGAGAGAGAGAGAGAGAGAGAGAGAGAGAGAGAGAGAGAGAGAGAAGGATATTTTTGTAAAGTGACTCATTTATATAATATTTAGATAAGTAATTCATTTCTACAAATACCAATTTGAAATGAAATATTAATGTCAATTACTTTTTCTATTAAAAGAAAAATATGAATTAAGGAGCGAAGATTCCACGCGTCCACTCCACTCTAGTGACTCGGCCGTACCGAACTCTGCACGGGCCGCTTCCCTCCTCCTGCTGACCTTATTCTCCGATGGCAGCAGCCATTCATCTCCGGCGATGTTTTGACGCGGCAAGAATCCTCCGTCCCCTTATCCTCCTTTCCAACCGCCAGCTCACCAGTCTCCGCCCCATCCCGCCGCCCGCCAAACTTGCTCCTGCCGCCGGCTCTGACCGCCTAGGGCTCGTTCGCCTCATTCCATTCGGCAATGCGAGGGGATTCGCCAAGGGAAGACGATCGAGTGAGCGATGGATTGAGTCCTCAGTAGCAGTGTGAAGTTCTTTTGTTTTAAATCCTGGCGTTGGGATTTTCTCCGGTTTTGATATGTTCTGATGTCTTGCAGAGGTTGTCTATGACGATGAGGATGACGAAGATGGCGATGATGGGGCTCCTGTCTCCGATATCGGTCCAGACGTGAAATCTGCTGCTGTAACTCAGATGGACGCGGCGAAGGATGCGTTGACGAGGGAACTAAGTAAGTTGCGGACCGGGAGGGCGTCTGCAGGTGCGTTTTGGTGCTTCCCTTTTTATTTTCAGGTTCTCGGGCTGTTTTTATCTTGTAATGACCTTCATTGCTGCAGGAATGCTTGATCATATCGTTGTTGAGATAAGTGGTGCAAAGGTGCCTTTGAATCGAGCCGCGGTTGTTTCGGTACTTGATAGGAGAACACTATCAGTCACACCTTATGATCAGAACGTATGTAAATCCTCGTTGTTGCATACTTCATTTTTTTTCCTTTGGATATGTATCTCTGAATTGATGAGACTAGGAACAATGGATGGCTGTTCTATCTTGTCCGTGAGGTCGTGAGTTTGAGTGAGCACAGACCGTATCTTTGCTTGTGGTGTTAAGGTTGCAGACCTAAGCTGGCATCCCACATTAGTGGAAGTATCATTGAATCTTTCTAGAATTTGTGAATTAAGTGAATGTCCCCATGTAAGTCTAATAGTCTGTCTATCTACTTGGAAGATATGCAAGAACTCGATGTAAGAACCTTGATAAGATGGCTAGGCAGTGTTTGGAAATGTTTTTAGTCTTGCTTATTTTATGATTAGTGTATTGAATAAGTAGTTCCAAATGTGACTGCTCATCTTGCTTATGGAAAAAAGTGAATAAGCCCTTAATAGTTCATTTTACTGATTGTTCAATAAGTTGTTCTCAAATTGCTTATTCAACAAGCTAACATTTTAAAATAATCTTAAACTTAGTAAGTGTTTCCAAACACAGCTAAAGGTGGAGGTTCTCAGTGAATAAGCCCATTAAAAAGAAGTAAATATGATTTTGTTAGTAAAGTTGTTGGTGGAAGAAATAGGAGAATCGTGTGCTTGTGATGGCAAATTATATTTTGGTGTGTATCATTGACATGGTACTGTAATACTGTTAAATCTCTATTCTTATGTAGATTTTTTTGAAATATGAATTTTTGCAATCAAGGTCTCTAAGAATGTGTTAGATTTTGTTTCTCCTTGTTTATTTCCATTCAAGCTCATTGTTAGTCTAGTATGAAGTAAGAAAAAAACTTAATCACTTCCCATTCAATGATTTTTGTATTGGTTGCATATTATTTTGGTATCTGCTGGGTGGTACTCAGTAAGATTGTTTGTCCATTTTAGAAAATTATATATCAAGCCATTAATTGACTAATATATGCATAAATATATTAAAATATCTGAAAGGTCTACAAAAATTCTTTTAATAATTTTTTATTACCATCTACTCATCGAGGTGCTGTCTAGGATCCAGCCGCACTGCCATGTGCCTTACCACCATAATAAGTATGATTGGTTGTATTGATTTTTTTTGAACGGTAGTCATTACACTAAATATAGAACATAAATGCTGAGATTGTTGAATAAACCATATTTATTATAAATAAAATGTAATCATATAATAATAGCACAGTTTTCATAGATATCATTGATCCTAAAACACTAAATATAAAGTTCTAACTCATAAATCTTTGTATAGAATATGCAGTTGCTGTTCTCTGTTTTCTTTTACTTCAACCGTGAAATTACTGTAAAAATGTGATCAACTTTAGAATGTTATTCAACCAACATAAATCACCTCTTGATATTACCAACATAAATTACCTTAAGCCTTAGGATAGATTACGCCAAAATCTTCACATAATTATGTTCATGCAATTCTCATTTCATTCACAATAGAGCAAGAATTGCACTACTTGAGGATAAAATAAGAAAACTTATCTTAAATACTTTGGTCATATCCATAGAAAGCCTGTAGATGCATCTATATGGGAAGAAGAATTAATTAATAATGTAGTAAAATTAAAAAAATTACTTGGTTAGAAACAGTGGAAAAAATTTTAAAATTATATAATTTAAAGGAATATTTATTCATGGATAGAAATAAATAGAAGAAAAGAGTTTATGTGATCAACCTTACGTGGTGAGAAGGCATTCATTTTTGTTGCAATCTTGAAAGTATGGTAAAAGTGATATCTCTAGATTGATATCCTTGAGTCTTTCTTCCATCATTGTTATGAATGAGTTTTATTTGCCTTTCCCACATATACAATATGGTGTAAAATCCTTGGACTAGCTTGACATGCATCATTGTTGTAGGCTCTGAAGTCAATTCACACAGCTATTGTTTCTTCTCCATTAGGCTTGAACCCAACAGATGATGGACAGAGACTGATTGCTGTAATTCCTCCGTAAGTATTATTTTTGTTCATAGCAATTATAATCCACTATTTCTTAATGTTTGTATTTCTCAAAGTGAGGACACAATATTCTTTTTTGCCTTTTTCTTGGCATGTCTTCATACACCTCTATTTTGGTTTTTAAATTTATCCTTTTGTCATTTTTGTAAATTCAAATTTGGGTGTCTCATACTTAATACTGATTGTTTCCTTTCATGGTTTATTACTAGATTAACTAAAGAAAACATTCAGGTCAGCAAATTCTAATGTCTTCTGGTTTTTGTTGGCTTTGATTCTCTAGTCATACATTATCTTGAATTGTTACACTAGAAAAAGGAAATTTAGACGGTTCATTGCTCATGTAGGCACTCTGTAAGGTGGTTAATAAGCATTCTGAAGATGTCAAGCAAAGCATCAGAAGGGCACGCCAAAAGGTACCAATGTTTTCTCGGCATGTTTCCTATTTTCACTCTTTATGTAGCTATTAGTCAAGTTTGATGGTTTCCTCCTTACAAAGCTCAAGCGTAAAATTTCTAATGTACTAGTCATAATTTAAGTCATGCTATATTGCTAATATGACCCATTTATTAATATTTCCTTGTTGCCTCCTATCAAATGTATGTCATTGATTAAATACCAGAGCAATAGCTTATCCCATCAACTAGTAATTTATATTTACCTTATAGACTGTAAATTCACAAACCATTAGGTGATGAATTATCTACACTATCATACTAAAACATAAATTCCACCTATAGAGGTTCATCACTTTGTAATCAATCTCAAGCTTGGATGAAGGAGGGTTAGTGTTAGCAGTAGCACAAACTTGTTAATCCCTCATAAATATGAATTCTAATGATAATTTGTTAGAACATAACCCCCTTAGTGATGTATTGTGTTGCACCTTGTGTGCAATGAAAAGAAAATAAGAGGGAAGTATTGCACACTTTGAATGTAACATTCTTAAGCAAGAGGCTCTACATCGATGCTTGGATGCAGATGAAAATAAGCAAGGATTTTCACATTTTAATGAATGGGTGGAGAAAAACCTTAGTTAATTGAGAATAGTGGTTTTAAATTGTGATATGCAAGAAAACATAAATGTAGAAATGGAATTAGAATAATAGTTGATAAAATTTTGAAAGATAATAATAGTAATAAAGATAGAAAATTATAATGATTAAGTTTGTGATAGGAAACGAGAGTTAATAGAATTAGTGCATATGCTCTACAAATAGGTTTAAGGGAGGCTACTAAACAAAAATTTTGGAAAGATTTGGATAGTTTAATTCAAGGATTACTTGTTGATGAAAAACTCTTTATTGAAGAAGATCTAAATGGTCATGTAAGAGAATAAAATGTAGGATATGAAAGAAACCATGCAGGATTTGGTTTTGGTAATAAAAATGAAGAGAGAAATTCAATTTTAAATAATAGCTTAGCTTACTAACTTTTAATAGCTAACACTTATTTTAGGGAAAGAGAAGAGCTTTTAATTGCATTTAGAAGTAATTTAAATGCTAGTCAAATAGATTTTTTTACTTATTAGAAAAATAGGTCAACAAATGTAAAGATTATAATGTTATTCTAAGAGAAGACTTAACCACACATTATAGGTTGTAAGTATTAGATATTAACATCAAGATTAGAAAGAGAAAGACTAAAGTACATAAAAATCCAAGAATTAGGTGGTAGCATCTAAAAGGTGAAAAAAAAAGATATTTAGAGATAACCTATTAAAAGAAAGAATATGGAAAACTAGATAGAGAGGTAAATAAATTTTTGAATGTAATGACTACTTGTATTAAAAAAATTGTTAAGTAAATTTTCAAGAGTCTTGTAGGGTAACTCCATTAGGTAAAGAAGTTGGTGGTAGAATGAAGATGTAGAAAAGATAATAAAAGAAAAAAAGAATGCTTTAAAATCTATCATAAATGTAGAAATGATGAAAATTTAGAGAAGTATAAGCTGGCAAGAAGTAATGTTAAGAAAATTAGTAGTGAAATTATAAATCAAGCATATAGGGAATTATATGATAATTTGAGTACAAAATAAGGAGAAAATAGAATATATAAATTGGCTAGGGCTAGAAAAGGAAAATTTAGAGATTTAAGTCATATATACTATATTAAAGATGTGGATGGTAGAATTTTAGTAAAAGTAAATGAAATAAAAGATAGATGGTGTAGGTATTTTAAACTTTTTGTTGAATCTACCATATGAAACTCTTACATGCAAATTTTAGGTAGCACTACAAAGAATATAAACTATAGTTCTTTTAGAAGAATTAGTTGTTTGAAAGTATCACATTATCAAGCACGTGACAACTCAGATATGTAATAGAAAGTAAAAGAAGTTATTGAGAAAATGAAACATGTGAAAACTATTTGACAAGATGGTTTTTTATTAAAGTGTGGAAATATATGTTTGAAGTAGGGATTAAGTGGTTAACTAAACTTTTTAATATAATTTTATAGACAAAAAGATGTCAAATGAATGGAGAGAGTGTTCTTTAATACTTATATTTAAGAATAAAGGAAACATACAAATTTGTAATAATTAATATAGTATCAAATTAATGAAACATGTTATGAAATTATAAAAAAGAATAATTAAGCAAAAACTAAGGCATGTAACTAAAATCATAGAAAAACTATTTGTCTTTATGCTAAGTAGGACAACAATGAAAGCTATTTATTTACTTAGACAACTAATAGAAAATTTTAGAGTTACAAAAAAAGGCCTCCATATGATTTTCATTAATTTAGAAAAAGCTTATGATATAATACCTAGAAATCTATTGTGGTGGGTTTTAGAAGAAAATGTGTACTTATAAGATATATTAGTATTATAAAGGACATAATGAAAGGGCAGGCGTTCTTACTTAGGTTCCTGTTTTTAAGTCACAGACATGATCCTTGCGTACAAACACTTGAATTATTGTTAAAAATGTTGGACCTTTAGAAAGAGGGATTCACATGTATATCATCAAAATCAATATAAATATAAAAATGTCATTGACATTTTCAAAAGTACATGTATACCATTTGTCTTTAATTTTTCATACAATTGTACCTTCAAAATTAATACCAGTAAATCAAGATAATGTTTAAAGCCAACTCAATGTTATGAAATGTCTAGCCTATTCCTAACTATTCTGTCATTTCACGGAAATTAACCTGGTGTTGTTTAAGCAAGAAGAAAGTTTAAGAGTATAGAAATCTACAGGTAGAAGATTTATTATTTAAACAACTAAAAAATCACTTGTGAGGTTAAAATGAGTAAAATACATTAAATTTTAACAATGTTTGAGACTATTCCATCATCTTAACCAAGTATGTTAATGCAATGCCATAAATGTATGAAAATTCGGATATGAACGGTATACTTTTATTTTTATAAAATGTTGATGATATTTTTGTATTTATCATCAATTTTGATGGTACATGTGTAAATACCTCAAAAGACTCAGCATGGTCATTGTCGTTCAACCATCCAGGTGAACCCTCCCTTTGGCGGGCTCCCAAGTAACTAAAATATTAAAAGGAGTGTTGAAATAGCATCCAAGTGCAATAAATATAAACCTTTCTTTACAGTTTTGAAATTGACATATACACCCTTTTGCTCGGTGGTGTCTTTTTGATTGGCCAGTTATTGGTCAATGTTATACTGGAAGGTTCAATGTGAATAATGAATATTTTGCAGGCAATGGATTCAATAAAGAAAGCTGGATCAAGTATCCCGAAAGATGGTGTCAAAAGACTGGAAAAAGAAGTGAGTGACTAGTGATTCTGAACTTAATCCGTGCATAATGAAATGACTGAAAGCTTTTCTTTGTGCAGATTGATGAACTTACAAAGCGCTATGTGAAGTCTGCAGATGAAATTTGCAAAGCAAAGGAAAAGGAGATTACCGGGAGTTGATTACCTGAGGTACCGGGAATTCTGAGTTGTTTTACAATTTATTTTTAACA
This sequence comes from Cymodocea nodosa, assembly GCA_036874045.1. Lineage (NCBI taxonomy): Eukaryota > Viridiplantae > Streptophyta > Magnoliopsida > Alismatales > Cymodoceaceae > Cymodocea > Cymodocea nodosa. The sequence continues at coordinate 1,946,147 of JAZBRI010000008.1, forward strand.
AATGTCTGAAATTTATGCTCTCCTGCCATCTGGTTCACCTCGAAACGGTCTTCGTTGCTCAGAATGCTTGAGAAATATTTACTTCAAGGACTAGGTAACACCTCTAAAGGGTAGAAAAGTTGTCCTGTAATGTTTTTTTTGCAGCCAGAGGTAATATTTATTGTCTTACAAGTTACAAGTTATTTAAAATTATAAGATTTTCACTTTTCTTTTGAATGATCTCTTTTTCTCTCTTATTGTAAACTATGAACATCAGCTGTTCGTTTTGCACTCTTTTGTTTCAAACCAATTGGTGGTAGTAAAATTATGTAGAAAAAATAATAAAAGAAAAAAAAGAACGTTATAAAATCTAACATAAATGTGGTAATGAGAAAAAATTTTGAGAAGTATAAGTTAGTAAAAAAGAACGTTGAGAAAATTATTAACGAAATTAAAAATCAAGCATATATGATAATTTGAACACAAAATAAGGAAAATTAACATATATGTCAAAAGAAAAACAAACAAACATTTACCGAACCCCCGATTCTTTAGGGCGCGATGGAACGAAGGGAAAGGCAAGGTAATTTACATCAACGGAGAGGTAAATTTTACATCATCTTTTTTAAGTTAAGAGATTATCATGTATTACAAACCTAAAGATTCGAACAACGAAAGATAACTTTGAGCTCAAGTTGAGCTTCAGGAATTAGAATAATCCTTCCTAAGCACTTTACAGCAGTAATTAATCCAAATCATATTTGCATCAAGCTGATGCTACCTTTGACAGGAGCCGAATTCCCCTCACCCATAGCTCAGCTGCCTCAGACCCACCTTCACAGACAAAATGGAACTCTTTATTCTTGGTGGTCACCACCCTGAAAACGCCCGCTTCACGGCCGTCCCCTTTCCTTCTCCGGCACCGCTGGAACGCCAAACTTGAACCAATCTCCACCTCCTTGCATGCGACATTCCTTCTACTCGATCTACCCCACCGCAGCAAGCCTCCGACCATCAGTAGAACCTTCCTGTGAGGTGATCCTCTTCCACCCTTCGTGTGTTTCTTCACCTTACCGCCACTCGACACAAGCATGCGACAGAGCTCGTCTAAGATGATTTGTTCTGCCGCATTATTTGTAACATCACGCCTGGTCGCAGCCTTAGCCAGTGATAATGCTGTTTCTCCCCTGCTGGTCTTGATATCACAGCGTGCTCCACTAGATATCAGTAGAGCACACACGTCCCCATGGCCTTCCCTTGCAGCTAGCATAAGTGGAGTGTAGTCGTCTTCATCGAGAATGTTCACGTCATAGCCTCGGGTAGTAAGGAGACGAGCTGCGGCAACATCACCACGTCGCGCTGCACAATGTAAAGCGTAAAATCCACCTGTCATACCTTTCTCCAATGCATGCTCTAGCATGACCTTCTCGAAAAGATCCTTCTTCTTGTTCGATTGAGAGATCGTAATAGCTGTCTCGCCATATTTGTTGCGTAGCTTGACGTTGGCACCAGCGAATACCAAGAAGCGGAAGGCCTCAACATAGCCTTCTTTAGCTGCAACCATTGCTGGGGTATAGCCATCGACATCCTGTTCATCGAGTTCAACTCCTGGCTTTGCCACCAATGCCTCCAGGGCCCTGACATCCCCACATCGGGAAGCAAACATCATCGGCGAGAAGATGGAGGGATTGGTTGATTTCACAATTTGGCCAGAACGCATGCCCTCCAGCATGACTTGCTGGAACCTGTCGGCCCACTGATTCGAGGTGGCAATAGAAGCTGCAGATGCACCGGAAGAATTCACCAAGCCAAAATCAGCACCAGCCTTGGCAAGAAGCTTGAGACAGTCCTCTCTCTTATGCCGAACAGACAACATCACCGCCGTTTCACTGGAATCAGTTCTCGAATCGATGTTGCACCCGGAGTCGATCAGCGTCTGCAAGATTGTACATGACCCAAGTCTAGCAGCCATGTGGAGAGGCCTGGACCCAGCGTTTGTGGTGGTTTCAATGGGAAACTCGGCATCAGCACCAGAATCCAACAGTAGAGAAACAGCCGTGGGGTTGGCACAGAGAATTGAATGGTGGAGTAGGGTCCTGCCTTGGTGGACGGCATTGACGGGATGGTGTTGGAGGAGCAATCGTAGTACAGTCCCTGTAGACTCGAAATACTCTACGGCACACCAAGTAGGATCATATGGGTCGGAGAGGCCCACACCAACACGGAATTCTTCACCGGTGGTGGTGTCCCAGGACCATGCTCCCAGACTCACCTTGGCATCCATCTCGACACCGGCCTGCTCATAGCAAATTTACAAGTGGATGTGAGAGGTAGGTGGCACATTTAATACAGTATGGTGATGGAAGACAATCAAGTACCTGTAGCAAGTGACGAACCACTTGGGTCTGACGGCTTACGACGGCAGCGATGAGGGGGTTGCAGTCTACGTTTGCATGTAAAGATGGTTTAAGTGATTGGAGGAGTACACGTGCCATTGCATTTGGGTTGACTCCACACTGTAAGAAATAAAAGCAGAGGATACATATATACATATATATTTGATAAAAGAGGATATAGAAATTTTCAATAACAAGGAAGATGGCTTTTGGAATCTTGTTGTGCAGATCCCATGTGGTAGTGAAAAAGCAAGACTGGACGAAAGATATGAATATTGATGGATGATGGGGTTGTGGTGTTGGGATCGGTCCACCCGGCCCGGTCTACACCCTGGCATCTGTTGAAATAGTGAGCTACGAGCCACCTTTGAGGTACCATACCGATACGCACATGCTACTCTTATGATATTAGCATTTATTGAAAAAACTATGGCTTAATTTAGGGTAGCTAAGGTAGGTTCTTTGTCTTTACCTTCGTTAGGACGTCGACAACATCCACAAAACCCCTGGTGCATGCTGAAACTAATGTGTGAGCAGCGATTTGGGGCCTAATGAGGTCAGAAGCCATTAGAAGCTCAACGAGCTTAGGCTGACTGTGGTAGCATGCTTCCAGAAGAGCTTCCTCGCATGCTGGTTGCGCTGCACCGGATTTTACCAGTAACTCAAGGATATCTGCTCTTCCTTCTCTAACAGCAGCTGTCGTTGCAAACCCTCGGAATAGCTTTTGATTCACGTTCGCCCCTGCGTTCTATCTCCAACCAAAATAAACATTAAGGAGGCTATATCATCACAACCATATTCATAATTCTAATTTTGCCCTTTTGCAACAAAAAATCCAATAAAAATTCATGAAATAAACGTCAACATAATCAGACAAGAACTATTGCTATTTCACAATATCTACAAAATATCAGCTGAGTTGATGTTCTGTCTTTGAATTCATATTCATCCATAAATGGATCGCAGTTGCTAATAAATGCACGTAAAAGAACTACAGGCAAGAAAACAAATGTGGAAATACACGTGGTGATTGTCCAACATTTTATCAATAACTTTGATGGGAGGTGTCAGATTTAATGGCCAGATCTTCCACAAGAGCTCCCCCACACACTGGCTGGTATGACCAGATCATCAGATTCTAACATATGGGAAGGCAAGTTGTACCATAGGCGATTATGATTGTCATTTTGAGAATAGGTTCTAAGGGAAGATGTACTAGATTTGATATTTTCCAATTTCTCTTCTTGACCCATGGGCAGAATTTTCACAGTGACAAGTAGTGTCTGACTCTCACTCCCATTAAATGACACAACGGAGGTGGGAAACGTTTATTCTCATTCGCAAGCATATAAGACAAGTTTTATGGGCATGGCAAGGAAATTAGACACTCTATTAGCTGCGAAGAGAATCCTGTCAAAGTAAAATAGTAAATATATGGTTATGAACACTGCCAACACGATATATCTTCCAGGTACAGAGAGGGGGGGAAGATAAATGAGCAAAACGTAACCTGCAGAAAATTACCTATATGGTCACATGGGTAGGTCATGAAAGGATCTATGCAACTGCTTACTCCCTAAGGTTAGATCTAAAAGCTTAGGCGGTGAATGACCAAATGCAAGCCCCCAAGGAGATCCATTCATATGGGCGATCAGACCGAAAAGGTTACCCAGTGCCAGAAAAGTGTCTATTCTTCACTATGTCACGTTTCTACACAGTAGCGTGCGCATATATTGCGATAATGAAATAAAATGGGGATATGAATAAGCTAGGGAATATTAACTTTTAGCTACTCCGGACTGAGTAAAATAGATGGAATCATGAATTGTCCATCTTTCACTACTTTCTTGAGATCGTTTTTCTCGGAACACCATCTGGAGTTGGGTGGTACTATTGTTGCTTGTGATCCTGTACGGCCCTATGCTTTTCTTTGCAAAGCACAAATCACGGAAGCTCATCTTCACACAAGCACGAATGCACGATACATACGGATGGGGAGGCAACTAGACATGACACGGCGTACCTGAACCGGTTGCTTTCTGAATCAGCAGTGGCCCTGAGGCTCATGCACAGAAATAAACTTGAACGGTCCCCACATTCTACTCCATCTACGGAACGCTCCCGGAAGCACACTCACTCCTGACGGGTCCGTGCGGATGACGTACCAAGCGCTTCCCACCAACACACCGTTCTCGCTGGACCGAGTCACGAACAAGTACTGATCGAGAGATCAAGCAGGGCTATCGCAGAAGTTTAAGGAATAATTTTTCCAGTTCATAATATGGCTTGTTTAGATCACTTGGTAGACACTTTCCCAATATTAGTAAACCGGATTCTTATCATCTCACTGGAGGTATTTTAGTTTGAATTACTCAAACCTAGATATTTTGAATTACATATTAATATAGAAAGGACCTACTTTCAAGCTATGATCATTCATTTCAACAAAATAAACAAGGACATTTATTCCATTTTCTCTTCACCCTTCTCTATTGGACGTGTAAAACAAAGACAGAACAAGAATTAATGTCAGATAATCCTAGCAATTATTGCCTTTATTTTTCCCTCAAAGATTTTCAAATTTCAATACACAACTTATTTCACTGGCTATTCCTGTTTTAAGTAACACAAGAATAACTTTCGATTAACACATTCACCGCAATATTCTAAAACACCCAAACAAAGCAGCAATTCCAGTATAATCTTAATACTCATTTCTACTTATTCCAACTTTTCTTATCCTCGCTATACGTCTAGGAAAGATATTTGATTTTTCATTTTTGGTACTATTTGGTTGCTGAACTAAATAATTCAAATAAAATTCATAGATTTCATTTGAAAGTCATTTTTCCTACTAATTGTGGAGGGAAGAACAAAAAGAACCGCAAAGCAAAAAAGAGAGGGTGAAGTTGTGTAGAACATAGATTAGATCATGATGATCTTATGACTAAACTTTCCACAAAAATGAAAAAGGGCTTATTTAAGACTAAAGTGTAATGATCACTACGAAAAATAGACTACCAAGGCAACGATTATTTATGCCAACAGTCAACTACATTATGGAAACGCCTACGCGAAACTCCGCCGAAAATGGAGCAAAATAAACATATTACCGCTTATTAAACCACGATTACTAAGGGAAAAACAAAATCACTTATCTTAAGAAGAAAAATTACGCGGCAGGTTAAAGCAACTAAAAATCCCCAAATATCGAAGTGAACAGGTAAAATATACAGTGACATCGCCATTTGCCAACATATCTCAAAGATAAAAAAGAAAAAGAAAAGAGATATGAAGAAAACCTATCTGCAATGTCCAAACACAGCATGCCAAAGCAAAGCAGAATCCGAATCAAATCAAAAATCCAACCAGAACAAAAAGCAGCAGCTCAAATCCAAGAGGAGGAGGATGAAGAACAAGGAACTCACCAGAAGTTTGCGCACGAGGTGGCGGTGTCCAACGTGTGCAGCGAGGAAGAGAGACGAGACCTCGGTCCTTAGGTCGCAGTGTTGGAATCTGACTTCGTTTGGCGCCTCCTCCCGGAGAACGAGCTCCGCGGTCCTCGTCCTTAGCCACACCGCTCCGGCGTAGTTTACGTCGACGTGAGGGTCCACAAGACACTCCATCGCGGCGCGGAGGTCGCCGGAGTGGGATGACTCCACGAGCCGCTGGGACACCTCGGCTTCACAGTCGAGTGGGTGGACCTGCAGCTTCCCCGCAGCGAGGAACACGCCCCCGCCATGGCCGAACACCATCATTATCTGGAAAAAGCGAGATCAGTGGAGCTTCCACGCCAAGGAGTCTAGGGTTGTTCACCTCTTCTCCTTCTTCCTCCTCCTCCTCCTCCTCCTCCTCCTCCAAGGGGAACTTGAAAGGTGTGAGCGCCAGCGGGGGAGGAGGGAGCAGCGGAAGGGGTAATTTATGATGAGCGAGAAAATGACCTTTCTTATGTAAATTTTATTTTGTGGGGCTCCTTTTGTAAAATATGATATTGGATTGGATTTTCCAGCAATATTTTTGTATTTCTCTTGTTCTTATCCACGCAAAATTTTAAAACAAGGTAAAACGACGTTCATTTGGAATATCCGATACTCTACATGGTGCAACATTAATCTATAGTCATTTTATTCATTAAATACAATCGCATCACATGCTACAATATGAGATTCGTCATTTTTCCTATCCTTCATTTTGAAGCGGTGAATTTTCAACTCATGCAGTTCCGTCGTCGTCCTTAAAAGTTGTTGTCTTTAGTTCTATGGTAGTTTCGCATCTCCGTCTCGATGCTGTAATCTACAAACAAACGTAGCCATCTAAATGTAGTACTTGTACAGTGTATTGTTTTTTAATCGCGAAAAATATGCACTAAGAACCAAAAATTTTATTAATACGTGTTTTTCCGAAGTTCCCCGTTGCATTTTTTATAAAGACAGTGAAAAAATGGATGGCGTGATTTTAAAAGTAAATTTTGAATTTTGTAATATTCGAGAGAAAAGCAGAGGGAGACGTTAAAATAACATTATTTTAAAGTAAGAAAAGTGACGATGGGATTTGCTTCACATGCCGTGCTTATTTTAAAGTAAAATCTGAAAAAAGAAATTTGGTATTCCAAAAATTAGAGAGAAAAGGAGAGGAGAGTGCACCGAGATTTGAATTTAATCGATAAGGACATGTGTGTGTTTGGCAAAATATATATATTTACTTTAGTTTATTTTAAAATCAATTACTTTTGGATAAGCATTTTCGAATATGTCTGAAATAAGCACTTAACTGTTTCTTTTATCAGTTATTCAATAAACTATTCCTACGGCAGCTTATTAAATAAATTATATTTTTTAAGATAAGTTCTTGTTCAACGAGTGCTTGACAATTCTTTATGACTTATTCGGTACGCTATTTCAGTGAGTTGTATTTATTTTTTTTTTCAAAAGATACTTATTCGATAACACATCAACGTGAATTTTGATTGTGCCATATTCTTTAGTCACATGTTCCAATCTTTTAAGTTTGTAACATGTGGTAATCTCTACATTTTGGAAAGAAAAAAAATATATATATTAAATAAATATTTCCAAGCACGTCATAAAAATTTAAACACATTGAATGAGAAGGGAGAATTCAGGTAAAAGTTGTGATTAATTTATCGAAGTCCATGTACGTAATATATGTAGAATGGTAATTTGGCACGCGCGTGGTAGTATGTATTTTTGTGTATCAATAATTATTTAAATATTTTATTATCTCAAAGCTATTGGCATTTTAAAGTTAATCAGTTTTTCGAACAGCAACGTTAAACATGTGGTGATATGAAATTTTAAGAATTTATTTGGGCACTGGGTTGAAAACCTAAACAATCAATTCATCGGCATACCAAATTTTTCATTCCTACATTAAATTCTGTCCACGTGAACATCGTCCCTCTTATCCATATATGCCATTTGAGAAGTGTGATAAATCAAAAATTGGTTGAATCCAGTACCACCGATATGTTGAAATTTGCTTTTCGAGACTTTTAATCTTATATTTCGGTACGGAACTACGGTATATAGAAAAACAATCTAATTGCTCTGTTTTATTTTTCGTCATATTATTCTAAATAATTGGCGTATCAAAGTACCAGTTTGGTAACTTACAAGGTCTCCAGCCTATTTTTCGCCACACCGATGTGTTGATCAAGGTTCTGGGTAATTATGGTAGAGTGATTAGTTAAGTGGTACGTTGAAAATGAACTAGTCTGTCCTGAACATCATATTTCCGATATATCGATTAAAATTATTGAATAATGTTTCGGTAGTAAATGTAAAGTTTAATAACATCCCGTTTTGGGGAACGATCGATCTACCCTCCGTTAGTTACCTGCAAAACATATATTAATGAGCTCCATTTGCGTTAGTCACGTAATAATATTCATAATCTTTTGCAGAAAATGACAAGTATAAAAGTACGTAACTGCCACCATAGAAAGCAGAGAAGATGAAATCTGAGATCACGGCCTACTCTTGGTAAACGGTAAAGCTTATGAAACTTCTACGGGAACCGCAAGCACCTCGTTTGTTGTAATAAATTATTATTTTTGGACTGATGTTGTAATAAATCATTAATAACAAAGCTTCTTTATTTTGGTAATATTTAATAATAAACCTTCCACGGCCCACCACTTACCACGCCTTTTCTCTCTCTTTTTTATAATAAATCATTGAAGAGACTACGATTACATCTGGGCCGGTGCTGTCGGCAGCCCCAACTTGTGGGTCTACGTCTGGTGTAAATGAATAAAACCTGGGCGAATTAAATATATTCGTCCAAATTTTATCCCTCCAGTTTGATTTGATTTAAACATTGATTGTTAATGCCTTTTTTTTTTTGTTACACCAAGTTTTTTTTTTTTTTTTATAGTGACCTTTTGTTCAATTAATGAGTTTATATTTTCAAGAGAATAAATGTACACAGAAAAAATATTACGGCATGTAATGTCCGACAACCATTAATTACACAGAAGACGGACGTGAATGATGAATCCAACCCGGCACGAAATCGACGTTACAGACTTGCGGGGTTTTGTGTGGTTGAAAAGTTAAAAAATAAAAGTTGAATAAGTAAATAATGATATTTATATAAGATAAAAAATTGGGAAAGTAATTTCAAGCTTTACTTAATATAAATATTAAAATTACTATAATTTTTAATGAATAAAAATAAAATTTAATATTGATAGTTTATGTATTTATATTTATTTTACGTATTTCATTAATATTAATATTTAATTATTTATTTTAAAAATTAAAATTTTATGATTCATTTTCACTTTTTGTGACGTACACGGATAATTTTTTTTTCTTGACATATTTTTTATTAATTTTGCATTGATGCATGGATGAACGTAGAGACATACATACATTGATGATTAATTATTTAAAGCATATAATTTTCGTTAATGAAGTACATCTATGTCTCTCGATCTCTCTCACAAAAAAAATACTCCTAGATAGAAAGGAAAATAGAAGAAAAGAAATTCACAAACAGGAAAAAATAATTTTAATTTTGCACATTTGTTTTCTCTATTTATAAGTTAGAGTGAATTGCTTAAAGTGTGTTTTGATTGTTAAATTATTGTACTTAGAATTCAAGAGGATTTTGAATTATAAATTGTGATTGTAAATTTGTAAATAAAAAATAGTATTGATTGTATATATCAGAGTTTTAATTATCACTTATTTTTAAAAAATACAATTCACCTTTTTTTGTGTAATATTCGATATATTTTAATTTGATATCAGAGATCAATTTTAAATTTATTTAAATTGAAAATTCTAAGATTAAATGATTACGAAAGATTTTAATTTTACTCTATATAAATATTAAAAGTTACTGGATTACACCGTAAATATTGCAGATCTTTTCTGTTAGGATCAAATTATATTAGATTATGTTCGAATTTATAACCTTACGAGGGATGAAAAGATCGTTCGTTACTCGTGTAGTCAACGAGTTGTCCGGCAGATTTGTGCGGTCGACGTTGGTGCTGCCGATCGTTTGACGGACGACGACGAGTTGTTGAACAGACTCGTGCGGTCGACGCGGATGCGTGCACGGTTTGATCGGAGTAGGTCGCCTTCCTCGTCGGCAGGAGACGACGACGACGACGACGACGACGACGACGATGACGTTCGAGACCCACAACGAACGCGGACAAATCTTTCCCCGGGTCTCGTTTTGCACTCGGCCGTATAAATTACACGGGCCTTTTTTTTTACGTCATGGTCAGTCAACAGGAAAGCTAATAAGTCAAATATGATGTGATATATGTAAATAAATAAATAAATAAATATATATATATATATGTGTACACGCCGCCGTACACACGCTGGCGAGGAAGCCAGCTAGAAGTGGTAGTGGTGGTTGAGACAATCGGGGCGGGGTGATGATATATGTGGTATGGTACCGACGCGCCCGTCGGTCGGCAACAACTCTTTTGAGACATGAAGTTTTAAATTTAAAATTCGAACGAAAGCGTGAGAACGTAAAGGAGGGAAAGATAGCATTGAAAAAAATGGATATGGTAACGGACGGTGTCCACCGATTTAATTCGAATCGAGCAATCGGATTCGTGCGAGAATCTGCCGCCGGTGTCGAAATATGTCGTTTTATATAAAAGGTATATTGAATTTGGTATAAATTTTTAGATTTTATGATTAATATAATTTAAACAAAATTTGTGAATATTTTTGACATATTATTTTTTAAATATTATGTCATGTCAGCTGTTGTAATAAATCTAACTAACTCGTACGTACTAGTAGGCTTGAGAAGTGTAATAGATGCCAACTCAACACACTTTGAAATATCGTACGATGCCGGTACGATTAGACCCAAACATTTGGTAGAGAAATGAAAGCCATGACTAATTGATGTGCTAGATTATGCTTTTTGACGTATAAATTGTAGATTTAATATATTGAAATTACAAAACATACGAGGAAGTGTGTTTAATTTTTGATATATCATTCATGTAAGAAATGGTAAGTTAAATTTATTATAGGTTTCTATGTTTTACAGATTCGATATATTGATTTTATAATTAATTGATATATCAAGATTTATAATATAGATAAATTCTATAGATATTTTTGATATGTTATTTTTATAAGTGATTGATATGCTTAAACTAAGTAATACTGGTATATATAATAGTCCAAAAACAACAATCCTTTGTGTCTCAAAAAATTGTACCATGGCAGGACGATTGGACGTAGGGCAGGCGAAGCCATGTTGACGACGATTTGATTATCGTTGTTTGGGTCTACTTGTCAAGAAATGAGTTCTTATTATGTAAATGATTAAATAAATCTGATTATCAAATGTGTGTCAAAGGAATAGTGTTTGATGTCATGTATGTACGTTAAAGCAATATTATTATTTAAAAGAATTATTTATATGTAAATGATTAAATAAATCTGATTATCAAATGTGTGTCAAAGGAATAGTGTTTGATGCCATGTATGTACGTTAAAGTAATATTATTATTTAAAAGAATTATTTACGTGAGGATAACTTAATTATTATTTTGATACCTTAAATTGGCATGTGGTATGATTTCATCGACCTCTTTTACGTCAGGGGTCCTTAATAAGCATGCACAATTAATTAGACACATTTGATGATGCACAATAAAAAATATCAATAGGAAGATGGTGCACTTGAACATTAATAACTCTACTCATCCTTGCAAAAAAAAAAAGAGATTTAGATTATTCGAGACAGTGATGCAAGTGCATGATTAATATTTCATTCCAGAAAACATTGCAATATGTGCCAATATTTGAATTCTTTATCGAAATGGGGAAAATAAGTACGGCAAGTGGAAATTATAGGTATTAACAATGAACAGCTAGCTAATTAAAATCAACTCTTTCTTGACGATGATCACCTCCTCTCCTCTATGATATTCACTTAACAATTAAGTATGTACACACAGGTAGACATCTAATAAATAATCAAGCTCGTCACTTACGCTTTGAACAGAATCAGGTAGTGTGGAAAGCTCCACACCAGTGAATATATATATATGGATAACTTAATTTTACGTATTGAAAGGCAAGCAATTAATATTCTCCTCCAACGCCCACCAATGACGACAATGTTGGATGTGTCTCCACCGGTTAAGATAAAAAAAAAATTTCGTGTGTTTCAAATCTTTGATTTCTACAAAATCTTACGATAAAAAAAATGACGAAAGATTTTATACACGATCTCGTGTTGTCTCTGTTCTCCTTTTGTTTACACGATTTCGTGATTCTTTTCTCTGTCTTTGGATTTTCCCCTTTCTAGAAGGAAACTTTACAGAAAATGGCATGTTATTTAAAGCAGCATATATTAATTCATGGGTTTTATTATTTTTCCTTATGCTATTATGAAACGTATCGATCAATATTAAGCATTTGTAAAAATAAAGGTCGAACCTCATCATCCATCCATGTATTCTTGGTAATCATAAACGTATGCAAAACCATGAACCACACTTTTAAAAAATAAAGATCATTGTTGCTAATTAAAACCATTTTTTCTTATTATTTATGCACAACCAGTGGCACTAGATTTATTTAAGAAAAATTTAAACATTGTATGAGCATTAACACCGTATGTATAAATTACTTATGCAGCAAATGAAAGCTGAATAAAATTTAAATCTAATGTAAAGTATCTGTAACAACTAAATTATATATATATACTGGAAAATTTGTAGTATATTAACACTAAAATATTTAAATGATAAATATAGAAAATCTCACATTAGAAAATGTAAAGTAAAGATGTTAGTTGGGTAGTGCTATGTTAGGCACAGTCTGATTGACATTGTGTTTGTTTGAGTGAGTCATGTTAAGAGGAAAAAAAAAAAAAAAACAACTTAGGTATAACCTACGGATTATAATTCGTTTATGTTTTATCAATCAAATTACAAAGTCAATATGTCAAACTTATAAATTGATATAATGTTTATAGAAATAGTATACCGAAATTGATAGGAATAAACTTTATAAATATTTTGGATATACTATTTTGGTAAATGGTATATATTGATTTTAGAAAAAATCACTCATGTCATGCTAATTTACAAACTAGGCTGTATCAGTACAATTTGATTCCACCGTATGGTAACCTAACGTTGCTTAAAAAATTGTGCTGTGATAATTAATAGCATGGTTTGAATGTGTTAGATTAAACCAACACAGTTGGATTTAACTTAATTGACATGTTTAGTTGACAAGACGTACTTGTAGATCTAAAATAAGCTACAAGTGAGAAAGTACGAAAGGTCATACCTTAAAAAAATGTAATGACCAATCTCTTTATTCATTATCTATTGATTTTTTTTAAAAAAAAAAAATCATAGTAAACTACTATATATAACACAGTAATACTAAAAATACTTGTTTTTTTTTATTATAAAGAGGTAGCGAAACTCTAGTAGTAAAAGTGCAACCGAGGAATCAAGTTCAACAGAAAAAAATAAGTTTCGGCAAAATAACATAAACAAACGAAGAAAGCAGGAGAGATACTAAAAATACTTGTTTATAATAACAACTAAAAATATATATGTAAGCTGTACGTGATAGAAGAAAGGGTAGTGAAAGATTAATTAATTATGCCTGCGGATGGACTTGATCACCGTAAGCATCGGCATGCATGTGCAGGCCCATATGTAACGCCTGCGCCTCGATTCCATCCTAGCTTTGATCGACCTACGAACTAATTATTAAACAAAATATTCAATCGAAAAGCTGGCGGGCCGATCCAAAATGCCAGCCGGACTTTAATTAATTAAACGCGCCTCCATGAGATGGGGTCGGCCCTAAACAAGCCCTAGTCACAGTAAATGAACGAATAAAATAATTAACAAAGAATGGAAGGGAGCACGAGGAAGCCGGACGGAAGAGGGAGTGAGTGAGGTTTTTTTACAAGATAAATAAAACATGCAATTAATAATCAAATCTCAGTAGTAGAGTGTAGGATTTCCCTCACGTGGAGGATGGCTGGCAAAATAATGTTTTTATGTGGATTTCTTTGCACAATGTTTCACCTAAGGTTAAACAAAACAAGAAAAAGAAAAGAAAAAAAACGATTGCAGCTTTCTCACGTGGCTGCTTTTACACGATTCCACTCAAATGCAAGATTAGAGGGTGATTTGTGATCGAAATAAGCTCAAAGTTTATCTAAACTTAATTACAACTTGTCACTTTTCAATTTAAACGGTTGGATTGAAGCTTAAAATGGAAGAGAGCCAATTTCAAAGAAGGTTCCAGGGAGTCATCATGTTGCACAAATATCATACGTTTGAACTAAAATCTACCAACGTATTAAGAACACAGTGTCTTTCCTATTGAATTTCTAATTTTCCTGCAAGGGCATGGTAGTGGCAAAACCAAGACCCATTTTTGTCAATATAAGTGTGGCCTAATGACTCGTTTAGTTTTGGGAATTTCTATGTGAGTATTGTTTCAACAAGTACTTGTATGTTTTACTGCAGGTACCTAAAATTGTATAGCAAATTTAGTTTTAATACGTCGTGATATTAGATATATGATTCACAAGACATAACTAGAAGCAACAATGCAAGATGCATTTGTACGATTCACAGGAGAGACAAAATAGTATATCGAAAATGAATTCGAACTACCATTTTTAGACAATCAAAGTAAAAAGTGTTATACCTAAATTTACAATTTTCTCTTTATATATATAACCATGCATTTAAACTCAAGTTTTACTTTTATTGTAAGTTCACGTTATCCACTGTTGGTGCAAAGATGGTCTTCAGCTTTTCAACAAAATCGTCAACAGCTTGGGTTTTTGATAATGATGTCAATAGCTAGAGTGGTGAAACACCGCCCATCTCTTCGTCGCCAACTAAACGAAGCCTTTCATGGACCGTTCAAAATGAAGACAAAAATTAGAAATCGTATGAGGCCGATATTTTCTTTCAGAGGGTAGCTGCTATGAGATCAGCGACCACTTGACAAGAGTCCAATAGATGACAGGAGGCACAGCCTTCTCAACCTTTAAAAAAAAACACCCTCTCACGCGAATGTGTCCACTTTCTCTTTAGGCCCTGCATGGTGGTCCTGTGTTTTTGGGTTCTTTGGGGTTGGAAGTGACAAACCCAGAGGTTGAGTGGTTGTACCACATGGCAGTCAAAAGACTGGAAAAGTGGAGACCGTGCAAAAGAAAAGGAAAGGGGAGTACCTTAAATGTGACTGAGGCTGGCATCTACTCCTGCAGAGCATCAAACTAGCCTCTTGTAGAATTGCAGGAACCATCTGAAGTCTTATCAATTGAATACTAATGGGAGAAAAATATTTGATTTGTAGAAGTCGGTCAATGAAGCTATATTTAAGTCCTACCATCTAATGAAAGCAGTTCTTCACACCACCATCAAAAGACTAGAGGAATATATGATGTCCCAGGATATTCTGAACGTACTCTAGGGTTTAGATGTCTGAAAATTTAGAATAGATGTACAAGAAACTCTGCACTTAAACAACTTAACGCATTTTAATCTAAACTAACGGGTTTGGACACATTGGTTGTAATTGACTACTTATGTAACATGATTTACCTAAAACTATGATCAGGATCACTTCACAATAACCCTTTGTAAATAGCCATCTCATGGCCAAGTTACCAGCTAAAAGCTTCTAACAAGTTAATAAGGAAAACTTTAGACGCATAACTTAAAGATCAAAGACTTAGGCATTGCCTTCTTGGAAGACTAAAAAAATGACAGTTTAGTTAATAGCATCACACAAGAAGGTTAACATAGAGGATGAAGAAGAAATAAGTAGGTCATCAAGAGAAAAGCAAAAAACGTACACAATGATATCTTCCGGCCTTTGTTACCAACTGCCCTTCCTCTCATTCTTGTTCTTTTTTTCTTTTCTTTGGAAAGAGTTGCATCTTCTTTTCATGAACAACATGCATGTACACAACCAACTCTGGGATGCAAACACAACCAACTTTGGGGTGAGAACGATATGCATGTACATAATGAAATCTTAATTCTAGATTCTGTAATAATTTTTAAGAAAGCACTTCATATGGTTGACCATTATTTATTGTCCTGATTGTTTGATGAGTGATTATTTGATGAGTAGAGATAGGGAATGACAAGATCAGCAGCTTTGCATCCAGAAGCAATTGCTTTTCCAACGGATAGTCCATCTTTATGGTTGCCTGAACAAAGTAATAACAAACAGATCAGTGCCCACAAAATACAACATGCAAATCATGAAATAGGATATTTGAGGTACTGGTAGATACTACTATTGGTGTTCATGGACTAATATAAAATATTATCCTAGTGTTAATATAAAAAACTAAAATTATCCATCCAGGTTTAAAACTTATTAATCAGATAAAAAGAAAAAGCTAGTGCATGAAGTTTCCTCCTATCTTTATGCTTCTACTCATTTTTCTCCTTTCCTTGCCTGAAAGTGGTTTTATGTTCTTCCTATAATGAAGATCACTCTAGTTCAAAAACCTTCTCTTCTACCTAACCTCCTTTTTTAGTTGTGGCCCATTCTCTTGCAATCGTCTAGTGTCTCCAATGGTTTCTCTTCTCTTTCAATCAACAAAAATAGTTTTATACTATAACCACAGGGGAAATCCTGACTCAAATGCATGAGTTACAATCTGCAAGGTCCAAATAAAATCAATAGGAAAATTCAAAAAACACTAAATTCGATAAAGTCATCACCTAGTACATCATGATACATTATGAAAACTAGTGGATGAGTGCAAATACATGACTCCTAACTTAAAAATACATGAGAGGAAGTGATTACACACACTCGTATAACATGTAACTTGGCCTCTCTAGTTGATCAAAGAACAGTGGATAATGCATGCTATGATCCTACGGAACATCAAGGTAAAAGAAATTGTAAGGTGAGAAATAGACTATCTCAAGGATAAGAGTAGCGTGGGTTTGTGAACATGGAAGGTAGGTTGAAACACACCTAATCTTGATACTAATCTCCCATGTGCAACTCACATGCTTGACCTTGCATTCCTACCAATATTTAGGCCTAACGATGGATTATCATGGGGTCTTCCACCATAATCTTGAGCATACTTTTAAAGGCACTCATTTAGATACTTATTTTTTTAATTTTTATAGAATATATTATATATATCTATACATATTTAATAACAATTATGCACACTTTTAACTCTAATATTTCCCAGATAGCATTCAAATACATAAATAATCCTATGAGAGCATCAAAATATGAATTATTATAATACTAATATATATATATTTCAGTAATATATGTGATTATATATTTAAATACCTTTTGTATATTTCAGTAATATATGTGATTATATATTTAAATACCTTTTGTATATTTCAGTAATATTCCATCAAAAATTATATTTAATCTTTTTTTGCCAGAGAAAATATTTGAAAACCTTTCAAAACATGTATTTAATTAAATGAATCCAATAAAAGATCTGCTTCATAAAAGCAAACAAGGTGTGACCATTTCACACCTTGGCACCTAGGGATGCAGCCTAGGCACCCTTCTTAAAAAGTATGATCTTGAGGTAAACTTGTATGCATGCACTATGTAGATTATATAATGATAATTGTATGAATGCATGGGAAATCTATATGGTCTGCATCTCTAATCCTGATGTGCTACTTACATGTTTGTGCATTAACATATACAAGAGCATAAAAGTTAGTTCGAAGCTCAATTAGCATGGAGATAAGCAGATGCTTGCATGGTTTATCATGTCATTAGATTTTTATTAAATGATTCAATATACTAAAGCATACACATGTATCTTGAATTATGCACTTATCCCATGCTTGCATCAACATCACCAGAAATGTATGATACCAAAGAACAATGAGAACCATGAAATGCCAACAATAGTGGTCAAGCCTATGGTAGTAAAGGAAGATGTAGTGGGAAGGTGGTTTCCAAAGCAAGTGTGTTGGGAGCAGTGCTTTTGAAATCAAACTGAGCCATCTAGTTGAACTGAATTGAACAAGAACTGGTGACAATTTTGGTTTTTTAGTTAAAAAACCAAAACGAAAGGCAACAAACTGCCTACAACTGAATAAATTGGTTGAGCAACCACACTGGGTGAACCATTATTTTTCTTTCTTAAAATGTTTTTAATTTCTTATTCAAATAATTATTTAAAATATTATACTTCATAACTAAATATTTAAGCTAAATGGATGAAAGAAAATCCTAACCTCAAGAAGACACAAACTCAACTGTATATACTACTTTTCCACTTTGCAAACCGCACTTGGTAGCATGGATTACCAAATCGATCCATATTGTTGAAATTTTGGTGATAGAGATTGTTATCCTGGTTGACCGATGCAATATGCATACATATATATCGGTATCAAACCCATTTTTCTCAAAATATCAACCCATATCTGTCAATCTGACCAATGCAAGTTATTTTTCTTCATTGAAATAGGAGTACCAGTCAATATGTTGGATGATTTGTGAAACTGTTGATGAGACAATCGATACATTGACAATACAACTGGAAAGGTCAGTGCAAGTTGGCGTTTTCTTCCAATCTTCAGTTGCAGCAAAGACTTTTTAACCCCCAAATCACTCTAATCTTCTTGGATCCTCAAATCTTGTATAAGGTATGCTTTTAGTCTCTTTCCCTCTTATTCAAGGTTAGATGTTGGCTTTTATGCTAGATCTAAGAATATTTTTAATACAATAACAATAATCTGAATCATAATTCTATTACGTGTGGTTAGTCACATAAATATTTTTTTTCAAGTATTTCTATCAATAATAAAATCTTCAGTTAAATTACATAACTTTAAATCTTTTCTCACAATTCCTAAACAAGTAATTTTAAGTCTACTTCTACTTTTAATTTCTTCTACACTAATTACTTCTTCCCTAACTAGTGTATTTCATGGTCTCCTAAGAATATGCCTAAACAACTTAAGCTGATTTTCTCTTATCTTCAATTGAGATAACCCATACTTTTCTTATTAAAATTCTTTTTTAACTTATGCCTTGTAGTATTACCATTTATCCATCTAAGCATATGTATCTTAGTAATACTTTTGCATATAATTATATTTTATAGTCCAATATTCTGAGCTATAAAATATAACAAGGAAGATGACAGTTTTATAAAATTTTCCTTTTAACTTTGAGGATATTCTCTTAAAATAGGGTAAACTCAATTGCATTAAGGTCTTTCATTTTATAATGGAACAGTCTTACACTCTTACCATTGCACGAACGTCACCCTCTTTCCAGATCAAATATGAAGACAAAATAGCTTGCAAAGTTCATGTGCATTTAGCACTTCATGATAGCCATATATTTCTAAGTGGCTAAAGTCAATAGGGTAAGCTCTTATAATCTAGAATTTGTTGCATTTTCGACAAAACTACATCTATTTTCATTAATCTGTGATAATTTCCACATAGGGCTCGTTATCTTTTTTATAACTGAACCATCTTTCAGATTCATGACCATGAAAAACTATATATTGCTGGTGAAGTAAAGAATAGTGTCACAAAGGATAACATTTTAATTAAAAAATTACCTGCATAGAAAAAACCTGGAAGAGCTTCCTCCATTCTGTTGATTCCATCGATAACTAAACCATAATAAGGACCATATAACGGAAAAGCATTTCTCCAGTAAACATGCCTACAAAATAAATTAGCCAGGAAAATATTTTATCAAATATAGTGTACAATAATATGATAGGGAGTGTCAATAATTGTTTACACAAAAACATTAACAAAATCATATCCACCATGGAAAACCATCTGACAGCACCTTATGTTTATTATGAAGGGTAAAAATAGTCTTACTTGACAAAAGTTGGCTGCCCTTCTACACCCAATAACTTTTGGAGATCAGAAACCACAATATGTTTGAGTTGATCCCTGATCATTCAAAACATCATCAGAAAGTAGTGTTTTAGACATAAAAGGCAGGAAGACTATGTGAAAGAAAAACATCATGCCAAACTCTAAGGCTATCTTTAGTTGGTTGTAACCAAGATTGTAATGTAATAAAAGTACACACTTCTTCAAAATATATTTATGGTTCACGGTTCATCAAATAAAATTCCATTACTTTCTCTTATAATGCAGCTATTATTGATGTTATCGGAAAATCTTCAAAAATTACTATACTTCGGGCAACAAATATTGATCTTCAACACGAGACGTGCTTTGTCAATTGCAGGACCACAGAGCACATCAAAGCAGCTCTGCTCAACACTGAAGTCATGATAGCAAAACTGGTGACTGTCCATGGGGCCTAACAAACTCGATGATGGTTAGATTTTGCCAACACTCATCAATCATCTCCGTTGATCACAGCAGGTTGGTGATTATCATGTCTCTACCACATAAACACCCATATATTTACCAAGCAGTTAAGCTTGTAGCTGGATTGCACTTCATTGATTTTCAATAAGACTACAAATGAATCAAATTCCACTGTAATTAAATACATACTTGAATGCAAGTGATCTAAATACAGTAACCAATGAAGTCACATAATGAAGAGTCACATACACAGAGGCTCCAGCTAGCTCCCTACTCCGGCTTCCTCCAATGAAGGTTGTATACAGATACTGATCACTAGGAACCCTATCCGGGAACATCATAGAGGAAAAGAGAGTACCTGCATATATTATTGAGAAAATATTTATAGCTCTCGCTATTATAAGGAAAACCTATAAATGCACCCATAAGAAGGAAAATAATTAACTTAGCTGAAATTAAAAGAGAGAGAGGACAAAAAAATACTTAGAAATAAAGAGAAATATTTTAAATTACATAATTTAACAGAAGATTCTGTATTGAATAAGAATAAATAGAAAAAAGGATTTATGTAGGTAATCCCGCAGCAGAACAAAGAAGATGAAGACAACAAACAAATTTGGATGAAACATTGCATTGACTTCGTATCCGATCTACTAGTAAAAAAATAGAAGTTTAGAGTAGCCTTAGACAAGGGAATTGTACTGAAAGAGTATCATAATAAAAAATAGTAAACTGGCATTTATTTCATTTATCAATTTTTCATAAGAATTACCAAGGGTTCTCAAACCATTTTCTTGTTCATGGGAAGGAACAAGAACTCCAAATCCCTTCAAAGGTCTTTTTACATCATGTTTCCTAAAGGAGGTGATAAGAACTGAAAGTGGTAGATAGTCAACCTGTGTGAGAAAAGGGTAAAACAGATCTTAAGTTGATTAAACAAACAGAGGTGCCATAAACAAATATTTTCTTTGAAAAAAAGAAGGGTGGATCTCATTAATTCAAATAAGATACATCCAAGAGGACAAATAATATCCTCTTAGATGTTGCCATATGAGTGGCTGCGGATACTTGTGTCTTGTAAAGAAATTTTAAAATATCATTCTTAAAAACAATAAAAGTTTACATTCAGTTCATGCACACAAGATGGAGGCTTCAATTGAACCACAACAATTAACATGAAAATAAAGAAACGTTAGATCTACAATTTTCAAAATGCACATATTGTTTTATCCATGTTCTATCAA
Organism: Cymodocea nodosa; assembly: GCA_036874045.1. Lineage (NCBI taxonomy): Eukaryota > Viridiplantae > Streptophyta > Magnoliopsida > Alismatales > Cymodoceaceae > Cymodocea > Cymodocea nodosa. The sequence continues at coordinate 1,967,614 of JAZBRI010000008.1, forward strand.
TAATGTACTCCAGCAAATTGACTAATATTGCTACCATATGACATTGTTGTCATTAAGAACCTCAAAACCATCACACATGCATAAGGAACCTACATGTATGGGGGGAATAGAGAATCATTATCGGAAATAGAAATGCTGGTTGCTTAGGAATTTCAATTAAAGTTTGAGCATTGTTGTCATTACCTCACTGAAGTACAAATAGTGTGGTAAATAAAGATGACAAGTGCATGCAAGATAATAAAATCCAATTATATGTATATAGTAACTGATGATCGTGTAATGATCATATCAGTCCAGATAGAGCTTTATAAACTAAAATTTATAATTCGCTTGGACAGCAGAAGGCTTGGATAGGATAAAAATATTAAACGATCTTGTGGACAAAGTATGCATTAGATAAAAAGAAATAAGATGCCGTGACATGCCATGTATATATATTGTTTCCACATGAATCTTTTGCAGTTTGTGCAAGACTTTGCATCAAATGGATAATAGAAAGCTACACCTTGGGAAGAAAATTGAGCTCAAACAATTGTCCTCCTCTTTTGAATTTCATGTCTTGAACTTTAGAAATTGGAGCCTGAGAACAAGAATAATAAGAACCTAGTCACATCCAAAATATCAGACAAATTGGAGCAGATTTACATATTCACTAAATCTTTACCGTCATTATAACTGCATCAAAATATTGGTCCAGTGGGAGATCCTTCTGATTAGCACTGTTTGAAGCATAAGCTATTGACCAATTGTGAGGAGACCCATCCAGTCCGCAAGATAATGATAAGACTTTGGAGCCCAACTTTAGATTTCCATCTAGATGGGAGCATAGAGTGTTGACAAGTGTCTGTGCATCATAAAAACAAGACTTGAGCATGAGAAAACCTTGGATACATCATGCACCCAAGGAATTTAACTTCAATTTCGTATCACTTTGGTAAATTGAAAAAATGACGTGTTGGTAAACATTCATAATGTCAAAGACATGTTGATGGAAATATGGTAAAGAAATCATCTCTGGTGAACAAATTATCATGTTGGCATCAATTTTGATGACATTCCAAAAATTCAAAAGAGACATGTTGGTGAAATTTCAGTGACATGTGTTGATGTTTAAATCCATGCATCTACTAGAGTTGAGTAATAAGAAAACACAGGTAGAAAATGTTATGTACTGACATAATTGTTAATGAGCATTAATATCATTGATGAAAACAATGTAAGATACGACCAGTTCATTTACTCTTCTTTGAAGAGAAATGTACCAAGTCAAAATAATGCAAAAATAGAAACGAAAAAGGTAAAAAATGTTCATATCATAATCATTTGTTTTAACATTAATACATGTCAATGAAATATCACAATAATCTATTGGAGAAATATCGCCAACATGCCAATTTTTCATTTGACCAACATGACATCTACAAGATGTCATTTTTCACAAATATTGTTTGTGAAGGAATGATAAGGATACCCTTAAAATAAAAATAAAAATTCTATAACGCTATCATTCACCTAGCTATACTTTATGATTTAGAATATGTAAGTTATAGAGCACAACCATTTGCAAAAATTAATGTTACTAAGATGTAGATGCTTAGATGGATGAATATAATATTATAAGTGATAAGTTAAAATGATTTTACTAGGAATAAAATAGGAGTTGCACCAATTGACGATAAATTAAAGAAAATCAGCTTAGATAGTCTGGTCATGTCCTTATGAGGCAAAATGATGTATTAGTTAAGAAACAAAAATTAATTGCCATAGAAGAAACTAAAAGTAGAAGACCTAAAACTAGTTAGTCAAGAATCATGAGAAAAGATTTAGGTTTATGCAATTTAATTGAAGACTTGATCATAAATAAAAATACATGGAAAAATGACTCAAATGGTGGACCCTACATATTAAGATTAGGACTCAAATTGTTGTTGTTGTAATAATAGGGCGAATCTTGTTGGAATAGCCTCACACAGATTAGTTTAAAAATAGACACATTGATATAGAAATGAACCCCTTCACTTATAACCAATTGGTGTTGAATTGAATGTTCACATTTTAACAAGGTAGAGTAGAAAAATCTTGATAGGTTTGTACGCATTTACTCAAAGAAAAATGCTTGTAGGATCTAAAAATGATCATAAGGAATGTTGGAATAGATGGTCCCACATAGACTAGTTTAAGATATACACTGATATAGAAATGGATTTCTCTACTAATAACTAACTGATTTTAAGTTAAACATCTATATCTCAACAAATCTTATTAGGGATTTTTTCTTAAATACCTTCGGAGAAGTAGGAAATAGCTCCTGAGTTAAAAATATTATCTTAGTTACCCTTGAAAACTTAAAATCACAGCTATGATGCACTTGTAATTAACTAAGAAGCAGCCATGATAAGCGTATTACAAGATAATATACAACAAAGTAAATACATTTCCCATATTTGTATGCATGACATAACAGCTTTTTTAAAGAAATAAAGAAGCCATTGTTACCATATCATAGTAAGAGAAGTTTGGTAAGCCCCATTCAGTGCACGATACCAAAAGTCAGCATACAAGAAAAGACAGGAGGTGAAGATGAACCAAAAAACCACGGAAAAGATGGGAGGTGGGGAGAAAGACAAGAGGCAAAGGAGATAACCTAGGGCAATATATCAGCACTTTCACAAAAGGGAGGCTGAGAAACACAATGCTTTACAAAGGTGATGAGAGAACAATGTGCAGATGGTAGGCATGAATGAAGAAATCTAGATGCTTTCACACTTTTCAGGTAGACAAACAATTATAGGGTGTGTTGTGCAGTGAGCAGGTTTAAGGGGAGGTTCTTCCATGCAAAAAGTGACTTTCTAAAGAGAGGAGATGGAAAAGAGGAGAAATTGTAAGTATTTATATTGAAGAAAGTTCGAAATTACTTTCTTCACTTTCCATTATACACAAACACTCTTATTTATTTTTCAAACTTTCCAAGTGACAACCAACCCACCCCTTTTAGTTAATTCATTCATGAGCCTACAATGAGTGTTCACTAGACCATACTAAGAAGACTTTAGGACAAGTTCTATTTTATAAGAGACATGGAGATCTTTATATGCAAGCCTTTTCAAATTTCAATTATGAAGAATAAAAAGGCAACAAAAAAATCTACTTTTGAATATTGCACCCACGTTAGAGGAAATCTAGCTACATAGAAGAGTAAGGAATAGAATATTGATTTTAGCTCAAATGTTGAGGCAAAATACAAATCAATAACCTAAACAACATGTGAGATGATGTGATTGAGATCCTTTCAATCAAGTTACAATTCCAAGTATTGTTAAAATGTTACCTATGCCACTACATTATGATGCAAATGATTATCATTATCACCAATAATACGGTTTTTAATGAACGAAAGAACATTGTGAGATTGATTATCATCATATCAAACACTTAGTGACAAAGTAAATCATTCCTATTACCCATATTCCTTCCTCTTTTGAGCTTACCAATATCTTAGCCAGAAAGTTGGGGATCATTGTGTTCCAAGTACTTATGTAATGAGAGGAGCTATTAAAGTTAATTAATGGTTCCATATAGTCTGAGATTGAAAATTTTGCAACACATTTTTTGTATAATCATATAAGGAATTAACGTAGTCAATAAAACATCTCTTATGTTCTATCTTCTGGAACAGTAATGTTCACAAAAGTTTTTCTCTTGCATCCAATAACAGAATTTCAAACTGCAAGTCAGTTATCCCAAACAACCCTGCAAGTTCTGGTATAGCACCAAATAAATGTTGTATTGGAACTTGGAACAAAAGACAAATATTTATCTTACTCTAGCAATGTTGAATGATAATAATGAAGTGATAAAAGCAGAAGTCTTAGAAGTGGATCACCACAAAATTGAAAGAAGGCCACAAAATAAGGAAATGCATGAGAGGAATTGCTTTAGTATTCCAAGGAATCACCTGCATCCCACCATGGAAAGAAAAGGAACCCCGTTGAACTTTCCTTTTCTGTGAACTTTCCTTTTTGTTTGAGAACTTGTGACGGATAGCACCAACAATTAGTGAACCAAAACTGACAAAATAAAGAATAATTAATCATCCAATTATATACTGAACTGAAACACAGAACAGCATAAGCAATCCATAGAAACAAAGTGCGCCCAGACCTTTTGCATAATGTATGAAAATGAATGTTCTTGTATAATATGAATAAGTGATCATAACAGAAAATGTTTAACTCAATTTCATCAAATAGCATATGTAAAAATATAGACAAGCCTTGAAAATCCAGCTGAATCATCAAAAGTAATGCTTGGGTTTAGCTCATTCACTTAACACACGTATATTTTTCGTTTCAACTCTAACAAGTTCATTCTAAACTATTCATTGAACACAAGCACAAATTTATAATATATGTAATTCATCAAATTTTAAGAAATTGAAAGAATTTATATTTCTGAAATCCAAATGATAATTTTTCTCATAATTTGGAAATTTTTTTATATAAATCAAGGAACCAAAACTAGAAGAAAAGTGCAAGAGAAAAAAGTAAAAAAGGCAGCTTCCATAATCCTCTTGTTGGAAATAATCCCACATTATTTAATTAGAGACTGAATTTGAGCATATATATGTTGATTTACTCTATGCATTATCAATTAGTTTTAAATTAGAATTTCACATGATATCAGAACAAGTTTATACATATTCACTTCTAGATATTTGTAAGCATATAAATAAATCACACAAACGAGGGGAAGTGTTAGAAATAATCCTATATTGTTTAAACAGAGACTGAACTTAACCTTATATATATTTATTTCATCTACTCATTACTAACTAGTTTTGAGTTGAAATTTCACACCCATACCATTGCAAGATGATAAAATAGGAAGCTAAAACCACAACATCTTAATTAGGCTAAAAAGTGTGTCAGATGTGTAATTAGCCAAACATTAGTTATCAATATATATATAAAGATATAAAAAGCTAGTTACATTCCTCCAAATTATGTTCTTGGAATAGGAAAGGAGTTCACTTGTGTGATAAGCCAAGTGGATAAAGGATAGAGGAATTTGACTAGCAGAAATAATAATTTAGTAAACAAGAAGAAGAAACATGAATAAAGCTAGAATGGGTTAATATAAAGCTTACTTCTTCTCTAGATTCCATATCTCAGGGAAAGCATGATGCATCTGTTCATGAAGCCAGGTACAAAATGATTTCCCAAGAATAATTTCAAATAATAACAACAATAATCTGAACCATAATCTCACAACGTGGGGTCAGCCACATAAATCCTTTTCATACATAATTAAGTTTCATAAGTTTCAAACATCTTTAAAAAAAGAGTACACTAGCTAAACTAAGTTTATGATTTAGATATGAAACTTATAGTAAACAATGGCAAAATTAGTTAAGAATGTAGTCATAACAATCTGTAAGGAAGACAACTAACTGAAAGTGATTCTGGATCTCCAGCACTAATTCCAGCCACAACAGGATCAATAATAAAATCAACAACCTAATATGGTGGCAAAGAAACAAAAGCAACCATTCAAAAATTATACAGAATATCAAACTTGATGCTACATATAATGCTTGCCACAAGAACACCATTATAGCACAAAATCATATTGCATGATGCATTAACATCTTTGTAGAAAAATTGAGAAGATGCAATTACCTCTTTTCCAAAATGACGCTGGAAAAACTGCCCCACACTGAGAATAAAATGGGATCAGTATAAAAAATACTAGCCAAAAAAGGAAAAAAATGGCAAACGTGGAATAATTTCAGACATGGTAATGCTCAGAATAAGTCCCAGACAAGGATAACACACTATACTACCACAACAAAGGTGAGCTGTTACTTTTTTCAATCTCTGTGATCAAAACCAAGGTTTTTAATATCGATATTGTCTCTGACTATGGTCCTTTAAAAAACCACCATGTGTCAAACTTTAGTAGAAACACCAGTAGAATTTTTTTAAAAACATGAAAATCCATAAAAGATGCTCAAAATCACAAATTTCAAAAGAAAAATTTAGGACAAGTTAAAATAATCATTCCTACACTTTATATCTTATATCCAACTATATTTCTTATAATACTTCATCTCTTGATTGTAAATATTTTACCCTTACTCTGAATCTTTAGCCAAGAATTATTAAGAGGCATTTACTCTTCTACACTAAAAGAAAACTATAGATGTTGAAATGTAGGTACTTTTAGGTCAACGAACGTGGCAACTTGTTTCTTGGCCCAAGATAACTCGATGGTTAGTTGTCAATGAGTTTTCACGATGAAATATCACTCTAATAGTACCATCAAACATCGTAAGACTCACTTGGTGGCATGCAATTTTACTTAAACTCATAGAGTTGATTACTATGATACATTCTCTCCAGTGATTTGTCTCAATTCTATTTGTATTCTATTATCTTTGACGATGAATCAATCATGGACCCTATATTAGTTGGATATGCGGAATGCTTTCTTATATGATGATCCTTAGGAAAAAGTCTACATAAAGGAACCTCTAAGTTTTGTTGCTCAAGGGAAAATCGAATTTGTAAACTTCACAAAGCTATATATAGACTTAAACAAAATCGACGAGCTTAGTTTACCAAACTTAATTCAATGATGCTTTCACAGGACTTCGCAAAATGTAAGGTTGATAGTTTCATCTTTATCAAAAAGTCAAGTGCTAGATATACTATTCTAAGAGTATATGTGAATGATATTCTTCTCATGGGAGAAGATAGTGTAGGCATTGCGGTACTAAGACCTTCCTTAGTAGACACTTTGTAATAAAAAATATGAGTAAACTTTGATACTTTCTTAAGATTGAATTTGTTTATACCAATGACAAGATGGTTATTCCAACAAAAGAATGTCTTAAATCTTTTAAAGAAAACATGACTTTTGGATTGCAAACCACAGATGATATCTATAGATCACAATCTGCCCCTTTGGAATAAAGACTTAGAGTTTCTTGAAGACATAGGGCAGTATAGAAGACTTATTGGCAAATTAATCTATCTCACTATGATGTGACTTGACATTTCCTTTATTGTTAGTCTTTTAAGTCAATTTATGTAGAAGTCTCGATTAATACATTGGCAAGGTGTCATGTAGGTTATTGTATATATTAAGAATCATCTTGGAAAAGGTTTGATCTACTCTAACAATGGTCATTAGAATGCTTCAACCTATTTCGATGCCAATTATGTGGGAGACAAGGGAGATCGCAAGTCTATCATTGGGTATTGTACTTATTTTGGAGGTAATTTAATGACCCAAAGGAGCAAAAAGCAAATTTAATATCCAACGCAAGTGCTAAGTTTGAACTTTGAGATATGTCACAGACTAAGAGTAAACTTGATTGGATCCGATCTTTTTGACTGAGCTTGGTGTTTGAGTTTCTACTCCTATGATTATACATTGTGACAATTAAACTGTAATTTATATTGCTAGCAATGATACCTTTTATGAGAAAATAAAATATATTAAAGATGATTGTTACTACATCTATGAACTTATTCTTAAAGGAATTATTTCCACTCTATACACTAAATCCTTCAAACAAGTTGCTGATATTTTTACCAAGGGATTGCATGTAGGTCTCTTCAACAAGTTATGTGATAAGGTAGGTTTATTTAATTTGTATTCTTCAACTTGAGGGGGAGTGTTCAAATTAATTATCATAAATGTCATTAAGTATTTTTAAGTTTTGTTATTCCAACATGACTATTGGAGTTTCTCATATGTCCATTAAGATTTTTCATATGTCTGTTGAAGTTCCCTATATGTCTATTGAGATTCCTCATGTGTCTGTTGGAGTTTCCCATACGTTCATTAGGATTCCTCTCTACTTAGCCTTTATATAAAAAAGTCTCCCTTTTAAGTTAGTAATACATAACTTTCTTCTTCTAGTAAACTCTTTCTCTTAACTTATCCCTTCATCATTATTCCTATTTTCATTGAGCCTACATTCCATATATTCATATTTCAACCCACATAATTAAATCTTTTGGAATCTAAAGTCACTCTTTATAATTCTAATTTAAAATTAATTCCTAAGTTACTTTTAAGTAAAACTATATTATAAGCAAACAATATGCACTAAGGTATTTTTCCTTGAATTTCCTTAATTATTTCATCCATAACCAAGACAAACAAATAAGGACTTAGAAAGTATCCTTTGTGTAAATTTATGCCAATTGAAAATTCCCTTATTTCTTCTCTTATAGTTTGAACACTAGTAATTGTTATTTCATAAATGTATTTTATAATATTAATATATCTAATGGGTACTCTTTTTCTTTCTAAAACCCACTACAATAGGTTTCTAGGTACTCTATCATAAGCTTTTTTTAAATTGATGAAAATCATATGAAACTCCTTTTTCTTAATTCTAGAATTTTCTATTAATTGTCTATGTAAATGAGTAGTTTCCATTATTAACCTACCCAACATAAATTCAAATTGATTTTCTATGATTTTAGTTACATGTCTAAGTCTTTGCTCTATTACCTTTTCTCATAATTTTGTAGTTTGACTCATTAGCTTAATATCACAATAATTATTATAATTCTATATGTTTCCCTTATTCTTAAATATAGGCATTAAAGAACTTTTTTTCTATTCATTTGACATCTTCTTTGTCTTTATAATTATATTTAAAAATTTAGTTAACTACTTCATCCCTATCACTTATATATTTCCCCACTTCAATAAGAACACCATCTAATCCAATAGTTTTCCCACATTTTATTTTCTTAATAATTTGTTTAAACTTCAAATTACAAATTTTTCTAAAATAACTATACTTTTTATTCTTTTTACTACTATCTAAATTTTGCAAGTAAGAATTTCCTATGGTAGATTCATCAAAAAGTTTAATAAAAGACTTACAACATTTGTCTTTTATTTCATTTTCTTTTACTAAAATTATACCATTTCTTGTCTTTGATACACTTTACTAAAATCTCTACATTTTCTTTTTCTAGATTTAGCCAATTTATATACTTTATTTTCTCTTTGTTTTGTATACAAATTATCATATAATTCCTTATAAGCCTGATTTTTAACTTCACTAATAATTTTCTTAGCATTCATTGTTGCTATTTTATAACCAAAATTTCCTCATTTCTACATTTATGATAGATTTTATAGCATTTTTTTCTTTTACATAAAATACTCTGATTTTAAAAAGTTTATTTCATTTGCAAAACTAATAATTTGTAAGAAACCAGAGAAATATGACCAAAAAAATTGAAAAAATAGATAATCTCCTGAACCAACGATTTTATTTTAGATCCATGAAAGACAAGGTCATTTGTACTTAATATGTCATTGAAATTTAATTTCATCAAAATTCCAAAACTTAGAATTGAAAATTACATAATAAACATAAAAACCTTAGATGAACAGTAAATCAACACAGAGGTAACACTGATCGCTTTTTCAATGACTACAGTGGTCTTCAATGAGAAATACACACTATGAGCATCAAGGAATGTTAAGAGGAGTGGATTGATGAAAAACAGCTATCGAAGGCAACTATATATAGAAGGGTGTCGAGGGACAAATGTTTGTACTAACATACGTAAATATCAGTCAACATATCCCCATGAATACCACTCTGTGGCATCATGTCAACCTACACAACATTACAGCCAACATGGCACCGAAAGGTGCACATGCCAACATGATCCACTTTGTTGTGTTGGCCAGCAAAATTCTCAGTACATGTTGATGACATTTCGGCAACATGCATTGCATTTAAAAGCCTTGAACAAACCCTCGTGTGTAATTCTTGATCGTGGAAAGGTTTATTTACAACCCATAAAGTTCACAAACTAACACCAGTGAGTATCAAGGCATGTGATGTGATGCAATGGATTGAACGAGAATACAGCTAAAGTATTCATGAAAAACACAACAAAATTGTAAAAGGATATGTCTTCCAAGTCAATTGTCTTGAATCTGAAACTAGTATGCAGGGAAGGACGGGCCAAGAATGTTCACAATTCAGAAGCCACACCAATATTATTACTTATTAGATCATGTTCACTCTACTGACTTGAATCAAGAAGGTTGTGAAGTTTAAGGCAACAGCTATGAATCTTTTTGATAATTCAATTACCTTTCCTCTAGATGTTCGTCTGAGACCTTCACTTTTGACTTTTTCCACATGAAGGGCTCCAGAATTATGTTTAACTGCAGGCATGTAATCCCACAACAGAATTGATATTGGGAAGGTTAACAAAAAAATGAAACAAATTAATTTAACAAAACATGCTCTACTAGTCTGAGGCCAAAAATCAACTCTCAGCTTTTTATAAAAGCCCAAGTTTATTGAAGGAAAACAAATATTTAATAGGACAATAATGTTATAAAATTCAAAGATCTCCTAGCATATTAATGCAAGTTGTAACAAAAACAAAAGGGGACAACTTATATAAACAAGACGGTTTGCTAAATCAGATATGGTAATCTAAATAGATAGATTTGTTGAAGCAAATAGTCCTACATGGAATAAACTGATGATAAATCCTCAATCTATAATATAGTAGTCTACCCTCTTACTAGTCATGTGTGGTTTTATGATGTAGAGAACTCAAGCCTAGGTTTGTACTCTTTATCTATAAGACACATGTAAGTCCAAACCTCCCCCCCAAGGGTCCAATGTAGGAGTAAAAGGTCAACTACATCGCACATGCAACAAAGTGTTGAAGTTAATAGTTCTACATTAGTTTTTCCGATGTAAGACTATTCACCTCAACACTCCCATGCACATACAATGCAGTTGACTTTTCACTCTTACATTAGATTATTCAGTAGGAGAGGTTTGTGTCTGCACGTGTCTTACAAATACAACATACAAACCTGAAAACTCTAACATGATATTAGAGCCCAAGTTTGTACACTAAGACATGCGTAGGCACAAGCCCCCCACCAAATGGTCTGATGCAAGAGTGAAAGGCCGATTCTATCACACGTGCAACGAAGTGTTGAGGCGAATAGTCCTACATCAAAAAATCTAATGACAACTTATAACATAGTAGTCTACCTTCTCACCAATCACATGGTTTTATGGTGTAGAGGACTCTAACAAAATCCAAAATGTTAATAAAGGAATCCAAAAATCAGCTACAAATATAAAATTAACTCTATTGACCAGTAAACTTTCTAGATATCCTACGAGACAATAAAAGGACTACCAAATTTCCCTAGTTTGGAAAGAATACTTTCAATTGTCACCATTACATCTCCTAAACATATAGTCCAATACTTTGGTTTTTCCCTAGAGAGAACAATTGAAATAAACCTTACTTTTTAGGCAAAATTATCAAAGCATGGGAAATCTTACCATGTAAGGAAGAAAGGATTCTATGGATTGAGGATAATCTATAGACAAATGAGTGCATTCATGAAAAAGATACATGGTATACAGGTGAGGATAACTGAAAGTGTGAGTTTGATGTTATGACTTCAAATGAACATATTCCATACATTTACCTTTGATTTCGTTGAAAGAATGTTACTTGATGCTAATGCAATAGGATTTAATGGCACCTGAGTTCCAAAAAATTAGCAGAATATTGGTGTCAAAATGGGAAACAAAAGAAAAGAAAAGTTGCTATAAGAGATGCTTCGTAGCATTGTAAAAAAGCACCATTTCTGGTATTCCATTTCTGGCAATATAACGCTTGCTTTGTGAAATTGGCTGTAATAAAGCAACAAGATTAGTTTTTGATATCATTAGAGAGACAAACTTAATGAACAGAATGCATGGCTATATATTGAATTATTGATAAAGAGAAGAATTTTGTGAGCACTGAAAGTAAATATTATTGCACCAAAAAACATAATTACAAGGAAAAATAAAAGCATAAACCCCCTATCAGCATGATCAGAGGAAACATAACTACAAAGAATAAAGGGAAAACCAAATAAGAAGAATTGCAACTTGCAAGTCATAGCACAAGTCCCAACCAAGAAAAATCAGTTCTAACCAGGAACACATTGCACCATTGAAATCTACCTTGGTTGCAATACCAATAGACAACTCCATTGCCAATGTGAAAACATTGTCCACCCATTTTGAACATGAAAGTTATCTCTCTTCTAAACATCATCATGCTCCCCTTAACTCACCACTTCCATCATATCATTTTTTCTCTACCTTCTGGCCCGTGAGATTTCAGCCATGCCTTCCAAAAAGAATCCGCTTAAGCAAAATGAGTGAAAGGTTGGAATACTTTTATTGAAAAACAACAGTAATGGAATAAACCTTTTGACATGATACAGTCATAACTAGGATATACAAGGGAGATACAATATTTTGATGATCACTACGTTTAGACCTTAATTTAGACAAAATAATAGATATTTTGACAAAGGAATCAAAAGGGAGGTCTTATTTCCTGTTTAATTTCTTAGCAATCTAAAAATGCTATAACAGAGCTCTAGAATAAGTTTTATCTTATTATATGGGAACAGTCTGACTCACAATATACAAACGAAGTTCTCCATTTCTGGTCAAAAGAAATGTAGGCCAAAAGAGATTGACTTATCATTCAAGCATTACTTGATATCTGGGACCATAGAGATGTAAATTGGCATATGGCTAAATACCTTCCTATAACAGCGTCTCAAATCAAAAATTTAGTTTCATTATTGCATGGCATAATAGTTTCCTACTTCTTGTACACATGTGAGAAGCAAGGAAGTAAAACAATAAACATCCTTTCTAGAAAAAAGTCCAAAGGAGCAAGCTTCCACCTTGGTCATCTCAAGTTACATTTAAGTATTTTTCTTGGCATTCTTCAAATTCATATGGATGTTTCACATAACGAAAAGGATGAATTCAAATTTGAGATTCAAGAGGATATGAATATGATAACTAACATAATAGTCCAGTTCAATCATCCACACAACAATTATTTGCCTAGAATTGATCATATGTTGCTTTTTAAGGAAGAAACTTCTTTGGTTTAGATGTGTTACTCCACTATTTATGATACTAGTAACATTCTTAAAATCAAAATACATTGTCAAGAAAAGGAACCAGGTTTCATTTTTATACATTAGACCATTACTATAGAATTTCTTACACTTCAAGTATAAGACATTTCACCACTTGTAAATTGGTTTGTTAATATACGATGGAAAGTTCAAAATTGGAGGAAACGGAAAATTCAAAGTGGTCAGAAATGAAATGTCAAAAAAGTTAGAAAAAAATGAGAAATTAATATAAGTGTCAAAAAATCCAAAAAGTTAGAATTTCCAAAAGACATATGTGCCTAATAAAATGTAAGGAAATGAAATGTTTGAAACATAACAATAAATCTAGGTAATATTTTTCTTTGTTCTTGACTTATTTCAACCATATATTTGCTTCTAAATGTATTGTATCAATTTGTTGTTTATGCACTTACTATATTGACTTGTATCTTGTTGTTCATTTATCTATATATCCACTTACTTGCTTACTTACTAGCTATATGCATGTTTAATTACTTATTTGCATACAACTAATTCTCTTTGAAATCAAGAAGGTAAGGATAAAGGTAAATCCATATATAATTAATACCTATTCCATTACTACCTCATTTAATTCATTCAAAGCCCTAATTTTTAACCTAAATGATTCTTAGATATATGTAGATGAAAACTAATTTAACATAGTTGGAGAAGAAAAAGAAGAAGAAGAAGAAGAAGAAGAAGAAGAAGGATCTTGAGTCTAAAATTTCTATATATTAGTACAATCCACAACTACACATATATAAGAAAGAGAGAGATAGATGGATCCTTAGATGGATCCTTAAATGGATCCTTGTTAAGCACAAGACACTTAACACTCCCCCTTAAGCTGGAGCATATATATCATGCATGCCCAGCTTATTACAAAGTTTCCTAAAGATATTAGCATTCAACCCTTTGGTTAGAATATCTGCAACCTGATCTTCAGACCTAATATAAGGAGTGGATATGACTTACTTCTGAACATTATCGCGAATGAAATGACAATCTACTTCTACATGTTTAGTCCTCTCATGAAACATTGGATTAGCAGCAATGTGTATAGCTGCTTGATTGTCACAATACATTAGCATTGGGCCACAACTGTTAATCCCTAGTTCAAATAACAAGGTTTTTAACCAAATTAGCTTCGTAGAGGTGTTGGACATACTTCTGTATTCAACCTCAACACTGGATTTTGCAATCACATTCTATTTCTTGCTCCTCCACGTGACAAGATTGCCTCCAATATAGGTCAGGAAGCTAGATGTAGATTTCTTGCTAATCCTATCTCTAGCATAACTTGCATCTGAGTAGCCTTCAATATTAGTATGACCATGTCTTTTATACAAAAGTCATTTACTAGGAGTTTGTTTCATGTATGCTAACAAATGAAGAATACCCCGCCAATGAATCTTTTTGGGTGAATGCATAAACTGACTAAAGAGATTAACAGTGTAAGAGATGTCAGGCCTAGTTGCAGTCAGATAAATAAGTTTACCAATTAATCTCTTATATCGACTTGGATCATCAAAAAAAGGAGATTCAGTGTCCCACAAGGAGTGAGTCTGCTCCATAAGTGTATCTTCTAGCTTGCACCCCTCACATCCTGTCTCTTTAAAAAGATTCAGAGCATATTTTCTTTAAGATAAAGATAGAGTTCCATCAGAATGAACAAACTCAATACCTAAGAAGTACTGAGGAGTTCCCATATTTTTTATGGCGAAATGTTTGCAGAAAAAAAGTTTTGTATCTTCAATACCTTGAACGTCACTCCCAATCAACAACATATCATCCATATACACAGCAAAAATAACAATATCATGAGAGGTGTGCTTAATGAAGATGGAGTGGTCAACCTTGCAGCTATGAAAACCATCACCCCACATAACCCTGCAAAACGTCTCAAACCAAGCTTTAAGGCTTTGTTTGAAACCATAGATGGCCTTGTGAAGATCACACACCTGCATCTCCCCCTGAGTAACATAATTAGGAGGTTGCTCCATATAAACTTACTCATCAAGGTTACCATATAAGAAGACGTTTTTGACATCAAGTTGTACAAGAGGCCAGGAAGAATTGACAGCCAAGGATAGAAGAACTCGGATGGTGTCAAGGCATGCCATTGAAAAGAAAGTCTCTGAATAGTCAATCCCATACTCCTGAGTGAAACCACAGACAACTAAACGTGTCTTATAATGATCAACAGTGTCATCAGGTTTACACTTAATAGTGAACACCCAGCGGTAAGAAACTACATTCGCCTCGAGAGGACGTGAAACAAGATCCCATGTATCACAAGAGAGAAGAGCACCCATCTCCTCATCCATGGCAGTCTTCCACTGAGGTACTTGAAGAGCTTGTTGATAATTCTTGGGCAAAGACTCATCAGTAATAGCAAAAGAGCAAAGGCACGAGAATCAGGAAGGAGGCTAGCATAAAAAACAACATGAGAAAGTGGATGTTGGGTACAAGAGCGAGTTTCTTTGCGTAAAGCAATAAGAAGATCCTTTTCATTTAAAGAAGTGATGGGAGGTGATATCGTATGGGTAGAGGAGCCAACAATCGGATTAGAGGATGAAGGAGTGTCCACCACCTAGGGAATGCATGGTCGTCGACGGTAAACCTGTAGAGTGTTTGGCTGACTACCCTCGATGTAGTGTGATTCCTCAACAAAAGATGTGACATCAAAAGACAAAGGGATATCAAAAAAAGGAGGATTAAACGAATAAGATGGCAAGTGGGAGGTATCACGAAAATATGACTGGGACTCGAAAAAGGTAACATCTATGGAGACATAAAAGCGCTTGGTTGGAGGATGATAGAGACGTTATCCTTTTTGAGTACGAGAGTACCCAACAAAGACGTACTTGATAGCACAGGGAGACAACTTGTCAATACCTGATGTGTGGTCATGAACAAAAGCCATACAACCAAAAACTTTTAGCAAAATAGGAAAGAGGTCTTTTTCAGAATAAAGACAACTAAGGGGACAACACCTCTCAAAGAGGTAGAAGGCATGCGATTGATAAAAAAACAAAAGTAAGAACAGCATCAGCTCACAAATAATGAGGAACATGCATGTAAACCATAAGTGTGTGAGTAACATCCAAGATGTGACGATGTTTGCACTTGGCCACACTATTCTATTGAGAGGTGTGGGGACAAGTGGTTTAATGAATGATGCTAACAGACGCACAAACATTCTAAAATTTATGATGCAAAAACTCAAGAGCATTATTTGTATACAAAATTTTTGAAATACAAAAAATTGATTTTTAATTTCAGCCAAGAATTTTCTGAGTACATCAAGAACATCCTTTCGGGACTTTAACAAATAAGTCCACGATACATGAGAATAATCATCTACAAAAATAATGTAATATCTATGCCCACCACAAGACACAACACGACAAAAGCCTTAGATATCACAGTGAACAACATCAAACATACTAATAGACGAAACAAGACGCAGATGCTTAAAGGTAGCACGATGATGCTTACCAAGTTGACAAGACTTACATTGAAAAAGGGTAACAGAAAGTCAAGGTAGGGCTTGAGACATCTTCTGATGAGACAGATGTCCAAGACGACAATGCCACAAAAAGGAGGAATCAAAACCAGCAAGAGGAGGAGGGAGCAGTGGCAGAGACAACACGAGCAACTTGAGGCTTCAGATGTGGGAACTTCTCCCAACATTTCTCTGATCTGTGACCTAGTTTGTCACACCACTGACATTTGAGTCGTTGTCTATCTCTATGAGCACCACAACTACACAAAGTTATTAAGGCAGAAGGATTTGGTGTAGACACCCCAAAAGATCCAATGACAACCCATAAGGCTTTTCCAAAAGCCTCATCTAAGCTCGACATATACTCAGCACTAAGGATGAAACCACGAATCTAAGAAGCGATATCTAGATAAAAGGCAACAAGGAAGATAACTACTGCAAGTTCTCTATAACATTAAAAGGTGCGAACGTTAGAAGTAGACGGCTAATATTCATTCATCAGTCCGCGAAGTATGCTAAATAAGTGCTAAATAAAGTTGTCTCCCTGTCGAAGCTGAAGAAGACTCTCATAGACTAAAAAAGTTTTAGATATATTTTTGTTATAGCCATAAATATGATGAATAGTATCCTAAAGCACTTTGGCGGGTCGAAGCATGGACACTCCATTAGCAATGGAATCATCCATACTTAACACCATCCAAGTAATAATAGCTATATTATCAGCCAACCAATCTCTATACTGTGAAACCTTCACGTCAGGAGGAGGCTGATAAAGATGATGTTCTTGACGAAAAGCAATGACAACATTTTCAAAATTCTACGCCTAGAGGATGTAGTTTGACTCATTTATGTTCTAGGAAATTCCTAGAAAGCTACGGACCAGAAGATCACTACAAAGAGCAGAGGAGCTAGCCATGACAATAAATCAATTTGATGAAATAAGGTATGCGATGGACCAAACAGACCTTGGAGCAAATAAGATGAACCCACACTACTGCATCTGTCCTAAGACATTTTGCAGGGAGAAAAAAAAACTGAGCCAAGATGTCGAAGCTGGCCAAGACGTGAACAGACCGTTGGAACACGTCCTAACACATGACTGAGTGGAGGAAATTGAAGCCACATTGAAACAAACCGTTGGGACGCGACCGTTGGAACAGAACCTAAAGTCGTAGAGAGATCGAAAGCAAGAGCGGGAGCGAGATTGGAACTGGACACTCCTGCAGGGAGGACGTACGTACGTATGCCCACCTACGGGGAGCATGGACAAACTGTGGTAGACGTTAGGAGTGGAGCCAGCTCTGATACCAAGTTGGAGAAGAAGAAGAAGTATCTTGAGTCTAAAATTGCTATATATTAGTACAATCCACAACTATACATATATAAGAAAGAGAGAGATAAATGGATCCTTAAATGGATCCTTGTTAAGCACAAGACACTTAACAAACATTATGTAAATAATTAGCACATACATGGATTGTGATTGATCAAGCCAATGAAACAAAATAAAAACTACTTGTTCCTTCACTCTGTAATCGTTAAACAGTTCATTCATTTAGTAAAACATATTTGTCAAACACAAAGAAGAGAAAAAAATAGGTTACACACAATTCATATTCATTCAAGCTTGTATACATTGATTAAGGAAGAAAATACACAGAACAAGGAAGAAAATATACAAACAATTCATACACTAGTCTACCAAGAAAATACACAAAATAGTTCATACACTAGTTAAGGAACAAAATGTATACACCATTCATACACTAATTAAGGCAATAAACAAACTTCAACTAACAGTGTGCACTAATGGTCTTGACAAGTAAGTAAGACAAAGATTATGAGGGCAACGACAGTAGGATTTGTTTGACAAGTAAGACAAGGGTGAGTAAAATGGGGATTGTAAGGGCAACAATGATGGTATTCATCAAGCAAGTAAGACAAGGATTGCAAGGGCAACGATGACGACTGAAGAAAGAAATCAACACTACAACTATGAAGGTGACAACAGTGTCGACAAACAATCTCAAGAAATTGGTGTGGAAGACAACTACAAGGGTTTTAAAATTGATTGACTATATACAAGGGTTTCATTGGGTGATTGGGTGTGTGTGAATGTGAGGAACCTCTCAGTGTGGAGAATCAATCATGATCAGGGGAGAAAATGCAAGGGTTTCATCGAGCAAGAGGACAGTAAGGTTTTGTCAGGGTGACTACATTTCTGCAAGAGGAGGGTGTGGATTCTCAAGGGGGCAGGTGGGAAAGGAAATGGAGGGTTTTTATATAGAAGGAATCTGATACTTTCCTTTTCCCTCTTGCACTAATGACCTTAATACCAGAATGTACATTTTTTTCTTTCCTTTCTGCAGAGTTCAGCCAGCACTTACCCCCTATAAAGCTAAGTCAGAATGTATCAATAACAATATACATATACCTTGAGATCATCATGGCTGGTAAGCATGATTCTGAAACTGATTTAAACTTCATATAAAAATTTAGTATAATGAAGCAAGTATTTGGTAAAAATATCTGACCCTCTATCATCAAGTATTCAAGGCAACACTAGAAACTTAACAACATTTTTTGTTCATAGCATACAGAGACACTGCCAGCAGCCACTGAAGCATTTACACGAGTTTTGACTCTTTTCTTGGGCTGTTGGAAGCTCTCTGTATATTACAACCTTCCTGTCCTTTTCCTATGGGAAACAAAAATCAATCACATATTCTTCAAAAAAGGTTTAACTTGTAACTTGTGAGCCTCCAAATCATCAGTAGAGATACAACACTTCTATTTGAGGATTATAAAGACTAATTTTGTAGGGGTAACACAATGGGTAGACAGGTAGGATTTGGATCCAACCAATTTACAACATGACTCATTTAGGATCAATCCAAGCCTAAAACATTTATTAAATTAAATGCTTTGAAAATCATAATCTTAATATAACTTGTTCATTAAATAAGTTGACCCATTTAATACATTTATTCACTTAACTGAGATATATGGGTCAACCTCATTTGTTTAACCTATTAAACATTTTAATCAAGTTTGGATTAGATTTTATCAAAAAATTCAAATAACTTCATAAGATCTAAGAACTAGTGATCTTCAATTACACATATACATACAATCAACTACATTATTGACTAGTTATAAATGAGTTGCCTTTATTGAATGTGTTAAATGGATCAGCATTTTTCTGAATCAATCCCTTCATGATTGATCTCAACTCATTTAATACCAAGTTAGCATGTAGGGATACATGGGAGTGTCCCAACTCCCAACGTCTATGAATTTGACCATATGCCATTCTGTTAACAGCAACCTAATTGCAAACAATCCATTAAAGAGTAAAAACACTTTTTGGTGATCAATCAATCACCCATGTGTAAAAGTAAATATCTTGTTTCTTCTAGTAGCAAACTTGAAAGAGTAGAACAATCCTAAGAGCAAATAATTGAGAATTCAACAACTGTCACTTTAGTACTACTGTCTTAGACCCTGTGTAGGGTTCGATGACATAAAAAAATTTCCTCTCCGTTTATTTCTCTCTGGTGCTGTAGTCTGTGGAAGAACAAATCATTGAATATGATGCAACAAAATATGAAACTGGAAAAATAATAATCACATACAAAAAAACATCAATTACAAGGAAATGTTAACAAGCATACAAACTGCTGCATTCCCCGAAGACCCAAATCATCAATCAACCTTCCAACCACTGCTTCACTCTCCGTCTACAAAAAGGAAAATGAAGTTCAGCATCAACATGCATATCCTATAGAAGCCTTGCAATTGCAGAAAAGTGAAACAACAAAAAGTAACAGATCGTCAACATTATGTAAGCACTCACCATCGTATTCGCACCTTCATCCCATATGAAGCCATCCTGCGAACCACTCCTGATCAGCCCCCCAGCTCTGTCCTCGGCTTCAAACACAGTGACACCAACGCCATTCGACTTAAGCTTGTAAGCAGCAGCTAGCCCACTGCAAATTTCCCAAACATTCAAAAATCAAATCATCCACACAATAAAAAACATAACGAACTCCTCCACAAAGGCAGTCACCCCACTTAAAACCAAACACCACCGATTAAGGGAGCGGGATGCTAAAAACGCAAGCGAAACCAAAAATTGAGCATCCGGAGCACATAACTCTTCCAAAAATTCACTTAAGCATACAAAGAATTCTAGCTTCGATCGCAACGGGATTGCAAAAAACATAAGATTTCGCACAAAATCGCATTGCATCGCTGGAAATTTTTCACCTGACTCCGGCGCCAACGACGGCCACGGACTTGACAGGACCTGTGAAAAGGACCATAACCAAAGGGATCAGCCGGAGCTAGAGAATGAAAAGGAAGAAAGGGATGTTGGATCGTACCGGTTCCTGGGGTGCTTACGGCGTGCGTCGCCGGCAATGCCATGTCAGTGGTTGCGCCGGTTCCCGGATCGAGGTATGTTTGAATGCCACTTGCCAGCACACAGCAAATCGTAAAGAATGGGGTGAGGCAAGCCGATGGGTTTAATGGTTAATCGGGTCGGTAAACTCGGTCCATCGTCCATGGATAGCTCGGCGGCCCGATTGGCCGGATACTAAGGAAGAGGAACGATGCTATTGCCATGGATTTCGAATCTGTATCATATTAGCAAATAATGTGATTTGATTTAGTATATTATTTTTGTAAATAATATATTAAATTTAGTATAAAATGTTTAAATTTTATTAATTTAATATATTAATTGTAAAATTAATATATTTAAATTTATACAAATAAATTCTATAAATATTTTTAACATATCATTTCTGTAAATGATATAATAATTTTAGAAAAATAAAATTATATCATGTCCACTTACATGCTCAAACTAAAATATGTCAATACAGTTTGATTCCATTAAATGTCAGTCTAATATAATTTAAAATTTTATATTAAGTCAATCAACATTATCATTTAATTAAGTTAGACTACGTCAACGTAACTGAACTTAATTAACATCTCCAACCTAAATCTAAAGCACATATACTCAATCAGGGTTCAAAAGTTTCAAACAAATTTTTCAAACAAAAAAAATATTTATATGCAAAGTTTTATATCAGAAAATTCGACCGGGTGCTCGTTAAAAAATCAGGATTTTTATTAGAATATTCGTAAAATACTTGTAAATAGTTTGTATATGTTATGTATATAATCTTATCTTAAATATTCTTAGACTCGTAATTTTAGTATCCTTGCAGTTGATTGAGAAGAAGCTATAGGAGGTATGTTACAAATGTTATTTTAAGTATATGGGCATCGAAATAAATAATTAGACTTTTAAAGGTATTAATTGAAATATTATCTCATTATTCTTTAAAGTTTATAATGCTACTTCTTTTTGGCTAAATTATTCATTTTCAAGTATAATTGTTAATGTTATAAATGAAGTAACGTTTGTTTGAGATTGACATGTAATTTTTCTCGCTAAGGGTTAAAATGAATAATCTTATGAAATAGAAATGGAATGAGAAATTGAATTCTTGTTGGTCCCTTCTTTTTTTTTACGTAGTTCCCTTTGATTTGTTCTTTTTTGCCTTTTCCCTTATGAAGTGATTTTATCTCAATCTAATCGTCAAAATTTATAAAAAATAATCCATAGTTTATCTTTTTATATCGGTCTTACCGTCCAAATATAACGTGTTTCGTTGGAATGCTAGTAAAATATGATTATTATATTAATATATTTTAATTAACTATTTTTAAGTTAAAATTTTTATTTTAAATATTTAAACTTTTATTTTATAATACATTTTCAATACATCCAGACTACATAAGTTCTTCGTTTGGATCATAAATGACGTGAATCAAAATCACATATTTAGTTCATACGTATTCTTCGTTCAAGTCACGTATAACCTAATTTTTTATTATTATAAATATATGACTATTATTTTACATTTAACCATTTTGAACTTCGAAATGAATCATATTAAATATTCAAACTTTATTTTATAAGACTTCTTCGATACGCCGGTCTAGGCCACATACGTCCATCATTTGGATCACAGATGATGTAAATCTATATCACACGTTCAGGTTTGCATGTGTTCTTCCTTCGATATTCCAAAAAAAAAAATCCGAGTTATAGATAATGTAATTTATTGTTAAATATTATAAAACAAGTATATATCAAAGTGATTGATTATGAAGTTTAAGGTAGTTAATAAATTTCAGGTCACATCTAAAGAAAACATTTCTTAAATGTATATAATTTTTATAAATGAA
Organism: Cymodocea nodosa; assembly: GCA_036874045.1. Taxonomy (NCBI): domain Eukaryota; kingdom Viridiplantae; phylum Streptophyta; class Magnoliopsida; order Alismatales; family Cymodoceaceae; genus Cymodocea; species Cymodocea nodosa. Next base: position 1,990,421 of record JAZBRI010000008.1, read on the forward strand.
GTATTGTTTCTTAAGAATGATTTGTATACAAAGAAAAGTAACGAAAAATGGTAAAAAATAATTGTGTGTTTGTATTTAATAAAAAGTGATGTAAATTTTCTAAAAAAAGTTTACAAGAGTAATTAAAGTCGTTTTCTTTCTCGAGTTAAAAAATCTGAAAATAATGAAAAATGAAGAAAAAAAGGAATAAATATAATTTGTTAAATTCATATGTTAAAAAAAGAAATAAAATAATAATAAAAATAAAATTTTACCATATGTTAAATTTAACCTCATAATGTATAATGTACTATTATGAAAAATGTAAATATTTTTAAATTTTTCATAAATTTGAGATGTCTACAAATATTTTTATGTTATTTATTTATATTTTATTATATTTTGTAACTTTTTCATTTTTTAACATTTTTGTTACTTTCTAATCAATGCATAAATACCATAACTTTTTGATAATTTTCTGTAATTTTATACAATTTCTTTTTCATTACTTTCTAAACTTTCTTACATTTTCTTTTTTATTACGTTTTAGATACAAAAACGGGCCATTAATCTTGTAGATGTCAATTGAGTCGTATTGTCGTGTGTCGGCTCGACTCAACTTGGTTGAGAACGGGTCTAACCTAACTCGACAAATTTTGCAAGCATACTGGACCTTCATTTTTAAAAATTTTAGGCCCACAAGCCCAGTCCACAAATTCTTAATGACTAGATTTTATATTAGATTTTTTTTTTTTTGCAAGTTTATATTAGGTACAGATTTTAATATACAATAAATTATATTATAAATTAATTATCCATATAATGAAATTATAAATTTTGAAAGAATTAAATATATTAGGTGACAACAATAAAGTACCTACGGATTCAAATTTTTTTATAAAAATACGTGGCGTGCAAAGTAAAGTGCATGAGAAGATTTTTTTTTCTTCCAACGACGACATTAATAAAATTTTCATGATAAAAGAATTATATTAATACACCAGGGATATTTTTAAATTAAAACGCAAAATAGTAAACTACCCCTTTTGTGTAAGTCGGAACTCCATAATCATTTAGGCTAAAATAATAATAATTTAAATATTATTTTTAAATTTGAAATTTATTTTTCATTATTTTTGCATTTACATCTGCCATCACGCCGGAGAATCCATAATTAACCCCACCTCCGCCCGAGCCATGGCCACCGCCGCGGGAAACCACCCTCCTTCCGCTTCAACCGACGAGGCCCCCCTCCCCGCGCGATCGCCGCCTACGGAAGCCGCGAGGTAACTTTTCCCTCCATGATCGAGTTGTTGCCTTCTTCAGTTGGCTGTCGTACTGGAAGAGAATTAGAGGGATTTTCATTTCAGGCGTGCAACGAATCTTCACAGTCCTTTGAGAAAACCCCTAGTTTGTGAAGCAGATAATTGGAAAGGTTTGAGAATTGGTGGGTCGGTGGAAGTGATCCGTGGAAAAAACTACCTTTCTGGGGATTGTTGGGGATATTTGTTGCTTTATTCCTTTAGTCATTTATATATGTATATGTTGTTGTATTACTCTTTTTGCCAAGTCACTGTTTACCTATTTAGGTTAAGTCGAGCTTCAAGGTGGGAGTTGTGCCTCGATATCTAGACGTAATGCAACCAATGAACATAAAAAGTACGGGTCAATTCAGATAACTTGCGTCACTGTGGATAATAGACCATTGTACGGCCGTCTTGATTTAGGATCGCTATTTGGTTTTTTTGAGACGGGTCTTGTTTTGGTCAGCAAAGATATGACGATTTGCTTGTCTGCTTGTTATCTCGTCACACTTCTCGTCTTCCTAATTTGTTGTGGTTTTTTTGGTTGTCTTCCAAGATTAAATTGTGGTTACAATCTGATGATGTGGGAATATATTTTGAACTTGTATGCTTCCGTTGAAAGAAAAGCTGAAATGTGTATCTTCTTCTGCTATGTGTTGATGCGTTACATTACATATTGTTGCATTGACTGTTGCCTCTATTCAGATAATACCCATTCTTTTATTGTAACTCTTATCATCAAATTTACATTTATGTCATCGTTTTCTTTAGTGTTGAGAATTCAGACTATGCCAACAAGTACAAAAAATACCAAGCTGATTATCTCTGTCGGATAAAGGCTAAGTATTTCTCCAAGAAGAATTTTACTGGAGGTAAAGAATATTAAATACTCTAGCTATGCCATTTTTGTGCAAAATGTCAATGAAATTTTGAATACCTCATTGTGATTCCTGGATGTATCCTATTTCAAGTTCATGGGGTCAACCGATAGAAAGATTGAGGCAACAATTTCACATGAATAAAGAAAATTTATATTTTTTTATTATTTTGGGTTTTATTATTTATATTACATCAGTGTAATGTTATTAGATTAATGGTTATCCATTTAGATGGTGTACCTAGTAAACCCTATACACATATTTGCATGCATACATGCACACGTATATACATGTTGATGTGGGGTGCTCAATGAAACCAACCCTACCAGTGTGGGGACACCAAGGTGGCTGATTAACCAGTTTCATAGATACACGACCTAATTTGATTATAGGTAATAGAGGCATCCAACCCATCTAGTTTATTCAACCATCTCATCCTAATTTACACGTGGCTGATTAACCAGTTTCATAGATACATTGCCTAATTCGAGTATAGGTGATAAAGGCACCCAACCCATCTAGTTTATTTAACCTTCTCATCCTAATGTTCATGGAAAGAATCATCATTTTCTTGGAAGAATATTCCTAAATGGTAAATAGGTCAACTGATATGGGCACACCTTGTACACGTTGACTAGTAATGGGTCAACTGATCTTCCTTCTACTAAACCAAACTGGTGGGATTGGTCTGGCATTGAGTGGATTGGTCAACTGTTGTTTTACAAACATTCAGCCTACAAAATAGCAGACAGGACTGACCTCGGTGGGATCAACCTTGCTTCCTTCAATGCTTAAGTCAGACGAGCACAATGAATGGAAATAGATTAAGTTTATGCTAGAGTAGATGTACCTGTAGCAGTGTATTTACTATGGTATTCATACGTGTAGGTGATAGGTGGCAGTAGGTATGGGTTGACTGATTTTCCTCCTACTAAGTGAGACTGGTGGGATCCATTGGGCTTCAAGTGGAATGGTCAACTGCTATTGCACAAACACTCAACCTTCAAAATAGCAAACAAGACTGGACTTAGTGGAGTGGCCTCACCTCCTTCAATGACTAAGTCAAATGAGGGCAATAAACAAATATAGATCAAGTTTATACCAAAGTAAGCATACTTATAGCAGTGTATCTATTGTAGTATTCATGCCTATGGGTGATAGATGGTAGTAGGTGAAGCCTAGTGAATCATCATCAACTTCGTGGAGTCAACATATATAACACAACTCCAGCTGGCATTTGCATGGTCAAAAATTGAATACATGGAATGTAGGTTTAATGAAAAAAATAATAATGATGAAAATATGTACTTAGATGATTATAAAATTCATAAAAGTAAAACTTTTAAATACTTAGGATTTATAATAAATAGAAATAGTAAAATTATAGGGTATATTATTCATAGGATTAAAGGAAGATAGATGAAGTGTAGAGATACTTAAAGTATCATGTGATGGGAGAATAACCTTAAAGTTAAAAGAAAAATGCTATAAAACTATTGTATGTCCAACTATATCCATTAGCCAGTGGTAACACAATAAGAGATAAGTTAAAAAACAATTTTACTAGTAATAGTGTTGGAGTTGTTCCTATTGAAAATAAGATAAGAAAAAATTGATTTAAGTGGTTTGATTATATCATTAGGAGATTAAAGAATTTACCAATTAAGAGAGAAGAGTTAATTAGTATAGAGGAAATTAAAAGTAAAAGTAAGCATAAAATTATTTGGTTAGAAATTATAAGAAAATATTTAAGTTCATATAATTTAATCGAATATTTGATAGCAAATAGAATTATTTAGAAGAAAAGAATTTATATCATCAACTTCACATAGTGAAATTATGATTCAAATTATTGTTATTGTTGTAGTTAATTAGTTAGTTAACATGATGTACATTGTTGCATGAATTGCGAGTCTTGATGCCACCTTAATGATATTGTGTTTGCATAATTTAATTCAAAAGATAAATAATATGCACACTATGTTCTCATCTTTAGTTCAAGGATAAATGGAGGGCGTATTCGTATGTCTTCCCAGGCAATGTGTTTTCAAGATAAGTAATCATAGAAAATGAAGTTATAAGGACTGGCAGGTAAGCTTCATCTTGCATCAGTTGTACGCTATTGGTATTCATCAAGGCTGCCAATTCACTTGTTCTACTTCCCTAGGTGGCCCTGTACAGGATCATTTATTTATCCAGAACAGTGCTTAGAAGAACAGAGGGGCTTACCCTCGTCATTGGCAGAAACTTCTACAACACCTGACAAAAAGAGTCGCAGAAGCTAGTTTTTAAACTGATAGGAACAGATACTACACTCCAAAAGGCCGAGAAAGGTATTGCAGAACCTAGTTGACATCAATGCCATTTTAAGATCTTATATGTACAGTGGCCCAGTTAATTACGAATATACGAGGTCCTCCGCATGCGTTCCTCACATCACACATCCATGCTTCAAGTATAGAAAGGAATTTTATTGCGAAATGTATGCCACTTTAGGATTGATTGTATTTCAAATCTTTTAGAAAGGAATTTTATGGCTTCTTGTGAATTAGATCATGACAAAATTTCCCTCTATTCCACATATTTGTAGATATCCTTTGATTATTATTATTGTTGTTGTTATTTTCCTAACAAAAACATATTGGCAAATAAACTTGAGCCATTTGTGGTAACTGCTGTAGCTGCCGACGGACTTGTATCGTCATCGACATTTATAAATTGAATGGGATTGCGAAATAACAAAAATTGACAGAAACTATATTAATAGATGTTTCTTTTTTTACTTGATGATATGATCTTGAAACGCATATGGTAGAGAAGAAACTCTGTATACGTGAACGTATACATCTTGTATATCTTGAGAAACTCTGCATGCAGGTTACATCCAAGGCCCAAAGAAGGGAACCTTATGATTGTATGGTTAAATGATATAATTGGTCATTCTCTAAATTATGAGAGACAAGAAAGGTCTTAAATTTAGGTAAAAATACAACCATTATCAAACAAAAAAAAGAAAACCCTTGGAATCAACTTAGTGTAATTAGTCAATTATGGGAAATAAGATCTCAAGTTTAGGCTAAAATGCAATCATTATCAAGAAGAAGAAAAGAAGGGAGCCCTTGGAATGAAAGATGATATGTGCATGATCCGTGGCGCATCTCTTGAATCCACTTAGGAGATTGGGCCTTACATTATATGTACAAACTATTCATATTGATAATGTTAATTTGTACGCAGACGAACCCTCTCTCTATCTCTCTCCATTTCTCTCTCTCAAAACCGAATCTAGATCTTTTTCTATCTTTAGGCTCAAAGTTTAACTTAAACATGAAAGGTTGTTTAATGAACCACTCACATGCATCATAACTTCGTTTTTGTAGATTCAAGGTCTCGGCCTCAATCCCCAACTTTCGAAGTTCAACCTTTTATGGTGACAAAGATAAAGAAAAGCGTTCGAGAGACGAGATCAAAAGAACCGCAGTAAAACGAGGACGAAGATTCGCCGTCCACCGCCATGACCTGCTTTCCTACTCCACCTCTTGTCCTTTTCTTTTTCTGGAACGGTGCAAGGAAAAGCCAAGCGGCCGACATCATCCGACTTAAATGGAGCAGTACAATATGGGGCATGGGATACACAAAAATGGATTACAATCTATAAAAATCTGTCCGTATGGTGGATGTACATATCATAAACAAGACCCACTTGCTCCAAGGAAAGAGCCCCCCCCCCCCTCTCTCATTCATTATTGAGTCCTGATCTATTCAATGATGGGCGGGTCCTTTTTTCTTTGTAAAGTGTTACATGGATTTCGAATCCTCTTTTTCATTAAATAAATGACGTAACATTTCCCAACTTTGTACGCGGTCTTGAATACCTTAAATGGGCCCTTTCGCTGCTTCGGTACTCTGATCTTGTCATTCCTCCAACTTCACCTTATGTTTTGCATGATAGATCTCAGTAACCCATCACATCATATATAACAATATAAAAAAGAATCATCCCCAACTTGGCTGCTCCCAAAGGAAAGAGATCCAAAACATGAGAAATGGGATTTTACACGGTAGTTGGGAACCCTTGTGGTTTTTCTTTCTTACTTTTTCAATTTTTACCTTAATTGAATAGAAGTAATGACACTCGTAGCTTTTATCAGAATTTGAATTTTGATAAATACAAATATTATCACCGCCACAACTCAAGCCCAACACCCAACCACCACCACCGAGACATATATTCCCACGGTAGGAAGAAATCATTATATTAGTCCAAGAAAAAGAAAGATGCGGACGAACCTGATATTGACAAAGAAAACTTTTAACATATGATAAACTACTCATTTGTCCCTAACAACTGTTAATATATTTAAACTATAATTAAATATATATATTTTTTTTAAAAAAAGTGAATTTTTTTAATAATACTTATTATCTGTAATTGTCTGATTCCTCCTCCATATATAATATTGCGTAAATGAAAGGATGAAAGAAAGAAAGAGAGGCCACGCATGTCAACTGAGAGTGAAGGCCACTCTCAATAATTGCAGGACAAATATGCGTGCATGAACAAAAGACAGCCATACCAAATCCGGGTTGACGAACCGGATCCAAACCGAACTCGTCGGGTTCTTTAAAAAACGTCCGGCCCATGGGGTTTGCTTGCGCGACCCGGCAGACTCACGTTGCGGTAATTAATCCTTGTCGGATAAGGCGGACCGCGTTCCACGTGAGAGCGACAGGTCGTCGTCACCGTGACGGTCGCTTCACCGTGTACGTGAAAAGTAACGGAAAGAAAGAAAAAAAGAAAAAGAAAAAAAAAAAAAAGGGTGAATGAAATGTACATCTACAAAAACTTTACCCTGCGTACGTTCCTTTCCGACCGGGCATTTACGCCCTTGGCAAGCCACCTTTTAATGCTTGCACAACACCTCCAACAACGTTCGTGTGCTCTGTCACCGCACCGCACCGCATCCTGCATTCTCCAATCTATTCGTTTGCTTGTCTGTTCATCTGCATTTATGCCAAATTTTGTAGAAAAATCAAGTACATGGGGATTTTCCTCTTTTATACACCTTTTTAACGTTTTTCAAAATTACAAATACCTTCCATTTTCTACGAACTTTCTGGCACGTGGAATTCCTTGAAAGATCGTCTTCCACCTTCTCCGCTTTCTTAAGAGTGACCTACTTCCCTTTGTGTGGACCGGCAAGGTTAGTCAACGGTCAAAGCTTAGTTATTTAACTGTTAAATATACTGGGAAACTTTAGAAAAATTAATTTGTTATATATTATCAAATCAATGATAGATATTTTTGGTTGATGAAAGTAACGTGGTGATTAGTTTTAAATTAGAATTACGAAGATACACTTTAGAGTCCAGACAATTTAATTGAGTAAGTCAAAAATGGAATATACGAAATAATGATGAAAAAAATATAATTAAATGGTTATCATGAGATTCATAAAAGTAAGGTTTTTAAATATTTAAGATCTGCCGATAAATGATTACTCAAAAGAGATTTATTAATAAATAGGAGTGGAGAAATTCATAAGATTAAAGTGAAGTGAATGAAACGAAAAATGTTTTTAAAGTATTATAAGAGAGGAATATATATATATTTAAAATAAAAATAAAAATTCTGTAAAACTACTATTTACTTATGTTTCAAAATATTGAGCTATAAAATATACCCTACGCAAGGAGTTAGCGTTGTAAAGATGTGAATACTTAAAATGGGCAAGTGATAACGTTAGAGGAAACAAGTAAATAAATCAGAGTCGCAAAAATCTGCGATATATGGTTTGCTCACGCTCCGAGGAGACGAAAAGAAAAAAGAAAAAATCTCCTCAGATTTGTAATAACAGTTCTCATTTATCAAATTATTTTAATTGATGTAAATTTTATAATCCGCATTGCATCGCACAATTTAATATTTACGAGTATAAATAAATGTATCGAAACTCATCAAGGCATGTGAACCGTTAGTATAAATTAATATCTGATCGGCTTGCGTTTTGTGATCTTATTGGGTAGTTTTGCGAAAAGGGAAAATTATGCAAATTGCCCGAAACCTCCCGTCCCGAAGCGGGGGAAGGTTAAAAAAGGGGGAGATCCAAAACCGTAGAAAACTGTCCGTATGCTTCTTTCTCACTCCTGCCAGTTCTGCAGACCTCTCTCCACCACTCGACCTCCGGGAGAATCGCTTCGTTGTTGCTCCCAGGACCAGACCCCACCGCCTGTAATTCCTCCCGTGCCCATCGCCCTCCACACCGAACCCTAAGCAAATCACCTTCACCTCCTCCTCTCCCTCCCTTCAGTCGCTGTTAGCCCGGAGGTGCGTGGGGAGGGGGTTTCTCGCCGCCGCCGTCGCCGTCTGATGGCGTGGTACCCGCATGCCTCCTCGTCCGAAGGAGACCTGCGCTCCGCTCTGCAATGTGAATTTCTGGGCCCTGTGTATCCACTCTTGTGTTTCGGATTCCTGCGTGCATTCTTCGCCGGCGTCGTGGTCGAATTCCGCGAGAGTTCATTCTAGCTGGACCAGCTGTATTTACGGTTCATAAAAAAAGAGAGAGTCTCTTTTCGAGTTCTCTCTTTCTTTTGGCTTTTGTCATTCTCTCTGGATTTCGACTGGGGTTTTGTTTTCCCTTCTTCGTTTCGTCCGGAATGTGCGTTCATCTCACGTGAATTTGATGTTTCGAAATGATCTTCCATCTAATAAATGTCGTATTCGAAGGGGCGATGTCTGAAATGGCTGCTGTTTCTTCTATACCCCTCTTGTCTAATCTTCATTTTGACATTTATCTTCAATATCCTGAACCCTGTAGTTAGTATTATTGTTTATTTATTTATTTGTTTTCTTTGTATTTTCTAAATTGATAATTAGTGGTGGTCAGCACAGAAGATATTTTCGCATTCTTTAATGATTTCATGTATTTGTTTCAGATGAATAAATGAATAAAATTGCTTGCTGGTAAGGAGATTGTGTTCCTAGAGATGGATGTTTTGGAGACAGAAGAAAACCTATTTGCAGCAGGTGATGCAAAGGTAAGCTTCTCGATGTCTTGATGATATGTGGTTAATCTAAATGCTTTTGCTTCTAAGTGGAAGATTCTGCAGAAAAAAGTAGCAACCACTTGTTAGAGCTGCTACTTTTTGATAATTCATTCCCAATGATTTATAACTTTTCTTGACTGAAAAAATAACAATCTTCCCGTGTGATGACGTAGTGCATTCTTTTGAAGGAAAATTTCAAACTTAAAGATGTTGGCCAATGATTAAACTAGATTTTATATATTCAAAACATAAAGATTTCTAGTTATAATTTCGTTAACCATTTTTTGTTTTATTCTTAGTTTTTAGTTCACTAGGGATAGTGTTCCATTTTCTTGTCAACATATACTCAGAAATATATATAAATTTTTTGAGTAGTATATGAATTTGTGAATTACAAGTTCCATTATATTATTTTAAGCAATGGTTCCATGTTATTACGGAAACTTGCCTGGGAATATAGCTTAGAAATACAGAACTAAGATGGACATGATATTTTGATAATGGTAATTTTTGTGTTCATCAGGATTTGAACTCTAGTGGGAGTTGTGAGTATTGCTGCTCTTAACTAACTAAATTATTTCAGTTGGTTGCGATGGATGTGTTTATTGCTAAAAAAATCACCCTAATTACTCGTATGCCCTGGGATTAATTAAGCATTTTAACCCATGTTTCCTGGACAACTACTACAGTTATTTTTAACAAATCCTCGTAACCAGTTTTTTCTTGTTAGCAATGCATCAGCTGTCTCAATGTGCTTTAAAGTTTTTCCTGATATGGTGGGAAGATGTAAATTTAACAGTCCACCTTTTTGGTCTTTGTGTGCAGTTGCATAGAGAAATATGTCAAAAGCTTTCAACAGTTGTATGCAAAGTTCTGGAGATCTTTCCAATTTTGGAATCAGCACGACCAAGAAGCAAGTCAGGCATACAATCCCTATGTTCTGTACATGTAGCTCTAGATAAGGCAAAGAACCTTCTTCAACATTGCTCAACCTGCAGCAAACTTTACCTGGTTGGTTCTATTTCTCTTCATTCTTAGTCATTTTTTGACATTTATCTTATACTTTACGTCATTAATAATATTTTTCATCTCATTTACTAACCAGAGTTGTCAAGGGCTTCTCATTCATAGATGTGTCACTTGGTTAAGAGAGGAACAGGATATATGAAAGTGTTTAGATATTTGCTATTGATTATTGAACCAGTTTTTGTGGAAGTTAAAGAAACAATAGTGCAATGCAAATACACATGACTGAGAAGTAGAATTAGTACATAGGGATAGTTTACGGTGGATTCTTGGCAGGGGCAGAGTAAGGAGCTATAGTGTAGAGATGGTACTTCACATCATGTATGATTAGAAACAAGTTGATTTAAAAATGAAAATTACCTTTGCAAGAAAAATACAACTCTGTTTCATCTCATAAGAATTGAAAATTAGATTTATTTCTAGAAATGTGGATATCTACAAAACAATTCCCTAAAGACATCTTAATCTTTATAAAATTACAAATAATAAATCTATATGCTAGAAACATGAATGATTAGATTACAACTATTAAACATTTAGTATAACACTTTTAAGCATGTTGACACTAGCTTAATGAATCAAACTCACTGAACTTTAGTTAATGAATGATAAAAAATGTTATAACTATTACAAAGTTAAAAAGTTAAACATAATCTGAATATCATAGATGAACATTTTTGTCTTAGAGAAAATAGATTATAGCAATGATAAACAAGAAAATAAAAGCTAAGAAACATCATGTATCACTAGTAACTTACACAACCAAAATAAAGTGTCAAGTAGAATTCCATAAATCAAGTAGGTATTGTGCAACAACACTAAGAGTGGGCTTAATATAATCCATTGAGAAATAACTGTAAGGAAAACTTGTTTATCATATATCCTAGTTTGAAGGTTTCTGTGCCACGTCATGTTGGTGAAGTTGGAATAGGTTTGTAGAATTCACATTGTGTTTCTTTCCTTTCAAAAGGCTTATTATATGTATTGATCTTAGTTTTTCCAATTAGGAGGGACGTTTCATATTGTTCCCTATTCCTTAGGTCTTTTTGTCTTTGTTACCAATTGTTCAAAATGTTTTTTTTTTTTTTTTTAAAGAAAAAGGGGGAAGGGGTGACTGCCACTGCATATCCCCTTTGTCGCTTCATCTGATGCTAGATATAAATTAGCAACTTATTTGCCTTAGAACAAGAACAATAATAGCCAATACCTTAATCCCACTATGTAGGGTCAGCTACATGAATCTTTTAATGTTTGCATTGGATAAGTGAGCTTTTTTGATTACATGTCAACCTATTCCTAAACTTCCTCCTTTACTTGAACTTGGGATGGATTTTGTAGTAGTGTCAATAAATGGAATTTCTATATGTCTTAGAAGTTTATAAAAATAATAGTGCGATTCCAATATAGTGGCTGCACACCCACTCACCTAACCATGCTGCTGTGGAAGCTATTTATTTGGAAGGATGTGGGAGAAATGTACTGCTAAATATTTATTTTGACTTCTAAGTAACATTATAAAGTAGTAATAGAATTATTAGAACAATTTTTGAATAGCACGGAAGTAAGAATAATGTAGTTTGAGTATCATTAGAATCATAATCTTTGTGGTAAAATGGTAGATATGTTGGAACTTGTTATAATTGTAATAATCACTTTGTTTTTCTTTTTACTCTTTTGTATCTAGCCTCGTAATTGAATTTCTGTATGATAAATTTATATGAAAATAATTTATAAATTTCATTCTTTAGTACGAGGGATTAAACTTTGATTTTATGTCAGGTTTTCGTCTGGTGGGTAAAGGAATGCGTTGAACTTTAGTTTAGATGCTGGCGGAAGTTTATAAAAACAAGGAAGTTGGCAAAATAAGCTTAAGAGATAAATTAAGCAATAAGAACACTCCGGGAGTAATTAAAATTAATTTTCATAAATTATAACATTAAAATTGACTTAGGTGATTTGGTCATATCTTTAGGAGGTATCAAGGAATACACCAGTTAGGACAAAAAAATTTATTAGTAAAAAAAATTAAAAGAAATAAATATAGATCTAAAACTACTTGGTTAAGAATTGTAATAAAATATTTAAATTTCTGTAATTTAGTAATAGATAACTAGTTACTGATGCGGTCCTTGTAGGACCCCAGGCATGATAATGGACTTCATCAAATGGACTTCAACTCTTGAGGAGGTTTTGGGTGCTTGGCTGATGGTTGGTGGTGGGTGCCTTAGTGTTTTGGTATAAGTACCATTTGGGAAGAGATGAAATGTGTTGATTAACATAAACAGAGGATTACTAGCATTTGCATAAGATGATTAGAATTTGGATTAAACAAATATCTAATAACCCATCAACCCATATAACATAAGATGTACCAATCTAACAACCTCTAAATATCATTTCTAGTATGGGAAAATTCAATACATTTGTGAAATTTCACCAACATGTTGAATTTAGATTCCTTATTTTAATTGACACTGATAGGAAAGCTTAAAGGCTTGTTTTGATTTGGTAGACGATGGACTATTAGTGGACCAGAAAGTGCGTTTAGATTTAGTTTTTTGTTTTGTTTTTCAAATTGGTGGTTACAAATGTTTTTCTTGTGGCTCATTAAATCTATGATCCCATTTTGTTGCTTAAATCAACAACGTAAGTTCTTTAAAAAACGCAGGGAACTTAAAAACAAATCATTTGTTAGTAATTAGTCACATCTGGTAATGTTTCAGATATGATTTAGATTAAATGTACTATTATGCTCACATAATCGTACTTTATCTTGTATAGTAAGTTATCAATAAGCAACTACCTTTCAGCAGTGCACTTAATGCTTTATACCTATTATTGCCTTCCATATGCATAATATTTCACATTTTTTAGCTTGTCTTGTGTATCACATGTTTACCTATCCTTCCAAAGTTTTTTATTATTAGTTTCCCACCTTTTCCTAGTTCAAGAAGACTTCTTTTGCTATGAATTATCAATTATCAGATCCTTCACAAATTAATTTTCCATTATTTCTGATACTTCTGAATCAAAATTTCTATGCCACAAGATTATTTTTTAGAAAAAGGTTAATATTCTGAGTTTTATCATGAAAGGTTATATTGTTTATCATGCTTATTTCTTAGGCAATTACTGGAGATTCTGTACTTATAAAATTTGAAAAGACAAGATGTGCACTTCAAGACAGCCTTCGACGTGTCGAGGATATTGTCCCACATGCTATTGGTTGTCAGGTAAGACTTGAATCATGTAAATTGCTTCCTTCTTTTGATCAACTATTTTATCACTAATTTATTTCTTTACCAAAATTTTTTTTTCTGTGTTTTTAGATCATGGAAATTGTAAATGAACTCGATAAAACTACATTTTTGTTGGACCAAGCTGAAAAGCAGGCAGGGGATGAAGTAATCCAGCTCCTGCAGAAGGAGAAAAGTTTCAATGGCAACTCAAATGATATTGAAGAGCTTGAAACTTTTCACCAAGCAGCTATACAGTTAGGGATCACTTCTTCTAGGGCAGCCCTCACAGAGAGGAGAGCTCTCAAAAAGCTCATTGAAAGGGCCCGTTCTGAGGAAGACAAACGAAAAGAATCAATCGTTGCATACTTGCTTTATCTCATGAGAAAATATTCAAAACTTTTCAGAACTGAGGTCTCAGATGAAACAGATTCCCAAGGATCTATTCCATGTTCCCCTACACTTCAGGGAGCTCTTGAAGACAATGATGGGCAGGGTGGAAATTCTCAGGCTTTTGATAAACAATTCTCTAAATCGTCTCCTTTTAATTTCAAGCCAGTTGGGTTGAGATCCGGAAGAGCGACCATCCCACCTGAGGAATTTAGATGCCCTATTTCCTTACAGCTTATGTATGATCCAGTCATAATTTCATCTGGACAGACTTATGAACGAGCCTGCATTGAGAAATGGTTCAATGATGGGCATGATACCTGCCCAAAAACTCAGCAAAAGCTCTCACATTTGTCTTTGACTCCCAATTATTGTGTGAAAGGTTTGATAGGAAGTTGGTGTGAGCAAAGTGGGTTTCCAGTTCCTGTTGCTCCTCCTGATTCTTTGGAAGTCAACTATTGGAGGTTACCATTGTCTGAGAATGAAGCAACAGATTCAAGGTCCTTGGGAAGTATTGGATCATGCAAATCAAAGAGCATCAAGGCAATTCTACAAGAGGAAAGTGGTACAAAAGAAGAAAGTAGCCCCAAGGAAGAAGAAAATGGTGATGGAATGGGGAATGTAGGATATAGCCATTCTCAAGATTGTGAAGTAGATGAGTTTGTGAGATACGAAAACTTACTTTCTGTGCTTTGTATTGACAAAAGTCTATGGGATCAACATAATGCAGTTGAGCAGATAAGATTCCTCTTAAAAGATGATGAAGAAGCAAGGTCATATATGGGTGCAAATGGTTTCACTGAAGGTTTGGTACAGTTTCTGCGGATAGCAGTTGAGAAAGGAGAAGAGAATTCTCAAGAGGTTGGCGCCATGGCTCTTTTCAACCTTGCTGTAAACAATGACAGGTATAGGTGGCCATTAATAACTCCAAACTTATATTCAATGTTATTTCTGTCGTTTTTCATCTACCTTTTCTTGCATTTGTTTTTTGCCACTTGTAATCCTTGTATTTGATTTTTCTCATTTAGCTTGATTATGAGTTTTTGTACAGTTGGAATATTTATGTAGACGGCAGGTGCTGTCAATCTTTGTGAAGAGATACTCCAACTTCTATTTGGAGATTATCAATGCTCAAAAATGTTAAAGCAAGAAAAGTGTTTGTTTATTAATTATGCAGGAAATGAATCAAGATCGCAGAACTTGTCTCCTAACAAATGGAGATTCTTGCATTAGTCCCAGTACGATTGCTTATTAGTTCTGCCTCCCATACTTAGCTTACAATATCTGAAAGTTATATACGAGCCGGAACTCAATATTGACTATCACATTACATTGTCTTGTTGATAACATCCTATTCAAGATATACATTCCCTTATTCTTTCTTACAATTTTGTTGAAAATGTTTCTTATAATTTTTACTTACCATTGACAGGAATAAAAGGGCGATGCTGTCTGCAGGAGTGATACACTTGCTGGAGGAGATGACGTCAAACTCTGCTTATGAATCGGCAACAGCCCTTTATCTGAACCTCTCCTGCATTGATGATGCCAAGCCTATCATAGGGTCAAGCAAGGCCGTACCTTTTTTGGTTCAGCTCCTTAAAAGCGATGAATGCAAAACACAGTGCCGAGTCGATGCCCTTCACGCCCTCTACAATCTCTCCACACACCCTCCTAACATCTCCTACCTCCTATCTGCTGGCATCGTCGATGGATTGCACTCCTTAATATGTGGATCTAGTGTCGAAGGTGGATGGACCGAGAAGTCCATTGCTTTCTTCCTAAACCTGATGTCTAGCAAATTGGGTAAAAAGGAAATCACATCAACACCTGGACTGGTTGGCGCCATCGCTTTAGTGCTAGACACGGGCGATCCTTCTGAGCAGGAACAAGCCGTTTCGTGCCTGCTATGCCTATGTTCTGGTGATCAAATGTGTTGTCATATGGTGTTGCAAGAAGGTGTCATTCCTGCATTGGTATCGATATCAGTTAATGGAACATCAAGAGGCAAAGAGAAGGCGCAGAAGCTACTCATGCTGTTTAGGAAGCAGCGGCAGAGGGAGCCTTCGCCAGTGAAGCAGCAGCAGCAGCTGTGGCAACCAGAGAAGAGTGATGTAAACAGAGTAGGATCCCCAGAAAAGAAGCCTCTGGTTAAAACGTCGAAAAGGAAGGTGGGGCGGACGCTGACGGCAATGTGGAAGAACAAACACTTCTCATTGTACCAGTGCTAGGAATGGTTAACCTGCACATGTAAATTGCATATGTATTCAGCAGTATTTCAGCCTTGTTTTCTTGGACTTTCCCTCATCTGTACTATATAAAGTCGGCGATTTTTTGGGTCCTTTCGTCCGGAGAAGGAGTTGCATAGCCACGTAGTGTAATGCTGTCAGTTTTGCCTCGCATTGAAAGCAAGTAGATCGTATGATTTGGTTTTTAGCTGTATGTTTAAATAATTTAATTGTATTTTTGACCTTCACAAAAACAAGCCCGTCTAGCTCAGTCGGTAGAGCGCAAGGCTCTTAACCTTGTGGTCGTGGGTTCGAGCCCCACGGTGGGCGTATCTTATTTACCCAACAAACTTTTTGCTGAAACCATCCAGTCAACATTAACTAGATACGTTAATAACAGCATCTAATTTTGCCGCTGCAGCGTGGATGCGCGCTGTGATCATCGTTTCCATTGAATACATTAAACTCCTTCGGCTATAATCATCGTCACCATTCTTTTTCTGCCACGCTACTCATGTCGGGGAACACTACCAACCGTGCGTGGTGCTAACGCATGAAAAGCCCAACCCAGGGATTGCCGGGAAAGTCCATCGATGGCACCGATCATTCATTCTTGCCCTGTCGAACACATCGGTACGGTATCTTTCCAACAAAACCACCACCACCAAGCTGCCAAGCTGTAGTCCTCCTCACGGTTTCATGTTTACGGCACAACAGTAATCATGAACTCTTGCTTTCACTCACACACTCCCTTCTCTCCGACTTCTTCGTATTTTTACCTTTCAAGAGATTAAGGTAAGGTATAGTTCAATATATAGGATATTTTTTTACAAGTAGATATTCTTTACCATACATAAGGATTTGCAACCTGCATAGAGATTAAAATCCGCAAAATATGAGAAAATACTAAGAAATGTTCTTAGTGATGATGTTAATAATATTTTTCCACATAAAAAATAGAAGATCAAATAGTACAACTATTCTTCAGGAAAATTTTCTTCTTAATTTTGCTTTGAATTTCTCTCTTTCCAAATCTGCTTCGCTTCACTCTTAACTTTTTTTTGGTATATTTCGTTTTATAGAAATAATATTATTTTTAGTTACTCTCGTTGGAAATATCATTTTGATACTACCATTTCTTGATTAGAATATTCTTTAATAAGACTTGATGTCGATGCAAATTTGTGCCCCCCACCTTGGGAGTAATTTTCTGCCCTTCTTTTGCCTTTTAAACTTATGAAGTCTGCCGTATTTTTTATCTCAATTGTGAAATTGCAACTAGTGGTATTTTAATTTAATCGTATTTTTACCTTTCAAGAGAAAACAGCGAAGAACAGAAAATTTTTGCTGCATGTCACGCGACCTCACGTGATTTTCCTCGCTCGTACAACATTTATTACGGTTGGTTATCTGTGAATATAAATACCCGTCACTCCGTCGTCTCGTCCGCCACACACCACGCCGTCGATGAGGATGCCGTCCTCCGCCGGAAAGCTCCCACCTCTTCTCCTCTTCCTCCTCCTCGTCTGCTCGCGCCGCCACTCCGCCCTGTCCTCCGACGGTCTCTCCCTTCTTGCCTTCAAGACCGCCATTACATCTGATCCCACCTCCGCCCTCGTCGACTGGGACCCCGCCGACTCCGACCCTTGCCGCTGGTCAGGCGTCTCCTGCGCCAACCTCTCTGGCTTCCCCACCCCACGCGTTGTTTCCGTCTCCCTCTCCTCTAGAAACCTCTCCGGCTACGTCCCATCCGAGCTCGGCACCCTCCTGTTCCTTCGCCGCCTCAACCTACATGGCAACCTCCTCACCGGGTCCATCCCGCCTCGCCTTTCCAACGCTTCCTCCCTCCACTCCATCTTCCTCTACTCCAACAACCTTACGGGACAACTCCCACCCGAGCTCTTCGCCCTTCCCCGCCTCCGAAACCTCGATCTCTCCCACAATTCCCTCAGCGGAGAGATCCCGCCAGGCATTCGCAATTGCCGCAACCTCCAGCGGCTGGTGCTGGCAAACAACCATTTCGCAGGCGGCATCCCGGTGGGAGCATGGTCCGCTTTGGAAAGTCTGATGGAGCTTGACCTCTCGTCCAACTTCTTCTCCGGACTAATCCCGCCGGACCTTGGCGAGATGAAGTCAATGACCGGGGTGATGAACTTATCTCATAATCGGTTTGCCGGCGAAATTCCAGCGTCACTTGGAAGACTACCAGCGGTGGTGACTTTGGATCTCCGGAGCAACGATCTCTCTGGTGAGATTCCGAGGAATGGAGCACTTGAGGACCAGGGAACCGCGTCTTTCCTCGGAAACCCGCATCTTTGCGGAGTTCCACTTCCGGTTATTTGTAAGAACACGGCGGCCTCCGCCTCTGCGAGAAATCGAAGCGTAGGTCGAGGAGGAGGAGTAGGACGACGGAGTGGCAACACCAACGAGAAGGTTGACCGAAGAAAAGGTCCCAGCATGAGCGTGATCATTCTGATATCGGCGGCAGATGCTGTCGGCGTTGCACTCATCGGTCTCATTCTGTTCTACATCATCCGCAAGGTGATGATTATTAATGAATTAATTCATCGACAGATTAAGAACTGTGAAACGCACGCATGCTTGCTTTCTTCCTTCTTCAGGAATGAATCGAACGTGATTCCGCTTCTGCAGGTGAAGAACAGAGGAAAGGGTTGTCGGAGCAACACCACGGGAGGAGGAATACTACACGACGCCGAAGGCGAGGGGTCCATCTGGCGGAGACTATCACGTTTGAATAACCACGTCGACGACGAGTTGGAGTCGAGGACGATGTCATCGGAAGGAGGCGAGGGGGAGGGGGGAGGGAGGTTGGTGGCTCTGGACAAGACGCTGGAGCTGGGGCAGGAGGAGCTGCTGGGGGCGTCGGCGTACGTGCTGGGGAGGAGCGGGAGCGGGGTGGGGGGGATGGTGTACAAGGTGGTGCTTGGGAGTGGAGTGGCGGTGGCGGTGCGGCGGCTGGGGGAGGTTGGCTTGGCGGCGGTGGGCGGGAGGTACAAGGAGTTCGCGTCGGAGGCGCGGGCGATGGCGACGGTGAGGCATCCGAACGTGGTGAGGTTGAGGGCTTTCTATTGGTCCCAGGAAGAGAAGCTCCTCGTTAGCGATTACGTCGACAATGGCAATCTCGCGTCCGTTCTTATCAGAGGTTGCTTGCTTGCTTGGTTTCGAATTCTTCAACCATCTTGATACGTACAAGATTTTGTGTTATTCGTAGTCCACTGTTAACAACGAACCCCAAAAATAAAGATGCATTTGTTGCGTTGGTGAGAGCAGGCGGTAGATCAAGCGGAGCAGTTCTTTCCTGGGCCGCGAGGTTACGGATCGCCAGGGGCACGGCCCGTGGGCTGGCCCACTTTCACGGCCCAAGAAAATTCGTCCACGGTAACTTCAAGCCCAGCAATATCCTCCTCGACCGTGACTTCAACCCTCGCATCTCCGACTTCGGCCTCGCCCGCCTCGCCGCCTCGGACGGAGGTAGATGCCCCATGGGGTCTGCCACAACCGATCGGCCCAACAAGTACCGGGCTCCGGAAGCCTGGCTCCCAACTAGCCGGCCCACCCAGAAGTGGGACGTTTACTCGTTCGGTGTCATCCTTCTGGAGATCGTCACAGGGAGGTCGCCGGAGACGCCGACCTCTTCTTCATCGTCATTGGAGGCGGGGGGGTTGGTCGGGTGGGTGCGGAAAGGACTCGCCTTCGACAGGCCGTTGGCGGAGATGGTGGACGCGCCGATACTGAACGAGTGCTTGTGCGACGCCGCAAGGAAAGATGTGTTTTCTACTTTGCAAATAGCGCTTGCGTGTGCCGAGACGGATCCGGAGACGCGGCCGAGGATGAAGGCAGTGTACGACAGACTAGCCAGAATAGGTAGACGATGACTACAGAAATAAAATCTTACGTTGAAAAATACAGAAACGATACTGGCATTAATATACTATGATATCTTTCACTTATTATTAATTAATTTTAATATAAAATATTTTACGTAATACCTCACGCACGAGCACTTTTCAGTTTAAGAAAGAGTAAGTAAAGAAAATTCTACTCGAAATAATATATGATAAAAAATTTTATTTATTACTAATTGATTTTGAATACAAGATTGTGTACCTCGATAGTAAGAAAACTTTCACCATACATGTGGTAATCTATTAACTTAAAAAAAAAAATTTAAAATAATAGATGTTTTTCTTCGCCATATCGTTGGTGTGTGTGTTCGAGTGATTTAAAAAATTGTTAATTAATTTTTAAATGAAGTATTTCACACCCATAATTTTAAAATAATACTTGAAGATGTATTTTAATAATAAACGTTTGATGTCGATGTTTTGTAAACATCATGTGGAAGAAAATAGATGAGTGGTACTGAAAGACCATCGTAAATTTACCAAGTACATTAACATCACTCAAAAATGTTTTATATGGATGTCATTAAGTTAAGAGAAAGAGTTAAGGCTGACGAAATCTTCACTAATGGAATTAATTTTCCAATTCCATCCCCCAACTCTCTTATTTCTTTGTTTACATTATTTTCTATTCTCTTCTATTGTTTTTTCAAAGAAATAGGTAAGAGACGTAGACGTGTTGTTGGAGTGTATGAAAACACAAGTCCCAAGCAATCCAACCATTTAATGGAGTTAAATTATAAGATTACAATGATGTAACAATAATCTTGAAACATGAATTATGCGTAGTAATTTTCAATTATAAATTTAATAATTTTATAGTCTACCTTTTATTCATTTATGAGATGCAAAATTTGATATTAGTAACATTTTTGTGAAAGAAATTTACACATCAATGCTATTAATATACTTTGTACATTCAAGAGGATATTCTAATTTTCTTATCTATCTCAGTATACATGTAAATATGTCACAAACGAATCCATTGACAAATTTATTGTGAGATTTTTAAGAATACAATTAGATCAAATCTTGACAGGAATTGCCATGGCTTGATTCGGCAATGAACTTATTTTTTTTCACAAGGGTGGTGTCAACCAAACTTACCACAAGACCTCCAAATTTACGAGGGAGAAGAGAAAAAACTAGTGTTGCATTCATACATTTATTTCAAATATGCACCCAAAGTATGTAGAATGGTAGAAAAAATGATCACCTTTAGTTTTTACGCTGATTAATGATATTCTTGCATGGGCAAGCAAAAATTACATGGGCAGCACATGCCATATTTCTTCTATCTAAAAGGGACCTATCTCAAAAGATCAGTTAAAGGAGTGATGTAGATCTTTTTCTTTTTCAGATGTGAGAGTCAGGGAACAGATTGTGATTTCAAAGAGCCGATCACCATTTCTTTCTGGCTCACTAGACGACTTTGCTTTAAATTTCAGATGTCTCCATTGGTTCCCGATCCCACTCCAATATATATATATATCTAGAGAGAGAGAGAGAGAGAGAACCAGACTATGCTGTTTTAGCCTAAAAATTCTATTCCACGTCGCCCGTGAAAAGCTGAGGTAGCACCATTCGAAAGTACCGCTAATATCTGATAGGTCCATCTAAGCTACCCGATGCAAACTGTGAATTGGACGTGTACAGCACAAGTTCTAAGTCAGTAGACAAGCGTATATGACTGGGGGTGTCTAATAAAAGCCCGAAGGGTTGTGAAAGACTTACCTGTCTAACAATTGGATTTGTGGAGGAGGTGAATTCATGAGTCATTCCTTCCCAAACGATTTTCCCTTCGTGAAGAAACAACAGTCTGCATGACACAGATGTTGTTGACATTGTAAAGGTCCAACTGAGTAGAGGAAAAAAATACTAGACTGATTGGAAAAAAAGGATACCTATCGACAGCCCTTCTTATGGTGCTGTGTTGATGAGTAACAATAACATATGATGCAATCTTCCCAGGTTTTCCTGCTTCATTTTGTCCTTTCAAATGAACTGACCGTATGAGATCTTCAACTACTGTGGATGCAATGGGATCAAGCCCAGCTGTGGGTTCATCATATAAAAGGACCTGTGGTTTTATAAAACAAAATATAGGTTGAGTGCTGACTCAGTAAGAGTTCCGGAAAATGGAGTAGAGCAATCTATTGGCTTCTGATAGATAATGTTGAGAAATTTGACCTCTGGTTCTATAGAATTTTTTGTGTTATCAAAGATTATTGACCGAGCCAATGCTACTCGCTTTTTCATTCCACCAGAAAGCTCAGATGGTAATCGATCTTCAACTCCCTGTATTAACAAGTAAAACAGTCCACATGACCAGACTAAGCTGAATTATTGAAAATTAATAGAAATTTCAAATGCGTCAATTCTCTGAGCTCATCTACAATCAAATAAAGAACAAGATGAATATCAAATAAGGAAACAGTTGTCGTATTCTATTGTTATGCCAAGTATTTGAGAAACAATAGTCTCGAAATGTAAACATCTAATTCAAAACTAATTGATCATAACTTGTGAGTAGAGAAAAATCCTTCTTCAATTCAAAACTAATGCATTTATGCAAGTCCTATCCTTACCATGCAGACCCATATTGCTTTCTGACATTCTATTAAGGAAGCACCTTTCAATCCCAAACTTTCAACAACACTACTCACATTACCTGGATTTTTTTTTTGAATATTAAAGTGGATCTACCTTATTTCTCCTTTCTTGCTTTTTAATTAAACATATGGTTTTAATACAAAAACAATAATAATAACAAATCCAAATCATAATCTCACTATATGAGGTTAATGTAATTTTAGGCATTTCTCTACTTCTTTTAGTTTCTTTTACACAAATTAATCCTCCTTTTTTAACTGGTGCATTCTTTGACCTCTTAAAGATGTGATCAAATAACTTAAGTTGATTTTCTTTTATCTTATCTTCAATTGATAAAACTCCTATTCTATTCATAGCAAAATTATTTTTTAACTTATTCCTTATAACATTATCACTCATCTATCTAAGCATACACATTTTAGTAATACTAACTTTTCTATACGGTCAAGCTTTACAACCTAACATTCTAAGTCAAACAATATAATGGAATGAATGATAGCTTTATAGAATTTTTCTTTTAATCTTAAGGATATCTTTCTATCACATAATATCGTAGAAGTATTTCTCTACTTCATTCATCTTACTTTCATCTTTTATGAATAATATTTTCTATAATTTTACCATTGCTACTTATTATAAATCCTACATATTTAAAAATCTTACGGTTATAAATTTCATGACCAAGTATATACATTCATTATTATTCTTATTTTCATTGACCTTACATTTCATATATTTTTGACTTAATCTAAATCCTTTGGTCTCTAAAATATCCTTCATAATTTTAAATTAATATTAATTCTTAACTTACTTTCATCAAGTAAAACTATTTCATTAGCAAATAGCATAGAAAAAAGTATTTCTCCTTTAAATTTCCTTAGTTTAGAAAAACTTGCGTTGTGAAGAAATAAATACATCATTAAGAGACATTTTTACAGCTTATAACCTAACAACATGAAGATGAAGAATTTGAACAAGCAAGACATACAAAGTATATTAGGCATCAATAAGGTTAGTATTTTTTTTACATTCATTATATATTTGTAACATTTTCTTTTATGTTGACAAATAAGTTTCAAATGTATATTATTCTTTTAATGACATAAATTTATGAAAATTATTTTCAATTACTCCTTGATGTAAGTTTTACTTGATTTATCTCCCACTAAAAGTTCAAACCAAAATTCCTAGATTTTAGTCTATTTCAATGAACTTTTTTATTTTTACCAAACTTCTATTGACATTTTCACTAAAGTTCAATATGTTTCTTTTTCTCATTAGACCAATGTTTGATATAAAAACAAAGTTTAGTTCCATAGTAGTGTTACATGTTTGCAATGATAGACAATGTTGCTCCATAAATGTAATGATCTAGGTTGTTCTCAATACTAGGAAATGCTACTTTGTTGATAAAAGGAAGAGATGATAAAAATTATTTTATGAAAAGAAAGAAGAAAGGAAAATGACAAAAAAGAAAAAAAAAATCAAGTTCATGGAAAAGTGTTTGTGTTTGTATATACTTGAGTTTACAAGAACACATGCTCACTATTTGTGTTCACAGGTTATTGTCTACTTCATGCCGCTATTACTGCTAAAAAAACGACTATAGTCTCACTTGTCTGGTCCTCTTGTAACAATCTACTTTTCATTTCAGTTATTTTACTCTTCTATTTAAATTATGTTTGAGTCTCATAAGTTGTTCGTGCTAGACGCTACAGCTTGAAAGAAAGTGTTAGAGGTAAATAGCTACATTATGTCTTAATAAAGGAATAATAATCCCATGTTAGAAGTTAAATATCTTTTTTAGAGGAGAGAGAACTGAAATCTTACCTTACTATGTAACCTCCTATGATTAGTATCAATCCCTATTCTTACCTCTCTCTAGAATTAGTTCAATAAAACCAAAGGCAAATATGAAGAGGGAAAAAATTGAAAATTCATACGTTCAATCCAACAGCCGCCAAAGTTTCTGTAACCAGTTCCGCTATTTTGTCCCCTGGCATTTTGGAATTCTCGTATCTAACAAAAGAAAAAAAAATCAGTTAGAAAGAAGCATCAGCATCTTCAATAGAAAAATGCTAACCAACAGTTAATATTAGATCTCTTACAAAAGAAAGCCAACATTTTCACGAACAGTCAAAGAATCAAAAAGTGCTGCACTCTGGAAAACCTGCAATCAGAATAAAATGACAAGGTCTGATATCTAATTAACTAATGTCATAAAGACAGAACAATGTAGTTCTATATCTACAAGCATAAGCACAGTCATTGCTATATAAATGATCATTTAACAGAGATGGATGTGAATCGCAATATGAAACTCCAGGCATAATAGAAATCAGGGATTCATGAGATTTTTGATAATTCAAGCATGTACCAAGCCAATCCGGACACCAGATATTTCCTGATCACCAACAAGACCATGCCTCTTTTTCCCATGAATGTAAACGTCACCCTGCTCATCATACAAATGGTTACAAGGAGGGAATGGTATCATGTTAGTTGAGAAAATTGAAGTAAAGAGATTTTGTAACATCAACGAAGAGATCAAAAAGAAAAATCAACTGTCATATAATTAACATTTTCAGATTATCAATGCTTACCTTATCTGGAGACAGAAGTCCAGCAATAATTTTCAAGATGGTTGATTTTCCTGTACCAGAAGGCCCAATAATGCCAACAGCTTCACCATGTCTAATCTGGAACTTATAGGATAAATTTTACGAGAGAGTTCACAAAGACAATTTATATTTTAAATGCATTTACATTACTAGTTCATTTTATGATCAGTGACTGTGAAAATACATTAGTAATAAGACTCCAGACTGGTATGAAGGTATGCAAGGAGGAGGACAATATGCAAACAAAAAGCATGACCAAACTCACTCATATTACAGCAAATAAGCTTGTTAGAGTACCCAGATCCAATGTATTGAGATGTTCTTGATTCATAGTAGTTAAGAAAAGATGCTCCTAATATGATTGTTGAAATGTCCTCATCACAGTAGTAAAGATTCACAAGTATCTCAGAGGCTAGGACATATTCATAGTGATAAATCATATACGTCTAGCCATATAATTAAATACCTAAATCTCCTACTCCTACTACTAACGTATCTAACCTTATTAATAACACATCTAATATTTTTTCTCAAGCTAGAGCATACAAATTAATCATTCCCAACTTATTACATGATATCTCTGTAAGAATACAAGAGATAGGTGAAAGTGAAATATATCGTTAGCAAACATAAACTTTATATATATAAAGGTTACATAGAGAAGACAAACATGTCACCTAATAACTCACTTTCCAACACCTTTGACACTTTCAGCCATTTGACATTCATGAATCCAGTGGCCCCTCTCAAAACACTTTAGGCAAGTGTTGGTACAATTGAAACTAGCTGTCGAGGAGCTACCCAAGATGATGGTGTTTTCCCCCATGGCCACCGAGCTAGGGAAGAGCTTTTTCTACCACATCCATCAAGTTTTATTTGACATAAACGACAACAACCAACACCTCATTCACTACCAACCAGTCGACTCCTGATACACAATGATTTGTCTCTTGCCAGTCATCCACACTCCTAACCCCCAAAGCACTATATGGTGTCAACCTCAAGAGGTTTTGATGCTAAACACTAACATAACACATTCTCTAATAAATGGGAGACAACTAAGTAACTACCCCATTTTGGAGCCTATTTCATCAACCAAGGGTGGTGGTGAGTCCAGAGAATTCCTGGGTAATCAAAAAACCAAACTAGGCTATACTTGGTATAGAATAATTATGCCTTTACACTACCCTAACTTCCTAGTGCAACACTTACAAGCTTACAGCTACAGACTTCAGTTAATAGTTGCTTTCTTGGCAGTTACAGTACTTCCTTGGGTCAATCATTAAATGACGTGGACGTCACCAAGGAGCTTGTATACCACACTACCTGCCTAGTGTTTCAGCAGCATAAAACATCATTTAATACTTATTTTTTGGGGGTAGTAGCAGCTCTCCCTTGTAGCAATAAAAAATAAGGTGGTCTCCAGGATCTTGTGAGCTACTTTATGATCTATCCACCTAGTGTTACAACTTTATAGAACTCACTTAATACTTGCTCTTCAAATTGTAGCAGTTCTCCCTTGGATCAGTCAATGAAAAGGTTGAAGGTTCCTAAGAAGCTTATAGGTTTAGCTATGTCTTTTCTCTAGAAGTAAACACAACAAGGTGCAAGGTTGAATAATTTCTTTCCAAAGGATTTAAAGACAATGTACACAATGACCTTGAAAACATTCAATTACATATGTCTTACCTACCACGAGAATATGGTAAGACTAATAGTTGGTGCATGGAAAGCATGGGCTCTCCCCAGGAGAGACAAAGCATGGTAAGTGTTGGATTTATGTCATACGTTAACAAAGCTTCACTTGTTCATGTCGTACATATGCTAATGCTTGATGCATGTTGCTAGCTTTTGAATTAGTACAGAGGAAGTTCACTGGATAACTTCCCAGATTGTGTCAGTTCAGTTTTTTTCCTCAATGACAAAGGATATATTGTTGAGGATGAAACTTGGTACAATGGTAAGATTGCTCAATTGTGATTGGAGGTCACAAGTTCAAATTCCAAGAAACCACCTCTCTGCTCATGAAGTTAAAATGACATATGATTGAATCCTTCCCAAGCCTTACACTGGTTAAAGCCTTGTACACGGAATTTGACATTTATTATTATTGTGTTCCTTAATGTGTCTCCTGTCCTGTTTTCTAAGAATTTGTTGTTCAGGGTCCAAGAGGTGCCTTCCAAAATGTCTATATCTGTGCCTCTTTGGTGCTTTGGAAGAGATTAATTCAATGATCTTTAAATAGCTCTGCTTTCGTAAAAGTATCAGGATCAGTCTCTACATATAGAGTACCTTTTCTATGAATAGATTAGCACAAAAATTTAAATGAGTTTCTGCACACATGCAACTTCATTTACAGTATTTGCCTTGCGCTCAAGCAACTAGAGGATTTGCTTTTACTTCCTACTTGCCACCATCGAAATGATCTAAACAACCAGAATTAAGAATGGAAGAAAATGGCAACAGGTGAATAAAGACTTGTTTTTCGAGCAAAGGATACACCTTGACGAAAATAAAATACATTATTTTTACGTTTCTTGATCCCATATTTTACTAGTGGCAGCAAACATGTAATTGGGACCTGACAATCACTGCTTTTCAGCTACTCAGTTGATAGTCAGACAATGGTTGTTGTTAGAAATTGGATATCAAGCATCAAGTCATGTCCGATGGGTACATAATTATTATTTTATCTAACAATAGTCTTAAAATTCAAACTACTTATCACATGTGATTCTTCAATGTGCCAACTGAAAAAAAAAATTTAACTTTTGAAAATTCAAACACATGCGCATATATTATATGCTAAAGTGTTTCTATTTGGAACATATTCAAAGTAAAATACAAGCATGTAATTAGTATTGCAAGATAAAAGGCACTCACTGCAGATGTTTTATTGATCATTAAAAATTGTTTTGCCATGTAAAATTGTTCAAACTAGCATTACGATATAGTTTTTTTACTGATAATCATTTCTGGTCAAAATGAAGTGAGTATCAATGCATGAGTGTTTGTGAATTGTGGAATTTTCTAGTGAAGACAAAATTATAAAATTGTGTAAGATTCACCTTGAAACTGACACCTCTTAAAACATGCTTCTCGCCAAAAGATTTATGCACGTCTCTGCATTCAATTAGCACCTCGGATGCATCTTCAATGTCCCAGCTTATCCCCAAATTCTCTGATACAGATGGTTTCTAATAGCATATCAATAAGAAGGCATCAGTGTGGTGTATGACTGTATGTCACATACTACTTGAACCATAAAGCAAAAAGTATCGTGTTATGGTTGTCACTTACATAGATGGCATCACCATTATTACACTTAGACCACCCAATGCAGGAACCACAAATGAGGAATAGAGTTGTAGTCAAAAGAACCAAAAATGAGGAAATCCATACAGAAAAGCTGATGACTAAGCAACAACTTGTAGGAGATATTTTAAATCACTATTTTTTGAGAGTTTACAAAGCTATTTTTGGAAACAACCGAATCATGAGCTGGGTTCATCCCTGACAATGGGAATGCAAATGGTGTATAAATGAAACATTCGCAAACTTCAGCGTGAATTATTGAGTGAAAAGCATGGGTGCATATTTCACATCATTTGTAGTACTTATCCAGAATCATTAAAATTTACATTCTGATTAAAAATTGAAAGCTGAAGGGTGATAGTGTCATTATAGATGGTCAACATTTCTCAAGTATATTCAATATAACTACAAACTAAAAAGGAAAAAGAATGTCGATAGGTTATTAAAGGGCTATCCAATCTGCAAGGTGATAGAGCTTTCTGACAACGGCAATTGCTATCAAAATGCGGATAAAAGAATTACATTTCTTTGTACACCCCTGATATCGATACCAAATCGACGAAACATTCAAAGGAAAATTTTCTTTTTCTTGATATTACATTCAAATAAAAAGTTCGACAACGAAATTGTGCTCACAAACTCCACTATCAAACTTATCACCAACAGATAGCCTTGCCGCCACAGTTGCAACGTTCATTGGAAGCAACAAAAAAAATCAGAATAAAACAACACTTACATTGCCATCCAAGGACGAAAGTCCCTCCGGCAATCTCCTAGGAGGCGCAGTACAAGAGCACAAAATCCTGCTCTCGACCCAACCAGCACGTAACCTCCTCCTACCTCCTAGAATCATCTTGTCACGTCGCCTAGAAGGGCCACGGCGAGCTTCTAAGAGGGGGAAACGTACCGAATTGGCGGTGGAAACCACAGCTTTCGACATCGAGGTTATCCAAATATCAAATTTCGACGGAGGCCCAATTCGCCCTTCGCGTCGATATCGCAGAAAAACAGCTGACCTAATCAAGTCAAGACTTCCCTGAGGAGTTCCCTCGCCTGGGAAACCGAAGGCCAGGGAGTGGAATCGGAACGGGCGACTTTGGATTCTTCGAGTTCAGAGGTGGAAGAAGATCGTGCAGATGGATATATATATACACAAGGAGAGGGAAGACGCGGAGCCGTGTAGGACTGGACGAAGAGCGAAGTAGAATGGAAAATCCGATGCTTCGCTTCCCGCGTGGTGGGGAGGAAGGCGGAGGCGAAGGCGATCTGTTCTCGATCACGTGTGCTTCCATTGCAATTAGTGTTTAATTACTGATTACAATTAGTGTTTAATTAACGATAAAAAGATTACGTATATTCACAGAAATTTATCTCAATTATTTGATATCAACCATAGAAGATGGCATTTGACCAGTCGACGAAACCTGATTTTTTGAGCTGTATTGATCAGTCGAATTTAATCGTATCATTGCCGTCTTGTATAAGTACGTGGGTCATGGTACGAGTAATTTTTTTAAAAAAGTAGTGTATTATTAGAAAAATAATATATCAAAAATATTTTGTAAATTTTATTTATATTAATTTTAATATAGTAAATTATAAAATTAATATAAAAAATTTACACAACTTAAGAGCCTGCATTAAATTAACAGTAGATCAATTTATAGATTCGACGTATTGATTTTGCAAGTTAATATTTAAAAAAAATACAATCTAACATGGTTAAATTATATTATTGACCAATACAATACAAACGGATTATAAATCGTAAGTTGTTTTTATGTCACCATTTTCTCTCCTCAACAAAATACGATTGTAATCAAATATGATGTCGATTAAGACATTATCTCCTTGACATCTCTAATAAAAAAGAAAATAAAATGGTAAAAAAAAAGGGGGAAGAATATAAGGGTAAGAAGAGTCGATTAAGATAAAAAAGAGAAGAGGAAAAAAAAAATTAAGCATGTACGAAAAATAATGTATCTATCACCTGCATAAAATATTTCATATGTACTTTGTGTTAATCGAATGGTCTCGTTAGAGACAAATATTTATCCAACTAGTAAAGTTATCCAATTTTAATAATTGGTATGTATATATTTAACCATATCATATGGCTTCCACATTAAATGCACTTAAGGATAAATATTTCCTATCATAAAATAATAAAAATTGAAATTTATTTTACCATTTAAATTTTAAAAAACATTGAACTTTTAATTCATTAAGTTTAGATATCAAAATACATTACACATGGCAAAAATTACAAAAAAATAATAATAAAGGAAAATTACAGGTTTACAAAAATAAAATGTAAAATAGTAGTTGTTTCTTGTTAGCTTACTATAATTTTTATATTAGTAAAATTACCTGTCCAATCGTTACGTTCTTTTTGAACGTGGTAACCCACAAGTTCTTGCTTCATAACGTACATTGAAAATTTTAAAATATCTACTTTTAATTTAAGTTTTCTTTTATATACAGTATTTTTATTAATATTAAAAAATTGTTTGTATGTCATAGGAAAAATTAAAATTATTGATAAATCTCTATTCATGAAGGATAAAATACGAAGTACTGACCTTTTTCCATCAATTAATTATATCAAACTTATTCGATGGTAACGACGAGGTTGTTCTCACGCACGTGAGTGTTCAACAATAAAAAATTCAAAAAAAAGGAAAAGAAAGAAAACACCTGGGAAGTTCGTACTTGTTGAAAAAAGGAAATTAAAGAAATAAAAAGTTAAAGAAAGGTGAAAAAGTTTTTAATTATTGAAAAAGAAAAGTTAAAGTTAAATTTTAAGGAGGAGGAAAAAAAAAAAAAAAATCTAAAGCAAGAAGAAGACAAACAACAAATTCTAGTTAATTCTCATATTTAGACTTAACTTCATCTAATCATCTCTTGGTAACTTCATTTGGGGCCAAAACATTCACAAAATCATTTACCGTAACAAAACCACCAAGGGACTTGAAACATGTCGATCTTATGCCTTCAAAATTTCATTAATGACATCAACACTAAAAGAATATTCTAATTTTAAAATATATTTGCAGTTCATTTCACGCTTTACAACAACATGGCATCGATTATGATTATTGAAAATATGAACTAATATAATAAATACAGACTTAAACAAGACTACTCTCCACCTCTTTCTTTCATATGAAGAATAAAAAGGAAATTGTCCGATATTTTCCAAAATATAGAAAAATAACGAGATTTTTGCATGCCTACCATGGAGGCTAAAAATATCATTGATGCCATCAAGCCAGTGTTTGGGTTAAAAAATAAACAATATTTTCATCAGATCAGCCAACAAACAATAAGGGCATATTTGATTAGATGCAACCTTGCGTATAATACAAATGAATTGCATTATTATTGCTCAAGTAAATTATAATGTTCAGCAACTAAATATAAAATATTTATGAGATTATATATGTAATTAATTTTACCATGTACACTCATGTTTCATTAGTTAAGTGATGTCCCAATGAAATAATTTCCCTACGATCAAATTGTACGACTTTTGTTTATTTTTACTTTCTTTATTCAAATTGTAAATTGTACAGTAATCACTCACCTTTGTTTGTCAACGTCGTCAATCTTATGGTCCATTCAAATAAAAAACCAATTCTAACAGTATTACATCAAAAGCCATTATAACTAACATTTTGATGACATTATGGATTGTAAAAATAAATATAATAACACCGTGAATTCAAGTCCAAATATTGCACGTAAGGTTTCTCACCGGTAAGCAGGTAATGAAGAGGAAGAAGGAAAATATTAAGGTGTATTTGAAATCTGAACTGGATTTACGCTAGCCATGCAAGTTACAATATATTATAGTTGATGCTAGATCAGATATCACATGCAGGCATGTCGTACAAAAAAGAACACACAGTACATTTACTCAATGTACATTTGATATGGTTCTTTTGAAGAGTATAATTTTTTCGAAATAGTACTCTAGCTGCGTTTAAAAGAGCAGTTTTTTAAAAAAAAGAAAAAGAAAATTTAAAGTGGTATTTAAACGCATCTTCAATGTACTGTTCATAGAAGATCGAAATTTTTATTAAACATCACTTTAAATTTTCTATTTTTTTTTAAAATATTTTCTTAAATCATAACTATAATATTACTTCTAAGAAAATCTGTTATTCAAGAGAGATATATCAAATGCACTTTTTGGTTTATGTTATTTTTTGAAACCATTTATTTATCGTGTAACTTTAACTTAGATCCAAAAAAAACTTACCTTCCGCTCCAATAGCCTAAAAAAAACTTAACTTATGCTCTGTACTCTCCTTCGTTTGTTGTTTGACTTCAGCTGAAACATGATTCGCAGTTAAAGTTTTTTTTTATCGTCGAATAATAATAATAATACTAAAGATAATAATATTCTCGGGGTTTGAGCCACCTGCCCCTGCTGTCAGCGAGCATGTTTAGTTCCATCATTCATTTATCTTCCTTCCCCGGAGCCGAAGCAGAAGCCCAAGCACCAGTTGCGCTAGAGTCTAAGCCCGTAATTCCATGGCGAAGAGCAGACCCTAGCATGCAAGCTACCCTCCGTCTCTTCCTTGTCGTCTAGTCGGCCCCCCACCCCTTGGGTTGCAGTTGCATCTACACATTCGCCTGTCCTATTGGTGGTGGCCACCTGGTTTAAGGTTGTCTCTCCATCATACGGTAGAGGAAGGAGGAGAGGACAATGGGAATCAATCAATCCACGGATTTCATGGAATCAGCAACAGTGATGATCCTTATACATCTATCCATCTATCTACCGTCACTGCATTAGCTATACTATGATCCATAGCTCTTGCTTCTATCCCCTCTAGCTTTCATGGCGCTGTTCTACTCTTTCAAATATACATATATGTGTGTGTGTGTCTGTACAGAGAGAAAGTGAGAATGACTACTGCGAAGAGTCCACACATGACATGACTTGGTTTTAGGGTCTTTGGTTTGATAGTGGGGTTCCATTACCAAGACATTGGGATTTCGGTCCCCAGAGCATACAGAATTTCCATGTGAATTTTGCAGGTGTTTTATATTCACCTGGAGATATAACGACGATTCGATTGGCAGCTACAATGGTTGGCTTTCCGTAGATTAATATATGGAGAGATATAAGTATATGTACTAAAGAGATGCATGCAAGAAGGGCTGAAGGGATCGGCTGTATTTTTTTTGCTATCAGGAAGACAAAACTCCACATCTTACAGGTTTCCAGCTTACATATCTGAACAATCCTTGGTGAGTGGGAAGGGTTGACCACTGCACCGGACGCAGAAGACCTGTGGTTGTCAGCTCATCGACATCCAAGAACCACGAGCCCCTTAGAGGGGCACAACCGTCATTTCGCATCGCTTCTCCCACTTAAAACCGCATCGGCTGTGGTGGCTCCACTGCGGCAGGACCACAAAAGAAAGCGACCCGTTGGATTCTCTTAGGTGGTGGGCTTCGGAATGGATCCGGCGGACGCGTTCTCGGCGGGCATATTCCGGTGGGACCCACGTCAGTCGGCGGCGGCACTGGGTTTCTATGGTGGTGGAGGGAGAGGAGGAGGTGGAGGGGGAGGGGTCGCGAGGGAGCTAGAGGAGATGTTCCAGGCATACGGGGTGAGGTACATGACGGTTGAGAAGATCGGGGAGTTGGGTTTCACGGCGAGCACGCTGGTGGGGATGAGGGACGATGAGCTGGACGATATGATGGAAACCATCTGCCACGTGTTCCGGTGGGAGCTGCTCGTTGGTGAACGGTACGGGATCAAGGCAGCGGTGAGGGCGGAGAGGAGGAGGATCGAGTTCTTGCAGCAGCAGGCGGAGGGGATTCGGAGGGGCGGTGGTCAACTCCTCGTCGGAGATCATAACATTCTCGACGCTTTGTCGCAGGAAGGTGAGAACTCGCCGACAAACACCACGTACGGACCGGTTTCCTAATCGTAATGTTATTATATATACGATCATTAGTGAGTTCATGAATGACAGATTAGTAATTCCGTCTATTGAATTTGATATTTCTTTTTTGCTATTGATAATGTTTTGTGTAGAGTTGAAGCTAGAACTCTCTTAATTAGCACAAACATTTTTATTCTATTAATTAAAAGAACATTTTTTGAGAGATTTTTCTTGAAGAAAAAAACACTTTTGCGGCTAATCATGCATGATCAATGCTTAAAACATATTCAAAAAAAAGCATTGTGTTTAAAGACGATTTCCTTGTTGCCAATCTCTGTATATTTATGTATGTACATATGGCAGGTTTATCAGAAGAGCCAGTGGTACAACAAGAAAGGGAGGTCGTGGGGAGCGGCGGGGAGGTCGGAAGAGCTCAGAAGCAGCTGGAAAAGAGCAAGCAGCAGCAGCAACAAAGGCGTGGTAGCACGAGTAGGAAGCAGCAGAAAAATCTGAAGAAGGTCGCATTAGACGATGACGACGAGGAAGACGATGAAGATGATGAGGAAGACGATGGTGGAAGCAGGAGCGGCGGCGGAGGGGAGAGACAGAGGGAGCATCCCTTCATCGTCACCGAGCCGGGGGAGGTGGCCAGGGGTAAGAAGAACGGCTTGGATTATCTCTTCCATCTCTATGATCAGTGCAGAGACTTCCTTGTTCAGGTCCAAGCCATTGCCAAAGAACGTGGCGAGAAGTGCCCGACCAAGGTGAGCACACTCACACACACACACACACACGTATATATATGTACCGTTCATCAACTTATATTTATGAAGTTATATTTACATGACCAATTGATTGATTACGACGATCGAGGACGATGATTGATTTCAATAATATTGTCGTCGGAACATAATATGCGTGTAGGTGACCAACCAAGTGTTCCGGTTCGCCAAGCGGGCGGGTGCGAGCTACATCAACAAGCCGAAGATGCGCCACTACGTGCACTGCTACGCCCTCCACTGCCTGGACGAGGAGGCGTCGAACGCGATGCGGCGGGCGTTCAAGGAACGTGGGGAGAACGTGGGCGCGTGGAGGCAGGCGTGCTACAGTCCGCTCGTGCTCATCGCCTCCCGCCACGCCTGGGACATAGACGCCGTCTTCGCCGCCCACCCGCGCCTAGCTGTTTGGTACGTCCCCACCAAGCTCCGTCAACTCTGCCACCTCGCCCGCAGCAACGCTGCTGCCGCCGCCGCCGCTGCTGCCAGCAGTGGCGGTGGTGGCGGTGGTGGTGGTGGTGGTGGTGGGGTGACTCCCGGCGCCGCTACCTCGTTGGCCGGTCACCATGCTCCCGGTGGCCTCTCAGCCTTGTTCTGATCGTTACGACCGACGTTTACGGTCTTTTTGTAATATGGCATCCCACGTGCGTCAGCACGAGCCGTATGACGTTTTTTTTCCCACTCGAATTCTACGTCGTTATGTAATTTCTATTCTACGAGCGTTTTATAACCATAAAAATGTGAACGTAGATACTAAGAGTACTTTTATTGGAGTTGGTGAAAAATATCATATCATTATCAGTATGTCATTTTTATCTTTTTTGTAAACCGTTCACGCAGATGCGTCTTAATTGATTGTTTCCGATCGATCTTTTTTGTGTGAATTACATATTTAATACCATAAGATAGTATATTAATATTAAATTTAATCTATTATTTTAGATATCTCATTACAAAAAATATTAGAATACTTAATCCAATCTATGCCTTCTCATCCACCAATACATATTTGACTGTATTGTTTTATTGTGATGTGATGGTGTTGTATTTTCCTTACATAGAATACAGTCCATAGAAGAGTTTCTAATAGATTTTTTTGCGAAATGTATAATTCATGGTTGAAGGTGTGACATAAGAGACAGGAAAAAGGAAAAATGACTGCAAGTTTCTGCATGATTTTGATCAAACATATGACTAGAGGATGACTTGTGATTGGACGACAGATTCGACGGTTTTAATTAAGATTTAGATACTGACAATTCACCTCGTGGGCGTTTTATTTACATCCTTATTAAAAAATACGATAAGTTCGAAAATAAATATAGGAAACTCTAAAAAGATTTGTTAAGAAACAAAAAATAAAATATGAAATCAAAATACTAAAACAGATTTAAAAATTCAAAATATCTTAAGCAAAATACTAGACTAAGAAAAAGGCAGATTAAGGAAAAACAAAAAACCAAAGTTAACAGAATAAAATAAGGTGAAAATGGAAAAAATAAAATAAAAGTTAACAATGTAAAGAGCCAAAGCTAAAAACATGTAACAAAATGTAAAAAACCCAACCTTAATAAAAAATAAATGTTAAAAACAAAATCACAGAAATAAAAAAAAATACCAAGGCCCCAAATGTTGAATTCGGTAGTTTAATAAAAAAAAAATTAAAAAACACCTTGACGATTTGCTACAGAAAACGAAGTCTACTCTCATGAATATTTTTCAAACAAGATTATTTTACAAAATATATTAAAAAAATCGCCT
The DNA here is from genome assembly GCA_036874045.1 of Cymodocea nodosa. Classification (NCBI taxonomy): domain Eukaryota; kingdom Viridiplantae; phylum Streptophyta; class Magnoliopsida; order Alismatales; family Cymodoceaceae; genus Cymodocea; species Cymodocea nodosa. Next base: position 2,027,424 of record JAZBRI010000008.1, read on the forward strand.
CAAAGGACACGACATCTTTTGTAGTCTTTTCCTCCTTTTCCTATGGAATTTTTAATTTACAGGTTTCCCATGGGATTTTTACATATCGGTGTTTCTTATATTCAAAAGCTCAAATTTAAAAAGCTTTAGTAATGCAATTAATTAATCTGCGATACGCAAATTTCAACTTATATCACGTCATGCTGATTATTAATGTTTCATGTAAAATTTAGCAATCATTGTTAAATTCCAAAACATCGAGATTAAAAACCAATAATTTATAAATTTAATTTTTTACGAGATAACAAAAGATAATATTAAAACCTCCTTCGATTGATCACAAAAGAAGACAAGAAAGATACGCCCACAAGCACAAGGAACAAAGAAAGATAAATGATTATTTTTTTAGTAATTAAGAAAGATAAAAGATGAAAGACTGTTTAAAGAACGAACTGTTTTTTTTTCAAACAATTGATCGTTGGCAAACCAAGAAGTTACTAATTTGGAATGAGGTTAAAAAGGTCTTTTCACTCATCCATCCCCAACAAGCAGGATGGAGGGTAGGGAAACACAATTCAAAAAGGAAAAACTTTTCAATTTCCCTCCATTTCCCCACGGTCGCCTGTTCTTCTCACTTCCCTTCCCTTCTTCTTCACATCGCCACTGCTCTTCTCCTTCTCCTCACCAAACCCTAGCGTTCCCATCCATCCACCACTACCGATGGCCGCTACCGACCTTCCCTGCGACGGCGATGGCTTGTGCATGGTCTGCAAGACAGCTGCTCCGGAGCCGGAGACTGTCGTCTGCACACTCTGCGCGTCGCCATGGCACGTGCCTTGCCTCTCTGCTCCGCCGAAGTCGATGGCCTCCGTCGTCAGCTGGGAGTGCCCCGACTGCTCCTGTCCCGTCGTTGGCGCTCCGGTTGGGAGTGCGACGGCTCCTGCCGGTGGAAAAGGTTCTTTGATAGGGATGATCAAGGCGATCGAGGCGGATGTGAAATTGACGGAGAAGGAGAAGGCGAGGAAGCGGCAGGAGCTCGTGGGAGGTGGTGTACGGAAGGTGAACTTTGAGGAGGAGGAGGAGGATGAGGTAGAGAAGGAGAAAGAAAGAAATGATGTGTTGCAGTTGTTGGATGAGAAGTTCAACTGCTCGTTCTGCATGCAATTGCCGGAGAGACCTGTTACAGTGAGTTTTTTCTTAACGTGGAAGTTTTTTTCTGGTTGTTTGTTGTTCCTGCTGCCTTTTCCTCCATGGTTACTGGTAGGCCAATGCTTGCTATCTGTCCAATAATATTTTCTATCTTCCATTCGTTCTTCCTGTTCTTCCATTTGCTTGGGATGCTTTATTTTCCTGAAAACATGAAACGTAATGGTTCCTTTTGTGTATTTGTTTTTTTTTTTTTTTTTCCCGAGACGGTGATAACGTGAATATCGTTTTTGAAAAGCTTACGTGGAAGAAGAAGCGGCAACAGCACTGGGGTCGTAAGTTGTTTCAAATGCATCATAATGTCGATTTATGTCATTTGTGGTTGCTCTTGTTGATTTACTTCAGTTATTCGATAAGCATGTGTAGGTCCTTGTTTGAACATTTTTATTTCCTAAAATATGACTGGTGTTTCCCATGACAGATGCATCCTACACAAAGTTCCTGTTCACCAAATTTGGTGATACTTTCCATCCATTATTTTGTTCCACAGTGTATATTGATGGTCTTCAAGACATAGACTCTTTTCTTTTTGTTTCATTGTTGGAGAAATGACGAGTGGGGTGGGGGGGGGGTTCTTTGGTGGAAAAAATATCTTCACTATGACTGTAGTATTCAACCGACTAGCATATAATCCGTCTATTTCTATGGCTTCCGCTTCACTATGGCTTCCTTTTATGAAGGTTGGACCAAGTCTACACTAGGACGTAGAAGTTTCTCTTATAAACAGACTTGTAATGATCAATGCTGTCAAGTTGGTCGCCACAAGCGAACAAGCAAGGCCTTTTTTGGCCCCCTCACCTTAGGAATTGGTCTGGCTACCTCCTTCAACTAGGTGGTGCCAGGCATTGACCAACCTGACAAGGTGTTTGCGAGTGTCACTAGTAAGCAACCTTAACTCATTGACCACTCTTCAATGGTCTTCTCCACATTCTCTTCTCAACTTTCCTCCTCTAATGCTTGGCTCCTCTTCTTACTCTAGGTTCATCTATGCTCCCCACCAATTCCTTAGCGACTCCTCTAGTGACAACCCTTTCCAACAATAGCATCAAGAATTCAAGGTTCTGATAGGTTTTTAGTGACAATATAGAATTGATTCCGATGAGATCTTGCTTCCTCTCTATTTTTTTGTCAATTCGATGATAATTTTAGTAGATGCTTTCTTTATATTCGAGTAGTTAGCTTGTTATATTGTGATTAACCATCATTAATTGAGTTACTAGTTATTGCTTGGATGAGTTGATGTGATAATTTTTGTTGCATTTCTACTGATTCATAAAATTACATTAAATGTTAAATTGAACATCATAAGCTAGGAGTTTGAGAGATACCTTGTATATGTTGAAGACTGTTTGTGTTTGGAAAACTTGAAATAGTACACAATTTCTTCTACCATAACAATTAATTTCTTACATTATTTTAAAAAAATTATTGCTGCCTTACTTCAATCAATCTATCACTTTATTATAACTTTTCATGTTGGGCGATTTTAGATGACATCACCTTAGTGTCACCATTTGCCTTGACAACTTTGGTAATGATACTTTTACTACCATTTACCTTTTATTAACGTCCTAAGAATAGAAACAATATCGATTTGTTTAGATTATGATTGAGTTGGCCATATTGTTTCATTATCTTTGATGGTATTTATTTGATGCTTTGGCATTGTATTGTTGTCTTAATGGTGTTGTTTATTTATTTCGTTTTTTTTTATCTGTGTTCATTAGTTAATCAATGCTTTATTTATATTTTTAGTTGATTACTCACAGTTGAATAATTGATGTATATATTTAGGTAATATGATTAATCCTATTTTTATGAATGCCTCTCTCAGTTTCTCTAGTCTACAATTGAATTTCATAAAGTCACATTGTTTATATAAGCTTGACAATGCATATATTACCTTTGGAACTTGTCCTTGTTTTTCAAATTGGCGAAGTCAGTATTTGCGTACTTGTATTAGTGCCTTTACTAGTCATTAAGAGTAAATTGCTGCATTTCTTAGTTTGTTCATTACATCTATTTTATTTTGATGTGAGGAATTATTCATCATTGCTTCCACAATTCAAAAGCTCAATATCCCAATTCTCCTTTTCTTTTGCAGACTCCTTGTGGTCACAACTTCTGCCTCAAGTGCTTCCAGAAGTGGATTGGGCAGGGAAAAAACACTTGTGCCAAATGTCGTTCCTCAATCCCATCAAAAATGGCTTCATTGCCAAGAATCAATTCTGCTCTTGTTGTAGCTATTCGGATGGCTAAGACTGCAAAAAAATTATCATCTGTAGGATCTGCCCAAGTCTATCATTTTCTGCGCAATGAGAACAGACCTGACAAGGCATTTACAACAGAACGAGCTAGAAGGGCTGGAAAAGCTAATGCCTGTAGTGGACAGATCTTTGTGACCATTCCTCCTGATCATTTTGGTCCAATATCAGCAGAGCATGATCCCAAAAGGAGACAAGGTGTTTTAGTTGGGGAAACATGGGAAGATCGAATGGAATGTAGGCAATGGGGGGTACATTTTCCCCATGTGGCTGGAATTGCCGGGCAGTCGGATTATGGTTCTCAATCAGTAGCCCTTTCTGGAGGGTACGAAGATGATGAAGATCATGGGGAATGGTTCCTCTACACTGGAAGGTTCATACTTAACCTTCGTCATCGTTCCTGCAAATGGTTCCTTTACCATTTTTGCTTCTTGAACGTTTTATTATTATATACATGATGTCTGGCTCCATGCTTTGAAGTGTATGGTCATGGTATAGGTATTTGTCACTAGCTGGTCTTTTTACACACCTAGATTTTTTTCGTTTTTATAATCTGCGCTTTCAACTTATAGGGATGTGTATTTGTTATCAGAATTTGATACTTCATCTTTTCTTTTCTTTTTGTAGTGGAGGTCGGGATTTAAGTAGAAATAAGAGAACAAACAAGCAGCAATCATTTGATCAAAAGTTTGAGAAGCTCAACAATGCTCTTAAAATCAGTTGTTTGAGGGGTTACCCTGTTCGAGTTGTAAGGTGAGCTTTCTATATGAGTAATATCATGGAATTCTACTCAGTTGTGTTTTAATGGACATGACTTTTGAGGCATTGACTCTTAAAATGTTACAAACAAAATTAGTAATTATTTCTTATATTGGCTAATTGATCAAAGGATTTACTCATTTTAGCATCAGTGCATCAAGTGTTTTGTTCCAATTTATAATTAATTTTGTTATTGTAGAAAATGGATATTATATGGATTGGAAAATTAAAACTTTTGTAAGATTGGAGTTTTTAAAAAATAACATAAATTTAAAATAAATAAATGTAAATATACTTACATTTACAAGCATCACTACTACCAAATTAATTGGATGGAACAAACTTTTATTCGACTGCGTACACTATAATTAAAAGACATATTTTGAATTTACATTTAATAGCTAAGAACGTGCTTTTATGCATTACTAACCATACATGAAAGACGGTTGAAATTTAAATAATTAAGAACCCAAAATCATCATCATATTGCTTACGTTTGGCAGGTCTCACAAGGAAAAGCGTTCATCTTATGCACCTGAATCTGGAGTTAGATATGATGGTGTTTACAGAATTGAGAAATGTTGGCGCAAAGTAGGGATTCAGGTATTTGTTGCTTTGGTTAACATTCTATTCATCTTTTGTTTGGAGCTTCTGTTGTATCCTATGGATAGCTTACAAATCATGTTCGGTTCATTGGCAATTTGCCATAATGGATCTTATTTGGCAGATTGTTTAAGGTTTTCATTTCAATTTTTTTGAGTTTTTTTCTTCTTTTGTATCAGTGGAGTCCATTGACGGATGAACAATTGAGTTTTCTTGAGGTTTTTATTTCAATTACTAACGGAGAGCATGTATTTTAAATTTTTGTTGAAAAATTTCCATTCATTTGTTTGCAACACGTTGATGAACACATGGTGGATTTATTACAATTTTTTGGCATTTATTAATGTTATAATCCTATTCTATATGTAAAAAAGTTTGTTTAAGTTATTGGTTTTCGATTGCTTCAAGACGAATGTAACTTTATTCGTTTTTTCTACAGGGTTTCAAGGTCTGCAGATATTTATTTGTTAGATGTGATAATGAACCTGCACCTTGGACAAGGTCCTCCAACTTTTTATCTGTTCAGAAGCTTGGATAAATTGTTATTGTAGTTTGATTCTTCATTTTTACCAAATGTGCTTCAACAGTGATGAGCATGGTGATCGTCCAAGGCCTTTACCAGCCATTAAGGAGTTAAAAAATGCAACTGACATTGTTGATAGAAAGGATGGTCCAGCATGGGGTTACGATGTATATAGGTGTTCCTGTTATTCATTTGTTTTTCTTTGTTACAACATTGTTTATATATTGCTTCGTAGGAGAAATGCGGATGGAAATGGATGAAATCACCACCTCTCAGCAGAAAACCAGTTGCTAGTGAAGAACCAGATACGAAAAAGCGGGTGATAAAGGTCATAAGGCATGCTCGAGACACATCTGTTAGAGAGAGACTCTTGAAAGGTTTGCCTTTGTTTCTATAAATGAATGCTTGAATAATGGTCATACTTGTCCATTCTTCAACTGGAATTTTTTGTGCTACTGATCATTACACCTTTTTCACATTTATATATTGTTTGTTGCATTTTTTTAGTTCATGGTAGAAATACATATATCTTTGGTTTGCCATCTTCAATAACATAGAGCCTAACTGATTTGGTTCCAATACAATTATTCTATCACAGAATTCTGCTGTTTAATTTGCCGTGAAGTGATGCAATCACCTCTCACCACTCCATGTGCTCATAATTTCTGCAAGTCCTGTTTGCTTGGTTCATTTGGTGATCTTTCATTTTCAAGAGAGCGTAATCGTGGTGGGAGGACTCTCCGAGCCCAGAAAATTGTAAATAAATGCCCTTGTTGCCCAACCGATATCTCAGAGTTTCTGCAAAATCCTCAGGTTTGTATGTATTCTTCTGCTTGCTTTTTGGTGCTGATGAATGACAATGTCGTCTTTCTTATATATATGAGTATACATGTTTTAGGTAAACAGAGATATGATGAATTTGATAGAGTCCTTGCAAAAAAAGTCTGAGAAATTTTCCGAAGGGCTCATTGATGATGTTGATGATGTTGGGAAGTCAAATGAAGGGGGTAGTGTTGAGGGACCTGTTTCTAATACCATGACCATTGTGGAGGATTCAGAAGTGGTTTCTCTTCCTACTGGAGAACCTTGTCAAGGAAAACGAAAGGAGTCTACTTCCATGAAGATGGCTGCTAATAAGGCTAAGAAAACAAAATTGATCGTGAATTAGAAAAGGTTGAAGAGATCTATGCTGTCGATGATACGAAGGTTGGTGCAACAGATGGTGACTCTGAGGTTCACTCTGCCAATTCAGAAGGCGTATGAGGATTGAAAGCACTTGATTGCTTCTAGCAAGATTTCTGGGCATAGGAATACATATATATATTTTGCTGGTTTACCATATGCTACATTAATTGAAATGTTTTATTTGAAATATATTCAGCTGGTACAATTGTTTTATTTTCCATGACAAGAAACGTTCTGGGTTGGCTATATTTTGCATCTCAAATGTGACCAAAGTTGTAGGAATTAACTGTCCTCAACTTCATCAATTGGGCACCTAAAGCTAAACAAGGTTGGAAACTTCTAAATGATAACCCTCAAGTCATCCACTCCTGGTAGTACCTGTACAATTCTGATTCCGCAATCAGTCATCCAAGGTAAGAAAGCCCTGCACCACATCTTTTCCTTGCCAGTCATGACTACAGATTACAGAAAATCGAAAGAAAATTGGGAGTAACAGCATGGAAACCAAACCATGACCTAGGCAGTTGAGAAGAGTTGCACAGGTTTGGGTGTTAGGGCCCTGGCGGACCAACTTGCTCAATTTGAATCCTTGATGGAACCTCAAGAAGATGTCATCTCATTCAAATTATCCTCATTAGCCTTCAATCCTCCCCTTGTGTGGAGTTTCTACCCCTCCATTCTTAAAATCTGCTCTTTTTCTACTTATAATGGACAATTTACTTTATTTTGCAAAATTTTTGATATGAAAATCAAATCCTTGAATCTAACTTTTCAGATATCTATTCTATTTGTAAGAAAAAATTCATCTTAGTTTTAAATTATCATGTTTTGAGATATTAAAAAATGATAATCACTATAATATTAAAAGATAAATTCACATATATAGATATAAAAGAAAAATCTCTTCTTTCAATATTACTAGACTAAGATAGATGTTATAAGTTTAAAAATAAAAATATAAAAAAAAGGTAGAAATAAATAATGTGAAATACATAAAAGAAATCACAAACAAAATATCTTTCAGCAACAAATATTCTTTATACATTTCATAAGCTTAAGTACGTACAAAATTACAACAATAAAAAAATGAGGATTATAAACTTTACCTCAAGTAATAAATCATGGTTGGTTCTCATTTTCAGCAAGTTTTCTAACTTTGCCTTGAGGTTTAGATAATTACAAAAGAATTTAATAAACTACAACTCAATAAATATTTGTAGCTCACCTAAAACAAATTATAAACATAATTAAACATGCATACACAAACATAATTTTTACATTGCCATAATGAAAGAAAAATGCAAATCTAACAAGCTCATTCATATATCAAATCGTAGTAATAAATTAAATCCTATAGCATATGATAAATCACACGATCATTTTTTTAACGATAATTACGGAGTCTTGTGATAAAGGCTTAAAAGTCTAACTAAATATCAATTTTTAATTATGTGCATAATAACATGATTTTGGCCATTGTAGTCCAGCTTAAGACATAACCCTAAATATAATTATCCATTCACGTCAAAATTCCTCAGTTAGGCTCGAAAATCATTATAGGTGAATTAAACAAGCACATCTCAAACCACTTCCAATGTAACAAGTGATTGAATAAATTTAATACTTCTACAATGCAATATTGTAAATAATTCAAACATTAATTCAACAACTATAAATCAGTTTCACATTGCATGGTTTATAGAAGTTTTATTTTCATTTCTACTTGCGTAAAAAAATGGCAACAAGTAATAATTTTGCCCAATACTAACTACATGCATAAATAATGTGAAAAATCACCATACCACCAAAACTAGGGGAGATATTACCATAATCAACCCAAAAATTTGGTAGAAATACTTGGGAGTTTGATCCACCGGACACCACCTCCACCTGCGAGCGCAGTTCACGGCGAGCTCGTCGGTTAAAGCGGGTGAGTGGGGGAGATCTGCGGGAGAGAAAAAGGGAGAAGGTGAATTTCTATCCTCCTCCCTCGTGTGATAGTGATTTTTTTTATGTTGAGTAATAAAATTTAACTACAAGTGTAAATCTAAAAATTTGAACTTATGATAATAATATAATAAAATTTCTTGTCACTATTAAGACAATGTTTCCCATGATGGCAATGGAGAGAAATGATTTTTTCTATTTTGCTTTGACAATTCCTCTCCCTTTTTGTTACTCAGCCATCAATTGGGATGGGAACAACCTACCAAGTTGAGAACTTCATACCTACAAGGAAGCTAGCGCATCCATCCACTTATAGTAGGGCAATTGGATCGACCACCTCACACAACAATATTGATGGCCTTAACTCATTGTCATAATGATCATGTTGCATCTTTAGTTAGTGTAGTTACTTCGTAGGTAGTCATGTTATATCATGAACATCACTTAATACTAAGGGGAGGAGACCATGCAATTATCAATCAGATTTCAGAATCAGTTATAATGAAATGTACTATGATGTGAATGCTGCAATTTGCACACCCATTTCGCATGCAACAGACAGAAAATGTCAGGAAATTATGATTAGAAAGTACAACGATTGAATGTGCTACAAGATGGACATTGCAGATAATGCCATTCACGTTAAGAATGAAAAATGTCAGAGAGGTGAGAGGGGCACAAAGCAAGGAAAAACATCGAAACTAGGGATATCCTTGGGTAATACAAATGCACGGTAGATCTCTCAAACAATCGCCCAAAGGAAGCTTCCAGCACAACAAGAAAGGCTTGCTCTTGCAGTCCAGAGAAACATTCTGCAGCAGAGAGCACCAGAGTGTACAACCGAAAGTATGACATTCCCATTTCGTGGGATCCTTTTCATCTTGTATCCTTCCATAAGAGCATTACTGGCACTCCACGATTTTTCCGGTACTAATTATAGACTGTAAATGGGGAACCAACAGTCCGCCAATTGTCCGCAGCAAATGGAAACCAGGTGTAGTAGTAATCTTCGCAAATGACAGAATTAGGCGCGGGCATAAAGTAAACCAGGCCCTAGATCCATACACAAAACCAAGATATTTGCATAAAAACCAAGTCCACTAATGCATAATAAGTAAGCCGTGTTCACTAACCAGCCTCGAAAGCAAAAAGTTCACAGACCAGACTAGAAAGCTGACTCGTCGGAAGATGACCTTGATCGGTACTTGCGTTCTGCCTTACGTAACACACCACATTTTTCCTCCACCACATTATCTTCCTCCATGGAACATGATTCACTTTCTTGAGCATCCCCAGCAGCAATGCCAATTGATCTAACCACCTCACTCTGAGAGATCCTGTTGGCATTTTCATTACCAACTGATGGGCCACTGTCAGTCACCATTACATCAGTTGTCTTCCTCCGTGGAGTAAAAGACACGGACTTGGGAAGTTCCATACTTCCAGCTTCTAGCTCTTTCGGTTTTGTTTTCTTCATGTTCTGCAAATCCTCAAAAGCTCGCAGGTTGGATTTGTTGTCCACATCGTCTGAAGCATCAAAGGAGTAATAAACGTATTTGGAAGGATTCCTAATGTAATCGGGAATTCCAGGGGAATTTTCGGTCTGTGAGCCTGCATCAGAAACAGTAGCAGCAGAGGTTACCATGGCTTTCACAACTTCTGCAGATTGTATACCATTGTTTCTGTCACCCCCACTAGATGAATCAAATCGAACATGTTTTCTTGGCCTCAGATCTTCGTGATTCTCTTTCCTCTTTAGGATAGGTTTCAAGTTTGCATCGGCAGTTGCACTTGACCTGGACTGGCAATGTACCATAAGTGTGTCAACATCACCTGCCACGGGGTGGCTGTTTTCACATCCTTTATCATCTTCTCTAAGTCGAGCATTTGCAGCTAGATGATCTGCACGTGGATCCTTGTCAAACTGGTGATTTACGTCATTAGGATCCTCAAGTACAACAGAGTGATAATTTACATAAGGTCCGCAATCAGTAACATCACTCATATACACTCTGTCATTTCTTTCTTCCTTAAAAACAGCTGCCATGTCATTCTCATCTTCTTCATCCTAAAAGAACAATACCATGTTAGAACAACTTCGGCAAAAAAGGAAATATTCAATAGACTAAGAAATATATATAGGAGACTGATCACAAGTCATAGCTCACAATGGATCAAGAAGTAAATCATCTAAGAAATATAAGCAATAGCACGAAACGTAACATAGAACAAATACAAGCATCCCACCCAAGGTCATATTCTCTATTCCTTTTTAAAAAATTAAAACTCTACAAATTTTTTCATTTTAATATCACTAGCAAGCAGGCCTGTGCTAAAAACAAATAGAAATGTATATATAGGAGACTGATCAGGTGTATCTTTCTTCTTCAAAATCAGTGAGGCATCATCTAAACCATCGATATAAAATAGTAAAAAATGTAAAATCATTATCTATAGAAAATGGTATTGAAAGAGAGGAATATGCACCTAACGTGTAACTACCTTTGACTAAAACATTTCTTTTTTTTTCTCCACTAAATAACAATAACTGTAAATAGCAAATATAAATAAAAAAATCTAAACTACAAATCTGAAAAACCCACTCTCTTTCCTCCAAATATAACTCCTACAAAAATTCAAACACTCATACTTCTATTCACAAAACACAAATATTAGTAACACTTACACAATCAGTAACACTAACATGAGAGAACTGATTTAGTGCATCTTCCTTCATTTTAGCATTTAAATTTAAAATACAACTAAAATTACAATGAATTTTGTGTCATTACAATTTATAAAAAATATATTCTAAAAATATTTAAAATATAGTACTACAAAAATTGAATGTTTTCTTACATCATAAAACAATAATTATACTTGTAACACTAATCTAAAAATAGTAATACTAAATACACTAAAAGAATGGTAAATTTGAAACCACAAACAACTGAAAAATAAAATCATTAAAAAATATTAAAACAAATTAAAAACAAACAACAATCCTAATCTATTATTAGAAATTTAGAAAATAGACACATAGGAAAGTTTAATAACAAAACAAGAAACATTTACAAAGAAGCACGTATGCAAATTTTATAAAAAATATCTAACAAGAAAATCATCCACAATTCACAAACATTCAAAACCAACTTGCCACGTAAGAGAAATGAAATGTGGTCTGCAAAAAACTCTATTGTCTATTAAAAAAATAGACCAAAAGCCCCCATTCATGAATAGTGGTTTTGATAAGAATGACTAGATGCCAATCCAATGGTTGTGACTATGCATGGAAAGGCCATCTATATATATATATATGCCAAAATGGCAGAAGAAATAGGATTTTGAGAGGTAAAATCATATATTTGACTTCTACTTAAGGTACAGATAACTAACACTGCCTATAAAAGTAAAAGAGTTTGTAAGCATTGGTGATATGATATGTGTTGAATATATGACTTGAATTAGTGTAAGGGTATTTTGGTCATTTGGCCAATTGTATTGTCTATGCTATTTAAACATGTACTTAGGGCACCTATGATGCTGCTGATTCTTTTGTACTCCATTTGAATAGAAAACCAAATCTCTCTCCATTCGTGGACGTACCCAAGTTGAGGAACCACGTAAATTTTAGCTTTGTGTGTTTGTTTTTTATCGCTTCTCTCTTTTCTCTCGCACAACAATTGGTATCAGAACTAGGGTTTTCTTTAAAAGAGAAAAGAAAGATTGTTTTTGAGAGAAAAATCAGCCGGAAGAATAGTAGCCGCCGTCCGCGTGTTCATACACACGCGCATCTGCTCCCGCCACCACTGACAGCCGTCTGTTTGATTGCAGACCGCCCATTCGTGCATTTGTCACTTAGCATCCGTCCGCGTGAGATTGTCTGCGCGTGTACGTCTGCACGTTTGCCTACACGTGTACGTCCGCCCATCTGTCTGCGCGCATTCGTCGGGAAGCCTGCACTCGCGCGACTACCGTCTGCCTTCGCCTGTACCCGCACGACTGCGCGTTTGCTTCTGCCTACCGTCCGAGCATCTGCTCGCCTGCCGTCTGTGCAACTACTCGCCTGCTCGACTATCGTTCGCAAGCCTGCTCGCCTTGCTCGCTTGCCGTCCGTGCGACTGCCGCCTCCCGTTCGCACAATTTCCGCCCGCATGACTACCGTTTGCTCGCCTGCCATCCGCATGACTGCCGACCATGTGTCTGCCCTCTTTGCGCGTTGTCCACAATGGTACTTTCAGTCTAACACACAACACTATGCGTACAAGTCAGTACACAAGGTTGGCTTTTCGGTCTGTTTTTTGAAGATAAACAATGATTTTTGCATAGAATTTACACATTTTTATGATGTCAACACTGGCTTTGAAAGTAGATAAGTTTAATGGCAAAAACAGTTTCAGTCTTTGGCAAATAAAAATGAGGGTTTTGTTGAGGCAACAAGGCATTTGGACACCTTTAAACAAGAAGTCGACTATGGATAAAAAATCTGCAGAATATGAACAACAAGAAGAAAAGGCTCACTCCACTATTTTACTATACCTATCAGATGAGGTTATTATTGAAGTTGCTGATGAGACCATAGCTTCTGGGTTGTGGAACAAGTTGGAGACTCTGTACATGACAAAATCCCTTACTAATAAATTATTGCTCAAGCAGAAGTTGTTCTCTTTAAAAATGAAGGAAGGTACACCGTTAAAGCAACATTTAAATCAGTTAAACACTATTCTTATAGAGCTACACAATATTGGTGTGACTGTTGAAGATGAGGATGTTGTTCTCATTTTACTTGTTTCACTTCCATTGTCATTTGAAAATTTTGTACAGTCCTTTGTAGTTGACAAAGACACAATCACATTAGAGGAAGTGAGATCCAATCTTCATTTAAGAGAACTCAGGCACATGGTTACACATAGGAGCAATGATGCAAGTGCATTTGGTTTGTCTGTACATCAAGGAGATAGTAGGGGACGTCAACAGAAACAAAGCAGCAATAACAGACATAGAGGAAGGAGTAAATCTAGAGACAAGTACTCTAAGGATACTTGCAATTATTGCAAAGAAAATGGACATTGGAAGATAAATTGTCCTAAATTGAAATCCAAAGGGAGTGCGTCAATAGCTGAAAAAGAAGATTCAACGTTTGAAGGAGCATCTCATCATATGACTCCCAATAAGGAGTATTTTTATACTTATCAAACTGTTAATGGAGGACAAGTTAGATTAGCAAATGATGATGTTTGTTTAAGAGCTGACATTGGTACAATTAGATTTAAGATGCATGATAGCACAGTGAGAATCCTTGAAGATGTATGACATGTGCCCAAGCTAGGCAAAAGTTTGATATCCTTGATGGCACTTGATTCCAAGGATTTCAAGTATTCAGGAGAAGGAGGCAAATTGTTGGTCTCAAAAGGCTCATTGGTAGTGATGAAAGGAGTAAAAAATGAGCCTCTATATATTCTGCAAGGTTCTCCAATTGTAGGAGATGCTGCTGTAGCTATGAGTGATCAGGAAACCATTTCTGCAATTTAACACTCAAGAATGGGTCATCTAAGGCAGAGAGGAATGCAGAAACTCAACAGTTTAGGCAGATTGAATGGACACAAATTCATTGATGTAGAATTGTGCAAACATTGCATCTATGGAAAGCAAAAACGTGTGCAGTTTGGAACAGTAGAGCATACCACTCAATGGACATTAGATTATGTCCACGCAGATTGTTGAGGACCTTCTCAACAACCCTCCCTAGCAGGTTCTAGATATTTCCTTTCTATAGTGGATGACTATTCACATATAACATGGGTTTTCATCTTGAAACATAAAAGTGAGGCTTTCAAGAGCTTTAAGCAGTGGAAGACTCAAGTTGAAAATCAAGTTGGTAGAAAGGTGAAATATTTGAGAACTGACAATAGTTTGAAATTTTGCTCTCATGAGTTTGACAACTTTTGTAAAGAAGTTGGTATCACTAGACACTACACAGTTAGAGACACTCCACAACAAAATGGAGTAGCAGAACGTATGAACCGCACGTTGTTGGAGAAAGCAAAGTGCATGCTTTCTCATGTCGGATTAGAGAAGAAATTTTGGGCTAAGGCTATGAACACAGCATCTTATCTTGTCAACAGATCTCCCTCCAATGGTATAGGTGACAAGATACCTTATGAAGTGTGGATGAATAGGACTGCAAATTACTCCAAATTAAAGATTTTTGGTTGTACAACATACTATCATGTAGATAATGGCAAATTAGAACCACGTGCCAGAAAAGGCATTTTTGTTGGATATGGCATCGGAGTCAAAGGATACAGAATCTTCGACAGCAAGACAAGAAAAGTAATTCATAGTCGTGATGTTACTTTTGTTAAGGCCATTTTTATGCAAAATGGAGAGTTGCCAATAGTGTCAGAAGAATCCAGCACCCCTGAGCAGGTGGAGTTTGACTTGTCACAATAGAATGTCTCAGAACAAACAGCTTCAGATATAGATCAGCATTTGGACTCAGATGAAATTGCAGATCAACCTAAAGAGGAATCACAAGAGAGATGTGTTGCTAGAGACAGACCTAGAAGGATTCCTCAACGACCGCAGAAGTATGGTTTTAGCAATATGATTGCTTTTGCTTTGTAGGCTGCAAGTGAGGTGGAGGAAGCTATTGATCCTCCAACATATGATGTTGCTATGAAGGATTCAGATGTTGCTCATTGGATGGAAGCTATGCAAGAGGAGCTTCAGTCCCTTCAGAAAAATCAGACATGGGATTTAGTAAAGCACCCAAAAGATAAGAATGTTGTAGATTGCAAGTGGATGTTTAAAAGAAAAGTTGGAACATAATTCAATGCAAGATTGATGGCAAAAGACTATTCTCAACAGGAATGCATTGATTACAATGAAGTATTTACATCAGTCGTCAGACACACGTCTATCAGAGTTCTTTTGGCTATTGTTGCAACAAAGAACTCAGAACTTAAACAGTTTGACGTGAAAACAACATTTCTACATGGTGATTTAAAAGAAGAAATATGGATGGAACAGCTAATTGGTTTTGCAAAGAAAGGGAGATCAGATTTGGTTTGCAAGCTTAAGAAGTCCTTGTATGGACTCAAGCAATCTCCAAAACAATGGTATAAAAGATTTGATTCTTTTATTACCAAAGTTGGTTTCCTATGCAGCTTTTTTGACTCATGTGTGTATATCAAACACTTAAATCATGACACACATATATACTTTCTTGTATGTTGATGATATCTTAATTGCATCCAAAGATATCAATGTTATATAGGATTTGAAGAATATCTTGAAATCTGAATTTGCAATGAAAGATTTAGAAGCTACAGGCAAGATCCTAGGGATGGAGATACATCGTGATAGAAGTGCTAGAAAGCTGTTTCTCCATCAACACAGCTATATGCAGAAGATCTTGAATAGATTTGGAATGACTTCTAGTAAAGCCATTGGAACACCCTATGATAGGAATCTTCGATTATCTTCAGCTATGACACCTCAAACACAATCAGAAATGGAATACATGCAGCGCGTTCCTTACTCCCAGGCTGTTGGGAGCTTGATGTATGCAATGGTATGTACTCGCTCAGATTTGGCCTATCCTCTTAGTGTGGTAAGCAGCTTTATGTTAAATCCAGGGAAGATCTATTGGCAGGCTGTAAAGAGAATTTTCAGATACTTGAAAGGAACTCCAAATGTAGGACTGATATATGGTGTCAAACAAAGTTACAATATGACAGGATATTTAGATTCAGACTTTGCTGGAGATGTTGATCAAATGAGATCTTTAACAGGATATGTTTTTACAGTGGCAGGTTCAGTTGTCAATTGAAAATCTACATTTCAGCCTACGATTTCGCTCTCCACTACCGAGGCTGAGTACATGGTAATGACTGAAGCTGCAAAGGAAGGAATCTGGCTAAAAGGGCTACTAGGAGACTTTGAATTACAAGTTGACAGAGTTGATATCTTCTATGACAGTCTTAGTGCCATTTATTTGGCAAAAGACAATGTGTTTCATGATTGTACAAAACACATTGATGTCAGATATCATTTTCTTAGAAGTGAAGACAAAATAAAGATTTTGAAAATCAACACTAAAGACAATCCAGTTGATATGTTCACGAAAGGGGTGATTGAGAGTAAGTTCAAGCATTGTCTTGACTTGCTCAATATATATGGATGCAGCTGACCCTTCTTGGGTCATTGTGATGGAGAGCTTTGCTCAAAGTGGAGTTATAATTCAAGTCAAGGTGGAGATTGTTGAATATATGACTTAAATTAGTGTAAGGGTATTTTGGTCATTTGACCAATTGTATTGTCCATGCTATTTAAGCATGGACCTAGGGCACCCATGGTGCTGTTGATTCTTTTGTACTCCATTTGAATAGAAAATCAAATCCCTCTCCATCTGTGGACGTACCCAAGTTGGGGAATCACGCAAATTTTGGCTTTGTGTGTTTGGTTTTTATCGTTTCTCTCTTTTCTCTCGCACAACAATATGATATACAAGGGCAACATTGAAAACACAAAAAATTCACTTAGTGACTTTCCCAAAATAATAGAATTTGTAAAAGTAATATGTGCAAAAGTGGAAGATGAAATGAATGTGGAGGCATTAATGGGATTGAAAAAGAGAATCATATTTCGTATTTTATGATAAGAATAAAGATAAATAACAATACCTGTAAACAATAACATAAGAAAATTGGTAAAGTAACATGAATTATAACAATAAAGTATAAAAGTAACATTGGCAAACAATGTAAAGATAACATGGGAAAAGGTGGAATCTAATAAAAGATAGAAATATATTATGAACATAAAATAAACAAATTTATAACAACAATTTATAATAATAACATGATTATATTTGTAAAAATATCATAGACAAAAGTGTAAGAAAATTTCAAGGACATTATACTATAATACAAACAATATTTCTAACCAATAAGATTTTTAAAAACTGAATCTATGGAAAAAACATGGAATGGTTAACAAAGTAAAACAAATTGCCCCAAGTCAGGCCAGACAATCATGTTAGCTTCTTAGTTCCTGCTCCAAATCCAAACCAGCCAATTATCCCAAAAGATTCTGAGTGACTTTGCCTTGAGATATAATTATTTCTTCCTTGTAGGTGAAAGAAAACTCTGTTAACTGCCACATAGAATGAATTTTGTACTATCTCTATGTTATTTGGATATAAGTGATTACATTTCTTTCTTTCAGGGCATCAAAAAATTAATTTAAAAGAACATAATATATAAGCAACAGTACTTCTAAACAATAGGGCAAGAGAAAAGCTTTTTGGTAAAGACTAGGTCAAAGGTGAAAACATAGAACAGTCAAAGAAACAAAACAAATTGCCATGAGTCAAAACTCAAGACAAAATGATATTGACCTCTAAGATCCTGCTCCAAAACCAAACCATCCAATTATTCCAAAAAATTCTGAGTGATTTGCATCACACTCCTATTGATGATTTCAAAATATCAACATTTTGGTGAGAAATGAAGCCCAAAAGCCAAAACTGAAATCATCAAGAAATGAACAAATAACTGATTGAAATGTTGTCAAGACCTGGGCTCTCAAACAAACAAAAAAATTATGATTATAATGTCAAAGTTTTCAGGCATTAGAAGCAGAACATAGATTTATGGCTACTTTCACTTGCGAAATAACTTGGCTAATATATCTTTTGTCTGATTTAGGTATTGACCAACAAAACACAACTAAGCTTCATTGTGACAACAAAGTGACTTGGGCAATAACTACCAATCCCATTTTCCATAAGAGGATGAAACATATAAAACTGGCCTGTCATGTGATATGAGAAAAGATTCAAGATGGGCCTAATCAAGACAATTCACGTCAATATTGAAGATCAAATTGTTGATATATTTACCAAGCCATTGAAAGATGGGACATAACTTCCTGTTGAGCGAGTTAGCCAATAATAACATCTTTGTACTAACTTGAGGGAGAGTGTTAAATTTTCTTCTTCTATTTCTAGTCTGTTGTTTAATTTTTATTTTCCTTAAGGACTCCTTTGCAATTTTTTTTGTTAATAAACATAATCTGATTGCTCAAATCAGACAACTGCAATTTAGTTCCAAATGTATAAAAACTCTTAACCTAATGAGGGTTTCACTTCTTCTGCCATTTCTCTTCTCTTTGCCTCCCTCACCCTACAATGCAACCTTCTTTTCCTCCATCCCCTTCACCATTCCTCTCTTTTCTGATCTCATGAGCGATTCTCATAGCAAAAATCTAACAGGTTTCACTATATGTAAGAGAATGTCATAAAGTACATATGGATGCCATTTATTTAAGGGCTAGGACATCCAAGTTATGAAAATTACATAAATATCTTCCTAAACATAGTTAAGTTTTGACCCTTGGAAAAACAAGAAGTAGCTGAGTAGAGAAAGTCATGAAGCAGTTTTTTGAACATTTAATTTTTCCATCTACAATGGAGGTGAATTCTCCTCAATATTGAATTTTCATGCTTATTTTTTGATTCCAGAAGAAAATTTGACTATGATTATTCTTCATTAGTGTGTGAGAATTTAATACCCCTAAATCATAACCCAATTTTATCCTTATTTTTTGTAAATGACACTTTAAAGCTTACCTGAAAAGCAACAATTCAAGAGAAATAAGATGACCTTTAGATGCTGATCTAAGGGCTAGGGTTAAAGCAGCTTAAGTTAAATTTGCTTAGCATCTGATCCAAGATGGACAACTAGGATTAAAGCAGTTTAAGAGAAGAATTTTGGGGTGTATGATTCAAAATGGATGGCCAAGATTAAAAAAAATAAAAAGGGATTCACTGAATGACAGATTTGAGATGGACAGACAGAAATAAAACAGATAGAAAAGGAGGTTTTTAGAGTGGACTTGCTTGAGATTAAAGGAAGATTTTATGATGGGGGAGAAATTTAAGGGTAAGGGGGAATTTGGAGGGTTTTCTTTCCTCCTCTTCCTTGATTTTGGTTATACATATTTTGTTTTTTGAACTTTTGTTTGATTTTTGTTGTACTGTTCTACCTTTTGTTGTTGTTGTTGTTCATTTAACGTAAAAGATACAATTAGCCATTAATAGTGGGGTATTTACAGGTGTTATCAAGAAAATTCAAGTAATAAGTTCCAATAGGCATCTGCACATAGAGACTGATTTCTTGTGACAAAACCACCGTCCGGTGCCATAGGCATCTGCATTTGAAGACTGATTGGAGGTAGTATAAGGAAATATCTAAATAAAACAACAAAAGCAACCGCTAAATAATCAGTACTGCATCCAACACTAAAACATCTATAGTTTTTAAGAAAAAGGAGATCTTCCAGAACTACGCTGATGAACATTCCGATTGCAAGTTCGCATTCCAACCGTCTAAATCTTCATTAACAGTTCAGACACAGAAAATTAAATACCAAATAATCCCTACGAGAAACTTAAGAGAACGGAGAAGTAAACCACACCTCACGATCAAGCGTGGAATCCAACCCAATAGACGCCCTAATGCCCATTTCCTCCTCGTCGAGCACACTGCGACGTACTTCCTCCCCCTCATCCTCCAGATCATCTCGGTCATCCTCCAACATCTTCTTCATCCTCCTCCTTCCATCCCGGCTCTTCCTCGCGAAGCACCCATCCTCGTCCTCATCGTACGAGGAGGCGCAGGGGACGTCATCCCTCCCATGATCGACGCCCCGCTCGCGGTTCCACATCCTCCTCTCCACCTCCCCGTCCGTGACGGACCAGGACGAGGTGGGGAAAGAGGACTTCGGGACCTTCTCGAAGAGGTGCGCGCCGAAGAGCTTCTCCACCCGCACCTTGAAGCTGTCCTCCATCTCCCTGTGCTTGCTCTCTACTCCGTCTCTCGAACGAAAAAGAAGGGCATCCTCGCCGCCTTTTCAGTTTTTATCATGTACACCACACGACGGCGAGAGGCGTGAGTTGGTCGTTTGTCACGTGAGAAAGATGGAACCGGTCACGTGTTAGCTGTTTGATCGTCCTATTCTGATGCCACGTGTTAGTTCCTCCATGTTCGTTCTTTATTTTATTTGTTATCTAATTTTTATTTTTTTTTGGAATTGTGAATGATTTTTAAAAAATAGAAACATTCAATTTACAAAAAGCATATCCAAATGCTTCGTTCCTGATAGTTTTTTATCCAAATGTAATATTTACATATCTAATATCTAAATATACTATTCAAATATTTTCGTTTATTCGAATGTATATCTAATTTTTGTTGATACGAATATATTATTCGATCGAATATCCGAAAATAACAGAATTTTTCATTAAATAAAGAAAATTAAACTTACGATGCGGGCAGACCATTTCCATCGCACTGACGCCTCTCTCCGCCGTCGACAAGGTAAAAACTAAAAGGGCGGTGCTTCACTTCTCCTCCGCTGTTCCCGTTCTTCCCCCTTCCCGCAGGATACAGTGCATCGACGACCAGAGGAGAAAGCAAGCTCAGGGAGATGGAGGACAGCTTCATGGTCCGGGTGGAGAGGGTTTACGGGGCGCGCCTCTTCGAGAAGGTCCCAAACTCTTCTTTCCTCGCCTCGTCCTGATCCCTCACCGAAGGGGAGATGGAGAGGAGGATGTGGAACTGTGAGCGGGGCGTCGATCCCGGGAGGGATGACGTCCCTTGCGCCTCTTCGTACCATGAGGACGAGGATGGGTGCCTCGCAAGGAAGAGCCGGGATGGAAGGAGAAAGATGAAGAAGCCGTTAGAGGATGATCTAGACGGTCTGGAGGAGGAAGTACGTGGTGGTGTAGTTGAGGAAGAGGAAATGGGAATTAGGGCGTCCAGTGGGTTGGATTCCACGCTTGATCGTGAGGTATGGTTTACTTCTCCGTTCACTCTTAAGTTTCTCGTAGGGTCTATTTGGTATTTAGTTTTCTGTGCGTGAACTGTTAATGAAAATTTAGACGGTTGGAATGTGAACCTTGCAATCGGAATGTTCATCAGTGTAGTTCTTTTAATCAAACTGGTATAAATAATAATAATATAGGGGAAGATGAACCCCAGTTAATCGTGCCATTCCATGCATCTACGTGACCGAACTACTGAAATCCTCCAAGTCCACCTAGAGGTCAGGAGGACTGCTTCCTATGTTATCCAGGTGGATAACCACCAGAGCGTGACCCTGTTACGTAAAAATATGCCGCTGGTATAGCCAATGATGACCACCTTCCTCTATCCGTAGATCCCTTTGTCTCCAGGAACACAACATGGAACACAACAAGTTCGATAGTCTGATGGATCCTGACGAGATGTAAGAGCTACTCTTTCGAATGCAGCAAGAAAACCGGATGGCGGTGAAGGAGCTCCTGGAGGCCATCGAAATGATTGCTAAGGACTCCGAGAACTCCAAAGAAGAGTCTGGATTTGCTTGAGGGCGATGTGGGTGAGGACAATCCCTCTGAACACAAAAGAGGTGACAAAATTTTGTTGCAGACCTCTTTAAAATTAAATTTTCCCATCTATCAGGGCGATGTAGATCTAGTGAGCTAGAAAATGAGGGCCTAAAGGTTATTTAGTTTTTATGATATTGTAGAGCACCAAAAAATTTTGGTACACCGCAATACACCTCTAAGGAATGCAATTCAGTGGTATAATAGGTATGAAATCGCACACTGGCATTGTAGGTTGAAGGACAGACTTGATTGTGAGGTTTGGAAGTGATGATGTGGAGAAACCCCTAGCCAAACTTGCAAAGCTTAGATAGAGTACCAGTGTTCAAGAGTATCAAGGGCAGTTTGAGAAGATCTAGAGTTGGTTTTCCTAATTGGAAGACGTCAACATGGAAACATTCTTTGTAAGTGGCCTTAAAGAGGAGATTTGGGAAGATGTACAAGCCATGGAGCCCTTCACATTGATGATTGCCATGAGAATAGCTCAGATACAGGATAAGTGAAGTCAACATCAATAATTATTGAGAGGAGAAGGTTTAGGAGCACCTTCTACAATGGGGAGAAGGACATTGACTAGGGAGGAGTTTGAAGATGAAGGTCATTACACCTAGATTTGGAACTCCAGCCCTTAAGGTCTCGACTTCAACAAAAATGAAGGTGAGGTGACATAACAACCTGTGTTGCAATTGTGATGAACGTTGGACAAGATGGCATAACTGCAAGATGCAATCATTCCTAGTGCAAGTGGACTGGGAAGACAAGGGTGAGGAGGAGGCCAAAGGTCTCACTACGTGCAATAACTAGGAAAATTGGTTTGCAAAGAAAGAGGGTGTGGGGAAGAATCAATGGCTAGAAGCTCTTGTTCATGTTCAACAGTAGGGGAACACACCTTTTTGGATCCAAGATTCATAAAGAAGGATTAGGAAGGGTTGGTTTGGGTTGCATTGAAGGCCAAGATCTCCAGTGGCTAGATGATCAAGGTGGCCAGAGAATGCAAGGGAATTTGGTTGGAGTGTCAAGGCTAGATAATCTTTGTAGATGTGAAGCTTATGGAGTTAGGATTGTATGATATGATTCTAGTAGTGCAATGGTTGGCGACCTTGGGTATGATCAAATGGGATCTTGATAAAAAGATTCTTTAGTATGAACAAAATGATAGGGAGGTACATTTGCAAGGACTCAACTCGAAGGTCATATACGAGGTACCCACCCTCCAAATGTTGAAGGAATGAACCCACCAAATCACCACTTGTCCAACAAGAGGATCACTAGATTCCTCTCAAAGATGAATACTAACACATCTTAGAAGAATGAGATTGAGCGACAAGTTGAAGGATTTCTTTGGGTAGGCACTATAAGACCTAGTAACAACTTGTACTCGACTCTGGTATTGTTGGTGTGCAAAAATTGCAAAACTTGGTGATTTTGTGTTGATTACCATGAGATCAGTCATCACACCATCAAGGACAAGTTCCTGATTCTAATGGTCATGGAACTGTTGGATGAGCTCACCCACTCCTAGTATTTCTCTAAGCTTGACCTTTGGTTGGGATACCATCAAATCTGTATCCATCTTGAAGATGTTGTCAAGCAACATTCCAAATGCATAAAGGGCTTTACAAGTTCCTCATGATGCCACTGAGATTGACCAATGCTCCCTCAACTTGATGAGCAAAATCTTTTAGCCTTATTTGTAGAGCATTTTGTGCTTGTCTTCTTTGACAACATTTTGGTGTGTGGTAATTCTTGGGATGAGCATCTCCACCGTCTTCAACAAGTGTTAGAAGAGCTTTGATGAAACAAGCTATACACCAAGAAGAGCAAGTGTCAATTCGGCCTTGCCCAAATAGAATGTTTGGGGCACATAATGGGAGGAGGCCAAGTGTGGCCACAGAAGGAAAAAATTCAAAGCACAAGGAGTGGCCCTTTCCAACAAATTTACAAGCCCTTTGAGCATTCTTGAGGCTCACTGGGCCAAATAAATTTTTACAAAATTCATTCCTTTTCTTCTTCTTGTTAAATCCAAATATACAAAGAAATTTATCCAAAAAAAAATTACAATATAATTCCAGAATTTTAATTACAAAAAATACTATGGTTTTACAGTTGTGACTAGTTTGATGGTACAATTGGCTCCAAGCTTAGGCAAAGGGATAAAGGTATAAAACACATGAAATAGAACAGATTTGTGTTTCCTTATGAGATCAAAGAATGGTTGTTCTGGTTATAAGTTGATATTCATATTGTGATATTATATATGGGAATAGTTACATAAGCATGACATATATTGTGACCCTTTGGCATATCAACGTTTTATGTTCCCTCTAAACTCTCATCCTGAGACAAAGCTTATTATTTTCAAGCCTAAGCATTTCTGGCATTTATCATCAGGATACTACAGCCATTGCTCGTCAAGGATAAGGTCTACTAAATTTTTAGTTTTTTTACTATTGTAGACATTGCGTACCTTTTTCTGATGCATAGTTTGTTCGTCAGGTTGTTGAGTTGAGAGGAGCAGATTCAAGAAAATGTTTGGATGACCTGGAAAATGGAGCTTATGCTCCTGACGAATCAACTGGTAGAGGTACATCCTCTCGAAGTAGATCTGTTCAGAACAGATTCACCCAATATGATGGAAATGCATCAGGCTCCAGCAGTCCTCCAGATTTTCAATGGTCCACTGCAGGTCCTAGGGGAATGCATGGTAACATCGTACAAGGAGCCAAAAAAAACCTAGTGAGTGCTAATCACCTGTTAAATTTTTGCTATGTTCCTATTCAACGTCCACAGCCAAGAATGCCTCCAATGAAAAGGCAACAGAAGGTTAGACCATTTAACAGGGACTTATTCCTCCAGGCTAATTACAATTTTGTTCTGTTAGACACTGGACACTATGTTGTTGAATCCATGGATCCAGACAAAATGCTTCAGTGGGAAGATGTTGTTTGTGTTCAATTTTACACACCTTCTGCTGTACAGTGTCCAATCTGCTTGGAAACTCCACTTTGTCCACAAATATCATCATGTGGCCATATTTATTGTTTTCCCTGCATTTTGCGGTACCTGTTGATGGGAGAGGAGAATCATAATGGTGAAAGCTGGAAAAAGTGTCCCTTATGCTTCATGATGATATCCCTGAATGATTTGCATACTATTTACATTAATCTTGTCAAACAATTTGATATTGGTGACCATGCACATTTTACACTAATGACCCGTCAGAAAGATTCATTTGTTCCAATCCAAATGAATGAAACTGGTCCATCTTTAACATCTGAAAAGGACCAAATTAGTTCTTTTTCCAAATTCATGTTGACATCGGATGTAGAGATGTCTGTGAGAGAAGCAAAATCTAATCTTAATGAATGGTTGGCAAAAGCAAAATCTGGACTTGTTGATGATTTGGAGAAGCTTCCATACGTTTGTGCAGCTCTAGAACAGCTTGAACAGAGGGCCAAGGGTTGGGCAGAGCATCAAACTGTCAGTGACCTTACCATGAACAGAAGAGTTTCACAAGCACCATCTAAAGTTCTTCCTCGTGATTCAGATGTCAAGGACATTTCTGCTAATACCGCTGCCAAAGAAGCCTGGGGATCAGCAAGTGAGAGGAATAAGTCAATTATGCCCAATGTTTTGAACTCAGAGAAAATTGGGGCAAAGGGCTCTTTACCAGCTGATAATGCAACTCATTCTGGAAACCTGGGCAAAGTGTTGCCTATTGATAACAAGGGCACAGACCAAAGGCTTTCAGGTGGATCCAAAGATTCTGGGAACAAGGGTGCATATGTGTTCTACCAGGTATGAGGAGTTGTATATATATTTTTTTCATTATTGTCCGTTGCAGAAGTTATATTTGGTCAGTATGTGCAGCTAAGAAAAAGTGGTTTCCTTAAGAATTTATTCTATTACTTCCTGCTGGATAGTCATTTCAGTTATGTTGGTTTACAGCTTTATATATTGATTTAGGGTGCGTTTGGGTACTGGAGTTGATTTTGTTCCTACAAATTTCAAGACGAGAATCTAAAAAGTAGAAAATTCTGCTTGTCTTTGCATAGAATTTGAAGCAGAGTATATTATTTTTAAAGTATGAGAAATGTTTGTTTAATGCTTTGAAATTTGTGAGTAGTAGAATTAGCACCATCCCAAATGCACACTCAATGCCTTTTTGTTTCGGTTCTCTCTGGTCCATAAGCTTACTACATTTGTCAGTCGTATCCAATTATGAGCCTTCATTTTGCTTTTTCTTCCTTTCTATAGCTCTTGTTTTCTTTTGGTTTGATCACATGCTAGATGCCTCTTGTGACCTTGTGGAATTATCTTTTATATAAACAAGTATTAGGTATTTTATCTTGGAAAGATTAATGTTAAAGTTTACTTGTTTGATCCATATGTTATTATGAAATGTAGGTGATTGATGGCCAGCATATTATTCTCCATCCATTAAACATGAAATGCCTTCTTTATCATTATAAAAGCTCTGAATTTCTTCCACCAAGGTACACAATTTTTTGAAATGAAACATTTTCATATTCCTCTACCATCACAAACAAATTAATGAGTTTGGAATGTTCGACTTGTTCAGAAATCCAGGAGATGCTTTCTTCTGACAATACTGGTTTTCTTTCTAAAATTTATCCTCCATTTTTTAAATCATCAAAATTTGTCCTCTATTTTTTTAATCATTAAAAATTTTCCTTTATTAAGTTTATACTTATCTTTAAAACTTGATTTTTGATAAATCATTGGAGAGAAATTTTGGTGTATATTCTGTATATTCTAGGATGTCTCTCTTTTTCCACAAAGTTTATATGTCCTAATTATAGTTGCTTTCCTGATTTGTTATCCTTCTGAACAAATGCTCTTTGCTATGGGGTATATGCTGAATACTTAACTATGACATTCTTACCGATGTTTTTTCAGTAATATTTCTAGTCCACTGACTTTGTAAGAAACTGCAGAATCTCTGGCAAAATTTTGCAGTTGGAATCTGTCACACAGTCTGAAGCTTCTAGACGGCGTTATCGTTTCTTAAGCCATTTTTCCTTGACAACGTCATTTCAGGTCCTCAAATTTTGCAAATGTTTTTCCACATATCATGGATAGCTGCTCATCCTATTCTCACTCAGTCTTTATAAATGCAGCTTTGTGAAATAGATCTCAGGGAAATGTTACCTGTTGATGCTTTTTCTCCATTTCTTGATGAAATAAAGCAGCGTGAAAAACAAAGAAAGCTGGTAGCTAGAAAGGTACAAATTTCCCCCTCCACAATTTTATCTAAGACAAATTTTTTATAATTCTCAGTGTTGGAGATATACAGTGCCTGTAAACTCTCTCACTTTTGGATTTGCTTATCTTATAAATTGTATCTGGTAATAGTCTTTACTCTGTTGTTACATACCCCTTCTAGAGCAAGCATAGTTATTCTATATTCTGGCTTGTTAAGAGAGATTGTTAGTCTTATTAAAATCTTTTAGGAGCAAAACAAAGAGGGTTTCATTAATTTGTCACGAAGGAGCAAAAGGTTAAAACTCTTTTTAGTGCTGATATACAAAATGAAAATGCTTCCAAGGATTAAAACATTGATTTGGATTGGTGAAATATTGGTGATCTGGATTGATTTTTGATTTGCTCAATCCCTAAATAAGTAATTTTTTCAAAAATACCAAGGTTTGGACAATCTTGCATTTAGGATCAATGATGGATCAACAAATTAT
This sequence comes from Cymodocea nodosa, assembly GCA_036874045.1. Taxonomy (NCBI): domain Eukaryota; kingdom Viridiplantae; phylum Streptophyta; class Magnoliopsida; order Alismatales; family Cymodoceaceae; genus Cymodocea; species Cymodocea nodosa. The sequence goes on from JAZBRI010000008.1 coordinate 2,055,042, forward strand.
TAGGGTTTAACCATTTTTTGAGCTTATCAATGGACGAATCAATCAATCCGTTGAAATGATCGATTGATCCAGAGATGGGTTTGTTGGGTTCTGCATCATCTCCAATGTCACAACAAGATTCTCTATTGAAGTTTTTGTGAGATGCTTCTCTACCAACCACTAAAGTCTTTGGTGAGCGTCCGAGCCTTTGTTGAAGAGTTTGATGTCACTAACCACCACTAAAACCCATTAAAGTTTTGCAAGTTAGGGAGATGAACGACGAAGGTGAAAAGAAGAAGGGAGGGGTTGATGCACATCAGAGAAAAAAAAAAAAGAGAGAATGAGAGAGAAGAGGAAAAAGTGAAAAAAATTATTACATAAAAATTATGTTTAAAAAATAATGAAAGTATTAAAAATATCACAAAATTTTAAATTTTTTTAAAAATTATGTATGCTTGTGATTAACATTCCTCTTCTACTTTGTACTAACAGCTTTATTTTATTTTATTAATTTAAGATTTTTTACAAAAGATATTAATTGCATTATGAAAATAAAAATTTATAATTTACTCTAAAATCTTATAATTGATTAAATTTTTAATTATTGATATCATAGAGAGGAAGGAAAAAAAGGAAAAAGAAAAAAAAGAAAAGGGAAGAGAGAAGGAAAAAATTATTACATAAAAATGGTGAAAGTATTAAAAAATCATGAAAAATCTTGATATTTTTTTTAATTTTTAAAAAATCATGTTTGCTTATAAATAATATTCCTCTTGTACCTATCTCTTATATTTTCATAAACTTTATTTTCTATTTTAATTAATTCATGTGAGATTTTTTTAAAAGATATTAACTACATTATAGAAATAAAAATTTATAATTTACTCTAAAATCATAAATTTAAAATTTTTACAAAAATATTACATTTTGACAAAATATTCCAATCTCTTCGTAGACATTAAACATGGAATTAATTTTTATATGATTCCATTGTTATTAGAAATTTTTTTTCACTTATTTGTACATAACTTAAGAGTAGACGTACATGCAATCATTATATTTATATTTCACTGACATTTTATATATGATAATTTCTAGAAAATTTATCTAAGTTTTTTTATGTATTTATCATTAACTTTATCTTATTCCTGAATTTTAAGTTAAAATTTTAACTTTTTTGGTTGTTTTCTTAAAAGTATTGTGTTTTCACTAATACAATTATCGATCCTTAATACGTTTCCTTTCCTAGAGGATCAATTTTTGATATGATACGAACATTTGAATCGTTGAATGTATCAGTGATAAATTCTTAGATATAATTATTATAATCTATCAATTTAGTATGGTATAACTTTACAATGATAAATGGATATAATCGTATAAATAAGCTACATAAACAATGAGGATGGCTATTATTTATCGATATTGGGCATGCTGCATTAAATTTTAATATTGGAAATTCAAAGCATGATACATGGTAGTATTTCTTTATTTTTTCTTTACATAGGCTTTCACTATTTTATGGAAAATAAATTCTTTCAGACATGTAAGCAAAATGAGGGTGAGTCTTGGTGCAATGGGAAAAATTATTTCATTATGGCTCAGAGATCACAAGTTCGGATTTTAAGAAGCAATCTCTCTATTTATAGTGTAAAGTTGTGTATAATTGTAAATTTTTGAGACCTTGCTTACACCAGGTTTGTCTTTTTTAAGTGAAATGATAAGGTCCTTTTAGATCGGTACATGGTGAGATACAAATAATGAATGCACAGATCATCACAGCCTGATGCCTTACAGATGATATGCATCACATGATGTATGGACCCCATAATGCTATGCATCACACACTTCATTGTTATAATTCATCTTTGATAGCAGAAAACATAAACATCGTCATGCAGGATCCTTTAGACTGTTTCATGCTACAGAATATACCACCTAAGTCTTCCAGATTACTGCACACTGGATAATATTGTTTTTTCAATCTTCTGAATGTTGAGTGCCACATCCAATGATTGGAAACTTTTTCAGGAAAGGGAATCAAAAGCTCGATCAAAAGCTACCGATCCATGTTCCAGAACTGTACCTACCTATAATGAAACATGTGTTAAGGATTTGGCATTTAAATTAGATGAATTTGAAGGTGAGAGAGTTAGTTTTTCAATTTTTGGTTTTTGGCATGTGCACACTTCTTTATTTACTTTAGTCTTCTCTGTCCACTTTTAGCTTTAGGAAGTTCCATCACTCCATCTCCAAGCCCCTCAGTTACCGGTGACAAGAAATTATTCTCAGATGTAGCAAGACTTGGCTTTGCTGCTGCACATGATTCTCCTTCCTTAGGTGCTGATGGTTCTTCCAATTACTCGAGTATCAAAAGCAAAGTTTCTAGTACCACAGGTGAGTTGATATTATTTTCACTGGTTTAGGGTTTCCGTTCTTCTGAACATACGATTCCTCGTCAACCACTGGTACATGCGACTTAATTTGCCTACATTCTATTTCATGTTTCTTTATATGATCATTTTACGTTCTTATTGGAAGCATGTTGTTTGACAAAAAACTAATGCTGGTTCTGAATAAACCACTGGTACATGCGACTTCACTTGCCTACAGTCTATTTCATGCTTCTTTATATGATAATTTTACGTTCTTATTGGAAGCATATTGTTTGACAAGAAACTGATATTGGTTTTGAATGAGAATGCATGCAAGCCAATCTCGAAGCATAAGAGATTCTTTCACATGTATTTCTTTCTTCTTCCCTTTTCAGGTCCAAGTACACCAACATTGTCATTTGCAAACATCTTATCGACAGAGAAGATCATTGCTAGCCAAGATGCTCCAAAGGCGAGCACGTCTGAGAAAAAGGGGAAAAAGTCTACAAGGGTTCTCCTCTCCACATCTGGGGGTCGCCGTTACTGACACTACAGGAATCGTTTACTCCGGAAGTGGCATGTATAAGCGTAATGTGTTCATAATTTCTACAAATGTGAAATTTTGTATACATATTTAGTATATATATTGGAGTGTATATTCGTCATCCTTGGCATTTTTCACATCATTTGTGAAGAACAGTTTGTTCTCTTTTTATACCTGAAAGTTTTCAGTGAATAATTACTTGGTATTTATTTTTATTTCACATTTTTTGTTGCATCATTCATTGTTTATAATTTCAAATTTTTATTAATAATGTAAGAAGGTACAATCGTTTATAGTATAATTTACTGTTTGTTGGTTCTTATATAATTTAATACGAAATACAATTTGATGTAAAAGTATAATTTATTCTAACTTTGATGGAATTGTATTTTTTAAATTTAAGTTTTTACACAGTTTTCTTTTTTTTCTTTTCTTTGAGATAATTTTTTTTTTGTTTTACTTTAGATGTATAAATTGGATATCTCTTTTTCTTAGTTAATATTTTTTTATTTTTGTGTAAGGATTTCTCTATTACTTCTGCAAAGAGCGCCTAAAGATAAATAATACCTGATTCATCTTTAGATCTTAAGCGGCGGCCTTTTCTAATTTAAAAAATTTTGGTCGAAAATCTGACAGTAGGAAACTTGTTGATTTTTCTTTGATAACTATAGCAAAGTGAATTTCTTTTTTCTTTTTTCTTTTTTCTTTTCTCGCGGTAAAGTGAAAAATCAGAAAGTCGCTATCTTAAATTGAATCGATCCCTGCTCTCCAACAAAGAAACCAGCATTGGATTGGATGAATTTTTTTAAAAAAAATTGTCAATTGAATTTCAACCAGGTAAAGTCGAAGCTCGAGGGATTAGGGCTAAAGTCAAGTACTTTGCAATAATTTTATAAACACCAGTCAGAAGGAAGGGAAATGGGCCTAAAGTCGTAAACAACGTTAGCATCGGATGAGAGTAATAAAAGTTTTGTTTATGAGTTCGAGGACATTTAGATCTTCTGTTGGGTTGAGAAAGCAAAGTTGGTCGTCTCTAATAAGTCATATTCGACTATCATCTCTCAGTCATTTTTGGAAAAAAGCTTACAAAGAAACCAAAGGAGACGGAAGAATTGTCACCAACCAAGGAAAAGGTTGCTGCTTCGATTTTATCATGAGTGAAATGAGCTTTGGTTAGGAAGAATTTTTGACCATTCAAAATCAAAATGTCCACTCCTAGTAAGAAGCTTACAAAAGTACCCCACAAAAGTGTACGTAATTAAAGTAGACGAATTTTAGAAACACTCCCTCCCTCCTCTCCAATATTTAAAGAAGTGATGTGGTTTTTTCTACCTCTACGTGTAGTGATTTTATCAAAAAGGTAGTATTGATTAGAATCGTCGTGCTTAAGCCACTCTCGACTCTAAATTTTTACTTTTAGTAGTCCATTTCATGTACATCTCACGTTATTAGCCAGCAAAGGCCACAAGATCATGACGACGTTGGAGCGACTTATGAGATTTATTGAATGAGCCCCAGACGTTGCGATCTTTGAATGTTACCATTAGACGAGGAACATCAGGTTATAAAATGTACTTTATTTTCAGGTTACGTTGGACCGTAAACACCCCGGAAGACGCCATTCTTTGTGATACATAAAATAATATAAGAAAATTGCTATATTATAGTTTTTTCCAATAATAATGTTGTCTCTTAGGGAGTCTTCAGTAAAGAAATCTTAAATTCTTTTCACGAAAACGTCTTTTGTGTATATTTCTTATTAATAAATAAAATAACGGGAAATCTATAAAATAGTGGGAAATAAAAAGAAAAAGAAATGATAGAAAATAAAATGATGTTTGTGCATACTAGTAAATAATATTAAATGACATAAAAGTTTAAACTATTTGTACATGCTAAGAAATGATAATAAATTTTTTTCAAATAATTTAAATTTATCTTTATAAACTATTTTAAATATATATTATGAATATTTCTAATAACCTACAGCATTCAACCATTTAAAAATCAACAAATCAGGTATTTATTTATAATCATATAATATTATTAAATCATGTATTGTAATAAATATCTGGACTTGTTAATAACATATAATTCTGTCGCTAATTAATAAGCCTACGATACGATACGATACATTATTTTTAAAATAATAGTATTATTAGTATGAAAGTACTGTAATCTTAATTAAGACAGCGGTTTCATAATTCTTGTTAAAGAATTTAACAATACTTTAATTTACAATTCTTGCGGCGCATTCGATACAACAAATATTAGACCCGCCCGATCCGATCGGTAAAATTAACTGCAGGCCACGTCGCAGCAGGAAAAACATGCCACGTACGATGCCACGCCCCCCCCGACAACTCGCGTCGTTTGCTTCCCGTCTCTAATAATGAAAGTAGTCCTTTTCGTTCGATTTAAAATAAATACCTTCGCTTTTGTAGTTTTCTCGCGAATTGCCTCCAAATTCGAGGAGGTGGTGGTGACCAGGACGGAGGAGGACTCGTTTGACTCGTTAGTCGTTACCCGCGCACGACTTTGGCCCACCTCCACGCCTGGACCCACCACTAGACACGTCAGGCTGACCAACCTTTTGATGATTTACACGTGAAATTCTTTCCTTCTTTCTTTCTTTCTTTCTTTCTTTTTTTTTTTTTTGTTCGTCGATACAACAGTTTACGTCCGTTATCATATGTCAATTTATATTCTTATTATTATAGATGTCTGTAATGACATATCGAATTTAATTTTGTGAATGATCTCAACGGTTATACACAACTGCTCTTTTACTTCTTACCTAAATTATGCGAACGTGTCTTCTTATTTTTCTTATTTAGTTATGAAGATTTATTCTGTCTTGTCATTTTCAGTTGTATCTTTATTTCTTCCATGAATTGTGTTTTTCACTTTGTCCAAAAATATATATCAAAATGAAATTTGGTATGTTACTTTAAATATTTATAAAAAAAAATGTTAAATATATATATATTAATTTTTTATTGATCTAAAGTATATTTATACATATTTCTCGTTAAAAAATGAAATGATGAAAAATAAAAATGATAGTATATGATAGAAAATATAAAGTTATTTATGTACTAAGAAAATGATCAAAAAATGAGATGTTTGTAGGAAATGACAATAAATATATGATTTAATAAGTTTTAAAATATTAAAAAATAAATTAAAATAAAAAATTGATAAAAATTACTACTAGTTTGATAACAATGATAGGAAATTAAAAATTTAATAAATTTAAAAAAATTAAATAATAAATAATTATATTTGAAAAGTAATATTTTAAATACTATAGTATATATTAACATTTCATTAAATATAGATGTGAAATAATATATTTGTAATTAACATAAACAACATTGTTCATTATAATCTAAATTTTTTTAGAAATAATATGTTAATGTATTATTTATTCTTATAACATTAATGTTATTATATTTTAATGTATTATAATCTAGTATCATTATTTTTTATTTTAATCTATTATAATTATAATATGTTATTATTTATTATAATTATACTTCTTGATATCATGCTGTTATTTATTTTAATATATTATTATTATTATATTTTAATTTATTATAATTATATTGATAATTATATATTATTTATTATATTATAAGTCTGAATCATTTCTTGTCTTTTTCAAATAAACGAGATGAAAAATAATGAAAAACGTTTTCTTTATTACGAAAGTAAATAAGAAGAAATTATCTCCTCGCATTTTTATGGACATAAATATAGTAAATGGCGCAAAAAAATTTCTTATTTTTTTAATTATTTTCTAATTGCATAAATCTCCTTAAGGAACATTGCTTATTTTACCAAAATTACTCCCTCTCTCTCTTTCTCCGTCTATCTATCTATCTATCTATCTATCTATCTACACACACACACACGCACGCATAAAGGCTTGGAAGATTAATTCTAAACTTGAAAACATGGATTGAGGCTCCTTGTTCCATTGGAATTTTATCATCATTCTGAACAACCGACCAAAGGTATCTATCTGTGCATCCCATGTGTGTTGGTGAAGTAGGGAAGCAAAACGACCAGTCCCTGACTATTTCCAGATATAATGTAAAGGTTGAAACATGATCGAGGTATTGTTCTGGCTGGCCCAGATGCGTCCTACTCTCCTACCATCCTCTCCTATGTTTAGGTCATCATAGAGCAGCCAACTCTGTTATCTTTAATGTATTTATATATATACATGTGTATGTAGGATAGCCCTTGAGGTGTCGCCGCTTCTCCTGCATGTGTCTGCCTCTTGTTTGTCGTTGAAGTAACTAAGATGGTAGAAGAGGACATGTAACCATTGGGTGTGCGACAATGGCGCCGGAATGGTCAAGGTACGTACGTGAAAGCTTCGGTTTCAGCTTCGGAATTCTGCATGGTAAGTTGGGTTCGTCAGGGACAACACCTTTACGGAGGTCTTCCTGAGGATGACGATGCCTGTCAACCCCAAGATGATCACCATATGCTCACGAGCGTGGCTGAGAGGACGAGCAAGGAGATCATGACGCTGACGAGGACCCTATGGCATGAAGATCAAGGTCGTGGCTGCACTGGAGAGGAAGTGCAGCGTTTGGATTATTGATGAGAAGACAAACGAATGTTTATAAACCTTAAGAGGTGTTGAAAATTTTATAATTTATTTTAAAAAAAAATTAATTCTTGAGTCTTCCATCCATAAGAAAAAGATGGCAGTATTTAGTGAAAAATATACCCTTGAAATGTAAATTCAGAATCATCCCTGTTATTAAGGGATCCAACTTGTAAATGAACCATCGAGATTTTTTTTTTATAATTTGATTTTTTCCCTATTAGTATGGGCTTAGATTTTTTATAAAAAAAATTATTTCCTAAGGATTTTTTTGTGTTCCTTTTTTCAAAAATTCAATTTTTAAATTTAACGATATTACTTTTATGTGATTTTGATTTATAAAAAGTATTGTATCCAGTTCAAACAGATACCCAACTTTCTCTGCCTGTTGCCTCTACCGAAGTCCTATGTCTTTCAAGTCGTATTTGCTGGGTCCCACACCAGCGTAACTACATGCTTTACGTCATTATGCTCGCATTCGTTTTCGTTACATTCTTACGACGAAAAATGCGAATATTGATATTTATAATATATTTTAGTAGTTAGTTATCTAAAAAATAATATATTAAATTCACCCTTCCATAAATTATGTAGATATGTCGTTGTTATTTCTGTGAATTACATGTCTAATATCAAAAAATTAAATTAAATTAAATTTGTCATTCTAAAAATGTATAATAAAAAAGAATTTAAAAATGTGCTGTTGTCTTATAGTAGTTGATATACAGTTCGCAGAGGTGTTTTCTTCTTGGCATTTATTTTTAAATTATGTTATTCTTATCTACTTATATAATCGTTTAATCTATGTCAATTCTTATATTATTTTTATGTAATTTAGTATTCTATTATTTAATTTTGTAATCTATTTTATGACATGGTATGCATTTATTTTGTCTGGTATGTTATGTTTATTTTTTGTTAATTCGAAAATCAATTGTTGATGTTTAAAAAATTGATAAATTTCAGTAGCTTTAGATAAGGACGATCACTTATTTAATTTAAGAAAAAAAAATCATACATTTATAATTGTCTGATAATAATATCTATATTATTATTATTTTATTTATTTGCTAGGAAAAAAAATCCTTTAAATAATATTTAATTCAATTCTCACATCAGTGTCATCATTAAAAAATTTGTATTGCTGTAACAGATTTTAGATGCCAAACAGAAATCTTAAGATCTGTTATATTGAAAATTTCGGTTAAGATTTAATGAAAGAAATTGGAAGTAAAAAAGTAAAAAAAAAAATTACTTCATTGTGAGATCCTTATTTAAGAATAAATTAATAATTATCATTATTATATATTTAGTATATTACGTAAAATATCTTTTATCCCATCTGTCATGTATTACTTATATTTTTGCAAACTTTGTAAGTTTTACGAGTGGATTTAAATGAGATTTTAAGCGATTCAAAGTTTCCATAATAAAAGTTTGAAAACTTGACGGAAATTTTATTAAAATTCTTGTTAGATTGGATTATAAAAATTAGGGATAAGTCAGGGGTGTGGTGACAATTTTGTAGGCATAATTTGATAAACTTGACTCTCATTTTTTTAAATTATTTTCATGTACAATGAGAAGTGTGATGGTAATTTTGTAGGTTAAATGCAACAATCCCAACCTAAATCGATTTGTCTCTCTCTCTCTCAAACTATCTACATATATAACGAGAGGTGTGATGATAATTTTGTAGGTCTAGTTTAGCGACAATCTTAGCTTAGTTTGATTTGTCTCTCTCTTCCTTGAACTATTTTCACACGCAGTGAAAATGTGGTGATAATTTTATAGGCCCAAAACTCCTACCTAGTTTGACTTACCTTTATTTCTTAAAATATCTTCACACAACAAGGGCGTGACAGTAATTTTGCAACCTAATTTGGTAGGTTGGCCTTAAAATATCTCCATGCAAAGTAAAAAATATGATATTAATTTTGCAAACTCAACTTAACAATCCCAATCTAACTTGACCTGTGTATTCTTCTTTTAAATTATCTCCATGCATGGTAAGATGCATGATAATAATTTTATATATCTAACTTGACAATTCCAACTTAGCTTGACCTATCTCTTTCTTCTTCAAATTATTTTCATATATAACAAGCGATATGTCATTAATTTGTAGGCCCAACCTATTAGCCCTCGCCTAATTTAACTTAGCTTTCTCTCATTTAAATTATATCACTAGTCAAATCCATCTCTCTCCTTTAAATTATATTCACACATAATAAGCAGCATTATGACAATTTTGTAGACCTAACTTGATAATCCTAACATTATCTGTTTCATGATCTATGGGTTTACCAGAACTATCTACTTTGATTAATTAGCCAAGATTTATTAGAAATTTATTTGACGGGAAAAAAAGTTTCGATTGCTATTGTATCGATATAAAATAATATTAATAATAGTATATAATATTTATTAATTAGTTTAAAAAATAAATAATTTGTCGCACATAAAATAAGTGCACGAACACATTAATTAATATACATTTCATTTTAAAATGCAAGCTAAAATTATTTTGACATATTTTCTATTCTATAATTTTATTTGTAAAATATATAAATTAAATTTACTCGAAGATTTTTAAAATACATTGCAAAGATTTGAGATTGGTGATATATTCTAAGTTCCCGAGCATATGAAAATTGTTGATAAAATGCATGTAGACATTTATTTAATAGAAATTTGTGATTCGTAATTTTTATATTTTATAATTGAACTCTTATCATTTGTATCGATATTCTTTAAGTTTACGATAATTTATGAATGCCATAATTTAAAGAAGGTTTATTTATTTTGACATAATGCTATCGATATTCAAGTTTAAATGTCTGAATTTACGATAATTTGTAAATATTATAATTAGAAAAAGATTCATTTATTATGATAGGATTTCATTTTTTTCGCTAGGTAAACAATACGTAATTTTAAAATTTCATCGTTTGTTCATTATGCATATAAGCATTCAAATTTAAATTCCGTCTTTAGCACTGACGGACGAATGATGATAAAATCGACAAGCCATCGACGATCACTGTTTAACCATAATAAAACAAAAAGTAAGAGAAAAAATAAATTTAAAATTCGAATAAAATTCTTTTCATCATGAAAAAGATGGGGGCAGGTGCTACCGCTTTCACGGTGGGAGACACCTAACTCACACCTACACATAGCGCATTCCGCCGGTCCGAGGTGGGGGTTTTTTTTTTTTTTTTAATTAAATAAAATTCCAGCGAGTTTGGATTGAATAGATGATCCGCCAAATTCCACTTAACATGATGGTTAAAAAAGAAAAGAAAAGAAAAGGAGAGAAAGAAAAGGAAGGACCCCACACCACTACTGCTCGCCATTCTTACCTCCCCCCAGGCGTTCCCCCCTTGCCCCTCTCTCTCCTCTCGCCCGCTTTCGCTTTCTTTATTTATTTTTCCATTTTTCTCCTCTCTTTGTCCTTCCCTCTCCGTTTCATCTCCCCGCTCCTGTTCACCCGCATTCTTTCCCTTCTTCGCAACACCAGCGGCGTGCATTCCTCCCGATCTCCGCCTTCGGCGACTCCGATCTCTCCGCACAGCGAGTAGTCGGAGGCTTCCAGCCTGGAATGTGAGCGGATCGAGGCGGATTTTGCCGCCGGAAATGGTCGGTTTGGGGCTTCTCGAGGGAGATTCCTGCTTCGAGGGTGGTGAAGCTGACGGTGTAGGCGCTGGAAGGTGGAAAGCTTGTTTTGGTGGCTGGATCGAGGGATCGGGTGCTGCTTAGCTATTGGAGGGTGGGGAACGTGTGGTTTCGCGAAGGTTTGGCGGATTCTGGGGGAAGGAGAAGTTTTGAGGACTGCTCAGCATGCATTTCGCCAAGCTTGATGATTCGCCGATGTTTCGGAAGCAGGTGGGCGCGTTCGGTCGTGGTTTTCCTTTTCGTTTGTTTGTTGTTTTGTTTTTCTTTTTGTTCAATTTGCTGCTGCCTTTTGTCACGAGCACGAGCGAGCTCATCGTCCGAATGACTACTATGTTATCTTGTCGCCGTGTTCTGCGCTTCTCTCTCATTAGCTAGGATGTGATGGCCGTTGTTGAGGGTAATGCTTTTCGAAAAAGTCCTGTTTTTTACCGAGGAAAAACGTTAACTCTTGATTTTAAAAAACAATTCCACATGAAACTGTATGAGAGAGGAAGTAAGAACTTTTGCCGAGCCATTTCATGGATTACTTCCAAGCATAGCAATGAGGTAAAAAGCATCCAGTAAAAGAGAAGAAAAAACAAATTGAAAAACCCCTTGTAGAACATGAAAAGATAAAAAATGTTAATGCAACGAAAAATACAGTTAACAAGCATTCAGAGGGAGACTTTTTTGATAATGCTTAATGGGTCTAACAAGAACTAACGAGCCTTTTTGTTCAAGTTATTTTTGCATACATTTAATTTACTCGCTCATCTAGAGAGCAGTGACTTCAACAGATCTAATTTAGCTTACGATCAACATATTGTTTTGGTGCATTTCTAGATGGACAAAGTAACATAGATGTTGCTGAATCTAATAAGTGATCAAAACTATGCACAATCACGACTGGTTTTTTTCTGAAGGCTTGTCTTTTTGTGTGGCAGCATTGGCATCTCTTTGTAACTTGAAAAGAATCACCTTGTTGTTGCCATTATGGTGGAAATGAAGGTCTTGCCATGAAAATGGATCGTAAATGAGTTATTAGTTATGCATGCAAATTTCAAAATGCAATGACAAATTGATGTATATCTATTGTGAGTATGGTTATCAAGGTGAGTCACCTTCTTGACTTGGGCTACCATGCTAGATTTGTTTGGGGGGACCTCAACAAGTCTATAGGCAATTGGGTTCAATCAGGTGATTGCATTAGGTCATCTTGATGCACTTTGATCACTTGATAGCCTTTTGATTGCATAATTGAAATTTAGTAGTTTTAATAGTGTTTCTTTTTATCTTTTGGTACTTTATTATCCTTCTATATTCTATACTTCTATTTGCTATTTTGGTTCATTAACATATCTCTTTCCTCCTTTTTTCCCTTTATTTGTACTCTCTACTCTTCATCTCTTTTTGGTGCTTAGTTCTTGAATTTCTTCTCTTCCATTTTTTCTATTTTCTCTTCATCTTTTTTTTATACATGAGTTTATGTTTTAATATTTTAACAAGTTCTATTATTCTAATTTTATCTCTCTTTACATTTTCTATCCACACACATGCAAAAGACAATATTTACGCTAATAATTTTTTATTTGTTGGAAATTTTAAAATATACAATATTGTATGGTAAAATTAGAATTTAGAAGACATATACAATTTGTTGACATCAATATTGTACTTTTTTTAAGCATTACAGTTTTAATAATATTCAATTGCATTATCATCTAGTTGAATGAGTAGATCATTATTGTGTTATTATACATGCATTTATTTTCAATAATTTATTGTCCTATTTCAATTGGGCCACTGTCTCACGTTTCTCCGGTTGCCTTAGGCATTTTCAAAGGCTATTGCTTTTCATGTTGATTGCTTCTGATGTAGGAGAATAAAAATATATCTATAGAAATATATAACCACCTAATTTTTTTACGAACATATCCATATGACCTTGGGTTGGACACATATCTTGCCCATTGGTAAACACTTAAAATGTCTGTTTTCCATTTCAAGTAGTTCATTAAATAACAATTGCCATCCAACCTTAATTTTGCAATGGCTATGGTCACTCTAACTCAATCTGTTTAGCTTTTTTTTGGAAAACATGGAAAAATGGTTGAAAAACAGTCATTTTTCCATTTTTTAAAGGAAAAGTTCGTTATTTTCCACATTTTTAGGATGAACTGGCCATTTCCCCCATTTTTAGGCATTTAAATGACTTTTTTATATTTTTTGGATTTTACATGTTGAGTTGTCATTGACATGATTTTGCTGTTTTTATATTTACCTTTTTATTTAAAACTTTAATTGTGCATCTTATACAATTAGTTATGTTTAAGTACTTGTTTTTGAGTGTCCTTTTTGAATTATATTAAATGGGATTGTTCTAATTTTTTTTTATCCAAATAATTTGATAATAGTGATGATTATATATATGTATGTACGCTATATTTATTTATTTTTAATTTATACCATTTTAAAAGATTCCCATTTAAGCTCATTTTTTATTAAAAATGTTTTAATTTCCAAATTTTATAATGCCAGTTTTTCAGTTTTTTACAAAAATAGTGGTTTTACACAAACAAAAAATTTCAACTAGGCCAATCATTAAAACTTGCCATCATTTTCATTTCCTTACCCTTCCTTTCACTTTTGTTAGTAGGATATAACCAGTAATTACCTGGGAAATTGTTTTAATTTCATTGCTGTTGGCCTGTTGCTGCAAATTCATAGTACTACTTTACTACTTTGTAAGATCACTTTATCTTGCTTTGTAATTCTTTGAAAGCAATGTCTCTTCTTGTGGTGGTAAGATTAAATATGGTTTCCAGCTATTTTGGGAGCTTCATGCACCAGCGTTTGCTCCTTTATAGCTGATGTGCTGAATATTATATCCCCAATTGGATTTTTATTCAATTTATGATTTTAAAAAAAAATCAAGAAGTATTATTTTTTTATTGATTTTTTAGTTTTTTATTCACCAAACTTAAGTTGCTTCATATCTCCTTGAGTGTGTTGTAATTTCAGTAGTGGTATTGACATATTCTCTCAATGAACAGATCCAGTCACTTGAAGAAAGCGCCGATTCATTAAGAGAGAGGAACCTAAAGTTCTATAAAGGATGTCGAAAATACACGTATGACTTTTTAATTTACATTGATGTTTCATTTCATTGGTCCTGCATCAAATGTTCTATCAAACTTGACTATTTTTGCATTCAGCAACTGCAGTGCTGAATCCTGAATTGTTGTGATACCTTATTGCAGTAGAAGATATGCATGTCTTGTTGGATACCTTATTTCCTCAATAGATAGTACTTGCCTTGTTTATATAATTCACTACTCCATTTTCAGAGAAGGACTTGGTGAAGCTTATGATGGGGATATTGCTTTTGCAAGTGCTCTTGAGGCATTTGGAGGTGGACATAATGATCCCATTGGTGTAGCTTTTGGAGGTTGTTCTGCTGCAATTAATTGTTTCATCTATGTTTGTGTAAAAGTTGACATTTAATATTTTATGTTGTTCATTAGAATAGTTAACCAATTGTGTAACAATTATACAAAACTTATGGGGACACAATATTAAACTTCATCCTATAATTTCTTCTACATTGAAAATTTAATCTAGAAATATGCCACACAGGTGACAGATGCATATGGGCTTTCTTGGTATATTCTTGCAGATACATGCAAATGATGACTTATTGTGTATCACCTCACATCCATCTACACCTTTGGGCACCATGCTTTATTAATGAGATTGTCCACTTTCTTCTTTAGGTCCTGTTATGACCAAGTTCACAATTGCATTACGAGAAATAGGAACATACAAGGAAGTTCTTCGTTCCCAGGTAAATTCTCTCTCTCTCCCTCTCTCTATTTATCAATGTATGTGTGTTTTACTAACTAGGTAAGACCCAACCAATGCAAGATTATTAATAGGTTAGGCTTGTGTTCTAGACTTGATTTGATGGACCTATTTAAGTTCTTTATTAGCTTTTACATTTTATTTAATAATTTATTAGTTTAATATCCCAAAAATCGTAGACCCACCACCTTTTGGATGGTGAGCATGTTCCAAACTGGGGGTCATGCATAGCAACTATTCAATCTTACTTAATCCGCACCTATATACATTCCTTAAGGTTCGAATAGGGGACCTTTCACATGGGGGTCTTTCAATGTACTTTACCATTGACTTATCCTATTAGGGTGTTGATAATTTAATATTGACTAAAAAAATTGTAAACTATTAATAATTTAAATGTGTGTGTGTGGGGGGGGTGTGACTTGATGATGTTGGTGGAAATGAGGGAGTTGCAATTAGCAATAGAAATGAGGGTGCCAACAATGGAGTGGTTCTCAACTTTGATTGTGAAGACTTGGGTATTGGTGTAGGTGGTGTGGGGCTAGGCAGATGAAGTGCTTGGGTCCTAGTTCAGGCTGTCAACTAGGGAGTGAGATGGAGAGCTTAGGCATTATAGTGGGTTAGGTACATGGGTCCCAATCAAGTGCATCAACTTTAGAGAGAGAGAGAGAGGTAGAAAGGCCAAGGATTGTGGTGACAACAGAGGGATTGATGTCAGTCATCGTCAGTAGGTGACGGGGGAGGGGGTGGCAAAGATCAAAATAGGAGGAAGTGGAAATGAAGCATTTTTTTTCTTTGGGGAGAGAAAGTACGGAGGAAGAGGAGAGTTAGGAACAAAATATAAATTATAACACACATTTAGAGTTAAGTATGTTCCAAACAAGTTTTAAATTTTAAATAACTTAACAAAAAATTGAATTTTTTTTTGTTTTGTGCTTACATGCAAAAATCACATGGATCCTTGTTGGATCCATAATTGTATCATTTTTGGATCTTGCCAAAAATAAGGCACTAAATGCCTTGGGTGCCTATAATGTTTCTTAGGCACCTTCTTGCCTAGGTTTGCTTTATGGCCTACTGGATTTGTTGCCTAGGAAAACTAAGAAATGAATTCTCGTGTAGTTGAACTTGAATAACATGAAATTGGGAGAGAATAAATTTTGGCTATATCCAATAATAACCATTTGATTCACTAGGAAAGCTGGGATCACTATTTGTTATAGATAGAAGAGGAGGAAGACCTACATGCATGTTAGAAATAGTATTTTTGGATTTGAAGGAAGATTAGAGGAACACAAGAAAATTACATGAGTTTACTAGACTGATGTGAAAATAGTTTACTATAATCAAATTTATGATTTTTTTGAATGATTGCTGATAGCTGATTTATCTCATATCATATTAGTATTGTCTTAAGAAGAGGAGCCTTGACAGAATGTTAATGTTGCTTCATTTGGCCTTGTGGTCATGAATACAAATCCTAAGAAGGTCTCTTATTTATAGAGGTAAGATTGCATGCAATTGGACCCTTTCCAGACTCCACATTATTGGAGCTTTGTGCATTTAGGTTTGTCCATATTACTAGCATATTTTGAAGCTTGCTCTCACTGCATGATCAAAAATGATCAGTCTTAAATATTTTTTTTAAAAAAAATACATATCTGACTATAGAATGACATTTTGTGACATATTTTGGTATAGGTTGAACACATGTTGAATGATAGGTTGATGCAATTTGTCAATATTGATTTGCAAGATGTGAAGGTATATTTGCTATGTTTACTTTTGTTTTCACTGCCAAAACTGAGATGGTTGATTTAATTATTCTTCTGATTTTAACTTAATTTCAATGCAGATTTAATTTCTTTTTGTTTTCTTTTCCTTGCCTTATCAATTTTAGAAATAGGGATGCGTGCCTCCTTTTTATGCTGAATTATTAAATATTATTTTTCCTAAATATGTCACAATTGATTGCGGCTTTGTCGTTGTTATTGTAATTTCATTAGTGCAAGCATTTTTCTTTAAGAAATGTGCCAATTGGTTAACAATAACTGTACCTTTTGTGTAAAGTTAGGCAAAATGTGTCATCCTTTTCTTCTTTATCTTTGATGTTTGCAATCATTGATGCACTATTGCAAGAATAAGAAGATTTCAATGCCATAGGAGCATCAACACAAAAACCAAGTTCCTATGGAAGTGACCTCAACCACAACATTTCACAAGCTATTTGATTTATAAAGTGATACTCGTCTCACTACTAGATTTGGAAATAATATTTTATCTCTTGCTGCACCAAGTCACTAAGTTCCCTCCTATGTAGGTATAGAAACTAGAAGTAAATTTTCTGTCTCCTTTGTTACCTATATAATCTGAGTTTAAGTAGCCTTTCACTTGTAAATGATGATGTTGTCTATACACCAAACCTTTTCTAGGAGTCTTTTTCACATATGATCACATCTGAATATTGCCTGCTAACAAGCATCTCTAGGTTTATGCATGAATTGACTTAAAGAAATTTATTGTATAAGCAATATCTGACCTGATAACAGTTAAGTAAATCAAATTATTTTTACAAAGTAGAGCATATACTAATATTACTTTCTCTTTTATCAAGGGTGAGAAAAGAGGAGAAGAATTAAAGTTATTGCTTAGTCTAATTTAAGTGTAAACTAAGAAAAACCTATATACTAATGCAAGTGTGATCTTACATGAAGGATAAAACTAAGTCTACCATCTAAAAGTTTGGGTAGTGTTTGGATTATATGTGGGGAATGTGTTAGATATCTTATATTCTTGAACTACTCTACAACTTGGTTATTCTTGTTAGGTTATGTTGTTATATTTTAATGAATGATTAGCCTTGTTGGATGGCAAAAAATGGGGAGAGATCATCAGAAGTCCTTCCAAGGTCATCAAAGAAGCTCTTGGAGGTTGCTAGAGTTTATGAAATTGTGATTTTTGAGTGTTGGTTTGTTTGGAAAGGATTGCAAAGACTTAGGTTGTTATGGAGGCGCTTTTTTAGTGAAGTTTTGATGATTGAAAGTGGTTGAAAAGGATCATTGGAGTTGTCAAATGATTGTTGATTGTTGGAAAAAGCCATTGGAGGAGGCATTTGTTGGGTCTCAATGAAATCCAATGAACTAAAGGGTATTCCAAAGGGAAAAAGTAGGAAATCAAAGTTTTCGATTCTTGGGAGTTTTTAGGGTGTGAAAAGGATAGCTCAAAACATGGGTTTAGGTGGGGATGGGGATTTTATAGAACTTGGTAGAGAAGGGAGACAAGTCGTCTAGTGGTTGCCTCTGACACATTTAGTGATGGGCATAGGTGATGCAACGAGAGCACTAGAGAAGGATAAAAAACATTTGAGAGTGGGAGAACTGTTGGTTGGTAGTTGATTTGGATAGTTAAAGGTTGTAAAGGGGGCCTTGACCTTGACTAGTTATTCGATTAGATGGATAACTAGTTTACATGGACTAGCACATTCATGTGAGTGACAGAAAGGTAGTGCATGAATGGAAATGGGTTTTGCATGCTTGGAGAAGGTTGACATGAAAGAAATAATGAAGGTTAAAGCAACTTTTCGATGAGTGGTGGCAAGAGATGACAGAGGTGTATGATTAGAGACAAAGAAGATGGGCATCTCATAGCTAGGGTTTCCACATGCAGGTGGGTGGGGTACGAGTTGTAGTGGGCTTAGCGCATGTTTGGGTGTAATTTAGACTAGACATGCAGGTTGGGTGAAGGGTTGGATTGATGTCGGTGCAAGTAGGCTGAATTGGGGTGGATTGAGTTGGTAAATGAAGTGGGCTAGGCTGGGAAAAAGACAAAAATAAGAGGAAAAAGAAGGGTCATAGAAAGGGAAAATAAGGTGATTATGAAATGAGAAAAAGTAAGGTGAGTATGGTAGATGAAAAAATAATATGATTAAAGGATTATGGATTTTAATTAAAGGATTAAGTGATTTGATTAATGTTTTTAATTAATTAATTGATCAAAAAAATTTAATTAAATGGTTAATATTTTAATTGAGCAATTAAATGGTTTGCTTAAGTGATTAAAGGATTAATTAAGGGATTAAGATTTTGTTTAAGAATTAATTAATTGATTTAAGAATTTTATCATGCATCTGACTATTGTATCTCTATCTAATTGACATTTTATGCGTGATAACTAGTTAGAAAATTTATCTTGGCATTTTTGTATGATTATCATATACTGTTTTATCTTATAACTAAGTTTCAGGTTGAAATTTGGATTTTCTAGTCATTTGTACAAAAGTATTGTATTTCCATCAATATAGTCCTTGATCTTTGATGCATTTTCTTTTTTCTGATGATCAATTCTTGAGGCAATATTGATATTTGAAACCTTGTTTTTAATAGACATAGGTTTACACCAAGACTCCTCGCTAAGTTCATATCTATTTGTCTTGGTTATTGATGAAAAACGGAAATTCAATGAGAAATATCTTTGTATAAGTTATTTGTTGATGCCTGAGGGTTGAATGTATCAAATTCTGAAATTCTCCAGTGAACCTCTTCTCCTATGTGTTGTCTATAACAAGGATTTATAGAGAGGATAATAGTGTTGCAGATTCCTTGGCAAAAAAAGGCAGGAACATGAAGAAGGGGAGGATCTTTGCTAACTTTGGGGAGCTCCCTAGAATAACTAGAAGTCACATTCTTCTGGATCGGTGGAACATTCCTAGTTGTAATGTGTCTTAAGAGTGCTTGGTTTCTTTTCTCTTGTGGACCCTAGGTTTTCTATTTGTGAGGGTTTTGGGCCTAGACCCTGCTCACCCATGTAGCCTTTTTCTTTTTTGGGCCTCTACCCTTGTTATAGATCAGGGATTTTGAGTAACAAAAAAAGATATTTGTTGATGATTGTTTTAGTTGATAAAAATAAGTCAAAAATTAATTTTAAATTAGAATCACGAAGAGATACTTTAGAGTCCAAATGATTTAGATTGAGTAGGTCATGAATATAGGAAATGCAGGTTCAATATAAGATTAATGACAAAGATATATACTTAAATGACCATGAGATTCATAAAAAGTAGCTTTTAAATACTTAAGATCTATGTTAAGTAGTTATCAACTGATAGTAGCATGGGTAACAACTGTCACAAGGGGATTGTGATAATTTGTTCTACAGCCGTGTTTTCAGCAAATATGTTTGGGATTTTGGATTATTTGTCTTGTTGTCCTAATACGCGTGGTGGTTGGGGGTGAGGTGGTGGGCTTTAATTTACTTTTTGTGAGAGCTTTCAGAATTGGATTTTTTTGCCATTGATGAAGGGAAAGTTTACTGATGCCAAGCATAAGGTGTTCCTGATGTTTCACATGAATTGTTGGGCCATTGGGATCCGTAGAAACGACTTGATCTTTCATGACCATACTTGTGCTCCTGGTTGGTATTGAGCATCAGGCTAAAGCTCTACTCATGTGCTGGATTTCTGCCTTCTTTTAAGACCACTTTTTGATTTATCGTGTTTTCTTTTTTATTTTTGTGTTGATCTCCTCAATCATCTTCTTTATCCCT
Source organism: Cymodocea nodosa (assembly GCA_036874045.1). NCBI lineage: Eukaryota > Viridiplantae > Streptophyta > Magnoliopsida > Alismatales > Cymodoceaceae > Cymodocea > Cymodocea nodosa. The sequence continues at coordinate 2,075,623 of JAZBRI010000008.1, forward strand.
TGATAAAACTAATATTTCACGAATATTCCCTATCAGTCAGTTTTCTTATTCAGTCAACTGATTAGTGATAAGTATTTCACGAATATTCCCTATTATTTTGTTTATAAGTGGTTTATAATTTGTAACAATATGCCTGAAGGAAATATGTCTTGCTGTAGGAAGCCCGGAAGCGTTTTGACAGGGCTAGCCTTCTCTATGATCAGGTATGCATCTTTTTTCATTCCATGGCTATGATTTTTCCCTTGTCAAAAATTCCCTTCTCCTTTTTGTTACTAGTTTTCTAATCAAGTTTTATAAGAATTGTTTGGTCCATTCCTTCATAGAAGATTATGTGTCATGTAAGCAAGTTCAAAAATTGAACTGTTTGTCATGTGTTTATGTGATATTTAATATCTATCAATCAAAACATCTAGACTTCATAAATACATGCTTCTAATCAAGGTATTTTGTGTCCTTTCTCCTTATCAGTTGCCAAGTTCCATTTTTTGGATCTTTTTGCTGTTATTTTGTTTTCAATGTTTTATAAAACTACTGTTTTCTCAAACAAATACTGTATATTCCATTGTGGACAAGGCCTTGTATAATAGGAATTTGAGTGTTGAACCTAAGAAGTATGTTTGTTGTATCTCCTATATATTTATCGTGAATTGCTTTCCTTTTGCTAATCATGAAGATCTTTGTTTTTTGGAACTGATTATTGTTCTTGTGAAATAATTTTGACATCATCATACTGCCCTGTCCACATACCCATTGGAACTTCACTATTATCAATTCTTATCCCATTTTTCCAATGGATATTACATCTAAATTCAACTACATTCCTTGTGCTAATCTAAAGTCAAAGAACTGCAGCTGCATTCTTCCATGTGATCCTAGTGCTTCCTTTTCATAAGTTAATGATTTTCTTTTGAAAATGGTCACCAAACCCTTCCCATAACTTTACATGATGTTATTTGTATTTCTTTGATTTTTGTATGATTATTTCTATACATGTTTTTTTTTCCCAACTTTTCACAATCTCATTGCTATTCCAGTGCCTTCTTTTTACAATTTTCCATGTCATTGTGGTCGTCTTTCCATATCTGCATCTTTGTCACACTGTCTCTAACACCAGACAGATACAAATAAGAGGCAACAACAAAGTCATTTTATTGACCAAGGATAAAGTTTAGTCTTATTAAATAGGATCAACTAGAGTACAAAAATAGAGGAAAAATTTAACATATTACAAAAGACGTTCTGAGCTTTTAATACAAGTCTAAGTTTGGAAAAGAGTAGACTCTTGAGTGATCTGGCTTTGCCAAAAACCAAATCATTTCTAGCTTTCCAAATGCTCCAGCATGTAGCGTTCATAGCTTGCAGGAACTGGTGTTGCCCTTGAGAGTCATCTTTTCCTGGAATAAAAGCTTAGACGTCTTTAACCATTGCTGTCTAGAGTTCCACTTCTCCTGAGTGTGCACCTGTCCAAAACCTCATTCCACTTTAGGAAGCAAAATCACAACAACTACAATAATTTGAACCATAATCCCACTATATGAGGTCGGCCTTATGAATCTTTTTTTTCCATGTATTTTTGTCTATGGTTAAATCATTTCTTATAATTTCTAACTAAGTAGTTTTAAGCTTATTTCTAATTCCTTTAATTTCTTTTACAGAAATTAATTCTCCACTCTTAATTTAAGTATCCTTTGGTCTCCTTAAGATATGACCAAACCACCTTAGTTAGTTTTCTCTATCCTTGATTGCTGCAATTCTTATTCTATTTCTAATAAAATTATTTTTTTATCTTATCTCTTATAGTATTATCACTCATTCATCTAAGCATATTTATCTTAACTATACTAACTTTTTGCATATGGTCATATTTTAGAACCTAGCATTTTAAGTCATATAGTATAGCTAGGTGAATAGTAGATTTATAAAATTTTCCTTTTAATTTTAAGAGTGTGCTCCTGTTACATAACACTCTAAAAGTATTTCTCTACTTCATTTATCCCGCTTTAATCTTATAAATAAAATCACACTTGCAAAAAAGGTGACCAGCATCTTCTCCCACCTTTCCACATGGTGGACATCTCAGATCACCGTAGTACTGACTAACTCTGTAGTTTCTTAGTAACCATATGTCCATGGCCGAGCAGCCACATGAATGCACACAACTTTTGAGGGGATCTGCTCTTCTATATCAGTTTGTGACAGCACCATTTAGCATTCTTCTTTATAAAAGATAAGTAGCAGTCCTTGACAGAGAAGTAACTGCCTACTGGAAATGGAGTTCATCTTCATTGTGAAATTCCAATCCCAGAGAAGAAAGCAAAATCAAGAGATCTGAAGCAGCCGTTATATCATTCTCTTTGAATGCTCTTCTCAAATTAAGATTCCATTTCGCTCTGATCTCATTAAATACTCTAGCATCTTCCACAAGTGCCCATGGATCTCTTGACAAGCAATCTCTTGTGTTTATGGAGTCATTACCATTGCTGCTGCAAGCAACCTCTTCCTGTGCTTGTAACTGGGGAGTATGGTTTGCATGGGTTGTGTCTATGAGAGGAGTGTTTTGTGTCTTTTAATTTTCTTATTGTATCAAGTCTTACATTTTAAGTTAAATGAGTATATGTATCCACTTATATTAACTGGATATATGGATCTACTGTGTTTTAGCCCATTATGCAGCCATGTCAAGCTCAAAAGACATCCGTTTAAATGTATTATGCAGCTGTATCAGCCCTTGTACATGTAATCCATGCAACAGGCTGTCTTTTTCCAAAACGAAATGACACCATCATTTATATGCTTGATTTCCATGTGCATGGTCATGTTTTGAAACATGCTAACAAGAACTTCTGTTTCACTTTATCAAATGCCTTAGGAAAGTCAATTTTGAGAATGTGCCCAGCTGTTTTCCTTGCATGGAAATCTGAAACTGCCTCTTGGACTGCGAGAAAACTCTCATGCAATCCCTTACTGGGAAGAAATGCAGCCTGCATGGGATGCACCTTTAGGAGTCTATTACTGAGAATTTTGATGATGATCTTGAGGGAGGTGTTGAGCGATGAAATTAGTCTGAAATCTTAAATGTTTTTAGCACCACATTTCTTAGGAATCAACAGAATGAAAAGTATTGGTGGTTGCACAGCCTGTATTTCTTTCCCACAGTTCTATGAGTGACACCAGATCCCCCTTAATGGTACCAAAGAAACATTTGAAGAAGCTCATTGGAATATAATCTAGACAGCGGGCTTTGTCTTCTTCCATTTCCCATTACAGCTTTTCTGATTTCATCATGCTGAAACTCCTCCACTAGCATGTTCTGCTCCACTGTGGACAAACTTGGCAGAAAGGATGACTTCCAGCGAGGATGCCAAGTCCTTGGAGCTTCAAAGATGTTTCTATAAAAATTAGTTACCACTCTCTGGATCTGAAGACCTTCCACCACTTGTCCATTCACCATGATCTTGGAAATGGAATTGAGTCTTCCCCTTTTATCACATTTATGGATGAAAGTTATATTTTTATCTCCTTCCTTGAGCCAGATCTCTCTAGACCAAAGTCTCCAATGTGCTTCTTCCTCCTCCAGCATGCCCCCGTTATGAACTTTGGCCTGCATTCTCTCAGATCTTTCCTCAGTAAGTCCATTTGTCATCTCTTTTTTATTGAATGAGTCCACAGTGTTCAAACAGCCTTTTTTCAGTTCTCTTTGTTTTCTGTTTTAGTCATTATGCCAAGATATATCTTCCTCCTTCAGTCTTTTAATTTTTGTGGTCAACTAGCCACATTTCCTTCCACTTCATCATCCCAGACTTGGGTTAGAAGCTCATGGAATGATCTTTAAACCAAAATGCCTCCAGCTTGAAGGGGATTTTGAAAACTACACTGCTCATGTCCACTAACAGTGGGATATGATCTGAGTAGGGACAAGGCAGGCCTTTAACCTTAGTGTCCGGGAACAGGAGGTTAGAATGGGCCTGAAAATTTGGCCACATAGCCTTCAACTTTCATGAGCTCCTGCTCCTCTATCCATGATTTAAAGTGTCTCATCTCTTCAGTAACGGCATCTCCATTTGACCTATGCAACAGCTCTTCCAGCATGGTTTTTCAAGTTTGTTTGTAGGTCCATGGACATTTGTAAGAGTCCAGGTTCTGCCCAAAGTCAGGTCCACCCACCACATTGACAGAAAATACACCAACCCAGCTGTCCATGATTCTAAATGAGCTGCTGTCCCTGGCTGTTAGGATCCCTCCCAAGGCTTCTACAGCCTTCCAATGGGCAATGGAGTTCAGCTTCAACCAATGTTGCCAAGGCAATAAGACAACCAGTTGATAGCCAAAGTTTCGTAGGGCACCTAGTGCCTACATGCTCCTATCCATTGTGATTTTTTGTTTCCGAATTATATATATATTACATTATTATTCTATATATATATATTATATTTCTGTAATATTATGTATAGAGCTATTGAAAGGTCATTGGAGTTGAAAGCTGCCAGAAAGGTTGCTGATATCCATTGCAACCTTGCTGTAGATGCTTACAGGTAACATTTTCCAGCCAAAGATGTTGTCAGAGCATTGTAAACTGAGATGAAGGCCACCAAACAATAGAGATGGAGACAAAGAAGAGTTTCTTAGGGATTTTTTGTTTGTTTTAGGGTTTAAAAACCCTAACAACTCTTTACATAAGATGCCTCATAGATAGATCTTTCTTGGATCCTTAACCATATCTACCCAAATTCATATAACCATAACCACAACTTTATTATCGTCTAAGGCCCATCCAGTCTTGAAAAATTGTTTGAGTGCTCTGGTGATTCCCAGGTCGGTGCCTCAATTGGGATATGTTCAATGACCTTCCCTTTTAGTCTCATTCAGGCAACAACAAATAATACTTTTTTCCTTAATAAAGTCTCCAATCAACTTCTGCTTTGCTTGGTCCCTAGTATGTCAAGGTTTTAGCTCAACAACTTTATTAGGCAAGATTAACAACCCCCACCCCACATCTTCATGATACAATGCCTCCCATCTCCTTTTAGAAGGAGTGACCTACCAGTTTAGTTTGATACCAATGGTTGACACCCTCCAAATCAAATTGTCTTCCTAACCCAAAGGTGAGTCTCTATCTCTGAGAAGAGTGGGTTTAACGGAGAGTAGAGACCCTCCCATGGGAGATGCCCCTTCCACCAAGGCCACATAATTAACTGTGACATCTCAACTTGCAGATGAGGCATTATATTTTTCAGAAGCTCCATTGTACAAGCTAACAAAAGTCCTCTACTATGAGATTCTCTCCATCATGTTGATTGGTACTTCCTCTACCTAAGCACTATTTTTGGCCATCAGAATTCACATTTTAGCGTCAAGCTTCACCTTTGTGAACAAATCCAAGGTTGTTTCATGGCTAGACTTTAGCGTTGCTTTGTGACTAGACTCTAACAGTGTTAAGATCTGGACAAGAGGGTCCTTGTAAGAGTGATGGATTGCTAGTTGGAGGGCTTCAAGTATTTGGCACATCTCAAAAAGGACCAGTGCCATGATGGGTTAGGCTTGTTACAATAGTTTGGTCTAAATGGATTGTCTCTAATATATGGCTTTGTTGTGATGCATATTGATTAGGTCGGATTGGGGTTGGATTGAAACTTGAAAATATGCCTCTCTATGTCCCTTAATAGAGCCAATCTAGTATTAGGTTTGCCATCTTCCATAACTAAAAAGGATATAAAGAATCTTAAGAAGGTAGATTTTGAACATGATCCATCACCACATTCTCAATCTACTCCCATATCTTCTCTCTTTCCTCTTTAGTAAGCTCCTCATTAGTTATATTCAAATAATTACCTTTCTTGATTGGGTCCCCTACCACTTCCATTATTAGAGAAGTTCCTATAGAAGGTAGAGATTGGGCCTGCTCCCTTCAAGTCTCTTGATTTGTTGCCATTGTTTGTGGCTTGCTACCATCTTGAAGCCATCCAGGTTGTGGCAAGATACTCACCACCTTTGCCCAAAACCTATGCTAAGGAGAATCACCAGATAATGTTGGGGGAAACACTCCCATCCAAAAGGTCTCCAACCCATAGCTCAACCTATTCCTTGATGGAATACTCTTTGCCTCCACTTTAAGCTCCATTGACACTATGGTTGCTTCTTGCCCTCTTTTCAGATTGTTCTCCCATGGAGATTGATGAGAAATCCATCAATGAGTAAATAGGTCTCCAATCCTACACCTTTGGAGTACCCACACTAGGATAGGGAAAGCCCTAGAAGGTGGACCTATGCACATCGATCATTGGGGGTTGGCCAAGCCCTTGATCTCGAAAGCCATTTACTTGGCACCTTCTCTTCCTCTATCAATGTAGTCCCCTCCCTTAGAATCTCCTTCCTCTACAAGTAGTCTGGGAATTTCACAAGAAACAACCCCTTTAACAACCTTTGAATCTACCAACACTCCACCATCTTTCAGTGGTTGTGAAGCTATCTTGTTAGCACACCCAGATCAAGTACCATGGCAAATCAAACATTGATTTAGGGTTGACTATTGTTTGAATTCTGGTGCCCAACTAACTTTTAAAAGAGGAATCATTTCTGTAACTCCTGCCAGTCCCTTGCTGATCATATGCATTTCAAACCTTGAAGTACTTGCTAAGGAACTCCTTGAAGCTCTACTCATAGACATCTTTTAGGTGGTCTATTGTAAAGATCCACTCAAAGGGCAAGAGGAGGCACAGTGGCCTAGCCTCCTACATGGTTGGTAGATTGTTGGGGTCATACACCTCAATGCCCAATGTCCCTTCTCTAGGCATCGAAGATACCAGTACCTTGCTCACCATCACCTCCCTCCCATTGACTGCTCTTATGTCCCTCTCCACTATTCTCCTTCTCCTTCTGAGTCTTCCTCCCCTTTGAGATTTCACTTTCCCATCCCAACACCTTTAGCCAACCACTCTCATCAATCTCCCTAGTCTCAGACCTAATTTCTCCCATCTCCTACTGAAACTCTTCGTTACCACCTCCACCTCACCCTCTTACTAGTCTCTCCTATTGCCACCGTGCATCTAATTGTTTTGATCCACAATAAAGTCATTTTGTGCAGTTAAAAAGAAAGATTATTAATTTTGAGAAGTGAAGAAACGTTATTAAAATAAAAATAAAAGGAAAATTACAATGAAGGCTATCAGAAGATGCAATTTAGATGAAGCAAAGACTGTTGCTACAAGAAACAATATCAATACATGCAAAAATGTTTTCTTAATAAGATTTCATCCTTACCTTCTTTCATAAAAAGCATGCAGAAAAAAGGAAATAGTTCATTATAGTATGACCGGCTCCTCAAAAAGCTACCCACCCATAGCTGAAGTTGCAGCATCATCAAGAAATTAATATGAATATGAAGGGTATGCAAATATGTTTTTACTTGAAATTGATTTTTCTTGTACCACTTCACACTGATTTTTCTCCACACAGGTTTCCCTTCTCAAAATTTTCCTCTATATGCTATGTGTGCACATAGATGTACTATTTTTTAAGGAATACTCCATTTTTATAAGAAGTGAATCCTCATTTTAAACTAAATCGGACTGTAATACTATTGTTATCATATAATTTATATTAAGAAGATGCTAATTCTTGAAACCTTTGAGTTCAAAACTTCAAATTGCAATATTATTTTGACAGGTTCTCCCCTCAAAAAAATTCACACAGGCTCAATATTACTCAAGATGGATACCAAATAAAACTCTCAAACCATTTGAGTTTTTTTTTAAATAGAATAAATATCAACCATACTAAAACCATTCAACTTGAGCCTGGAATCTCTTTGAAGTATGCAAAAACTCTTGCATGATTGAAAACTCCTTAAGGAATCATTTTCCTTTGTGTCCTCTCATAGTGTATATTTTATCCTATACATTTCCTAGGCTTTCCCTTCAAATTGCATCTATGATATCCTAGTGCTTTTTTTGTCTTTATGTGATCCATAAGAAAATCTGAAGTCAGTAGACACATCAAATATTCCTGAAAATGTAACAGCATGGTTGTTGGGAAATATGCTTGATGCCTACTAATGCATTCTGTCCAAAGAGAAGGTAATGAAGCACTAACTACCTAAGGAATACATGGGTGGGAATTGTACAGTTGGCTGAAAGTTTAATTGAAGTTCAATTCGTTACTGTATAGGTTCATGAATTTCTTTTGGATGTTAAACATTTCCTTATGATAGAATCATGCTGAATATCCTGTTTTATCAATGCCAATAGTATGGCTAAATCAAAGTATCTCTCTTATATGGAATAAAAAAGGTAAATATGCAATCAAATAAGTAGGTGTTTCTTTAATAAATTGTACAAGTTATGGTCTTAGGTGTGAATGTGGCTATAGCCATTGTCCTTGTTTTCTATCAACCATAGATTGGAAGTGTTTCTCTGATTTCCCCCAAAGTCACTAATTGGCTTTTTAGAATGCCTAACTAGAAATATTTCTCTAAAAAATAAATGTATGATAATGTTATTAGGGAAGCTACTATATGCAGTACCATTGTAGGTAATCTGGTATTGACAAGTCAGCCTCCTAATTTAACAGGCTCGTGAGAAATATTTATCAATACGGAAGGGCACAAGGGCAGATGTTGCTGCTGTCTTGGAGGAGGTTTGCTGCAAAGATTCCCTTTTCTCAGATATTCATTCTTATTAATATCCCTTTTATGTTGAAGCATTTTGTATTCTTTTGAATAATAAGGTATGAAATTTTGATATTAGTTAGTAATGAACAGGAGTTGCACAGTGCACGGTCTTCTTTTGAGCAGGCTCGCTTCAACCTGGTACTTTCATATCTTTGATGGCAACACCAGATTCTTTTTGTTGAAAAAATGTAATTTTTGGTTGGGAGGTGTCCCGACATGACTGTACATGTGGGGGGGTCTGAAAGTGTATTTACTGGTTAACTCAGCAATGTTGTTGGTTATGGCAATGCTACTGTTGCCATTAAGTACTATATTTGCTCCAAATTGAATTATGTTTTTTCATGTGATTAGGTAACTGCTCTTTCCAATGTTGAGGCAAAGAAGAGGTTTGAATTTTTGGAGGCTGTTAGTGGAACGATGGATGCTCATCTTCGGTATTTCAAACAAGTATTAGACATCTGCCACTTGCTTTTTCCCTCTTTTTAGGTGGTTTGCAATGTTTGTGAATAAGTGGTTTTGTGTTATATGCAGGGTTATGAGTTGTTGCATCAAATGGAACCATACATCCACCAGGTGAGTTTCAAGAGTTGTTTGTATTACATCTTCCATAATTGCTTTTACTTGCTATCCTTTACAGTCTTGATAGTAGTAGTTTAATTAAGATTTAATATTGTCATTAATGCAAAGATAATAGAAGCAATGCGTTGTTTACTCCCCACTTCTTTTTGAATTGATTTCTGGCCATGTTGTTTGAGGCAATTTCTAGAAGTTGGGTTATTTGGACATTAAATGTTTGAGAGCTCTGAAAATTCTCCAGGAAGGTGGTGAGAAAACCAATTTCATGGAAAGAATTTCTTTTTGACTAGCATTAGCATAAAATCCATGAAAATTATAACTCATCAAGTGGATTACAAGTTAGGGGTAGTCCTTTCCTCTTGGCATATCTGAAAGTAAGAAGTACAAATGGTTGAGATGGTTATATACTATTTATGAGATTGGGATTTTTGACATCACAATCATTACCATCAAACAAAACAAAAAAAATGTTGGCTTTGCTTGATAATGGAAGAACATAATGATTCCAACCCACGGCTAATTTTTAGTCAAATAAGAATTTAACTTTTTACCACTTGATTGTTAACTAGTGCTAATTTTTCAAGGATGCTGCTTTTTATTTTGATTAATGGAGTGATAAAACTGTTATATGATTTGGTCGTCATTGAGATAGTTTTTCATATGCTGGACCCTTGTTTAAATCTTTGATGTTATCCTTCTATATGGAGCTTTGAACTAACAGATTAATATGCATTTCATTTGAAGGTTTTGACCTATGCACAACAGTCCAGGGAACGATCAAATTATGAGCAAGCAGCCCTGACAGAGAGGATGCAGGAGTTTAAAAGGCAAATTGATCGTGAAATTCGGTGGTCCTCAATTGGATCATTTTGTTCTCCAAATGGTGATGGCATACAAGCCATTGGTAGAAGTTCTCACAAAATGATAGAAGCAGTTATGCAGTCAGCTGCAAAGGGAAAGGTACAAACTTAGTTATTAGCAGATTGATTTGACTATGTAATTTTGGCAAATTACATAAGTAGTTAATAAACTGAAAGAGAAAAGTTATTTCCGTTTTAGATAATTCTGTAAAAATTGTTGCTGTTGAAAAATGGAATTGTTGTTAGGATTTGATAGAAAATCTTGATGGGAGATGAAGCATTGGTGATTCAAGTGGGGTGACCCAAGGTGTCAATGTTGAATTGGTGGCCACTGACGGTGTCTGTGAAAGAAGGAATCATGCTCAAGCAAAGTATCTGGTCCAAACCATATAGTAATTGGTTGAGAGAGGTGTGCATTTTCTGGTACATGTAGGTGCTTGACATGAGGCTATGTTGGTTGTCCTGTGGTATGTTCTATTGGGAGAAGGTAATGGTCCGTCAACATGTTGAGGATTGTAGAAAGCATAAGGAATATGCTGAGGATTCCTGCCTGTTCAAGCTTAGCATCTCAGGGTGGCACTGAACAATGGAAGCATTGACCTGCCTCAACATGTGGCATGGTTTGAAGTGGCACTGAAACCAGGCTCTCAACATGTGCAGCACAATATTTATGACACAAGACAATTCTAGTTGCATGATGGATTTCCTGGTTTGCATGGATTGCACCAATTATACAAGGGTCAAATCTGACAGCACTTCATGAGTTTATTCAATATGGAATTCACCATGTTGGAAAAAAAAATGGTAAGGAGACAGGTGGGGGAGCCAACTAAACCAGTTAGGTGATCTCCCTCACCAGATTTTCTGGCTCAAAAGCACATGTTAGGTTGAAAAGAATAAGCATGCTGGTGCTTATTCTTTGGCAAACTTTAGTGCTCAGGCCTGTAAGACGTCACTGCTGTTGCTGTTGGATCCTTTGAAGGTGAAGGGATTGACTGGACATTTTGTTTATAAGATCATGTGGTTGTAAGGACACTTCCCTTTGGGGTTTGTCTTAGGAGGCCTTTGTCTGCAAATTCTATCCCATCACATTACTCTTGGAGAAGAGATCTTGGACATGACTTGAGCTTAGACTTTGATGACAATGCTGTGACCCATGAAGGAGATCATGCTGCTGGGTCTCTGGTCTCTGTCGGTAGAAGTTGCTGTTATATGGGATCCCATTGCTAGAGAACAAATGCAGGGGAAGGAGACCTCTGAAGTCTTCTAACCCAAATGGTTACCCTTCCAGCATTGGATATCATGTGATGATCAAGTTGAAAAGGTTGCTTAAGGGTAAAGTTGGTAAGATGAGTACTAAATGCATCTCTAGTATTCCTTCTAATGATCCATCCCAAGCTATCTTCCGCTGTCAAATTCTTTCCACTCCCTTTTCTTCTTTCTTTTGTATTTTCTTGCAGGCTGAGAATGATGATACATCTGGTCAGCGTGCTCAAAGTCCTGCATTGGTAAATGGTTGCAGCTGTGAGGTTATGGGGTTGCAGTTATTAGAAGGAATATGGCTTAGGGTTTGAGTGAATGGAGATCTTGTGAGAGCCCAGGAAGGTGATTTGCTATGGTCTGGGTCAAATGTTGGCTGTCAAGTTGGGAGGCAGTATTGAAGACGTTTGATTGTTCCTTATCAGAACAGTAGTCTTCAGGTTTGAGGTGGAAAGTTTGAAGTCAGTTTTTTCTGCATTGGTGATAACTTCCTGGAATGTAAGAGGTCTGCACAGATGGTCTAAGCGTCAGTCGGTAAAGTTCATGCTTGATCAGAAGTCTTTTTTACAACAATGTTCCAAAAAATGGTCATTATATGGACTGACTGAGTGGAAACACATTAAATGGCCATTAAACGGCTATTTTTCTGACTAATGGCCACTAAATAGCCATTTTCTGTTTAATGGAAATTTCAAAAAATGGATTGTGTTGAGATTCATTTAAACAGTATTTTTCCCATCTTTTTTGAACATTGGTTTACAGGAAATCAAGTTGATGGTAGTGGATAAAGTGGTTTACAGATTATTTTCTGGGTTCTAGATAGATGATTTTGTTTATAATGACTTGGTGCTTCTGGGGATTGATTACTCAATGGGACACAAGTTCTTGCTCAATGATGAGTAGCATAACACTTATTTTCAGACCGATACTGATCATCCAAGGCAGGCTCTCCATGTACACAAGCTGAGGTGTGGTGAATGTTTATAGTCTTCATCGGTAGGTGCAAATTTTGGACACACCTTCTGGGACATGTTGTGCCAGATTAATCTTTTTGGCAACTCAAAAGTAGTTATTGGTGGTGATATCAATGTTGTACACCTCATTGAAAACTCAAACAGTGGGGGTGAATCATAGGCCGTTACAGTGAAGACTTAAACAATGGGGTTGATTTCATTGTTATACACTCAGTGCTCAATTAGCCTTTTTTGGAGTGAGATGGTGAAGTTGGTTGAAAAGATGGTATTTATGATGACTGGAGACAGCCCTATGTCCCGATGGTTTGCCTATCCTGGTGTTTCAGAGATTAAGTGGGACTTCTTTCAAGGTGATATTATGAACATAGCTGCATTTCTTGAGTATTGAGGCATTATTTGTGTTTCAGAGATTAACTAGGTCATTTTGGGACTGGCTGAATTTTTCATAAGTCCTCAGTCATTGGTGTGCATTGTGATAACAAGGCTATGGTTGTGAGTTTCATTTCGTGGGATGCATGTCTTGTTTGCCTTTTTGATACTTGGACTACCATTGACCATAGTCATCCCAGGTTGGCCACTAGGATCTGGTGATTGATAGATTTAAACCAACACTGGTTGTAATGGAAGATTCCTGTCCATGGGGGAAGCTAGCATTGATATCAGTGGTTCTGTCCAACCTACCCATGTATTATTTGCAATACTCTGGATTCTGAGAACTGTTACAAGTTGAATTTCAGGTGTCAGTTATGGTTGGAATTCAAGAATTTGGATGGTGGCATGGAATGAAAATATAAAATGCAGTAGGAAGGTGGCTGGCGTATATCAATGGCTTAAGAATTTTCAATCAGGTACTTCTATGCAAGAGGTTGTGTGGTTGAAGGGGAGGATGGAAGAAGGTACTAATCAACAAGTAGCACAATGGTTCCCTTATATTTTCTTTTGACAATCATGCAAATGTAGTAAGTTGTATCTAGAATGGGATGGTGGAACAATGGAAGTAGGGGAGGCTTTGAGGTGTGATGTTGGGATTGGAATTGGGAAGAGGATGAAAAGTGGGTAAAGTTTTGGAAAGATAGATGAGTAGGGAATTCTATATAGTGTCCTTTGCAGATCTCTATTTAGTTGGATTCTTTCCTAATGCTAAAATTTCTAAGGAGACATTTGTTAATGACTATTTGATCCAGTATATTAAAAAATGTATATTTTTTCAATAATCATTTTTAAACCTATTATTCATATGCCAGCTTAGTTCTATGCCAGTTTAAAAATTGCTTTAATCTGAACTAAAAAACTAAATGAAAAATCTATGTTCTGCAACTTTTTGAAAATGTCATTCATATATTGGATCTTAATAATTGTTACATAAAAGGATCATGAGTGCTGTGTGGTTTTTGAGGCAAGGATAATTTGGGATGTGCAATTCATAAGGGATCTCTGAGATGCTGAAATCTCCAGATTTGTTGACCTTTTTACCATATTCTTGGTTCCCATATAGTTACCTTCTTGCCTGATAATCTTGATTTACATGTAGGGGTAGTGTTGTCACATGCTGAGCACACAGTTAAATCCCTTTTTTAGGTTCTGATAAGTGGGGGGAAGACATTACCATTGGACTGACTTCATCTAGAAAAGTCATTCCCTTTCAGAAGTTAAATTCTTCATTTAGCAACTCAGCCATTGAGTGACATTGACAGAACATAAGTAAAGCATAGGGACTTTCGTCTTGCAAGTGGATGTTCTTTCTGCTTGGCTTCTGCGTGTCTGGCACTTATGCTCAGAATGTCAACTTTGGTGGTAGTTTCAGTGACTTTTGACAATTTCAGCCTTGTGGCCCTAGTTATTTGCTGGGATTTTTTGTTTTTTTTTTTCATGCCCTGTCCATCTTCTTTTTGGATGAGTCCTACCGTTCAAGAAAAATGGAATTTTATGTTTCTTGGTATTTCCCGATGATTGTGCTTTGATTTTCCTGAATTTCATTTCTTACTGCTTCTGTAGTTGCTTGCAAACCTACCAACTTGGTTGAACTTGTTCAGGTTCAAACAATTCGGCAAGGTTATCTCTCAAAGCGTTCATCAAATTTGAGAGGTGACTGGAAGAGAAGATTTTTTGTTCTTGACAGCAGGGGAATGCTATACTACTATCGAAAACAAGGAAGCCGTCAATCTGTATGTATCATGGAAACATAACAAATCTATTGTTAAACCTTTTAACTTCTCACCATCTATCATGCTTCTTGTTATTTAGGGTGGTAATCAGCATTCCAGAGGACATAATTCATCTGAGCTTGGTTCGGGACTTCTAAGTCGATGGCTTTCTTCACATTACCACAGTGGAGTACATGATGAGAAATCTGTTGCACATCATACTGTGAATCTGCTAACATCGACCATAAAGGTTGATGCTGACCAGTCTGATTTGCGATTCTGCTTTAGGATTATATCACCTTCCAAAAATTACACCTTACAGGTAGGCTTTGTGTTGAGCAATAATCTTAAGCATAAGTTACTGTCCTCTTCAAACTTCAAAGCTATTATGATCATACCTTTCAAAATTCTAGGTTATTGAGAAATTAGTATTTTCACAATGTATATGATTGTCTTGAACTGAGAATGGTCGTTTGTATTTAGTTTGCTAATATGGAGCTTGATCATGATTTTTTGGGTATCTTAATAGGATTTTTATACCCAATGTTGGAAAATCATGTAAATTATAAGTTCATGATCATATTTGTATGTTAGTTGGACCCATCTGTTCCAGCCGAAGTGATAATGCTTTATCATCTTGTATGCAAATTGGTCCATTTTTAGTTGGGAGTTGTTTTCTGAATGAATCTCTTTATTAGTTTTCCCTATTTCTTGCAGGCCGAGAGTGCTATGGATCAAATGGATTGGATTGAAAAAATAACAGGAGTAATAGCTTCCCTGTTGAGTTCCCAGTCACATGAATCGGTTAGGAACATTGATCTTTTCCCAAAAAATCATGTTCTGTTAAGCTACACGTTTCATTCTTGTTCTGGTACTGTTTTCAGCGCCTTCCTGCTAGCCCAAAACCTGGTAGCAATCATCGGGCTGTTAGTGAATGCAGTTCTTTCAGCAGTTCCTGTGATCTTGATCAGTTGGCACTTGAGGAATCTTCGATGGAAAGGTCTTTTACGGGTGGGCCCCTTGAGTGTTCCAGCAGAAGTTCACAGCAACATCGCTCTAACATCAAGCATGAGAAGCCAATTGAGGTGTTAAGAAATGTATGTGGAAATGATAGGTGTGCAGATTGTGGTTCTCCTGAGCCAGATTGGGCGTCTCTAAACCTTGGGGTTCTTGTCTGTATTGAATGTTCTGGTGTTCATAGGAATCTTGGTGTACATATATCAAAGGTAAGATGCCCATCACATTCATGATCTATTTTCAAATTTATTAATTCATCTTAAGAATTTTGATCATTAATGACCTATTGGAATTTTTTCTTACAGTTACACTATCTGTAAGAATTTCTATTTGTGACTAGTCGTACATTTGGATCTTAATTCTTAAAATAGTGTTCATTATCAATATATTAAAATATTCCTTTATAATCATTACTTCATTGTTTAATAGAAAATGACCATATCCTTGTCATCTTTTTACATGCCTGCCACAGTTAATATCATAATTCTATAACACAAGGGCTTCTGAATTTTTTATGCACTGTTCCATCAACACTTGTTTTGCAATGCATGGTGCCATTTATTCCTGATGGTGTTCATTGCAAGAGCTAGTCTGAGTCTTTTTAGACTACTCAATGTGCATTTCCCTTCCCTGTAATGTAGGTTTTTGATTATTACATCTTGCAATTTGAGCTACCATTTGTTGTTGGCATCAATTGTGGATAGTTCATCTGGGTGTACACTGTATCAATGAACATAAAAATGTTATAACTTGACTGTGGTGGATTGTAGGACAATTGCTCAATTTTATGGGTTAAATGTGCCATAACTTTCGCATATTCTCATTACAGCGGATAGCCTTTGATGAATAATATAAAAAATCTCTTGCATACCTTTTAATCAAAAGTTATCAATAAATGTAACAGTCAAAGCAAATGATTCCCTTGAATGAAAAAATATAGTTTTGTTGTAACTTGTGGTATGAAACATGTCATATTTTTGACAGCTGTGTGAGCATCTAGAAATGTCTAGAGAAGGCTTGACAATTATTGGTCTGTATATTATTAGTGATTTTTTGAAAAAGGGTAAGATTAACTCTTATTAGATAAAAACAATCAAGGTTACAAAGGAATGGGCCAGAAGCTTATCCACCAGAAGCAAATGAAATTACAAAGCAAAATAACAAAGAACAGAAAAAGAATCTTAGTCCCTGTCCCGCACTATGTTGTCCAGGTCTTCAAGAGTCCAGTCATGAGGAAAAGGATGTCAATCAGATCCCCCTGCCCATTATCAAAGATAATGCTATTTCTAGTCTTCCAAATACTCTAGCATACTGCTCGGACCACAAGCCTGAAAACACTGTTGATTTTCTGTTCAAATCAGGAGCTCCATTGACTTTCTGGATTAGGTCCTCTCTGCAATTTATTAAAAGTAGGCCCAAAGACATTCCTCTGTTCATTTGAAACCACACCTGCTGCCTTTCCGACCAAGTAGAATACATGGACAAGACTTTCAGCTCTTTTGCCGCACAGAGAATAGGTAACATCATTGTTCAGAGCCCATTTCCTTTTATGCTCCTTTGTCACCAACTGGCCATGCATGAGCAGCGACATGTAGAATTTGACTTTCAACAGAGATTTTGCCTTCCAAACCAGGTATTAAGGATCCTATCTATTATGTTGCTCAACAAAGCCCTTAAAATAGCAACTCTTCATACTAAAAACACCTTAGTGGTCCAGCGACGAACCCAGAATGTCTTCTTCATCATTAAGAAGTTGCAAATGCTGAGGAAGACAGCTCAGAAACCTGCTATCATTATTCCTAAGATTTCTGTGCAAATGTGTGTTCCGTGACAGATCTGGGGGGCTCATCTGTGATTACATCAAAGATGAGATTTTCCTTTCTCCTAGCAAGATCAAAGATTCTTGGGAAAATATTCTTCAAATTGCATTTTAGTATCCATCCTCCTTAAATGTGTACTACCATACTTAACAGAGAAAATGGTCATAGACTCCATAAAAGATCTCATACTTGGAACTGATTACCAGAAGTTGGTCGGAGTTGAAGGCATGACAGTAGGAGCAGAAAGCATAAATTCTTTCTCACCGTAGATGCTGACAAAAATAGCCTTCCAAAAGGACTTCTCGTTAGACATGACCTTCATCACTTGAAAAACGAGGCATTATTGGTGTTGATGAGCTTTCACACCTGAAAGCCACCAAACTTAAGTGGCTTGGAGACCTCTTCCTAATATATTAAGTGTAAACCAGAATCGTTTGGACCCTTCCACAATCAATGCCTGCATCTTTTTTCAATAGCATTGATCACTCCTTTGGGGAGTCTAATTGCGGACATATAGAAGATGGGGAGTTTGTTGAGTACTGATTTAAGCAAAAACAATCTGCCACTGGAACTAAGCTTAATTTCCAGCTGGCCAGCTTTCTATCAAACATATCAATCAAGAATCTGCAATCACTTGCCTTGGGCTTCTTTAAAGACAGGAAAAATCCAAGATATTTGATGGGAAGGCTATCAATTCTACAGTTGAAAGCACTGGCAACCACCTTCATATCTGAATTGGTCATGTGATTACCAAAGAAACTTTTCTGTAATTAATTATCAATCCAGATACCATTTGAAAAATTCTTAGAAGAAATCTCGCCCTATGTGCTTGCCGTTGGAAGTTCTCAAGGAAGATCAATGTGTTGTTGGTACATTGTGGAATTGAGATTGGAAATCTTGAAGAGTCTATACTCTAGCCTTCCAGCCAGCCAGAGTTTTGGACCTTTTCTTTCATGAAAGCTGAAATGTTGGCCCCCAAGTTGAAGAGCAGAGGCAAAAGACAGTTGCCCTGCTTCATGCCCCTTTTAAAAGGAGATCTACCTTTGGCAACACACCATTAACGTGCACACTACCTGAAGCCAAATGAAGAATGTTTTGCACCCATTTGACCAATTTGGTAGAATGTGTGCCAGTGGTCTTCTTGATTCTCCTCAAGCCTCCCCTACTCTTTCTTCACTTCAAGACGAGGCTCACAGTCCTCAATGAGGGGACCAAGTTCTTGTCAATGTTTGTGATGATTCTAAAACATCTTTCCCTCATATCATGGATGTTACTGCAAAATGTTTGCTTCTATTTTACGGCTTCCAATTTTAGATTTCTGATCTTAACTGCCTAGTGCTTCATAGCATTACCTTCAACACTTGCTGACCACATGCACCATTCAAGGAATCTGAAGTCATTAATTTGAAACCAATCATGCTCCAATCTGAAAGAGCTTCTGAGTGTGCTTCCCTCAGTGTCTAGTAAGGTGGGAACATGATCTGGGTAGGCCGTAAGATAAAGCAGATATCCTCGCCTGTGAGAAAAAAGAGATCCAAGATGTATCAGCAGGTGCCCTGTCAGGTTTGGAGAGCACAGGTTGTTGCTGAAAGTTGGACAACATGAACTTGCAACCTTTCACAGGGAAATCAACCTGTTCCATGCCCTCAATCTAGCTGAAGAAGCTACACATTTCCATGGTAAAAAATGCTCCAGAAGATCTCACTGGGGCCCCTGACTAATTGAAATCTTTGATGACCAGCCACACCCTCCCCAACTATTCTTGTTGTTCACAAGTTCCCCCATGAAAGGTTGCTTCATATGGCTTAAAACAGGGCCATAGACCACCATTAGAAGCACTGACCTAAGCTATTCAAGATACAATGATGGATGGGTAAAGAAAAGTTGCCTTCCTTTCTCTCCACTTCCTGAAATTTGGTGGTGTTTCAAAGGATGGCAAGGCCACCCGAAAGTCCCACAGTAGGCTTGAGAAAATTATGTTCCAGTCTCCTTCCCCCATTAAGGCAGAAAAGAGAGGGACATGGGTCCATCATCTTGGTCTCCTGTGGGCACAAAACATCCACTTCATGTTTCCCAACTGGTTATCTGAGATGGAATTGTTTCCCTCTGTCATTGGCCCCCCTAATATTCCATGATAAGATCTTCATGAGTTACCAACTAGGCCCCCATATCCTGGTCTGACCTTGGCCACTTCCTCTTGAAACAAGTTGGCTGGCCAGTCAAAGTCACACCCCAAGAGATTGAGATCTGTCCATAATCAGTTGGTCGACCCACTTTAGCAGAGAAACCTATTCTGGCCAAATAAGTGGTAGGTCAAAAGGAGAGTACTGCTCCACATCCACTTCCTCCCCTTGCTCCAAGTCCTGAGTGTGCTCTTCCAATGTGCCATCAGAGAGATGAGAGCCAGTGGGTTCAACAATGAAAGAGGAAGGCAATGGGAGATCTCTGACTCCAACTTGGTGATCCATCACCTCCAAAATTCCTTGCACAATAGAGTGTTCTCTTGCTGTAGGCATGGCAGCAGCTACTTGACTTTCATCTGACTGGTCTCCATAAGCTGTCATCTGATTTTCGGAATTTGGGCTCTGATGTGGTTGAGGAAGTCCCCAACCGCTCAGAAGAAACACCACCTGGGTAGCCCTCATGCTGGACCAAATTGGTTTCTCTTGAGCTGACCACCCAAGAGGTGCTAGAGATCAGAAGGGTCAGGTAAGCTCTCTGGAGTAGAGTTCATTCTATCAACAACTCCATCCTCAATCCACCCCCATAATATCGCCCTTTCCTCAGAAATTGTACATGACAGACATATATAGGCCCCTCCCCTATTGCTAAATTTGGACCTCCAGTTTTTGAATCCACAACAGCTTCCCTTCTTGGGGAAACATCATCATTCTGGCTGTCCCCCACTGTCTGACAACCCTGATCAGATATGGTCAATGACAGCCAACCATTGATGTCCACCATAGATGGTCAATGCCTTCCCACCTTTAGCTCATTTCCTGACCTCACAAATCCCAAGAGAAAACACTTCAATTTGTTGTGGTTAGGAATAACACCACCATCTTTAATTTCCAACACCTTGCATGGAGTTTCATGGTAGCTGAGATTCAAAGTGCAGCTAACTTTCTCTTTCAGCCTACCAAAGACATTGGTGGTTGCAATAAAGGTTTGAATGCTCCACATGTGCAGAGGGATCCCCATCAATTTTATCTTAACAAATCTTCCTGGGGGGGCTTCCCAGGCCACTGAACATCTATCCCATTCTTTGCACCCAAAGGGGTACTCATGGTTTCCTAGATCCCTTTGCAGTGTCTCGTCTCAACAGGTTGCAATGGGGAATTGTACCGAGAACTCCCTGCCATAAAAAGCCTAAAGATTTTCTAGTCTTCTCGACCCCATTTCTCACAAAGCCAATCACTAGCGGATTTCTCATCCATCAATGAGGCATTGCTTGGGCCAAATCTGCAAATCCCCTGATTCTTGAACCCATGGGAGAACCACCTTAGGAGCTGTTGTTATGCCCCAGTCTACATTGGAGACTGAGAAGTCACCACCATCTGCAGCTGGAGCCTCAGCCTCCATGCAGGTTCGCGAAGCCCCAGGTTGAACCAGCCTAGGCTTATACGACCTGCTGGAAGGACAAGGAGCCCTATGCCCTAACCCTTTGCATAGATGGCAACAAACAGGATTTCTGTCTCATATGATACCCATGATTATCGGTTTGTAGCCCTGATGAAAGCTGCATTGAAGATGTGAAACCGCCATTCCCACCCCACAAAAGCTGCTCTCCCCAGGACGTTTGTAATGTTGAGGGACACCACTGGAACATACGGATAGAGGTGAAGAGTGAGTGCTTCCAGGAGCCCCACCATGGATTAGATGGCTCTCCTCCCCCACTCACCAGAATTGCCTTCGGACCAGACCTCTTTCGAGTCATTAGGCTCCTGCTATAGACATACATTAAACTAATATTATAAAATTTCTCAATTACGAATTATAATGAACTTAAGGTATGATGAAATGCATTTTTACCCAGAACAAGGAGAGTTGTATTTTTTTATTTTTCAAAAAAAAACTAGGAGCAGTAGCTTTATGGTGGAGATCCATGCCCTTCCACTTTAGGCTTTACTAGCCAAGAATCAACTAGAGTAGTGCAAAGTTTTTGTTTTGCGATCATTTATACCTTTTTATCTGCTGAGCATTTAATGGCTGAACCCAGCAATTATGTTCTCAATGCTGCAAGACAGGATTTTTCCGAAATAATTTCAGAAGACTTCTACTATATTTCTGTAGAAACTTATATTTTTAGAATAATCCTTCCTGTTGATGGTTATGTTCATTGGTATACCATAAAAAAATGATAAAAAAAAGACTCGGTCACAGGTAGTAAAAAATGTCTGATTTATTCCTGAATCTACTTCAATATATCTGAATTTTTTTTCTATGCATAAATGATAATGATTTATTCCTTAATGAACAAGATAAAAGAAACTGGATGGCGGCTTCTCTTCTTTAACATTACTGCGATCACTATCTTATGTTGTAATTTTTGCAGGTAAGATCTCTAACACTTGACGTAAAGGTGTGGGAACCTTCAGTTATAAATTTATTCCAGTCATTGGGCAATACATATGTCAACTCCATCTGGGAAAAATCATTACTTGAAGTTAAAAATGGAAGATCAGATGATGTTTCTACAAGGTACACTTGCTTATTTCAGCACAGTGTTCACCTTTTGACTTTTTCTGAAATGCAGAGGATGAATTTCATTAATCAATAAGTTTCAAATGACCTCTTGAATTAATTACACATCCTTTTGTTATTTTTATGAGTAAGTTTTTTCATTATATATTTTTCATTTTCTAGTTCATCCATGCTTGAGAGAAAAAAGCAAATGGGTATCGGCAAACCTAACCATACAGATCCAATTTCTGTAAAGGAGAAGTTCATTCAAGCCAAGGTAATTTCTTACCGATCTTATCCATAGTGCATGCTGTATTTCTATTGTGATTTTTAACATCAGAATTAGATTTTTTCTGTATGTACATAATTTTTGATGTGCTCACGGATACAGGAAAATTGCAGAAATCATATTGCTATAGACAAAATAATGAATAAAATTTCTTAAAATAAATTCTATGATAGTTTGAATACAAACAAGGAGAAATGATATTTATAAATTGACCAAGGTGATTGAAAAGAGAACTAGAAATTTGAGTCAAATAAAACATATTAAAAATAAATTTTTGATAGATTCTTAGTGCATATAATGAAATTAAATTTGCATACAATTCAATTAATTTTTCTAATGAAAAGAAACCATAGAAATTTCTAATATCTGAAATCACGCAATGTTCCTGGTGTCATCACTAGGAACATTTTTTGATGTCTCCTCACATGCTTGGGTTTTGGTCCTTGTGTATGACAAATCCTTGTGTGTAAATTACATAAATGTAAATCTTTTCTTCTCCTAACAAGGTAGTTTTAGACCTTTTTCTACTTTTTTTAGTTTCTTCTGCATTAATTGAATTTTCTCTCCTAATTGATTCTAATGCACCTTTGATTTCTCAAGGATATGACAAACCTTTTAAATTGATTCTCTTATCTTCAATTGGTGCAACTTCTGCCATATTTTTAATAAAATCATTTCTTAACTTATCTCTTATAATATTATCTCTCATTCATGTAAGCATATTGTTGACACTTTATATTTTCATGCTTTGCCAAAATCTACTTTCCAATACAACAATTCTTAAGCATTTGTCTGGTGCTTGCCTATTGGAAGAGTAGTATTCATTGCTCATGTTAGTTAGAGTCATTTCCTTATTTGTTCGATGCTCTTAATTGAATGTTTGATGTTCTTCCATTAGACATCTAATGGTCATCACAAATAACAGTTAGACAAGTAATAAAGGTTTATTTGTCTGATGCCCTTAATTGAATGTTCGATGCTCTTTCATTAGATATTTAATGGTCATCGTTGACAATAGGTAGACAACAAAGACTTATTTGTTTGGTGCCTTTAATTGAATGTTTAATACTCTTCATCTGATAGTCATTTGTTGGCAATGGGTAGACATCAAATGCTTATTTGTCTAGTATCTTTAATTAAATGTCTGATGTTTTTTCACTAGACATCTGATGATAATTGTTGACAATAGATAGACAACAAAAATTTATTTGTTTGATGTTTTTAACCAAATGTTTAATGTTCTTTCATCAAGTATTTAATGGTTATCATTGGCAACAAACATATATCAAATACTTATTTGTCTAGTGTTCTTAACCAAATGTTCAATGCTCTTTCATTAGACATTTGATGATTATCATTGACAACGAACAAACAACAAAGACTTATTTGTCTAGTGTCTTTAACTAAATGTTTGATGCTCTTCCATTGAACATCTAATGGTCATTGTTGGCAATGGGCCTCTTGAAGGTGTTGCTTCTGATAAAGAGGGGTATCCTGTCCCTTAGTTGAAGAAGAAGAGTAGACGAGCTTGGGGGAAGAGGCAATTGTTGAGGTTCCTATGGCTCCCAGAATTGAGGATGAAGAGGAAGGCCTTGGAATACCTAACTCCTTCAATTGTGGTATTGGCTTCAAAAATGCTGGAGCTAGAGACCAATTCCAAAACAAATATCAGAAGATGAGAGGACTATATAGCAAGCCTGTAAATTATGAATGCTTAGATAACATCAAAGAATTGTTTGAATTTCAAGAACTACTGAAGTTTACAATTGAAATTAGTAGCTCAAAGATAATTAAGGATTTAGCTGTGGAGTTTTATTTAAACATGGATGCATAGGGTGATTTGATTGTTAGCTTTATATATTTCTCCTATGTTCATTTGTCTGATAGTCTGGTGCAAAAAGTCCTTGGCTTGAGAAGTCATGGCATTGATATCCTCGCATCTCTACAAGAATTAGGATGGACTGTGGTGGAAGTCAATAGGGTTGTGGCTTTGAACCTTCAATGCCCAAGAGGAATGTGGCAGGTAAACCAATTGAATGCTCAGGCTAGAATGATTGCATTGATCTTGAGCAATACTTTGCTGCAAAAGAGTGGACCTAGAGACGAGTTGAAAATAACGACTTATCAAGTCACTTTATGTAGAGAATTCAAGTAGATTGGAGTAAGGTATTCAAACATTAACTGAAGTACATGGTCATGAAATATAGATACCACCCTGGCGAGCTCCATTACAATGATATTCTAAACAGATTAATCAGGGGGTTACCTATTGACTTGAGCAAAAGGCCTACAACTAGGATTAAAGTTCATCCCATCACTCGATGTGACTGGACAAGGTTTAAGAGGAGGATATCTCGTAGGGGGTTAGCTGGAGAAACCTTACCTAGGCGGTCAGCCAAAAGAAGAGCATCAACTCCTGAAGATACTGAGGCTCCTGTTGGGGCTGCTGAGGCTTCTTCCGATAGGATTGAGCCAACCAACGCTGAACTGTTAACCAAGTTGCTCACCCAGTTTAATGAATGGTTGGCCAGAATAGATTCTCGCCTGGACACTATTAAAAGGTCAAGAAAGTGGCAACAAGAAGGTTCCTCTTTTGGGGCATCCATCAGTGAGGAGTGAAGGTCCTGCTCTCATCTCATGCTTGTAATGAAAAAGGACAAAGTTCACTGTAAGCAGTCAATATTCAAATACTGAAAAAAAAACATTTCTGTCATACCCCTTGTCCATTCCTTATGTTTTTCATGGCTGTGATGTATGATGATATCTTGTAGTGGAATCCTTGACCATAGAAGCTTCCTTGGTAAGATGTTGCTTTTGGTACCCCTGAGCTAGGTTCATTGGAAAGAAAAAGGAAAACAAAGATGCTAAACTAAGAGGACGGCCGACATGTTCCCAGTTTAGCATGACCAAACAAAATGATAGGGAAGATAAAAGATTCGAAATAATGTTAAATTAAGATGGCAGCCAACATGCCCTTAGTCTAACATGAATAAACAAAATGATAGTATAATAAATGAATTGAAACAATGTTAAACTAAGAGGACAGCTAAGATGCCTTTAGTTTAGTAGAGTTGAATATCATAATGAACGCAATGATATGTTATGATGAGTGTAGCAGTATTTGATTGCTGTAAAAGAAATATGTGACAATAAAAAAAAGATTTACAAGAAAGATACAGTACATGCTGTGTAAAATTAAAAAAACCAGAACTGATGGTAGTTTAAAGATTAGGAGTTGTGGCTATTTGGGGGGATCACCCTCAGTGCCTCTGCCATCTGTGATTTAAAGCTTCAGGTGGTGAGTTGGTGCTTATCTTAGGCTTCGAGATATGCTTGGTGGGTCATCTTCACACTCTCCCTCACTTGTCATTTCCTGACACTAAGGGTTTTAATTCAGCTAGGCGGGGAAAACCTGCTTTCAGTTTCTTTTAGACCTACTAATGGTAGAGGAGTAGAGAAATGAGGGATATGAATATGAGTTTCGCAGATGAAAGCAGAGAGATAGTTGGTATGGATAGGCTTGTTAGGTGTGGATGAGAGACTGAGAACTCTTTTGCTGCTACTCAGGTTCTAAGGAATGTGGTGGCTCTCCTCACTAAACACTTCTTCATTTGTTCCTTGAGAATCATGAAGTCAGGTTTGACTGTCCAACCAGGTAAATTGTATGCTATATGCAGGCAAGCCGTCCTTTGCTTTCTCACACTCACCAAATTCTTGCTGACTTTTCCTGTATATATATTTGCTCTCTCCACTCTTTTGACTGAAATGGTAGGTTCTTGCTGGGGAGGTTGACTGAAGCTGTTAGTGGTGGCTTGATTTTTTGATTGCTCCTTTGATTTTCCAGGCAGCTCTTTTTGTTTTGGGGTAAACACTGCCTTTGACTTGGTGTTGGCTGACAAACTAGTCTTCCTGTTTGAGTAGGAACTTGGTGTTGCCATCACCTGTTTCACACAATCCACTTTCTTTTGCTTCCCATTACCATTGTTCTTGGGTGAAGCACTATTATTGCTGCTAGTAGAAGTGTGGGCATTCTAGAAATGACCATTGCAAAAGGATTCTTCAATCAAGAAGCCCACCCTAATTAATTAGCTATAGGAGAAGTAAGCTTGTATGTTGATTAGGACTCTTATGACCAATTGTGCTCCCCTAATCACCATCTTCATACCTTCTTTCTTAGAAGGTTTCTCCTTAACTTAGGTTGTGAGGGCTCTCTATCTTTGGCGTTGAATCAAAATTGAAAGAGTATTGCTCTAAGAAGAGTTGTCTCATCTGCTCTCAGGAACAAATTGAAGAGATATCCAAGGGGTGAACTATGTTAGAGTTGGTTCACTAAGGTTCTTTTGACATAGGCAAATTAAGAGCTTGTCATCTACTTGAGAGATACCATATCCTCGTAGTAGGCTTTAAGATTGGTTAGGGGACATTCAGTGCCATTGTATTTGTCTAAGTTGATGACCTTAAAGTTCATTGAGAGAGTGGCATTTGAGAAGTAGAAATTCTGGAAAGAGCAAGGTATAGGTTGTTTACTATGTTGGATCTATCTCATTATAGACTCCAACTCTACGATTTGTTGGAGGATGAGATCCTGAGGGATGGTGGTGACTGTTGAATTGTAGCAAGGATTCATGTAAATAAAAGGGAGCAAATTGTGGAATCTAGACAAACGATGGAGAAATTCTTGTTGGAGTAATGAAATGATGATTGAGAGTTGGGAAATCTACAAAGACTCATGTAGAGGAAAACGAAATCGATGATAAATGGGAGCTAGTTTGTAAAAGAACTTAAATGAAATGGTAAAGTAATGTTGAAAATAGGGAGTTTGTAAGGATTCATGTAGAAGAAAATAAATCGATGTAAAACCTATGTTGAACAATTAAAGAGATTCATTGGGAAAATAAAGTAACGTTGAAAAGCAGAAAATTTGCAAGGATTCTTGTGGGAAAAGTAAACTGATAATAAACATAGATTGAGATGAAAGAAACCTTGATGAATTAGTAACGTAATGAGAGAAGTTAGAAACTTACAAGAATTCATACAAGAAAGATGAATCGTTAGTAAACAAAACTGCGATAAAAGAAACTTTGAGGAAATAGTAATGTAGTGTTGAAAACTAGGAGGTTGTAGGGATTCATGTGGGGGAAATAAAATGACAAGGAATCTTGATTAGAATAGGAACGAAAATGGAAAAGTAGTGTTGAGAGTTAAAAATTTGCAAGAATGTATGTAGCGAGTGTAAAATGATGTTGAAAACCCAAAAACTTGTGAAGATAAGTATAGGAAGAATAGAGTGATAATTGAAATAGAATGCAAATGATGCCAAAAACCTTGTCAATGATACACAAAAGAAGAATGTTATAGCTATTCTTAATTTAAGGAAGTAAAAAGCATTCACATTAGTGGTATTAAGTAGCCAACATTCATGCTAGCTCCCAGAAGTTCCAACTTATTTAGATGATTCTTCACTTGTAGGGTTCATGGCAACACTCAGTACTTGAGCTTAGGGTTGTAGATTGAAGTAGGTGTTCGTTAAGGTCCTTAGAAGTGCTTGGATGCTTGGGGGGTACGAAGAGTAATGTTGTTTCAGCCCTTTCATAGGGTTGGGGTCACCTTTATATTGATGTTTGTGGTTAATTGTGTTGGTAGGATGAGGTTCCTTATCCATTATCTTGGGATTCACACCATTTAAAATAATTATGGGAAAAAAAATGCATAAGGCTATGTTCTTCAATGAGTGACCATTGAACATCTTGTTGATGGTCAATGAACAAAGTAGATATCGTTGGTCATTTGACTATAGATAACAATGATCGTCAGATGTCTAGTGGAAGAGCATCAAACATTTGATTAAGAGCACTAAATAAATAAGCTCTTCTTACCTACTTTTTGCCAGTGATGACTATTAGATGTCTAGTGGAAGAGCATCAAACATTCGATTAAGGCACTAGACAAATAAGTCTTTGGTGTTTGCCTGTTGCCAATGATGACTATTAGATGTCTAGTGGAAGAGCATTAAACATTCGATTAAGGGTATTAGGAAAATAAGTCTTTGTTGTCTTGCTCATTGATAGTGGTGACCACTAAATGTTTGGTGGAAGAACATTGAACATTAAATTAAGGATACCAGACAAATAAGCTTTTGTTTGCTTATTTCTAGTGATGACTATTAGATGTTTAGTGGAAAAGATCAAACTTTTGATTAAGTGCATCAGACAAATAAGCCTTTGTTGCTTGCTCATTGTCAATGAATAATCATTAGATATTATGAAAGAGCATTAGATATTTTATTAAGGGCACTTGACAAATAAACCTTTGTTGCCTGCTCATTGCCAATGATGACCATCAGATGTTTGGTGGAAGAACATCAGACATTTAGTTAAGGATATTGGAAAAATAAACTTTTGTTGCCTACTTGATGCTAGCAAATGATTATTAGATATCCGATGGAAGAACATTAGACATTCGGTTAAGGGCACTAGGCAAATAAGGGAAGGACTCCAACTAATATAAGCAATGAATACTAGTCTCCCGATAGATGGGGGGCATTAGATTTCTTGTCGACAAGCACAGAACAAATGCTTAAGACTTGTTTTATTGAAAAGTAAATTTTGACAAAGTGTGAAAATATGAAGAGTCAACATATACTATCCCAATAATATTAAGTTTTTGCATATGGTCATGTTTGATAGTGTAGCATTGTGAGCCATCAAGTTAGTTGATAATAGATCCTATAATACTCTTTTTCTCTCTAATACCACTATAATAGATTTTTGAATATTTTATCATAAGTTTTCTCTAAATTAATGAAATCTATGTGGAAGTCCTTTTTCCTAACTCTAGAATTTTCTATTAATTGTCTAAGTAAATGTATAACTTCCATCATGAACCAACCTAGCATAAATCTAAATTTCTTTTTTGTGATTTTAATTACATGTCTTAGTCTTTGTTCAATTATCTTTTCTCATAGTTTCATTGTATGATTTATTAGCTTAATATTACAATAATTATTACAATTTTACTTGTCTCCCTTATTCTTAAAAATAATTATTAAAGAGTTCTTTCTCTTTTCATTGGATATCTTCTTTTTCTTTAAAATTATATTAAAAAACTTAGTTAACTATTTAATCCTTACTTTGTTCACGCACTTACACACCTTAATAAGTGCACCATTTGATCCAATTGCCATCTCACCTTAATAGGAGCACCTTCTTTTTCTAAAACTCTATGATCTCCATCCTTATTGCACTCTACATGACTCAAATTTCTAGGTTTTCTTTCTCTAGCCTTGGCCAATTTATATATTCTATTTTGTCATTTTTGTGTTCAAAGTATCCTATCATTCCTTATAAGCTTTATTTTTAACCTCACTGACAATTTTCTTAGCATTCATTTTTACTAGCTTATACTTCTCTAAATTTTCTTCATTTATATAGTTATGACAGGTTTTATAGTATTTTTTATTATCTTTTATACATTTCCATTCCACCACCAATTTTCTTTACCTAGTAGAGCTATCCTGCAAGTGCCCTAAAATTTTTGTAGCAATCTTTTTAATACAAGTAGTTATTTAATTCCAAAGTTCATTAACCTTTTTGTCTAACTCTCATATTCTTTATTTTAACAAGTTATCTTTAAATATCATTGTTTTCACTTTCACCACTTAATTCTTGGATTCTTATGCACTTTAGTTGTTTTCTTCCTATTCTTGATATTAACATCTTTTAACATTAACCCATGTTGTAGTTCTTTGAAATAGCCTTACAATCTTTACATATTCTTTGATCTGTTTTTCCAGTTAAGTAAAAAATCTATGAACTTTCAATGGACATGTTTACTTGATCAACTCTAAGGGAGCATTTGGAGCTACCCATTAAATTTAGTTATTTTTAAGTTGGTTTTGTTGCTTGTGCACATTAAACCTTTGTGTGTTATTGTTTTGTTAGACATGAATATGTAAAAAAAAGTTAATGTAACAGAGATGCAAATATTAAGATGTGTGATTGTGAGATAAAACAAAAGTTATGAAATGATTTCATCTGAGATAAGATTAATTTGAGCTTAGTCGATTGATCATATCTATGCACAAAGGTAACCATGAAAAATGGAGAAAGAAGAAATGGGAGGAAACTATTTTCCATGATTACCTTTGTTTGTGCAGAAAGGAAATGGGGGGAAGCACCCTCTCCTTCATCGAAAGTACAGGAAAAGATGAGAAATCCTGACTTCGTCCATCACACATTCACTTGTCATTGTCATCTATCACCATCGTCATCACCTAAATTGTTGAAAATCCTATTGAAGATCGTTTGCCCGCACATTCCCCTTTCGAAGATCGTTTGCCCATCGTCGTTGTTGACTTGCTACCAGCCAACCACGTCGTCTTCAAACATTCAAAAACTACCCTTCGAATGGAGAAGAGTTTCCTTCTACCATCCAACCTTGCTGCTTGTCGTTGCTGTTGGAGAAGGAAGGGGGTAGCTGGTTAGGGATGAAGAAGGTCTGGAAGAAAAAAAAGGAAAAAGAAATGAGGAAAAAAAAGAGAAAAAAAGGAATGGTCGAATGAAGAAAATGGAAAGTAAAATATAATAAATGAGAAGAAAAAGAGAAGGAGGCGAGCTGTATAAAAAATAAAAAAAAGGAGAAGGAAGAGTAGAAAACAAAAATAAAAAAATAATAATGAAAAAATGACATCTGTATTTAATAAATTATTAATATTTATTATATTATTTAAAATATTATTTTCAAGTAGATACTAATTTTTGTTAATTTATTATATAATATTTTAAAAAATATTGAATAATACATTTCTTATCATTTTCTGCAAGTACACAAACACTTCAAAAAAGATTTCTTATCATTTCCTTTGGTGCACAGGTGATCTTATATTTTTTGTTATGTCTTATCAGATCTTATCATTTTCATTTTCCATCATTTCCATAATTTCCTGTTTCTTTTCTTAATGGGAAATGTACACAAATGGATGCTTAGTACCATGTCTATGATTCTACTATGGTTCCTATTATACCTTCCATTTTCTTTTCCAACGTATTCATTTGGATTTCCTCTTAACAATTTTTTTATTTAAACACTAAATTGTAAACTAAATTATTTGTATCTTTCAAAATTTTGTTCATATTACTACAAACAACCATGTACTCTCTTGTTAAGAATACCAACGAAATGATGTGAACCATGCACTGGATTTTAAAAACTTTAAAAAATTCCTAAATGTAGGTTTTATTTTGTTATTGGTATAAAAGATAGTCTTATAAACGTATGCTTCCATTCTAAATTTTACTTGATTCACAAAATTAGGCACCATTATGCTAAAATTAACATGATGCTAGCAAGATTCATTCACAACTCTCAATATCTTAGTTACCATGGTACTAAGAATCTTTTCTTTTTTAGAATTTTCATATTTTGTTCAGAAGTGAATAATAATGTTTAAATTTAAGGAAGTTTTGTAGGTAATTTGGGTATTTTATTAATATTTGCTTGCAATCTCTTTTTAACTTTTTAACATTAGATCTTCTTCTTATGGTGTTTATTTTTTGATATTTTTAGTATGCAGAAAAGCTTTTCATTCATGAATCAGACGTAGATCAAGTTGAAACATTGGCAGAACGATTGTGGGAGAGTGTTTGTATCAATGACAAGAAATCTGTATATCGCTATATAGTAGCCTCTGCTGCAGATGTAAATATTGTCCGTGGGCAAACACAATTCAACACATCATTGACACTAGCAAAGGTAATGCTTCTTCAGGAGCATCATTCTGCAGCTTTAGGCCACAATCATAGCTTTGGGAATTCGTCACACATGACTTCTGGAACAAACAACCTTATTGAAGATAGCAAGAGCCTAGAGGAATCTCCAGAAGGCTCTTCCCTACTTCATCTGGCTTGCCATACTGCAGATCTTGGTATGATAGAACTTCTTCTACAATATGGTGCTGATACCAATGTAACAGATTTAAGAGGCCAGACACCGCTTCACCACTGTATCATAGAAGGCAAAAACGAGCTTGCTAAACTGCTTTTTACAAGGTGGTTATCTATATCCTAGAATTAATCCAGAAAATGTCTGCGACATTAACAGTGTTGCCATTTTCAATATTCTGGTTGTAAGTTGAAAGTTTCCGGTTTACAAGATTTTTCCTTGTCCTACACAACTTCAGGCAATATGTCTAGTTCACAACAGTATCCAGTAGCCGATTATTTTCTTGCCATGACTTATTAGGGACGTTTATCTTTCTGCTTTCTAGGATTCTGAAATACATTTCTTGGTTATTTTCAGGGGAGCTGATCCATGCATAGCTGATCGGGCTGGGAAAACCCCATTACATTATGTCAGAGAGACGCAAGGAATCAGCGATGAAGATATTCTTGGTATGTTAGAGGACATTAAGAGATAGCGTATCGTCAAGGGGACATTCAAACTACTTGAGACATTTTAAAACGTAAAAATTTATGGGAATTCTGTTTAGTGTATCATTTATAGTTTTTCGATCTGGAAGCTTGGGTTGCTTTTCTCACTCCGGTGACCTTTCCAGCATAAATTGATATCCTGGTCTTCCAGGAGACAGGCGGCAAGCGTTCCCGCTTATGTGTAAGGTAATGTTTGTTCTATTCAGCAGCATATTGGCTGGCCTTCTTCTGGAGGCTTTTGTATGGTTTTGTACATTTCTTCATGTTATTTCCCCTTATCTTTGTTCATCTCATGTAGTTTGTAGACTCTGGATATTATCCTGTAAATTATCAATGATGTAAGTTGATCTTAAAGAAAGAAGGCGTGCGGTATTAGTTACGCAGAGCCAAGTTTTCAAACAATACGTCTTCTCATCAGGTCAGGGTTATTGTTGAATGCACCATACTCTTTTTAGGAAGACACTTGTTTCCATTCGTCTGCCTGTTAAGTTGGAACTTTGGAAGTATGTATGCTCAGACGCTAGAGAGTGATGTCAGTGTTTATCTGAAGAATGTTGCTGTTCGGGTAAGGACTTCTGAATGTATGTTATCTTTGAATTGCTTTTGTTTCTCGGTAGTAAGACTGCATTCTTGTGCTGGATCCCAAACTAGTGGTATCTCAACTGTTCGCAAATACCCAATGCTCAAAGAGGAGACGATGCCTTCCAAATGTGAAGTGTAAAGCATTTAATTGGTCTTGTAAGAAGTGTGGTTCTATGATTTTAGGAAGAATGTGATCCCGTTTAAATCCTTTTCACATCAGTAACATACAGAGTGACATGCGGTATCCTAATGGCGTGACTTTTGTCTGTCTTGTTTCATGACAACTATGGATGAGGTCAACAAGGCACTTCATTTGATCATTACCTCTTTCATAATTCTATGAGTTGATCTTCATTTTAAACAGGGTTAGTCTCTTTTATATCCGCAAAGGTTCTTACAGCCTTCTCCTAATTTGGATTAACTAAATGTTCTATTCGTTAGCATGACAAAAGGAGAGGGAGGGGAAGAGGGAAGAATACGGCATCTTGCAGTGCAAGTGATGGTGTAGCACTTTGAGTGATGGTGAGCTTCACCATCACACGTCGTTGTGGCCGTTGTCCACCGTAGAGGCACTTGTGGCCTCGGTCGTCACTCCCACCTTGTTTTATGGTAGTATTACGCAATATCCTTACCTTTGCCGTCACTCCATTTCACGACAATCTCCTCGCATTCTGCATGCTATCCTAACTGTTGTATCTTAAATGTCTTTAAAATCCACGAACAGTGCATAGCACCACAGATCTTTCGATTTATTATAAACAAGTTTTTTGATTTAAATAAAAAAAGTTAACCATTATCAAAAAGAAATTTTAAACTGTCATAAAACAATTCAAAAAAATTCAAAAAAATGAAAGATAACAACAATTCAAGTTATATTCTTTGTATATGAGGTTGGTCATTTGAATGTTTTCATCCGTATATTTTTACGAACGAATTTTCATTTAAATTACATAGATTTAAATCTTTTCTTGTAATTCCTAATCAAGTAATTTGAGGCACACTTCTATTTCTTTTAGTTTCTTCTTTGTTAATTAATTCTCTTCTCTTAACTAATGCATTATTTAGTCTTCTAAGAATAGGATTAAACCAATTTTCTCTTATCTTACATTTAATTAGTGCAAATTCTATTCTACTCCTTATATATTAAATTTATTCCTTATAATATTAACACTAACATTTTGTACATAATTATGCTCTACAACTTAACATTTTGAGTCAAAAGTATAATTGGGTAAATAATAGTTTTATAGCATTTTCTTTTTAAGTTTAAAAATATCCTCTTATTACATAACACTCCAACAATATTTTTTCACTTTTATCTATCTTATTTTAATCTTATCAATAATATCTTCTGTAATTTTACCATTACTCTTTTCGTAAGTAGTATGTTGAAGGGTTTTAACTTTACCCTTTAGATAGAAATCGATATATTGCCTTCATAAATATTATATTAATTTCTGAAATAATTTAGAATATAAATTCAAAAAACGATTTCTAACTACAGACGCAAACAAGTATACCTAAATAGTATAGTATTTAGATTGTTTTTAAATACTATAGTGCAGTATTTAGATTTTTTTTGTTTTGATTGTATTTGTATTGTTTTTCCTTTTATTTTATTTTTAATATATATTTCCTTTATAAATATTATTTCGATTTTAGATTCTTTTTCGTCACTTTTTAAAGAATAATATTTTACTTTTCTTTAAATTTCATTTCTCATGAATTGTATTACTTGTTTTCACTTTTTATGTATAACAACACAAACAAGTATTACTTTCTTCCTCCTTAAACATTGTCGGCTTGAAATCGATAGATACACGTCAAAAAGAAAAAACTTTTTATGTGTACGAACACGTCGGAGATGTCCGATTGGGCTGGAGGCTGCCGCTCGATCGCTTTTCTGTCCCCACCATCCTCCTTAAACAGAACAGTGTGGATATTAAAAAAAATTCATACCACGACATATTAATATTGTCGAATGTGGACGAACTCGTTTAATTAATTCACTTCGGCAAAAAAGACAATTCCTATGTCGGTGAGCATCTCCCGCTGGCCACCGGCACGTCACGATGACCACTGCAACTACCCTTCGACCGTGGGCTTCGTAACTATCGTCGTTATTATTATTATTATTATGATCATCGTCATTATCGTCATCATTAAGAACCGGGCATGGGACATTGCCACATGTCTTGGCGAAGACGTCACGGAAGGGGCAAGATTACGGGTCGGGTGAATCGGGCCGGATCCGGGGACAGCATCTCCGGAGCGTGGAGACCAACACCCCGTCTCGGTTCGTGCTGTTTTTTGGATTATCAAAAATTTAAAATGTAAAATAAAGTTAAAAATAGTTGTAAAGAAATTGGGGAGAATATCCGAGTTCTTTGGAAGACACGGGAGTTTTTCGAAATTCAGTCTAAAATTATTGAGAAAATAAGGGGTCAGGACGGTAAATCAGATCTGGTTTGATAAATATTCCTGGCACGAGAGTTTGTTTTTCTTCTGTGAATGGAAGGAACAGGAGCAGAGCAAAAAAAGGAGGCAAGGGAAAGGGCGGATAAAAAGGAGGTTGAGGAGAAGTGGAGGACGAAGGGAAGGGGTTTTTGGCGTTTGATTGATCGACGGATTGCTTGCCAGTGCTTCTTGTGTTTGGGGCGGATCGTGGGCTGATGAGTGCCGTTGAAGAGGTGGAGTAGCTCAGGGATGGCGAGGACGGAGGCGCCGGTCAAGGGGAATTTCGCCAGCGGAAGAGGTGGGGAGAGCTTCTCCTCGTGTTGTGGCGAGGCGGGGGAGAAGGGGAGTACGGAGGGCAACCGAGGGTTCTTGTCTCCGTCGGCAGCTGGGAAGGGTGAGTGGCGAGATGGGAGTTTTGGAGAAGGAATTGAAAAAAAAAAGATTTCGTTGTTTTACTGATGAAAGCTTGCTGGTTTTGTTGTTGTTTCAGATTCGGAGACGGCGTTGTACAATGAGCTTTGGCACGCTTGTGCAGGGCCACTTGTGACTGTTCCGAGGGAAGGGGAGCGGGTCTTTTACTTCCCCCAGGGGCATATCGAGCAGGTAAGGCACACTCACTCATCTCAATTTTTCAGCTTTGCTTCGCCGTTTCTTCTTCTTCGTTTTCCTCCTTCGTTTCCACTACAGGTATTGTTTTTCCATGTTCTTTTCCCAGGTGTCGGTTTAAGAACCTTGTGTGCTCTAAAAGAGTTTTTCATTCCCCCAGCTTCTGCTTGGCGATGGGTGAGGGATTTATTTTGTTTTGCCTAAAACCATGCTTATTTGATATAGGTGGAGGCCTTGACAAATCAGGTTGCCGACCAACAGATGCCGGTGTATGATCTCCCCTCTAAGATACTCTGCCGGGTGATCAATGTTCTTTTGAAGGTAGATTGTCGACTCTATTTTCTGGCGTTTCTGCTGCTTTTAGTTCGCTTATCTGATGCTAAGTTCTTTATTTGGTTCTCCTAAGGCGGAGTCGGACACGGATGAGGTGTTTGCTCAAGTGACTTTGCTGCCCGAAAAGGTATTTCCTGATTCATTTACGGTGGTCATCGAAAATAATTGTAGATTGGTTGGGCTTAAGTATAGATTCATTATTCGTGATAACAGGAGGAGTACAGTGCAGAAAAGGAGCCTCTGCCTCCTCCCAGACCTCGCCAGCGTGTCCACTCTTTCTGCAAGACACTTACGGCCTCTGATACAAGCACTCATGGTGGTTTTTCTGTATTGAGACGACACGCTGATGAGTGTCTCCCACCGCTCGTATGCTTTTGGTTTTCCTTTCTCCTATGCATGGGTTGGCCTTTGTCTTTACTGGTTTTTCACTACATGCTGACCTTTATTTGCATCTTGATTTATCAGGACATGAGGCGGCAACCACCCACCCAAGAGCTAGTGGCCAAGGATTTACATGGGGTGGAATGGCGCTTTCGACACATATTCCGTGGTGAGCTTAGTCATCTGTCATTTCCTCTGTGTTACTATATCATTGGGATTTTTTGTGTGGAAATGCACATTTGCTTGTGTTCATGTTCCAATTTGTAACAGTTCTCAGCAGATTTGGTCATGGATTCAGCACTCCTTTCTAGTCTTTGGAAATGAATATTAAACAAATAATCTCACAAGTGTCTTATGTAGTGATTGGATTTCTGTAATTCTATGGCTGTTGTTAACATGCCAAAAAGTGAGATCATATCCAGCTCTTTTAGGCGCTTGACAGATTGGTGTTGTTGATATACGGTCTATGGTACCAACACTGATGTGCTTGAACTTTCAAGCATGATTATAATTGCAGTGAAGACGTGGATGTTGTGCTGGATTT
Source organism: Cymodocea nodosa (assembly GCA_036874045.1). Lineage (NCBI taxonomy): Eukaryota > Viridiplantae > Streptophyta > Magnoliopsida > Alismatales > Cymodoceaceae > Cymodocea > Cymodocea nodosa. The sequence continues at coordinate 2,113,241 of JAZBRI010000008.1, forward strand.
ATTATTTTTTAATGAGAACCTATCATACGATTTTGAGAACTGAACCACATGAAATAAAAGTATCATCATTTGTGTACTAAAAGTTGACACAAATATCCAGTCTTTTATTATTGGCCTAAAGCTTGTGTCTTGAATCCCCAGGACAACCAAGGAGGCACCTTCTTCAGAGCGGTTGGAGTGTCTTTGTCAGCTCTAAAAGGCTTGTTGCTGGAGATGCTTTTATTTTCCTCAGGTCTGCCATTACTCATTAATTTTTTTCATGTTACATGAATGTGTGTGTTTCTGCTGCAACGATGTATATGTGTGTTAATAATATTATGTTTTTGTAGAGGTGTAAATGATGAACTTCGTGTTGGAGTTAGACGGGCAATGAGGCATCAAGCTAATGTTCCATCTTCGGTTATATCCTGTCATAGTATGCACCTGGGTGTTTTAGCAACTGCATGGCATGCCGTTTCCACTGGAACAATGTTCACTGTTTACTATAAGCCCAGGTAAGTTACGTATTTACTACAATGTATTCTGTTACAGACAACATTTTAACTTACCTTGGGTTTCTATTCTGATAATATGTTTATCCTTCGGTTTTGTTTTGTATTTTAGCTTGCCTAAGTCTTGTGTAGTCCCTTTTTAATGTTATCAATTTCTGCTGTTCAAAATTTTTTTACCACCAGGACTAGCCCTTCCGAGTTCATTGTCCCATATGATCAGTACATGGAGCACCTGAAAACCAATTATGCCATTGGAATGAGGTTTAAAATGATGTTTGAAGGTGAAGAGACACCAGAACAAAGGTATATATATTTGATTGCTTTATGAAATTCTCCAGTTCATTTTCCTATTGCTATAATTTTAATTATGTATAACTAACAAATAATGTAGCTGGTCTTCGACTAGGAGGGAGGGCTTTTAGACTTGATTGCAAACAAAAGGATCCATTAGTAAAATATTGTTATTTAATGTCTTCCGTTTCATGTTGTAGGTTCACTGGAACCGTAATTGGCATTGGAGATGCTGATTCTAGTAGATGGCCTGAGTCAAAATGGAGATGCCTTAAGGTACTTGTCATTTTGCCTTCTGGTGTTCCACTCCTTTTTTATTGTTAGTATCTGATGTTAGCTGTTACTTTTTAGGTACGGTGGGATGAAACTTCTTCCATTCCTCGGCCAGAAAGAGTTTCCCCTTGGAAAATTGAACTTGCTTCAACACCGCCTCCACCACCAGTAACTCCTGTCCCAGTGCCTAGACTTAAAAGGCCTCGAGTGAATGGAATGCCCTTGCCTACTGGTTCTAGAGACAGTATGTACTAAATGCAGTTCCTTTTTGATATTTTAACTATTTCCTTAATTTCTTTCATGGTTCATGCAGGACCTCCTAAAGCTTCACAAGACCCCCATGTGAATGGAACACAAAGGGTCTTGCAAGGTCAAGAAATCACGACCTTGCATAGCAGTTTCACCTGCAGTAATCATTGCACAGAATTCATAGGGTCTTGCAATGGCAGCGATGGTGCTAGTGACCAGATAAGACTTAGACAAGACAAGTGGATGCCAAGGTGTGGAGATGAACCTTCATATACTGAGATGTTGGGAGGATTTCATTCATCTGGGAATTCACTGGCTTTCTGTTCTCATGCTGATCAAGCTGGTGGAGATACTGGTTCCTGGAAAAAGCACTGTGAAGATCCAGATGGTAAATTTGTTTCACTTACTGATCCATGGGCTGTAAATCCAACAAGTTTGTTGGATAATGCTTCCAGTATGTCCATATGTGCTCAATTCAGTGGAATGCCATACCAGAAAAATGAATGCAACAATCATGGGGGAAAATTTAGTTACCCTTCTGTCCAGGGGGTTACTGTTCAACAGCATACAGCAAGCAGGACAGCAGAAAGAGTACCATCTAATCTTACTGAAGATCTTGTGCATTCAGTGGCAGAAAAATCACAACCTTGTGTTCCCATAAAAAATGGGTCAATCAAAACCAATATATCTGGTAATTGCAAGATATTTGGCATTCATTTGAATGACAAGCCATTGGTTCCTGACTTGGAGCCATTCTATGGAAATGGTGCACACCGGAAGCAGTCTTTGCCTATAAAACAGGCCACAGAAACTGATCGACATTTTGAGCAGTGTAAAGAAATTAACTCAAATGATGCTGCAATGGCAGTAATTGAACAAGAGCAAAGTCCTCAGCCTTCCATCCAAAATGCTAAAGATGCTTGCAAAGTTGGTAATAATTCTGCCAGAAGCTGCATAAAGGTTAATGACTTTCAGATCCTCTCATAGTGTCTTCTTTCAAATTGTTATCCGCATATGCTTCTGTTAATTTTGAAAATTACTAGACCTGAATCTTCTTGAAGTTTTGAGTGACAATCCAGTCCATAATATTTCTGATTGTCTGCTGAAATACTTTTTCCCAGATTTGTGTTGTTTTGCATAATTTAAGCGGTGAAATACATTTAAATATGTGCAGTTTTCATATACCTACGTCTCTATAGGTTCATAAACAGGGAATTGCTCTTGGACGATCTGTTGATCTCACAAAATACAACGACTACAATGAATTGTTTGTTGAATTGGATAGAATGTTTGAATTCAATGGGGAGCTTGCATCTCCACAGGAAAAATGGCTTATTGTTTACACAGATAATGAGGGTGATATGATGTTAGTTGGTGATGACCCTTGGCAGTAAGTAGTTGCTTATTCCATATTTGTTTGTAGACAAGTTTAATTCAAGACTAAAATTTTCATTTGCCGTTCCACTGTTTTTTTATTTGTGGGCATTCAGGGAGTTCTGCAGCATTGTTCGCAAGATTTTCATCTTCACTCGTGAGGAGGTTCAGAAGATGAACCCAGGCAACCTAAACCCAAAAATTGATGGTATGGCTGTGTCAGAAGAAAGAAACATTATAAATGAAGCACAAGAGCCCCCTGCCACTTGTGGCATCTAGCCAACACGGAAAACTGTGAGGATGTTTTTTGTTTTTGAACTTGAATTAAGTATATTTACTCGATATTAGAATGTAATATTACTGCTCAAAAGAATAGAATGTAGTATTTCATGAGCCTTTCCAAAATGTACTAATTTATAGGGAGATCAAAACAATCAGTGAATGAATCTTAAGATTTATTTTCTTTTGTTGTATTATGTTGTAGGTATTAGAAGCTCAAGGACAGATGTCTTACGGTAGAATTGTAGGCAAGTTCATATGTATGGAGCAGAATCCTCTCATAAATATGCAGTTTTGATTATGTTGTTTTTTTTGGTGCCATATATGTGGTGGCTATTTGAAGACATTGGTTGTACACGATATTGTATATATTTCTTCTACATCATTTGTATTAGCAGTCTGTTTAGATGGTCTTTTGTTCTGTGACGTTATAAGTTTTGATTATGATGTTGCAATTACCATTTGAGTTTCTTAGTTCATATGGATTACATGTAGGACATCTCTCCTTGACACATTGCATCTAAATGTCTCTTAGAATTTAAACCTGTTTGGCCTATGTCTAAACGCAAATCTTACTGGAAGGTAAATGGATGACTTTAGGTTGATTGTATCGAACTAGTGTCTTGAATTGAAATTTGTTATTCTATTTATGAGAGCAATATGAGGGAGTTGATTGTAGTCATTAATATGCATTCTCTTCAACTTTTTAGCACTTTATATTCTGTGGGCACACAGTTCTAATGTTCTTAACTTACAAGATTGAACATGATTCTCGATTATATTTTTTGTTATTTTTTCCCTTGTTTTCCAGTTTCACCTATCACATAATCTGGTGTCTAGCTTTCCTTACAGTTATAAAAAAATCTGTTTTGGAACCATGCTAGATTACCAGTTAAGCCTTTGTCGATTTTGTCTTAATTACTACCATTGCATGAACTTACAAGAATGCTGTTTTTGGTAAATCTGTAACCTTCATATCTCTTTATTTTGAAAGTATTATGTGGAAACATTAACAAATTGAGTAGTGATTGTATCACCTTTGCTGTATCCCTTAGGTTTCACGTGTAATTCTGTAAATTTTTGTTTTGATAATGATAATGTTATTGTCTAGAGTTAAACTTAGGATTTCTTTATTCATAAACCTTATGAGATGATGTAAGATTAACTGCTCCATCTGTTGGTCTAATTCTGTAAATGTCGATTGTTGCATTCGGTTATAACATATAAATGACATTTTTGCAGTGACGCCTAACGATCAATAAACCCCTAGAGAAACAGCATTTATGATTTTTTGTAGATTCCTTATCCAGTAAAGTACCTTTTTTAATCAGTTGTCGACCCTAGAACGTGTATTGATTCGCAAGCACAATTGACCAAGCCACAATTCAGCTACTTGAGTTTGATTGTCCTTTTGATGGTCGCTGACCTGTAGAGGTGAGCATTTATGCTTTACGCGGGATCCTTACCAAATACGGTAAGATTGCCCTTTTTATTGTTGGTCATGGACTCTAGTGCTTAATGATTTATGAGAATCAGAACCGCAAACGACCCAGCCATTTCACCCACATCTGTGTTGGTTGGTAGTAACGTCTTTTACTATTGATGCCCTGCCAGAGGTTCATGAGAAGCATACATTCTTAGTTCATTAAATTAGTGGGAAACCTCATTTGGGTATTTCACCGTAGTTACTAAGAACGGGCAACTCCATTCATGCCACCACTATGCTGATGACAGAGGTTGGGGTTTGTGATAGAATTTAATTCTGATTTCAATAGGCTGCGTTTGGTCAAAAATCATTTGTCATGATAAAGTATGGCTATGTGCTGCTTGATTTTGAGTATTGTGCATGTGAAAAGTTTACGATGAAATTTAGATTATAGAATTATGGGATGGATTATGATTTTCATTATCATCATCTATGAATTTTGAATCATCATTAGCACAACAAATCTTTTTTATAGTTTACTCTGTAATCATACATCCGATTACGAGTGATGATCAAGTTTGTGCATAACCAGACTACCCTATATTCGCAACTAATTGCAGCTCCTATTTCTGGTTTTCTTTTTCCCTTAATGATAGAGCAGAGTCAGCTAGAGTTGGCATTTTGTTAGCATCTGTCAGATTTTCATCTCTCCCAAGGCGAGAAAAGAACGCTGATCAAAAGCTTCCTCTCCTTTTCTTTTCTTTTTTTTCCTTTGAATTCCATTTCTTGATAGCAACCAAAAGACCTTTAAGGTTAGTTGTAGGCTTATGATTGAGCAACTTGCTTTTGCTTTTGGAATCGTTGCCTTTTGAAGGTGTTATGAGCTAAAAGACCTGTGTCGTAGTTGCAAGGGTTTATTTTTTTATATCGAGATCATGTTTCATACCGCTAAAGTAGGACTACTCAGTTTTTATCCTATATGATTTGTAACAGAAAGCAATAACAGATGTTTGTTCAATTCCTGCATATCTCTCTAACCTTAGTTACTAAAACTGGTTACGTTCAGCAGCTTTTTTCTGAGAGGATGGAGACTCTCCAAGTGCTTAATGTGGTGCAGGCTGCAGCTTCCTTCCTTCCATGTGAACACCTCTTCAGCCGAGGAGATTCTTCTTGTCTTTTACGGTATTCCAAAGGATCCATATTATTTATTACATATGCCCCGTGTAATAATATCTATGGGTTTGGGTTCTGTTTCCTCCCTTAATGCTTATATTTCTTCCGTAGAACCCAACAGCAGGCTTCCTCCCATGGATCTTAATAAGAACTGGTCCAACGCCGAAGATGCTGTCCCACTTTTCAGCGATGCTCTGCCGCCTGTGTCAGTGGTTGAGCGGCTGTTAAACGGGAAAAAGATTTGAATGCAACCCAGCCCACCAGTGATTTTAAAATTAACAAAAGATGACAAGGATTCCCATAGAAAAATAAAAAATCAAAACATATGACCAGTGCTGAATCAACACTTTAGGACTTTGTTCTTTTGTTTTTGTTTTTTTCCTAAAGCTTGACCGGTGATGTCAAAATGACCGCCGGGACTTCCGTTTCTTGGTTGTCAATCATATATTTAAAACTCAAATCAATCTGGTCTAGGACTATTGAGTTTGATTAAGTTTCAATAATGAATTGGGCGGCCGCTTATCTGCCCAATTCATTAGCAAAAATAACTCTCATCTATCCAAAGTATGATTCAACTATCTGAAGAATGAAGATTTATTGGAAGAGAATTCTTGTGGGTTACTTCGGATTCTCCTACTAGAAGTGAAGAGTGTGCTTTTTTTAGAAAAAAAAAAAAAAAAAAATTGTTAAGGCAAATTTTGAGGATTCAAAATTTAATCAAGGAGATTAGATTTAAAAGGCAAATAGGGATGAATCTGAGTGGAATTATGTAAGATTACTCTATAGCTCGTGAGTTGAAGATATTGTAAAATAGTTTTTTCACTCTTTGTATGATAAGTTAACATTTTTCATTAAAATAAGTCGTATCTCTTATATGCATTAGAAGATAGTTGCATAATTATTTATAAAATATTTAAGTGAGAGAGTAAGAATCAAGTGGATGCATGCGTGGGTAATTAATTGTACGTATCCATAAAATATTTATAAGAAAAAGAAAAATCTTATAAGAATTCAAAGTCAAAATTCAACTTTTAGCATTGGTTTGATTACCACCACATGTCAAGTTTTAATACGTTGACATCAACTTCATGAAAGTAGAAGACATTTTATTTAAGATGGTTTAAATTGTATTATTGGACTTGAAAAACTTCAAATCCAAAGTTCACCTGAATTTAGACTGATTAATTGCCTTGTATAAATAGTATAACATAATAATAAGATTATGAAATCACAGCTACGCACGAGTTCAATAAAAAAGTTCAGAAAGGTAAAGTAGACAGCAAAACAAAAGGTTAGAGAAAAGCAAAAGCACCAAAGGAATGGAGTCATTACCGCTTTCTCCTTCATCTCTCCACCTTATTAAAGAAAGACATTATAATTAAATATAGTAGTTGTTAAATTATCACCATTAACGATCTGTAAGTCTTATCTAGATTAAACTTCATTAACAACGTTTGTATCGTTACTTGTAACAAAAATTTTCAGCTAAAAGGAAGTAAAATTTGCAATGTTTCCAAATATTGAAATGATATTTGAAAAATTACATTTAAAAATCTAAAAATTTCTACTATTCTAACAAATATGAGCAACACATGAAATAAAAGGTCAGGAACTATTGTACACAAACTTTATGTAGGTAGTTCAACATATAAAAGTTGAAATGAAATGTCTTGTATGTGTGTTTTTTTCCTCATTTGTATAAAGAATGAATTTTGAAAATATTTATGAAATAGAAGGTGAGTTTCATAGGAGGATGAGTGTACTCAACCTTATTTTCATGTGTGTGTGTTTTTTTTTTGATAATGGTAGTCATTTTTATATTTTATATGGAAACAATAGTTGTATTTGGAAATGACCCATTTACTTTCAGTACATTTTATTGTGTGACGTTAAAACAAGTGGCACAGTTCCTAAATACATCAATGTCCTATGATTTAAGGGATAGACTACTTATGTCAAAAATTACAGACATAAATATTTATGGAATGCTGTCATCACTCAACTCAGTATAATTTTTAAGAAGACTATAAGTGGTAAAAACTATATTTATTTTCATGCATGGTTTTGTAACTTCTAGACATAAGTTTTAAAGTTAAGAATTACTTTTCAATGCCACTTATGTTATGAGTACTACTACTTTAATGGAGGTTTTTTTCAATGGAAAAATTTTCATTATATACATGTACATATATATATATATATAATTATTTATACTATTTATTAAACAAAAGTATACGTTTAGTGATATAAAAAATAAAGTTTGTTTTCACTTGCATGTACTTGTATATGTCTTAAATTATTGATATATTTTGAATACAAAATCAATAATTAAAATTTAACAAAACTTTGTAGATTGTTAAACCTTCAAATTAAGGACAAATATTTATATAATTAAAATAAAAAATTATTATATACTTACAGCTATCTAATTTTTTAATTCATATGATTATTGATATCTTCTTATATATTTATCATATAATACAAAAAATTGTCTTACAAAAAAAATCTTGGGATTTAAACTCGTACTTAGCATTTACGTTATCTTTGGAAGAGGATGAGTGGATAACCTTCGCTTTTGGGGTTCGCTGCCAAATCCCTAAGCCCGTGTTCACTGCCATCGTCGTCGAGCAAGCAAGAGACGTACTGTGACAACCACCTCCTCCTCCTCCTCCTACTCCATTCATCTCCCCAATTATTGTTTTTCTGATAAGAAATTTCTGCATGTTTGAAATGCTCTGCTTCTTCGGTGTTCCAGATAAGGGAATTCCATTTGAAAGGCGAACGGTCTCCTGCTTCTTTCCCGGGAAAAATTTGTTTGCTTCATCCTAATCTAAGGCTCCTCCGTTCACCGTTTTAAGACGAGAATCCTCCTGCGTTGGTGAACCAAGGTCTTAAGACATGAAATGAGCGAAAATCCTTGTCAAGGAATGTCCATCGGTCATTTTGTATCTGCCCATCGTTATTACAATCATGTGTGGAAAAAATTGGGTGGCTATAACTAGATGACGTGGCAATATTTCATGAGTAAAATAAGTTAGACCCATATCATAATCTCAGAATATCAAGTCCATCATTGACCCTCACCCTTTTATGCTCTTCAAATGCAATAAAGCAATTGGAGAATGTACATAGGAGAATGCGTATCCTTGGGGAAAGAGCAAAGAGCACATCACAACAATTACATCACTCCAACCCTTAGGAAATGACTTTGATTTTACATTTTTAAGAGTGGTTAACCTGCTAAATATGTATCATACATGGAGGCTAAATAAGAATTTACCATTTTCTAAAAATGCATCCCCATGTGTCTAATGAAAAGCAGAATTTTTTTTTTCTTCTAATTTTCGTAGTTTTTCTTTTTAACATTATTAATTTTTTAGTGGGTTCTTTTTGGTTCTTATTTCACTCTTCAGGGTTTGATAAAATTCTTTGTTTAACCTTGAAGAAAAAATTCCTGGTGTATTAGATAAATGTGATGATACATGCATTGCTAAATGATACAATGCATCTCATAGAGAAGCCGTATTTGTTGTGATATTAGAAATAGAAAATGATAATTTCCTTCACTGAATTACTTGCTGAAAATATCAATAGCTCCATTTTTTGTTTATTGTCAGACAATTATCAGTATTCAAGCATCAAAGCTGTGTTCAAGGATCCTAAATGCTCATATAGAAACCTTTTTCTTTATTGGGGAACACTTCACCTGCATTAGAAATCTTTGTTGACATATTCAACATCATTGATTTCAGTTTGTCATATAAATGGATGATCCTTATCATACATGACACTGATGGAGGTTGCCGAAACACAGCCCACCACAAATTATGCTTCTGGACCTCCATGGTTATTCAGAGGCAGGTGAGTCCTTAATGCCTTCATCTGATAAAATTTTGTTGAAGTTTCAAATTTCACTGGATGGATGAGTTTTACAAAAGCCTGTACCTTTCCAGTGCACTTTATCAACTTCATCTTGTAAAGGCAGAAATGGCTCGGGCTTTTATCCCGAAGGAGTTGAAACTCGTCGAGGCCTTTGGGTACTGAGCTGATTTAATTTTCTGTCTTCTTTCTTTTTTCCATCTTGACTTATTCCCAGAGTGCATTATTCACTGTAGATATACTCTCGGAGGGTTTTTCTTTGCTCGCTATGATGACAGCCCAGCTGGGAAGTTTGACGAGGTTTGATTTTATGACATATACCAAAAAATTCGTTTGTAATTTGTAATAACAAGGATATTTCTTCAGCTTGTTGTTATATCGGGCATTGTATGGAATCCACCAACATCCTGTGCGTAAGTAGCTGTGTCATTACATTGGTCAACAAGTAGCTATGTTTTAAGAAAAACAATATTTCTCATTTATGTTTCTACTTTATGTAGATGGGCTTCTAGAGTATTGGTGAACAGTCAAGAAGCTTGTCAACATGGAAGAAAGGTGCAGAATAGTTATAATATGAAATAAATTTAGCTTTTATCTCTTTTTTCATCGTCAATGTGACAACTCTATTCCTGCTTTCATGTGCTCGCAGGAAATAGGTCTTCCAAGTCAACTTGCTATGTTTTCGGAGGTCAGTGCTATCTCATAATTTTCCTTCCATCTATGTCAGTATCGAATATAAAGCATAAAGCATGGAGAGACAGCAACCATAACCTTACAAGTTAATAGAATCACAAACAGCAAAAAGGATGACCAATACTTTTCAGAAGATGGCTTAAGCCACACTAGTAAAACAAACTTAAGTTTTGATTAGTCTGTGTTTCTTTGGGTCTGTTTAGCATTAATAATGGAAATTTGTTAAGGAAATTTTTGTTTATCAAGTAATTGTCAATTGGTCTTTGCACTTGCTTTTTCTTAGCCACATTCTGGTGTTTCAACTTTTACTTCTTTGAATTGCATTAATGTCTATTATCGATTATAAAATTTGACAGTTGAATTTTTGGTTCATCTGTTTCTTAGCCAAAGGAAAGGTTCAGTAGAAGCATTAACAAGCCATCAAACAAATCAAGTGGTTACTTGGATATTCTTGGTGTTGGCTCTGCATTTCATAATTCACCTGTGCATACAGAAATCCAAGTCTGTGAATTTAATGGCTCTTCCACGGAAGCATTGTGTAACATTAATCTTCCCTTTGCTGGTCAGTTGATTGTGAAGTGGATTGATATTTTGATGATATTTTTCTTGAGTTTCCTTATCTGTCTCATTTCTATTTAACAAGACATTTGATGGCTTAGATACGTAGAAGTCACCCTAAAGATGATGCCATGAGTATTTTTTTAAGATATATGGGCATCCAAAACCTAAATTTGCCAAAACACATGATCTAATCAATTAGGATACTATCCAGAACAATTCCGGTTGTGATTTCTCATACAAGGAAGTGATTCAGTAAATGACTGGATTGACATAGTATCGTACTTGCCAAAATATGGAGGGGAAATGATAAGGCTAGTTTCTAGATATTTATTTGTAAAATGTTTGAGATATGGGTTTAGGGTTAGGGAAATGATAATATTAGTTTCTAGATATTTATTTGTAAATGATTGGATTGACCGTTTTAATTTCTAGTCTGCACTTACTGATTCCTTTCCTGTTCTGATGGAACTCAAAATACATTAATGTTTTTTCTGTTACCATAAATGAGTCTCATTTTATTGTGAAATACCATTTCGTGGCTGTTTCCTATTCTAAGTATAAAGAAGGGTGTGCATAGCTTTATAGAAGCATATATTTCTATTCTTTTTTATTCTCTTGCGTGAGCTTGGTTATGGCAGTGTCAGAAACAATGAACAACGAAAAGTGGGTAGGACCAATGGTAAGAATGTCACTCCCAAGCTTTAGGTGAGCTAATATTACTGATTTATTCATACTTAATATTTTAATTAAGCTTAAATTCATGTTGATGAATGGCACAATTTTTGGCTTCACAGTGGGAAGACTAGATACAATCACAATCTTTTGAAGTACTCATGCCAGATTGAATGCAGGTTAATTTCTGTTTATTGTCATCAGATCTTCCTGTCTGGTCTTTTTCATATCATTTAATATTAATATGGCTGCTGCATATCTACTCAATGTAAGTTTTGTGATATTATTGTTACATAATTTTATTTAGCGTGGAGCCTCAACAAACAGGCAATTAGCTTCAATAACTTGGGGAAGAGTATAATTGCAATCTTATTATTGATTTATTTCTGGTTAATCATTGATGATATACTGAAACCGTTTGTAGGCCTTTTTCTTGTGGTTTTCTCCATTTTATTGGCTTCTGTTATACACAACGTTTAAGGTCTGCATGATGATGTATCATGCATGGTAATTGGTAAATTTTAATCACAAAGGATATGTCTTGCTAATGAGTTGATCAGGCTAGATTTCTGGGTAAGCTTCAAGGGAAAAATTTTCCTTGGTAACAAAACAATGCCTTCCTTTGTCAATTCTTCTTTTTGTATTACCTTATTCTATGCTGTGAAAGATTGTCCTTCCTTGTTTTAATATGCAGAGACTGGCTTTTATTTGCTTCATTTCTGGTTGGTCATGCAGATTCAGCATCTAAAGGTTTGGGGGTTAAGTAGCAATTTTGGGGTTTAAGATTGTTTATATGAAGATACAGGTTTTTAGGAGATTCTGGGAACTGGGCATGAAAGCCATTTATACAAAAACAAACGATAGAGAAATGAAATTGCGAAACCCTGCAAAATTTATCAGTCAATTTGTATGGAGTTGCCTTTTCTTTTATTAAGAAAAAGAAATAACAACAGACTATAATTATTCACTCACTGTTTTCCATATAATAATGTCAATTTCGATGGGATGTCAAATATTGATTTTCATGGGCCCTCATTGTATGCCAAGTTCATGGAAAAATTCTTCTCCAATTATCTCACTATTTCATCCAATGTCTCACAAAAACCTGTAAAGGGGAAAATACTTAATTTAAGATCATGCTGCAAACCAAATCTATCCTATGCAATGATGAATTCTTTTGAATGCTCGGCAATTGGCAAGTCCAAAATTATAATTGGAATCATTGTTTTACGGTGTACCTTGCAGGGTTCAGAGTATTAGGCCTGCTACAGTGTCAAGACCAGTGGATGATAACCGAAAAGGCTTCTTAGATCAGCAGAAATCTGAAAATGATAATACAGATGGTTCGTGTTTGGAACATGACGCATGGAAGCACTGTGTGTCTGTATTACTTTCCAAGCCCATACTGGCTTTGAAGTTCAACTTCTTAAGAATGAAGGTTGATGCCCCTTGTGTTGTGAACCCTCATTCCAAGGCAGCTGGGGTGGGGGGCTCTTCTTGTTAGGGCATCGTTTTTAAAAATTATGTTAAGCATATAGCCCTTTATTGGTGATTCTTCAGGAACCACAAGTGCCCGGTTGTGCTTTGTACTGGGAGATCTTAATTTTAATTCGTGGACTTGTATATTGGTATTACTAATAAAATTTCGATGGAATGCCTTTTCTTCCCTATTGAAGTTGGTTTGGGGACTAACCATACGAGCTAATATAGGCATTAAATGAATTCTGTTAAATTATGCTAGTGGTATTATTATTATTTATTTGTTTTTCCTGCAACAAGGATGATATAGGTTATTGAGGGAGGGAAAATGGCAGTTTTCATCGCTTCCTCGATGGCTCTTCGTTAAAAAGCAAGATTTCTGGACGTGAAAACCCAAGCAGACGATCTATCTGGTACCTCACCAATCCTGGAACTTGAGATTAGCTTACACTCAACACGCACATTGGTGTGATTTTCACAGGTTTGGTTCCGGAAAATGTCATTCATCTCTGGGGAACCAACAACAAGGAGAAAACAGATGGAGCTTTCTGTTGCAGTTGGCAGGAACAATACACCCAAACCACCACCACACGCTAAGCTGCTGAAGCTTAATTATTGATCATGTCAACCCTTCTCAAGAAAGGATCTGAGAAGCACAAAAGGTTATCTCCCTGCCTGCGAGAATGGAGCTTCATGAGAATCTCCTCTAATGTCGGCGAAGGTGAGCATGTTTCCGTAACCTTTGGTTCCATCCCCCAACCATTCAAGAAAAACTTAGCAAGGTCGCGTACAATGACCGAAGACCGAACCATGAAGTATCATTGGAAAGCTACGAACCTGATCAACCACAATGATCAGCAACGGCACTGAGCACAGGTACTTGCCTGTTTTCCCTCAAACCAAGCTTTGTAAGGAACAGTCATTTGCAGTTGCCACCAGCTTTCTCTCCTGGTCAGTGGTATCACAGGGTCTTGGTCACCACCGAAGTGGAAGCACAAGAATCTACTCGACTGCAGCAATTAATGTGAACGCCTGCGTATAATAACATGCTTCAGAAATATCTCACTGACGAATGTATGCTTTGATAATCTAAGTTATTCTCTCCTCTTTATTTAACATAAGTCTAACGTGTACTTGTTTCTTACACTACCCATCTGGTTTGCAGAAGCTCGAGCTTTTCGTCCGAGGGAGGTTGATGAAGATCTCCCCGTCCCCACTGTCGTCAATCCTCCTCCTACCGAAATCCGCCTTCTTCTCCACCTCCTCCGCCGTTGCGGCGGTGGACGCCAACCTCCATGTCCAATTCAACCGCGTGTTCGACAGGAACTCCGTCCACTCCTGGAACACAATCATCTCTGAGCTCGCGCGCAACGGCGACCCCCACGAGGCTCTCGCTGCGTTTCGCTCGTTGCGGGTCCATTCCTTGCGGCCGGACCGTTCCTCCTTCCCCTGCGCCATCAAAGCCGCCGCCGCTCTCTGTTCGCTGCGAACGGGCCGGCAGCTCCATCTCCAGGCCTTCTTGTCGGGTCTCCATCCTGACCTGTTCGTTGCTTCGTCGCTTGTTGATATGTATGGGAAATGTGGCGAGTTGTGTGACGCGCGTAAGGTGTTCGCTGAAACGCCGGGGAAAAATGCGGTCGTGTGGACGTCCATGGTCGTGGGTTGCGTGATGAACGACGCAGCGCGCGAGGCGATTTTGGTATTCAAGGAGTTGTTGGGCGTGGGAAGAGATGAGGTGGATGTGGTCATGGCGGTGGCCGTACTTTCCGCTTGTGCTAGGGTTGTAGAGAAAGATATCACGCATGGAGTTCATGGGATGCTTGTGAAGATGGGGTTTGGAAGTGATGTTGGTGTTGGTAATACTCTGATGGATGCATATGCAAAATGTGGAGAACTGGAAGTGGCTAGGAACTTGTTTGATCGGATGGAGGAGAAGGACGACGTGACTTGGAATACGATCCTTGCAGTTTATGCCTTGAATGGGTGGTCGACGGAGTCTTTGGAGTTGTACCAAGAAATGTCCGAGGGTGGATGCTTTCGTTGCAGTGCAGTGACGTTCTCGACGGTGATGGTGGCGTGCGCTCATGCTGGTGCATTGCAATTAGGGAAATGCGTACACAATCAGGTCAATCTACAGAACCTCATCATTTTCTCCTTTCTACTTTCCGCACGAGTGATCATCTTGAATTAAATATATGCATATTGTTCTTAGGAGATTTTTTTTTCCCTATACCAATTGATGGGCGTCCCCCTTTCTGTTCATCAAGAATGTAAGCAAAATCTCCAACTGATAAAAAAAGTATTACCAGCTAAACTTCTCATTCTTATTTAAATCTATATTTTTTGAAGAAAACATGTCTAAGAGATATTAAAAGTGCAAGCATAACACTAGCAAGGTTTTTTTTCCCGCAAAGAGAACTGATGTTTGTGGGTTATCATTGCTATTGGTATCACTCAACTGAAATTGGTATTTTATTTTACCTCCTTCTTGAGTTGCTATTTATCACTCAACCAACCTTTCAAATCTCCAATTTTCCAATGTTACTGGCTTAAATCTCCAACATTATGCTTTATCAGTTATTTTGCATCTCTTGAGATTTAAAGTGCTGAGAGAAGGTTTTGGAGCTATCTATAGCCCAGAATTAGTAGATTTCACAAGCAAGTGTAGTGTTGTTCCATGGAGCAAGTCGATGTTTGATGAGTTGCTGCAAATTTACAGTATTCTTAGAAGAAACATATATCTTCTTTAAGAAGTTAATGACTCTTGATTTTCACATGCTTTTGAAAAATGTTACGAAAATGTAAGGTTCATCCTGTTACTTGCAAATGATTCGTGTTCTTGTTGTCTCTGAATTTCAGGCTATCAGAATGGGCTGGGAGGGACATCTGCATGTAAGTACCTCAGTGGTGGACATGTATTGCAAGTGTGGAAGAGTTGAAGCTGCAAAGAAGCTCTTTAACCTCATGAAGATTAAGAACATTAAGTCATGGACTGCAATGATTTCAGGGTATGGCATGCATGGTCGTGCACAAGAAGCTTTAGAAGTATTTCATGAAATGAGGAGATTTGGTATCAAGCCAAACCACATTACATTTGTAGCTGTCCTTGCAGCCTGCAGTCATGCTGGCCTTGTGGATCAAGGTCAACACTGGTTCCGTACCATGGAAAGAGAATTTGAAGTTGAACCAGGTTTAGAGCACTATGGTTGTATGGTTGATCTTCTTGGGCGTGCAGGCTGTCTTACTGAAGCTTATGATTTGGTAAAGCAAATGAAAATAAAACCTGATTGTGTGATATGGGCTGCGCTTCTCAGTGCATGTCGAGTTCATAAAAATGTTGAGCTTGGAGAGATCGCTGCTAGAAAATTATTTGAGCTAGAACCAAAAAATTGTGGTTTCCATGTAACCCTGTCAAATATATATGGTGATGCTGGAAAGTGGCGTGATGCTGAGCGAATCAGAACTTCAATCAGGAACAAAGGTCTGGTGAAGCCTCCTGGTTATAGCATGATAGAACATAAGGGAAGGATTCAAGTGTTCTTAATTGGAGATGGGAAACATCCACAACATAAGGAGATTTATAATTATTTGGAAGAATTAATGGTGAAGATGGTAATCGCTGGTTATGTCCCTGATACAACATCTGTTCTTCATGATATTGATGAAGAAGAGAAGGAAACAATATTACGTATTCATAGTGAGAAGCTGGCTGTTGTATTTGGTATCATCAACATGGCACCAGGAACAATGATCCAAGTCATCAAGAATCTTAGGATTTGTGGAGACTGTCATACAGCCATGAAGTATGTTTCCAAGATTGAAAACCGAGAGATTGTAATAAGAGATTCACGCCGATTCCATCATTTCAGAGATGGATTTTGCTCATGTGGAGATTATTGGTGATAATTAGAAGAGAGAAGTTCCTTATATTGTTTTTACCATAATTATCCCCTCACATCGTTTCTGCTGGTTAACCACGGAAGCAACAACTAACTGTTACTGTGAGACGATTTTTCCAGAAGAACAGGTGCGTCAATACTTCTGCTCTCAAACTTAGTGTAGAGACTTCAATTGACAACTTGCTTAACTGCAGCGTTTGCTGACACAGCTTCAATTATTCATTCAAATCTGTATGTCATGTTATAAATGGTCTACCATCATTATTCAATTATTAAATCCTACCAATAACAACGGCAAATTCTAAAGAGGCCAGGCCGAGTGTTTTTAGTTAGCACAAGCTGAGTTTCTCATAATCAAACATGCCCTACACATAGGGTGATGTCCACCAAGTTAACTCCTTTGTATGAAATTAAAGTTTTACCGTAGTTTTTTAGACAATTATTTTCTAGCAAGATATGCTTTTAATTGCAGTTGGTGGTTTTTTTTGGAAACATAGTTTTTGCATTTTAATTTAAATATTACTTTTTCAAAAAAAATTACAGGGATAAATTCATAAAAAAAATAATGGGAAACGTTGCTATTGCAATCGTTTCACTTTTTTAGATATATTTCCGTTTGCATGGTTGGACCACTATCTAAATACATGTCGGTTTTTCCGTAAAATCAGCAGTGTCATTCCATTCCATTTCCCATCAGTTTTTTATGAACATTTAGAGTGCATGGACCTCAATTGGCATTGGCACGGGAAAACTTGTAATGCTACCAATTTAAGCAAATGGGGATATTTTTAAGGTCAAAATCTTAGGGTCCATTTAAGATAGCTTTTAGGATGACTTTTGATATTAGCTATTTTGAAAGTGGTAGCTTTTCCAGAATAGCTTCTCTTAGAAGCTGCCATTCCATTTATTTTTTATTATTTTATTTGGTGTAAAAGTTAATGGTAATTTAAGTTATTATTTATAAGGAACAATATTTTGAAGCTTGTTGTTCAAATGGTAGTTTTTCTTGATATGTTCAATAAATTAGCTTCTACCTTTAAGATCTAAAGTTTGATTTTAAAAGTAGTCCCAAATTTATGATTATTTTAAATTATTGACTTATTGTGTGTTTGTGTGACAATGTGTTTGTACAATTGTCCCAATGCATCTGTCACAAACCTTTTAAATGGTTTTCATGAAACAATATACAATGAACAAATTAGTATGAAATTAGGAGAAGAAATCTTTAAAAGATATGCACATATTGAAAGTACAATAATGTCTCTAAATCACATGGGCATAAGATGCACATGCGTGATGTTTGGTAACTAGTAGCATCATATAAGTGGAAATTTAATATTTTACAAATAAAGAATTTTTAATACATAGTAGTCAAAATTTTCATTATGCCTAGAAAAATAGAGATTACTAAAAATAAAAACCAAGTGCCTAAAAATTAACAAAATGACAAGCAACATGTGTGCAAGAGGGCATGGAAAAATAAACAAAGGACAACAAGAAAATTATATATCCGTGTCAAGGTGTCAATTAGAATTTAGAAAAAGTAAACACATCAAATAATTTAATAAAAGATGGGTTCATGCATTGAAAATTGGGAAGTTTAGAAAAGAAAAAAATAGCTTATAATATCTTACTGCTTTTAGACTCTATCATATGTTTTTCTCCTAAAACTAAATAACCCAATATAATAGAAAGAAGCCAAGACCTCGCATTCTCATCTCATGTCTCTTTCATTGTCTTATTAATCACATCATGACATGGTTTAGGTTAAAAAATAAAGTAACAGTTGCATGGGATTAGATCTTGCACTATTGTTGTTTTATGTACACATAAAAGTAGATGAAAAAATTCAATCTGAGTATCTAATTGTAATAGAAATAAATTTTTAAAAATTTAAGTCGTATGAACAAGAGATGGCATCTGAGATGACATGTTCAATTCTCGGTATTGGATTGGGAGGTCAGGACAAGACTTGCCATTCCTAGTTTAACCCAGCCACAAATAATTCCACTCAAGTAGATTAATTCCTTCACACCAATGTCTTGATGTAACAAGAACAAAAAAACTTGAAGAGAAATAAGTAACTCCACAGAATTGATGATTGCGTGCTCCTGCATGCCAGACTTTTTTGATGGTGCCAAATACTTCTTGCTTTTATTGTGGAATTTATTCATAATGGCGCATTTCATGTCTCTTGGAACCACCTTAAAACAATGAAACTAATGATCATACTTTCCATCCATTTGTCTGTTACAAAGTACTTTATATTTTAATATGACACTCAATTTGATGGGTTTTACAACTACTTCCATGATTCTGGATATCCCATGGATGCCGAAACCATGCCTGTTAGGTCCTATCATCCATTGAGAGATTATTTACCGTAGTCGAAAGACAAAAATCCCACCATTTCAAGAGCCACACCAGTGTACCTTTCTAAACAACAGTACAAACAGGAAGAGGAGTCATTAATCAATGGTCGCCTCCAATCCACACTCAGCTGGCACAAGTACCTCTTGCCTACCAGCACAGCAAAGCATCCAGCACCAATTGGAAGCCACCCATGTGCTATAAGCCTAAGACCAACATGAATCTCTAGAATAAAAGATAGGAAATATCTTGCTCCCCATCTACTCAAACCTCTCTCACACGCACGCCTGTTGATATATAACTGCCATTTGTCTGATCCCCACGTACGAACAGGAAGAAAAATGAGCTAATGCCGACAGAAGAATCCTCGTAGAAATAGGTTTGTTGATAAAGATGGGTTGGGGAAATATGCGAAAGAATTTAATCACACAGGAAGAAAAGGATATCAAAGACAAGCAGTGACCTCAGCAGGTAGATTTCACCGCTTGAATATTGCAAAAGAAAATACAAATTGGCAGAGCTTTTCGTTCGGTGGATGTGAAATCTTCCAAATTCTTTTGCTGGCAATAAAGGACCACAGCCCATGTGACATGAAAGGGAAATAAAAGTTGACATGACTTTAATGATGCTCATCTATAGTAGTAGATCGGGGCTTTGCTGGCAAGGTTTCCTAGGGATGATGGTAACAGAATCTGGTTCCTTGGATTAAAGAGGTAGAGGCTAATTTTCTGACACCAGAAACCACTGTCAGTGTTCGAAGAGATTGTGCTGCAGAGATGAAGCTGCTATTTCAGTGCCCATGCTGCTCCTGTTTCTGCTTCATGAAGACCAAACAGAAAGATCCCAAGGAAACAAAGCCGAAAGGGGACTGACTGCTACGCTTCAGTGCATGTAATTCAGATTTCCTCACAACTGCTCTTTCTTTTCATAGCATGCATCAATTCTATGTATCTTTGAACCATTGATATGAATATGACTTCATGTCGGAATGCAAGTCTCTACCCAATTGCTACTTTCTCGTCTTCTTGGATGTGTTGCACTCCTTAATGGTTCATTTCCTTTTTCCTCCGTTGATTTGATTCCAAGCCAATTCTGGTTAAGAATTCCATAGCAAATTTTTTTTTTTAATATGGTTCAGGCATAGTGATTCATGGCAAGAAATACAAAGCCTATCCACCCTCCCTCTTCCCTCTTCCCTCTCCCTGAAGTTTTTGTCATGAACTGTGACTTTTATTCCAATAAATGAACTGCAGAAATCACTCTGAAGTAGACCTTGTTTCACACCAAGAGTTAGATGAGCGATCCTGATGGTTCTTCCATACATCATCAAATTTGAATGAATAAAAATTATTGGGCTCGAAGCATGAATTCATAACATTTAACAACATATCAAGCACTGATCAAGGCATCAAGCATCTCAGTTACAAAATCAGTCACATATTCCTTGTGCCAATAAGTGCAGTTGTGGAAAATGATGAACAAAATACTGTCCGTTGACCATTTTAATTACTTCATCTACTTTGTTTCAAAAAGTATTGTGGGGATCTTGCCAATAAGTGCAGTTGTGGAAAATGATGAACAAAATACCGTCCGTTGACCATTTTAATTACTTCATCTACTTTGTTTCAAAAAGTATTGTGGGGATCTTGCCGTAAGAAAATAGAAGCCTAGCCTATGGTGAGTGGGGGGCCAAAAAGAATCTAGATGCTTAAGCTAATAAACACCTCACTAACTGTAATAGCTTAATTAGACAGAAGCAGTGGTACCCAAAGCTTCCATTAAAAATCAAATTCTGATGAATGCAAAAGTTACTACCGTTATAAAAAAGCCAATAAATATCTCAAGGAGATCAAGTTTTGAGAGGATGTTTAACAGTATTGAATGAAGCATACCTTGAGGTGAAAAGGGCCGTTCGAAAGCATTTGATTACCTTCTCTAGAATTCCTTTCAAAGGTTCTAAAGTGGATCATGGTAGATGATCAACCCATGCACTTGACAGTGTAGAGAATTTCCGCTCCATGAAGTATAGCTACCTTTGCATAACACTTCGTTTCCTATGCACATCATGTTTGATGAGAGAACACAACTGTTCGTAACCTTTGTGGTTGTGTTCACAGATAGAGGATCTCTTTCCCAACTCCCATAATAATATCCGACTTGGTTTGCATTGGGTAGTGTGGTCTATGTTGGGGTACACTTCAATGAAGAATTAGAGAGAGATGTGGGAACTAGATCGACTTCTTTACCTCAATTAATGGTTTGGGCCCAATCTGAGGTGGTCTTACAATGCCATGGAATAGAAGAGTTTTCTTCACTTTGAGGGCATGAGGTTGGTCCCAAGTAGGTTTCAATGTTGTCACCTTAAAAGGGTTACATCATCAAACACAACAGATTGTTGAATAAGAGGATCATGGATATGCAACAAACAACACATTTTTTGAGAATAATAAGGTGGTTTTCACTCAAGATATGGATCATCCAAATAAAACAAAAGAAAAGGTAAAACACATGTTACAACCCTCAAACCAAGACCTCCCAATACTGCAATCCTACCCTCCAAACCTTACATGGCAACAGTCTCTTACCATTCTCTAAGCACAAACACACTTTCTAAAACTATTCCAAGTTCTAATTTTAGTTTCCAATCATCGCCATTACTTGCAAAATATAACCCAACTAAACCTTAAGATTGATGCCCAAGCAACCCTCTGTAAGACCAGCCCTAAGATTGTGCTCTAGTACTGGTTTGATATGATGGTGAGTAAAGTTCTTAATTAAGAGCATTCCCAATCATAACAACCTGTCATAACTTCTTTCTTCACTATCATTGTCTGCATGGCTGCATGCTTTACAATCAACAAGTAGTTTTGAGAAGCTTGATGCAGCCCTCCTAATGTATTCATTTTTGAAGATTAATTTCCTAATTGTGTCACCAAGTCCTGCACGTCCCATAGATCCTTCCCATGAGCAGTGCCCCTTCATAGCAGACGCGGTCAAGATCCTCCACTCTTAAACCCTCCCTTACCTAAGTGAGGCCATTGTTATGTGATGAAGTAATGTCATCTTGGGAAAGATTAGTCTTTTCTCATTCTTGGGCTGAAAAAGCTCTTGAGAATCTTGATGGGTTTAGCTAGCCCCCCAACGTCATGAAGGTCGGCACAACCACATGCTGTCGCTCAAAAGCCCAAAGGAATTATATGAGGAATTTCCAGTGACGTTTGTAGCAACCATAGGATGATATATGCAATGATGTGTTTGAAATGTAACTCGAAACCAACGGACTAGTAGTGGAAAGGTCTAATGTTATATTAATCATACGAATATCCTTCTCATTTCCAATGTAAGATTATTCCAACAGTTTTTCTTACTTGTAATATTTTTAGGTTATACATTTGTATCTTTAAGTTAAATGGATGTGTGAGAATGTGGATTTAGAGGACGATAATGTAATATGCTCTAATACTACGTTAAGGTGCATACATGCAGTTCAAAAGCAAATTAGTTATAAATGAAGAGGTCCAGGTAATGTTCTCGTGGTAGAAGATTTATGGCAAGGTGGCACACCTCCACATGGGCGAAGGCAAAAGGTAAGAGGCAAGACAACAGCTTGATCAAAACAAGGCTACAGTTTATTAAATTTGAACGAATGAAAATACAAATGATAAAATAGAGCAATCGACAAGCCACATAAATAACAAGTAAATCACATATAAATCAAAGGAACGAACATATAGATGTTTTAACAATAATTCGATATATATATATATATGCACCTCACCTAAAAAACTAATAAAAGTTCACAACCATAGCAAGATCAAAGAGCAAAGTTCACACATTTGAAGTCTACAAAACACATGCAATATCAAATATCCATGATCAAGAAACGTCAATAGTCATCATCATCCTCATCCTCTTCATCAGTGGCAATCACTGCATCTTCACTATCTTCGTCAGGCTCGTACTCATAATTACCTGCTTCTTCCTCATTCTCTTCTGAATTTGATTCTCCTTCCTCCACATCCATTTGGTGCTTTCTCTTTTGAACAAGAAGTTGGATGCTGTCACCCTTGGCATGGAACGAGATCTAAGATATCTGCTTAAGTAAATTTCCTCACCAATGGCAGCAGCTTCTGCAACCATGTCAAGCCCTCCCCCTCAGAAATTGAAGGATCATCGTTGCCATCTCCGTTTCATTTCTTCGTAAATTTTTCTATACTACTACTCTTCTTCTAACTCTTTCTTCATTTCTTACGATCCTTCTTTATAATTTCTCGATCTTTAATTTGATTTCTCCTTGGAGCATTCTATGGAATAATAACGATCGATATTTTCAAATAGCTCGGAAGACCGAGATTTTGAAAACCTTGATGAAATTCAAAAGTTGGTCAGGATATATTTCCTACGTATGCTACATCACCGAATAGGATATTATAGATTAATTTATTTTCTTTTAAAGTTGGTTAAAAGATTACTAGCTATATGAAACATACATCGGTTATGAAACGAAGAAATAGAAATAAAAGAATTTAGCGGAACAAGCCAGCAAAGAGAGAAATGAACAAAAAACCACACCCATATTAGTACCACAAATAAAAAGAGAAAGAAAACGCTTCATACGTACGTTCGAGTTCGACTCGTGGCTCTTCCTCCAACTAAAACAGATAAAAGCAAGACAAAAGAATTAATTATTCGTTAAATTACCTTTAATAATTACGTGCGTATAATAATAGTTAAATAAAGATCAGCAGAAGAAGAAGAGAATAATGATGAAAAAATAATTGATTTCAACGATAAATGCAGACACGTATATAAAACCCTAAGTGCGAACGCGTAAAAAGAAACAGCTACCCAGAAGCTCAACCCTCCGCCTTCGTTCTCCCCGTTGGAGCCCTCAAATGGGTGATCAGGCGAAGACCCCCAAGGGTGCGGAGCTGGTGCCGTACGAGCTGCTCTACCCGCCGGAGGAAGCCCAGAAGGCCGCCAAGCTAGTGCAGGATGAGATCTCAGGCTACAAGGACCAACTAGACCGTCTCCGACTTTTCGCTACCGACAACACCAACCTCATCAACCTCGTCCGCCGACTACCCGACGAACTCTCCCACGAAATTATGGTCTGTAGTCTCTCTCTCTAGAATGCCACTCTTTCATTACGTTCTCGGTAGATTCACTGGGTTCGCAACATGCGTGTTGCAATCGTGTTTAGGTTCCGTTCGGGAAGGCGGCGTTCTTCCCAGGCCGTTTGATCCACACTAATGAGTTCTTGGTAATGTTTTTGTTTGCTCTCTCGATTTTTTGTTTCTTAACATGAAATGAGTACTTTTCTCTTGGATTGACTGAAGGTCTTGTTGGGAGAAGGGTACTACGCAGAGCAGACGGCAAAGCAGACCATTGGTGTTTTGAAGAGAAGGGGACAAGTTCTGGACTCCAAAGTGCAGGTCTTGGACGCTATGATTTCAGACCTCCAAGCCAGGGCAAACTTCTATGAAGTCACTGCCAACGAGTCTGGTGTAAGTGTCTGTATTTTAAGAAGACAACCCTTATTTGTAATCTGTGATCTAGGCACATCGTCTTACTCAATTGAGATTGACGACTTGAACAATTTTTTTGCTTCTCAAGATAACGGTAGAGTTACAAGAGTAAGACCTTAATAAACAAATGAGATCGAATGGCAACATCTTTTCTTTGTTTTCTGTATGCTGGCCATAACATTCGATAATCTACTACTGTTGGTGCGTACGTATTGCCAAATGTCAAATTCAGTGCACAAACGTTCAACTGGAACGAATACAACCTTACCACAAAAGTGGAGAATCTGTTTTATATGATTCAAACTCATGACCTTCATGTCACAATAGTGCAACTTTACCGTTGTGTGAAGGCTCACCAGCTCTAATCCCCGTATTGTGCAAACAAAAATGTATTCCTTTAGATTTATCACATGTTACTTTTGGTCACTCCCAAAAATAGTAAATTTCTAACTCTAGGTTCCACACTTCAAGATATTTTTCTTTTTCTAAAAAGCATTTTTCCTATTTTTGTTTTATGTGAAGCTATTTCTCCTAGTTCATCCATTGTATTAACCAATTTTTACAAAGCTTACACCTCTTATAAATTACTTCTTGATCACCCTGCGATCATACTGTAGCTTACCTTACCAATGATAATCCACCAGCATCATATAATTCATCGTTTCATTTTTAACAGGTCTCTTATTCTTGAGTTTAAGCGATACTGAAATATGCCAGTTTTTAGCTGCACAACCGTTCATAGTGTGAACATTTTAATTACTGTGTTCTTTATTTCAATAAAAGTCATTGACTGATCGAAGCTTTTCTATCATTACATTTGAAAGGCTTATCAATATTTTTGTTTCCAATATAGGAAGGCATGGTAGAAATCAGGGAATATGAAGGGTATCAACCTGAGGCAAAAGAAAGTGTAGGTATGTTATGATTTCAAAGCATCATAGTCCTTTCCTATCCAAGACAGGTTGTAACTCTACATTGAATGAACAATAGCCTTATACTTCTGAAGTTATATAGCTGTTGAACTGGTAAAAATAACTCAATTTTCACCTATGAACAATTTGTCACTTTGGATTGGTTTGGCCTCAAACATCCAATAAAGAGTATAACTGAAAGAAGGCTTTGCGAGCAGTTGACCAGGCAGATTGTCTGGAGATATGCCAGAAAGTCAGAAACTACATTAGCTTATATACTAACTGATATACTTAATATCTATCTCCATGCTACTTTACATCTGGTTTTATTCATTGTATTCCAAGTTTCACCATTGGTGCTTAGCTATTAAAAATATGCCAGTAACATTAGTTTGATTTTTTTCTAAAATCACGTTATAGTAATAAGGGATGCAAGATAAATGTACATTGTTGATGGTTCTGTTATTTAGGACAATCAAACTCTGGTTCCATGGTTTCCTCTGAAGATGCTGATGTGAAGACAACTGTTACGGATGAGGAGTATGCTAAAATACTTGCAAGATTGGATGAACTAGAAAAGGCAGAACTTGCAGCGGAGAGTGCTTCCCTTGATTGTGACATTGAAAACATTGATATTGACGGGAAGATCCCCAAGCATCAGAAAACTATTCCTGGGAAAGGTCAAAAACTTCTGGAGGTATTCTCTGTAGTGTTGCTTATGTGTGACAGTGACCAATCCACTCTATGACATTGCCTAATTGGGATTTATACTGATGTGGCTACCAACTGATCAAAAAGGAAGAAGAGATACCAAAAGATGAGAGCATTCTACATGAAAGAGAGTTACAACCGAGCAAAATTTCCTCTGAGCAGCCACCTGTAAGAAGCTATATAATATAATGTCATATTTTGGTGTCTTGCTCTTTATTTCTACTGTTTGTTGACTTATCCTTCATTTTGTCATGCAGAACCTACATTTCCTTGTTTGTTAGTAACGTTTTTAATCATCTTAAATATTTGACCTGTAGAAACCAAAACTACCATTGAGAGATGAAGCCTACCAAATGGTAGCAGCTGCTGGGAAAACATCCACTGGGTCTGTCTTGGGTACCAAGGGTTAGGCCTTTGCATTTGACCTCATATCATATCTTGTCTTGTACTCCTGAAATGTCATTATTAAAGGAAGGAATGCAACTTCTTGTTCAATTTTTCAGTCTTCACCATATCTTCATTATACCTTGTAATTGACAGCAGCTTTCAAAATGAATAGTCCTGAAAATGGTCCTGCAACTGCTATAAAATTTTTCTAAATGTGTTCTGCTTTTTTTTAAATTTTACTTTTTTTTATTATAAATTTCTCACTGTTTGAGAATTGAGAGTTCCTGATTTACTGGGAAGCCATCACTTACTACGAACAAGGACCATTTTTTTAATTGAACTTTTTTTTTTTTCTAGATCACTCACTTCTTGAGAGTTCCCAATCTACTGGGAAGTCATCACTTACTACGAACAGGGATGACGTTCAAGATATGCCTCCACGAAAAGTCAATACCCCTTTGGGAAAAGATAAGGTGATCATATCTGAAAAGAGCTTTTCATTTGTCTGTCTAGGGATAGCTTTAATGTTCATGATCATCATGATTGAGGATAGCTTTTTTGGAAAATCTTAGTTGAGGAATTATGTAGCCACATTTGTGCTGAACTACATGTGGCTGTGAATACCTGAAACAGGCTTCATTCAATTGCTTTTCAGGACATCTTCCATACAGTGATAACTTAGCTTCTAGCACCTTCAGATTGAACATTATAAGTACCGTGCTGTTCTTTTTTATGAGATTCACCCCAATTTTCTCTTAAAAATTATTTTCTTGTTTTACAGGTCTTCAGTTTGACATTAGGTTTTCACAAGAATGCACAATATCATAGAGTATAAGATTCTCATGAATGTATTGTTATATATCAATGAATATGTGCAAAAGGTTAGTGTAGTGGAGAAACAAATACTATGTTTTGTGGTAATGGCAAGTTGCCATCTAGGCCATTTAAATATCCATTTTTTAAAATTTTCATGCATATATTATATATTAATAAATATTTATTAGTAATTATGTAACTTTTAGCTTTAGCATTTTTAAATAACATTAAAATAAATAAATAATCCCGAGATAACACCAAACTAAGTGTAATAATAGTCATAGGTATATTTTAGTATTATATATTTCAGTAATTATGTATATTTTTGTAATCCATCACATGCACACAGACATATATCTGTATGTCTTTTTGCAAGGAAAACATTATAAAATATATATAATTAAACGAATCCAACAGAAGATCAACTTATTAAGACAAAGTAAGGTGAGCCTCCATGGTGTGGCCAAGTTATATCTAATCAGCTAAGAGCCCAAGGTGCCTACCTTAACAGTATGGGTAATAGTTTAAGAGATAAGAAATAAGTTCATTGCAATAATTTCAAATTTTCTAATTGAGGATAAAATGCAGAAAAATAGTCTTAGATTGTTTGATCATGTTTCTAGGTTTATAAGATGTGCCGTAGTGAGAGGATAATTTATACATTCGCATGAAACTTAAAGAGGTAGTGGAGGACTAAAATTTACTTCATTAGAAATAACTTTGTAATCTAGCAAAAAATTAAGTGATAAATAACAGCAAGGGGTTTATTTTATTGTATACACTTATAGAAATGTTTTGTATAGATACAGAATTTCTGCTTATAATACATGTGAGAATAGAATTAATCATACATATTTTATTATTATATGACTATGAATACATTATGAAATTTTTATTCAAATTGAACAAATATTAGTCTTTGATCTAAAGATATTAAAATTCGCCAATTTCTATTAAATTTTAACTATTGATTTTTAAATCCAAAAATCTTAACAAATATAACTCAGATTAGGTTCAAATTGTACTCTATAGTTGATTATACTATAGATTAACCATTCATCTAATTATTTTTATGTTTGAAATAAAATAATTAGATGTAGTAGGTGTTGACAAGGAAAAAATCCTGTAGGCACCTATATATTCATTTTTCTGTAAGAACAAAAAGAGGGAAGGGTTAATGAGTACAGAATTTGGAAGTTGAAAATACTTTTTTTTGGACGGTTGAAAGTAATTATAACTAATGTTGAAAAAGAAAATGAGAAAAAATTTAGTTGTAGATCATATCTTCAGTAGGATTGTGTTGATTGCTGGACAATATAAGGTTTTGGGCCAGAGATTAGTTCGTTGTATTCTGTGTTGGTTGACTGGCATCTCATTCTTTTTCTTGTTACTGATTTTTTCATTGCACATGATCAATTACCTGGGAGGCTGGGAGATGTTGATGGTATTAACATTACTATCACAATGGTATTTTCATTTGGCTATAACTTGCTAACTGAAAGGAATGCATTGAATCATAATCTACAGAGTTTGGCTGAGAATCTCGTGATGGAGACCTCTACAACTACCTATGGTTACAACAAGGCATGATATCTCTAGGAACTTCACAACTATTTGCAGTTGCATTGTTTTAGAACTTCATGGTATTAACACTGCTGGTTATATTATATTCAGGCTTTTACAGGCACAATTATTGAGCACAACAATGAGGCGACGACTGATTTGTCAACTCAAAATGCTTCCCAGGTTCAGTTATTATTGTAGTATACAGAATTTTTTCATACCATGGCTTCTTAATTTATAGCTCGTATTCTCTTTGTATGTAGGATATTTTCTTTCTGCCATTCTATGACATTGTACGCTAAGAAGCTGACTGGCATTTTGCAGGCAGTGACTTCAAATCCTTCAAGGCCAGTTTCTCGATTTAAACTGCAAAAGGGTCAGTAGTATGTCTGGGATTAGAATATGTCATGTTTTGGTGTGAGCAATGATCTGTATGCGAACCTAACATTCTGATTGTGATGGTACGTTCTTCCATAGTTCAAATTATTTCCTTCTTCCTACAGCCCGTTATGAAAAGTCCGTGGTACCTATTAATTTTGTCCTCATAATTGCATATTGATCACTAATTCTGTTTCATTTATCTAAAACTTATAAGCTGTAATACTTTTTGGCTCTTAATGTCACTAAATGTGTAAAAGATGTGATCTTTTGATACATTTTGCTAATGTCAAGAAAAAAATGGAAGAACGAAAAACACAGAACAACATTGTTG
The DNA here is from genome assembly GCA_036874045.1 of Cymodocea nodosa. Lineage (NCBI taxonomy): Eukaryota > Viridiplantae > Streptophyta > Magnoliopsida > Alismatales > Cymodoceaceae > Cymodocea > Cymodocea nodosa. The sequence goes on from JAZBRI010000008.1 coordinate 2,142,978, forward strand.
TACAATGCCAGAAATGACAGCCAAGAAAACAATCTTGGAGATAGAATCTTGAAAACATAAATCAATTTATTGAATTATAGCAGTTAAATGAATGAGACATTAGCTTGGTATAAACTTAAGCTAAAATTTATTCAAAATTTAGGTTGAGCATCCACGTTAATTTGCATAAACATATGTAGAATTATGTCAAACAGATATCACTCTCGTTCTGGCACTCACAATGTAGAATGCAAGTAATTATCACTTTTTTTCCATGACATGTTACAAGGAAATCTGAAGTGGCCTAGGATGCTGTGGGCGCTCATAGCTAATAAACCATTTAGATTAGTTAATTTTATATCACAACCATTAGGTTAAGTATATGGCTAGGATTTAATGGAGCATACTGTAATGCAACATTTGTACTAGAGATTACTCTGAGCATGCTCATATTGACAACTGTCTCACCTGTTACCATATAACAAATCACACATAAATATGAATTTTTCATTTTCATTGACAATGTTGTTTTCAAACATTTAGAGTTTCATTTGTCTTCTAATTTGCACTGTCATATATTGTTTGTAGATGTCAAAGAAAAATAACAAATTGAACGGCCTAGTTGCCATTGTGGGGTATATGCCATGCATCATCAACTTTCAAATACCACAATGTAGGAAGAACGTTGGTTTTATAAATGTGGAGCGGTAATATCTATATCGAACATTTTATATCATTTTGATAATTCGACATGATGACATTCAAGTCTATTTGCATGGCTTTTGTAAATTAATAGAATATGCAATTTCTTTGAATGGGAAGTTCCACAAGTCGAAGAAAAAAACATTATCCATCAATTTGGGTCTTTGTCAAATTACATTTGACATGGTGAATATGGAAGAAAAAGAGAACGAAGAAGCAAACTTTGAGGAGATTGTAGCATCAAAAGACGATCACAACTCAGACAAACCTAATTCGTTGGAATGGCTTCATGGATGGAAAGATTTGGATACATCATGTTGGCTCAACAATTTAGAGTCAGATTCATTGACTGATACTTTGCCTTTGTAATAGAATTCTGATATGTTTCCTTTCAATCAGTTATTTTTTGGTGATACTTTGTGTTACCTACTGGCTTTCCATTTCCACTAGTATTATCATACTTTGTGAGAACCCTTTAGACTTTGATGTACTTGATACCTTGTCATTGTGAGAATCCTTCAAAATTCGAGGGGTTCTAAATTTTGTTCATTAGTTCATGTTGATTGAAATGTTCAAAGCATGTCTGGTAATGGTATCAGTCTTCGGCAAGTTAATTTCATTGTTTTGAACCAAGCCAGCGGAGTTCATGACACATTTAGATGCTGTGGACACTTGCAAAAGAAGTCATTAAAATAATATTAATTTTCCTTTCTTGCCCACTTGATTTAAGGTACTATTGTTTCAGTAACATAAGTCAAACATTTTCTTTTCGTTTCATTTTGAAATATGGAAAATATTTTCTTTCTAGCATTCACAAGCTTGGATTTTAATTGATGCGGTTAATAGAACTAGCTTGATGTCATTGTCGAGATCTTCCTTCTCTTTTGTTATCATGGGGTTGTTTGTACATGTTTTTCGTTGGAAAATGAAATGGCTAGAGATGCAGTGAATTGTGGAAAATGAAAAGGGTATAATATAGAAAATAAAATGTTGTTTGTACATATTAAAAAATGATAAAAATTTTAAGATGTTTGTTAATTTTAATTATAAATATATCTTTTAGATAATAAGGAACTTAATAATCACTAATTAATTTGAAGAGTTATCAAACATCTTCAAATCGTTTATCTTGTTGATCTTTGTTACTTGTGGAAATACTCAGACTACTATCATATATCTTTTCCTTTTGTGGTCACTAAATTGTCAAGGAGTTACATCATTATAACTACCCTTGGGAAGAACTTGTACCACTTTGAAGGATTCAATATCACATATTAATAAAATATCAATCATCCCTTTTGCCATAAAAGATAATTTACTTTGTGATTGCAAATTCAATATCTTGTTAAGTATTGTAAGAATATAATCATATTTTATGACAAATTTTCTAACCACCTACTTCCATTTTCTTATGAATGACATACAACAATATTATCACACAACTCTTTTGAAAATGTCATTGCTTATTAACTTGTTATCATTACTTTTGTATCTTTCAAAGTAACTCTTTTTAATTGAAAATCCTTTTATCTTTGCATATGCATTATAGTACATATATTTATCATTTTTTTAGAAGTAAACATACGAAAGTGTAGACAGATATCTCTCTGCCTCTTTCATTTCACTGTTGGTCTTATGTATGCCATCATTGTCTTTATTTTGAAGATCACACTCATCATGTGAAGCATCAACATAACCCTACATCCATTAACATGTTTAACAATAAAATTTAAGCACAACATATTTCATGCAAGATAAATAAATTGAATAATATTTCACACCTCTCATTGGCTAGTGCTAACTCTAGGATGATGTATTTATAAGGAACTTTTTGAGGCCTTACGTTTACATCTGATCTTAAGGATGCCTTCTACAAAAGATACTTGCATAGAGCATTCAATCTATCATACTCTCTTAAGGATGCCATTTTTGTAACAATACCAAATCCATTAATCTTATAGAAGATGGTTTGCAGATCTATGTTTTGATTCCAAATGTTGTTCTTCTTCTAATATAGATTAACATGAAAACTTCTCAAAAACACCAATTTTCATGAAAGAGAAACCATGGCAATGACCATGGTTTCTTTTAGGGGGGTTGTGACATGTGAAGTGTTTAAAAAAGGAAATTAAAAAATAAATAAAAATGTTTATATAAGATTAAAAAAATTGAAAAGTAATTCTAAACTTTCTTTAGTATAAGTATTAAAGTTTTTCGAACTTTTCCTCCTCTTTTGAAAAGTCTCATGGAAAGTTTTTTAATTAAAAAAAATAAAATTTAATATTGATAGTTTATACACTTTTAATTTATACATTTTTATTAATATTAATATTTTATTTTAAAAAAATATTTTTAACTTTTGGTGGCGTACATAAACAATCTTTTTTTTACTTTCTGTATTTTTTTTGTTTTCTAACTTTTTTTTTTAAAAAAAAAAAACTTTCTGTGATTATGGAAGAAGAAAGCATGAAAGAAAGACCATTTTACATACAGTAAGTCTGGAAAATGTTCAACCCAAAAAAAAAAAAACCTGCCATAACCATGACAGAAGAAAGGACCAAAGATCCTGGAAAGAAAAAACCATGAAAAAATATTTTATACAGGAACATTAGAAAAATTATAAAAAACCACTAAAAAGGTAGAAGAAGGAAGCAGTAGAAACAGTAGAGAACGAGATCATGCAAGAGCATTAAACAACCATCAAGATTTAACTAGTTTTGGTTTAAAAAATCTTTCAGTGTCGAAATTCAATTAATTTAAGATCAACAAGTGACAAGCCTTTCTGGCAGTTTCAATGATAGTTGCAGCTTTGGTGACACTGAATTCAACTCCAAGTCTAGCTTTTTACAGTTGGAGTTTATCAATCAGAGTACAAAACCCAAGTGACTCTTGTGTTCAAAGACAATCAATCGGACGAGACCTGGAAGAACGAACCATGAAGAAAAAACCATCTTTTACGTTACACAGGAACGCTGAAAGACCATGGAACGAGGAATCTCCCTTCAGAAAGTCCTGTCTCGACGATGACCAGCACCTCCAACACTTCGCCAGCACAATCCGGGAAAATCTGTGTACAAATCCCAATCTACCCATGTCAGATACTCCCCAAGCCCACCACTCCGACCCCTCCTCAAACGAGTTGGCGGCGGTAGTAGCAGTGCCATCACCACCACCACTTCCTTCTCCTCCAGAGGCCTTTCCCTCAGCCGTCACCAAGCGGCAGCGCCACCTCGGCGAAATCGGGGAGCAGCCCGCCTCCGTCATCGCCCACGAGTCGTACATCCGCCGCTGCAAGCAGGTCAACGTTCCCGTCCCTGCCCACTACCCCACGGCCGCCAAGCTCCCCTCCTCCTCCAAGACCCGCCCGTTGACGCAGATCGTGCGCGGAGGAGGAGAGAGGGAGAATCTCGAGCCCGTGAGGGCGGCGAAGGTGAGGAGGGTGAAGTCGAACAGGGGAAGTCGTGGAGGAGAGGGGGAGGAGAGGGAATTCGGGGCGTCGGTGAGTCCGGTGAAGGAGAGGGGTTCGAGGGATGCGGATGCGCCGTTTGACGTGAAGGGGAGGAATTGGGGAAACGGAAGGTGGTGTATGGGGCAGAACGATGGTGGGGTTAGAGCGTGGCTTGGTGAGTTGGGGTTGGAACGGTACGCACCGGTGTTTGAGATACATGAGGTGGACGAGGAGGTGCTGCATCTGCTAACACTGGAGGATCTCAAGGACATGGGCATCAATGCAGTCGGCTCCAGGAGGAAGATGTACCATGCCATCCAAAAGCTTAGGAAAGTGTTCAGATAGTGGGAGTCTGAAGCTGAACACTTCCTCGGATTGCCAATTGTGAGAAGAATGAGAAACGTGATGCCTTAAATGGTTGGTTGGTTCTTATTCTTTGGAATTTACTGATTCACTTACCAGCTTTATCATTGTGTCCAAAAGTTTTCCCCTACATTTTTTTATCACTCAAGTTGTTTCATATCGATATGAACCAAGCAACACATTATTACTCCCATGCTGATGTTTGGAAACTAACTGTAATAACACCAATTGAAAAGCAAACCAATGTCGGGACTGGAGGGGATTCAATATTACACAGCCTTGTCCCATAAATGGAGAGGCCTTTTCTATGATTCGAGCATGTAACTTCTAGGTTATAATGGGGGCAACCTTTTGTTTACACTCACCTGTAGTGAAGCAATCACTGCTCAAAATTGATTTATGTTGATTTTCCGTTTTTCTTGGTAAGCTTCAGCTTTGGCACGAGTTGTCATCATTCCCATATTGGATTGTCAACATTGGATTAGATGTCAATATATGCCTACGAAGGAACATGTATGTAAGTTTAACTTCTACGCTTCCAACAAATAAGTTCATCCTTCAGGAAGTTTTCATATTTAATTTTCTTAAACCCATATAAACTATTGAATATCCCCACAGAGGTTGGCAAAATGTCTAGAAGCAGACCTACATGTTATAATGTCTCGGTTTGGTTGAGTTGGGGTTTCCCTTTAGCTGATGTTGAACCCTCAAAAATTCCTTATGAATTGAAAGTGTATGATGCGTGTCTGATACAAAAGACTAGAAAGGCAGAAACCATGCCTTTTGATATACTGATCTGTTAACATTACCATATATATAAGCACACATGTACGCGTACATGCACGCTCCTTGGAATTTATTAAGGATTTCAAGGAATTTCTAATGCTGCATATAAATTCTCACCCAAAAGAAAAAAGTGATTTTCTTCTCATGAAGAATTAAGTGGAGGACAAGGCAATTGATGTACCTTCCCATGTAAAGATTGAAGGTAGATCATACATATGTGAGGGGAAAATGCATTTAATCCTTAAATATGATATAGAATAAAAACAATAGCAGGATAGCACAATTGATCTGAAGGAGGAGATCTTAGGTTCAAATTTTGGGCAAAAAAAACTATCATTATAAAAAAATAATATATGTGGATGAGAATTATTTGTAAAATCACATGTAATTTTATCGGAAATTGCAATACCATGCTTTTTTTGATGTATGAAAAATTAATGTGATCATAATCTGTATTTATATTTTTCATTTTATATAAAGTATTATGGTAGAGACCTAGGTAAGAAAAGTTTATTCAGAGACTAGTAAAAATGCAAATCTTTTTTAGAGGTAGGAAATTGTATCCATTAATGAAAAACAAAGTACGAGCATATTCAAAGCAAATTACAAGCAAAAATGTAACAAAGGAAAAAAAGAGAGAAAATAAGGCAATCAAACACAAAATAGAAGTCTAGGACAAATAAACGAAAACCATCTCTAGCAATGAGGGACCCAAGCTAGAGGATCAGAGAGGGTTGCAACTATGCCCACATGATTCCATTGAACTCAAGTTGACTTACTGAACCACAAGTCAAGGAGATAAGTGCGGCAATCAAGCTGCAAATGGGTGGCCCTCCTCATGGAAATTGTCCTAATCCACCCTTGTCATCTAAACCACCAACGGCCTTAAAGCCTTAGACTTCACCAGCATACTTCCTAAAATGATTTCACTATGCTAAACTAGTGCAGAGTGTGTATGTCTTGGCCAAACCTCCCACTAGTTCACCACCCTCCTATGTTTGGGCACAAAAAATAGGTGTCATGTGTCTCCACTTCTCTCTTGCCGAAGGTACATTGACTCACAAACCATGTCCCAAGGATGGCTGAATTGAACTTGCTTAAATCCCACTCTCCGCCCTAGGTCTCTTCACCTCCTCTTAGGAGTCGGGACACCATTGAACAACCTATAAATTGCACTCTTGCATAAGAATGGTGTTATAATGCAAAGTAGATTGACTAGTTTGATATCACCATTGCTAAGAAGGTAAGTTTGCCAATTACCACCCCAATATAAGGACTTGGTGTTTCACATTGAAAGCCTCCTTTTGAGCCTCTCAATCATTGGACTACAATATTTAGACATCAAAACTTTAGTCATTAAGAGCAATCCTGGTACAGAATCAGTAACTCAAGTACAAGGTAGCCAAAGGTATTCACTACATGGTTCAACATTTGTTGATTATAGCATATACCCCTACAATCATGGATTGTGAAAATTGACATTGAGTCCTATCACTACTCCCACAAAGACCAATGGGCACTTCAAAATAATCACTTAATCCTAAAAGCCACATGAGAGCATGATAATACGATCTGCATATTGTAGGCAAGAGATATTGCTGAGATCTCTTTTGGGATGAAAACCCAATAGTTTCTGTCCCCATTGCAACATTGCACATTGTATCAAAGTCCTTTATGAATAGATTAAAAAGGAACGGTGATAATGGATCTCTTAGGCCATGACTAAAGCTAACAATCCTTTTAGGTTGCCATTTACAACATTGGAAATGCGCTCAAAAAAACATTGGGAACTAAGTACAGCTGACACAATATTTAATCTAGGTTTGCCATTTTTCCCCAAAGCCCATATACTCATTACCTACTCCAAGTACCCCAATGAATAATATCATATGCCTTTTCCATATCTAACTTTCATACTAGATCAGGAGCTTTCTAAGGCATGCCTTTGTCTCTATGCATTCCCTATGTTAGCAAAAACCTATTAATAATTTATTGGTCATTGACAAAAACCACTTGGAAGTCACGACTCACAAGGGGGATAAGAGTTTGAATTTTTTAGTTAGACATTTAACAATGATTTTGTCAACCCTATTTGTTAGATTGATAAGAAGGCTTTGATGTCAGCTTCCTTCTTCTTGGAGACATGGCATATAAAAGTGGAGTTTACCCTCCCAATATCCCCACCATCCTTTCTTGCATAATGTTCATGATCTCCTTGTAAAAAGGCTCCCATCCTCTCTAGAAGACTGTGATAGGAAATCTATGCAAACCTAAACCCTTATAACCCATCATCATGAAGATGGCCCATTTCATTTCCTCTTTGGAATATTCAACCTCCAAGGCTAGCCTCTACTCCCTATTGACTCGTTGCAAGCTCAAGCCTCTTAAAAAGAAGAAATATGAGGTTGTGTCACATGATGGTTAAAATAAGAATTCTCTATATCATCACTCATCTTGTCCTTCCTAGATAAAGATCAATTTAAAATTCATTAGTCCTCTCTAGTATTTCTGTTCTTGACTAAGCACAACCTTTTCTGTGCTTAAGCAATGACCACTCCTTTTGGATTCTCGTTTTCCTTTTCTTTTTTACATCCTATACCTTTCACATATAACTTTTGGCAATTACACTTGTAAATATGAACACATGCTCCTTGACTGCATTTGTATTTTTTTTCTTGTGTGTGTGATCTTAGTGATGACCATATTATAAGTGCATAGGCAACATTATGATAATATGGAAAAAACATATGCTCTTAATATTTCCTTGATATTGTTATAATATCATATCATTGTAAGCATCAATGTATTTTTTCGAAACTCAATTAAACATTGAAATGATTAAATAACATTTAACTAAAATGACAAGATAATATAAACTACCATCAAATAATCATTATAAAAGACATAAATTAGCATCTAAATATAGACACCTAATTTTCCTTTATTTTACTTGACAAAATTCCAATTAAATCAATACAAAGTTGAGGATGAAAACAACCAATGGCAATGGAAAATTTGGTGCTTTTCAAACCCTTGTTGCTATGGAGAATGAAGGGAAAAATACAAGTGATTCCTCCATTTAAGTGGTTCTTGTTCCTCTTCTACTCCTCCCCTAGTGCATAGGCTAAGGTAAGTGCATCAATAACAATGATATATATATATTTAGGGGTTGATGTATATGTTGGTGCCTGCAGCTAGTAGTTGCGAGCGCCCTTTTTTTATTATTAAAACACATGGAGCCCTTTTATTGGGCTCCACGAAGTTCAGTCGAGGGAGGGCCAGGTGACCAAACCACCCCCTCTACCCCCTACCACTCATCTCTCTTTTCCTCCACTCCCGCCCTTTGAAGTTTCTTCTATTATGGTTTCATGGATTTGAATACTTTGGTGGAATATATGGCAGACGTGAGTTGTTGATGGGAAGCAAATGGACACAACAAAGTTATCGGCCCTGCTTTGGTGGAATATATGGAAGAAGAAAGATTGTCACAACCTTTAATTAGAGTGAACAAAGTTGTAACAAGATGAAATCAGAGCAAAGTTACTACAATAGGAGCACTCATCCAGCAACACCCACAGCATTACAGACCAACAGCAAGAGCATTCATCTGATGACACCTAAGACATAGAAGAGGGGGAAGACGGGTTGTTGTTGACGTAGGCAAAAAGCAGAGGAAGAAGACGGAGAAGAAGAAGAAGAAGAGGGGGAAGAAGGGTCATCATGGCTGCCCTTGGGATAGCCACATGCTGCTAGCACTCGCAAAAGGACTTTTCTGATTTTTTTATTAGCAACAAGGGGAAATATATTAAAATTTGTAAAAATGAGGGACCTATGGTAGCCATAGGTTAGCTAAAACCAAAATCCAAAACCTAGGCTTAATGGCTTCAAACAACAAGGACCATAGACAAGTCTTAAGGAAAATATAACAAAGGAAAACAAACCAACTAGACCATAAAGAAAAGAATCACTCCAACACCTCAAAGGGTGACAAGACTGTGAAGCCACACCCGGACTTTTGCATCATCCATGGACCCTTGCATCCTTCACGATCTTGTCCATTCCACCATGCAATTTGTTACTTTAGTCCAGAAGTATTCATCATCATGGCTTACAGCTCGGAACAAGTTAATGCCTCCACCAAATCACATAAGGAATGTTGAACCAAATCTTCCTCCTCGTATCCTTCAACTCCCTTTTATTTGCCCACTTTTTCCAAAACCAGGCCATACCCTACCACTCAAAATCATTCAAGCTCATCCATGGACACCACTACCTCCTCGCTGAGGGGTAGCCAAAGGAGAGGTGCCATCTCTTCCTTAGGAAGCATTCAGTTAAGATAGCTTCATATCACCTCTGCCAAGCAAAAGCCTGAACTTTGATAGGAATCCAGTGCCTTGAGACAAACTTCAGCTGGCCAAATCAAACTCACGCAAAGGTCATCATTTGGTATAGAGATTTGATCATAAATCTGCCATCCTTGCTCCACCATCACACCTACAAGGGGCACTTTATATATATCAGGGAAGAACCATGAGTGAAGATGGGAGTGTACCCTATCCATGCAAGCCAAGGAAGGTTCAACTCATATATTTGAGCAAGTGAACTGGGATCCACAAATTGGCATGTCCACCCACTCAAGAAAGTCATTGAACTTGCACATCTTGGTAGTGATGCTCATTGTTACATCTATCCAATTAGAATCTGGTAACATTGAGGTCTTGACCCACCACCAACCGTTGGAAGTCATATTGGCCAACCATATGCAAATCATTCCAAAGGGCTCTTCTTTTACTCTGTTCACAAGGATCATACTCAATTAACATATACTATATTTATCTTTTTGTTCTTCAAACCCACCAGTACTACAAAGGTCAAAATATCTTGGAGTATCAGGTCAAGCCTCCAGAAATCAATCCTGAACTCGTGATGAAATAGTTTGTAAGAGATGGATACATCTCATATTTACAAGTAACCATTTTCAAGGACATAAAGCAAATTTTATTTCTGAACATGAAGACTTGAAATTTGTCAAAAATGTTATAAGCTAACAAAGGAGAAAACAGTAAAAAAACGTAAAACCAGTTCCTAGAATTCTAGCCAATCCCTAGTAGGTGCAGGAGTCATCACTAGAAACATACTAACAAAGCTACTCAATCGTCATTTTCTTTACACTATGTTGACACATTACACTGTTGCCCCTTAGAAATTGGTCATAACATTTGATCATATTGGTTTCTCTATGTTCATATTAGCAGCTTATAGGATGAATTGATGAAGTATGCTTTCCTTGTACACTTTTATGCTTGAAGAAAGCTTACAAAAGATGCTTGGTGCTAATTTCTTATGTTCTATTTAATGCTTCTATTTCCAGGTCAGATGTTGCAAAACTAATGAACCGATTGCATTAGTTGTGGAACTATATTGTTCTTCTAATAGTATTATGATATTATGTAGTTTTTGTGTGTGGGTTTAATCTCATATTGCTTATCTTGCCTGAGTTTATCTTATGTAACCTCTATATATAGAGGTTCTTATGCTTGTTAGTGAATCATTTCGCTTTCACCATTTCTTATTTTTACAGTTCTAAATTTCCTTCTTGTGGAAGGAAGATTCAAGTTTGCTAGGAATGTGTTTTGTGCAAACTAGATCTTTAGATTTCAGGTTTCTTGAAGGTGGAAGACCAATTTATTTCTTCTTTATCACTTTGTATTATGGAGAAATTCATAGGCATTTATTCAGACATGGCATGGCCAGTTGTTAATGTTGTACATTGGTTCTATGGGATTCGATGCAGTTTTGCTTGTTTACGGCTCTTCTATCATACACATTTAACATTTCCCAGCTTTCCCATTTTCAAGTTCTAGTTACTTATCCAAGCTTTAAGGAATTTAATGTTGCTTGGGGTATTTAAAGGGCGCTTAAAATGGAAGGTAGCTAATATAAATTTTCAGCTTATTTAGGTTCAATTTAAGGAAACAAAAGATGATTAGAGGGTGAGGCCGAAAGCTTAAAAGAGAAAAAGAGTAGACTAGCAAATGACACTATTATAAGGAAAAAACCAATTAATAATGCCTCAAAACCAACGGCATAAAACCCAATTCAATTCAAGTGGTTCGGCTAGTTCAATCGATAGGATCAAACAATCTAGCCGTTCCAAACAAAAATCCAATAAATTCTAACGATATAATTGAATATTGTTCAACCGAAATTATTGATGTTTCAAAACTTGGTTCAATAAGAACGATTCAGAAAACGTTAAAAGGGTCCTCAACATACTTGGAATTGAACCCTGTTGAAATATAATCAGTTAGTTAATTAATCGTAGTAGATGGCTGCAAGAGAAACGTCATATTCCATTGTGATTCCTTCGAAAAAGTAATCATGCCCCGTCATCCATTCATGGAATTAGTTGGAATTTCACTATTACTTCAGCGTCAGACTATTGGAAATTGTCATTGTTTACATATTGTTCGTTGATTGTTGCAGCCGCTACTACACATTTGCTTGCTGCTTGTGGTGCAAATAAATGGGCCTTGTGTTAGCTTCGGATTTCATCGTAGATTAGGCACATGGAACCGTTTACAGATACCGAAATATTTCTCCTGGTGGTACTTGAGCATCAAAAGCTTTTGAACATCATCCCATTCCTTGTTGAGGGGAAATGGGTTTGAAATTTTCGACTGTTACTTATCTATTTGCCTTAATGATCAAATGTTCTTACAGGCAACGACGATGGTAAATGGTGTAAAATGTGAAATGATGCAAGTGTGGCCTGATAAAACCGGCTAAGGATTGGAATCAGTAAAATGGGTGACGAAGAAAATGAAAGCTGAAATGGCATGGAAATGCATGATCTCCTGAAGTTGTATATCCCAAAGCAACTACTATATTTCTTGGATGAGAGAAGAAAACAAGAGAGGAGAGCATCACCAAAAAAGGGTAAAGAAGAAAAATTGAGCTTGAATTAGTTACACGAGACGCGACATGCTTCTACCATAATGTAGTGTCATCACAGGATTGATCGGGTAGACCATCGGAGCTGCGACGATCTCCCTCGGACACCAGATTCGGTCGCGAACGTGTTGCAAGGTCAGATGGGGAGCAAGTTGCCGGCCTCTACATGTTATCTCTACCTGACAAGGGAGAAAACCAAAGATGATTACCATCAGAGCATTGCAAACTCGTTCTACAATTGTGCAGGACATGATGATGATGACGACGACGACGACGATGATTAAAGTGAATGGCTAAATGCGTATGCTCATTTCATTACACACTGTTTAGCTTACTTTTCTGCATGGTTGTTTGGTGTTGGCTCTAATGATGGAACCTGTGGTCCTTGGGCTCACTTACTTTACTCACCCAATACGCATGTCTCCCACCCAACATCTGCTTTTCTTCTTTCCTTTGTTACTACTAAACATGTACTTTAGGACAAAGGAAGTGAAAGGGCGGACAAAGGCCCTGTAATTTCCCACCACCTTCTTCATAAACATGTACGCTTTTCTTGATTCATCAATTGCAATCATATCCTTCTCCAATTAGGCAAAAAGAAGAAGATGGAATACGGTACTGAGATCTTAATTATGCTTGCTTTCCATGTATGCTCTTCCTTTCCTTCCCACTAAGGAATCTGGAAACCATGTTCTGTACTGCTCTGATCCAATATGGTAATACACACGTATATGCCGAACTTGTAGTCAAAGAGATGATGGAAAGCTTCTTGACATACAATCTTGTATCATAAGTTTGTGTTCTTTAGAAAAATAGAACATACCTCTTGCTCTCTCTCTCTCTCTCTCTCTCTCTCTCTCTTACTCCTCACCAAACTTGACGTGACACAAAATCCACATGCACTTGACAACCAACCCATATCGTAGAAGCCAATGCAATGCAGGTCAATATTCGAAAGACCCCACATTCACAACCACTTTGCCCTTTCCCTCTCACTCTAAATTGCCGTCACTTGCATGAGAGAGAGAGAGAGAAAGAGACCTGATTACAACATACCATTCGTTTATTCGGCTATCTCCCAGATCCACAGTGTATTTCTCAACCATATTAAGTAGTGTTTGTTTTATAATATATAATACAATATATATATATATATATATATATATATATATTTAAAAAAAGACAAATTAATGTAACCACGAGATTTTATTAATTTTCTCTTCAATGCGAAAATCCAAACAAAACAAAAAAATTAACTGCAGAACTGATGCAAAATCAAATCTTTTTTTTTTTTTTTTGCATGAATTCACCCACCAACAGTGGAGTGACCTAATTAATCTTTGAAACCTTTACATCATAAACATAACCACTGTATCAAATAATAATAATAAAGAAAGAAAAGCAAAGAAAGAAGACCACACTAGCTTCTTGCAGTGCACCACTTGTGTTCTGAACATAATAATTGGAAGAGTGGGTCCAATGTCGGGTGTCTACAACCTCAGTCGAACCCATGGAAAGCAAAGGACGACGATGGAAGGAACGATGTTAACCACAGCCCATGACATGCAAGAATGATTATTTTGCCCTACCACATCACTTGACTAGATATGTGGTGCATATATGTATTGGCGTTTTTTATTTAATTTGATCCGCGTTTGAATCGATCTCCACGTGAAAGTGATCATGTTTCTCATGCAGACCACAGTAGCGAAGAAGAAGAAGAAGAAGAAGAAGATGATGATGGCGACGAAGAAGAGCAGCAACAGTTCTCTTCCAATATACATGGTAGGAGAAATCAAAAGATGACATTAATTCCATCAGGCACGCGCTTTCAAATTAGGTGAATGACAGCGTCCTTCCCAGTGAGTGACTACCCAAGTGTCATTATTAGATTGCATTTGGATTTTGAAGTCGTAAAATATTTCATTGATAATAGTGAAAAAATCCATTATATATTTAATTTAAACTCCATTCTTAGAATTTTTTAAAGTATTTTATTTCATGGCAAGTGTTGTGACTGTTGCTACATCAGTAGATGTGACAAGGAGGAAGACTACAAGACATGGGCACCGTACAGTAAGGGAACAAGTATGACTTTGAATCTATGATCATGTAATTGACATATGATTCAATAAGAGCTTATAACCAACCACAGTAATCAATAAACAAGGGAATTGTACAGGCAGGTCCGATCTATGGTGAAATAAATGGCGGTCATGGAGTTGGGAAAGTGGAAATGGATGATCTGAAATCTAAGGAAGAGATTAATATTATGATGGGTGATCATTAGCCAGAGACGGCAGCAAATGTCATATTTGCACTGCTCATATGGGCAAGTGATGAGCAGTACCGTGCGGCGGTAGGTATTGCCGTCCACCATACAAACTACAAATATGAAATACATTAGAAATAGGAAAACATGATATACACTTGACCCTTGGAAGGAGAGGTTGCGTCTTGAGATCTCGATTCTCAGGGTTCCATGACAGACATACAACACAAGGAGTGATTGTGAGGAATGGTTATTCTAAACTAGAGCAAATATATCATTGGGTTCACATCTTTCTTCCTTCTTACCCCTTGGCTAAATACTAAATAGTCATGAAAAATATACTCACGCATATTACTGTATCAGGGAATAGAGCTACAAAGAATCCACTTCTAGCGTCGTAGGGTCAATTGTTTTTACAAGAGAAAGAAAGAGGTGGCTAGTCCAACACTTTAGTTTCATCATCGTTTTAATGAGGAAGCCCATCTGTATGTATACGTCGAGTTCTTTCTCCTCCTCGGATCGATGGAGCTCAACCTAGCTCATCCTTGCACTCCTCTACTTACAACTTCCATCAAGCTTTCCTTCATCCTAATGGGTACACTCCTCTACTTACAAACTTCCATCAAGCTTTCCTTCATCCTAATGGGTACACTCCTCTACTTACAACTTCCATCGAGCTTTCCTTCATCCTAATGGGTACACTCCTCTACTTACAAACTTCCATCAAGCTTTCCTTCATCCTAATGGGTACACTCCTCTACTTACAAACTTCCATTAAGCTTTCCTTCATCCTAATGGGTACACTCCTCTACTTACAAACTTCCATTAAGCTTTCCTTCATCCTAATGGGTACACTCCTCTACTTACAAACTTCCATCAAGCTTTCCTTCATCCTAATGGGTACACTCCTCTACTTACAAACTTCCATCAAGCTTTCCTTCATCCTAATGGGTACACTCCTCTACTTACAAACTTCCATCAAGCTTTCCTTCATCCTAATGGATACGCACTGGTAGGTAGCGGTGTAGTGCTTGGTCGTGTCATGGTTCTTCTGCTATATATGGGTGGGTGGTATTTTTGAGTTCATTCCAGGTTTCTACTTCTACTTGCCTTCCTCACCTACTTAAGTTAAACTAGGTTTCAGATTCTGCAGGTTGCCACAGAGTCGATCGTGGCTCACTCTTTCAGAATAATCGTTCAACTTGCTCCTTTGGTGATTTTTATTAGACGTATTTGTGCAATCAAAATCTAAAGAATGGTTTAAGATCATACATCATCAATTTATCCTAAAATCAATTGATGATGAATAAAAAAATACATCACATACTAATCTATGACTTTCTACATTATGTGAAACAATCTATTTTAAAATCAATAAATAATAAGTAAAGAAATTCATCATATATACAAATCTTACGTTCTAATCTCACCAGCCATCGGCAATTGTACCCTTGTTAATTGATATCATGAATGAAATGTGTATTCCTTTTCGTAAATAAATGAAAAAAAGGAAACAAAAGATTTTCCTTAGCAGTAAAGTGGTCGTCTATTTCTCTCCGAGACTAATAATTGTAAGACAAAATTAATCAATGATCAGTTCCTGACCAACATAATCGCATTAATCTGCACAAAAAACACACAAATTAAGCCCTCAAGATCGACTACGACGGATGACCCTCTCCATCTGCCTGCTGGCTTGTGAATCCTAATTCTACCGACTCAGCAGTGCCCTTTTATTTTTTGCATCGTCATAGATAAATAAATAGTCTCTCGGATGCAATTAATAATACAGTATAATATCCATGCAGATAAATAAATATGTGGAGTACCGCTTAGCCCCTGGTCAGAGCACGTCACATACATAAATAAATATATATATACCGGTCGGTACCTTAACTAGTCTGGAAAAGTACATGCACCTTTTGTACCGTAACATGGCATGCATGATCCTAATACGCGTATAATTTACGCTTGATCAGACTGTAATTATCAAATAATTTATCTCGTATTTCAAAAAGAATAAACAAAAAAAATCTGTTTATAATGTGATATAATAATTATGCATATATGTAAATACATAAATAAGAGGAGGAAGGAGGATTAAAGGGTGGTACTAATCCTAGTCTTGGCCGCTATATATTAACGAAGGCATTATATATAAATATAAAACAGGGTGGTAATTAACACGTACGAAGAAGACATCACGGTACCTAACCTACATATGGTAAACCATATGATATATAAAATGATATGATAATCTTTCGTTTTCGGGAAAAGTCACCCGGACGTGTACTCCCCACCTAAAGGAATGCAATGGAATGGAATGGATTTGTCCCCCGCAGGAAACCCATTACTAATTTCTGTTCCTTAGTTCCTTTCATGCATACCGGAGAATATGAGCCACATGTAATGTAATGTGAGAAATCATTATGGCGTATGAGACTACAGGTACCTGTGATTCGTTGTCCAGTCCCAGCTTGTTCACCAGGTATTTCATCAACACGCGAATTGTCATGCCTCCATCCCTACTTATACATATATATATATATATATATATATATATATATGTGCATATTAGTAATATTGTGTTCGGTTAAACATATGTTAATTGTGATGATGGGGAAGAGCATACTTGATTCTTAAGTAGCACTTGGGTATCTGAGGCAAGAATGGTTCTCTCATCCTGCATTACATTGGTCGCGGAAAATTTAACCCAGCCAATCAATCAATCAATCGAGAATATATATATATATGTGTGTGTGTGTGTGTGTGTGATCAAGAACAAGCTTTGATCGATGTGTGGAAATATAAAGTACGTATAATAAGATTGATTGATTAATTCGATCGATACTTACTGGCTTTGAGAGGCTTGAAGGGTAAACCAAACCCCGTTCTGCGGCCGCGAAGGCGGGCCGACAACTCGCACGTCCACCGCGCTCCGGCTTCCCCCCATCACCGGCAAACTCAAACCCCCTGAAATGTACATTGGTAGCCGGGAACCGTATGGTTGCGGTGCCGGACAAAGGAAAGGCACCGAGCTACTTGCGGTAGCTTCGGCGACGTTCCACGTCCCCCGCGACACGTCCGAAGAAGAGGACGTAGACGTTGGGAACAACGGCACCGCACCGCCGGCACCCGTGCTAATCGTACCCAATGACCAAGTGGACGGCCCCGGCCGACAATCCGAAGGTCTTTCGGAGAACAAATTCAGCTCAAGAAGCCCCCCGGGCTGACGGCCGTCGGGCCTTCTTATCGCCGACGAGCTAGTGCCCAAGCCCAATTGAAGCCACCCCTCGTCTCCACCACCTGCCTCCCCAGTCCCACCCCCGTACCTCCTCGAATCGCTCGTGCCCACGTCGCCCTCTTCCCCCTCGTCGTCGGCGTTGCCCACACCATCACCCCCACCGGGAGCACCGCCCGTCCTCGCGTCTTCCTCCGCCATATATCCGCTTGTCATAGAAAACGTGTCTCGGTAGTACCGATCGAGCTGCGTATGGTCGAAACTGCAGCTCTCATCGTAGTGGTGATACCGACGTCGGCGAAGGATGGTTCTAGCCGGGACCATGGCATCATCCCTCGCATATACCTCAATCCCTCCTCCTCCTCCCCATCCTCCCACCCCCTCCTCGGGGCTCTTCTTCCGATCAATCTAACTCTATCTCTTGTTAGTCGCGCCCGGCCTGATCGGGAAGCTACGACGTACTGTTGTGGCACAAGAGAGAGGAGGAGTAGGATAAGGGCCGGAAGGGGGACGGGTGGACGGGTGCGGTGGTGGCACGGAGATTGGGAACGAGCGGGAGGAGAGACGATCGGAGCTTCTGGTTCTGGATCTCACCTTCCATTAATCACCATCCCATGGAGCTTTGTGGGAGAGAGGCATGGATGATGCAGCAGAAGCTAGAACACAAAGCACGAGAGAGAAAGAGAGAGAGAGAGAGAGAGATGGCATCGACCGGTAATTTTGCAACCATATTAATTTTGTGATAGATATATAATATATATTAGCTTTCGATTATGATGGGCTTTTTATCAATAAATAAATAGTAATATAGATTTCAGTTATGGGATATATATTTTCATTTCACCATTACGCATATTGTATGTGATTAGGGTTGTCCATGATGGAATCTTTATAATCCTTGATTATATATATATTGATTCCATCTCTTATTCCCTCGTCCTCGCTCTTGAAAAGCAGGACCGTGCGTCTGCGTTACATCTCGTCGTACCAGTACTCCCCTAGCTCTCGATATTCTTCTCGTTATTATTTTTTTGTTCATTTTGTAAAAGTTTTTTCTCGTGATTTATGGATATATTATTACACCAGATATTTAATTTGTTTAAAAAACGAAGGCTTTGAGAAATCGGTCGGTCGGCTGCTTGCCTCCAAAAAGAAATCTAGAACAAAAACGTTAATGTGGACTCTCGTACGTAGATCGAAACTCGTCACCACGTACCCTGCGAAAATATATAACATCTCACTTACGTCGAAAAAATCACGTCAAGCGGTGCACCATATTTTCGTATATCATATCTGTTAACACACATATATCTAAACAAAAAACAACAAGTACGTGTATAATAAAAAGTGTCAAACTACGGGTAAAGAATGTGTAAGCGAGAAAATTCTAATCCTATCGTGGACAATCACATCCAGCTCATGCACAAAATATTAATTTTGATCGGGGCATATTTTAACTTTCCAAGTCCATAATGCAAAAATACGTGGTTTAGAATAATTTTATAATGTCTTTTAATCATTTCGCAGGTCAAAATGAAATGATGACGAGAGTCGGGACGTGTGTGCAGGCAACGACGGGTTGGGAGCCCGACGTGGATCGTCCAAGCACCAGCTACCGTCGGATCGGGCGAGTGACGTGATGGGCCAAAAGTACGAGAATGCCCTTCGAACTCCCTGTGTTTTTACCGGAAAACGTCCTGCTCCGACGGCGCAAACTCTGGACCGATTCGTCATTCGAGCGAGACTCACATGCGTTTTATCTCGAGTGCTACGGTGCAATCGAGTCTCTAGGGTTGTTTGGATCAGCTAATCAATTTGATCATTTCAGATCTATTATTTACGCGCGACCATGGTTATGGCCATTTTGGCATATATTATTACGGTTGATTTTGAACTTATGGTTCGTTGTTGCTCCATTAACATGTAAGCCATTAAGCCGAGTTTTGGAATAAAAGTCCAAGCAGCAGCAGCAGCAGCATGGTCCAAGATCGATCCTTTTCCAAAGTCAATTACGAAAACTTAACTTGATTATGGAACTAAATTTTACTTTTAATTAAGAGTAAAAATAATGCCCGGGTTAGTTAATTAATTATTACACGAATGAAATCTTGTATCCACCTGCAGGAACCCCTTTTTTTTTATGGTCTGTCTCCATACATACATTTTGTTCAAAAAAAAAATGTGGTATTTCTTTCCACTTCATTTTCTTATATATATATATGTGTGTGTGTGTCTAGCTAGCTCGGTTGCATTATTGCGAGTTAAATAATTTATTGGGTGATGACACAAACATTAATATACGGTAGTGCGGGGCCATCCATGCAGCGAGAAAATAAAAAATAAAAAAATAAAGAACGGACAGAGGATGGGTCATCAGCATCGGCCCCGTTAATTGTTAATTATTATGACTGCAACACCACAACTCCTGCCATGATTTGGCACGTACGTAATAAAGTTTGTAATTAATTAATAAATACCATCCCTACTATATATGCTAGTTGTGGTTACAAATATAATAATCTCCTTGATGATTACACTTCATCCATCAAGTCTCCCAATTGCGAGCATGAACCGAGTCCTCAAAAGCGTTCGGCGAAAGTGCAACGAGGCAAGAAAATTAATAACGTCGACACGTGAGTTTTTTTTTTTTTTGCGTTCAGATAAGAAATTTAATTAAAGTTTAAATTTGAACATTCAGGGTAGAAATAACGTTCAGGTTAAAACTACAATTTTACATAAAACGTGTTGTTTAATTTGTTGTAAGCTTTTCTTTTCTTTTTCTCTTTCTTTCTTTTTTTCCAGGTGTGTGTGCGGGTTCGAAGAATACTTCAAACATGTAATTTGTAGAAGTAGTGAAAAGAGTTTTTATTAATTTTTTGTACCAAAAAATCAGAGATCTCGGCGTTCTTCATATGCAAAAATTTTATTTTCACTTTTTTAGTTCTTACAAGTAAACTTTTAAAATTCGAATTAGACTGACTTAATTGATTGCAGGGATTACTGGTTGCCAAGCCGAAGGCTTCTAACTTAATTAATTATTGGACCTCATTATTTGCCACTAGAGAATGTTTGCGCACCTTTTCGTCATCTTCTGCTCGCAGCAAAAAGTAATAAATTTTGGAATTTAGATATTAATTTGTATATTTGAAAGAGAGTAAAGTATTTTTAACTTTGATATTAATATGGTTATCATAAATTATAAAATTCAAAATTAAGGTTTATATATAATTTTAATTGATAAAAATTTAAAATGAATCTAGATATTAATGTCCGCATGTATCTATGTATGTATATAATTAAGATTTATGTATAATTTTAACTAATCATTTTTGTTAATTAATATATCATCAATGCATGAGTAGATGAAGAGAGAAAGAAGAGAGGTCAGGGCAAGCAAGCAATACAGGAGGGAAGGGAGGAGAGGTCATATGCAAAAAACACACACTGCGACCATACCTCCTCAGTCATCTGATTAGAAAAGCGTTGGAGACGTTAATGGCATAGAAACACCAAAAGGTAGATGTCATAGAAGGGATGGAGAAAGCAAAAAAGGAGAGGGAGAGAGATGTAGATTTTTCTATGTTATTCTAAACCTGGCTACCATCTATCTCCCTCCTTTTACTTGATTAGTTGCCCTAGCTAAGCATTCGTTGACTAGGTTAATTTTAAATTAATTAAGTGTTTATCTTGGTTAATCACTATTAACCAATGTCCCTCTAAACACCTAAGCATATGTGTGTGGCCCTCCCCTCGATCTATGTTCATCTCAAGCTCTTAGTGGACAACCATGCTAGAGCTCTTTGAGTACATAAGGCCAATTAAAGAGAGCACTTTTCTTTAGTAATATGGGATTAAAGAAATAGCACTCTGTGTATTTTTGGATGATGAGAAAATCTATTGTCATCTTTTTATCATGAATTTGAATCTAATGAAAGTCAAAGTTTTGAAACATATGAAAAATATTTTAACTTTGTAATAAAAAATATGTGAGATTAAAGAAAGTACCACGCCCACGCACAAGACACTATTTTTCTCTATCATGTCTTTAACTTTGTAATTTCAATTTATTATTTAGTATTAATCAATTATGGCCTAACTAAGCCCAACACAGAATTGATTAGGCTCCCCTAATTTTGTGTGAATCCCTTAACAACTAATTTAATATCGTACTTGCCAATTATTTTATTTGAATTCAATTTCTTCTTAAATATCTATTTACACCCTACAGTAAAACACCCAAGAGGTAAATCAACCAAACTACCAAGTTCCATTTTAAGAGGAATTGATTGAATTTTGCTATTTACAGATTTCTACTTGAGCTTAACTTCTCGGGAATTCATAGCCTAATGAAAGGTCGTAGGACTATCCTGAAAGTGATAAAATCACATTCCAGATCTTTGGACCATCCATAAGAACTTGCCATCTTACTCCTCCTTGGTCCTCTATGTTTCTCCTAAAATGATGTTCTGATCTAGAAATACTACTAGGGTTCTCTCCACATCTATCATCCTTTCTACTTATTCGAGAATGAAACCAGTGGTAAGGGTAGGATCTGCAGAAGCAACACTTTGGGAAACACTGATCTTCATGGGAAACACATCCTCAAATGAAGAATGTATAGCATCACTAAACTCCACAATTATGTTGACATCTGCGCCGAGGACCTCAATTCTGATCATTGAAAAAGGCAGAGAAGCATGGATGATATTGCTGGAGAGGAAAAATGAGCACACAAGATCACCAAAAATGTTAAAGAAGGGAGGGGAAAAAGCATACAAGGAGACAGACAGATGATGTAAATTTTTCGGTGTTATTATGCCTATGTCATCCCCGGCCCTCCCTTTATAAATAACCTTAACATGTAGTAACAATCAATTTGACAAGTTGAATCACACTTCAAAGTATATATACATATATACACACACTTAGCAATGTGGGTTTTCTTCATGTTTGCATATGTTCTCATTTGAACGACTACCATATCATATCATGTTTTACCCAGTTCAACAAAGATGTTAAGAAATAATTTTCATATTAAACAACTTAAACAAGCACACACATATATATATAACATCGGCAACCACGACAGGAAGGGGAAACATGTTCATGCCATCCACCAGCAACAGATCTCTATACATATGATGATGCACTAAATTAATGTGTAAACCTATAAAGTGGAGGTCAACTTTAAGATGATGAGGAATTATTGATCTCTTGCAAAAGAAAGAAGTACAGCAATAGCAATTACATGAATATTATTATAAAGAGTCCTAATCAAATAGTATAACGCCACAAGGCTGATTTGTGCAAAATCAAGATACTTTTGTCCTTTCCATGTGATTGAACTGAAGAAAAGAAAAAAATGAAAATTTTCCAATCGAGGCATTGATCTTACAAGGGAAGATTGAAAATGAAAAAAAAAAAAAAAAAAAAATTTATGGTGTACGTGGTTTGTTCACTCGAACATGTGCGGCACATATGACGTCGCGCTGATTTAATTAGGTATATGAATTAATGTCATGCATGTACTTAATTATTTGAAGTAATTGAAAACGTTTTCTATAAAGTATCTTGTGGATTTTGAATCTGATTTTCAAAAGAATCGAATTTATCGAAATAATAGGAAATTCCTTAATTATCTTGATACACCATCTTCTTAATTAAAGATATACGGTGTAATTATTTTTTTTCTTATTATTCAAAATACCCAAGTACACGAGTGTATTGTTATGATGGAAAGCTGATGTTGTATGTATACATATTATCCTACCTGTGTGAAAGACAAGGAAAACCAGGCCAATTAAATCTTATCTAATTCTTGACTACAAACCCCTTTAAATCGAAATTTATCCGAGCAACCACTGCCGACATTCACATCATGGCTTTCACAATCAAATTGAGCGTTTGATCAGCGTACGTATAAAACGAAAAATCGGAATTTGAGGACTTTATTCAGCATTATTTAATTGTTAACCATCCCATGCATACCCTAGCTAATCAACCTGCTGGATTTTATTGTCATTTATGCACTGTCACAACTGGTAATAGAGTTCAAATCGTAGTCATCCAAATTAAATATAATAATTACACAATCTCAATCATGCATTCATGTAACCGTAACTAACAGTAATTAATTCCTACAATCTGTGCTCTTCTCTTCTTCTTTCCTCTTCCCGTCTACAATCTCGTATATATTCTCATCTACGCCCTCGTTCATCGTCAACTTTAACTTGAAGATTCAAGAAAGATAGAAAACACACCTGCATTATTATCGACAATGATCGTAAGTGGCAATAAATTCTGTTTTTTCCTCGATTGTAATAAGCTTGCTAGCTTATGCCAAAAACGTAGAAAATTTCACATTAATTAACGTAAGGATAAAATTTAAAATAATACATGATGAAACTCTAAATTTATATCAATTAATTTTTAAGATGTGGTAGTTGACAATTATTAACTATCTAAAATCTTAACTACTGAAGATTTAATGGGCTTATTTAGAAACGTAACTAAGTTAAAACACTGGCCGATGATGGTATCTTATTGGAGCAGCAGCTGCTGCTGCAAGTGTACTCGCTCATCGACGACAAGAGCGCGCATGGTCTGCACCAGCACCGCCACCATTTCGGCCCTATGCCTTGTCAAAAGACATCATCTGTTTGAAAAGGGGCAGAGAGAAAGAGAGAGAGAGAGAGAAGGAGGAAACTTGGACCCATCATTTAAAACATCTTATCCTCCTGCTTTGCTTTATTTTTTTACCAAGTTATTTGTCAGACCGATGGATCTGCCTGCCCACCTTGGCACGTAAATTGGGCAAACTCAATCCTACTAATGATTAAAGATGGGACTTGTCATGTCGAACCAAGCAAATTAAAGTCCATCCCATGGACGTGACTTTTTGCAACCGTACCCATGCATGAACGCTGGATGGGACATGACTTGTATCAACAAAAAAAAATCCATGCCTGCAGTTAACTAATTGATCAGATGTAATATTGGACCGGAGATCATGACATGGTTGGTTTTCATTCTTTTGTTATTAGGTAGATAGAAGGATGTTCGATCCCAGCGTTAGTCATCACCTTCGATATCGATCTGTTCACTGCCTGGCGTAGAAATATTGGTTTCTGATCGATCATGTAGCGGACCAAAACCGCATGCATAAGTGAGCGACTTCTGTTCACTCACAATCGACCCACCTCATGAACAAGCCTAGCCTAGCATCGAAGCTGATCCCAACCGATGAAACTTTTCCCAGGTTCTGCACGGGCCAGAGAGAACTGAGCTTTTCACAAGGTCGAATGATGGAGGAGACGACCACCGTCACAACGGATGTATTGCGTTGGACCTGCGGATCGACCGATCGACGTGGTGTTCAAGTCGGAAGGTCCCTCCGGCCGACTCTTGCACGCGTGGTCAGAAGTCGGTCTGATGCAAAATCTGATGCACGTATACCTGCGGGCAGCGGCCAGACCCCTCTCTCTGTCTGTGACATGTGGAATGATGATGAAGGGCTTTTCAGACGGTAGCCTACACTTGCAATCCTTGGGAAATGCAAGTTCATGGATGATTTCTTGCTGCCGCTTATTCCCACGGGAGCATGTAGACCTGCAGCCTCATCGACTGCCGATCTACATGCTGTACGTGAAGAATCAGGTTCAGGTTCTTCTACAGCTGTAGGTGCCAAAGACCTTGACTGTTGCTTGCCGTGATGATGGGTGGAGGTGGACACACGCAGCGGCAAAGCCTTCGTAACTCCATGCATGCATTCCTTGACTTCTGTGTCTGAGTTGCCTTCAAACCAGATTAATCAATCAAGCACTGCAAATCATAAATCAGAATTCAAATTTAACTTAAAACGACTAGGTATGAATAGAGAGTCCAAACACTATCTATATTAATCATCGTATAAGATTTTTTCAACATCCTCCTTCACCTACCTAATCTATCTGTATATAACTACAGATATCGAATAAATATTCTATTTTAATATCATATTAAAATATTCTATCTCAACGTCAGTTAATGTCAAGTAAAGAAGCTAATAATCACAGGTCCTATCTTCACTTACTACGATCAACAATCAAAATTTCATTTCATCCATGATGCGAGAAGCGTTGGAGGACATGATATAAACAAGTTACGGTTGCTTGCATGATGGAGCAAAAGAGCTGGTGAGACTTTCAAAAGAATATCTTGGGGTTAGTACTAGCTAGCATGCATGCATGCAAGCAAGCTAGCTAGGGTTACTTGCATACATGCAATGTGCCCTTGAATATTTATTGTTGTTTGTTCTAAGCATCCATGCGCTTTGTTTATTTGTCTTTGTTCTTGTCTATCGCATGTGCCACCGGGCGCCAGTGTCTCTCCTTTCTTCCGTCACATAAGCAAGTTCAGTCCAGCGAACAAAAGCCTGCAAGGGCATCATATCATATATTGAAGACTGCTTTCCCATGCCTTGCTGCCTGCCCCCTGTTGTCTCAAACCATCTTAGGCAGAGACAAAGTGAACGGGGGCCTTCTTTTATTTATTCATTTGCGCCGATTAATGAATCATATTCAATTGTTGGGCATGAGAATGCATTATTATCTATGCATGCAATGTGCAGAACAAAAAGATCGATGTAGGAGAGTTGAAAGCCATGCCCCTTTCCTCTCCCTTGTTGGTGCATCCTTTTGTTATTTCGACTTTGGAACTGTCACCAACCCAAATCTGAACAGCACACCCACAAAATGAATCCTTTTGCTTTCGCCACGAGAGATTGTTCTTTTCCGCCCGACGAACAAAAGCAACTGCTTTCCGGGAATGCTTGGGCAACCAGAGATGGATGGAGATGCACCGCTTCGCTTAATCTATAGTACTTGTCTCCCTTTGTTTGTGTTGGGTACCCTGCACTTATTTCAACGTACATATGAATACTAATAACGCCTCGGCGATCATAATCATGTAAGTTATGATAATCAAGCACGCAATCTTACAATATAAATCCCATCCATCCGATGCATCTTTGGGATAAAATTAAGTTTCCCACTTGTAAGGGCTGCTAGATTCATGTTAGATTCTGACCTGTGGTTTCTTCCTCTTTCTCGCTGAATTTTTCCCTCTCCTGGTTTCCATCTTCTGCATGATTTGTGTAGCAAAAACCATCGCACCTTCGACAACTAAATTGATTCGATTTTCTTCAGTCGTTCGATTTCCGAACATAAATGATGGTTCATGTAAAGTATATCTAGTTGCAAACATCTCGTGTCAAAACTTAAACTTTAAGGTCCCATTTGTTTCAACTTTTCGCATGCAATGTAACAGCTTTTTGGCACCTGCGTTTTCTGTGTCAACGTATACATACCAGCATTTTTTCTCTCTCGAATAGTTCAACCAAACAGGGAGAAAGTACTTCCACCTCGATAATATTCTTTTGAGATCGACAACTCGATATTTTTCCGTCTTTTTTACATTAATTACTATCTTTTAATTTAGTTTGAATATTTTTCTTCCGACGTAAGGAGTTGAAGTACCAAACAAGGTTTTTTTGATTTGGGTTCGGTATGTTGCAACTCTTCCTCGTAGTTCTGCTTGTTGTGCGGAAACGAATGAAAAAATCAAGATCTAACAACAATCACAAGAACACAAAAGATTTTACATGATCCAGTCGAAGCCTGCGTCCACGGGCGACAACGATGGTAAGGTGATTTCACCATTCTGAAGGGATTTTAGATTACAACAATGGAGGTGGATTTTATAACCATCCTATCTCTCCAAATATGGCAAACTATTAATCAAGCCGTTAAACAAATTAACGGTCATGGAAACCGTTCATCTCCCAAAAGGGAAATTACCAAATAACCAATTCAAGGCATTTTAACGATTCTTCACCTTGACTTAATCTTCTTACTGCCGCTGCCTCCACCATGTGGGTTAATTTAGACTGTAGATATTGAGCAAATCCAAGTAATGCATGTATTTGTTCTTAGTGACTACTTATGTAAGCGTGGGATTGTCTTTTGTACCAACTTTTTTTAATTTAATTCTCCTCTCAGATTGAATGAAATGATACCTGATGTCAATGTGTTTGGTTCGACCATGATGATGCACTTAGTCGTTTGCTAAGCATAAAGTATTAAAGCTGTCACAATGTATGATAGTTTGATCATGATTTAAACCAAGATCTCGAATCAATCCTTTAAGTCATGTTTTCTTTTGCAGTTTCTGTCGATACCATATATTTTACCTTCATCGTAGATAAAAAAACTGTAGATTGCAAAGTTGCTTTCCCATTGATAACAGAATTGCCTAAAGCAAAAAAATACCTTGTCATTGACCTTTGATTTTCAACATTTGTAGCATAATCTGAGTTTGAGTATCCTGTCACCAACTACTCACCATCCCTCTCGTAGACGAGGCTAACATTTGATGTGCCTCTCAAATATTTGAAAATATACTTCATAGCCTGCAAATGCTTCTTCACAGGTTTACTTATAAACCTACTAATAACACTAACAGCAAATGCAATATCTAACTTGGTGTAAACTATGACATACATAGGACTTTCAAGAACGCTAGCATAAGGAACACAAGACATGTATTCCTTTTCAGATTCTGATTGAAGAGAAAAAACTATAAAGAGATGTAAATTCACAGCAATAGGGGTATTGGCTTGCTTTGCTTCTCACATTCCAAACTTTGATAGAATTTTTTGAATATACCCTTTTTGAGATAGAAACAATCTGTCACACTTTCTATCTCTATAAATCTCTATACCTAAGATTTTATTTGCTACACCCAAGTCTTTCATCTCAAATTCTGTTTCAACTTTTGAATTTCTGCCTTATCTTGTGCAACTATAAAAATATCATCTACATAGAGAGGTAGATAAATATGAGCTCTAGTACTAAGTTGTTTGTGATATACACAACTCTATTATACATACTTTTGTTAAGCCTAATTTTGATCATGAAACTGTCAAATCACTTATAGCATTGTATTAGAGATTGTTTAAGCTCGTATAAATATCTCTTCAACTTGCAAACATGATTTTACTTTTCAAGACAAGTAAAATCTTATGGTTGACACATAAATGTCTTCTTCTAACTCTCCATGAAGAAAAGTTGTTTTGACATTCATTTGTTCTAATTCAAAATTTTGATGAGCCATAAGAACAAGTAGCAAACGAATAGAAGTATGTTCAACAACAAGAGAAAAAATCTCATTGTAGTCAACACCTTTGCTTTGACTGTAGCTTTTTGCCACTAAGCGAGTTTTGTATCTCACTCCTTCAATTTCTTGAACTCCAATCTTTTTCTTAAAAATCCATTTGCAGTCAAAAATCTTCCTTCCAACTAGAGGTTTAACAAGCTCCAATGTTTGATTCTTATGCAAAGATTTCATTTCTTCGCCCATTGTAATAACCCAATTTTTAGATTTTGAACTTTTGATAGCTTCTTGATAGGTGGATGACTCATTTGACTCCACCTCTTTCATTGTTTAAAGAGCATAGGCAAGCATGGACTCATACCCAAGTTGATTGGGTGGGACAATTTGTATTCAAGGTCTATTAGTAGTATTGGAATACGGTTATGATCTATCCTGTCCTTCGACGTATGAGGTGGTATTTGTCATCTCAACTAACTATGATGAATCTTCTTCATTTCTCTAACTTAGAGTTATTTGAAACTTCACCTACTTAAGATCACTACTTTGCCTTTATGATGTAGGTACCTGTACACTTAAATGAAGTAGTGACTTTTCATCAAATGTAACATTCCTACCAATTAAAACCTTATGATCAGAGAAAGATCAGATTTTGAAACCTTTAACACTAGTGCCATATTTCATAAACAAACTTTTCTTTGCTCTTAGTTCTAACTTATATTCATTAACATGAGAATAAGCAAGGCAACCAAAAACTCTGAGATTGGCATAAACTACAGATTTATTTGACTATACCTCATTGGTATCTTGTTCTGTATAATACTAGAAGGACATTGATTCACCAAGTAACTGTATTAACAACTTCTGCTTAGAAATATTTTTCCAATCTAGAGTTGTAAATCATACAACAAGCCTTTCAAGCAAGGTTCTGTTCATTAGCTCTACTATGCCATTTTGCTATGGTGTATCCTTCACTATGTGATGCCAAGCGATTCCTACATTTTTACAGAAATTATTGAATTCATGTGAACAAAATTTCGTACCATTATCAGTCCAAAGGCATTTGATTTTCAACCAAAGTCTTATATTGCTTGAAATTTTCAAAGACCTCATTCTTGTGCTTTATCAAGAACACTCATGTCAATCTTGAATAATCATCAATAACTAAAAGAAAATACCTTGAGCCTTCCAAAGATAGAGCCTAAGAAGGTCTCCAACAATCTGCATGGA
Organism: Cymodocea nodosa; assembly: GCA_036874045.1. Taxonomy (NCBI): domain Eukaryota; kingdom Viridiplantae; phylum Streptophyta; class Magnoliopsida; order Alismatales; family Cymodoceaceae; genus Cymodocea; species Cymodocea nodosa. Next base: position 2,173,101 of record JAZBRI010000008.1, read on the forward strand.
TATAATCTAAAGTTTCTTTGGTATTATGATCCTCTTTCTAAAATTGAACTTTATGCTACTTACCAAATACACGATGTTCATAGAACTCCAAATTTGAGAACTTGTGTCCTTCCAAGTGACCTTGCTTGCTTACTTAGAATTGTCATTCTTTTTTCACCTAGGTGTCCAAGTCACATGTGCCACAACATGGACTAATCTAATTGTAAAGAAGTTGTTGCTACAATATCATTAATAGTTGAGCCTTGAAGTATATAAATAGGGCATTTCTTTATACCTTTCATCACAACCAAAGCTCCTTTTGTAATTCATAGAACTCCATTTCCACCTAAATATTTAAAACCCTTGTTATCTAAAGTAATCAAGGATATTAAATTTTTTCCCAAACTTGGAACATGTCAAACATATGTTAAATGCCTCGTCACACCATCATGCATTTTTGTCTGAATTGTTCCAATGCCAATGGTTTTGCAAATTGAATTGTTGGTCATTGAAACATTACCACCATCAATTTCTTGATAAGTAGAAAATCATTCTCTTCTAGACCATCAATTTCTATGTTTTCGAGCTCTATTAACAATGTATTCAACTAATCAAGATGCTCCTTCAGAGATGTACCTTCCTGCATGCGAAGCGAAAATAAGCATTATTTTAGGAGTAGCTTATTGGTCAGTGACTTCACTATGTAGAGACTTTTGAGCTTCAACCGTAACCTTATAGTTGTCTCTTCATCAACAACTTTAATAATTAATTCACAGGCTAAATAAAGTAAAATAGTCGAATATAAGCCTTCTATTCTTGTGTAACCAAATTTTGCATGCCCTCTAGCTTTATATTCGTCAATGATGTTCAAATACCATGTTGTTTCAACAAAGCTCGCATTCATAAATTGAAGTTATTCTTTTCCGTAGACTTGTCAATCTTCACACTACGTAAAGACGTTTCTTTTGATCTACAAGCTCGCTGGAAAACCACCTCCTACCGCCGAGAAATCACCCAACTCCGTTGGAAAATCGTGAGCTTCGTCGAAAAACTACCTGTTTTGCCAAAAAGCCCCAAAAATCGTTGGAGGCTACATGAATCTCCCCCACACGCACGCGTACGATCGCGTTACCGTCGACCCACCGATTTTACACAAGTCGTAGATCCCGAACGCCCCTCTTCCATGCAAGGAACCCTAGTTGCCGCTCTACTCGTCGATTCGACGTCAGCATGCACGAGGGCTAGGGATCAGGGCATGTCGACACAAGTTGCACCAATCCTGCATCGATCTTCCTCTACAGATGTCGTCGATCGAACTCTCGAACCGTAACTGATGACGAAGTAGGTGTTATTACTTGTCTTTATCTCTTTCGGTTGTTAACTTCACAGCTGAAGGCTTTATTTTGAATTCATAGTTCATCTTTAAGAAGAAAGAAGAAGAGCCTAGTACAAGTAGGCTTTTCGTATCCTCTTGCAACTTGTTCTCGTTAAACAACTTGCTGAGTGTGTTCACAACGACGGGCTTTCAAACTCACCGTAGTAAGCTAGGCCGCTGAAATGGGCTGGATTGCTGTCCAACCTCATGAGCAATGGTATTATTTACTGGATGGGCCCTGAAGCCGCAAACATATTTCAGCATCCGAAGATCATTTGCATCATCATCCGGAGAAAAAAGCACATCAAAGAATCGCATGACCAAGTCCGTAAGAATAATTTTACAGAACTACTGCACATGCCAGCTCATATATATTGCTGTCACTTCCAGGACTAACTTAGTCATTCTTTACCATGGTTGAACGTTTATTAATTGCAGGCGCATACAGAAAATCTAAACTGAGAAAACTAATGTATCAATTAGACTACAATTACCACAGCATCAGACGTATTATAATGAGATGTACTCACTCAACATCAATTTCAATGTGTTATTTTGTCTTATTTTTCGATTGTGGCGCTGATTCTCTTATAAATCATATATCTAATATTATAAAACGACATATTATAGCGCTTAATTTTGATACATTATTGTAGGCATTCATAACAAGAAATGATGTAAATAATTACAGAGAAAATAAACTTTTTGGATGTCAAAGCAAACCTCTTAATAGTTAAACAAAATGTTTTTGTTCGTTTTGATTAACTAATTTCAATGGTTCATTTTACGTGCACGGATGGACTAGCAGAATATCTATTGTTTCTCAAGAGCAAGAAGTTTTCTTTCGTCGTAAATAGGTTGCAAGTTATCGAGATTTGAATTTTAATAGTTATTATTTTTCAAATAAAAAATGGAAAATAGATGTCAACATTAGGATAGAAATTATTTATCATTAGTAAAATATAATTTTTCTGAACTTTATCTGTCAGTTCCTTGTCCTGATAGAAATATATATATAATGGAGAAACCAACCCAGCCGCCTCCATACCGGTCACCACCTCCGCCCTTAACCCTGGTTGCGCTTCTCTCTATGATCTCGACAGCCACCGGGAACTTTTGCCGACGCACCCCCGCCATCTGTCGGGGACCAACGGCGACGATTCCCTCGTGATCAGATCCAGGCGGGCGGCCCGGATCGCTCTCCTCGTCGTCCTACCAACCAACTCCGAAGCCCGGCGAGTAACCGGACCTTCGGTGACGGCATTGAGGGGAAAAGGGAACGAGCCAACCAATGGCCCCCCCAATGGGAATGGAATGGTCGGCTCCTTTCCATTTTCCGAGAGGAAGCGGAGACGAGGCGGATGAGACGTAGAGGGAGAAAATGGTGTGCGTGCAGTCGCTACAGTGGGAGTGCAGAGTTCTTGCAACACCTGGAGGGCGATTCGGGAGTGGAATTGGGCCGATTTTTGCGAATTCTGTGGCATTAAACATCGTTGCTGCGTTTGGGTTTTACTCCTCCTACTTTTTCTTCTCATTTTTCTTCTTTTCCGTGCTGTTGGAAGAAAACGCATGGAGGCGTGGCGAAGGTGGGGGGAAGTGGAGGAGGAGGAGGAAGGGGGGAAGGGAGGGAGGGACCTGGTGGATGATGGCTTCTTGGCGGCGCTGGGGTTTCCTGGAGGGGGGAGGGGGAAGAGATCCGTCAGGCAGAGGAGACTGTTCACGAAACCCTTGGCAGCTTATGGAAGTGGTGCTGTTGCTTCTTCGCTTGTTAGGAAGGAATTCCCGTACCAGCCCCCTCATGTGAGTTTGCGTGGTTCTTTTTTTCCTTGCAAAAACCTTTGTCGCTGCTCCTAATTAAGGGTTTTTTTAATTTTTTGTTGGTAATAAGATTTTTCGTGGTAAATGCGAGTAGTGGTAGAAGAGTAGCCTTCTTGTCTGGATTGCATACCCATTTTACTTGTTTTGGGGATTCTCCTTTACTGTTGCTTGTGCTATCCAGTTGTCTTAATCAGAGGCATACTACCGTGTGGGCACAAATCGGTGAGTATACGAAATAGACTGTTCAGTGCCGGCTTAAATTTTCCAAGCCTGCTTCTTTACACTTACCATTACAATATGGGGGAAGAATTCAAACCAAGCCCTGATTTTTTTTTTTTTTTTTTTTTGAATGATTCGTCGTTTGGACTGCAAGGTTGGATGCGGCGAGTGTGGTCATGCTGTGATCGCGAATCACCAGCCTTCAGTATTTCCCATACATGTCCTAGTTATCGTTATTCATGTTATTTCTATTTTGAAATTGTCCATGTTTTTCCATTTTTTTGCTGCCGAAGATAAGCAATTGGTTAGGAAACATGACATGCAGATTTCGACTGTGTGTTATGTTTGTGATTTGTCGGTTTACAAATAAGATGGATCGAATTAAAATGTGTAGTAAGTTAAAGAACTTGACAAACCAAATGCTAGAAACAAGTTGCCTTCTCTTGTAAGTTGTTAATTCAGTGCCTAGTATCACGAACTATGCTGCTAATATTGTTTCCTATAACCTTGCTGAATAGAAATACGACTTTGGTATTTGGCAGTTATTTTGCTAGTTTTTTTTAAGTGGCTATCACACTTTTTCCCCCAAAACGTAGGTGAGTATCCCTAAAATATGCTAACACATGAAATACATTTATGCAACACATGGAAAGCAAACAGTTATTTTTGAAATTTCTCTACGTTAAGACTATCTTAGACTATCCATGTGTCGATGATGATTTAAGAGCTACATTGCACAACATTTCATTGCTACGCATGATAACATTTATGCCACTTATTTTGGGCTTGATTTATTTTTTTTAATTTTATACTTCATAGTACATATGAATTCCGTGTCACTTTTCTTTCTTTTGTTAATAGTTCTTTTGGATTTCAGAATGTTAGAGTTGACTTTGAGCCAGCCATTTATCTTGATGTAAGAAGTGAATCCACTAGGGGAACTTATTTACATACCTAGACATGCAATAAAAATTATATTTTGATAATTGTTCTTGTATGAGATTTCAGCAAACATGGAGTGGTCTCAGACTTCTTCTACAAAAGGAACTCAGGAATAGTGATGTTGGTTCTCTGGGGAGAATGGTTCTCCCAAAGGTCAGCATTTATGCTTCACATGTGCACATAAGGGCTATCTTTACTAAAATTCCATTCTTCGGTTCCCTTAAACTCAACATGATGCAACAATCGTAACAAGTAATCATGAACTTTCCTCTTCAGAAAGAGGCTGAGGCGTACTTGCCTGCACTGACAGCAAGGGAGGGAATAATGATAAATATGGACGACATGGAGACGCTACAAGAATGGACTTTCAAGTACAGGTTTTGTATTTTCTTTCTTCATAACCAATCGAGGCTGGAGTTGGTTATCTTTTTGCATGTTCTGTGTTATGATATTCACATGTATCAAATTCCCTTTCGTAGTAGTTTCATATGTCTAGTTCCATGTGCAGCATAGATTATTCTGCCTCCTATATCAGTGGTCTTGTAGCAGCAGAAAGAGATGCCCATAAGACCATTGCCATAAATTTATCTATGAGGGGTGCAATTCATGTTCTTTTGTTCATTTTGTGAAGCAATGGGGTTTCGTCAGCAAAGATTACATACTCGTCTCTTGAAGTTGGTAATCCTCTGTCTTGTTTGTAAAATTTGGGTGGAATTCTTGAATATGAAGTACATGATTCTGAAAAATGAGTCAGGGTATGGTTCAAATATCCTTACCAGTTAGCAAATGGACATGTCATCCCATTTAGTATGGCGGCTTGTCCATATACCAAGTAACATTGTGTAAAGATACTGTTCTTGTTTATACCCAATTTCTAGTGCAGGAAATAGCCACATAATTTTTTAGCTGTAATTTTTCTATATACTTTTTATTCATTTTCATGTAATCAGCAATTTAGGTGGGTTCGACTGACTGGCAGAACCTGTCTTTTACTGGTCTTAATATGTTCATTTTCTGTGAACTAGAAAACATCCGTGCAATTATGTATGTAATTAGTTTTTTTTTTGTAACTTTTGTAACTGTGAAACTGTGTTTTTTTCTGTATGCATTTTGAGATTAACGAAGAATCAAAGGAGCAAAATTGGACATTCATCAATGTCAGTTCTAGTTTGACCTATATGATTGTGTTGGTCTTATGATATAAATATCTAGTAATTATGGATATTATGTATTTGATCCTTAATTGATCTACTGGTTGATCATTTCTCATAAAAATTTATATCTTATACGCACTACCCAATCATGACAGTCACTATCCTTGAAGCAAAAAGAGAACTACTTGTGGCGTTGCTATTTTGTGATGGTTCTGGTCTCCATTGTCTTAAGTTGCAGTTTCACTTCTTGTCAATGATTCAATCTTTTCAGAGTTGCATCATATTTCATTTTTGATGGGGGTGGGCTTTTATGTGATGGTAAGATTTATTGATTGTGACTTGAAAGTCACAGGTTCGAATTTCACAATCGGATTTTCTTTAGACCTTACATTGTGTTTCTTGTTTATTAGATTTGTCCCTTAACTTGATGCATTTTGATACCCCCTAAGGTGCGTGACATTTGCAAAAATTACCCTGTTTAAGATGTGTGCATTAGGGAAACTGTCATGTATTGCTACGAGCACAATCATATTAAATTCAGTCACGTAAATTGTCGGTTCATCCTTTTAGGTTTTGGCCAAACAACAGAAGTAGGATGTACGTACTCGAGAACACTGGTAAGTTTTTCCTACTGATGTTCTATAGACCACGGCAGTTAGACAGCTACTTTCTTTTGAAATTTGTACCAAAAGGTGAATTTGTCAAGACACATGGCTTACGGCTTGGAGACTTCATCATGCTTTATAAAGATGACTGCCGAGAGAGATATGTATTGCTCCTCTCCAATACTTGTTCCGACTTATTGCTGATATTCAAAATCTAGCCTTTCTTATATACTCCTTTTGGTGGTATGATGTCGAAGATTGTTCGAGCTAGGAAGGCTGAAGAGGAAGAACTTCTAGCTCCAGTGACCAGTGGATCAACCAATGGTCACCTGACTCCAGGATCTGATATGGGCACAACAATCTACACTGACCTGTATCTTCCCCTTCCGGATGACAGGAACATGGCGTTCGACATAAGGGATGCCTTCTCGACAGACTTCCCTGTTTGCTACCAGAGTCAGATGATCGATAGTCCACGGACGCTGGAATCTGTCCCAAGCTTGGGTTCCATTGAAAACCTTTCGCTGGACGACTTCTAAAATGGGAGCACACTAACTCGATAATGTGAATCAGATGCCTGATATCTGCTCATGTAATCTTATTTTTTGTCATTTTGTAAACTCGTGTTTGAAGGCAACGACTCTCCATCTTCAGTTACGGTAAGATAAGATTGGTTGTCGAGCAACGTCTGTTTACATGTTTGGCTTTTTCTTTCTTTTTTTTTATTCTTATTTACAATGATGTGTTTTGTGTCTTCGATAATTATATTTGGTTATTATAGGCAAAATGATTCATAACTTTTTTTGCTTTGACTATTATGTAGTTAATTTTACTCTTAAAAGCCTCAATTTTTCAATAATTTTGATTTCCTTGAGCGCTTCATTCCAGATATTAAGAATACATGGAAGTTTCAAAATATGTATGCAATAAACTTATAAATTTGTCGTATACTTGTATTTGCAGTCATGAATTTAGAATTGCTTATAGAAATTTAATTTAATTTTCTTGACAATATCAGCGTTTTGCCTGATGGTGGGGAGTGGAAATTAAATTTTCTATTAAGGTTGACGATACCAGCGATCTTTCCTGGTGGTGTTGTCACATGATAGTGACATCTGCGTTCTTGCCAGGCGATGAAGATGCAGAAATTAAATTAGCTAATGGAGGTTAACGGCACCAGTGATCTTGTGGTGGCGAGCAGGTACAAGGCAAACGCGATTTTACCTGATGGTATGTAAAAAGTAAATTTTCTATTGTAGGTCAACGACACCAGCGACCTTACTTGATGGTGAGTAATTGCAGGTCGTTGACACTAGCGATCTTACCTGACGGTGGGTACGTAGAAAGTAAATATTCCAGTACGGGTCAACGACGTCAGTGATCTTACCTGGTAGTGAGCATTTTTCACCAATGATGTAGTGGTGCGTTATTTACTCTAAACGAAGGCTTAGGTGGAGTATGTAGAAGGCAAATTACCTATTGTAGGTCAATGGCATCAGCGATTTTGCCTGATGGTACGTAAAAAGTAAATTTTCTATTGTAGGTGAACGACACCAGCGACCTTATTTGACGGTGAGTAATTGCAGGTCGATGACACTAGCGATCTTACCTGACGATGGGTACGTAGAAAGTAAATATTCACGACACCAGCGATCTTACCTGGTAGTGAGCATTTTTCACCAATTACGGTAGTGGTGCGTTATTTACTTTAAACGAAGGCTTAGGTGGAAAAGCAGGAAGGTTGTTTATTTTATCATACTATGAACGTAAGGTATTGGTGTTGTAAATAAAAAAGTTAAACAACCGCACTTCCTAATTATAATATTCAACTATCTAATTAATCATTATCAAGAAAATCATTCAAAATGTCATTTCATTCATACCCAAAAATTTTCAAATAAACGTGCAATCGTATTACACCTCGTTATATCCAAATTCGCAACTCTACCCACATGTATCACTTCATTGGTGTCAACTTTTACTTACAAATCATGGAAAAACATTCAGGAGTCGTCTGACGGCGACTTCAAAAATTCAAATTTAACATAAAATTTAATAATCCGACTAATAATATTGGAATTCAACATGTACAGAGCACAATAGTTGAACTTCTATTAGTGAATCACGACTATGATTTGCTTTTCGGCGTTCATCTAGCCATTACAGCGCCAGAGAGCAACTCAAACCAATCAACAAACAACACACCACGGAAGAACCCTACAAGCAGCTGCTTCAGACCAACAAGTTACAAGTCTTCCACACTTCCATTCTTCGTTACTCATCTTCCCCAAATGTTATCATACACATCTTTCCACCAATTTTTGCCTCCCAATTCAAAATAAGGGTGTAGAGAGAAAGGACGCGTCCACAAGGGAAATTTCCTCTCTTGGATAACATACAAAAAGACACAAAAAAAGAACATATATGCATATATAAGCATCTACATCATGACTTCTACCATTGCACACTTTTCCTTAGACACAATCATTATTCTATAAACTCCCAAGTTAATGACCACGAGAAAATAAGTGCATGTGATCAGATGAAAATCATCTCATGAACAACCAAAATTTCATCACGTCATTTAATAAAAGCCCAAACACTCCAAACTATGATCTATGATAAAAAAATAGACATGGTGCACAAAGCTTTCACCAATGTAGGATGAGGTATTGAGTTGATTTAAGTTGTGAAAATGATTTTAATGATTCAAGCGGAAATAAATTAACACCAACCAATGGTAAATCATACAATTGATCTACTCTATCATAAAGAATCTTTAAAGTTCAAAGCCAGAGAAAATGTTGCCGTGATAAAAAAATGGACTTAAACCCATCATGTCAAACCTAGTATTCAAGGGGAGCAGAGCAATAGAAATTGTTTTTGCACCAAGAGATAGCATCCATCATACACGCCTGGTTACCATCGACCAACTCAAAAGTACATGCAAGATTATCATGTTATAAGAAAGGGAAACATCAGGTTTCCAAGAATTAAAAAATACCAGACGGTGATCCACACAGACCTAGGATACTGGTGCACTCTGGTCTCGAGGATCTTTCCTCCATGCAATTCACTTTCATCTGACCGACATTGCAGGAAGAAGCAATTTTCCCACATAAACCGAAGGCTGAGACATACCGCAATCTTGATGTTAAATAATAGAAGAATCATTTACTTCTCTAAAAAACTGGGATTCTTGCATTAGTGAATTTGCTTTCGTATGTGTGGAGTGCTAGCTTGAGGCAGTTTATTGAAGTTAAGACTCTTCTGGGTTTGGAGGGTAAACTGTATCAAAGACAACCCTAGCAAAGACATGCCGCACTTCTGGCAAATCACCTTCTACTAATTTCTTATAATCAATCTTATTGCCTCTCTTCGGAATGAAGCCACCTCTTCCCGGACGACTCGAACAACCAAACATGTCACATACCTTCAAAAATACTTGCAATGATACAAGGACCTGCCACCAAACAGGAAAGTCGTTGAGATTATTCAAAACACACAAACACACACACACACAGAGGGTGGGGCTGACATCTGAACCAAATCAATTCTAGTTCAGCAAGGGATCACTGCGACAGTAACTCGAATTTAAAAGAAAACAAACTTGGGCTGTAATTGGCTTTGTAATTAAAAAGAAGTAAATTCAGATCTACAATTGGATTCATAACTATTTCAAACAACACTAAAGTGATTGAATGTTCGTTTAAGTTAAATATTGGCATTAACTAGAAACATCGATATGTCCATACAAAATTTGTATTTGTTTTACTGGAAGTAAGATGTGTATAATTGATAGAAATCTACAACTGTACAAGATAGCATAACAAGTTTGAATTCCTAATTTTAAATAACTTGCCACCTCACTGAGATACAAAACTGACAGGAAAAGCTGGACGTAAAACATATATCTGAATGGATTGTAAGATCAAATTAAAATTAACATGTAGGTATGGCCATGGACAGTACATTAACAAATAAGACATTAGAATTATATGCATACTACAAAAATGAAATTGAACAGATGTTTATTTATGTTGAGGAAATAAATGGATATCTAACATGTTACATAATGCCCCACAGAGTGTGATTGCGGCATTGATGATTGTGGTTGCTTTTATTTAATTTGTAAATAAATTGAAATATTAGCACGTTTTATCAGAATATCACAATAAATTCCAATGTAAATAAAGGACATGATGCTTAGATTCACACAAGGAATGAGTTGAAGCCTACCAAATCTGAGTAAGGAGCTTCATCATACATGGCCATTGCTTGTGAGATGTAATTCTCATCTGTCATCATACTCAATGCAGATTTGACGGAAGAAGCTAGATCTAGAACATCATCCACCAATTTACCTTCTGCTCCCTGTCCTTGTTCCAACAATTCTGGAAAACCATAATTATAACTATGATTGATCCCCTTAGCTATAGAGAGAGCTTTGGAGAGATCCCCACCGTTATGGACCACAAGTGCAAATGCAGCAACTACTAGAGGTTCCCTTGGTTTGATCACCAGTGCATGATGGAAAGCTAACATTCCAGTCCTGCAGAAGGAATTTTATCATGATAAATAAAACTTTGACAGCTTCTTGATTTAAAGAACCGCATTAAATATGCAAGCTCCGTCAATATTAGGAAACCCAACTTGTTAGTAAGTAGCAAACATAAAGCTAATTTATGAATGGTATCTCTTCATCCATTTATTCAAAGAGGGTCTCTCTTCAACCATTTTCTTCCTTGTTGGCATACCTTTCACATGACAAAAATGCATGAAATCAGAATTTGCAAGCGGATGTGAAGGAAAATATTGATCTATATATGGCAACACAGCATAACATAATAATCTACAAACTGAGAATTGGGTGGTTTTGTGTTAACTGTTGGGCCATGGGTGGTTCCTACCTTCCTTTGTTTCCATGTATTTTGGTTTTCCTAATCCCCTTTTTTCTTCTATCCACTGTTTTGAAAAAACATGTTAACTGGCCAGTCAGACTGATCCAACAGTGAACCAGTAGCCTGTCCAGTCCTCCAACCCAATGTTAGACCATTTTCATGGACCTTGGGTCTGGTTGAACCATATCATCAGACTGGTAGACTGTCCAATCCAACCATTTCAATTTGCTGTTGTAGTGTTTTTTATTTTTAGTTTCCTGGCCATACTTTCCTTTCATTTCTTGGTGGTGTGTGTTTGAATTCACAATCATTTCTGGAATATTACTCAGGTTCAGACTTTTTAAGGTAGATAGCCAAAGGCATGAATTGGTCACACCCTGGCTACTCGCCTCATATTGTCATAAACTGGCATGTCAAATCCATTTATATAAATATATTTTTTTGTTGTGAAAAAACTTAAATATAAAGTTTTTGATGGAGTACAACTAAGTTATACATAATTATTGAAATATATAATTATGCATATTAATGAAATATACATATTAGTAATATTGAAAATTATATTTTGATATTATTTTAGACTTATCTTTATATTTGAATGTTATTTATGAATTAATAAAGCTAAAACTATACATAATAATAATAATAATAATTATTATTATTATATATATATATATATTATACATAACAAATAAAAAATAATATTTGCACGGGAGCCTAGACACCCTGGCTCATCACCTAGGCACCTGGGTGACTTAAAAAGTATATTCTGGTTTGTATTTATAAGCACATTATTATTTTGACATATAGCAATTGTTCTAGTTTCTTTCTTTGCTTCAATTGCTACCTATTTTAGCAAGCTTAATATCCAGGTTTGTTTCTATTATGTTAGTAGTGGTCTAAACTTCAAATCTGCATCCAAAATGGGAAAAGCAATTTTATGTAGTAAAAGAATTTGAATTTTTATTACCTTTGGATTATTTATGATTTAATTTTAGGACTCGTTTGTGCACATTTCCCAACGGAAAATGAAACAATAGGAAATCCAGGAAATAATGTGAAATGAAAAGAAGAAGAAATGATAGGAAATAAAATGATGTTTGTGTACAGTAGTAAACGAAAAGAAATGACAAGAAAGTTTAAGCTATTTGTGCATACTAGGAAATGACAAGAATTTTTTTGAAATGGTTTAAATTTACCTTTATAAATTATTTTAAATATATATTATGAATATTTCTAAATTTTTAATATATTAACTTTAAATAACTACACAAAATGCACATATAAAATAACTTTTTCATCAAAAGTAAAATTCATTAAAACTACATTGAATATATTTTTTTGCATATTATCTCTCTTCCACATGAAATACAATTCTTTCATACATTACATCAGCTACTACTTTCCTTTGTTCCATACTCAAATTAACATAACAATGTACATTATCTTCTTCAATATTGTTAACAAATTCTTCATTTAATACAACATTTTCTTCACGCAATTTATCTGCCAAATCTTGTAATAAGTCTTCTCGATCTGCTCTTCTAAGGAAATTATGGACAAGAAAACATGTTAAAATAATTTGAACTTGTGTTTCAAATGGATATGATATATAACCTCGTAAAATTACAAACCGATGCTTGATCACTCCAAATGTACGTTCTATAACATTTCTCAATTGAGAATGTCTGCAATTGAAATTCTCTACCGCGTTACTTGTGGAACTCGATTTTGATCATATTTTGATAAATGATATCGTACACCTCGAAATGGAGAAATAAATTCTTGACGATTTTAGAATCCTACATCTACCAAATAATACTTACCTGCACAATATACATAACATTTAGCACTTTCTATTATTTACATTTATATAAACAAATAATCTGAATGACAATAATGTTGTCATACCAGGCGGTACTTTAAGCCCATGCGGTCGAGAAGTCGCATTTTGTAAAATCTTTGCATCTACAGTTGATCCTTCCCAACCAACATGTACATATGTGATTTTCATGTTAAAATTACAAGCTACCAATACATTTTGTGTTAATTCTCCTTTCCTATTTCTGTATTTAGCAATTTCTTGTCCATAAATTATGGCATTGACATGTGTACCATCGATAGTGCTAATGCAATCCTATATTGAGAACATGTAAAAAATGTATTGTTAAACATCTATGCAAAATACATTCAATAAAACAAAAAAATATAATAATATAATTCACATATTACTTAAAAATATGAGTAGACATTTAGATCATTACGAATTCGATTTGACGTTGAAAATGAAAATTTTGCTATAAGTATATCATGTAATCTTATTATAGCATTAACAACCTTATTGAAATATGTGCTAATCATCCAAGCAGATCTCTGAAAATGCTCAGTAGTTACTCCATATCATTAGTTCTGACCAACTGTAACAAGAAAAATTGCTAATTTCTCTTCTACACTTATACCTCGGTTATATTATATAACTCTTTCTCTTTTAAGCAACTCACAAAATTCCATAAAAACAAATTGACTCATGCGATATATTTTTCGACAGTTATATGATTGGTGAGGTATTGATGAATCTAATAATGTCCTAGTATATCGTTCTTCCTTCCTACTATATATTCGTTCAATAGAATTTCTTGTAATATGTGTAATATTATGTGTAACTACTCCACACGCTTGAGTAATTATGTTGCATATTTGCCTTCGTCTTTGCCTCTGTAATCGTCGTTGAGAACTTTCATCATAATTGTCCATATAAAGGAAAAATATATCTAAAAAAACAAATATGTCAAATATATCAAAATTAAACCAAAGGGAAGTACCTAAGAATAAAATTAGAGTGCAAAACTGATAATAGTGTTGTCAATAAAGCAAAGAAAGTAAATATTCAATAATAACAATAATGTTTAAACATCATAATAACAACAATAAAGTCCAACTACAAATTATTACATCACAATAAAATATTTTTTCAATAACAACATAACTCGCAAACATCATAATAACAACAACAAAGTCCAACTACAAATTAACATCACAATAAAATGTTCAAACAGAAGTACATATAACAAATGGTAGTTCACATTTTCTCAATATGATGTCTTATCCATATAACTCGTACAACATTAAAAGGTAACCCTAAAAAAATAACTCTTTTCATAGGCTATTCTAGCAAAATTCCAAGGACAATATTTTCTCTACTTCTGTAAGACCCTCAAGATCCCATATTTAGGGAATAACTTCATCAATTTCTCTCCTGAGTTCTGCCATTTGTCATCATTTTCTGCAATCTTTGCCATACTTTTACTCAATTCATTCATTGATATAGCAATTGAATGAGATGATTCAGCATGTGGTCGGGCTCTTTTCCTTGACTTTCTACCGACATTTTCACCTGTATAAGGACTTGGTGAATGTTCATCCTCTCTACTATTAGGAAATACCGGAGGAACTTGAGTACTGAATACAGGGAATGTGTCCACAAGTTCTTCAAGTTCCACATGTTGTATTGTGAAATCATGGGGAACGCGACTATTTACTCCAGTTGCCATATTTTCATCAAACACTGTATACAGATCATCATATATTGTACATGACTTTCCCCAACATACTTTACATTCTAGATGTTGCTATAAGAAATAAATGAATACCGTCAAATAAAATAACATACCTGCACAAATTCATCCCAAATTTCTTTGAGAATGTCCACGGATGTCCTCCATGTTTTCATTCTACTTTCTACATGTTTTTTCTCAACATTGGCATTAGTTTCATTATTATATTCAGCAATCACTTTTTACCATATCTCAGCTCTAATCTTCCCATCATGTGCTTTTGCATTTCCCTCTCTTATTTCTGATGTTAAGATACCTAAAAAAATTTCATCTTGTCTGATGCTCCAGTTCACGTACTTTTCTCTCCCAGAAGAAGTCATATTCCTGTATTATGTTCATGAACAAAACTAGAACACAAAAATCCAAAATCTTATCTATACTATATTCCTATATTTTCTCAGGTTCATTAATAAATTAATGCATGCAACAACATAAATATCATATCAAATACATTGTCAACAACGTACAATTGAAATACAACATAAGAGTAATGGATTTAAACAACTCTTTTCCTATTTCAGTGACTTAATACATGCAACAATATAAATATCATATCAAATACATTGCCAACAATGTATAATTGAAATACAACATAAGAGTAATAAATTTAAACAACTCTTTTCCTATTTTAATGACTTAATACATACAACAACATAAATATCATATCAAATACATTGCCAACAACGTATAATTGAAATACAACATAAGAGTAATAGATTTAAATAGTTCTTTTCCTATTTCAGTAACTTAATACATGCAACATAAATATCATAGTAAATACATTGCCAACAACGTACAATTGAAATACAATATAAGAGTAATGGATTTAAACATCTCTTTTCCCATTTCAGTGACTTAATACATGCAACAACATAAATATCATATCAAATACATTGCCAACAATGTACAATTGAAATACAACATAAGAGTAATAGATTTAAACAGTTCTTTTCCTATTTCAATGACTTAATACGTGCAACAACATAAATATCATATCAAATACATTGCCAACAACATACAATTGAAATACAATATAAGAGCAAATGGATTTAAACAGCTCTTCCTATTTTAGTGACTTAATACATGCAACAACATAAATATCATATCAAATACATTGACAACAACGTACAATTGAAATACAACATAAGAGTAATGGATTTAAACAGCTCTTTTCCTATTTCAGTGACTTAATATATGCAACAACATAAATGAAATATCAAATACATAATTTGTTCACGTAATTCATATATATATATATATGTTTGACACTCCTAGAAATGATCAATGTGCAAATTTTCAAATATCAATAAGTCAAAACAAGATATAGAGAAACACATCAGGATGGTGCATCTTCGTAAGGGAAAAAATTGTACCTCCTAAGTCATGTTTAAACTAAAAACATGTTAAAATAGAATTTCTAAAAATATAGATCAGTGATGTTCCTAAGCTGATTTATAACAAAATTGCATAAATTTATGGCTCATAGAAAAGTGCAGAATTGAAATCTAACACGAACATTTCTAATTTCAATTAGTAGCACAACCCAATCTGAAATATGACCTAAAACTTTAACAAATATACATATTCTAATGTAAAACTAATAAAGAATCCACTAAAAACCTAACATCGTCAAATAAACAACACCAACCATACAAACTTTTAAGATCATCAGAAATAAAGTACACTTGTAGAAACTTCCTAAGGGTGAACCCAAAAATTCACACTATAATTAAATCTGCAAAGAGAGTAAATCTGCAACACGACAAAGAGAGTAAATCAAGGGTGCACAGAACAAAGTAAATCTGCAATTATAATGATAAATCATACTTACCTACTATGAAATCTACGATAAAACTAATCACAACACAGTATCGAAAGAGAGTAATCCCAAACTAACCAAAATTCCCGTCGTCAAAATAGACAGCGAAAAAGGAAAACAAACAAACTTGATGGGAATCGAAGAGATGAAGCACAGCTAACGAGAAAAACATAACCAGTGTGCGACTCGAAGTAGGAGCGTTTCTGCAAATACACAAGAGAACCACAAGAACCAGTGGTGAAAACAACACAAACAATGAAAAGGAAGAATCACCTTGCAAGTTTTAAGGGTGATGACCAAGAAAATATTCAATGGCGAAAGATTCAAACGACGATGACTCCACAAGACAGCGACAACTCCACGAGTTTCGATAACGATTTTCAGGCAGCCATAGTTGGAAGTGATGACAACGACCAACAAGTTTTGAACAATGGAGACATATTTCAATGGCAGTGACTCCACGAGTTTTCAACGACGACTCCACGAGTTTCGGTGGTGATTTTCAGGCAACGACAATTGGAGGCGATGACGACGACCAACAAGTTTTGAATGGCAACAACTCCACGAGTTTTGAACGACGGCGACTCCTCCACGAGTTTCGGCGGCGATGGGGAGAGTGTCGATGGTCGATGGGTTTAGGAGAAATTTTCGAG
Organism: Cymodocea nodosa; assembly: GCA_036874045.1. Classification (NCBI taxonomy): domain Eukaryota; kingdom Viridiplantae; phylum Streptophyta; class Magnoliopsida; order Alismatales; family Cymodoceaceae; genus Cymodocea; species Cymodocea nodosa. Next base: position 2,190,180 of record JAZBRI010000008.1, read on the forward strand.
CATTTCGAAGAAGGGGGAGGAGGGAAACAAATATGATTTCGGTATTTATATAAAGAAAATTGGGGAAAAATATTTCCCTCAATTTCCTTTATGCACAAACAAAACCATGAGAAATGGTTTCCCTTAATTTCTTTTCTTTTCTCATGATTTCCCTTTGAAATTGATTTCGATATTTACATAAAGGAAACCATTTCTCATGGGAAATCATGGGAAAAGAAAGGAAAAGAAATTAAAGGAAACCATTTCTCATGGTTTCCTCTATTTGTGCATAAAGAAAATTGAGGGAAAATATTTCCCTCAATTTCCTTTATATAAATACCGAAATCATATTTGTTTCCCCCCTCCCCCCCTCCGAAACGCTCGAAAATTTCTCCTAAACTCGTCAACCAGCGATACCCCAACCGACAAAAGAACCCTTGCTCTCGCCTAAACCCGTCGACCATTGACACTCTCACCATCGCCGTTGTTCAAAACTCGTGGAGTCGTTGCCATTCAAAACTTGTTGGTCGTCGTCATCGCTTCCAACTATCGCTGCTTGAAAATCGCCATCGCCACCGAAACTCGTGGAGTCACCGCCGTTGAAAACTCGTGGAGTCGCTGCCGTTGAAATCTCTCCACTGTTCAAAACTTGTTGGTCGTCGTCATCGCCTCTAACTATCGCTACCTGAAAATCGCCATCGAAACTCGTGGAGTCGTCACTGTCTCGTGGAGTCACCGTCGTTTGAATCTCTCGCCACTGAACATTTTCTTGGTCATCATCATCGCCCTTGAAACTTGCAAGGTGATTCTTCCTTTTTGTTGTTTGCATTGTTTTCACCACTGGTTCTTGTGATTCTCTTATGTATTTGCAGAAACGCTCATACTTCAAGTCGCACACTGGTTATGTTTTTCTCGTTAGTTGTGCTTCATCTCTTTGATTCCCATCAAGTTTGTTTGTTTTCCTTTTTCGCTATCTATTTTGACGACGGGAATTTTGGTTAGTTTGGGATTACTCTCTTTCGATACCGTATTGTGATTAGTTTTATCGTAGATTTCATAGTAAGTATGATTTATCATTATAATTGCAGATTTACTTTGTTTTATGCACCTTTGATTTACTCTCTTTGCAAATTTAATCTCTTAGCAGATTTAATTATAATGTAAATTTTTGAGTTCACCCTTAGCAAGTTTCTACAAGTGTACTCTATTCTTGATGATCTTAAAAGTTTGTTTGTATGGTTGCTGTTGTTTATTTGACGAGGTTAGGTTTTTAGTGGATTCCTTATTAGTTTTGCATTAAAATAGGTATATTTGTTAAAGTTTTAGATCGTATTTCAGATTGGGTTGTGATACTAATTGAAATTCGAAATGTTCATGGCAGATTCCAATTCTGCACTTTTCTATAAGCCATAAATTTATGCAATTTTGTTATAAATCAACTCAGAAAATCACTGATCCATATTTTTAGAAATTCTATTTTAGCATGTTTTTAGTTTAAACATGACTTAGGAGGTACAATTTTTTCCCTTACGAAGAATGCACCATGCTGATGTGTTTTTTTATATCTTGTTTTGACTTATTGATATTTGAAAATTTACACATTGATCATTTCTAGGAGTGTCAAACATATATATATATATGAATTACGTGAACAAATTATGTATTTGATATTTCATTTATGTTGTTGCATATATTAAGTCACTGAAATAGGAAAAGAGTTGTTTAAATCTATTACTCTTATGTTGTATTTTAATTGTACGTTGTTGGCAATGTATTTGATATAATATTTATGTTGTTGCATATATTAAATCACTGAAATAGGAAAAGAGTTGTTTAAATCCATTACTTTTATGTTGTATTTCAATTGTACGTTGTTGATAATGTATTTAATATGATATTTATGTTGTTGCATGTATTAAGTCACTGAAATAGGAAAAGAGTTGTTTAAATCCATTACTCTTATGTTGTATTTCAATTGTACGTTGTTGGCAATGTATTTGATATGATATTTATGTTGTTGCATGTATTAGGTCACTGAAATAGGAAAAAAGTTGTTTAAATTCATTACTCTTATGTTGTATTTCAATTATACGTTGTTGGTAATGTATTTGATATGATATTTATGTTGTTGCATGTATTAAGTCACTGAAATAGGAAAAGAGTTGTTTAAATTCATTACTCTTATGTTGTATTTCAATTATACGTTGTTGGCAATGTATTTGATATGATATTTATGTTGTTGCATCCATTAATTTATTAATGAACCTAAGAGAATATAGGAATATAGTATAGATAAGATTTTGGATTTTTGTGTTCTAACTTTGTTCATGAACATAATATAGGAATATGACTTCTTCTAGAAGAAAAAAGTACGTGAACTGGAGCATCAGACAAGATGAAATTTTTTTAGGTATCTTAGCATCAGAAATAAGAGATAGAAATGCAAAAGCACATGATGGGAATATCAGAGCTGAGACATGGCAAAAAGTGATTGCTGAATACAATGATAAAACTAATGTCAATGTTGAGAAAAAACATGTAGAAAGTAGAATAAAAATATGAAGGACAATGTATAAGAATTATACAAAAATTTCCAAATAAAGTGGATGGGGGTGGGACTACATCTGTAGACATATTGACATTCTCAAAGAAATTTGGGATGAATTTGTGCAGGTATGTTATTTTATTTGACGGTATTCATGTATTTCTTTGAACTTTCATATATTAAGTAATTTCTTCGTTTATTTCTTATAGCAACATCTATAATGTAAAGCATGTTGGGAAAAGTCATGTACAATATATGATGATCTGTATACAGTGTTTGATGGAAATATGGCAACTGGAGTGAATAATCGCATTTCCCATGATTTCACAACACCATAACATGTGGAACCCGAAGAACCTATGGACACATTACTTGTATTCAGTACTCAAGTTCCTCCAATACTTCCTAATAGTAGAGAGGATGAACATTCACCAAGCCCTTATACAGGTGAAAATGTCGGTAGAAAGTCAAGGAAAAGAGCTCGACCACATGCTGAATCATCTCATTCAATTGTTATATCAATGAATGAATTGAGTAAAAGTATGACAAAAATTGCAGAAAATGATAACAAGTGGCAGAACTCAGGAGAGAAATTGATGAAGTTATTCCCTAAATATGGGATCTTGAGGGTCTTACAGAAGCAGAGAAAATATTGTCCTTGGAATTGCTAGAACAGCCTGTGAAAAGAGTTATTTTTTTAGGGTTACCTTCTAATGTTGTACGAGTTATATGGATAAGACATCATATTGAAAAAATGTGAACTACCATTTGTTATATACACCTCTGTTTGAACATTTTATTGTGATGTTAATTTGTAGTTGGACTTTGTTGTTATTATTATGATGTTTGCGAGTTATGTTATTGAAAAAATATTTTATTGTGATGTTGTAATAATTTGTAATTGGACTTTGTTATTATTATGATGTTTGAATATTATTGTTATTATTGAATATTTACCTTCTTTGCTTTATTGACAATACTATTATCAATTTTGCACTCTAATTTTATTCTTAGGTACTTCCCTTTGGTTTAATTTTGATATATTTGACATATTTATTTTTTTAGATATAGTTTTCTTTTATATGGACAATTACGATGAAAGTTCTCAACGACGATTACAGAAGTCAAGACGAAGGCAAATATGCAACATAATTACTCAAGCGTGTGAAGGAGTTGCACATAATATTACACATATTACAAGGAATTCTACTGAACGAATATATAGTAGGAAGGGAGAACGATACACTAGAACATTATTAGATTCATCAATACCTCACCAATCATATAACTGTCGAAAAATATATCGCATGAGTCAATTTGTTTTTATGGAATTTTGTGAATTGCTTAAAAGAGAAAAAGTTATACAAGATAGTCGAGGTATAAGTGTAGAAGAGAAATTAGCAATTTTTCTTGTTACAGTTGGTTAGAACCAACGATATGGAGTAACTACTGAGCATTTTCGGAGATCTACTTAGACGATTAGCACATATTTCAATGAAGTTGTCAATGCTATAATAAGATTACATGATATACTTATAGCAAAACCTTCATCTTCAACGTCAAATCGAATTCGTAATGATCCAAATGTCTACCTATATTTTAAGGTAATATGTGAATTATATTATTATATTCTTCTGTTTTATTGAATGTATTTTGCATAGATGTTTAACAATACATTTTTTACATGTTCTCAATATAGGATTTTCATGGCACTATCGATGGTACACATGTCAATGCCACAATTTATAGACAAGAAACTGCTAAATACAGAAATAGGAAAGGAGAATTAATACAAAATGTATTGGCAGCTTGTAATTTTGACATGAAAATTACATATGTATATGCTGGTTGGGAAGGATCAACTGCAGATGCAAGGATTTTACAAGATGCGACTTTTCGACCGTATGGACTTGAGTACCACCTGGTATGACAACACTATTGTCATTCAGATTATTTGTTTATATAAATGTAAATAATAGAAAGTACTAAATGTTATGTATATTGTGCAAGTAAGTATTATTTGGTAGATGCAAGATTCCCAAATCATCCGGAATTTATTTCTCCATTTCGAGGTGTATGATATCATTTATCAAAATATGATCAAAATCAAGTTCCACAAGTAATGCGGTAGAGAATTTCAATTACAGACATTCTCAATTGAGAAATGTTATAGAACGTACATTTGAAGTGATCAGGCATCGATTTACAATTTTACGAGGTTGCATACCATATCCATTTGAAACACAAGTTAAAATTATTTTAACATGTTTTCTTGTCCATAATTTCATTAGAAGAGCAAATCGAGAAGACTTATTACAGGATTTGGCAGATGAATTGCGTGAAGAAAATGTTGTATTAAATGAAGAATTTGTTAACAATGTTGAAGAAGATAATGTATATTGTTCTGTTAATTTGAGTATGGAACAAAGGAAAGTAGTAGCTGATGTAATGTGTGAAAGAATTATGTATTCTATGTAGGAGAGGGATAATATGTAAAAAAATATATTCAATGTAGTTCTAATGAATTTTAATTTTGATGAAAAAGTTATTTTATATGTGCATTTTGTGTAGTTATTTGAAGTTAATACATTAAAAATTTAAAAATATTCATAATATATATTTAAAATGATTTATAAAGGTAAATTTAAACCATTTCAAAAAAATTCGTCATTTCCTGGTATGCACAAATAGCTCAAATTTTCCTGTCATTTCCTTTCGTTTCCTAATGTGCACAAACATCATTTTATTTTCTGTCATTTCTTCTTCTTTTCATTTCACACTATTTCCTTAATTTCCTGTTGTTTCATTTCCCGTCGGGAAATGTACACAAACGGGCCCTTAGTAGTTTGACTATTTTATCTTTGCAATTTAATATCTTTACAAGAAGTTCAAGAATAACTTTTAGCATCATCATGGTGAATATAGTTAGGAAATTTTCTATAACTTTCTGTAATTTTTCTAAGTTTTCCGTATTTTTCCTATTATAAATTTTTATCATTAAATCAAATAAAAAAAATGTAATAATGACATCATCTAGTTCATCTGGTTGAATGTCCTGTGGACTGACTTTTGAACAAGAAAAATGGTTCAATATCCAATCCGATCCTGAGGACATTGCTTCTAACCTAATTTTTGCTCTTTGTTTCCTTCTTGCATTTGCCTTTTTCTCTTCATTTTCATTTCTCTTCTAATGCACAACTCATGTTTTCTATACACATGCACAGAACAAATTCTCCATTTTTTGATTCTCTGCAATCTGCATCACAAATTAACGGCATAAACAAAAAATTAATACCACTGAGGGTCTCAGTTTTTAGTTGACATTTTGAAATACTAAATAATGTAAAATGACTAGAAGCAACCATATTGGAAACATATAGATGTTTATATCATGATTCATTTGTCTGTGCTATATCTAGCTTTTATTTATCATTTAGTTGAAACATTTGACCTTTGCTGTCATCTTGCGTATGTATTTATTTTATGTTTTTACATTGTTGTCTCACTTCAATGAGGTTGTTGCCTCCCCACTCAGTCAGGCATTCAAGGGGAGGAGCCTCGAAAATGCTTTCACCTTGACTAGTTTGAGTTGGAAACATTGTCACTCTTAAACTAATACCGTCCAGAAAACCACTTGATAATTTCTAGAAGGAAAAAGAACCTGAATTTCAACCAGAAAATATAAAATCTTGTCCTTTCTGATGTACCATGCCTTTGTTAGTCGAGATGCCCAAAAGCTTGAGAGGCCCATGGAAGTCCTTTTACAAGCCATTGCATACACTCTCTTTTTGTCCTCTGATAGACCAACCATGGTTCTGCTGCTTTTGACTTTTTCAAAGGTACTTTCTAACTTTTAGGTTGTGTTTAGAACAGTTGAGTTTACAGTTTTGTAGAAAAGCAAACTTATTGGAAAGCAATATTGGTTAAAGCTTTTTTGGTAATTGTCTTGAAAACTCAGGACAATATTTCCACAGCTTTTCCATAAATTGGCTTTTATCAACTTTTTGAAAAGCACTGAATTTTAACTGAAATGCAGAAGATGCACTTTCAAAAAAGTTGCAATCATTGAAAATGTTTGGAAACATATTTAAAAACAACGATTTTCTAAAGAGGTTGCAGTGGAAACGCAGTTCCAAATGCAGCCTTAGTCACATTCTATGTACCTGAGAAGATCCACTTTTGCATATGCTTCTTTCATCTTTGACAAAGTTGGTCCTTGAGCAATACTGTTTTAGCTTGGCAAGTAGATCCTCCTTTTGCCTCAATGGAAGGGCAAGACACTTCATATGGTTTTTGATGGGCCTCTTAGCCAATGCTCAGTGGTAGAAATGATGGAATGGCAACAGCTGCTTGGCTTGATGTGCTCGTGGGTGATCAAATGACAAGTTTAGGTGGGGCTTTATGGAATTTTGGTTTTCTTTACTGTTTACCACATTTCTCTTGCCCTTATCATTCTTCATATTCCTGATAGTTTTTATTGTTCTGTCTTAAACTCCTATTTACTTAATATAGTAAACACATAATAAATAGGAAACAAAGTTCAAAACCTAATGTGCAGAAAAAATGCATGCATGTGGGAAATAAAGGCTAAACAGGGAAAATAGGCTTCAGCACAGGACATAAGATACACTTACCACAAACAACAGTGGCATGGTCTATTAGGTGCAAGGAGCCTATCCAAGGTAGAAAATAAGCTCTGCAAAATAAATAATTATGTTAGAAATAGAAAAATATTCCACGAACATGCATATACACACACGGGCACATGCATACATGCACACACGCACAAGCAACCACATGCACACAAGCATGCACGCAAACATCCCCCATCCCCCACAGATACCCAGACCCACTTACATCCATGTGTGCATGCATACAACCCCTTTGACTCATACACATACACAAGGGAGAATGCATCAACTACAAATCACGTGAAAATCTTATAATTAGAAAGTCATTATAAGGATTTTGAGTCACTAGTTATTTTTTGGAGGGCACCATCCAAACAATTTGGATAACTAGTTTCTTAATTGTTTACGATTTTTCAGATAATTTTTCCTTATTTGTTTGATGAAACATTTTGTTAAATATGGATTCTTTTCAATTGGATACAATTTGATGAAACAATTTAGATACATTTTTCAATTGGGGATTCTTTGTTGGATAAAGCTTATAATTGATGAAATTCACCCTGCTTGATTCACCATTTTTTGATCTTATTATTTTTGATATTCCCTCTTATAAAGTTATACAGACCACTAAAGGATGAAACAATTGCTTGGCACTCATTTCTTAATCAAACAACAACAACAAAACCAAGCCATAATCCCACTCATTTCTTGATCAATACCAGAAAAAATGCTAGCACCATTAGGCAGTATCCTAGATATCAGTTTCAGGTGTTGGTCTCTTTTTCTTAAAGATGAATATGAGTTGAGCATAATCGATACTTGGATTAGAGTGCTAGTTACTGTCGGAAAGTCAAATTGCCAATTTCCAGCTTGTGAGCATTCATTGTGATTAATGTTCCACAGTCATTCTAAACACCCTCACACCAACTAAAATCTAAGGAATTCAACTTTGATTTTGTATTGGACTCCAGTAAGTTGAAAAACTGATAAAGTCAATAAAATTTCATCAAGTCAAATGTCATGCTGGTAGAAATGTAGTAAAGACAATCATGGTTTGTTAACAAATTACATATTGACATCAGTTATGAATCTTTATTGTCATTTCAACAATTCAAAAACTGATACATGTTGGTGAAATTTTGCCAACAATTGTCAATGTTTAATTTCATGCTAAAATCAAAAGTGCCCAAGCAGCCAACCTTTCCCTACTAGAGGATGACTTTTCTGGATGCCTTATTATTGCACCTTGCACTGTGTCTTTGTCAATTATCTCTTATATAAACTGGTGTGTTTTGTATAATTTTTTTTAGCACGAATGACGTCAATCATATGACCAAAATAGAATGGAACAGAACCAATAAGACAGGAATGGTATGGTAACTATAGTTAAATATTTCCCTCCTACTGAAGGGAAATTTCAAATAAACTAAAATAAAATGCAACACATACCAGTAACAAATTTGTCCGTTTATCAAGTCTTCGAAAGCCTTGCTGAACAAAGTATGCAGCCTACAAGCACTAAAGCAATGAAGTTCATCACAAAAAAAACTTTAAGAAAAAGCAAAGGAATATCACAATAAACAAATTTACCTGAATGGGTAGAAGAATCTCTAGAAGCCCAAGTTTCCAAAGTAACCTAAGAGAAGCTTCCGCTGACCCATATGCAAGCATATAATTCATTTCCATGAGGAGCCTTGACTACAGGTTTCCAAGAAAAGCAATTGAGGAGCAATGGCTTTATAATTTAATCGACAGTGGTAACTGTCTAGTCAAAATAAAATCTTATTAATAAAAAGACACCTTGTCCAGTCTAAGAACTGTGCAAGCAAAATCTCTAATAGAGAGGGCTGTTTCCTTGGTAAAACGGAAGTCTAAACGAGCTGCAATTCTGATGGCACGAAGGATCCGAGCTGCTCAACAATGACATGCGTAATTAAATATTGATTCTTTGGAAATTAACAAAGATGATTATGTTTGTTGCAATTTGAGTAAATTGATGAATTGATACAAGATGATGAAAAGACACTCACCACAATCCTCATGAAAAGAAGTCTGAGCTGGTATCACAGTTCGAACCTTCAATGAAAATGAAAAAACCAAATGAGCACAATACACAGTTAACAATGCAAAAGCAAAAGGTAAAAAAATGATTAAAAGATACATGCACACTTTAGCTTTCTTAATATCTTCAATGCCTCCAATGTAGTCATAAACCAAATTCGAGTAGGGATCAAACATCAATCTGATAACAACAAAGTCTAAGTTAATTTATATGCATTGCACAAAAGGGAATAGAGTAAAATTGATTCTATCAGTATATAAAAAAAGGTAAAGAACAAAAGAAAATGTGATATTGATATGAAGTAACCCAACTGACTGCAGCTTATTGTTTGTATGAATGTATCTTATCCAACCATCAAGTAATGAAAAATGAAATTAAACTAGCCTATTATCATTAGAACAATTAATCACAGACAAAACGTGATTACTGTTCCCCTTTGAACTTGTAAATAGCAAAATTCGTCTATAACTATGACTAGCATGTATGTTCAAATAGCAACCCGTTGATTGTGAAATCCCGTCTCAAACAATTGCTCCAGCGGACAAAATCAAGCTCATCACATTCAGGTCTTGTGAAAGGATAAGGCAAATCTTTGCGTGAATTTCTCACAGAGGTTTTAAAACTTGAAACCTGTTGCACATCAGAATTCAGGTAAACACAACATGAAATGTTTTAAATGAAAAAGGAATGATGTGTCATTTGTGGTGTCAAAATTTCATCAAATGTAAAATCCTAGTAAGCATATCATTTTCTCTCTTTTTTGAGCAGTGTAAACATATTATTCTTTCATGAAAATGCAAACCTGTTATGCACTTGACATTTGAAATCAATATGACATAAGCAGTAAATTTGTAACTGAGCAGGCAACTGTTATGATATGGCTAAAAGAACAGGTGGTGCAATGTGCTGAACCCCATCAAAGTAAAATTCTTTCACATAAGATTCTTCAGTTATTTTTACTCAACACTATGTCATAAGATTAGTGGCACTGGCACATTTTCCATCAAGACTGAACCACAAAACATGACTGCAAATACTTGAGTTTTCCATATTGGCTAAACAATAAATCCCAGTTTCATTTAAAATCGTCAATACATGGGTCTAAAACCATAAGACCTAACTTGCTAACTGCTGTTAAGACCTAGAAGTCACCAAGGACATGAATCATTTTTTAAGTAGTGGAGCATTATATTACTAACTGCCCAAATACAGGTTAAAATGGTTTATTTATAGTGGATTATAGTAATTATTTTTTATTATTAAACTTTAGGGTTTGACTTTATAAGCCTACAAGTTCTACTCAAAATGTTGAAATACAATAAAAAGGTTGATCATGAAAAATAAGAGAAAAATGTTTGTTAAAGAAGGTAGTGTTGCCCACTTGATTTAAGTTACTATAGTTTTGTTTAAGTTTTTGTAGTGTTTGTTGGAAAATTGTTGTTTATTTCTAATAGATAAAATACATGAAAAATTATGATATCTATTGATATGTGTCTTGAATATATATATATATTGTATAAGGGCATTTTGGTCCTTTGGACATGACCCTCTAAACTATATAAGCTTATGGGTCTTGGGCATTTGTTTTAAGCTCTAATTTGTATTCCTTCTCCCATATAGTGGATCACTCTCTCTCCTCATCCTGTGGACGTATCTGAAAGGGGAACCATGTAAAAACATTGTATTTGCATGCTCCCCATCTCTTCTTACCATTCTCTTTTGCATATCAATATCTATGCCTAATGATCGAAATTTTTTATTCATTTTAAATAACTTATATTAAAACTTTACACACGTGTATTAGTATTAATGAAGTTTTATTTTAATGTATAGATGTGTAACCTAATTTGAACTAAATTATAACCTGATTTATATTTGAACTGAACTGTAATTTAATTTCTATGGAAATGCAACCTAATTTAAACTAAACTGTAACCTAATTTTACAAAAACATCACCTCATTTGAATTGAAGTGTAACCAGATTTACATAAAAACATAACCTAATTTGAACTGAACTATAACCAAATTTGTATAAAAATATAACCTAATTTGAATTGAATTGTAACCTGATTTCCATAGAAATATAACTTAATTTGAACTAAATTCTAACCTGATTTCCATAGAAATGTAACCTAATTTAAACTAAACTATAATTTAATTTCTATAGAATCGGAACCTGATTTGAACTAAAATATAACCTGATTTGTATAGAAACATAACTTGATTTAAACTAAACTATAATCTGATTTTTATAGAAACATAACCTGATTTGAACTGAATTGTAATCTAGTTTCTATAGAAATGTAACCTGATTTGTAATAAACTGTAACTTGGTTTCTATAAAATCCTAGTGGAAGAAGAGAGTAAGAGATGAGATGAAGAAGAGAAGAGAGGAGTTAAGAAGAATTTAGAGGAGATGGGATGATAGATTAAGGAAACTCTATACACTAAATCATGTCCCACAGAAGGTGAGAACATGATTTGCTAGAAACATGTTGTTAAAGTGTAGCCTGAATTTTATTAAACTGTAACCTGAGCTATTTTATTAGATACAGATTCGTATGTCAAAATAGTTATCAAAATATTAAACAAATGAATTCTGAATATTAAATAGATATAAATTTAAATATAAGTATATACAGTTCAAATCTGCTCTATTTACGATCTTATTGAAAGTGATGAATTCAGATATGAATAGGTAATTGAGTAATTCTTTGATATAGAGATCAAAGATGAACCCATTAGGAAGATTGTGTAGGGCCCCTAGTGATGTCATTGTAATTTATTGACAATTTCATTACATTGAAGAATACTGAACTAAATGAAAAAAGACACAAGAAAAAGCATCTTGACATTGGTCCCGCACCTTCTGTTCTAATCTGATCTAGGAAAATCATTTCTCAAATAACATACATTTTACTTAGTCGATAGGAAAAAGGGGGAATTGTCTTTGAAGATATTTTGGCAACATATTATTCTATTTTGAAGGGAAATGTCTTCCCAACAAGTAAATGTGGTTTCTAGTTGACAAATATACAAGGGTTTTCTATCATCATCCATCCTATGCTGTAGCTGATAGGTCAAAAGAGCTTTCAGAAGTTTTTAGGTCCGTTTAGGAATAATGGTACTCTAATTCACAAAGCAGGCAATGTAGAGCTCTCTTTCTCTAGGCAGTGTAGGGATCCTGCCACCCGCCACATTAGCATGAACCTTAAATCTTAAAAAAACTTGTATTAATATGGGTTGTTAACCATGGGATAAACCTAAAATAAAGAACATCTCCCACCAATGGATCAGTCCAATAATATCACTCATCTGTAAATATCACAATATTAATTTGTGAATCTCCTCGCTGAGCAAAGCACTTACACCCTACCAAGATAGATTGGATCATTTTTCCTTTGCAGGACACTAAAGGAAAATGGATATTAAAAAGGGTATGAGAAGTATAATTTGAGTTATTGTCTTAAGGGTATAATTTGAAATTTATGTATCCTACCCCACCATGTAGCCACCATTCATAATGAGTTAACCATGGCAAATGATGGCAATTCCTCTTCTATCCTAAACAATGATGAGATAAGAACTAAATACAAAATGAGGGCTGATGTATTTTACAAAAGGAAAATGCCTCAAGAATATCCATTTTGCTAGTTTATTGGCTTCTTGCTAAGTATTTTTCGTTAAATCCAGACTTTAATTTGTTCAACTCATTCATTATAGATGATAATTAAGTGCAATCATAACAACAAGAGAAAAACGAAAACACAAATACTACTGTGAGCTTAAGTGGAATGTACATAATAGCTAGACTACAATTCAGTTTTCATATTGGTTTCAAACCAAATACCCACAATAATATAATGGATACAGGTATAACCCATGAATCATGAGTCCTGAATATCCCAAACAACGTGACAAGCTAATAGGAGAGAAAGGATTCATGTTACAAACCACAGCTTGTTACTAAGGCATTGATTATTGCAGTTGTCATTATTGTTAAACAGCAATCTAAGAGAACTCTTGTATCTATATTAATGGACAAAAGAAACACCCTGTCTAATTGCACTTTTGAAACCAAAATTTATAGAACGCTCACTCTCCGATTTGATGATATAACCTTAGATATTCTTTCAGATAAATGCTGGCCATGAGTAATATCAATCAACATGATCATCTAAAAGCAACTCTTGTAAGGCCATGTAAATAAGAACAAAAATCCCAAGTTTTCTGAAGATATGTTTATTCATTATTAAATAATCCTTCTCTTCCCTTTATGCAAACATCAAAAGGAGATAAGTGTATCAAAGTGAAACTTAAAATCTTGGCATCTTGATTCTGAATATGAGCATGTCTATTTAATGATTTAAAAAGACTATCACTCAACATAATTGTGAAATACACAAACCTCAATAATATGCTCATTAATATGCACGTGGCAAATTGGAAACCGTCTCCCAACTATTTCACAGCGAGGAAATGCTCTCATTACCTATAGATGTAGATGAATAGCTCAGACAACTATTCAAACCAAAAATAGCTGCAGTGGCATGAAATTTCACAAATCACCAGCAGAAAGTGTATTCAAGCACAATAACTATAAACAAAATACAGGGTAAATCATCGACATCATGGATTCAAAACCAAAGCCAACCTAATGTAGGTCAATTGGTTCAAACAACAATGAAGCATTGGTTGGGTCACTTATTTATCCAAATCATGGTTCAACCACATGCAAACCAATAGATCAACAAAAAAAACTAATGGATTGATTAAAAGTGGTTGGAGCACTGATTTGGTTTTTTAAAATAATTATCTGCATCATGTGCAAAGCCTCTCAAATGTACATATGGATGCATTCCATTGGTGGGGAGTACGTGCATTGTGTTTTTCTATAATTTTATCATATTATTTAATATGGATTTCATATCATGTATCGATCTTAAGGAAAAAGATGTATCAAGCACCAATGCAAATTTTAATTGAAACAGTGTAAAAGCATAGAAATGATGAATTTCAATCAAAAAATGTTGAATTTTCACTTAAACATTTAGGAAAAGTTAAATTAAGGTATGATACACAAAAAAAACTAAATTTAATTTTCAGGAATTTTTTAATAATTAAAATGTTGTAGAAAATACTTATCCTAAAAGAACACATCAATTAAATGGAATTAATAGTTTCATCAATTGAAAATTAGAATCAAAATAAAAGTGTATAACTAAAATGAACATTCCTGCATGGATCATAACTTTAAAAATCTATAAATCTAAGACAAAATCAGAAAATAAGACAAAATCAGTAAGAAAATCAAGGAGAATGAGAAAAAAAAATCTAAAGATTATAACAAACTCTTGAACAAATGCATAAAAACCCTTGGAATAAGATTAATTGATTTTATGTGATATTTTTCAGTATAATTGTCTAAAAATTAAATCTAATTGATTTTAAATTGTTATTATAATTTTTTCATCTTATCTTGAAGTTCCAAGTCAAAATTCAAGACTTTTCCTTCAAATTCAATGTTTATGTGACTTTGTATTGCTTCCACCAGAATTTTCATCGATATTTGATAGGTCACCTTTTTCTATAGGATCAATACTTGCCAATAATACCATTATTGAATACCTTACTTGTACAAGTGTGAATGCAATCCAGCAAAAAGAAATATTGTCGATTTGGTGCATCAAGCAGTAGTGATCAATGTTTTTAGAACCAGACCAGAATATGAACCATTTTCCTGGCCGGTCCAGTTCAATTATCATTTATCAGTCCAACCAGTTCAACTGGATGACATCATTATGATGTCATTTTTTAATTATTTAAAATAAAAATTACAGATAAGATAGCAAGGAATCCATAAAAATCAGCAAACATTCCAAAAATATATAGAAATAGTATTGCAACTATATTTCCATTTATGATGACAAAATATAAGGAGAAATCTCGCATACATCATATGAAACTTTAAAATTTCAAAAGTGAACCACATCAAAAGAGTCTAATAATCGAAAAAACCTTGATTATTCAAAAAAATACTGATTGTTAAAAAAATTATGATTATTTACACTGATCATTTGAAAAATCCTCATTATTCAAAAAAATTATGATTGTTAAAAAATCATGATTGGTCACAAAAAACCTTGATTATCTGGAAAAACTGATTTTTTAAACAAAACAACAATTATTCAAGTACTGATCATAAAAAATTAATATTCAAGAAAAACACAAAAAATACCATCAGACACACATGAAAACAAAACAAGACATTGATCACCTGGCATTGTCAATGATCATACACACAATCAAAAGCATGCACCATCGTTGGAAGTCCCTCATGTCTTACATACACACACTGGAAGTCATAGGGTAGGGTTGTGGCCTTAAGGTTGTTCACATGGGTCAATGGGTGAAAAATCGTTATGTATGACAGTGCATGAATGAAGTGTTTGGATATTTTCTGGGGCCCAGATTAAAAAAGAAAATCAGGTCATTTTACCTAATTAACCCAAACCAATTGGACTGACTCATCCAACCAGTCCCTCTGTCAAACCATAAAACTAATCCAACCAAGGGTTGTTGAACCAGTTGTGTCACCAATTAAAACCAATTTTTAAAATATCACCAGTGAATTGGCCCTTGTTTTGTAAGGTTCTTCAATGCAGGTCATGTATTTAAATTTGAAAGCCGCCTAGTCTTAGGGAGTTTAAGTCACATCTTGGTTGCTCTAATGCCAATGCTCATGCCAAGTGCACAACTCCTTAGAAGTTTGTCTCTAACCAAACAAAAGCAAAACATTATTTTAATTTAATAAATTTTGGTTGGGGCTGTTTGGTTTTCGGAATTGTTCATAAGTGGTGAATAAATAGATTGTTGCACACTACTTTCATTCATAGATGTCCCCAAACACTAGAAATCTAGAATACTAAATTGCTACAAGTACATGCTTATTATTCAAACTCGGGTACTAGGCTACTACATGAAACATCCAGACAAATTACATGGTAATTGAAGTCTCCATAAAAACATGGTGTTTATTATAAATGGAATAACAATCTCCTTTGGTTTTCAATATTAAAACAGGTAAAAAAGGGCATTTATTTGATAGAAAAGCAAGCATAATCTAATCTATGTGATGAATGACATATCTGCCACAACCAATAAAAAGAAGCACGTATTGTTCCATTTCCAGGAACTCAAGCTGAATTAACCTGGTAAAGATTGGCCGAAGTAATGACGTCAAAATCTTTCGGAGGTCTCCTGAGAATAAGATCACGCACACAACCTCCAACGAGATAGACCTGGTATCCTTTACAAGCAAATCCCACAATCATCATATAATGATTTTCTGGAAGAAAAAAACACAACCAGCAATCAGTCGCTTTGACTACCATTTGCCTTAAGCCTGTTTAGGACCATTCTTGTTGGCTTCGAAATCATCGAATTCGTTATCCCCAACTCGTTGGAACTGAGCTTCTTCCATTCCGACACATCTGCATACTCCCCTACACCCAGCAAAGCCATCAAAATATAAGCAAAATACGCTATCCTCAACCAAAGCAACAAAATGCATGCAATGTTCATGATTGTGAGGAAAACCCACCTCCAATGGTACGAGGAGAAGAGAAGTTGTCAGCTTTCCTGCCCACTTCCTTAGCGAGAGCCACGGGATCCAGCACGGCCTCCGCAAGAGTGGCAGAACTGCTGCGCCGCGCCTATAGGTTTTAATCATCTACGAGAGTTAGAACTGGAAAAAGAAATAAACCCACAAGGAGAAATGAGAAGAGATGGATCGTAACCCGATGAGCGCAGCGGATGACGATGGGAGATTGGAGGGGAAAGGTTCTGCTCTTCGAGGCAACTCCCAGAGCAGAGATTGACATCAGTGGCAAGACCGCGATGAGGAAGACGAACACGGCATCGGATTGGAGGCGTCCGAGGAGAGGGGAAGAGTGCGAAGATGTAGTTATTTTAAATCAATTAATTTCATATGTTTTAATTGACAATAGTAATTTAAAAGATTCATTATTCGATACAGAGATTATCCAAAAAAGTTATTAAAAAATAATTTTTACATATTTATTGAAAATATTGTTTCCAAAAAATTATTTGATTATATAAAATCATTTACTATTTCAAAATATTTCCACGAACATTAAAAAAATTTACCAAATAGTAATTATATTACATTTTAAAAAGGTAAAACCAAAAAAGAATAAATTTAAAAATAAATATATATACAATACTAAACATAACTTTTCAAGTTACTACTCTTGACGCATCTCTTGTAGCGTAAAATTACAGTACTATTCGTTACCGTCACTAGAGCACCAAAACCTTTTAGCAAAATTTGAGGATATAATAAAATGACCAAAAAATGCATGATACGCTTGTTGTTGATCACAATCAAGAACAAGAAGTTGACATGACATGAACGATGATATTGTTTGAGAGTTAGGATTTTACACCATAGGCATTGGAAGACACTCAACCGGCCTTTAGCAAGATTGAGAAATAGGAGATCCCATACTTCAAGCCTGTTAACAATTACACGGAGATGGTATAAACTAATGCTCACATATTGAAGGTAAACAGCAAGCTTTGATTCCACAAGCAGAAAGCAAGAGAAGCAAAGAAAATTGAAAGGGAAGAGTCAATTTGTACGCTTGAAAGAAAATGTTAGAAAATTATAGAAATTAACGAAAAGTTAGTAGAAAATGTAGATATTTGTGTACAATCTAAAAGGTGATGGAAAGTAATGAAAAGAAAAAAAAAAAAAAATGTAATAGAATATAAATTGAATAACATAAAAATCTTTGTAGTCTTGACAAGTTTATAAAAAAATTAATAATATTTATATCTTATGATAATACATCATATATTATGTTCTTTTCACATAGATAACATCATTTGATTACGTATTTTATTAGCCATTTGTTTCTTCTATTGTTGACTTAATTCAGATGTAGTTGTTCTTTTAACTTTTTCATTTGTAATTTCATAAATTTATTTATAATAAATATCTTCAAATTCTTCTAACTCATCTTCAAGATCTTCAAGTAAATTTTCTTTATCTATTTTATAAATAAAATTATGAAGTAGAAAATATGCATACATAATCTTTAACTAAGTTTCATATGAAAATAACATATAACCATATAAAATTACAAAATGATGTTTCACAACATTAAATATGCTCGATCACTATCCTCAATTGTAAATGCATCTAATTGAAATTTTCTGTGGCATTTGTTAGAAGTTGAGATATATCATAACTTGATAAATGATATCTAATACCTTCTAAATTGACAAATAAATTTCAGTCAATTTGGAAAACCAACATCTATTAAGTAAAAATTATCTACATTAAAATAACTATTAGTCTAAATATAATTTAAATTATATTTGAATTTCTCTAAAACACTTACTAGGTGAAACTTGAAGTCTATTAGGTTGAGATATTACATCTTAAAGTATTTTAGCATCAATAGCAGACTCTTTTCATCTAAGAAGAATATAAACAAACTCCATATCAAAATTATAAATTGTTAACACATTTTGTGACAATTCACCATTTCTATTCCCAAAGAGTGTTGTTTCTTTTCCATAAATGGTTACTTTTATATGTATGTCATCTATTGCACCAATATAGTCATGTTAACAAATATAATAGAAACATTATATAAAATAATATCAATATTATAAGAAACAAAATAAATGGTAATAATAGTTTACCTTGAAGTATGGTAAGACATTTACATCATTACAAATTCATCTATGTGTTGACGATAAATGTTTAACTAGAAGTATTTCACTTAAACAAAGTATAACATTTAACATCTCTATGAGTACATGACTAATAGTGTAACTTGAACAATGAAATTTTTCTCATGTTATTCTATATCTTTGATTTTGTCCAATTATTACCAAAATAATGTCAATTTCTCTTTTAGGGTAATGTTATTACCATCACACACTACTCCCTCCTTCCTCGATAGGTCACAAAATTGTAGAAATATAATCAAACTCATATGATATATTTTCCTACAATTATATGCCTAATTTGGAAGATTTGGATCTAATAATCTTGCCCTTCTTTATTGTAGATGCGATTAGTAATCATTGAATTAATACTAAAATGACATGCAATTGCATTAAGAAAATTTCATGCTAACATCATTATCTTTTGCCTTTTCCTTGCTCTTTCATCCTCTTGTTCTAATGGTAACCTCAACCTATGGGTCATTTCCTCTAAATTCATTTGCAAAGAATATCATCTATAAAAACATCATCATGTACATTACTTGATTAATAAGAGTTTATCATGACTTATAAAAATAATATTATCACAACGCATCAACAACATTAGAGTGTATCATATCAACCAAGAACATAAGTGTTTATCATAAAGCCCAACAACATAAGAGTATATAATAACAACCAACAATATAAAAGTTTATCACATAACAACATAGTAGTTTATCACATAACATACAACATCAATAACATAAGAGTTAACTACATCAACTTAGATAAAACTTCAACCATGTTACTTTTTTTTCATCTGATATGACTAAAAACTATTCTCGCATTTCTATACTTTATAATAATTTGGTTGTTTTAAATTGTTCATTATCAGTAAGCTTAGATAGTAAGAATAATATATTCATCGCATGTTCAGTTTTCCTTGATAATATATGTTGCAAATGCAACTTCTTTTTTTCAACTTCATATAATCCATCCATTATTTCTAACCTATGTATGTCCTTGCGATCATCTCTTTTAAAATATTTTCTAAATGCACCTACCATATCTTGAACTTTGTTAGACATTATCTCTTGTGACTTTGCATGTAGTCGAGGTATCTTGTCTTTCTTAGACACATCTACTATGGATGCGTTTGTTAATGGTGAACTTGTCTACATGTGAGGGGTGTCATTAATGGTGAACTAGAACTTCATCAAATACTAGGGTAAATGTATCATTATCATTATTATTTAAATTAACATGTGTATTATCTTCTTCAAGTTGTACATATTCCTTAAGATGCTTTACTTAAGAACTAGATGTCATGTTATGTTCAAAAATAGTTTAAAGTTGCTCATAGATAGGGTAAAGTCTTTCTTTACATTGCTTACAATCAAGATGTTCCTACAATTGAAAAGATGAATTTATCAAATTCAAATAAAATTAGAGTCAACAAATAGAAATGAGTAAAATTTCTTATATCAACAAATTCTTTCTAGATTTCTTCAGGTATATCAATATACATGTTTATGTAGTTCCAACCTCATCCACTTTGACTTGAAATTTTTTTGTAATTTTTATACATTAATCACTAGGTCTACATTTTTCCTTGTAATGTTATTTTTTGTCTTCTCTTTATTTTCTTTAATAACTTTATCCTATATATCCATCAATGGTTCTATCATTTCCTTCATTTAGTTTTT
Organism: Cymodocea nodosa; assembly: GCA_036874045.1. Lineage (NCBI taxonomy): Eukaryota > Viridiplantae > Streptophyta > Magnoliopsida > Alismatales > Cymodoceaceae > Cymodocea > Cymodocea nodosa. Next base: position 2,210,848 of record JAZBRI010000008.1, read on the forward strand.
CACACAAAATATTTAAAATAAGTTTGTCACTGACAACACTCTAACTTGTGTAACTTTATCCTCTACTCTTTCTACTACTTGTGGTAGACATGGTTTACTAATATCATATAAGAAACAAAAATATAAGAAAATATATATTTCAAAACAACATATATATCACAAATTTATAGAAATAGAATAACTTGACTAAAAATAACAAATAACTTGACTAATACTTTATAAAAATGATGCATGATTAATATATGTAGAAATTAAAACACTAGCATGGTTTAACTAATGCTTTATAAAAGTAATGCAGATTGCAACATAATTGTTGGTTGAGTAAATGATGAAAAAGAACAACTGTGTCATCCATTCAAAACTATGCCATCTATTGTTGATTTCTAGCTTTTCTGATTTCACTAACTTAGCATGAAAATATCCGAAAGCTGGTATAAAAATTGGAGAAAAAAATTCCTGTTAACTACGTAACCTCTCCGATTCAAAAATAGCTGGCCAACAAAACATGAAGGTTGTGACTGCATGTCCTCCAATGCATAATAACCTTTATATTAGTGACGATCATTTTAATAAATGCATCCTGTGATCTTTAATGTTTCAAAGAATCAAGCATCCATAGCAATTTTTCAAAACCAACTTGAGAAAGAATTCAAATGAAAACTTTGTGAAATGAATATTGAAAAAAAAACTGCTCCGGTAATTATCATGTAGATTCCAAAATCATTCTTTGACGATATATGAAGTTTACATTTATTTAAAGATTTATCAAAGATATGTTGGCATATATATAATGGAACATTAAACGTGCAGATATATATATTTGTAAAAGTAATTTGCTTCATAACATAAATGCATTATGCATCCTCTGATCATTAAGATTAGTATTGGGGTGAAAATTAGGGTACTCCTTATGATCAAATTCATCACAATAAGGGTCAACTAATTCTTTCAATATTTAAATCTAACTTAGCATGATTCCATATAACAGATTAAGATCAAATTACCCAATCAATCATGGCAACTGTTCAATTAATCAACAACTTTTATATAGTTGAAAAACACTGCTATTACATATATAAGTATGTTAAAAATGTATAGCATCTTTGTGCATGTTAAAAAAATACTGTTATTATTGAAAAGTGATATAAAATAGATGAAAAAATAATTATGCATCGTACATAGATTATTCTAAAATTATTATGTTTATATTTGGAAAAAATAAAAATTTAAGTGAGTAACCTGCAATGAGATCAATTGACATATTACTTCAACTTCCAAGTGACACCGTCAATCATTTCTACACCAACTTAGTTAATGCTACAACTTTTTTAACATCCTTCAAGTGATAGCAGTTGTAGCACCCTTCCAAAAGGTCCTTGGGAATCTTTTATATCATTATCACCAAGTGACCATGTGAAGAACTGCTATGAAACATTTTTCTTGAACAGGAGAAGAAAACTTTCAGTTCCAAAACCAATGGAATGTACGAGAAATTTTTGAAAATCAACTGTATTTGAGATGAAAATCTCTTACTTTGAATAAACCTGAATCTTGATATGGTGGTTAGAATGACACTGTTTGGTGATAAAGAATTCCAAAATCAGAAGCACTTTCGTATTCATTGAGACAATTTCCTCATTGCAGTTAAATAACCGAGAGATACTCTCATTTTGGCTTGGAGAACGAAGTTAAACAAATATGTGTTAAATAAATTTGCTGCTCAAAAATTATACCTAACAGACTGTTTACTGAAACACTGAAGGAAAGGTCGGAGAAGAAGCACCGACAACGCAATGAGGGGATACATCGGAGCAATGCGGCGGACTTTCCTTCACTTTTCCTGTGCATAAATCCTCCCTTAAAGAAAGAAGACATCGAGTCCATCAAGAAACGAAGGAAGCAAAGGCAGTGGAATGACTTTACCGAAGGACAAGAAGATGAACTGGACGATATGTTTGATGACATTGAATGGAATGAACTCCAACACCTCCAGAAATAAGAGGCCTGAGGTGGCTCCTGGTATCGAGCGATCGGACGAGAGAAGTTTAACAATCGACTTAATAAGCAAAGGGAAAGTAGAGATGCCAAGTTTGGTTTAATAGGCGTGTGTTGGTTAATTGTGGTTTAATTTTGTTGAAAATATAAAATTACTTGAGTTATTTGCACACATACCATCTCTCTGCTCTCTCTCTCTCTCTCACTCTGAAATTCTAAAAATTTATGAACCACAAAGTTAGTCCGAAATTATGCTCTTGGTTGAGATAAAAAACGTGGGATCCACCGGCGAGGTCCAGTCACCAGTCAGAAAGTTATCTTGCATCGGCACACACCACATCTCCTCCTTTCAATGGCTTCTTCGGCGGCGACGGTAACACCTTCCCTCGCTGTCATTCACGGCAGGAGAAGGCGGCATGGGTCCTCCTCCGAGAGAGTACAAGTGATGGCAGCGGACGGCTCCGGCCAGACCACCCCTCGTCGTAGAAAGGGCACGCCGGGCGTCGACACGAGGATACATTGGGACGACCCCGACGAAGGCTGGCTTGGTGTTGGTGGCGGCAAGTCGACCGGCCGACAAGGTACCGTAAAGGACGGACGTGAGGAGAATCTCGGACAACGCTTCGCCGACCTGATCAACGCCTCGGCTACTTCCCACTACCAGTTGAGATCGAACGAGCGGATTTGGAATTCATTCATTCATCCATTCATTCCGTTAGAATAATTGTTGTCTGATTGATTGATTGTTCTGCTGCTAGATTTCTGGGGGTCACGCCCGAGGCAGACATGGAGGAGATAAAGGCGGCTTACCGGAGGCTGTCGAAGGAGTACCATCCGGACACGACGTCCCTTCCTCTGAAGACGGCGTCGACGAAGTTCATGCGGCTGAGGGAGGCATACAACGTGCTGAGCAAGGAAGAGAGCCGGAGGTTCTACGACTGGACGCTGGCGCAGGAGGCGGAGAGCAAGCGAGCCCGACGGATGCGGGCGAATTTGGAGGACCCCTACGAGCAGGAGCTGAGGAACTGGGACTCGGTGCCGGACATGGTCGACAGGCTGGGCGGAAGGAACATGAAGCTCAGCGATCAGGCCATGACCGCGCTTGGCATCGACGTTGTCATCGTTTTGTTCTCCATATGCTGCATCATCTATGCCGCGTACTTCAAAGAATACTAGTAATCAGTCTGCTTGGGCCTTCATTTCCGGGCGTTTAGATTATTAATGAAGTCTTCCAATAAATTCTGACCGCAATACATATGATTAAAATTTCGTGAATGATAAAAACGTACAAACTGCAAAAGCTTAATCTGCAACATCAGATGGGTATTCACAGATGCTTTTCTCTTTAAAATTGATGAAAAGAATCAGGACTTCAACCTTTTAAGAAAAGCATAATCACACAATCTTGGATAACTCAAGTACGGTGAGTCAGTTATTGACACAAGGATTGCTGATCATACGAGAATACACAGGATGATTTTGCTGCATCGTACCAAAATCATGGGGCACCGAGAACAAGAACATCCTATTATGTAAGCTGCAAAACATGAAAAACTGGATGCCTACGAAAACATGCGAGACATGGAGAAAGAGAGACCAACGGGTAGGAACTGTACACAAGATGGAAAGGATCATAACAACAATTTGCAAGCAAGCAAGCATATAATTCCTCTTCTGAGATCTCCCCAACAGACGTCCTGGTCACCATCGACATTCGTTGTCTCTTGAACAAACAAGTTCTACTTTTGCTTCTTTGGCGTCGCACGAGACTTAGACTTTGAAGCCACACGAGCTCTGGGCTTGGAGGCAACACGAGATCGGAGTTTCGGGGCTGCAAGAGCTTCAGGATTCAAGGCTTCGTCGCTTTTGGGTTTCACAGATCCATGAGATGGGGGTTTAAGAGGTTCAACAGGGAAGTACTTTATGCCCACCTCATCACCAACTCTGCTGATAACCTGACAGAGAAAGGCAGTCTATGCTTTTACGTTGTCAAGAAAAGAAAGCATGTTTTCTACGTCAAATATTTTTTATTTGTTGAGAGTAAGTGCAATGCACAAATGCAGTTGGAACCGCTGCTAACTCACATCTAAGGCTTTGATGAGATCTTCACGGGTGTGTGACGCAGAAATGCAAATCCGTGCCCTTGCCAGGAGAAGAGGTGTAGCAGGAAATGCAACAGTCACGACTGCAACCTGCAATGATGGATGCAGTTTTAGGGTGCAAGACATGATTGACATGATCATTAAGTTCTAATGTCGAACCATGAATCCAAAGCTAGAACATAGAAAAGTTTCCTTTTTTCATTCTTGAAGAGCAGAGTGAAGTATTGCTTTGTTTGAGAAACATCATAAAATTTGTCAAGAAAAAGTAGATTAAAGTAATAGAACTAGCAAGTCCTACTAATCTGATAAGCTGAACAAAAATGTAAGCCGGTCAATACTTCAGTCACATCTATCTATATTATGCTGGTGTTCGTTGATGTGCTAAATGGTGATTGCACAAGAATAAGTAGATAATGACCATACTGCTGAACACACTCTAAATTTAGCAAATAAAAAGGACGGTTAAATGGGCTAGAGTGACAAATTGGAGTGCTAGTCAGAAAGGAGGAAAAGAAATATCATTCCCTGTAAACAGGTGATGATGGTTCAGCCTTGTTCCACCTTTATGACTGCACTCATTCCTCAAGTGCCATAAACAGCATGTAGAATATGGAATCTAGCAGTATAGTCTATTAGGAGTTTTGCACAAGTCCTCTAAGTTTCAGAATGCATTTTTCTTACAACATCCACGGGAAGTGGTATCACCATTTTATGAAGCATCCATGGTATCATTTTCTCAATAAAGTTGGAGTTGCAATAAGTGTATTCCCCAACCTATTGAAACTCCTATAGACTTACTTTCTGCTTGAGGCACTCCCTAGAGAAGGCTGGAATCTTTGCAGGATTATAAAGCATGATAGGCATAACTGGAGAGTCATTGTCTCCAAGAACCTCAAAGCCCATTTTCTGCAGTTCTGATCGGAAGAAGTTACTGTTCTCTCGAATTTGAGCAAGTTTGATAGCCCCTGCACTTGTTAACAACTGATTGGTCAAGTTTCTGTGATAGAGTATGTGTTTCTTAGTAAAAAAGAATTTCTAGTTGCATGGTAGCATTGTGCACCTCTGTTGGATCCATCCTCTCCAAGAATAACTTTGATAGCAGATATGACTTGTTCAACGGCAGAAGGCGACATGGACGTGGCATAAAGGTGTGCTGGACTTGTATACTTCAAGTATTGAATGATTTCCTGGCAGAGTAAGAGATTGATTAGCAAAGGCAACAAAATTTTCCAAATATGGGAAAAATGTCTCAATTTAACGGATAGAGAGAGAATAAACCTTTGATGCAGCAATATATCCTCCACATGATCCAAATGACTTTGTGAAGGTTCCCATCATAATGTCTACATCAGCTGTATCGACTCCTAAAAGCTCACAAATGCCTCTACCTGATTTCCCAATTGCACCAATGCTATGGGCCTCATCCAAGTACGTATATACCTATCCCAAGAAAGTTTACATGAGACAAAAAATGTTCTAATGTTATTGTTCTTGGGCTTTCAGCCACAACCAAAATAACACCCAGAAAGACTCACACTTATACATCTAACTTTTGTTAAGAAATTAAAAGAGATTCTTAAAAACTACAAAACAAGTAAAGCACATATATCTAAATAATAGAAACTTAATGTCTTGTTTAGCAATACAGAATGACTAACCTTGTATTTCTTGCATACTGATATAATTTCAGGTAATTTGCAGAGTTCCCCTTCCATGCTGTAGATTCCCTCAACAATGACTATAATCTTCTTCCAAGGTCTATGCGTTCGAGGTTGTCCATCAGCAATCTGTTCTCTTAGCACTTCCTCCAAATGGGATGGAGCTAAGGCATTACAGGAAGAAATTAGTTTTGAACATAGAGAGCTAAATAAAGTGTAGAATTATATGACATACTATTGTGTTGGAAAACTCGAACAGTAGCACCAGACCCTCGAGCACCATTGACAATTGAATTGTGGTTCAAAGAGTCACTTATTATCAGCCCACCCTGATATGGCACATCAATGTAATATCACTACAATAGTCATGTTGTTGCATCCCTGTGCAAAACAAAGACTTGGTCGTACAATTCCACTTAAATCAAAGAAAACAATGTACCTTCCCAATTAGGACTGGGATTATTGCTGAGTTGGTCACATAGCCCATGCCAAAGCAAATGGCAGCTGGTTTACCAGCATACCTTGCAACTATATCCTCTAGTTCCACATGCAGTTTAGTAGTTCCTGTGTTGAACAAGATCCTCATCAACCAAATTCAATCTCGCAAGTCACTAAATCATGGTTTTCAGTGAAATGTACTCACCAGCATCAACACGTGCACTGCAGGTGCTTGGTGAGTATCTTTTAAGAGATTCAATAGCACGAGGAGTACAATATTCATCTGCTGATGCAAACCCCAAATAGTTATATGATCCCAGATTAAGGCATTTACTTGTTCTCCCTGTTCGGCTTCATTCATAATATTTAATAGGTTATCTCAAAATGAGTAAGACCTTAAAGACTTAAAAAGTACAGATTGTAATATGGAGGCCAAAAATAGATTTACATGGCAAAATCCACTCCAGTTGGCCAATTAACCAAACTATAAAATATGCTAAATCGGCTTTCCATAAAGATGGACCTTCAGTTGGTCACACTCTAATGATAAATAATCAATTATCAAGTATATATTCAATCATAAGGTTGCTGGTTATCAGGTCTATCCAAGTGCCTACTAGCCAAACCTGGCACCATGCTTGCTTGACCTTTTGGGCCTTCAAGAGTCAAGGCGTGATGGCATGATGAATGCCATCTATCCATTCTTGAATTGGACAAAAAGATTTCAAACCATCAAAAACATGAAGATTCTTTTATATTACTTTCATTTTTGCAATTAAAAACTTGCTTCATTTTTCCTCTCAAAAAGTTATGAGGTTTATTTCTCTTTTGATGATTGAAAATTTCAAGAGATATCCCTAATATCTTGAGCAGGAAAAATCCTGAGCCATTTTATTTATTTAAGAATGAATCTCTGACCTGTTACAATATAATTTGTGATAGATCTAGCCCAATCATTTTAAAACACAACCTGTTTTGTTTTGTTATTGGCATCAGTCAATCAATTAATGGCTATAAAGAATGTGTGCCTTAGTGTTGTTGGGCAGTAATCTTTTTCCGTTTTTTGGTTCTACATTTAGGTTCCTTGATGATCTAGCACAAGCACACCATAATCATAATAAACCAAGTTCTCATCTGCTGCTATTAATTCCAGTCTTTCCTTTTGTAAATAAGATTTGTACCAGGAAGAGCATATGCATGATCACTAATTTTCATATAAGAATGAAATTGCCGAAGGACAAATTCAATACAGCAAATGATAAAATTAAGAGCTTACTATAAAGTCTTGTTTCCATCATCAGACTTCCGCTCAACAACATCAAACCATGCATCAGGTGCACTTGATATAGGACGGGAAAAACAATCCTACACAAACAAGTAAGTTGTTAGCATGACATCATCGGCCACAACATCTATAAACCTAATAAACATAGAATGGTATCATTTACAAGGAATAATCATGAACGTTAAGAGCATAAAGAAATCAATGTCCAGATATGTTGTGGTTGCTCAAGAAGCCGTCCTCCATCTTTCTCTTATAATTCAGCACATTCTTGTTTTAACATCCGGAAGGAAACTACTTCAATGTGAATCAATGATAAGCCTAAAGTAAACTAATACTGCATCAAGAAATGGGTTCAATATTATTTAAGTCTCATAATATTGAGTGCCTGGAATGCGTTCATCACAGGAGCAATTCTTTGGTTCCGAGAATATGGTTAGCAGTTTATCTTTCTTTTGTAACTGTAAAACTGAAACATGCAAAAGGATGCATGCTTTATAGAAGATGATGTCGAGCAAACAGAGGATTTCGTAGAGGATAACAACCAATTCATTAGTGGTTCCACATTGCCAATCTGGTACTAATGCCGATGAAAAGCAGTGAACCCAACGGTAAAGATGGCAACTCGGGAAAAAGCCATTTCCAATTATTGCAACTAAAGTAAACAGAAATGCATCGACCAAATATAAAGTAGGTAGACAAGAAATTCTTACAACAAGTACCTGAATCCTAAGATACAGCCGCCTTGTATAGAAATCCTCCAGACCAAGGCAGATTGGTGCATACCCCTTTTCCTGCAGAGAAAAAATAAATCCAAATCCTCGGAATCAAAATAGAACCACGCACATAATCACATACACAGAAAAACCCCCAAACCAATTCAGAATTTCCAGGATTGAGTTGATTTGGACCTGCGATTTGGGCTTCCACCAATCCACGAACTTCCGGAAATGGTCTCTGAGCTGCCCGAAAACGAACAGAAGGCCGTAACTGAAAAGGGTGGTCAAGGCGGTCGTGTACGGCAACCTCACCATGTTCCCCGGATGTGTCCAGAGCGTGGACGGACCTCAGATCTGAGACGCAACCCGAATCAACAGGTGGGTGGAAGGTAATTGGTTCTTTGATGGTGGTAGAAGGCGAAATTGTGAGATAGCAGAGGAGGACGTGTGGCCGAGGAGGTGAGACGGGAATCGATGGCTAATGCATAATTCTCCTCTGCTTCCTCTCCTTCCTTTTCCCCGTCTTTAAAACGGCTTTGACGGGTCGTCAATCGCGTCGCTCGGGGCGGCGGCGGTGCACAGAGAAAATCGGAGTCAGGGAGGCAGGAGAAACTCTTTAAATATTAATTTTGTCTAAGGTACATTTATTAAGATATTTATATTACAAAAAATAAATCTACAATTTTTTTTAACCTTTAAATCAAAGACGGGTACTTATCTAATTAAGACGTAAATTTCAATACGCATTTACGATTATTTATCTGATAACATAATTATATATTTTAGAAAAATTCTTTAAAAACGCTTCTCCAACGTAGAAACTGAGCTAGAAATCAGTAAATATTCTTTTCTTAATTCCGTGGAATTCGAGATTGAACGATGGCAAAGGATGCGCAAGATTGTTCTAAAAACAAACAAGTGGATGTTGTAGCTGTAATTTCTTTTTTATTTTTGGTAGGGGTGTGCTTCCATCACAATTAACCATTCATTTTTCATGCATGGTCACGTAAAGTGGTCAATTAAAATATTAGTAAATATCTATTTGTATATATAAAATTAGAATTTTGACGAAATTGTAATTTTATAGAATTAGAAAAAATATATAATTTAAAATATTATGAAATTAGAATTTTATATTTATGTATGAAATAATGTAATATAATGATCTTTAATTTATTTATTTAAATAATTTAAATAATAAATAAAAATATAATTAATTAATTACATTAATCGATTGACATGTTATATAATTATATTATTAAATATTCATATATTATTTATCAATAATTAAAAAACATATAAGAATTTTTTGAGATGAAATGAACTTTACATATTCTTAAATAAAAATTCACATTCTCGTATTGACATTGTAATCTGAAATATCTTCTTCTTTTTTTAAATTAAAATTCTAAATACATAGATATCTTTTATTTAAACAGAATTGAAATTCATTTCCATCAAATTCTAATTATACAACCCCACCTAAATGTAAATTTGGACCAGACTCTTAAAATTATAAACTATTGAATCATGACAAAAACTATTGATGGCTGGGTGGTATCATGGCAATTATGTTGGCATCATTCATCCATCCCCATGTATACATAATGTCCGCAAGCACGTAATAATATATAATATAAGAATGTCGAGAATCCTTCAAAAATATATACATTAATATATATCTATTAATGTAAGAATAAAGGTGCCCACGGTAGCCTGTTTAATTGGAAGAAGATGCTCGATCGATCGATCCTCCGCAAGCACGTAATAATATATAATATAAGAATGTCGAGAATCCTTCAAAAATATATACATTAATATATATCTATTAATGTAAGAATAAAGGTGCCCACGGTAGCCTGTTTAATTGGAAGAAGATGCTCGATCGATCGATCCCATGTACGGCTTCCTCAACCCAAATGTTTGATCTTTGACCTTCATAGAGAGAGAGAGAGAGAGAGAGAGAGATGGGGGATCCAATCGATCATATATAAGACGTCTTCTGCGCATGAACAAGGCAAGGGTTGCTTCGGATTCAACCTCGACCACCAGTGTTAATTATTATGACGAGTCAAGAAACGCCACCGTTTTCTGGGGTGTGGGTAGTAGTGTCCATGAATTATGTGAGAAAGACTTAATGTCACGGGTCAGAAGAAGCATGTGTGCATATTTATAACACAAACGAAAGCATTGATATTCGTTCAAGAACAATAAACCCAAAATCTAGCTAATCTAAATGGAATGTTATAAGAAGTGAAATAAAGATGCATGATTAGAAAGTATTAGAAGAAATGGAAGAGTTTACAGATTAATGTCTTTCAGACTCCCCACTCAAACTACGAAGCATGTGTCAATCAATATATGCTGACTCTCGATTTGCCAAGAAGAAGCCTCTTTTCAGATTGTTATTTCAAGACCAACTTGGTCATTAATTAAATCAGTAATTTGATCTTGTGTCTTCAATAATTCTCATGCTATAACATTTTCATGGCATTTTCTCCAACTATATGATAATCCAGCAAATATCTATGAAGTGCAGTTGTATTATCACAAAACGTACATGATAGTAGGACCAGGTTGTCTAGCGCTTAAATCCCATATGTTAGCTAGGCATGAAGATCACATCTACCTCGTTATTTCTAGCTACAAGAATAATGCCATCGATATAAATCAACAAATAACAAGGAAAGACCCACAATTGTTTCCAGTGAAATGTTTGAAACCCATTGAGAATAAAACCTAAATTAGTTTGAAGAACTACTTTATAGAAGATTATTTCAGGTCATACATAGATTTTTGAAGTCTAAAGTCCTTTCCATCACTGGTGAAGCCTAGTGGAATTTTTATACCCACCACTTTTTCAAATTCTCTAAAGAGAACAACATTATTTAAGTCAAGTTGGAGAATATGCCAATCTCTCGTGGGAAGCGACAACTAGGATTTTTTCTTAATCACTAATTTAGTGAAAGGAGTGCAGGCTTCATTGTAAGGTACGCCTTCAAGTTGGGTAAAGCCTTTAATTAACCTAATAATATATGTTCCTATCTGACCATTAACTAACTTTATATTATTTAATTTTGTAGATCCATTTCTTATTTATAACCTTTTTCCTAAGAGGAAGATTCACAGTTCACCAGGTGTTGTCTTCTAAATTAGGCTTGAAGTTTTGCTTTCACAACACTAATCCAATTAGGATTAATTGTTCTTACCTTGATTGTATTGCCTCAGTTCAACTTCTTCTGAAGTATTACTATTATACAGAGTTTTGGTATAATGAAATCCTATGGTTGGAAACAAAGTTTGATATAACTTTCATGGATTTTGACCTAAGTGGGGGGACTATCCCCAGGACTTCAGGTACTAGGGATTCATTATTAATTATGCAAGGCATATGGGTTGGAAGTGTAAATGACATTGGATGATCTCTCATTGCCAATTGAGATAGAGTCCATGAATTAATGTAAACTCAAGGTGATTAAAAACAAACTACCAACTAAGGGTCATATACTACCAAGACAACAAATCAGAGGTAGTCAAGATAGATCAATAGAGAAATAATGACACATCCAAGAATAACAATCATTAAGAATCAAACATAGAAGACGTAAATAAATATGTAGATTTGATAAGCAACTGTCACCAAAGAAGAGGAATAATAGCACCTAGTTATTGTGGAAGCATAAACCCTATAAGCAAGGGGAAAATATTTGAAAAAAAGGCCAAATCTAACAAGAACATTGAAGGAACCATAGATCTACTAAAGAAATCTTCAAAGATAAGTATTTCAAAAGTGCATCTCCAATCCATGCAAGATCTAAAGATCAAACACTAAAAGCCACTAGCATGCATGCAACAAAACGCTAGAGAAACAATAAGGTGCATAAGAAGAAGTAGAGCATGGAATGATACCAAATTGCTAGGACGGAGGACTTAGATGGAGCAAAACCTTACCCATGTCGTCACTTTGATACCATGTTGAGATGAGCATGCATAAATAGGCATGCAGAGATTAATGTAAGGGGGTGGGAAAAAAATGTATGGATCAGTCTCCTAAAATTTTTATGGAATTAAAATCGAGGTGGGTACTCAAGTGTCCCAAGACCAAAACAAGTAGAATAAACCTAAATCTAAGACTAAAAGGAATATATAAGAAATGAAATAAAGATACATGAATAGAAAATGTAAGAAGAAATAAAAGAATCTAGAAATATCTTCAATAATAATATTTACAACAACCACAAAGTTCTTTCAAAAAAAATTACAACTTACTTTTAATTTGTTAAAAAAATCCTGACCATAACATTTACATTCAATAGTTCAGATTAACTAGACCACTAATAGGTCATCTAGAGTCTGGGACCATAGGGAAAATTTCCTCCGATTGTAAAGAAGTAGACTCTGCCACATTTTTCCAAAAAACAATTTTTAACAGTCGTGTTGATTTTATTTACTCATTTGGTTTAGGTTTTGATTTAGATTTTAAAAGAAACTATGCCAATGTCACATGTACGTGGCATGTAGACCCCATACAAATGAGTGCTTCAAGCTTCAAGGATTTCCTGCCAATGTCATCTATTATTTGTTGAAATGGAAATAGATTTGATCTTTCACAGAAGGCATAATATTAGTGACGCAAGCATGTAATAACGTCACAAGTAGAATGTGCAAAAAAGCCGAGGTTCACATAAAGGCCATATATACACTATATATTAGTATTATAAACAAAATATGTTGAGAAACTGTTTCAGTACATGGCTTATCACAGTTTCCCTTTTTAGTGAACTTTCCAGTGAGATACAGTGGGTTGTCCTCATCAATTGGTTTGACCATCCTTTTTCTTGATTGAAATAGTAATTTGATCATCTTTTCCAACTGAAAGACTTACAATGTATGTGTACCAACAAATGTGTTCTGCATGTGCATTTCTTTCAATGTCTCTGTATACACATGGTGTTCCTCTTTGTTTTTCTCGTAAGTCATGTGCAAGGGCTTCAAGAACTTGTCCCTTTTATAATAACAGATTTGGGCATATGCAGTCGGCATCATGAATCTTCTGCTGCAAATATTAAGTCCTGTCAATAATCATGCTCTTTCATTTCCTTCACAAGTTCTTCCAATGTCTTGTATATGTCTTTTGTTCTCGGATGAGAGTTGTCCCCTGCGACAAAGGGATGAACTGCATTCCTTATTGTAATCCAACTCTGTGCTGCTTCTTTCTTTGCATCATTCTCATTCATTATAGTCCTCACAGCCTTGGCCTCATCCCATTCACCGTGCATTGTGTGTAAATTGGAGAGCATGATGTAGCTGGCAGAGTCTTTTGGAGATAGAGTGGCTGCCCTTTCTGCTGCAATTCTTCCCAGGTGTATGTTTTTGTGTAGTTTGCAGGATCCTAGCAAACTCTTCCATATCGATACATCAGGCTCATATGGCATTTGTTGTATAACACTCATGGCCTCCACAAATCTGCCAGCCCTACCCATCATGTCTATTAGACAAGCATAATGACATGGCGATGGTGTGACTTTATGTTCCTCCATGGACTTGAAGTATCCTAGAGCTTCATCAAGGTAGCCCATGTCACTGCATGCTGAAAGTACTCCAACAAATGTGGACTGATTGGGTGGTTCAGTCATCTTGTTAAAGACTTGAAGAGCCTTATTCCCCATTCCAAGGTGCACGTAGCCATGGATCAATGAATTCCATGACATGAGATCATGAGTTGGCATTAGATTAAATATGAGCACAGCATCGTTTATGCACCCACACTTTGCATACATGTTTACAAGTGCATTACCCACACAGGTGTGAAATTCACAGCCTAATTTTAGTGATAGGCAATGGAACTGTTTTCCTTGAAATAGCAATGCAAGACTGGCACATGCACCAAGCACGGTCGAGAGGCTGTATTCGTTAGGTTTATCACCTACACTGAGCAATTGGCAGAGCAATTCAATTGCTTTCTCATGGAATCCATTGTGGAAGTAGCCAGAAATAATGGAGGACCAAGACACACTGTCGAGGTCAGTTAATTTGTCAAAGGTCTTCTCCATTTCGTCCATCTTCCCATTTCTTGCGTACATTGTGATTAATGCATTAGAAACTCGGTTATCAGATGACATGTTGAGCTTCACTATCAAACAATGGAGCTGTTGGCCCAAAGAGATGGCATTATTGGACAAGCCACAAGCAGCGATGGCAGTGGAAAAAGTGAACACATTAGGCTTAATACCCAAGCAAATCATCTCAAGGAAAAGCTCAATGCCATAATCTACCTCTTTATTTTGAATGCAGCACGAGATCATCGAGCTCCATGTCACAACATTCTTAACGGGCAATTTCAAGAAGACCAAGTTTGCAAGTTCAAACATGGAGTTCCTAGAGTAAAGTTCAAGCAAAGAGCTTGCTGTATAAAGACTCTTGTCGAACATACACTTTACCATGTAACCATGAATCTGCTGGCCGAATGCAAGATCACAACCTGTCAAAATGCTTGCCAATGTGTGCTCATTTGGCCTTATACCGAGCATCATCAATTGATCGAACACAACAAGTGCCAATCCTACCAATCCATTGTTACAGAATCCACTTATCAACGACGTGTACGCCACCAGATCCGGTTCAATCATCTTATCAAAAACCAATGATGCTCGATTATTCGACCCACATTTTGAGTAAAAATCGATCAAACAGCATGCTGTCCTCACGTCAACCTCGAAGCCCAATCGAACCGCAAGCGAATGGATCTGTTGTCCAATGGCAAGATCACCAAGACCACCAGCCGCACCAAGGACTGCATTGCAAGCATAATCATTGGGACAAACGCCTGTTTCGAGCATTTGAATAAACAAATAAACTGCGGTCGGTAGAAATTCAGGATAATCGTTCTTGCAACAACCGGATATCATTGACGTCCACGTGAAGACATTTTTCTCAGGCATGACGTCGAACACCCAGAAGGCATCGTCGACACGGCCGGACTTCATGAAGGCGTCGACCAACATGGACTCCAGAACCACGCCAACCACAGAACCGCCTTCCCTGCTGCTGCAAGTGACGATGTCAGCGTACAGCTTCTTCGCCTCATCGAGGTCTCTGGAACCGAGGTGGTGCCTCAGTCTTGCTCTATAGTTGGCAATTCGTTGGTGGGCAGAGGCGCAAGTGAGAGAATTTCTTGTGGTGGCGTTGGTAACGTGTCTGCCGGATGATCGACGACAAGTGTTTGTTGGCGACGGTGATTTGGTCTTCCGGTTGTTGTGCCGGCAAGAGCGAAAAGGTGAGTTCTTTTGTGCCGACGGGCGGATGCGTTGGGGTTGTTGGGAAGTGTTCGCCGGCAGAGGAGAGGAGGTTGCCATCATCGACAACACCCAGGTTCCTACATGCGACCACAGGGGGACATCTTCCGGTGGGCATGATCCGAAGGCATGGGCGGTAGAAATCAAGCAAGATTACTTGTCATTCTTCCTTTCGATTTCACCTCGTTTAGAGCCGTTGAGAAAAACATAAGGTTTAAAATTTTATAGAATATCGAGTAGATAAATATTTACAATAAAAATTATATTATTTTTATTAACCTGGATTGCGTTCGAATCAAGGAAAACCAAAATGGATTTGGGATACGAAGACTAACTCAGCTATATATATATATATATATATACCTAAATATATAGCTGTTACCGGTTTTTTTCCTTAAATTGGTATTAATAAATTGAAGACTTAAATATTGATGAGAAGTATGAAACTACATGCATCAGTCTAAGTTAGCTACGTAATTAGAATTGAATAAATACTACATTATCACTTATTTATACTCTTATTATATATACTTTCAAATATATGTATATCTCATCTTTTTAATAAATACTTTTAATTTTATTTTATATTAAGGCCGCATTTGTTTCAGAGTGTAACAGTTTTAATTAAGAGTGAAATTTTAATTAGGAGTGATATTGTAACTATGATTGACTCTTAATAATTCTAACAAAAAATAACATAAATTCATGAGTGATGTTTGTTAATTAGAGTAGTTCCCTATATAGATTTTCAAACTTATCTTTTTGTCATTTTTTAAGAAAATAAGTAATGTAATGAATGTTTGGTGTGTTGCAAATTATTTTAATTGATGTTGTAATATTATAAATTATATAAAATAATACAATAGATATTAAAAAATAATATTTTTTAATTTATGTTGTGAAATTATTTTTTCAATTTACATGACATAATTTTGAAATTAAAATTATTTGTAATTAAAAATTATAATTTTTTATCATGAACGAGGATTGTTATCACAAATAAAGGTTTTTTTTATGTCATAGGAGTGGTTTTTTTACTCAGGCGTGAAGGTGAAAGTATGTCTCACTTAAGAATCTTTTAAGTATAAAACTTAAAGCTAAAAGTAAGTTGAAACTAAGTGTACTAAAATAGCACAAATGTATTTGTTTCATCTCATCTTATGTCTAATTTTTAATATTAGTTGAAATTAAAAGTACAGTAAAACAAATGTACCTTGAGAAGAGGTTTGTACACTTGGAATTAAACGAAAATGAAAAAAAAAAAAGTATACAATTCTAAAACACAAGTATTTGTACATTTTAGGAAAATGAATTCTAACAGAATTTCATTTTCATCTCTTTGTAAATGTTAGAATTCATTTTCTCATTTAAAAACATCGAAATCTCTTAGCATTCATGTCTAAAAATCAAGATTTAATATGTAATACCCAACACAAGTTTGAAAACTTGCACAATTTATTGAAAGAAATAATATTTGTAGTTTTTAAATATAAAAATAACAATTATTATAAAAAATCATTTACTACTAATTTTAAAATTATATAAAGATCTAATTATATCATTATATAACATGTTAATTGATTAATGTAAGTAATTAATTCATTGATTAATTATATTTTAACTAATTACTTTAATTCATTAATTAAGAATTTCATCAATAAATTACTTATAAATAATTATATTACATTATTATCATAAACATATATATAAATTAATTCTGTTTAATTTTGTCATATGTATAAATAACTAAATTTTAATTTCTGTCAAATTCTTGAACATGCACAAATACTAATACTTAAGGGTCCATTTGTGCACTTAGAAAGTGACACAATATAATAGAAAAAAAAGTATCGTAAAATTTAGAAAGTAACAAAAAAGAAAGTTGCAGAAATTTGTTAGAAAATATGGTATTTATGCAAGAAAGTGACAAAAGTTTAAAAAGTAACAGAAAGTGAAAAAATAATAAAATGTAATAAAATATAAATGAATAATCTAAAAATATTTTTAAACATCTCAAGTTTATGGAAAAATTAAAAATGTTTTCATTCTTCATAAGAATACATTATATGTTACGAGATAAATATAAATTTAACATATTTTAAAAATTTATTATTATTATAATTATTCATTAATTATTATTATTATTTCATCTTTTTTTTTAACATGCAAATTTAACAAATTATATTTTATTTTATTTTTTTCCTCTTCTTCCTTTTTTTCCTCACTTTACGTTACTTTTAGACCCTTTAACTTGAAAAAGAGGATGACTCTATTTCTTATTATAAAATTTTCTCTAGAAAGTGACGAATATTTTCCATCACTTTCCATTAGGCACAAACACACTATCTTTTTTCGCTACTTTCCCTTACCTTCCTTTCCGTCACTTTCCCTCATGCATAAATCTCTCCTAAATTTTAAATTTTATTTCCATCAAATTCTACATAATTCAAATTTCGTCAAAATTCAAATTACATCAAAGTCAATTCCAAATGCACAAACATTCAAGATACTAACATTTATCGTTATTTTTTTACTATTATTTATATGCTCCTTTTTATTATTTATGTTAGGATCGAATAACTCACTAGAAAGGGGGTGAATGTTGATCTATGTGGAATTTTAACTCTTTTTAGAACTTAGCTAATTAATTTGATTAGTAAGTAAGTATAGGTAATAAATAAACATGCACAATAGTATTAAATAATTGACACATGAGAATTTTTAGGTGGTTCACCAACTTAGTTAGTCCACCTCCAAGATTCACTTAGGCTTCACTAAGTATTTTATGTTGAAGCAAGAACCAACACTTGAACTTTCAAGTAAAAACTCACTAACCTTTCTCGAACTTTCAGGTCCAAGCTTTTAACCAACAATGAGTTTTCAAGTATAAACTCATGAACCAACAATCTTGCTTTCTTTTAGAATGTGAGTGCAAGGAGCTTTTGCTATTTCTCTTCTTCTTCAATATTTTTCTGAAATGTGTATTGTGGAATGTTTTGTGTAGCTCTCAAAAGTATATGATAATCGTTATATTTTTCTTTCTATTTTGATCATACTTATACCAATGTATATAACAATCATATTCTTTCTAACATGATTTGTCCTTTTATACTTACTATACTGTTAGTTTTAAAAATAGTAAGTTACCATTTAGAAAGATGCTTCAAGATAACCCTACGATTTTATTTGATTTTTAGATAGTTAGCTGGTGTAACATTTCAAAAAATCCAAATGTTTGATCTGTAACTCTCTGAAAAACATTGAAGAGTTATTCCTTTCACGTGATCTTTAAATTCTGTGTGTGACTTTAAAGTCAACACGTGAGTCTTTAAGATCGAATAATTATACTGTTAACTTATCGAAATGTTTTAATTTTGAGATAGTTAGCTACAATAACCTTCTGGTTCTCCTTCTAAGCTTCTAACTAATGTTTTCTTATTTCTACACATGCATAATTGAATGACTTAAGTTTCAAATAGTTAAATCTGTAACCTTCTGAAACTCCATGTTTTTTCAGATAGTTAGCTTTTCTAACTTTTTGAAAATCCTTTTAAGCTTCCGATTAGATTTTTGCACATGTGTTTTTAAATGATTTAACTATCCAGATAGTTAATCTTCCTAACTTTTTTATTTTAGAATATTTCTAGATAGTTAACTTCTCAACCTTTCGATCATTCAATCAACTATCCTATTAACTTTCCGAAGGACTTTTAATTTTGGATAGTTAGCTTTCTAACTCTTTGAAAGAATTCTTATTGCTTTAAACTGACTTTCGGATACTTAACTTATTAACCTCTTGAAAGTTCACTTATTTTCAGATAATTAGCTATGTAACCTTCTGAAAATGTTTCCTTGCTACTTTAAGCTAACTTTCGAATAGTTAGCTTAGTAACCTTCCGATTCTCTTCTTCTTTAGAATAATTAAGCTTTAAATTGTGTTGTAACTATCTGAAATTCTTATTTTTCTCTTACAACAATTTCTGAACTATTTGTATCTATTTATTTGCCATCTGCAATAGTCTTGTGAAATATAAATGGTTTCCTTACTCGTATTTTTGTATTATAAAAACATAAGGATTTTAACAATTTATCATTTTATTATTTACTACATATCATCATTTAATCTTCAATACATTTAACTTGTCTTCAATATCATTTAATTAAATCTACCTTTTCATAAATTGTAAATTGTTTATACTATCGTATGCTCTAATTTTATCATTTATGTTACCTTTTGTTATCCTTTTTTTTATCACAATATCATTAATCCATATGTTTTTTATATACTTTAATCACTATTCATGTCAATCTTAAACACATTTTGGAGATAGTAATTTGGAGATTAACTTCAGTTAGGTCATGAGAGTGCCTAACACATTTCCTCATGCGTATCCCAAGAATTTACCTATTATCTTTGATCTTTTAATCATTATATTATGTAGGGAATCATGTATTCCCTACATGGTATCTAGTTTTTCCTAATTTTTCTCAATAAAATTAGGTGGCAACTTCATTTGTGTACCAATTTCAGGGGTGTTTTATTGACGAGAAAATTGTAATCAAAAGAAATCATTAGGATACCCATTATCTTGAAGATTATCCAAGTATAAAACTTAGAGATAAAAGCTGAGTTAAACCTAAGTATACTAAAGTAATATAGATGTGTTTGTTTTATCTCATCCTATGTCTTAACTTTTGATACAGGTTAAAACTAAAAGTAGGATGAAACATTTTCTCATACTAAATATTAACATTTTTGTGCAGGGACCATTTTCCTAAAAATGTATTAGGAAGCTTTTTTAATGATGTTTTTTTTTAAAAAAAAAATATTTCTATGGATACAAGAGAGAATTTATAGAAGCAATCATGTGATGATTATAAACACGTAATAAAAATTTTACATGAATTGAATAAATAATAGTTCTTGATCTAAATATCTTAAAATCGATCAATTTCTATTAAACCTCAACCATGGATTTTCAAATAAAAAATCTTGATGAATATAACTTAGATTAAATTAAAATTTTAACATATAGTAGAATATATAATAATAATAATTGGATGACATTGGGTTGACACACGCATGCATGATCTCTTTAATTTAGGTAGGAAGAAGAACCTGAAGCCGAAGTGCATGCATGGGATATAATCAAGGGAGGCACATCAGTGAAGCAGTGATATATTTGAACAGGCTAATACATGTATAGTACAGGTAGCAGAGAAGTTCTATTTGTCAACTGCATCTCTCCAAAGCTTCCAAACTTAATTAACTAATTGCAGGAAGAAACCAACGTGGATGAAGGACGCGCGCCATCAATCGGTCCTTCATATGTAATCTGTATGAAACTTCTTCGGATGCCTCGATGGATCCAGAAGCACGTACGTCTTTGTTGGGTTCTGCCGGCCGACTCCGTCAATGGCTTTTGTTTATTTAATTCGATGAAAGTTTCAAATCAAATTTAGTTCAATATTTCTAAACGAGATGGCTAGTTAAACCCACACGTGATTGTAATTTGAACTGCCTGCAATTAACGAATTAAATAACCTGAACTTGAATATTCTTAGTTGGATCTGCTCAACTCTTTGATTGCCATGCCTGTCGGCAGGATGGGGAAAGGACCTGGTGTATTTTCTAACAGTATTCGTGTTTGCATTACAAATTAATCGAAGCCATTCTTCTCTGATCAGTTGAGTTAATTAATTAATTAATTGTCCTATGTCCTGTCGTTTGTAACCTAAATCACGTCATGAAAAATCCTCCCAGATCTGTCTATACATACATCAGTCTTAGCTATTTATCTGTCTTTTTTTTTGGGGGGGTAATTTTCTATCTCTATAGATATTTTATTTCTGGTGGTGGCCGCCGTTCCGGCCAGCTTGGTGGTGGAGATTTGGCCAGACGGCAGACCGCAGCTTCCGTGCGGCGTTCCGCGTCTCCCTTTCTCAATTTCACACGTGCAACTCGTGCGTCAATGGCTATTTCCATGTTGCCGGTCCGGGTTTGGCTGCGACGTCGGTGGTGTCTCACTTTTTCGTCAAACACGTGGGATGAGAAGTCGAAACCGTAATCAAGAAAAATAATATTTTATGATGATTACAATTTATCTCTGTAATTTTTAATAAATAGCTCTAATTGATTATAAATTTACCTATATATATATATACATGAATAATTAAAATTAACAATTAACGATGCGTACGTTAGTTTTTTTTATTTTTTTATGAATGATAATCAAGCTTAAGTTATTATCTTCTTCTTCGTATACTTTTATTATAATCACAGCTACCATTTTACGTTAGGCATGTTAGTTTTACCCTTGAAAGTTCAATGAACCAACTTAGAATTAGATGGTCTAATAAATATTAAAGTCCATTTTTTTATTATAAATATTTACATTATTTTTTTATTATGAATGCCTAGAATGATATACCAAAACATATTATATATTAAATCGAAAGTGACGAAACGAAAACATATCTGCATAATTAAAGGATCGAGGAGTAAGTAAAAAAAGTTGTGAATACCGATATTTACATTTTTTTTTTCCTTTTAATTTTTTATAATTATTGTTGAAAAGATTTTCCGTTAATTAAACACCATAACACTTAATGAATTAAAATTTAATTTCTAGTCGTCAGATTTAAAAGGAGATAATTCACCGTAGTTACAGATGAAATGTAAGCTTGATTGAAGAAGAATGAAAAACGCAAACTATCTGATCAACGTCTACGATTTGTTTGTGTAATTCCTGTTTGCTTACGCAAATCAACCATCGATACATCCCAAGTTCGCTAGGCAACTCGTCCGGCACGACCCACCAAACCCTTCGTCTTGTCCGGCCGTTGCAGATGCTTCTTGTGGGCGTCGGTGGCGATCGGTTGCACCGGTCCGTCCACTTCTCCCTCGGACGTCGACGATAAGCTGGCGGTATATGGAGCCAAGGAGGCCAACCTCTCCCTTCTCTTCTCGAGGAATCTCTGTAAAGATTTCTTTCTGAGAAGAGGCATATCTGGGGGAAGAACAACAACAACAACACTCAGGCCCGTTTCATTAGGATGATATATGAATAAGGTTAGAATCAAAGGCGCTACCTCTATTGGTGTTGAAGTAGTAATCTTTGAACGGGAATCCAGCGTTCTGTTGTTGAAGCTGGAGTTGCCGTGCACCTTCTGCTGCCATCTTCATCACATCCTCCGCCTGTAGATGCAAAACAAAAGAATTAATTATGATCTTTATCATCATCAGCAGCAGTAGTTTCCATTCTTATGATCAAGAGAGAAGAAATTTCGAATATGAGTAGCTATAGGATCGAGTTGCAGAATTAAATGTCCGTACCACATCATTGGTGGCGTCGAAAACAGAGACGGTGCCGTTGTATAAGATGGTGAGGGGAGCACTGGTCCTGGAATAATAATATCATTATTAGAACAACCCAGAAATTGACAAAATCGATCAGAACCACAAACCGTATCGGAGGAATTAAATTCAGAAGTACCCAAATCAGAAAACAAAAAAAACAAAACGAAACGAAAACAGATGCAAAGGCAATGCAGCACCTGGTGTTACCGGCAAGCACGGATCTCAGCACATGAGGGCTGGGGCTCACCATCGTCGTCTGGATATCTGGTGCGACAAACGCAAAAGGAAGCCAGCAATAACAATAGATCAGGACATAGGCGAGAAGAAGAGACACCAGCTAAAAGAAATTAAGAAGATTAGTATATGTATCATACAGAAGTGCTCACCTCCACCAATGGAAGATGGGCGTTGTTGGGAGCTGATGCCAGTAGTGTTGGAAGGCGAAGGCTGCTGCTTCTCCAGCCCAAGGAAATCGATCTCGACGGGCATGTTGATTCGTTGGGTATTCTTGAAGTAACGAGGAGGAGGGAAAGGTTGATTTCGAAGGGCGGAAGAGTCGAGGACTAAGGACTAAGCGATGATGAGAGGCCTGCCGTATGGACGATATATAGTCAAATTAATCGGGAAGGGAGATGGAACAGGGAAACTTGTACGACCCGAATGACGTCTCTGCCACTGGCGATGCAGAGGAATTTACTCAGTCGACCCGTGTGGGCGGATGGATGGAACGAGGAATCGGGGGTATTTTGGTAATTCGCACTCGCATCCCTACCGGTGTGTACGCAGGGAAAAGAAGACAGAAAGAGCGTGATTTATTTTTATCGTTTTTTCCCCCCCGGTCGAATTGAATTTCTTTTCGACGACCCGCGGAACACGTGCATAAAACCCTCTCGTCTCCTCGCAGCAACGAAGTTTCTTAATTTTTGTGAAGAAAAGTAAAAGACACGTGATGAAATTGTGGGGCCCATCGCTGGGTCTTGCCGGTACCAGGAAAATTCGGATACCCCTGGCTTTCCAGACTTTCGACAACCACCACAATAATTTTCCGCGTCGGTATCTTCACGGAGGAATAAAAAATGGACGCCACGTGAATTAATTAACGTCAAATGCTTGGTAGGCTTAATACCAATGTTACAATAAGTATAAATGTTAGATAGTTGAGTTCAATGTTTTTAAAATCGGTGTGAGGTGGTTCAATCATTTTTATTGGCTTCATTGCTTTAATCGATTTTCGGAAAATTACAAATATATAAGTAGATTGTTATAAATATAATTTCTCTAAGATGTAATACACAATGAATGTCATTATTATTCTTATAAATTACTACCTAATAAAATAGAATAAAATACTTCACATTTATGGAAAGCTTAAATTAAAGCCGAGAGAAGCCTTAAGGAGTGAAAGAAAAACATGACATTTCATTATTATCTCACATACAGCTCCAACCATTTTCTCCTGTAGCAATTTTACTCACCTTTAAAAGAGAAACCCGAAATTATATCAAAAATACACTTGAAAATCTTTATACGACAACAACGGTGACAAAAATTTTCCAATCCAACACATGTTGCTGTTTTCACTTTTCAACTTCCATTAATTCTTCAAATTCCTCGTTGAATCTGTAAACATGGAAATAAAAATAATTGGCTCCGCTAGAGAAACTTATTGAGTTTCCCTCCTCGTAGAGAATGACTACTTACTTATTTTTATTTCTTATGTAATATAACAAATGCAAGATTCCACATTCTTACTCTACCTTTTAATATTTGTGAAAAATGAAAGAGATAAAACAACACATTTTCACGTAAGAGAAGTAACAAATGTCCCTTTTCCCCTTACGGTAATCATCGAACTATTTTCATCCGAAGATCAATTGAAGGGTTGTTTGCGATTAGATCTAAGTTAAAATTTTATTGACTCATTTTGTGACATGTGGAGCATTGCAACGACAGTAGTTTTCTTTAAAATAGAAAAGGCCAAAAGTAGAATGATCTATGATAAAAGAATTTAAAAAGAAACGTGAATGTGTCATGTTCGATCATTACATTTTAATTTAATCTGCATAATTATATTTTTCATTATTTTTTTTATTAAATTTTCAGAGAAATTACTGAATTTTATGATCCGAAGAACAGAGATCACTATCGGTTTATTTAATTTGAGTAGAAGTTTTATCTTGTTTTTGTAATTATCTAATAATAAAAATTCATTGTAAAACACTTGCTTTCGTATCATGTTTAGGAGTTAGTTTGCGCATCTAGAAAATAATGAAAAATGTTAGAAAGAAAAATAACGAAAAATTTTCTATTATTTTTTTAGATATTTGCACATCAAATATGTTTTTGAAAGATTTCATAATTTTTCTTTGATATATAAGAAAAATTTTCTTTCATTTTTCAACATTCTTATTTCTAAAATTGATGAAAAATAAAGTAAAAGAGAATGTGAATTATCACAGAATATATTAAAAACATGTAATTTTGATATATAAATTATTTATGTCTTTAGTAAATGAGAATTAATATCATGAGAGATATATGTAACAATAAAGACATATGAAATGTATTTTATATTGTAACTATTATCGCAAATGACTTTATCTTATATTATCTATAACAAATTTTGTTATTTTCTATCTTATAGATAAATACAAAAAATATTTAATTTATTAATTTTGATATTTTTTATTTTATAAATAAATAAATATATTTTATAATTTTTTGTTATTTTCTATTCTATGTATAAACACATGTATTTTAAATTTCATTATTTTCTATTTTATATACAGTAACCTTGATTTTCTCTTGACTTTTCGTTACTTACTATCATTTTAATTTCTATTATTTTCTATAATATTACGTCATTTTAATTTTTATCATTTTTTATAATATTCTGTTATTTCTTTTCTACTATTTTTCAAAAAACACAGACAACTCCTTAATATCATTTTAAGCTTTACAAATGATTACATCAAACATTTGTACAACCATTTATTAGAAAGCTGCTGCTTGTTGTAAGATCTCGGCGACGACCTGCACCAAACAGCATCGAATAATAAGGGAAATAAGTGGACAGCCAGATATACAACACACACGCTATATTACATAAGATTTTCTCACAGCATCTATACGTGGTAACTTCGTATATGCATGAGTACCGAAATTTTTAAATCTTACGTTTGCATGCGTCGGCAATGACGTACCTGAATGTTCCATTAATTAGTGAAATTTAATACCAGCGGTTGACGTTGAATGCGTGCAAAGGGTGATTAGAGTCAAAAGCAGGGGCTGCATACGTGGTATTTTAGTGAAACAGATCATGATCTGGCACGTTCGTCGGAAGTGGAATCTATCATTCTTTCTTTTCTTTTCTTTTTTATTTTAAAATTTTTTAAAAAAATTTCTCCACCACAGGAATTGAAAACGTCAAATCCTTGGCGGGCACGTCGTACGAGATGACTACGGGCGTGATCCACGTGACGTTATTTTATTTATTTATTTAGGTAGTAAATTTAATTGTATTTAAGTGTAAATTTAAAGATTTAATAATAATACCACCACTCAAGCATACCCCCAAGTCTACGTGAGATCCAGTGCCATTGTCATGAGATCTAGAGAAAGTTTTTCTTTTAACTTTTTCAAAGTTTCCAAGAGATATTAAAATTTTTTATCTTGAAGGTAATAACGTGACAAATACAATCTTCCGTTTTTAATGAAGAGTTAGGACAACCAAGGAGAAGACACGTACTAATTAAGTTGTACGTCTCTTTAATCCATTCTTACGTTTTGCACTCCTTGTCGCTTCGTATTTTTAAACTTGATTGTGGTTTCATAATCGTGTTCATTTACATCTTTCACGGAAAAGGATTACCACGGGCTTTTGAACCCACGTTCAAAGAGACGATGGAAGACGCCCTCACAATCTCACATACATAACATTTGGTAAGTACGTAAGGTCTTTTAATTTTCTATTGCCTTCAACTGATCATGCAATAATAATAATAATAGAAGTAATTAAATTCGTGTAATCTATATATCTTGTTCAACGTGGAAAACGTGCGCGCATCTGGTTAGTGGTGAATCGACCCATCACCTAATAATTAACAAGTTAGTGACGAGGAGTTGGATTCAATATATTATTGGATAACTCCCTGAGATCTTCGGTGGTTGGTTCAAGTGGTGGACCGATCGGACACCACCTCCTCTACGAAACGTATGTTGAGCGTGTGCTTTTAATTTGCCTGTTGACGTGTGACAGAAGGAATATTTAATGAAAAATTCGTGCATCAACGATTAAGAAATTTGAAATATCGAGAAATAAATCGATGGGAAACTTTACGAGAAAAAAACTGACATGCAATATTTATCTACAGGTTTCGATGATAGGGAGAGAGAGAGAGATGATTTGCTTGATGGTAGAGTCTATAATATTGATAAATAAACCGCTAAAACAATTTATAAGATGAAACAATAAAATTTGTTTCAAAATTAATTAATTTATAATGAATCAAAAGATTTGTCATACATAAAAATCAATTTTATCTATGTTTTCGTCAAGATGAAACTATTTATAACACCATGCACGTGCACGTACTTCCTCTAAGATATAACACCTCATCGACGGGACTCCAATCCACACTCATAACGCATAATATATATGTCCCATATATAATTTGTACTTTGAAATTTGAGGACATGCAATTCTAGACATTTATAGTTAAAAATGTTATAACACAGGATTGTACCTGATTACGAATTCGAGACCTTTTAAATGTCAAGGTTCAAACACACGTTGAGAAATCTTTACAGCGTTAATTACAAATAATCAGAAATTGTTACAAGTGCATATCCTTCGGTTTAAGCACGTTAACATGAACTTTGTCAACTTTTTTAGGAAAGAAAAAATAACTATTTGTTTTTATTGTTGATAATTTTTTAATTAATGCGTTTAAATCATAAAATAAACATTTACGATAAGTTAAACCAGGGTTTAGGGTTTTATAATACGCGTGCTTTTATGATAAGATTTAGAATTTAAGATTTTAACTTTATCTCTCTATTAAAATAAAATAAAATAATACAGACGTAACCAATAAAATGACTTGCGGACACACTTAACACATGCATGAAATGAGAAATATTTGTGTTGGAGTGGTTTTGCCGTCGTAAGCGGTCACGTTCAAATAAAACGCCGATGGCAACGTAAAAGAAAAAGAAAACCAGCTGTTGCAGATAAGATACCACTAGACTTGCAGATGTTGGAAGTCGTGATAATCTTTCATTACTCCAGCATGTTGATTACGACCTTTGCGTTAACTTGAATTTTCATATGAGTTGCAAATTAAGTAGTACTATTCTTAATTAATCGTATTATGAGTTACATATGGTAGGTGGGCGTTTAAATTCAAGTTCAAGACTGAAAGTTCAAATCAGAAGTTCTTTAATTTAAGTGTGTTTTGCTTTGATTAGTTTCCTGTGATGAGATAACTCTTCGATGATTTCGAATTTTTATATGTTCAAAGAAATTGTCGAAAACATTTATAATATTTGAATGGTAGTTGTGACTTTTATGTTGAAAAAATTGTGGTACGCAGTTTAAGTTAGTGCCAACAATTTTTTAAAACCATACATAGATTAGTGCTTGACCTGTAACTACCAGATGGATTAGCTGCGTCGGAAAAATGATATTCACGTGCATGAAGTTAAGGATAACTTCAACCAATTCGAAGTGATTGAGTTTAAATCTACAACTAAAGTATGGTAGGATGGTAAGGTTGCATTCTGGTCACTTTCAAGTTCGAACAGATTATTACCCCTAGCTTAAAACATAAAAAGCGATTGAGTTTAAATGTTGATGACGGAAGATATACGTACTTTTTACAAATCTCAAGATAAATAAAAATTGAACAAGAACATCGGATTTCATGCATCGTATGAAGATTCAAAATTATAGATGATAATCGAACCAATTCCAATAACTTAATCGATAAAAACAATGATGTTCAAGATTAATTACCAGTACGTAGCTTACACACATTAAAATGAAGGAAAAGGTCCACCGTCAACAACGTCAGCACCGAACGCATGGAGATCTCTCAATTTTTTTTATTTAATATATAATGGTTAAACGGTGAGGTTAAATGATTTTAAATTTTAAGTGATTTTTACTAGGTCGACAAGGAGGTATGAGATAACACTCGAAGGCATGAGATAAACTACAAGGAAGGATTACAATAATCCTACATCTATTATTAATTTGAAATGGAAATGGAATATTCCTTGAATCCATATCAACCCATGACCAAATCGATTTACCAGGTACCCTCTGAGGCAAGCCTTGTAACTAATGGCATGTTGACTCCTGGTTTGAGTGATTCTTTCATTGAGCTAATCAAAACGATCCAGAACATGAAGTTTAACTTTGATTCCCAATAGGCGTGTATAACCCAAAACGTCAGCACTTGCACGAAACGACAATATTGGCCCACGAGAAACATGAGATCGATCTTTT
This sequence comes from Cymodocea nodosa, assembly GCA_036874045.1. Lineage (NCBI taxonomy): Eukaryota > Viridiplantae > Streptophyta > Magnoliopsida > Alismatales > Cymodoceaceae > Cymodocea > Cymodocea nodosa. Next base: position 2,240,208 of record JAZBRI010000008.1, read on the forward strand.
CAGTTTCATCACGGTGGAAGCACCCAACAGCTAGCTGGTCATGTGGTAATACTACGTACACATTAATGACGGAAACCATACAACATCTGTTGTGTTTAGTAAATAAGAAGAGGAAGTGGTAGACGAAAAGAACTTTCAGATCATAAATCACTATATTCATTCACCATGTATTACATGATACGTATGAAAGGATTCATAGAAGATGAGATTACAACCGACGAGAGGTTACAAACAGTTCAAGAACTTCGCACTATTCCCACATCTGCACACTACATATGGCACAACATGGGTTTATGCTTCAACATCATCTGCAATTTCTCGTCTTACCTCTAATTTTCCCCTGCCTTGTATGAGTAGCCGTCAGTATTGGTAAGGTTTCGTCTTCGACAATCTGCACCAGGCAAGATACATCGATCGGAAACCTTCAAATTCATCCAAGCAAATTAATTAAAGAGCTCGCAGTTTCCGTGGCATGGTTATGTAAATAATCGATTCAAAGTGTGGATGAGGTACTGGATTAATTAAAACCTTGTGCCTGCATCTTCCCAACGATTTCTAAACATGGTCGTGCAGATTAATTAATTAGTTGGTGTGAATCATGACGATCCTTTTTAACACAGGACGGCTGGTTCAGAAAAGAAAGGCGTGGGAAAATGCACGTGTCGATCATGGGCCAGCGTCCTGAGGTCAGATGTAATGGCAAGGGTTAGGGTTTTTTCAAACAGGACGACTCTTTTACTTGACTTGTACGTGGATTTAGGAATCTTGACGCAAGACAGGCTAAGGCTGGACCCATGTATAACTTAAACAGCGTGCCCATAAATCATGTATATTCTTCTTCAGAAAGCAAGTAATATGATGAATCCCTTTTCTTTGGTAATGAGTAATATGATAAATCCTGGGCCAGCGTGTTCCATGCCGGACCAAGCTACAGGAAAATAATTAGATGCAGCAAAGAAGATTGGTCGATTTTTTTTTGGGGGGGTTATGAAAATAGTGGGGAGAAGGAAATTCCAATTTGAAGTACGTAGAACTACAATTTGTACCTTTCCTTTCGCTTCTCGAAGAAACGTTGCAATGATAGCTTCCTCTTAAAAGGCAAATCTGTGACAAGAGAACGATGAAACCAAATCGTTTCTGGATTGTTGGGTGAGTTAGTTACGGGTAAATGGAGAACCAGGTGATCACCTCCGTTCAGCCGATCAAAGGCCACGGGATGCGACGGCGGCTGAGGTTTTCTCGCCGGCTCATCCATTGCCTGTGCGTTTTCTGCCGTTCTCAGTATGGACCGTGCCTGTAGAACAAAATACAACTCAAATCTGAGCCCAACGGATGAAAGAGGAGAAGCACGGAAAGGAAGTACGTAATCGAGGGATTTGGGGGCGCGGCAGTGACCACCATGTTGACGGACACGTGGAAGACGGAAACAGTGCCGTTGTAGAAGATGGTAAGAGGAGGAGCAGGACCACCGCTGGCGGCGGTAGCCGTGGTAGTTCGCATGGGGGTAGTAGAAGAAGAGTCGTCCATTGGTACCAACCGGAGCTGTTCTTCAGCAGCGGGCTCGACCGGCGCCGTCGTCGGTGGGGTGTTGATCTCCTGGCTCACCGTCGGAAGTACCGTCGTGAACACGTTCGGTTGATTTGGCAGCACTGCAGATTAAACAGGTGACACGACTATACACACACACACACATATATATATATACGTTCGGTCGACGACGACAACGACAGAAAGACAAACGATAACAACAATAACTGGAGGAGGAAGCGGGCGCACTTGGAGTGATGGAGCGGTGACGGCGAAGAAGTCGTGTTCCACGGCGATGGTGGTCTTGTGGCGTAAAAGTAGGAAACTGGTTTGGGGGCTGGCGCGGTAGAGATGGCAAGAGGGAAAGAGTACCAAGCACAGGGAGACGACGAGCATGGTTGAACAAGAAAAGGAGGGGGACGGAGCACGACTTCCACGGGGGGAGCCGGTCGTGCCAGACTTACTCAGGTCGATTATTAATTATAAATGGAAAATTGGTAGGGTTGACGGGACCGGACGGAACGCAATCCATTCCATACGTCGTAAGATTTGATAATTTAATTAATCGACGGTGCGAATATTCATATTTCTTATTAAAATTCGAATTTTAAGAAGAAAAAAGAAATAAAAGCCGAAGCAAGGTCGGCCCTCCAATGTCTTTTCCTTGATCTTGGTGTCCAGATTCTCGTCAAAAAAACTCGTTAGCCATGCGTACACCCCCGTGCACGCACCATCAGCCGCTTCCATCCCTGCGCCGCCGTTCGCCCATTCGTCGTGGGCCGTCGGCCACTCTCACACCCGCGCGCACGCACCCAAAAATACTAAGAACTAATTAGGGTGGTTCACAAGTACGCTCACATCCACAAACAATCACCCAACTAACACTTTTATCTTGTGGTTTGCGTTTTGGTATGAAATTCATACAAACAAACACAATAAAAACTTACATATATATGGTAGGTTCAAGAAAAACAAGAATGGTACAAACAAGATACGAAGTTGACATGAAAAAAGAAACAAGTAAAGAAAGGAAAGAGGAACCCAAATGTTGCCGGTTGGAATACCACTTTCAAGTCTACACCTTTTTCTAGCCTTCAATTCAAGCCTCCTTGCATGTCCAAGAGTCAAGAGGACAGCCACCTTCAAGAAAATGCTCTTCAAAAGGGCGTCCTTAACAGCCCCCCTTTGCTTGGAATGGAAACACCTTCAAGAATGCAACAACGGGTCCTCGAATCCGCCCTTGGAACTCGATTCTCCCCCTTCTTGGCTGATGAACCACCCTCAAGACTTGCTCAAGATGATGTCTTCACCTTTGGAACGTAGGAGAGGGGAAGAGAGGAGAGTCGTCACTTCCTCCTTTGGAGGGAAAAAAAATGAAAAGAGAGGAGGCGATGGAACAATGGGGGAGGAGAGGAGGGAGATGAGAGCATGGACGTTGCCCCTTTTTCTATGGACATTTTCACAATGTGGGTCGGCAACCACCCACCATGAACTGGTGGAATGAATATTAAATTCCCTCTATCCATGTAACCATGAGTCAGTCTCCGTATTTTTTTGTAATTCAAAAATTTAAACTCTAAATGTGTTGGTGGTTCACGTACTTGATTTAAATTCAAATGGGCTATCTGCTCATTTGCATATATTTCCATGTGGGCTGCAATCAACTTTATCGTTGTGTCAAATAAATAGGTATTTCCATGGCCTTCACCTTCCATCATGCATATTATCCTCAATTATTATCTAGGTGTGATGTTGCCTTCGATACCTATAAAAAAACCATTAAAAATACCTTTATGTGAAACACTTTTCACATCTAAAATCACATATAATTATACAAAATTAACAACTAAACATTATGTTACCGACGTAGAAGATACCATGTCGTTCGGCAACTCGGCACGACGACGGGGAGAGACCTCGACGACCCGACAAAGAAAGGAAGGAGAATAGAGAATGGAAGGAGAGATTTAGGCAAAGATAAAACTGTCCCTCTCTTGTATTTCCTGTTGATCTATACATACATATATATAAGAGAGGTGGACAACTTGTGCCACCTATATTACCATAAAAGATACATTACACGTAAAGGAATTTATTCTCTAACAGAGATTAGCTGATCAACTGTTGGATTCATGGTGGGGAGGGACACCAAATCGACGACATGTCGTGGTAAACGATCGTGCACAATCTGAAAAGGAGCCTTGCCAGTAGAGCGATTTACAGTGCAGTTGAAGGCAAACTCAGCCTGAGCGAGAACCGCATCCCATTGTTTTGGTCGAACACCGGCTAATGCGCGAAGTAAATTGCTAAGAGTACGATTCACCACTTCCGTCTACCCATCCGATTGGGGGTGGCAAGTGGAGCTAAAATTGAGGGAGGTGTCAAGTCTTCGCCACAAGGAGCGCCAAAAATGGGAGAGGAATCGCGCTAACCACGGTCCGAGGTAATGGATTGTGGTAGACCATGAAGGCGGACGATCTCTCTAAGGAATAAATCAGTAACATGAGATGCATCGGAAGTCTTCTTACATGGTATAAAATGAGCCATCTTGGAGAAGCGATCGACGACGACGTAAATTGAATCAGCTCCTTTCCTCGTGTCTGGAAGTGCCAATACGAAATCCATAGATATATCACACCATGGGGCTTGAGGGATAAGAAGGGCAGGTAGAGACCCGTATTTTGAGATTGCCCTTTGGCTTCTTGACAGATGCGACAGCGGTGAACAAAACGGGCGACGTCACACTTGAGTTGTGTGTGGCCAGAAATATCATTCTTCGAGTGCGGCTATGGTTTTGTCACGCCCTATGTGGCCCCCAAGGCCTCCACCATGTAGTACACGAATGAGTTGTTCTCACAGAGATCCACAAGGAATGCATAGACGATGGTGGTAAAATAAATATCCATCTTGTAGAAGGAAATCGTGCCAAAACACAATGGAAGTTGTCGTCATCGGCATAACCATACTTAAGACATTCAAAGCTGGTGATTTCTTGCCACAATATCATGAAGAGGCAAGCGTGCCGACTGAGAGCGTCGGCCACCTGGTATTGGGCCCCTGATTTGTGTTTGATAATAAACACAAAGCGTTGTAAAAAGGCTATCCATCTGACATGCATTCGATTGATATGAGTGGATTGATGAACGTGGCGAAGTGATTGGTGATCGGTATGTAGCACAAATTCTTGGAGTATTAAGCAGTGCTCTCGGTGTTTTAGTGAACGAACAACAGCGTAAAGCTCCTGTTCATAGGTCATCCATCGTTGTCGCAGGGCGGAGAGTTTCTCGCTGAAGAAAGCAAGCGGATGACCATCTTGAGAGAGAACAGCGTCAACCCTATGCATCGAGGCATCACAGTCAACCTCAAAAACTTTGTTAAAGTCTGGAAGAACCAAAACTGGTGCTTGACATAATTTCTCCTTGATGGTATTGAAGCTGGATTCGACTTCTGGTGTCCATGTAAAAATGCCTTTCTTCAAGCAATTGGCATGGGTTGCCATAATAGCGCTGAAATGATGTACAAAATGTCGATAAAAGGACGCCAAGCCATGGAAACTATGCACGTCCCCTACGTTTTGTGGTCCAGGCTAGTCTTGTATGACTTAAATCTTGTCACGGTCGACGTGTAACCCATCTGCACTAACAACATAGCCAAGGAATAGTAATTGAGAAGATAAGAATTCACATTTCTAAAATTGGTTCACTTAGGAGTGGACGTATTGGTTCACGTAAAAATGGACGTAGAATACCAACAGGAGTTATTCATGTTCAAGCGAGTTCCAACAATACCATTGTAACTGTTACAGATGTGCGAGGTCGGGTGGTTTCTTGGTCCTCCGCGGGTACTTTAGGATTCAAAGGCACAAGAAGAGGGACACTGTAGATTGATGTGGAGTTGATGAGTATGTAAGGTATGTAAGACATCTCGGAGATGATGCAAATGGGTGTCTTCATCTCAGTTGTATATTAGGATGTCATCGAAGTAGATGACAACAAATTTCCCGATGAAAGGTTTGAGAACTTAATTCACCAACTTCATGAAGGTGTTGGATTTATTAGATAATCCAAATGGCATAACTAACCAACCATTCGTATAGTCCTTCCTTCATTTTGAAGGCTTCCGTTCGTCGTTGGCTTATATTCTAATTTGGTGATAACCACTGCAAAGATCTAGTTTAGAGAATACCTACGAGCTAGCTAGCATATCAAGCATGTCGTCTAACTGTGGGATTGGGAATCGATACTTGACGGTGATTCGATTAATGGCACGATTGTCGATGCACATGCGCTGGCAATCATTTTTCTTTGGAACAACCAGAGCAGGGACAACATAGGGGCTAAGGCTCTAACAGATGAGCCCTTGTTGAATCAACCTGTCGACTTGTTCTTGGAGGATGGTGGCTTCACGGGGGCTCATGTGGCAATGCAGCAAATTGGGTAGGGTGGAGCCAGGAATAAAGTGTTAAGTTTAGCTTTCATCTGGGTCCTCCATTCCTTTTAATCTCAACCATTCATTTATGTTGGGGTTTCACCCTTCTTTAACTTGGTTCTCGGGCGGGCGCTTCTCTATCTCTAGATAGGTTATGCAGTGAGCATTACGTCGACACCTCTTTTGCTGATCTCTCTCTAGTTTTTCTTCGTGTAACATCCAAGGTCATCTTCTATGCTTGAGTTTCGCCCCTTACGCTAGTTTGAAGATAAAGTCTATGTGATGTTGAATGTCTCAAAGGGGGAGGGAGTCATTAAGGCTGCTGCAAGATAGCTTGATATTCTTGAAGTAGAGCTTTTACCTGACGAAGTTGTATTGTTTCAGATGTGTCAGGATTAGAAACTACCAAGGCATGGGTTGTGTCTTCCTCCCGAAGATCATGTGTGAAACATTGGTGGTCCACTACCAAAAAGCTCCTTTTGGTATTGGATGTAGAAGTTGAAGAATATGGGGGGAGTGGTTTCAAGACGATGTTGCAACCATTAACCTTAATAACATACTCATTTTCCCACCCTCTAGTATCATGCTGCTATGGACGTCCAAGAATAACGTGACATGTGTCCATGTCGACGACGTCGCAAGTAACACTGTCGGAGTATTTCTGACCAATTGAAAGGGGAACTTGGCAAACCTTGTTGACGACAACAGCATCACTCTTTCTAATCCAGCCCATTTGATAGGATTGAGGGTGCACGTCCGTTGGGAGATTGAGTTGTTTGACAGCACAACAAGATACGATGTTATTGGCGCTACCGCCATCGATAATAGCATTGCACACCTTGCCGACGACGGTACAACGAGTGCGAAAAAGATTGTGTCGTTGAGAAGGATCCTCCTCCCGAGGCGTTAAGAGTAGGCGACGTGACACATAAGCAAGATGTTCGCCCTCGTCGGGATACTACGCCTCCTTGTCCTCACTGGCGGTGTCATCGGATTGGTCTTGGCTTTCCTCGGCGTCCTTCGACGTCGCCTTGGTGATAACATGAATGCTTCGTCGTTGTGGGCATTGATTGGAACAGTGGCCCTCTTGCTGGCAACGATAACACCGAACAGGGCCAGGTTTGGCATAAGGATTGTTGTTATTTGTTAGCGCTTTACCATCGGTAGGTGATGGTGCACTTGGCCTGGACTCGTTAATTGTTCGGCGGGAGGGAGGGTGGACCCTCATGTGTTGGTGTCAATCGAGAGTTTTAGGATAGTTGCCATTCCACGCGTTCTGCCAAGCTAATAGCATCCGTCAAGGTGTAAGTGGGCTAAAGAACCACACGATCTTGTATGGCTAGCTTAAGTCCGCTGATATAATGTGTTATTTGTTGTTGCTCTGTTTTGTGCAAGTTATTGCGGGATGCTAGGCGATGGAAATCCTAAGTATAGTCGGAGAGAGATCGCGTACCTTGGCGACATTACTAGTATTGAGAAAATAATACCTGCTCATAATCGATTAGAAGGAATCGTGTCTTTAATAACTTTTTCATTTTATCCCAAGTACGAATTGGTTGCTTTTGTAGCCAAGCTCAGATCATGATGGTCTGATTCCACCATGTGGAAGCGGCGCTCTTGAGACGATACGCTACCAATTTAACCTTGCGAGGTTCTGGAATGTCCATATAATCAAAGAGCCACTCTACCTCAGCGATCCAATCAAGGAATTCCTCTATATGAGTTTGTCCATTAAAAGATGGTAAATCCATGTGAAGTTGAAAACCTTTGGAGGGGGGGATTCGTCCCTACGTCGATGTCGTCGACGATGGGCGTCTTCCTCGCTAGATGAATTGGAGTCAATCGGAGAATGCCGATCTCATCTAGGCGGTGAACAGCGCGGTGGGCGTCGTTCAGCGAACGGTTGTTCCAGCAGAGTGGTAACTCGCACCAAACCCATTCAAACTTCGTCGAACTCTTCATGGGAGATGTTGGCGGCCATACGAACAGGTCATAGGGATGGAATTTGGGAAAATTCCACGGGTGCTCTAATACCACCTGACGTCGAAGATACCACGTCGTTCAGCAACTCGACACAACGATGGGGCGAGACCTCGACGACCCGATGTTGGTGCAGCAGACGAATGCTTCGATGGCAGCGAATCCACCAGAAAACTAGCGTGATACCCTACCGAGAGAGAAGGTGTTATTAACTGGAATCCATCGAATATGAGAATACCTGGAAGAGGAACAAGATTCGATGCCCCCAAACTTTGAACTATAGGACAAATTTATAGAGGAGTTGCTGCCCGCTCGGTTCCCTTGAATAGGTGCTTCGATTAAAGGTTGGAGGGTGCATGAGGAGTTTCGTCTGCGTGCATGGTCGGTGATGCGTCGTACACGGACTCATTACTGATGGATGGTCTTCTGGTCCTTCATCAGTTACCCCTTTAGGGGTTGCATAATTTATAATGACATTTTCCTAAGATGTCTGATAATGCACTTTCTCATGAGTCTTTAATTTCACTAGGTTTTCTAGAATACAGATTCCATTATATTTTTAAAAAAAAATTGCAGGTGTATTCTACATCATGCAGAAATTACCACCAACGTCACTATAGATTTAATCTTATTTGTGAGATCTATGATTTTTTTATAGAGTTAACACGTTAATCTTTTATTTACATATTTATTTACGGTAATTCGACTTGTGGTTAGAAACTTTTGATTTTTCAAAGTTAACTATCAAAGTAGACAAGTCATTTACCTTAAAGTACACACACAGAATTTGTAGTGGCAGCTGCATCTCAGATTGAATTTATTTATTTATTTTTCACATTTTTTTTGTAAAACTATATTCATTAAAGTTTCGTATGCCTTTTGAATTAATAATGTATTTTTATCGATTTTCTTGAACTCTACATTGGTTAATAAACATTGTTGTAGATCTACCTTGTACCTTGAGAACTTTTTATTGTTTTATAAATCTTGGATGCTCTTTCGATTTGCATGGTTATTTTTTATAGATTGTAGACTTAAAGTACTTCAATTCAGAAGTGATTTCATGATTTTTCATACATCACACATTTTGATATGATTTTTCGAATTCAACACACTACTTTGCAATACAGGACACATTATCTGCTATTGTGTTACTTATATGCATGTCATGATTGTTTGAAATGTTTGTAATGAATGGATGTCTTTTGTTTGCTTCTTACCATGTAAAAATACATGGAATATCTAATGTTTTAATGATTATGTAGTTTGTTATTAGACTTGTTTATTCTCTTGAGTGCAAATACTTAAGAAGTTTGCTCTCTCTTTTTTACTTCATTTGAATCTTATATTCCTGCATGTGAGTATTGCATATTTGCATCTCTTGATATAATAAATCAAAGGTAGGTAAGAATAGGTAAAAGACAAATAAGTACAGGTAAAGGTATACATCATACCTTTTATGAAAATACTTTTGATTAGCAATCATCTTTTAGATTTGCATTAAATAACATACAAACCATAATTAAATTACAACTAATTTAAATATAATGACATGATTTAATATTTGAAGTGTACTTTATTATTTTACTTTTTATGTACATGATCAGACTCAAGTGTGAAATCACATGCATCGACGTTTTATGGACCATATATTTGTCATTTTCATAGCTTCATGATTTTATTGGCTTTGATCATGTGCGGTTGGATTTGAGAATGAAGTCGCATGTGTCATCTATCATTGTGTACTTCAGAAGATATTTTATGTCATTTCACAAATATTATTAAAATATGAGACATAGAAATTAAGCTTACTTATAGCAAAATCATAGTAGGATAGATGCATTTCTAAACTACTTCTCATCTCTAGAATTAGTAAAATCTCACAAATCCAATGATATAGATTGCATTAGGATAATCCCCCCTTAACTAAACCAAATCATAAGGTTGGATTCAACACCTCATAAAGGATTAATGTTATATACACACCTTAGTTTCATTTTCCATCTTTTAGGAAAAATTCTATAATTCCCTTATTCTTTAAGTTATCACTAAGCTTTACATTATATAAGTAATAACCAATTAATCTCATTCTAAAATCAACTAAGATAACCCTTTGAGAGGGCATGAATGGACATATTCATTCTATATGTCTTGAATCATTTTGCATTCGCATTATGTTTTGTTTGCTTTAGTCATACTATGTTTAAGATATTTAGAATTAAACCATGTAAGGTTTGTTCTTCACTCACTATATGAGTCGAGGATGTTTACACGACCCTCTCCTAAGTTTTTAGTTTTAATCATCTATATAGGTATAAATACTCATTTTCTTATATTTTTTTATTCTTTTACACAAGTAGATACTTGCATACATCATCTTATTTGCACACACCTAAGGATATCCAAGAGACAAAAAATTGGATGTGTAAGGTGCCTAACACCTTTCCTGCATATACCTAGAATACTTGTTCAACTCTCTAGTTAGACAAACTTTATAGACTCCTCTACTTTGCATGCATTCATTGCATATAGGTTTTTCTTCAGATTAAAATAGATGGTGACTATCATTTTTTCCCTCTTCCCCATCCTTTTCTGGAGTCTCATCATTGTTCTTTTGTGATCATAACATTATACTAGAATAGTTGTGTTTAAAGTAAAGTAAATCCATACCAGTTGAATTTTATTTAATGTTATGTTTGTGTTTGGAATAGTTTCTACAGTTGATATTCATAGAACCACACATCATGTTAGTGTTGGATCAAACAAGTTAAGAGGTATGATTTATCGTTCAATATATGTAGTATTCATAAAACATATATTTTGCATACAAATTAAATGTCAATTGTATCAATAGATGCAAGGTTATGTCAATATCATATAGGATAACTGTGATATTCAAATGGAAATGAATGATGATGTAGAATACAATACTAGAATGAAAGACGTACAAATGTTTATAAATGGAAAAGAATATGCATGTCCATACCTTGGTATAGAACTTTCTTCTAAAGATGATGCATATATCTACTGTAATATATATGTAAAGATAAGAGGATTCTTCATTAGGAAGAATTAGGATAGAAAAGTTAAAAAAGTAATGGTGAGCTTATAACATGTAATTTTGTTTGTTGCAAAGAGGAAGTGTGAGACTGCTGTCGGTAGAGCGAACTAACTAATATCTAGCTCAATAATGCTCAGGAATTCTCATGTCTCAGGAGAAGACTCGGTACCTAGTTTATTGAAGGGATAAATTAGAAAAACCTTGAGGATGTTATACATTGTGATGCATGCAAATGATATTCGTGTACTAAGAAGAGGGACAAAGTTAATCAAAGAATTTTGGATAAATTTTCAGGTTATACGTAGAGAAAGTGTGTGACACCTCATGTGCTTGACATATAGTCGATTTCTTAAATGACTATATAGATGCTTAAGTGATGTGTCGCAGTCTTAATAGTATTATTTAAACATTTTTCTTAAAAAAATCATCTTAATGGTATTATTGAAAATATGTTCTCTATTGCCCAACTGTACCAGCATTGCTCTACTCATGTCTCACATTTTTGTGCTAAATTATCCTTATGGAGATTATCAAACATCCTTCTTAAGAAAATTCAATCGGCAGATGAACAAATTATCAGTCGAAAATCAGAATATAACAACCGAAAAAAGAAAGAAAAAATTTAAAACGTTTATGGAAGAAAAGGCATTGGCGGGGAGAAAAGAAAAAAATGGTGTTTCCATTTCTAGTAGAGAATTGGGGTTCGGAGATGGAAAGATCTTGGTGTTCTGTGTTAGTTTTAGTATTGACAAGCTCTAATGGCATTATGTAGGTATGTAAGAGCCTGTCTTCTGCGAACTTTTCAAATATTTTGGTGGTAACGCAGAGAGGTAATAACATTTATCATCAATAAGTTTTTTTGATGTTGACGATGTTTTACACAGGACTTCCGAAGATAATAGAAAACATTTCATACATCCGCGGAGTAAATCATATCGTCCCAGATCTCAACGGCGTCTCCTGAGCAGGCAGCAGCAACAAAGAGCAGCCAAACTGCAAGCATTTGAACATGGAAAAGAAGAAGCGACGTCAATTCCAACCCTGTAATCGCCGGTACATGTTGTGGGCATGGTTATGCACAAAGAAGAACGGACCAAAACTTTACATGATCCTTCTCAAGCAAACTCTTAACATTTTCTCAATCACAAGACGTATGGAAGAAGAAGGCGGGAGTGGGCGCATACCATCCCCTCAGAAGCGAGGGGCGCGGCGGTGGATGATGGCCAGGAGGAACGCCCGGAGGTGGGTGGTGGTGGGGATAATGAACGGGAGGAGGCGGGGGCGGGGGCGGGTGGTGATGATGAACGGGAGGAGGCGGGGGTGGGTAGTGGTGCCCTGCAACCCACAAAAATAACCAAGTCAGATCGAAGAACAGCAAACATCTTCGTATGACTACAGACTGCAACAGAGCTGGAAGAATCGATCCGTCGAAACAGAGTGATCTATGGCAGGCAAACCATGGGGGGGGGGATGCATCGTCCCTTCCCTTGTCGTTGCCTTGCCTCTCCCTCTCCGCCCTTTTATTCCTTCAGGCACCGGTTCCTTCTCTTCTATCTTACCTTGGAAGATAAAAAGAGGAAAGTTGAGTTCAAATCCTTACCTTGGAAGATTGCATAATCAAGCAAGAGATTAAGCGGGGTTATTGTGTTCGTGATTTTCTCTTTTAAGTATTTTTATTTATAGTTTATCATAAAGTTAGTTCATTAGTTACGTGATTTAATAACATATGTCAGAATTCTCAGTTTTTTGTGATATTTTACAGAAAATACTAGGGAGAAAAGGTCTTGAATTATCAGTTTTTCTGATCTACCAATCCAGTGCCGGAGAAGAAAATGAATGGTAGAGACTGATGATTGGGTGGATTTCCCGGGAATTAGTTCACTTTTTTTTTTTTCTTCCGATAATGGCATTGTTTTAGGGATTTTCTAAACTTAAATTATATAGAAAGAATTACAAGTATGTCTGTTCTTATTTAATTAAATTATTACAGTTACCAAGAGGCGGCAAAAACGGAAGGAGAAGAGGAACACAGGATGGAGGGAGAGATGCAGACCTGATCAAGAGAGGAAACGGAAAGTAAAAAATTATTGTACCTGTCAATAATATACATAAAGTCAATTTTAAATTTTCTATTTAATATACAATATTAATTACAACATTTAATAATACTATAAAGTCGTCTTTTTTCTTTTTTGTAATAATACATCCAAATTCACTAAAAGACAAATGCCTGTCAATCGTTAAACGATTGATGACCTGTCTTCTTTGTCCACAGGTTATTTATTAAATTCATGGTTTTAAAAAATATATATTGTGCAAAAATATTCACACACACACACATGTCGCAGTCAAGGTTTTACGTTTGCCCAAGCTATTGTGATGTGATTTATCAACAAAAAAAATGCTACAATGATGTGATTTACCAACAAAAAAGCTGTTAGACGTGACTTGCAAAAAAATGACGTTCTCGGACGTATTTTTTTCAATGATATTTATGTCTTCTGTTCTCTGGTTACGTCTACGTAGGTATTCTCGTTACTTTAGAAGACTCATAGAATAGGGTGGTTTTCAAAAGATCTTCATCTTGTTAACCTTTTTGTAACTAGAGTGGTTTAATTAGGTAGCTTTTTTCAATTATACATTGTACAAGATTGTTGATGATTTAATGATACGTATATATCTTGGATGGAAGACTAACATTTGCATTAATTGGGTCATCGTTTATGCATTATTTTTACAGGTTGATGTAAAAATTGTAAAACTCTGTAAATTAATAAGATTTCATGGTCGTCAAGTCTTAACCCTTTTTTTTTTTTCACTCTCTCGCTCAAGCCTGAGAAGGCTGGTTGGGTTCCCTATCCATATATAATCAAGATAATTAATCATCCGAATGCTTATCAATCTTTACGATGATATCATGACGGGGAAAAAAGATTTTTTTGATTGAATTTTGTGTGAACACCGTTCCCTAAGAAAGAAGGTTGGACGAACAAATTAATTAAGCTTGTGCAAACCTCCTATCTAATTAACCGACATCCGAAGGCATCATTTATGATAATCTTCCAACAGTTGAAAATAATCTTACATCGAATAAGTAAAGAATTAACCTAAACTTATATATACATATATCGATGCTTTGTACTTATTATTAATTGATTTATATTGAAATTTTATATGATATCAAAATAGTTTTACATATATCTCTACTTATAGATAAGTCTAAATATATAAGTAAATCACAAGTAAAAAAAACGTTTAAGTAAAAATTGAGCTTAGACTTATAAATATCAAATTTCCCCAATTCATTGTCAATTATTTTTAACCTGGGAATTTCACGGTAACAAGATTCATTCATTTAGAGAAGAAGAGAAAGATTAATTCGATCGGAGTCATCTGGCAACCTCCGGTACATATATATATATATATATATATGGTGGGATCTGATTGCACATATACAATTTAAGCATTACCATGGTTAAGATAGGAATTACATAAACTCACGAATACTGATCATTTAATTATTCTAGGACGACACAATAACAAGCTTATGCGATCAAATTTGGAGACGATTGATCGATCAGTACTTTAAATAATCATCACATCCAGATGAACACTGAAATCCCGCAAGATCGATGTTATTTATACGGTTGCTGGAAGCTCCCAATGCCTTTTATTTACGTACGTACGTAGCCTGAAAAATATAAACAGCAATTAATGGAGAGTAGTAGTATACTACAGTTCACGATTAAGCAGGCGCTTATGGAGATGGAAGAGAGGCTGCAGATGCACGTACCCATATCGACTTCATCGGTTAATTGGGAGGAAGAGGATCTTCTTCTTCTTCTTCTTCAACAACCATGGTGATGGTGATGGTGGTGGTGGTGAGGGTGAGGGTTATGATGTAGAGGTGGATGGTGCACCACGTGAGGAGGACGTACAACAACGACAGGAACAGGAGGAGGAGGAGGAGGAGGAGGGTGCACAGCAGGAGGAGGAGGAGGAGGAGGGTACACAGCAGGAGGAGCAGGAGGAGGAGGATGGCACACAGCAGGAGGAGGAGGAGGTGGAGGAGACACTACTATTACAGGAGGAGGAGGAGGAGGAGGAGGATGGTGCGGGTGATGAGGATGGTGATGTTTCCCTGCAACACAAACAGCAAATATATAAATATCAACAGTACTACGCATGAGCAAATTAACAGGCAACAACTAATAAGATAGGAAGAAGTACTGGATGCTCTTTAATTACCTGGCCGGTGAGGGGGGTGGTGGTGGTGATTCATGATTTTTTCTCGCGCTCTTCTGGTTTCTCTTCTTCTTCTTCCTCTTCTTCTTCTTCTTCCTCCTCTTACAGCACTTGAAAGAGAAAGCTTGGGAATGGAAGAAAACGGGGAGAGGTTAATATATAATATATAGAAAGAAAATTGTTTAAGCAGGATGACAACCACACACGCATGTAGAAAGCTTGGTGGATAAGGAATTGAAGGCGGAGCAAAATATCTCATCCAGATTAAATAATTCCAATCTCCAGTGCTAATTAATTAACGTACGTACTTGGGCCTTATGATTTCGTTGATGGACAAGTGGTCGGTTTCATATATATCCCAAGTCTTTCGTTTGTTTGGTGTTCGCCGTTTTCTTTTAATCGAAAATTTTCATTTTATAAGTTATGCTTGCGATGGCTTTCAACGTAAATTCCGCGTCTTTCAATTTTCTTTTAACTTAAGTCGTGTAGGTGCGTGAAATAATGTTGCGTCTATGTGTCATAATTAAATCTATTATCATTTGAACAATATTTTATAATTTCTTATTTGAAAATCTTATTTTGATATATTTTAAATATTTAGATGTATGAATTTGTACTTGAATTATTTTTATTCAACTAATTATTTTAATTTTAAATATATATCGTAGTTTAATTATTAATAGTTCATGTTTTCTTATAAAGTTAATAATGTTAATATTATAATGTAGTTTATTCGTTAAAAACTTAAATTATATAACTTTACGAACTTTTTAACGATGGTACAAACAACCTTAAATATTACTTTCTTAACTTTTTTATCTTTTTATTTCTTTTATTTTTGTACTTTCTAACAGTATACAAATAGATTTTAAAAGAAAGTTAATATTTCCTTGTTGAATAAAGATGTATTATGTTATCATCTTTGGCATTCTAGAAAAGAAAGTTAATTATAGGTTCCATCGTCGATTCCTTGCACCAAGTCATCCATGTCATGATAAGAGAAATTTCGACGGTAGCCAAGAATGAAGGATGAAGCCGAAGATGTTCTATAGGAATAAAATATTTGTGCAGTTTGATGGATACGGAAATATAAATTTTGGAAAGTCAATCATTATCGGTGATGGAAGCACCTGTGCGGGAGGAAGCGTAATGAAATTGAGGAAGAAAATACTTTACCGTATACTTAGAGGAAGATTAACATTTTTTTTTATTTTAACCTTGCGAAAGGAATTTTTACATAATGGAAAGTGATAAAAAGAGATAATAGTAATAATAAATTAAGATAGAATATAAGATATTTGTACATAACGGAAAGAAAAAAAGTTTTTCTTCTAACTTTTTTTAATAAAATTTTTTCTTTATACTTTCTTTTTCACTTTGAGAGATGTAGAAAAGGAAAAAAGTGACAATTCGTTTCCATGTACGTTGAATAAAAGTTTTATTTTAATTTTCTTATGAATCATATGTTATCGTTATAAATCAGAAAAATCATTTTTTAACATCATAAATCATAAAAATCTTATTGTAACATCTTTTATCTTAAAAAACATATTTTATCATCATAATCATATATTATTCAGAAATCATATTTTAACATCATAAATCATATATTATCATCTTCTATCTTAAAAATCATATTTTACTATTATAAATTATAAAAATCATATTTCATCATCTTTTATTATAAAAATTATATTTCATCTATAAACTTGTTACAAGCTTTGAATAATTGTATTTTATTAAATTTATATTTTAATACTTTCTGTTATTTATTATTATTATACATAAATATCTATATTTCTATTAATTTTCTGTAATTGTATTTTTTTATAACTTTTTAAATCTTTATTTCTATTCATTTTTATTACTTTCTGAATATACGAGAGAACCCTGCAATACAAGTGCCACTTGCCGCGTCATTCCGTGGTGTCGTCCGTCGTCCCACATGTATTCTTGCGCGCATGGATCACCTACTCCGCCGCTGGGTTCTTATGCATTATTGCATATGTGCCCATATTTTTCTGCGCGCAAGTGGACATGTGTGGGTTGTAAAGTTTTTTTGTCTCTGAGGATGAAATACAAGCTTCGGAACAGACAACATAAGATCGCATCCTTGTGGTTGATTACACAAACATGACATCAGATAGAACAACAACCTAATTTTGGATAAACAATAAATTATCTAAATTATTAGAATAGAAAATTAAACTAAGATTGAATAAAAGGAAAGTATGTTTTCGACGTCTAATCTGAATTAGAGGAAATCTAGAATTTATCGAAATAAAATCTAAAAGTTTAGAGCAATCTTCTAAAATAAAATTTGGAACTTTAAGAGAAAACATTTAACCTTTAGCGCCTATTTGTACAGTGAGAATTTGAATTTTTTAAAATTTAAATTTTAATGAAATTTGAATTCTACAGAATTTAACGAAAAGAATTTAAAATCTAGATGTTTGTGCACGTTTAGTAATTTGACGTAAATTAAAATTTATGTGTTTATATACGTGATAGAATTGAATGAAATTGAATAGAATTGATTTTTAATAAAGTTAAATAACGAATTAAAGTAATTAGTGAAAATATAATTAATTAAGAAATAAATTAATTGCATTAATAAATAAATATATTATTAAATTAAACATTTATATATCATTTATCAATTAATTAAGTATATCATTATATAAAATAAATCAAAAATTACATAAATTGATAACTTTTTAGTTATATTACATGTTTAAAATAACAAAAGGTTAATTATAAATTCTATATTCTTCGTAATGTACAAAAAAAGGTATATTACAAAAAATCTGTTCATTATAATGTTTGTAATATTTTCATTCACGACCATCTCACATTGCATACATAATATTTTCACGAAATTTATTTAGAATTTCTTTCCTTTGCTCCTATGTGTTGTTTACAATAGTGTTAACTACTTCATATTGTCCTTTTACATTTGTAGAGTCTTCAACTTGTATATCACGTTCATTTTACTGTACTTCATCTTCAATATCTTAACATAAGTCTGTTTTATTTACTTTACGAATGAAGTTGTGAACTAAAAAACATGGTAATACTATTTTTGCTTGAGTTGTGAAAGGAAATGGCATGTATCCTCGTAATATTGTAAAATGATGTTTGACTACTCCAAATGTACGTTTAATTACTATCCTCAATTGTGAATGTCTATAATTGAAGTTTTCCACTGCATTTATTAGTTGTTAATTTCCTTCGTATTTTGATAAGTGATGTCAAACACCTCGAAATGAATATATAAACTCAGGCCTATTTGAAAATCTAACATTAACTAAGTAAAATTTACTTGCATGTGTTTGAACATCATTTAAAATAAATTCAATTTTGATTGATAGGTGATATAAAGATAGATTATAAGTTGTATAACTCGTGGCATTTGCAAATCATTACATTGAGTTGTCGCATCTTGAAGGAGTCAAGCATCACCAACTGAACCTTCCCACCCACTAAAAATATAAGTAAATTCCATATCAAAATTGCATGAAGTCAATATATTTTGTGACAATTCACATTTTCTATTCTTAAATCAGGTATTCTCCTTTCCATAAATTGTCCAAGAGAAGACAAAAGATGATGGTTGCTACACGACTACAGCACTAGACAAAAACCATCCAAACCACACAAGTGGCTTTCTACAATGTTATGAAATGGAAGTGTGAACTACACTAGAGCACAAGAGAAAATGCATGAATTTCTGACCAACTCTCCATTATTTGACATGGGGGATGTAAGAAAGAAAGATGAAGTATAGTGAGAAGTGGAAAAATGAGTTGGCAAAAATCAAAGGTACTAGGCATTATTAGAAAAAAAAAATCCGAGACATCACTAATCGTTATGACAAAATCCTTATGCCCAAATTAGGTATTATGTTAGAATAGACTATTGAAATACCAAAATAGGCATGATCTCCTTAAAATCCCCATTCCCAATCCCAAAATTAGGTGTTAAGCTAAAGTAGACCACCAAAATATCAAAATGGGCATTCGATTTTCTTAAAATCTCTATTCCCAAAACTAGTGGTTATGCAAGAATATACCATCAAAATACTAAAATAGGCATCCAATTTCCTTAACACCCTTATTATAAAAATTGTTGTTACGATAGAATGGACCATCAAAATATCTACAATTAACATCATTGATAAAATTTGCTAAGGATTTAG
Source organism: Cymodocea nodosa (assembly GCA_036874045.1). Classification (NCBI taxonomy): domain Eukaryota; kingdom Viridiplantae; phylum Streptophyta; class Magnoliopsida; order Alismatales; family Cymodoceaceae; genus Cymodocea; species Cymodocea nodosa. The sequence continues at coordinate 2,259,647 of JAZBRI010000008.1, forward strand.
AAACGATGCAAAAAAATCAATGGATTCCAAAAAATACAGAGTCCCAAAAAAAATCAATTGATACAGAGTCCCATCATTCATATGTACACGATGCAAATCAAATGCAAATAATATACCTTCGATAGGTGAGTAGGCGAGCTTCCATTGAATAGCACAGGCGACTGGAAGCTTCAATAGGTAGTTGCGACGGCTCCGCGAAAGCTTCGACAGGCGAGCGACAACAACTGCGATGGTGAGGGCTTCACGGAAGCTTTGATAGGCAGCTACGATGGAGAGTGGAAGTGAAGTCGGGTGCGAGTGATGGTGAGCAAAATCTTCGATAGGTGAGCGATGGCAAGGGCTTCGCGGAAGCTTCGACATGCGATTGCAATGGTAAGCGGAAGTAAAGTCGAGCGAGAGTAATGGCGAGCAGAAGGTTCGACAGGTGAGTAAGGGCGAGCGATGGGGGGGCAAGATGCAGGCAATCATTGAATGCGAGCGTGAGCACAAGGGTGAGTGCGAGCACAAGCGTAAGGGGGAGGGCTTGGGCGAGTGCGAGGGCAAGCATTGAGCATGAGTTCTAAAAATGAATTTCGATCTTTTAAGTTGAAAATTCATTTTCTCGATCTTTACATATGATTAAAATTTAAAAAATTTAAATTTTAAAATGTGCAAACATATCATGACTTAAAATCTAACAAAATTTTTTTTAAATTACATTAGATTCCAAATACACGAACCCCCCCCTCCCTTTAATGGTAAAAAATCTTGAATTAAAATGGATGCCGAGCTTCTCTTTTTTTCCATTACACTTAATAAGTGTTTCCATTATATATATTTTTAATATTATAACATATTTGTTATTGTTTAATGTATATTACCACCTGGTTTTAACGGTATTTTGGTAAAATGCCCTTTGATTTAATGTGCTTTTGAGTGCGCTTTTAATTTTCCCCTCTCCAGTTTTCACTCCAGACCGGACCGAGCTCTATCCACCCGCCTCTGCACGAGCCGCCGTCTGGAGCCCTAAGCGAGGGAGGAGACGCCGTCGTCATCGTTTTCGCCGTCGTCCAGTAGCAGGAGCGTAGGATCTGCACCCAGAGGTTGCATCGGTCGGTGGTGTCACGCACGGAATCCGTCGGAGGAGCCTATTCGTGAACTATAGGTCGTGTGCGTGGGAGGAGTCATCTACCGAGCTCTAACGACGTGTGCAAGTTTCAGCGGCGTGCGTGGAGGTGGTCGCCCGACGGATCTAGTGAAGAAGAGGAGTTGGGTTGGTCTGCCGTCAGTGAGGAGTGAGGAGGAAAGGGGAAGAAGAAGAGGATTTTGGAGAATTTTTGAGGTTTTTTCTATAAAAAAAAGTACCTATAGTAGGTATTTTTATTATTTAAAATAGCATTTTCATTTATTATTGCATGATATTGATGGTTAATACATAATAGTATTGATTGTTATATATCACTGTTATTAATGCATAATATGGTTGACTTATACATTATTATGTCATGTTGATTATTGCAATTTATTATTAATACCTATTATTAGGGATTATTTCGTAATATTGTTGATATTACATAACATTCTTAGTTTGTGTATTACTAATGAATGAATGTGGCATAATATGATTGATTGATGCTGAGCAGAACATGATTATTGTGATTTGAAGTGTTAGAAATGTAATTATTTGTGTTTGAGTTTGCCTTATTTAATTACGTCATGTGAAGAGTATGGTTATGAGAACTGTGATTGATAGTAGACGTTGCACTTTTACTGTATGGTATTAGAATGCCTTTATTGTGGTTATACACATCCATATTGACTGGTGGCATGCATTTGTGCCTTACACATGAATTGATGGTTATAATATAGTTATGTAATGATTTGGCCATGGGAAAAATGGATTAAGGTATCAACCTATGAACCTTAATGTAAGAGTGAAGTGCGGTTGTAGCCATATGTTAGATAACTTGACATATGTAAAGAACTGTGGCATGCAATGCGATATGAATTGTGGCATTTATATGTATCAGTGATTGTATTTCTTTACTTATAGAAATGAATGTTGACTTGTTGGCTTACACATGTTATACATTATCATGATTTTGTTGTTAGTGGCTAATAATGAATTTGCTTGTTGAACTTTAGCTTATTATAGCGGTTTATTGTTTTTAGACTATCAGGAGTACCTTGAGGTTGCATGTAAGCAGAAAAAGACGCATCAGTTGTGGTTGTTAGGTTGCAGTAGCATTTTTGTGATGTATTCTGTGGACTTAGGAGTTTATTGATATATTGTTGGTCTCGTGTAACTTGTATTGAGTTAGATCTATTGGTTGTTAATTTGAGAAAGTTGAGATTTGGATTTATCGTTGTCATATATTTCATTTTAGTTGTTTATGGAGTTTCTTTTATTTATATAGTAGGTTAAATCTTTTTAAGTAGATACTTAGCCTTATAATATTAGGAGAAGAAATTTTCCATGTACTATTTTATATTTTATGCGTGATTTTCTCTTTTTAATATTACTGTCATTATTTTTCACAATTATTACATAGTTCAATTCCATAGTTCGATTGGATTGATCTGTTAGTTTGATCCATTCAAATGAATTTTTAATTTTTCAATTTTCATTTCATTAGATATTTAGATAATTAGATTTTGGAGTTCGATCAGATTAGTCTGTTGGTTTGATTTGTTCGAATGAGTTTTTTAGTTTAATTGTTTGATTTGATTGGATTACTGTGATAATTATTAGTACGTTTAAAATATCTTCTCCATGTAATTTATTTTCAGGTAAAATACATTGGTACAATGTCTTCATTTAACATGGCATTTGAGGAGGAAGAGAAAGAAGCAAGAAGGAGACAATAATTTCTTGCTTGTGTTTGAAGTAACATTTATGCTATTGCAAGTATTTTTACTAGTTCAATTGCGATAAATAGACTTCTCAGTCAAGATTACATTTCTTAAGATTATTACATCAAACTTATAATTGTAAGAAAATATATAAGATGAGTTAATATGTATTTATGAAATTTTTTAATTTATTGAGGATGAAAGGAGTAATATCAGATGAGAAGAATATGATGGTCAAAAAAAGTTAGGAACTTTTCTTGTTACAGTTGGTTAAAATGAAAGGTATAAATTAACATAAGAGTGATTTTCTCAATTAGTATTTGTTTTAATAAAATGGTTGATGCAATAATACATTTGAGTGATATATTATTAGCATAACATTCAACTATCACTCTTACTTAGATTGAAAATGATTGAAATGACTTCTCATATTTTAAGGTACATTTATATGATTATTATAGTAGGTATGTATATGATTTGTACATTTCATTTTAAGTAACTTGATTTGTTTTAATCTTACATAGAATTGTATTAGAATAATTGACAAAACACATATCAAGGTGACTATCTATGGATAATAAATAGCAAGGTTTAAAAATAGAAAAAGAGAATTGTCTCAAAATATTATGATTACATGTAATTTTAATATGAAAATTACTTATCTTCTTGTTAGATGTGAAGGATCAACATTAGATGCTCAATACTACAAGATGTAATATCTAAACTAAATGGTCTTCAAGTTTCATCAAGTATAACACTTACATAATATAATTATCATTTCTTAAATTATTAAAATATGTGTAGACTAATAAAAGTTATTGTGTAGGTAAATTTTACTTAGTGAATGTTGGTTATCTAAATTGCTTAGAATTTATTTGTCCATTTTGAGGTATTAGATATTACTTAACAGAATATAACATTAAAAGACAACTAACAAATGTTATTTAGAATTTCAATTATAGGCATTTACAATTAAGGATATTAATTGAATGTATATTTGAGATTATAAAATATTGATTTATAATTTTATACGATTATATGTCATTTTCATATCAAACATAGGTAAAAATTGTTATTTCATGTTTCTTATTCCATAATTTTATTCATCAAGTAGATTTAACTAATTTACTTGAAGATTTACAAGATGAATTATTAGAAGTTGACATTGTTAACGAGATATTAGGTGTAAACAAAAGAAGGAAAGAAATAATAAATATTATAGAAATGTTTCGAGAAGATAAAAAATAAATGACTAATTAAATATAAAAAAATATTATGAATGTTTTAAATGAATTTGTATTTTAACATTATTATAAAATTTTATAATATTTGGTATGTTATAATGTTTATTTTGTTTGAATGAAATTATTAAACTTTCAAAGATAGTAAGAAATTTTATAATTTAATTATCATTTAAATATTGTTAATAATGATATTAGTTTTATTTGTTATTCTAAAAATAATTTTAAAGTAAAAAAATATTTATTTATAATTGTATTTCTTTATTTTCTGATCATGCATTAATACATTCAAATTTTCTAAATTTCCTTAACTTTTTTGAACTTTTTATTTCCCTTACTTTTTAGAACTTTCTTTTCCTAACTTTCAATGCCACTAATATAAACTTAGTGCCGTCATCTAATTCTAACATGTGTAAGGTCTTAATGTGTTATAACAACTACCTAATCAATATGTCATTATACTTAACAATCAATTAGGTTGATATATCATTTATTTTTTAAATGAAACGTTGTTTTACATAGAAATCTCAAGTCTATGGTATGGTATCCAATTCTACCATTATACCAATTTTGTTCTACTTGCACTCTAAGACAAGAAAATGGAATGTTGTTGCCTTGATTGGTATATTAAAGTTTTGGTAGATGAGAGCTTCTAAGGGATTTAATTTAAATCATAGGACTCAAAATAAAGAAAATTACATCATCTAGTATAGATGGACTTCATAAATATAGCAAAATTTGAAGAATTAACATGAAATCCTCTAGGGCCTTTTTCTCAACCCTCATTGATTTGTCTTGAATTAGTTTTTTTTCTGTCCTTGGAATTGAAAAAATGTATAGATGAGTGCCTTTATTACCTTTTTTTTTTTTTTTTTTTTTTTGGGCATGAATACAGTTCAGCGTAGTGCAAAATTAAATACATTTTTAAGAAACGTTATGACACACCAGACATGTTGAATAATCAATCTTACGTTTAGCGTAGAAATTAAATTAGAATTAATATATAATGAATATCTTTATTCATTACCTATTATTGAAAAAGATTGCTCTTAAAAATTAGATAAATAGACTGTACTTGATAACATCTGAGTTTCAACTCTTATTATTTGGAAGTTGAGAGTTAAGTGTGAATTTTGAGAAGAATTAAAAATGCGAGTATATTTAACTTTCAAGAGAAATGTAAGTAAGTAGAATTTATTTGATTTGTTTATTTTTAAATATAAACGGTGACAATAATAGGTATAAATAATTATAATAAAAATAAATAATTATCAACATAACTATAATAAATGTCAATATAATAATTATAATATATTAAAATAAATATGAGTGTTAACCCAACTCATAAATAAATGATAACAGATAAACCAAACTATTTTATTTTCTTTTAAAATAAAACTATCACATTCAACTCGTTCGATTCGGTTTATCCGAACGGTATAAATAACATATAATTAATAATATAGAACATATATGATCAACATAATTATTTTAAAATTAAATATAATACTTATAATTATCAACATATTGTAATTATAAATAAATAATAACGTATGATGAATAACGTCATTCGTTTTTAATAATCATCATTAAATAATAACGTATGATAATTATAGCTTATATCAACGTTAATGTCAAAGTATAATACGTTAAATAAATAATGACTTATTATGTTTCGTTGTTGATACTAAAAGTTTTTAATCTAAACTACACGGTTAGGTAGAATTTATTTAATTAAATAAAGACCGAAAAATCAGGTCAAGCAGGCACAAGGCGTTTTGCAAAAATTATTTTGAGTGAAGGATGGAATAGTTGTTAACATGGGAGAGCCATAAAAAATACATTAATGTCGGTATTGCCTCGTTTGACACAACAGTTAGAAGCTCAAAAAGACAAAGAAAAAACATTTAAAACGTTTATAGAAAAAATGGTGTTTCCATTTCTAGTAGAGAATTGGGGTTCGGAGAAGGAAAGATCTTGGTGTTCTGTGTTGGTTTTAGTATTGATAACCTCTAATGAGATTTATGTATGTACGTATACACGTAAGAGTCTGTCTTCTCCAAACTTTTCAAATATTTTAGAGGTATAACAGACAGGTAATAACATTAACGTTAATAATTTTTTTTTGACGATGATGACGATTAACAGAGGGCTTCCAATGAAAAAGAAAACATTTCATACATACTTGAAGTAATAAATAATATTATACCAGGTCGCAACGGCGTCTCTCGTTGGTGGCTCAGATGCCTCTCCTGACAACGCAGCAGCAACAAAGAGCAGCCAGACTGCATGGACACAGAAAAGAAGAAGAGAAACGTCGATCAGTAGAGCCCAACTCTCTAATCGCTGGTAGATCGATGTTGATAACTTAATTTAATCACCCAAAAAATTACAAAGAGAACTGCTTGCTACTTCAACATGACCTGAATTTTCTGAAGGAAGTATGATTTCAACACTAGAAAGATTGATTACCATAGTCAGTGGTTTTGTGTCGGATGCTTTATTAGTTGTGGAAAGAGGGGAAAATTTGGGGCACGGTTATGCACAGAGCAGAAAAAAGGGAAAAAAAAAAAAAATCTTGGAACGGACTAAAACTTTACATGACACTTCTCAAGCAACAACCTCTTAAAATTTTCTCAATCACCAAGACGTGTATGGAAGAAGGTAGGAGTGGGCGCGTACCATCCCCTCAGAAACGAGGTGGAGGAGTACTCGACGAGGCGGGGCGGTGGTGGATGATGCGCAGGCTCTACAACGAAGTACTTCTGGTACCCAATGGCAGGAAGAACAACCGGAGGTGGAAGGTGGTGGGGAAGATGAACGAGAGGAGGCGGCGGCGGATGGTGATGATGAACGGGAGGAGGCGGCGGTGGGTGGTGGTGCTCTGCAACCCACAAAAAAAAGACAAAAATAACCAAGTCAGATCGAAGAACGGCAAACATCTTCGTATGAATACAGACTGCAGCAGAGCAGGAAGAATCGATCCGTCGAAACAGAGTGATATATGGCAGGCAAACAAACCATGGTGGTGGTGACGGGTCATCCCTTCCCTTCCTTGCCGTTTGCCTTGCTTTTCTCCGCCTGTGTGGATCAGGGAAACTACTCACTCCTCTCGGGCCTTTTATTCCTTCGGGCACCGGTTCCTTCTCTTTTACCTTACCTTGGAAGAAAGAAGATAAAAGAGAAAAGATAAATAAATGAAGATTGCATAATCAAGCAAGAGATTAAGCGGGGTTATTATGATCGTGATTTTCTCTTTTAAGTATTTTTATTTATAGTTTATCATAAGTTAGTTCATTAGTTATGTGATTTAATAATATATACACAGATACTTATAAAATAGGAAGAAAAGGTCTTGAATTCTCAGTTTTTCTGATCTACCAATCCAGTGCCGGAGAAGAAAATGAATGGTGGAGACTGATTGGGTGGATTTCCCGGGGATTAGTTCACTTTTTTTTTTTTCTTCTTTTCCGATAATGGCATTGTTTTGGGGTTTTTCTAAACTTAAATTATAGAAAGAATTATAAGTATCTGTGTTCTTAATTATTCAAGTAAATTATTACTCCTACTTGTTTATTTTTAATTATATAAAAGATATCAATAAAAAATTGTGTAAAAAAAATAAAAATTAACTGCTGCAGAGCGTAGATTAGTTCTCATGATTTTTTTTGGTTTAATATACAATATCAATTACAACATTTAATGATACTGTACGGTCATCCTTTCAAAAATAATACATCCAAATGCACTGAAACGCGTAAATCTGTTCATCGTGACGGTTGAATGTTGAATTTTCTTCTTGACGATTTAAAAAAAAAATAAAATCCACCCGCACAGGTCACGGTAAGGTTTTACGTTTGCCGAAGCTATTCTGTTGTGATTTATTAACAAAAAATGACGTCCTTGACTTTTTTCGCATGGGACATACGATTTTATCCATTTTCGTCTTTTCCTACCTTTCAAAACAAAATCGTTTTCTTCTCGGATGTATTTTTTTTCCATGATATTTCAGATGCATTCTGTTGACCATGATATGTATTTCAGATGATAATTTTTTAATTGGATCATTTGATAATATGTAAAAATCGTAAAACGCTGTAAATAAGAAGATGCGATGGTCGTCGAGTCCGAACTTCTTCTTTTTCACTCTCTCCCTCTGGTCTGGGAAGGTTGGTTTGGTTCCCTATCCATATATAATCAAGACAATTAATCATCCGAATGATGTTTTTCAATCTATATGATGATATCATGAAAGGGAAACAACATTTTTTTGAATGAATTTCGTGTAAACACTCTTTAATTTCTAGGAAAGAAGCTTGGACGGACGAACAAATCAAGGTTGTGCAAACTTCCTACCTAATTTGTTGACCTCCGAAGGCATCATTTATGATAATCTTCCAACATTTGAAGATAATCTTATATATAATCTTATTTTATGGGTCTGCTGGCGCCAGCCCCATTATCCTCTATAATGCAAACTTTGACGAGTTCATAAAAAAAACACCAAGATGCACAAACAAGGTGATTCTCTAAAGCCTCCGTCGTCCATCACCATCGTCGTCGTCGTCGTCGTCATCATCTATTCTTTAATCAGTAGTTACAATATTGTCGCTTGGCAGTTACCTCCTGCATTGCAAACCAAGATCTCCTCCAACCTCATCATCGTAGTCACCCACCTCCTTTAGAGCAAGCGGCTCGAGTAGTTTTTCTTTACAGGGAAAAACGTGAGGAGAGGAAAGAAACAAAGAGACAAAGCGACGTAAGTGAAACAGAGGACAGCCCCCCTGATCATCTACAAGACCATCGGCGTGAAGGAGCACACTTCGGTGGAAGGACAGGGAACCTATTGACGTTCCAACAGTAATCGTAGACGAGATGATTGGCATGAACCCACATCAGTTGGAAGAGATGATTTGCATGAACTTTTGGTTCTAAAAATTGAGCTTAAACTTATAAATATCAAATTTCCCCAATTCATTGTCAATTATTTTTAACCTGGAAATTTCACGGTAACAAGATTCATTCATTTAGAGAAGAAGAGAAAGATTAATTCGATCGGAGTCATCTGGCAACCTCCGGTACATATATATATATATATGGTGGGATCTAATTGCACATATACAATTTAAGTATTACCATGGTTAAGATAGGAATTACATAAACTCACGAATACAGATCATTTAATTATTCTAGGACGACACAATAACAAGCTTATGCGATCAAATTTGGAGACGATTGATCGATCAGTACTTTAAATAATCATCACATCCAGATGAACACTGAAATCCCGCAAGATCGATGTTATTTATACGGTTGCTGGAAGCTCCCAATGCCTTTTATTTACGTACGTACGTAGCCTGAAAAATATAAACAGCAATTAATGGAGAGTAGTAGTATACTACAGTTCACGATTAAGCAGGCGCTTATGGAGATGGAAGAGAGGCTGCAGATGCACGTACCCATAGCGACTTCATCGGTTAATTGGGAGGAAGAGGATCTTCTTCTTCTTCTTCTTCTTCAACAACCATGGTGATGGTGATGGTGGTGGTGGTGGTGGTGGCGGTGAGGGTGAGGGTTATGATGTAGAGGTGGATGGTGCACCACGTGAGGAGGACTTACAACAACAAGAGGAAGAGGAGGAGGAGGAGGAGGAGGAGGAGGGTGCACAGCAGCAGCAGGGTACACAGCAGCAGGAGGAGCAGGAGGAGCAGGAGGTGGAGGAGACACTACTATTACAGGAGCAGCAGGAGGATGGTGCGGGTGATGAGGATGGTGATGTTTCTCTGCAACACAAACGGCAAATATATAAATATCAACAGTACCACGCATGAGCAAATTAACAGGCAACAACTAATAAGATAGAAAGAAGTACTGGATGTGGTGGTGGTTCATTACCTGGGTGGTGAGGGGGGTGGCGGTGGTGGTGGTGGTGGTGTTTCATGATTTCTTCTCACGCTCTTCCGGGTTCTCTTCTTCTTCTTCTTCTTCCTCTCACAACACTTGAAAGAGAAAAGCTTTGGGAGGTGTGCAAGAAAACGGGGAGAGGAAATAATATATAGAAAGAAAATTGTTAAGGAGGAATGACAACCACACACGTACGTAGAAAGCTTGGCAGCTAAGGAATTGAAGGCGCAGCAAAATATCTCATCCGGATTAAATAATTCCAAACTCGAGTACTAATTAATTAATGTACGTGCTTAGGCGTTAAGATTTCAATGACAGAGGCAAGTGGTCAGTTTCATGTGTACCCAAAGTCTTTCGTTTGTTAGGCGTTCATACTTTTTTTTAAAATCAAAAATTTTCGGATTGATCATTTCTTTGTGACAGAAAATGAATGACAAATTAATTATTATAGACAATGGTATTTCAATAATCTCGTCAATGAACGAATGTATTTTATATTTCACCTTTAATATTGACATTTTTTATTTTAATGTTAAAAAATATATATTAGACAATTTAAACTCCTATTAAGAAATATTTAATATTTTAAGTAATGATATAATTTCTACCTAAAATATTTAACTTTCTTCCTTAGAAATTTACATTTTAAATCCAAAATATTATGATTTTATCTTGAATATTTGTATTTCATATCTAAAATGTTTTAAAATTTTTCATTTTAGATATATATAGTTTATATCTAAAATACTTAATTTATGTCATATCTGCTTTGATTATCATTTTAGATATTTATATGCTATATTTAATTTTCACTTTGCATATGTTATATGTAATGTCTAAAGTATTTTGATTTTTTTTTTAATTTTAGATATTATATAAAAAATGTCTTAGTTTTTACTTTGGATATTTTATATGTCATATTCAAAGTTTTTTTTTTATTTAAGATATTTATATGTTATATCTAAAACATTTTTCTTTACATTTTGGATATTTTATATGTGATATCCAAAGTATTTTGATTATTATTTTAGATTTTTATATATCATACCTAAAATATTTAATTTTTTTATTTTAGATATCTATATTGTATATCTAAAATAATTTAAATTCATTTTAGATATTATATTTTATATCTAAAATATTTAGTTTTCTTTTAGATATTTATATTTTATATTTAAAATATTTTTATCTTCACTATGGATATTTTACATGTGATATCTAAAGTATTTGATTTCTATTTTAGATATTTATATGTTATATCTAAAATATTTTGATTTTGATTTTAGATATGTATATTCAATTCTATTTAGATATTCATATTTTATATCCAAAATGTTGTAATTTCATTTTAGATATTTATATTTTTTATTTAAGATAGTGTTTTTAATTTTCTATTTTAGATATTTATCTTTTATATCTAAAATATTTTTATTTTTATTTTAGATATTTATTTTTCATATCTAAAGTGTTTAGTTTTATTTTAGATATTTATATTTTACATCTAAAATAATTTAATTTTATTTTAGATATTTATATTCTTATATCTAAAATGTTTTTTTTTTTGCTTTCTATTTTAAATATTTATAATTCATATCTAAAATATTATTTATTTATAGATATTTAAATTTTATATCTATGATGTTTTAGTTCTTATTTTTTCAAATATCTTAGATACTTATATCCAAAATGTTCAATTTTCATATTGGATACTTATATTTTATACATAAAAGATATATTATCATTTATATACTTTTTATTTTCTTTTCTTTGTTTACTTTCGTTCATTTTCATTTTTCATTCTTTCCTTATCTTTCCCTCTCTCTTTTTTCCTTGACTTTTCACTTTTTTTAAAATTATTTTATCAATTAATTTTTCTAAGGACAACCCTTCATTTGATTGCTTGTCTCCTTGTCTTACAAGCTCCATCGGCTAGGGTCATACGCTTTGGCAACATTTGCCAGACTTCAGTGGCACACCGCCACTTTTAGTGGACACCTCCCTTTTCCGTTTTTTTTTTTTTTTTTTTTTTTTTTTTTCAAACCCAAGTGGATCACCATTTTTTGTAGCCACCTAAGACTATACATTTCAAATGAACCATGCGTCGACCTGACCCAACTTGTAAAATGTCAGTCTAGTCCAAAAAATTGGGTTTGTCGTGGGCTGGCCCGCAGGCTCGTTGTGGGCCAACGCATGGGCCACCCGTAGGCCCGTGGGCTGAACTTTGCATTTTGCAACATTCAATTGGGAAAGAGAGAGAGAGAACGACAGAGAGAGTATGTGAGAGGTAGAGGGAGAGAGAGAGAGAGAGAGAGGAAGAGAATTATAATCACTTTAGATTATAATAATACTAGATTTAATTTAATATATTTAAATTATAATCAAAAATTCAAATGTATAGTTGAGTGTGAAAAAATGAAAGAATATATAATTATATGCTTAGATTTATTATGTAAAAATTTATTTTACTAAAAAAATTTAAAAAATTGACCCACAAGTCATCAACCTATGGATCGATCTAAGCCCAACCCATACAAGTTGGGCCTACAAACCATGTCAGACCAGTCTTATAAAATTTTTAATTTTGAGAGGGACTCTAGAAAATGACGACTCATCTTCTCCTATTGATCCACACATGTCATCCCCACCTCTACTTTTAGGTTTTGATATTGCTCACCACTTTTCTACTAAGATGGACCAAACATCCTTCCTTTGTTGAAAGGATCAGTTCCAAACCATCCTTGATCTCCATCATCTTGGTTTCATTCTTATTGAAACACCTCTGTTGCCCTCTCTTGTTGATGGCTCATTTGACCTGGCGTTTCGACATTGGCATGAGACAGACAAGCTAGTTCGTAGTTGGATCAATGCAATGGTTACCCTCCCTATTCATGTGATGCTTATTCCTTACAAAAGCACTATAGAGGCATGGCGTGTGCTCGACCAACGGTTGTCACCTACCATTAAGGTTCATATCCATGCCCTATAGGAGCGTCACCAAAGCCTTCACAAGGTTCCTGACAAGTCCATGGTGGACTATTTGCTTCAAACCAAGTTGCATGCAGACCACCTCGTAGCGATTGGCTCCCTTGTTCGGGATGGCACTCTCAACAGCACTACTCTATGAGGTCTTGGTGCGGAGTACCGTGCCTTCATCTCCATGGCTCAAATCCATGAGCCTCTCACCTTTGACGTTATTTTGTCAATTGCTTCTTTAGGAGGAAGTCGTGTAAAAGCAGTTTTCTTCTCAAGCCTCAGATGTGTCGATTGTGTTTCAAGTCTCTGTCAGCCAATCTAACATCTAGTCTAGCGATTCATGGAATGGTTGTAATGGTAGGTGCAAACAGGACTCCAATGTCCCCTCGTTCATGCAGGCTTCTCCTTACCCTACCTATCCACCACAGTCTCAACCTCCACTACTTCCAATTCTACCAATGGTTGCGGCACATGTGATTTGTCAGGTCTATATTAAGGTTGGCCATATCGTCAGGTTTTGTCATGAGAGAACTAACTATGCATTTCAAGTAGACTCTCTTGTTGATTTGATGTCATCGGTCAACCTCTCGAATCCTTCGGTTGCTTGGCATTTGGATTCGAGGCCATCATAGCATATGACATCTAATGCGTCATAGATTTCGAATGCACAACCATATCAAGTTAACGATTCTAGTAATATGGTATTTACCCTCGTGCATGGAGCCGATCCATCCCTTGTATTTTGAGTTTGACAGGATTCATCAAATTAGAGTTCCCAACCATTTTTTACCAATACTCCTATTGTAATTACCACTTCATCTGGCAAGTTGGTAGGCAGTAGGAATTCATCTAGCATTGGATGTGTTGTAAGGAAATCAATGAGAGTGTGCCCATTAACGGCCACCCACTTATAGAACTTCATAACTAGCATAATCTACTTGCCTATCCACCAAAATAATGTAGAACCTAATAACATATAATTGAGTAGATTTACATTTGATATAAGTTAGACTTTATGGGCCAACATATGGTATTAGAGCTTCGTAATAGCGAATACTAATGTCAAACATTTTTTTTCAATAGAAGTATATCGAAATTCGGTACTAACCGAACTTTTGTGTAGATAATCTAGAGATTGCTCCTTTCCTTTATAGATTTTTTATGCCAACAATGTCCCTAGGTAAGATTCTTGGGTTGCAATATAAAGGATTAAGGGCTTGCCTCCCATTAATGCTCCTAAGATGGGTAGTTTGGCTAAGGACTTTTTTATATTGTTGAATGCCTTTTGACATCCCCTGTCTCACTCAAATTTGACTTCCTTCTTCATTAGGCAAGCAAATGGTTCACATTTTACAAAAAGATCGGCGATGAAGTAGCATATATATGCCAGCCTTCCCTACAAGGAGGTGATTACTTCTATTTTTAGTCTTAACCACCAAGTTGTCAATGTAACACTCTACTTATTTGTGAAGTAAGTCATTGAATATATAGGTCATAGCTCATTGATATGTAGCTCCTATATTTTTTAAGCTAAATGGCATAACCCTTTAATAGTAGATCCCTTTTAGAGTGTGATGTTATCGTTAATAGAGTAAATTTGAGACTTAACTCAAAATGATCGGGATCGTCTCAAAAAAGAAGTCACCACCTAATTTATTAAGAAAGAAACTAGAAAAACCCAAATGTTATGCAAAATGACATTTGTACCTTAAGAAGTAGGATCAAGCTGATTAGCCTAACCAAAGAATTATAAATAAATTTTCTGGTTATGTATGTGGAAGGTGTTAAGACACTCCATGCATTCAACTTAGGGTTAACCTTTTAAGTGCCTAAATAAGTACAAAGTATATTAGATGTAAGTGTATCTAAGTATATAATACATATAGAAAAGGTTGGGCTTAAGGGCCCAAAGAGGAATAAACCAAATGTCCCACGTAAATGAAAAGAATTAGAAGTCTAAAAGATAGTTGTGTAAAACATCTCTCATTTATGCATAAAATGGAGACAGATCTTAAATGAGTTTAGACTAAATAGCCTAGTTCTAATTTAAATCCAACGTAAGTGAACCTTAGTACTAAGCATGCAAATTATACAAAATGATGCATGAGTTTTACGAAAATAAAAAGGTTTAACCAGTTATGATGTATGACTTACCTAGCTTACATTTTCTTTCCTTCATTTAGATAAAGGGGAAAGATGCATGTGGAATGTGATGCATGAGTATGTGATTAATGCATGAAAATTTAAAAAATCTCAACTAAATTCATGAATATCAAAATGACATGAAATAAATATACTTCAGTAGCCAATCCATCATATTTCATGAGAAAAATATAAAATTAAAGTTTCATGTCATGTGGTTGCTAAATAAAAACACATTATTAAATCCCTAAAAAAAAAAAGACAAAGACCTAATTGTAAATTTTGGTAAGTTTCCTATAAAATATTGAACAACAAAACTATTATAGTGGACTAGTCTACAATAATAGAAAGTCCATTGGTATTTTTTGTAAAATAACCTAGTGACATCAAATTTACATTCGATGTTATTACTACTTGAAACATTATTATATGAAAATAAAGCAACAGTGATCAAACTAATGGCATGTAGAGGTTGAAATAGAGTACGACGTTAGAGTCTTGTCGATGGTCTCCTAGTTTTCTATCCAAGAGTTAATCCTCGAGGGGGTAGACTTTTGAAGGCAATGTAACACAATCAATGTGAGCTCTAAAGCATCAGACAAGGAGCTCAATGATCGAAAGACATGGGAGGAGTAAGTAGTACTTTTGTAAACAACATCAAGGTTGACCGATGGATCTATCTGTCAAAGGAGGGTCGATACTTGGCTTTCAAAGGTTAGGAAATCCAAAGCCCAAGGTGGTTGGATGGTTGCTCTGACTACCCTAAGCTGTCTACACCTAATAGAGAGGGGTAACATCAATCTTCTACATGTTGTTAAATAAGAGCAGGGTAGAATGAGCTTGCGCAAGTGGCAGAGCTTGGGTTGTCCGCGACAAAGGAGGGACGCCTGACCCATATAAGAATAAAAGGTTCATTGTTGCATCGATGGTAGAGGTGATGCGTCCATGATTGTTGAATGGCTACTGTGCGTCAACACAAAGCGCAGGCGAACAAACTATCTTTGGATAAATCTCTCATTTCTCAAATAGAGACGGTGACGGCTCACACAGTCGAGCATGAGGTAGGAACCGCACAGAGGCATGGGAAAGGAATGACAGTTGAGTTTCTAGTGAAAGCATGTACATTAAGACCCTAGTGTTCACTGGTTCTATGCATAGTCGCATTACACCATGAAACCACTAACTACACTAAGCATTGAGAGCCATTAAATATCATGTTGTTTCAACATAAATAAGCTCGAGTGACAAATGTGCACCTAATTTGAATGTGGTCGAGCATGCAGGTTGGGTGGTTTGATGGTGTTCAAGTAGGAGAGTCAGCAGAGGGGAGATCGTCGAAGATCTAAGAGGCTCGTCAAAAGCTCTGAAGATGACGAAAGTTCAAAGGAGTTGAAAGTTTGGCGAACAATAGAAGCCCAGAGGGCTCGCCGGAGGTCTAAAAGGCATATTGCATATATATTCATATTTTTCTAACAAGCACACGTAGGCATACGTGGGTTGTAAAATTTGTCTTTGAGGGCAATTGCCTCATGTAATGTATCCTTACTTCACATGGGTATGATTGCACCTTCTTTTGAGAATGTAAGCATGCATGTTCTTCATCACATTTTTCCTTAACTATCATACAACCATACGATAAATTATCTTTATGCATTAATAGATATATGCCCGTATCCTCCAGCTTTTCATCCAAGCAAAGCACGTATAGGCGCGAATCGACTACAACAGTTTTGTTGTTGTCCAGTGGCAGTGATATTCATAGCTTTTACTAGGATTCAAATCTTAATGATCATAAAAATTCTTATCATTATCAAAAAAAGAAGAAGAAGCCATATAGTTATGGCATGATACCTTCTTGTATTTACATTCCATGTGATGCTGTCTTAAGACATCCATTCATGCAACCTTGTACATTTTTGTTACATGAGCTAATCATGCATGTCCAATATATTCAACTAAAATTGATCAGAGAAATGAGCTAAAAGATATGTGAGTCCAATCATCCTTAGTTTGAAACGACAGGAAATTAAACAAATCCAAAATGTTAAGGCGCATGGGTTACATATTGATTTTGCTTGATGATTGTCAAGGAATTGTCAATTGAGGTCAAATCTTTATCAATGAATTGATTGATAGTGATCAATAACCATCCACATGCAATAGGTCAATCGTATGTCCTGGGTAATTGTTTCACAAAAACTCGATCTAGCTCAAGAGTTAGATACACGAATTAAGAGAATTATGAATGGATATCGTTAGTTACCATAAAATTAGAATGCTTTAGTTATTTTCTTTCATGAACACTTCAATATCTTCTGTTCTGTTTGAATGTATAAAAACCAAATGTCAGTTTCCTTTGGTTTAGCGTAAAAGATAAACCAAACTCTCATATATATATATATGTATGTATGAGACTTCTGTTTCAAGATCATCTTCTCTTCGCCACAACACTTTCAACACGTTCGTTTTAGAGAGTGTGTGTATATTTGTATACATCAGAGAAACGCACATTTAAATTCCATGTTGTGGAATATTTTCAGATGGATGCCAGTTGATATTATATGTTGTCAATAGTACTAACCAGTACAGCTACTAACATATATATCACCTTATAAGATATCCGTTACACATAAAATCTAGCTAGCTAGCTAGGTCACACATGAGGATGAAATTAATACAAGCTTTGGAACAGAGAACATAAGATCACATCCTAGGCGGTTGATTCCTGAACCTCTCGGATCGATCTCCGTCGGTCCTTTTATTTACCGTATATTCTGAAAAATATGATAACCAAATGCATAAATGTTATTAATTGCTTATACGTAATCACGATGGAAAGGTGCAATAGATATCTCACAATAATATATTTTAATTCTTTGTATTTTGTGACGAAGAGAAAGAATGATACATGCAATTAATTCATCGAAGATCCAAATTTTAATATTATCCATCATTTCAATCAAAGGCAATAATTTTATAAGTTCTAGATCCGTCTAGTTAGTATACGAATGTTGATAAACACAAAAATTATTATATAATATCAAAAAAAATTATCCAGCTAGCATTTCTACTTGCAATTTTAATATGAAGACGCTTGTCCAGAATTGCTAGATCAAAGGGAAGAATATTTAAGAGGGGAAAATGAATCAAACTAGAGCATGCAGCAATGTGTAGAGTAAGATAATACGTACGCTTATACTTACCAACGATATACTGGTGCAGGAGGTGTCGTACGCCTTCAGCCACGACGGTGGTGGTCACCGTGGTGATCACCATGATGTGAGGGAGGAGGAGGAGGAGGAGGAGGATGCTCCTCAGGAGCAGGGGGAGGAGGATGCTCATGAGGCGGCTGATGGTGGTGGGATGGCGGAGGAGGAGGGGGGCGAACCACCGAAGGCGGAGGGTGATGTTTATCTGCAACAGATGATCAACACAGTGTATATATGCATGATATATATATATATAGTGTACATCATTCATGCACGATCAAATAACAGTAAGAATTAAAGGCATCTGTATATATATATATATATATATTTGAGATGGGAAAGAAAGAATCAATCCAAAGTTGAGGGTTGGTGTTACCTGGATGAAAGGGGTGGAGGCCGCTCATCTTGTCTGGCTTAAGTGATCGTAATATACCAATTAATTGCTCGAACCTGACGTGATTAGGGTTCGGAAGAGTTGAGGGCGGTGGCTTCTATATATATATAGCTAGATAAATAGATATGCATGTGTGTAGATGTGCATGGGATTCGTGAAGGTACCACACGCGGGGGGGGGGAAGAGAAGAACGACTGGTGGTTGAGAACACAACGACATGTCATTACTTCTCGGCGAAGCATTGAACGTTTGTTGGCGTGGACTGATGTCTGAAAAAAGTCGAATATTGAATAAGTAAAGATAATCTTATAATAGAATAAGTTTACGCATACATTCACCTACAAATGCTCGTAGACATAAGTGAGCAAGAGTGTTGCAGTATTTTACAAATAATAGAAACCTTTTTTTGTGGTGATGACATGAGAAGAAATGTTTTACCTTTTTGTCTGAGTTTATACCGAAACCTCTTTTCTCGTATTAAAGTACAAGATCATTTATATTATTTCATTAATGTTGGTAAACTGATTAAATGTTCTAGCTACCTACAACATACCTGGAACGATCAATGGAACCAATTCAATGTAGTTCAACCAAATAAAGGCTAACAACTTAATCGAATATGGTTAACAGAAAATGATTCGGGTATAACTAATGATTAACCAATGGGACAACCTAACTAATTAATCAATATTCAATCTGGTTTGACAAGTTCTATGTAGCGGCATATGTACAAATAACTTAATTTATTTGGAGGTAAAGAAATAAGATTATAGTTTTTTTATTCTAACGATACAAACGTATCCAAAAATAATATCATTTTCATAAAATTTAATAGAATATTTTTGGTAATGACACTGCTCAATCTACAAAATGATACAAAAATATAATAAATTTCTTAAGGAATTATAACTTGAAAGTGATCATGCGATCAGAGTAGTAGTAGTTGATGTTATTGTTGTATTAGCTCATGTATATGTATAAATTACATTTTATATGGTGAAGTTCAATATGAAAATATACAATGAGGAAATGAATATTGGTATCAACCATGTATTTCTAAAGATTATGATATCCAAATGATGCAAGGGGTTTTTTATGGGGTTTAAAAGCCTATTATATCTTTTAGACTGTATTTAATGATCACTAACTTGATTGATATTTTATATAAAATATTAGGTGCCTTGTTGTTTGGCATAAAATAATATATTTATATATATTCATGTATAAATGATTATTCATGAAGTTAATTTATATGATTTATGCAAGAATTACATGTTTTATCAATTATAGAAAAATTGCTTGAAATAGTTAAATTTTGTGAAAAATCAATATTTTATTTGTGTTGAAATTATGTATAAAAAATAAGAAATTATTGTTAAGAAATATGTTATTTGAATTACATGTATATTATCATTTACTGTATTTATTTTAAATATAATTATAATAGTATTATCGGAAAATACATGCTAAGGGCATTATTGTAATTTTTCCCTCAAAAAACATTTATATAAATACTCATTGCACCCTACGATTTCCCTTGCTCCCCAATTATTTCTTCTATTTCTCCTAGGTTGCGGCGGCATGCAACAACGGGCAAAGAACGGCGTTTGGCGATATCGATTTTTCATAATCGATAATCACGGGTTTTTATTTTTTCGTTTGCAAGTTGTAAGTGGTTGTCGCAGATGGCACGCTTGTGCGGCGAAAATAATTTCCATGGTCGTCGTTACATGGGATATGAATTCACAGAAATCAATTTCTTGCGTTGCGTGATCGTCCAACAAGAGGATTTGCGGGAGGTTGTCTCTTATACTTATCTATTATATAATTATTGTTATATATGGTTAAATGTAGGAGATTAAACAGGAGAAGGTCGAGAGAGCTCCGGAGATGTGTCGTGCGTATGAGCAATAGTGGTCCCGTCA
This sequence comes from Cymodocea nodosa, assembly GCA_036874045.1. Classification (NCBI taxonomy): domain Eukaryota; kingdom Viridiplantae; phylum Streptophyta; class Magnoliopsida; order Alismatales; family Cymodoceaceae; genus Cymodocea; species Cymodocea nodosa. Next base: position 2,280,267 of record JAZBRI010000008.1, read on the forward strand.
TTTGTTGATAATTTTTTTATAGGTATCAATAATTCGAATCATGAAAGTAAAGTACGTGGAAGAATCTCTTTGACTTTTAACGATGGTTGGAAGCAATAATTACGGTATCAGTTGATTGACGTTGGAGATATCTTTGCATAATGAAACGGCTGGTGTATCAGAGGTGGTTCACATAGTTGTCAATGAGATATGTGATCCTTGTATTTTGTTGTGAGGTGCAGGTCTATTTTCACAAAAAGAGGTGGTTGGCAATTTCCCAGCACATGCAGGCAATCTAAGTACGTTGTACATTGGTTTTCTATATTTTTCTTTAACGACACTAAGAATAAAATTTGAAAGTTAGCAGATGATGATTTGACTCTTAAAAGATGCTTGTATATTTAGAAAATGATAAAATATTATAAAAAATGATGAAAAGAAAATAATGGAAAGTCATTAGAAAATCAAAATATCTGTAAATAGAATAAAAAATGATGTAAAATTATAAAATATAAAATATGTATATTTATTCATAGAATAAAAGATGTTAAAATTGATAAATTAAATCTTTTTTGTATTTATTTGTAAGATAGGGAATAAAAAATTTTATCATATATATCATAAAATAGAATCATTTGTGACAATAGTTATAACATAAAATGTATTTTACATATCTCTATTATTTTATTTATCTCTTGTAATATCAATTTTCATTTACTAAAAATATAAATAATTTCAATATCAAAAGTACATGTTAATATGTTCCATGATAATTTACTTTTTTTTATTTTTCGTCTGTTTCAAAGATAAAGAGGATATAAAACGAAAGAAAATTTTTCTTATATATAAGAAGAAAATGATGGAATTTTTTGAAAATTTATTTGATGCACAAATACTTAAAAAAAAAATAAAAATTTCATCATTTTCTTTTTCTAACATTTTTTGCAAAACAAACAACCTCTTAATGATAGCAAGAAAGGTTTATGAGATAACAAATAGAATTTCTCTTGGTGAAAACGAAAGGATAGTGACGAGGACGGTCGAATGTTCAGAAGAAAGGTCAACAAAGTCTTCTGTAAATATTTATCTTATTTTGTTTTGCTTCATCTTAATTCTCTTCTTAACAGTTAGTTATTTCTCGTTTACTAGATTTGTTTGAAGCCGTGCTTAATTATGTAAATAAGTCTATGTATTTTCTGTGTATATTTGATGTTGTAGATATGTGTACGTGTTTGTATAATTTTTAATAGAATTAAATTTAATTTAGTTATAAACTAACAATTTATTTTATTAAATTAGTTAGTACCATTTTTTTTTTTTAGAATTTTGATTATTGATTTACGATTTCCTATAGATATGACCTATACTTGCTAATGTACTATAAAAGACAACATAACATACACTTGCATTTTATATCTTAAATTCTCATATTTCAATTTTATTTAACAAAAATTTCTTAATTTTTTCTAAAATCATACATAACTCCAACAACAATCCAAAATGCCACAAAAGCCTGTAAATACCCTCGCCCCCTTCTCATTTCTTCGGAAATCTACCTACACTCTTCTTCCAAGTCTCAACTTTCTACTCTCTTTGTCAGTTCCTTACTTCCAACTAATATCGAAATAGGCTAAGAACAAGTTAGTACCTTTTTCCTTTAATCTTTGTAAAAATGTAAATTTTCCTTTATTATGTATTTTTTCTTCTTCTTAATTTCTTATGTTTTGAAATTTGAACTTCAGTGAAGTAAAAGTTCAATCCTTTTTGATCTAAAATAATTTTTTTAGGCTGGAAGTTTGGGTACATTAATTAATACGAATGGTATCACGGTTAGATCAAATATGATTCACATGTGTATTTATTTCTTTCCACATCCATCATATATTTATTCTTGCATGACTCTAGATCGGACTCGGAGACCGTGTCCGCGTGGTTCATTGTGCATACTTCTATATATATATATACGTATTAACTCAGTCTTGTTCCGACCATTATGCTAGAAATTTTTTTTTTATGCGTTACTGTATTTTTATTTATATAAATTGGATTGTCATATACATATATATATATATATATATATGTGCCATAAACGTTATTTTTGTTGCAGCAAAGAATCTAACTTAGGTTATCACTCTACCGTGGACGTTAAGCGACTAAATCATTCTCACCTCCTCATTTTTATATAAAATCAGTCATTTGTGCATTGTGTTCGTACAGTACGTACGTAATCTTTAGTGTAGGTTTTCATTTCCATCCTCACATGGTTGTGACATCGCTGCATTTTATTTTATGTGGTGCGCTTAATTAATTTGTTTCCTTAGGTTTGTCAATTAGGTGATTGCTGCGAGCCCAAATTAATTAATTAATAGTCTTCATGGAGACATATATATTCTTATATATGGGCATAACTTTCATTTTATGGATATATTTTTTTTACCGTTGTTCAAGTTGTAGATATTTTTTCAGAAACTTACTCATGTTGCTTCTCTAAATTAAGTACATATGCAATGATGTGTTCATGGAATTCATTTTAACATATATCCCCATTAGAGAAGAGTCTTTAGTCATACAAGAATCTTGGCTAGCTTTACGTAGCGCAAGTATATATTTGTGCTGGCCACTACAGACAGGACAAGTTTTGGTGTTATATATATAAGGTTGAAGTCTATTTTGTTGTTATGTGAACTAACCTGAGGAGTTGATCAGATTCTCCACACACACGTACAGTACGCTACATGCATGTCCGCCGTCCGATATCCGCTCATCTGCCGAGCGGAGATTCTCCACTCTTTCCAGCGTCTTGCCGCTGTCGATTTGCGAACACAATTCCCGCCCAACAATTCATCCTCATCAGCAGCAGAGCAGCAGAAGCACTATTTATCGATCCGTCCTTGAATGTGGACTTGAAGCTTAATTTGGTCATTCATTAATCGAGACCAAAGGCAACCCATCCACGCCAACTCCATTAATTAATAGTTGGCATTAATTAATTAAGAGATCTATCTGTCTGTCTATCTATATATATACATATATCATATAGAATCAGCAATCCATTTGTCATCGTTCATCTTGATTTGCTCGTCGAATCTTCGAGATAATCAAATTATCTCCCACAAGTCTAGGCAACAAAAATGTCCAAGACAACCGTCTGTATATTGATGGGTGAATTAATAATAAAAGGCTGGTGGTCACGGTATGCATGCATGCATGCACCTCTGCCTGTAGTCACGACCGAAGGAATCCTCGAATTTGGTGCAGGACATGCGCTGCCTCTCCTTCCATGATCACATGTAGCTTGTGTTCCTTACTTTTATGCACAGCACTTCGGCTTCCGCATACATACATATATATATATATATGTGTGTGTGTGTGTGTGTGTGTGTGTGTGTGTGACAACACAGCCCATTGAACCAGGCGGTGCATCAATCTGCAGTACAAGAGGGCAATAAATTTCATTTGGATCATGTTCAAAACTTGATGGCATGATATTACGTACATTGCTTATTAAAAGTGTAAACGGCAGTAGATACCATTAGAGTTCAAAAAAAAGGGTACATTATTTATTATAAATAGATTATGATATTTGAGTTCTTGCAACCGTACGTAAACTATAGAATTTGTTTATAAGAAATTGTAAAGTTCTTTAAATAGCGTGTATCGAATATGAATTTAAATGGTAAGTTTGATTATTTATATACTTTCATAATTAGCCTAGCTATATTTAGACTGTGGTTAATTATTTGATGGAACAAGGAGTACTAGAGCTAACGTCTATTGTAGCCTATACTCTTTGTTGCTTTTTCGTTTGTTTCAATCACCCATGTAGTCTTGGTTAATTGGCAGGAGAAATGCAATCACTTCTCTAACAAATGTAGTTTATGATTCAATATGCATAAAAGAAATAAACGAGCGATTGGCTGGTCAGCCACTCCCTTGGGATGAATGAGGTCATAGATTTAAATTCAAACAAAATCACTATTATTATCAAAATAAGGTTATATTGGCATATAAGCAAACACGCATATATAGATTGGCAGAAGAACCACTGTATGCTTTATACATGGCCACTCCTAATCTAGGTGGAATGAAGTGGGGGTTGGAACCCAAATACTGGAATAAATTAGTGTCATTTTTGGAGTGCCTCAACGAGCTTTTGGTACATGAATGATTGCTTTAGATGAACTAGAAGAGTGGTAACCTAACTTTCTGTTATCTCCTGTACTCTCAGATGGAAAGTTGAAGTTTCAAGCAAAGAGCTTGCTTGTCCAGAATTGAATGGTAATGGTGGTCAAGTGGACACAATTTGCATGCGATGGAAGAGATTAAATCAACTCACTTGTTTTCATTACAGTTCTTTTTTTGCTAATCAAATCACTTGTTTTCATTACAATTAGAAGAGCTTAAAATGACATTACAGTCTCATGGTCTCTGTCACATGACACATGCATGATTCATATTTATAGATAATTAAATGAAAAAAATTACAAGCAGCAGAAGGAATTATGTAAATTTGGTACCAAATTATGTGAACATAGTAGAATGCAGAATCCCGAGATAGAATGGCCGAAACCAAAACGACGACAAGTTGCATAGGTAGAATAGCAAAAAACCACGGGAACTGGAACCCTCACCGACCGAAGCGGACAAGCCCGCCGGCATCATCTCCACCACCGCAACCGGGGCAAACCTGCGCCGTCTTCTCGACCATGAAGTACTTGAAGCAGTTCTTACACCCAACAAGGACGAGGACCGATCCTTCTTCACGTCCCCCTCGGCTCCGCAGCCGGCGGCGGAGCTTCACTCTGCTGCCCTCCGTGTCAGTGCTGGAAGGGGTGGTGACGGTGGTTATGGTGGACACGTCAGACGAGGCCGACGAGTACCCGTCGTCAATGCTGCTGCTGCTGTATCCGGAGCTGGAACCATCGGTGAGGGCGTCGTCGTCCTCGACAGTGGAGTTGGGTTCTGAGATGTCACCGGTGGAATGAGGGGAAACGGATGTCTCTATTTCGCCGGCGTTGGTGCTGCTGTTGTTGTACGAAAACTCGTTGGTCTACATGTAAACAGAAAATATTCGTGAGAAAGATCGAAAGATCTGAAAGTGCAGTTGAATGATAAAGCTCAACAAGAAGGTGCATCATGTATAGGGAAGGAAGAGAGAGATGAGGAGATTCACGGGAAGATGACAGAGAAGCAAAAATGTGAAGATATTCACGGCTTCGTCTGAGCATCAACGAGCTTTTCGCACTCGGGTTTGAGCATTTATTCAGAATTGTTGAAAGAAGAAAGAGGTGGAGTAAGAAGAGCCACCGGGACCTGTATGTCAATAAGCTGCTCCAGTTGGTCGGGCAGACGAGGCTCGGAGTTGAGCGCCATGGCTACGGCCTCATTTCTTCCAGGATCTTGCGGATCATGGCCATGCTCATGTCCACGCTCAACCGGAGAAGAAGGCACTGATTCGTGGATGGGTAGGGCATCCATGGATCTGACGGAGAAGTGGCGATGGGCTTGTTTTTTATTGGAGGAAGAAACCGAAGATGACGGAGTCGGAATCTCGCGGTGATTTTGCGGAGAACAGTTCGGATGAAGAAGGGAAAGGCTGAAACGTACGGATTAGTTGTGTTGTTTTATTCGTAAAAATTTTCGTTAAAACTTAAATAATCGTTATTACCTAAAAAAATGGAAAAAGACTGAAGAGAGAGGAAGAAAAGAAAAGCTATTCCCAACCTTAAAAAATCGTGCGATTTTCGAGCTCTGAACACCGAACACGTACACAATTGTAATAGATCGATTAATTAAAATAGCAATATATTTCTAACTTTCATTAAAATTTAAATCTTGGTAAGTATAAATCACCATTATTATCCAAAAAACATGTATGATTTAACATTCAACATTTTTTTAAAAAAAAATCGGACTTCGATATAACAAGAATCTTTAATATATAATATTTTCCTTTCTGCAACAGTTTATTATCAGAAATCCCCATTAATCGTCTTTAATTTGTCACTTGCCATTCCGCTACTTTAGTTACAAATTTCTATTCCTTAAATCAGAATTCAGAAAATGTTTTGTACGCCTTCAAAGCTACTTCGGACATTAGCATACGGCAAGTAGGTATCCTGAAACGGAACCACTTTCTTAAGCATCATAATATTATGATAATTCTTTATAATGATAATTTCATCAAAATTCAATCCTTATCAGGAATCACAAATGCTATTACTCCTAACAATAGTTCCAACTGATTATGGTTTTTTCCTGATTATGCAACCACGTCCATGTTTTTTCCTTGTGCAATCGCGATTTCCACCACCCTTGCCACTACGCAACGCGAAGTGGATTATTGATGATCAAATACAAGCACTCGGCTTGAAGAACTCTCTCTTTTTCGAGATCTGTGGTAGACATGGAGTGGAGGAGAGGAACTTTTGTCTCCGTCACTTTTCAAGCGCACCAAGGGAACATTTCTTAGTGGCCTTTCAGACCTTTTGCGTGTTCCCGGTCCATCATATTCCCATGCGTTATGGTGTTTCCGTCGTGTCCATGTTCCTTTAACCTGATCTAATCGGCAACTAGTGATTCCCAAAAATCTATAGGTCAAAATAACATTACTTAAATAATGACAATGACCTAATTAATTAAAGACAACGATATTCAAATCCTAGTGACAAAAAAACTACCGCCATTGCAAAAGAAAAAAAATAGAGTTAACTTCCATGGCTATCTTTATTTTGAACATTTGCAATGAACTCCAGTTGTAACACACTTTTGAAGAAATAAACAGAAACTCTTTCTAACACACCACTCCGACTCCAACTCTCTAAAAATAGTTGTCGAATACATATTTCCAAAGGGAAGATTCAAGAGCCATGCTTTAATGTCTCTTTTGAGCTTCCGCTACTGCAAATGAATAGTAATGGCTTCCAGAAGCGCTGGCTACATAGTTTAGAAAAAAACAAGCGACCCATATCTATGCATGAGAACCCGCTTTTATATTTGCCAGTAAGACGACATCGGTATTGAATGAACAGTTGATATCAGAAAAGTGAGATCTGTAAAAGCACTCCCATTTATGACTGCTCGTAGTATTTTTTTTGGGTAAAACTGCTCGTAGTATCTCATGTGAACTTTGAAGTCAAACTATTTGAAGAAAGAAAAAATTATTACCGTACGGTAGCATGCTAGGTTTTTTGTACCTCTAATAATGTAGAAAACCGCTGTGTGGACCTTTTGAATACCGGTACTTCACCACACCAAAGTAGGAACGCGAAAGAAATAGTCCGATGTGTAAAGTAGGAATTCTCAAATGATCCTTCTCATACCTTAATTCTAGAATGCCTTACAGGATCTCATCAGAAGATAAAAAGCAGATACGCCCTATCATGTGGGCGGTAATGCTAGAACAGTTGAAATTGATGTCTAACTGCAAAACTGACCGAGAAATCCATCTTAGCGACATTTCTTGCTGCCCTCGGCACCCCTTGATTTTGGGGTAGCAATCAGGTAAACGCACAGATCAATAAGCATCCTCAAGCCACTGCATAATACATCTTCCAATCAGTTGCACAATTAAAACACAAATTTAGTTTAGTTATTAGGAGGATTGCACGGTACGTATCCACCTTCACGTAATCCAACTTAATTTTTTGTGGCTTCTCAGCTAAAATATCCAAATGCAATATGGGAGTTGAATAAGCCTCCTAAACCATGAAAAGAGAACGTTAAATAAATTACTTATTCAGGTGCATGTGTCCATACTTACCCATCAATCACACTACATTTACAGATCAAAACGAACCTGCAAGGGGGCTCTTGTAGGAACACGGAACTTGATTAGAGCGGGTGAGCCCTGGAACACACCTTTCACCTTGGACTCCAAATGGGTGAGAAGCAATAGAACCACTGAAAGCAAAATAATTGAGTGAGAAGGAATAGAACCACCGAAGGCACAAGCATTTATTTCACATCAGTTTAAGGATAACAACTAGGAGTTTATCACAAGAATAAGTATTACATGGATTTGAAACATACGAATCAAGTTTTTCCTATGTTTTAGAGTTGCTGAAAACTAAAAAGTATCCTAGGGCTAATTGTCATTTTTTTTTTTTGTAGAAGCCATGGCCCAATGGCAGTTGATCTGCCGGCAAGAGGTCACAGGGTCGACCCTGTGACCTTTCTCTTGGCGGAGGGTTTATGGCCCCGCAAGAGGTGGGTTTTGAGACCGTGAACAAGGTTTAGGGGTGAACCCTCAAACCACTTGGTTTGCCATCGTAGAGTCAACAATTGCAGGAACCGTCATTTAGGTTTATGTTACATGCAGTCCTGAAAGAAAATGCACTAAGAGATTTACTGTCCAGTCCCATCCAAGATTTTGAGTTTCAAGTTTATGTTATCTGCAAAGTAAATAAATGAATAATTCCACATTTTCCTCTAAAAATAACTGCACAATATTAGCTTATTAATACTCAAACCGGAAAACATCCAATAAGAGTAATATCATCATAATTAATGAGCTATATTTGTTTAACAAATGAACAATTCAACACAACAATGTAAAAAAGATACAAGCATTATTACCAATAGAGCAACCAGAGTTTAATTTTTTTATAAATCTTTATGTTAGTCCACCTATCATTAAATCAAAACTTTCAAGTATCTAGTCACAATCAACAAAGAAATAATGCAATAAAAAATATCTATACAATACCAAAAAAATAAAAAATGGAAGGACCACAGATACAAGAAAAGAAAACCATCAAGATATGAGGTCAGCAGTTTAGACTCTGCGTGAACTTATTTGTAAGGTTTTTTATGTGATAAGATTTGTAAAATTGAATGTTGAGATGTTAGCGTGGAATGTTAAGATGTAACTTGAATTTAAAAACAAAAAAAGTAGACACTGAGGTTATAGATGTTAAGACGAGTTTAAATAACTTATTGTTAAAATTTCGGATGTTAAAGATGAGTTTTTTAACTGCCAAGATCAACACAAGATGTGGTTGAATGTATGGATATAGTTGTTGCATGTGGATCTGTGTTTCTCAGCAGATTGAAAACTGAACGTTCAACCAAGCATTCAACCAGTGAATATGACCACAACTATTGATCCAAACGTCTGAGCTAAACATAAAAGAAAGTGGAGAAATGGATAGACTTACAGGATATTCAGATCATGCATTCCACTTTGGACCATTACAAATATTTCACCAAAATTTTTGAGGTGTGGGTATCCTCCTAAGAGCTAGAAGTGTGGGATGTATAAAATTGCCTATAATTTCAGCTGAGATGTATGTTTACTTTATTCTGCCCTTATGACTTAAGCTGGGAATAAGGGTGGTGGTTGCATAAATCCTCCTTAAGAATATATCGCAAAACGCCACTATATTTATGCCGACCACAAGGCCAAGAGGCTTCCCTCGAGGATATCTTCTACGTGCATTCTTGTCTCTTAGAAAGACTAGCTAAATGATGAGAAAAGGCAAGAGCAGGTAGCTTGACAGTGTCATCTATCATTGAAACACAAGCTGCAGACGTATTGGAACACATCCCACCTACTGGTGAAGCGCACATTGTGTTTTTTCCACATAAATCATTTCTTCGGTAAATACCCCGAAACACAGTGTTTTTCCAATATGTGAGTGTCGAACAATCTGAAGTAAAGAGCACACCCCGGAGCACGTGTCCGAATGCCAATATGATACTCCTTCGTATGAAACATTACCATTTCAACCAAATGCCCTAGCATGAACTACATAGTAAGAAACGATCTACGCTAGACGTTCAGAGCCCAGAAGTCAAACCGAATCAGCAAATTGTAATAATGGATGACAAAAGTAAAACAAGATCCACCATCGAATTGCTACATGCTACTTCCTAAAAAGCGAGAAAATTCCAAAACCGAAGAGCAAAAACCAGAACACACGATTCCAGACCGATATGATACATTGGGAAATACGCGTGGTGTTGAAAAGCGATGGAACGCAAAAGAAAGGACAACATTCAGAAACAGGGGAAAGCAAAAAGGAAATTGGCCTGGTTGTAGATGTCGATCGAGACGAAGACCTGCTCGGCCCCAGAATTGAGGCGGGTAAGACTGCCCTTCTTGTACGCTACCACGAAGAGCGAGTCGAAGCTGGCGGCAGAGGCAGAGATGGGGAGTAGAAATATGAAGGAGGAGGAGGAGGAGGAGGAGGAGGAGAGGATCATGGAAGTCGCCATGGCTTAGGGTTTTCAATGGGTCGGAGATGGAAGAGACGGGTGGTCCTTTGAAGCGGGGAAACGAAAGCAAGCGGGAGAAAATTATTCCAAACGGAGAATAAGACAAGATTCCACCCCAGAAAGCTAAGAGGGACCACTGGAGATGTTGTATCCTGTGAATAAAGTTATTTAATATGTTTACAATATATCATCTAATTTGATTTACTATCGTTATTTTTTATATTATAAATTTTTTGAAAAATATGAATATCTCTTTTAAATTTTCAACAATAATCAACCGTTGAATTTCATCGCGTAATCAATAATTAATAATCATTCTTTCGTTAACCTAAAATATATTTGTGATATGCTCCTCATTATTGCCCTCCCTCTGACGTCGTCTGCCAAATCAATATTTACTTCATGTGCTTGAGTTATTTTTCCATTTGGATTAAAAAAAAAGGGTGCTCTATTTGGGCATGAAGACCTTGGAAATCATAGAGAATTGTTAATATCTTAAAGAATAGAACTTTTTCTTTTACCAATTCTCTTGATTCTACGAAAAGAAATTAAATCCACTATTGAAATATTCAACAGATTTTACTTAAACGTGTAAGGTCAATATATCTAAATAAGTTTTTGCGTAAAATATGAAAATCCAGAAATCGAAAATACCAAAATATTACCCAAATGCTATAATAAATCTAGCCTACGGCAACAACACTTTGTTTCAAATCTCTAGTGGAAAGAAAGAGTCATGGAACTTAAATATTTCAACGACTACCACGGCTTCACAAATCTAGGTATCTCATTCTACAGATAATGACAAAAGAGAGAAAGAATTGTATGAATTTTGTTATTAAATGCATTCGAAATAAACAACCATCAGACATTCGACTTAAACACCATGCTTCCAAATAGAAACAAAACCATTCCCATTAAAAGAATTTTTATTTTCTTTCTTAAATTTAATTTGCTACTGATCAGTGAATTCTGGATGTGTCTGTGTTCATTGCTAGAAATAGATGAAGGTATAGATTAATTGGCATATTTTTATAATTTTTCATCTAATCTCTACATTTATTAGCATGCATCACAAATAGATAACTACAGGCAAATGAATATTGCTTAAGTCAATAGTCTCGGTAAAACAATAAAAACAAAAGTACATACCGTTAACTTTCAATGAGTAACAATACCATGTCACTCGAGCAATTTAAATTATTTTATCAATCGGTGCATCGTCAACCTATACCAGCCAGCTTTAGTGCAACGCTAAGGTGGTGAGACGTTAAAAAATCGCGAGTTCGAGACCACAGTATGGTATTTGTCCCAAAAACAAAAACAAAAACAAAAACAAAAAAAAGGGTGTTAATATTACAACGTAACTGTACTAGAAGATGGAGATTAATTAGATAGTCAAGAGGTGTGTGAAAATAAATGGCATCCAAATAAAGTTGCATACATACACGAGAAAGAGAGAGGGGATCAGTGACAAGCCAGGAATAATCTGTACAAGAGATTTAGGTCTAGCATAAGGGACAAGGGCCTCTCTGGTTAGCCAAGGAGACTGCCTGTTCACCGTTTCAAGATCGAACTCCATTCGCAATCGGCTAAAAGATCTTGAAAACCGGGCACAGGCAAGTCATCCTTGGCTACCAAAGAAGGCCATTGTCTTCATGTAAGACTGCTCCCTCTCTTCCCAATATTGATATCAGCCGTAATGTGCTCTTCCCAGTCCCTAAGCCCCTCTACTTATATAGGCAGTGGGAGGAGATCAAGCATACTTTTTTTAATTTCGGCCGTTCGCAGGATTTGATCTTCTATGGTAACCATAAAACCACGGGTTCCAACTTGTCAATCTTCTTGCTTTATCCCCCTATCTGGAATATATTCATGCGATCTTAAGAGCAACAAGAACTGTAGGACCCCCACACAGAGGAATGTGGAATCACGGTGGCAAAAATTGAAGAATAATTTAATTTGATCGGTCATGCATCAAATATACGTGCATACGTATATACACTAATTCGCAGAAAGACATTAACGAGTGAAGTGGAGGAATGAAGGCCATGCATAGTGGAAGCTTCTGTCATGTTGTCCCACGGAAGATCTGTGACAGTGGCTAAAGATGAGATTTGCAGAATCACGCCTCACATTTTGGGAAAAAAAAGCACATGATGCGTCAATCGCATGCCTGCTTTGAGCTAATGGAAGGAAAGTGCACACTGCGTACATTTCTTGCTGGGAAAAGTTTAGTGTTTACCACCACTACCCATCGAAAGATTTGGGTTCTTGATCTCCGGAAGGCTTTGACTTTTAGCTTTGTGGTGACCATTTTGTAGTTGATCTCAATGGAGCATCAGAATACTACCACTTCTGTCCAGACAGGGGAGAAAAAGGTGATGGTACGTGTCGCACTTTCGTTTGCCGAAAACACCGTTGGGATTGAATTCCCTATTGCTTTGTCTGCAATACGACGGATGGGCGAACGGTTGACATGCGCGCGGCTCCATGATAAGACGGATTTATTGACAAAGGAAGGGATATATCCCCCTTTAATATCAACCACTGGCCAGTGGGCGGCCATGGATGTAACCAGAGTGAAATCATTGATGGAAGATTATGTCCCATCCAACCCTCACTTTGTGATTGTGCCCTTCAGCTTTAGTTGTTATCGCATCTTCTGCTTCGTCATTTCTCAAGCCGGCCGGCCGGCCGGCCGGTGTCTATATTCAAATCCCCGTTTCACCACAAGTACATAGCTGTTAAATCATCTTCTGGACAGTATTTCAAGTGGCATAATAATATATATATCTAATCGTACATGTATAATAAACTTATATGTCACGCCCATTACTCTGAGTTCTTAAATATGGTGACAGACTTTTAACTGTTATTATAACTCACTCAAAAATCGTTACAAATTGTCTTTCTGAATTTATCACCATAGATGATATCACGATAGACTATTGTGATGATTTTTTGTAGTCATGGGTGACTTATTGTGACAGATTGAAGAGAATTTATTGTTACGGACATCCATCTGTTATAAAAGTATAATCTATTTTGATAGATCTGTAATAGATATTCTAATGTGACAGATATAATATCTATCGTTATATTCCAGTTAGTAGTGACAAATTCGAAGATGTTGTCTGTCATTATTTTCTTATTAAGATGGATAGATGTTTGACCATCGCAGTAGGTTCAATATTTACTACTATATATTTGTTTGAAGTTCGTTACTCTCTTATATACTATTATGATTGATATATCCATTATAATAGCATATATGTATCTATCACTATAAGTTAAGCAAAATGATTCAATATACATCTAGTCAGTCATAATTAATTATTGATACCTATATATATAATATATACAATAATATTTTTATAAAACACCAGAATGTTCATTAAATATTAATTAACCAAAAGTCTGTGCAAGAAAAGAAAAGTTTGACCGTATTATACAAACATTGATTAGAAGTAATATTCGTTACAATTAACATTGAATACAATATCTGATTTTTTACGTCAGCTGTATGTAAAACACTCGAATATCCTCTTTTCTTCAGCGGCAACACTACATTATTCAATGATTTCCACCTACAACAAAACAGAAACAAAATCATAATTAGAAAATAAGAATAGAATTTTGATTATCAATATATATGTAAACATTAATTATTACATTTTTTAAATAAAGTGTCTACCATAAAACGAATACAAGTAACGTTTGTTCCGATTGCATCTTTAATAATTTTACATTTACTATAAAGTCAGAATAATGAAAAGTTGGTTAGTTATTCTCTACGACAACTTTTATAATCACTTCGCACTATTTTAAACTTAAAAGACATTCACCGACAACTTTATTAGGATCTTTACTTGGTAACAATCTTTTGACTGCATTTATATTTACATTTGTAAGTTTATATGAATGGTATTGAAGTTATGTCAAAAAATTTACCAAGTAAATTAAAATGTAAACAATGCTTGTACCAATAAATGGAAGAAAATACTCTTAATGACCTACTGGTAATTACATTCTTCATTTTGAAATGGTGTAAAATGTATTGAATTGACAGTTTTAGAAATGTTAAATCCTTGCAATTTTAAAAAAGTAACTGTACAAGTAATACAAATAATATTTAGATATAAACTTTATTCTCACAAGCGTCGCGACCCAGATAAGTTAGAAGAACATGTAAGAACCGGAGAGGAACAGTCCATGTACACAATGACATAGAAAAACAAAACAAGACATAAAACATAAAGGCATGTTCAAGACATTTCAATTTTTGAATTCCCCTATGTGAATTCAAAGAGCACGATATAATTATACATGATTTTAGACTATAATGATGGAAAACTTTTGAAAGAATTTGTTTACATATTTTCAATTAGATTGACTATTTCATTATTGTATCTTAACCTGCACAATTGTGGAGTGAGCATGTCATTTTTGAAAGGGCATGAAATACTTATTCATGTAGTTGTGTGAACAAGTGTTAGTCTCATTTTGTTCTTATTATTCACTTATTAAGGCTTCATGTTGCACTAAAAATTGTGGAGGAATAATTTTATCATATCATGTACATGGACTCCATGCTACATATTTCCTAGTATAATTGTTGTTCTGTATAGGATTTAGGCTGCGCTTGATAGTATTCAAGTTCTAACTCTTAACGCTTGAGAGTTGAAATTTGAGAGTTGAGAATTAGGCATGAATCTCGAGAAAAGTTGAGAACTATATTTGATATGAGATATAAGTATATTCAACTCCTGGGAAAGATGTGAGTAAATTTCCAGAAATGCCCCTCAATACATATTTAAGTATAATTTATTTGATTTGATTATTTTTAATTATAAATAGTGACAATAATAGATATAAATAACTATAATATGATTAAATAATTATTATATCAATGTTAACATTAAAAACATATTAAAATTATTATATAAACGTTAAATAAATAATATGTTAACATTAAATAAATAAATATATAATTATAAACTATAAATACGTTAATTAATATGTAACTAATTCATCTTATAAATACGTTAATTAAATAATAAATATGTTTAAATAAATAAATAAATATAAGTTAAATCAACATTAACATTAATAAATAAGTTATAAGTTAACATTACAACAATATAATAATTTAACGTCAACTTATAAAAACATAATAATGTATTATAATTATAACTTAACATAGCGACATAATAATTATAATACATTACATTATTATAATTCACAAGCCAATATATACTTCTGTTTTTCAACTAACATCTATTCTGTCATGCTTCACAAAAATAATTTACATAGCAATACCATATCTTAAGCATGCGTTTTGAATTAGTTTGACGATCATTCACTTATGAATCACTAAATTTAATAACGAAGTACCGTCATAACTCAACATGTATTTTTTTAAAACAAATCTATAAACAACTATGCATGTCCACAATAAATCATTTAGTATAGACTATATTATGCAAAAGCACGGAAGACAGAAAGTACGCGCATGCATTCAATTTAACAATAATTCAACCATGCAGTTCTAACTACAATAAACCAATTTTGACATAACCAAGGAAAATATTTATATAATAGCTTAATCAAATAAAATCTTTAAGTATCATATTTATTGTTACGTATTTACATATTAGCATGATCAACCAAATCTTCAAATATCAGATTTATGCTACGTATTGTATTAAGTTAAAAATATACTTACATGATAGCTTAATAAAATAAAAATCCTCAAACCAAGTTTATTATCACTTAACTTGAATAAAGCTAGGCAAATACTTACCTAAAAAACAAAAATCCAACTCGAGTTCCCTTCCTCTTCTCCTCCTCACGATCTCCCTCTTCCTCATCCTTCGCCTCACACCTCCTTCTTCCTTTCTCTCAAAAACTTACTGGCGATGAAAATAATTTCATTTAAAAAAATTATCTTTTTCGCTATTGCAAGTTGTAACTATCTTTTTCCACGAACAAATCAGAACATAACTATGTATAAATAACTTTCATAATAAGTATCCCTTTAATGATAATTTTTTAAAAATTAACATTCAATTTTCAAGTAATCATAAATATTTTAAGTAGTTAATCGACATGATTGAATTTTTTATTTAAAAACATTAAATTAGAATCATTTAAAAAAATTAAACAAATCACTTTCTTTTCTTCCAAGACATTTTTGGGAAAGCATATTAAATTGAAGTTCTATTTCAAATATTTTCCAAAAAATACAACCCTAACTCTCTTTAAAAAGCTTTCTAGTACTGCATCATTTTTTGTGTAAAACTCCACAACTCCTATTTGTAAATCTTAGAACTGAAGTTGTTCTCGAACGCAACCTTAGTCAAAGATAGAGAAACCCTTAGTTGTGAGGTTGGCCCATATCAACGAGAGTTCATGTTTATGGTTACTGACCTTTATAGAATTTGTTAAACCAAGAAATTTAAATCCTTGAATTTGTCAATCATCTAAAAAGAATTAAGGATGAATTACTTTGGTTTTTATGTTTATTAATTTGTCAATCAGGCAAAATTCATGATTGCAAGTGACAACAAAATCAGGATGGGAGAAACTAAACAGATCTACGAGGACACATAGAATGAGTTGGAACTAAAATAACAGAATCACTGCTAAAATGGGCAAAAAATCACACAAAGATGGGTTCTTCCTCGACAGCAAAATCTATCATTCCTCTTCCATAAGCATCTCCCCTATCTTATCCTACACAACTGAAAAAAGGATTGGAAATAGACACAAATTGAAAAAGACAATAGCGAGAACAGAACAACAAAGAAGGGAGTGGGGGGAGCATGCTCGCTGATGACTAGTTCAACATACGATTGGGATTAAGGTGTTACTATTGGTCTCAATCCAAAGATAGATTTTTGTTGGTGTGGATGTTGGGAAGAGTAGCCTACTCTCTCCTTCGACTGCAAAGAGGTGTTGAGAGATGCTAATGCAAGCACACAAAGAGAGGGGTGAGAGAGTTTCTAATGCAAGTCGATCATAGAACAGGAGAGGAGTCAGGAGGGTTTGTGAAGCATGAGCGAGGGTTTTCGTAAAGGGATCGGATGGGGGCACGATACTTTAAAGGGTTTTGCTAAGGTGGGAAAATGTTGAATGAGTTAGGGTTTATGAATAGAAAGACAAAATTTTAATTAGAAATTTTTGTGACAGATATTTTGAGAAGATAGTGATGAAAATAATAAAGTGTCACATTTTCTATGTTTATAGTGATAGATTATGTAAAAAAAGAAGACGAATCTATCTATCGCTGTATATAAATGTTAGGTGAAAAAGTGAATGTTACAGTGGCAGATAAAAATACATGTTAGATCTCTATTAGTTAGAATTCTTAAAGTGTCTCTAGAAATCAAGCTAAGTTATGCTTCCATCTTCAAAAGAGTGATACATATACAACGTGATTAAATAATCAGTCTACAAATTATTGTACATGGTTAAAAGAAACGCAGTCAGTTCTCTCCGCTTCCAAGTCCAATCAATCCTAATTAAAATTTTCCCCACTTTTATATATTCCTTGATCTCTTTTAATCCTCCATGTAAGCCAAGATGGGTACGTGATCTTTTAATCAAGGAAGGATCATGTTTTGCGCTGTTCACTGGGAAGTGGCCTGGGAACAAGCGCACGTGACGAAGAGGAAGAAGAAACCCAAGTAGGAGAATGCGATGGAAGCCTCGGCCTGTTTGCAGAATGCTTCGCAGTATCCACACACCTTGGGCCATCCCATCTCGTCGTTTCCGAACTTCCCTACGTAACCTATCGACGTGGCCGCCGAAGCGGATGCTATCACCAGACATGCCACCAACTGCAAGTAACAAAGATACTTCATTAGTATTGATGTGAATCGTGTGCAGTCCGCCTGTTAAAGCGAACGTTTTTCAGATCCATCTTTTGTACAGTTTGTAAATGAGATGCTACACAAGTTTGTATCAATAAGGGTTCATCGTCTACGTATTGATCTATTGTACGTAGCAGATGAAGTCCTAAAATTAATGACAAGAACACTACTGTATAAAAGTCGGTTTTGGGAGCTCAATTACTATTCTACGCCTGTAAATTTGCCCACTTGAAGTTGTACGTACATTCTTGTGCTAGATTTAATTTATATCCATAAATGTGTGTGTGTGTGTGTGTGTGTGTATTCCACTCGGGCATTCGTGAAATCCATCCAAGTTCTAGTAGAAAAACTATTGAAATTTTATATTAAAAAACATATTTACATATATTAATGCACGAGCTCGCGCGAGAAGGAATCGAATTACTCACGAAATCCAACAGAACGATGAAGAACAGATATTTCTTCAGCCTGCAGTGAACGATGATGATAGTAATCAAGCAGTACACAGCAGCGATGGCATTCCCACCAATGAAGAACCTAGAGCGCGCCGTGAACAAAACAACGTCAGGAAAAACAATTAATGCACCCAGTACTGAAAGAGAAAAGTAAATAAAATAATATTATACATGCATTTAAATATATCTACTTAAAGTTTAAGCACGAAGATTAATCTTATAAACAGAAAAACAGGAGGATCACAGAGGGACGTGAGTAGATTAAAAGGGTACGTGATCGATGAAGGACAGCATCTGTTTCATACTTGAAAGAAGGAGAATTTTTGTAGGTGGCGCTGATCACGAACCCTCCGATTCTGGCGGTTTGCCTGTCGACGAACATGTAGTACGCCGCAGCAAAGGTCATGACGAACGCCAAGATCCTCGACAACAGCTCGAACGAGAAGCAACCGGCCATTTTCCGCCGCTCCCTCGGACCGATCTCTGACGTACCAGCTTGGAGGAAAACCTAATAATTGTTAAGATGAACCCTGGCGTGCGCAGGAAGATATAGGTCATGCGGCCCTAAAATTATGACGCGGCATGTCCATATTTGACGCTAGCATGGTCTGGGATTCGTCGTCGTTCTAAAACGAGGTAACCTCATGGAACTGGAATGATATATTTCCTATGTTTAGGAAGAATCCTGCACTCTTGTTGGCAGAAGAAAGGAAGTCCATTCCTGATCTGTTTTGTGTGTTTGGCCCTTCATCCAGAATACAGACAGTGCTGATATTTGGTGGACTTCAATTTTTTTTTTTTTTTTTTTTTTTTTAAAAAAAATTTGTTTACTGTTAATCAATGCAAGTGCGTTACTTTTTATTATGTACGAGTGAAAATTCGAACTGCACATAGTGAATTTTTTATATTATTGATTTATACAGATTCTCTGTAATAAGTGCAAAACATTAGGTGTATAATGGTAAATTCTTCGTTTATTTTTTTTGATTATGAACCTAGATTTTCATGGGGTGTGTTATCATTACTTTTAACCGTGACCTAAAATTTGTTTTTAAATTCTGGGAAAGTCTACATCAAGCTTTGAAAACTAAATTACAATTTAGTAATGTTAATCAGAACGTAGTATTTAGATATTTTAGGATATATTAAGAGTGTGTGATTGATTTTCATAGTTCTTGATATAAATATTTAACGTTAGTTGAATTTGCTTATAATAACAGTTTTTAAGGAGAGCATTCAAATGACACCTTATAAGACATTCTATGGTAAGAAGTGGAGATCTCTCATTTATTGGGATGACATTAATGAAAGTAAGCATTTGGATCTTGATCTTGTACAAAACATACAAGAAAAGGTCTAGCAGATCAAAGAGCAACTTAAAACTACACAAAGTAGATAAAAGAGTTATGTTGATAAAAAATGCTAATCTCTAGAATTCTAAGTAAGATATAGAGTTTTTATTTGTATTGCTTTTATTAAAGACATTATAAGATTTGAAATTTGAGGTAAACTCAATTCTCGATAAATCAGACCCTTCAAGATCTTAAAAACCTGTGACACAAAAGCTAGACTTATCAACTACTTTATGAGAAGTACATAATGTGTTTCATGTTTACATGCTACGAAAATATATTATAGATCTCTCTCACATACTTAAGCAAATGACTATGTCTATTCACCAAGATTTGACTTTTAAAGAAATTTCTGTCTATATTATCAACATCAAGCAACAAATTTTGATACAACAGATTGTCACATATAGTTACATGCAAACTAGAATAAGATCTTAGAAGAAAATATCTCTCTACTTTTGAAAATTCAGGTAATTTTAAGTTTTGAAGACAAAACTTATTTTTAAAAGGATAGAATGTAATATGCGTAAAACAATAGGGGTATAATGATAAATTTACCATTTATCTTTTTGATCAGGAACCTAGATTTTCTCGCCGATCTCCTCTTTTCCTAGATTTTCTCGCCGATCTCCTCTTTTCCTCGTATAATGATAAATTTTTCTCGTCGTGAGATTAGATTCGTTAGTTGTCGGTTATGTGTGCGAGCTTGGACGACCTCTCGCACGGCTACTTGTCGACGATTCAAGGACATCGACTTGTGGAGGAACCAACGAGTTTAGCGGAGGTGTTGAGTTCGGTAGTCGGTCGATGAAGAAGAAAGGGAGAAGAAGAAGAAGAAGAAGAAGAAGAATGAGAAGAGGAGAAAAAAAGAACAAAAGAAAATAAGAAAAATCAGTAGGTTTTTTTTATCATTTAGTCTAAAGATTTATTTTTATTTGAGATTTATACATTATTATGGAGGTTATGGTGATTTATGCAATTATATTTATAAATACATGCAAATTGGTGTTTATTTTCCATTTATATTGATTCTTGCATGATCGTGTACCATGCAAATATTAGCAATTTTGCAAAATTTAAAGAAGAATGCATAAATATTGATGTTATACTAATCATAAGTAACTCATAATTATTATACATTGCATGGATATTGTTATTAATTAGGGAAGAATTATTTTATTTATTTTGCATGTGGTTAATTGAAATTAAAAGCAGTTATTACATGTTATTACTATGACTTGGGTTAAATGTAAAAATTTACACGTATTAATAATGAACGAATATTTTAACTATGAAATTCAGCCATAAAGACATGATATTATGGTATATACAATAGAGACATAATAATATACTTGATCTAGTCTTAAGCATTCAATGTATCTTATGTTTTAGTTACAGGACAATATGTGACAACTAAACCTTACCATAAAGGATATAATATACAGTTATAGTTAAATTAAATAATAGAATATATGAACATACGTGATATTGTGACTTAGTTTATTATTGTAATTTGTAAGATTTATTTTTGTTGTGACAGGGTTGCATATATTATTTTATTGTATTGATTGAGTATACAACTTTCCTTTTACATGCATGATAATTTAATGTTTTATTTTAGACTTATGATAGATTAACTTATTGAGTTTCAACTCATACATTCATTTTTTTTTTTTAGGATACCTAGTGGACACCCAAGGTGAGTGTGAGAAAGATAAGATGTATTAATCACTCTTTATCAATTGTAGCAATATTTTGTGAATAAATTGATAATTATGGTGTGTATCTCATTTTGTGTATTTCTACTTAGGGATAGATTGTAAATTTTTATTATTATTTTCCCTGTGAGTTTTATCTATAATTATTCAGTTTTTTGTTGTTATACATCTTTTAACAAATACTAGCTAGCTTTATAATATTAAAAAGGAAAGTTTTTTACACGTAATAAATTTATTTAAGCATAATTTTTTCTTTTTAATATTATAGAGATTATCATTCCTTTTCTAAGGGCACGACAGATTCCTTGAAAATTAACAGCCTTGCCAAACTTAATTCCTAAAGTGAAGGTTAACCATATTTCTTAATAATCTATAAGAAGATTTAGAAATTATGATTTGAATCTCATTGAGATGCATAAAATTATATAATACTAACGAATTCAATCTTATTTTGTAATGATGTGTATGAATGTTGATGGTAACATTTTTATGGTTCAAATATAGAGGATAACCATTGTGGAAATAATTGTAATAAAATATTAATATTATGAAAGATATATATATACTTGTCATGATGGTTTAAAAATATATGTCACACTCGCAAATGTTTTATAAAAAAATATGTATAAAATTTAAATATATGTACATAATCAGTAATTGTGCATCCTTTCACGAGCCGATGCATCCTGTTATTGTAGAGGGATGTGCCGGTAGAAAGGTGGCATCGGTCTGTATCTATAAACAGGAGGCTTAACTTTGATGTTTGCTTAGTTACATTGATAGCACTCTATTCCAACTCGTTAACTCTCGCCCGAACTTCAAAATACCTCTAATTGATAGAGTCTTCATTCTTTGAAAAAGGTAAAGAACCAAGACAAAAGGAAGGTCTTATATTAAGATGAGAGGAGGTTGGAAGTATATGGACAACATTTTCTCTTCTTATTTCTTTCCTTTTACTTCTCTTTGTTTCATTCATATCTATGCAGGGAAAAGAGAGAAGATGGACACTGATAGAAATGCTATCTCTTGATATCTTTTTCTGTAAAATATAGAAAGATAAAATTACTATTTCCTAATATTTTACCTTTTCTCTATACAATGTAAGAAAGATGAGTATTGATGAAGTTGTTATCTCTTGATATTTTATTTTTCCTCTATATAATATAGGAAAGATAGATATTGATGGAGTTGTTATCTTTCAAAATTTTTAAAAGAAATATTGTGAAGAAGGTGGGCACCGATGGTGTCATCATTTTCTCCTTTATTTTCTTAAATCTTAGAAAGAATTATTAAATAAAAATGATGTGAGAAGGGTGGGTGCCAATGGAGTCATCCTATCCTCATTTAATTTTTTAAATTCTTGAAATATATTGGGAAGGTGGGTACCAACAAAGTTGTCTTCTTCTAAATATTTTCTTACCTCCGTGAATCATAAAAGAACAAACACTGATGAAGTTATTTTTCTTTCAATATTTGACTATAAGAAGAGAATATTGAAATATAAAAAAGAGAAAAGAAATGTCACGATACCATTTAAATAATAAAAATCACCTAACATTTTGTAAATGTCGGGTGGCACTCAACGTAAATATGCACCTAGTCCGCAAGTTAAAAGATTATAACTAACAATAATTATATATTTGGAATTGGGTCGAATCCAACCAAAATATTTGTTTTAAGGAAATATGTATGTATATAAATAATAAAAAATATATAAAGACTTAGGTCGTATTGAAAAATCCAACCGTGAGACCTTTGTTAAGGAAATAATAAAAAATAAATAAATAAGTTAATAAAAGAATAGTAATTTATTTATAAATTTTCGTCAAATTGAAACTGATACCCGATTGGATCAAAGGTTGGAAATAGTGTTTATAAAAAAAGAGAGAAAAAATCCGATTCAACTGAGATTTTTCTTTGGCCCGACTAAAGTTTAAAATATACTTATTAAAAAAAAGTAAAATTCAATCGAATCAAGATTTTTCTTTGATCCAATCAGAAATATACTTATTAAAAAAAGAGAAAAATTCGATATAATCGAAATTTTCTTTCAATTCAACTGAGGATTATAAAATGATAAAAAGAGAGAGAAATTCCTATGGTTTGACAAAAAGTTGTAAAACTGAATTTGGAAATTTGAGATATAATTAAAAGGATTTAGCTATATAAAACTTCAGGAATCAAAAACAATATTTTCCAAGAAGTCAACATTAAATATTTAGAAAAAATAAGATATAAAAATAAGTAATAAAAGTATATAAAAAAGGAGAATTAAGATATTTTAGATACAAATACGAGTGTCTAAAATAAAATTAAACATCTTAAGTATAAATATATAAATATCTAATTAAAAATATTTTAGTAGCAAAATGAATTACTTAAAATGAAATCTATCATCTTAAATATAAAATATAAATACCCAATAAATTAAGAATTAAAATGCCTTAGATGCAAATATTAACTTTGAAATAAATTATTTTATAAAGAAATCTTGATTATGTATGTGCTAACAGGTCTTCTTATACGAGAAATCCATTAGGAAGTATGCATTGCCTAGAAGACATATTGGTGGAAATACTTTCTTGATTGTCGATAAAGAAGGCATGCCGACTTCAGTGCCTCTGCGAATTAGTAAATGTTTCGTGAATGACTTATTCTTTAATGTCTTTCAATCATTACAATTTATCGACAACTGTGGAGTTTTAATTAAGTACCAATCTCAACAACTTGATTTCTTGTGCTCCGACCATTATTTTGGCATTCCAATAAACTCTCTAGATGGTGTGACGATTAATATATTAGACTACGAAGACAATTTGATCATTAATGGTTCTTATTTTTGATAATATATATTCGAAATTCTGTAACCATAGAGGAGTTCCAAATTCACTGGTTAAGAAATGAGAAACATCGTCTCAGAAAGGCTAGTGTCGTTACAATATTTCATTCAAATATTCATCAAGATTAGTTTAAGTCATAAACTCTTCTGTTGGGAACCTATATAAGAGTGCAATGACAAGGTTTATCTCTATATTTATTACTTTGGATGCTGGAAGCCCACAAAAATAGTGATGTTTGATTTCAGAGAAATTAAGGATGAAAATCTAGTCATCATAGGGAACACAATTTATCTTGTATCAGATTGTGGTTCACACACCCATTTAGTTCCATACATTATCATCATTGACGTAAAAAAAAAAAGGGATTGCTAAAACACTTCAATTATTGCCTTTTGTCAAAGGGATAGAGAGGTTCATCTTCTTAGATGATATTATAGAAACCCAAGAGGAAATCATCGTCACTATCCTTATGTGTAATCCGATGGTACATAGTAGATACAATGTTTCGCATATAAACGATAAAAAATCTTGATAGGCAACATCCATTAGAAGTTTCATGTTGATAAACGATGATATTCTAGTAGTTACTATTAAAGATATCCTCTTAGTTTATAAACTGATTTACAAGGAATAAAGGATGAAGCTGACTAAGAGTAAAAGACTAAAAAAGTTTTATCCTATATTTTTCTGTTACTCAAATGTATTATGTCTTTATTGATTGCTTTGAATAAGTTATCAGAACTTTTATTTTTAAATTAATTTATATATATGAAATTTATTATTATTACAAAAAAGTATTTAATATAATTATAATTATAATAAATAAATAATATAATGATAATTGTAGTATAATGAATATATATATATAAGGGTCAAAATAATAAAAATACATATATAATTATAATTACTGTGTCAGCATAAATAAGGATTTATGTACTTTGATGTAAACCCAATAGATTTAGTTTGTTAAGTTTATTTAAACTTAATGGACTTATTTCATGAGATTTATTAAGCTCAATGTTAAATATAAACTATAAATATCTAACTATTAAGAAATATAAATCTAAGAAATCAAAATTTAAATATTTCAGATATACAATAGAAATATCTAAGATAAAATCAAACATCTTAGATATGAAACTAAAAAATATCTAAGAAATCAAAAAATATTTTAGATATAAAATGTAAGTATCTAAAATAAAATCAAATATCTTAGATATAAAAATTATAAAGTATCTAAGAAGTTAGAAATAATTTGTAGACCTTATCCTAAAATATACTAGGTTTAGTTATTAAAGTTTATCTAAACCTTACGAATTAGTTCATTAGGTTTGTGTAAATCTAATGAAATTAGTTCGTTGAGTTTGATTAGGCTTAATGGACCTACTTTAAAAATAAAAATAAAAATAAAAATGATAGTTTTAAAAAAAAGAAATCAAATATCTTAGACAAAAATATGAAAATATCCAAGAAATTAAAATCAAAATACTTTAGATATGAAATATAAGTGTTTAAAATAAAAATGAAGATCTTGGATATTAAAATATAAATATTTATATAAAAAAAGTATTTTGGTATGAAATATAAGTATTTGAATTAAAATTAAATATATGAAATTAAGAAATATATATATATATAAAAGAAAATCATCAAATCAAAACATTTTTTAAGTACAAAACATAAATGTCCAAAATAAAATCAACTATCTTAGATATAAAAATAGGGATATCTAAGAGATAAATCAAAGTATTTTAAATACAAGATATGAATATCAAAATAAATAAATAAAAATAAAGTCAAGTATTAAAAAAATATAAATCAAAATCTTAAGGCATTCTTTTAAAAAAATAAAAAAAAGATAAAGGGAAAAATGACACCTGACATTTAAAATGTGAGGTCAACACACCCAACTTTGTAAATGTCGAGTAGCATTTAAATATATATATATTAAAAAAATATAAATATATATAGAATAAGTTTTCGTTGAAACAAAGTCATTCTCTGGTTCAAACAAAAAATAAAAGATATATATACAAACCTCGGTTGAATGGAAGTCGATCTTACGATCCAACTAAAGGATAAAATATATACATTTTGGTCAAATTAAAACTATGTTGCGGTCTAACAGAGAGTTTAAATCAAAATTAATATTTATATATTAAATGTAAATATCTGAAAAATAATAATGATAATAATAAAATTAAATCCTTAAGATATGAATATAAAAGAAAGGAATTATAATTAATAAATAACATAAGATACTTTAGGCATGATATAAAATATGCAAGATAAAAACATTTGACTCAAACAAGATATGAAATTTAAAATATAAATAAATAAAACATATATAATATATTAAATTCTTCTAAACAAGAGTATAAACTATTAATATATAGATAAATATAGATATAATATATTAAATATTTTAAACAAGAGTATAAACTGTTTACATATAAAAAGTATATGAGAATATATTTAATATTCTTAAATAAGAGTATAAACTATTTATATATAAAAAAATATAAAATATATGAAAGATATTAAATACTCCCAGATA
The DNA here is from genome assembly GCA_036874045.1 of Cymodocea nodosa. Classification (NCBI taxonomy): domain Eukaryota; kingdom Viridiplantae; phylum Streptophyta; class Magnoliopsida; order Alismatales; family Cymodoceaceae; genus Cymodocea; species Cymodocea nodosa. The sequence continues at coordinate 2,307,263 of JAZBRI010000008.1, forward strand.
AGAGTATAAATTGTCTATAAAATTCATATTTTGACCTAAAAAAATAGTAATGTCAATATATATATAAAATATATTAAATACTCTTAAATAAGAGTAGAAAATATTTACATATAAAAAAATACAAAATATGTTAAGTGCCCTTGAACAAGAGTATAAACCGTTTATATATAAAATATATGAAATACTCTAAACAAGAGTATAAACTGCTTATATATAAAGGATATTTAATATTGTTAAAAAAGAGTATAAACTGTTTAAATATATAAAAATACATATAAAATATCAATTAGTTTTTGATGTGCCGTGCTGTGTTGTTTTTATTCTTGTTAGAAGACTTGATTTTTCATTTTTATTGTTCTTCCTCTTTTGTTTAACTTGGTTTATATTTAAATTTTTTAACTATAGTTTTGTTTAAATGACATTTTCATCTTCCCGTGGAGCGGACACGGGCTATAAGACGAAAGTTCTCCATCTCACTACCAATCATAGACAGTTCTGCTCTCCTTACCTCCACCAATGGCGGTCGCCTCCGTACCGCTCGTCTCTCATCCATACATCCCGAACACTTCCGGCCGTCTCAGATCGATGCGAGCTCTGGCCCTGGAATCATCGGCGTCGGCATCGGCGGCTGCATCATCAGTCATAACGCCTCCTCAGTCCAGGAGGCGGGCGAACGGGCGCCGCGTAGAGATGCAGTTGAAGGTGCTGGCTGAAGACGAAGATCTCGAGCCTGCTGGGATTGCAGAGTTCATCGAAAGGTCGAAAGAGATGATGAACGTGGGAGGCGATGCTGACGGACCGCCCCGGTGGTTCACGCCGCTCGACTGCGGGGGCCAGGATCGGGTCGAAGGAGCTCCTCTTTTGCTCTACTTACCTGGTAAGTCAGTAAGTGAACACGAAAATAGGTTAATTGCTAGGTGAAGGGAAGAAGCGTTGAATTGACAATTTTGGGTCTTCGGTGAATTGTTGAGACATTTTGGTGTCTTTTGTGGGCTTCGTGTTCCACTAGGGGGTTTGTGCACGTAGAGGCTGTTTGTGCATTCATGTAATTCACTTCTCGTCGAGAAGTAAATTTCGTTTGTTTAGTAAATTTTGAAATTTGTTTTCTAAGTATAAATAGTTAAAAATTAAATTTCATCCTACTTGTAATCTCTCTCTTATGTCTCTTATTTGTGTGTTTGACTTTTATCAAATGTTATTGTGAGATTGTTGAAAAGAAAAAGAGAGAGAGAGAAAAAGGAAGAGAGAGAAAGGGAGAGAGGGAGAGAGAGAGAGAGAGAGGAGAGAGAGCTTTCTATGGTTACTTCAATTTATTATTTAAAATTTTTATTAAAAGTCAATTTTATTATATACATAAATAACTGAATTTTAATTTTTGTTAAATTCTTGTACATGCATAAATACCTGAATTTTAAATTTTTTCTGTCAAATTCTGTTAGAATTGAAATTTCGTAAAATTCAAATTCTGAGTATACAAACCCCTCCTTAAGGTTCTATTGTCGCCTTGATCAAATGTAGAAGATCGAAATACTATACAAAATGAGATAAATTATGTTTTTTAACAATTTTAATTATAATCGAATCTTTAAATAAAAATAAGTTAAGACATTGTTTTATTCAATACTTTATATTTAAGATTTCAATTACAATATACAATTTAACTCTCTTCAGAAATTTTAGATAAAATGATATAACAATACAATGTTTCATCTAATCAATTTTATAATTACAAATAGAGAAAATTAGATTGCGGAATTAAAAATATTTTTCATTATTTGAGATTTTTCTTTTCTATTTCTACAAATCTTTAATGACAAATATTTGACTTTCTACTCTTCATCAAAGTTACTTACTTTTCTTCTTTCTGAGAGTTTTCTCTTAAGAGGTATGTTCCTATAAGCATATTTCTTTTAGGTGTGCAGAGATTATTTGATTAATAAGAATTCTATACCTTATATAATCAATTTTTATTGCATATATATCTTTTATGTTCATCCACAATCAATATCTACTCTTCACGTCTTTTATTTTACTTTCAAATTTAAATTTTGAAATACATACGTTTTGATTCATATTTTTCTCTTGAATTGTTTTGAATCATCAATCTTAGATCTTTTAAAAATTTTTCTACAAAATAAACTTTATTGTCTAAATTTTTTTATCAAGTATAATAATAAGACGTGTTAATACTAACTAAATGCGTAAAATAAAATAGACTTATAACTCAACGTGTCTAACTCAATAAGACATGTGATATACATATGACATGCTTGTTTGGTGATAACTTAATGAACTAACTTCGTTAAGTTACTGATAACTCAATAAATTAGTATATGAATGTTGAAACAATAAATAATTTTATTACATGTAAAAATAATAACTTTATAAGTTTATAACGTTAACCTAATACGTTACCTTAATATTTAATTTAGCAACTCAATGTGTACAGTTATGTTAACTTAATGAGTTAAACATGTACAACTCACGTGATACGGTATAACATTCGTAACTTTAAATTCAACGCATATATAATGTTAACTTAATGGGTTCGTTCATAAAACTAAACGTTTTGTTCACTAACTTAATGAGTTTTCACATGATTTTTTTTATAAAAAAAATGTTAACTCAACGAATTGTTTAACGTGTATTGTACATGAGATATAAATATGCAATAGAAAAACATATCATACTTTACAATAAAAACACATGTTAACTTAACGTTTAGTTATATAAAAAATTAGTATAACTTAACGACTAGTTATGTAACTTAATATAATTTCAGATCTATTATAGACAAGTATATAATATTAAATTTTTTCTGTATTAATCGATGTTCTTAATTTACTTTTACAAACAACAAAATTAATTGATTAAATATAATTATTTACATTTTTACACACATCATCAAAATATAATACTCAACAATAAAACTTCATAATTGGTTGAACTAAAGAATTTACGGAGGTGTGGACATCTATATTTTTCTATATTAGTTTTTTAAATATTTTTTTATTTCATAGTTGATTAGGCATAACAGCAAATATCTATTTAAACAAGTCCCCTCCTCCCCATGGAATTGCAATTTATCGATGTCCCAAACTATCTTCTGAAGACCTGGAATTAGATTTTAAAATAATGTAACTGATAACGGTGGGACTCAAACCCACAATCTTCACTAGGCCATCAGGCCACACTGCCTTACCAATACAATAGAAGAATGTTTTGATAATAATAGTGTTTTGGATGAATTTGAACCTAAGATTTCTTCCTTAACAATGAGTGAAAGACTAACTACGTTATGGTAGTGTTTTGTTTACATAACATTGTTTTGAAGAAGTTTTAGCTCCCATGTTATTCTCATTTCATATTTATGTGTAACTTTCTCATTTGATTTCTAACAATGGTAGGATATGAAGGATGGTCACATTGCTATAGCCACTAACCAAATGCTGTTTCAATTTGAACACACCATCTTCTCCTATTTTCTTCTTATAGTATTTGCATTGGGTATTTCTCTTATTGTTGTCAATAGAAAATCCATGGATTCATTTCTGCCAAAATCTTGCTCATGGCCACTTACAGTTTGATCTGATTTGTTTGATATCTTTACAACTGCAAGTAAGACCAACAACATAAGTTAAAACATTATCCTTTTTATAATTGATAAAATGGAATCGATGCAATTGCTAAATATATTAACTGAAAGTAACTAATATTTAGTGAAAAAAATTTAAAGCGTACCATAAACATCTTAGATTTGATTTAAAATGAAAGAAATGAGATGGAAAAAGGAATTTAACTTAAGATAGGGTTGTAGAAGAGAAAAAGGAGTTATATAACACTTATGTATGACATTATAATATGTACTTTGAATTCTTGAACATGTACAAACAAACATGTTTGAGTTTCCTTTAAATTCCTTGATAGACACAAATACTAGGAAAGTGGGTCAATAGGAATCCACTTTTCTATACTTTTCAGTTCCTTTAAATTTCCTTTGAATTTCTAAATAATTTTCCATCAAATTTGGAGTGCACAAATAGACTCTAAGTTATTCTGGTGACATCATCCTATGATATGTAATTGTGGACAACGGTGCTATCCCCTACCAAGTCCAAATCTCCTTTTTGGTTGGGTTTAGGCCTTTTAGGTATTGGAAATTTTTGTAAAATATTGTATTTAAGGGCATATAGACTTGTTTAGACATGGTTTTGTAAAAGTTTGCAAATTTTGAAAATAAGGATTACTTAATGGGGTATCTACAAATTGTCCCTCTTTCAAGATTAAGATTGGACAATACATGATCCGCAAATGTTGGTTCTATCTATTATTTGTAGGTAGACATATGATCATTTATAATAAAAAATCTATAATTAAATCTAAGAAGCCTAAGAAATAAATAACATATCTGTTAATAAACATCATTGTGGATTGTTGAAATAGCTTGTAGGAGGGAATTTTGCAATTGGTGACAAGGAAAGAGAAGAGAAAAGGCTAGAATGGAAGTAAAAACCCTAAAACTTCTATTACTTGAGTAGATCTGTAACTAGGTCCATCTAAAGATCCAATTATAGGAAGATAGGGCTAGGCACGATCCACCCAGGTCTTATAAAGCACGTTGGCATGCCTAGGCACTCTCTTCAACAAGTATGACTTTTACTAGGTTTTATATTATCAAATATTATATCAAATGTCTATACAAGGAAACTTCTAAACTTGAAAAGGAGAAACATAGCAAATGAAAAGACCAATAATGGATGGTGTAGTTGATTTTCCTTTCTCCTACATGGTTTATGAGAAAAAAAGCCTTGGATTTAAGTCTAAACAAAATCATTTCCTATATAAAAAAGGCAAATATGAAACTATATTGTTTTTTAATTATGACATTATGTACCAAAGGGATCACAATTTATTATAGTATCCATTTATATGTAACCCTATACATATCCCTTGTAACTATCATTAATAGTCTAGTGACAATAGAATGTCCTTTTTCTCTCTTCTAACATGATATTGGAGTAGAAAAGATCCTAGTAGACTCACAAATCTACCTAGAAAAAATACTTGTAAGACCTAAAGAAGGCCACAAGTGAGGGGGAGTATTGGAAAAGTAGTTTCACATGGACTAAATAAATGATGAAAAATGGTTAATATGGACAAGAACTACTTATTTGGAAAAATAAGTGCTAATACTCTAAGTATGTGGTGTACATCGAAATACTTCAGCAAATATAGGTCAAATTCATAGAGACTTGGGCAAACCTTTAGTTAAGATGTCTAGGGCTGTAATGGGTCACACTCAAGAGTGCAAAACTAAATCTATCAACTATTAAAGACAACCAACGAAATGCTAGTGAGTGGAATAGAAATTCTAGGCACTAATTTTTTTCTAATACAACTAAAAGAAACACTTAAAATCACTAAGTAATTAAGCACTACTCACTACAGCAATATTCATTTAAAATACTCAATCAAATAAGATGAAATCCACATAACTATGATCTAAAATAATTAGACAGCACATGTATTTCAAGAAACTAAGCATGCAGGTAAATTCCACCAGTGATATGCACTATTTTCCACTAGTAGATGTATTTCCAGCACTAATACAACTGATGTTCCAAGATTTCTTCTTGATGTTAAGTGCTTCTGAACAATAACAATACTAACATGAACCCTTAAACAAGCAATGGAGAAAACTAATGCAACTATCAAGGATTTAAGCAAGTACATACAAAAACAGGTTCACCATGCTTTACTTCCATTCATGCCATTGCAAAATAAAATACTCTAAACATGAACATGCAAATATTCTCAAAATAGTCCACTCATTTCAGTAGCTTTTCACACATAAATATTTCATAATAAATGTTTCATAACAACAAAGTAAAATTTCAGCATGAGCATCCACACATCAAACATAACATAGTGCAGTCTTTCTTGGAGATATTCGATTATTTAGTGTTGGACCAGCTATAGCAGTGATATCCACTCTAACGTAAAAGATTTGGGCGTCCACACATCAAACATAGCATTGTGCAGTCTTTCTCAAGTTTAGTCTTTCAAAAATGTTTATATCAAGTAAATGTTGCATGGGGGTTTAAGAAAGAAAGAAAACTCAACACCACACCTTGCACGACCTTGATTTGATGCTGAAAAACTACTTGAAAACATCCCCCAAGACTGGAACAGCAAGCTCCCCACATGATCAAAGCTTCCACCTTGTGTCCTCATGAATATCTCCAAGAGAAGCCAACAAGACACCTAGAAGCTTTCCACGACCTCCAGCAGCTACCTTTGACCATTCCCTCAACATCCCCTTGAGTCTTCATGTGAACAAACCTTGGAATGCAGCAGCTCACCTCCCATGTCCCATGGTTGTCCTTCAAGTGCCAAGACAGCACAACAGCCGAGCTTCTTTCCCTCTTCCACAAGTCCCCTTGCTGTCACCAAGAGGAGTTGTCTAATGTGCTGCAGCCACATGAGGAGAAGAGGTGGAGAATGGGTGTGAAAATGTGAAGTTCCTCCCTAAGAGATGGCTCCCCTCCTTTTCAACGGAAGTGGTCTCTTTGTGAAGGGATGCATCCCTTCATGGAAATCAAAGAGACATGACAAGTGCAAGAGGTTCCTACAGGAAGTGAAAATAACAAATATATCCATTTAGAAAGTTCCATCCTCATGCCACACATATATCCTTCACGTGTGGAGGCTAAACAGCCAAGCCCTTGCACAAGTTGGTAATCACATGTATAATCTTCTAGGAAGTCTTTTTGCCTATAATACAATCATAAATTAAGGATGGGATTCTCAATTATAATAATGCACATGTGCTACACGAATTTCACTCTAAAATTCCTTCATTTTGCATTTTCCTTCTTCTTAGGGTGCAAATCTTCAATTCCTGCAAAATGCAAAAATAATGTCATATAACCATAATTATATGAAATAATAATCCTAGCATGTGCATAATTTTAACATTAATCACTTTTCTACTTATAGCCAATTGATTTTAAATTAGAAGTTCATATTTCAACACAGTTTAACTGCAAAATCAACAACTCTAGAAGTTAGCAAGCACTTTCAATAATGTTGCAAGGAAACTAGATATTTATTGCACTTATAAAATTGCCTTTGATGTAAAAATTTCTTATTGCCAACTCTTACCACCATGGACCCATAAACACCAAAATAAGTTCATGATCCATAAGGTAACTTTGACATTATTATTCTTCAATAAGCATGGGTTGTGTTTTGGGGGAAATCTGCAGGAATTGATGGTACAGGATTGGGGTTGGTTCGGCATCATCAGCGATTGAAGAAGTAATATTGATTTCTGCAATGTTTCTTATGAAATTATGTCTCATTTCACAAATGCCATGAAAGTGTCTGATGATATTCATATTTGGACATTTTGCAGGATATTTGACGTCTGGTGCCTTCATATTCCTGTTATGGACAGGACATCTTTTGAAGGTATCTCATTTTTGTCTACCTATTTGACTTGCAACAATTTATCCAATTAAACCAACAAAATAAAATATATTTCCTCTTAGTTTACTCTGTAGCAATTTTAAATGGCAAATATTCTAAAAAATTCACTTCTAATACGTCTGCCAATAGCAGGTAGCGTGGTTAGTCTTCCACTCTACTTTAAAGAAATGGAAATTAGGTTTAAAGTTCCAAAACCAGAAAAAACATTATCATCATAAAAAGTTCTACATGTGGGTTGTATTGTAGTCCTTGATAGATTATTCATATAAGCTATTTGCTTTCTGCATTGATAAATGAGAATAGATTGATATCCTTGTATTCACACAATCTAACACTGTAAAGCTCTGAGCCACATTTTTAATTGATATTTCCCATCATGCACATTAGAAATCTAGATTACATGAGCATCTTCTTTGCTTATATTAAAATATTTTGAAAATATTCACATTTACTGCAAAATACATGTATTCCTCGTTATTAAGAGGTTGACCATATTCGATCTTGGTCTTTTTAGACTGAATTTTCTGATAATTCACATCTTCCAGACTTTGCATCTTATGGTATCTATAACTTATATTGAAGACATAGAGTGCATTTTGTTGGACTTTTGTTTCGCTTGTTTCTAATCTGTCAATCTGTGAACAAGAATCCAAACATATGCTAATTTACCTTTTAGCTTAATGCATAATTTCCAGTCATACCGATTTGTTTATCAGAAAAATCCATAAAATTTCAGATAATGATGATGCTTATCTTGTATTTAAACAATGAAATATATTTTTTATATTCTTGAAAAACTTTGTGGTTGTCTGAGGTTCGTAGCTAAAGGAGACTGCTGATGTGTTCTTGTTGTTATGCTTGTTTACCATGGAAAACTAGTTATGTAAGCTTTCCAAGATCCTTTCCGTTTATAGAAAAATGACATATTTTATTCCTCTCTTAGCTCAGGACTATTAGAGATCATTGAAAAAACTCTCAGAATAAAAAACACTCACTTACAGAATAAGCCTATCTATCTTGTTGGAGAATCTATTGGAGCATGCCTGGCTTTTGCCATTGCAGCACGCAATCCTGATGTTGATATGGTGATCATCTCAGCTAATCCAGGTACAATCAAGTGTTTATTTTTCTTTTGTTTTCCTTGAAAAACTCTGGATAATGCTTGCTTATATTGTCTCTTTTTTTACAGCAACATCCTTCTGCAGATCTCTGTGGGAGCCCTTCCTTTCGTTCACAGATGTAATTCCAGAACATCTTCATACTTTGATTCCAAATATATTTGACTTTCCAGGTTTGTTAAATTTTCAACTTTGCAACTCTATTTTTGCATTTGATATAGCTTACATAAGAATCTCAATGACATACTTGACTATTGAAGTTACCAATAATGTTATCTAATGGGCCTACAACTTGGAATTACTTGGTTTCTTATTATCATATAAAGTTTCAGGTTCATGATAATTGTCTTCACTTTTCATTGCACGGTACTTTACATTTAGAAGTTCTTCCTATTTTCTTATGCCTCTAAGTTTTCCATTGCAATAACAATTGCCGTTGGATAATTTATGCCTTCTAAATGTCCTTTCCCAGTGTCTTGCATAAACAATCATACTTGGATAATTGATGTCTTTAAATTTCTTGGGTCATGATGGTTTTTCCAGTAGAAAGTTTCACTAATGGAAACTATTTATTGATATAAAAATCCCTTCCTGCATGTGTGTGGCCAGTGACTCTATTTCTCTGTCCATAATAGTCAGTTTCGATATTGAATATATGCATTAATTTGAATTTATAGGGAACTCCATGGCATGCTGATGGCTAATGTTGGAGATGAGTGTTAAAGATAATAAAGTTTGATAGATCTATTTATGAATCTGCATTTATTTACTCCCTGTACTTGTTTAAAGGAGATGGCCTTAATATTAAGAACAATTTCATTAGTTTTCTTTCTCAGAATATCTAGTATAGCATGGTTTGATGATATCATCTCGAGAGGGATTTACATAGATGTGTATGGCCAAGGCATTATCATTAGTATCTTATGTACAAAGACTCCCGATGGTAGAGTTGTGCAGTTCCAGTAAGTGAAAAAAAGATACAAAGCATGGGTAACACATGGACCAAGGTTGAAAATTTGTTTAGATAATTAGGTGCATAACTTACACCAGAAAATATTAGCAAACTGTTGCCTCCAAACTCTTATGTTGTAGGTAATTTGGTGAGAGCTGCGATCACTTATGCTGAAAAGGACCTCCAGTGGCAACATTCTCTTGCACGCTCACCCGATAGTGATCTCACCATGTTTGCTTATTTATCTGTAAGTTTTTCCTTCTTCATTACGAAAACAGGAGTTTTTTATATTATATCTTGAAGATAACTTTCCTTTATATATATAGAGAGAGAGTGTGTCTGTGTGTGCAGTGTGTCTAAGTTCTACTTATGAGTGAATGCTTTACACCTTTACCATGGCATGTTTCCATTAATATGCTGCCAATATTTCATCTGTCCTGTAGATACCTTACTTTTGCTGCTAACAAGTACTTTTTGGTTGGCAGGAATGACAACCTTTTTCTAGAAATAGAAAATCTGTGGCCCATAATCTTTTGCACTGTGTTTGTCATGCAGTTTCTGTCCAAAACTTTATCCAAGGAATCTTCTGTCTGGAAGTTGAAAATGCTGAAATCTGCATCATTATATACCAACTCCCGCCTCCATGCTGTCAAAGCTCAAACACTTTTATTGGTCAGGTACATATTAACATACCCATAGTTCCTTAGACTTAAAGAAAAATCTGGAATTTACTGCATTAGTTCTATTTTTCAGAGAAGATGGAAGATGAGTGATATGTATGCTGTTTTTCATGTGAAATGTGGATATTAAGTTTAGGAAAAGTGTTTCTTACTTAGAATAGAATATATATATATAAGGTGAATGATCCATATATAGATCCGTATACTCAATTACATAGAATATAACATAACACTCCTCCTCAAACTGGAGAATATATATCTATTATTCCTAGCTTATTACAAAGGTAATCAAAAGACCTACAACATAATGCTTTGGTGAGAATATCCGCACACTCTTTAGAAGATAGAATATGAGGAGTGTGGATAATACCCTTTGTTACCAAATCTCAGATATAATGACAATCAATCTTTATGTGTTTAGTTTGTTCATGAAAAGTCTCATGTTGTACAATATAAATTACCGCTTAATTGTCACAGTGTATAGTAATAGGTTCTTCCATAGTCATCCCAAGTTTCTCTAGTAGGGATTGGAGCCATACTAACTCACAATTAGTGAGCCGCATAAATCTATATTCAGCTTCAGCACTTGAATATGACACTACATTTTGTTTCTTGCTCTGTCATATGACTAGATTCCCTCCTACATAGGTAAGATATTCGGAGGTAGATTTTCTATTTCCTGCAAAATTAACACTAAAGAACGCTTTAATCTTTACATGTTTATTTGCTTGATATAACAACCATTTTTTTGGTGTCCCTTTGATGTAGGCTAGAACTTTTTTAGCCCCTACTCAATGTACCAGTTGAGGCTAGTGCATGAATTGATATAAGAAATATCAGGCCTAATGACATTGAGATAAATCAACTTTCCAACTAACTTATTGTAGCTACTTGGATCTGCCAATTCCTTAGAAGATGAGTCCTAAAGGTGGGTTCTGTTCAATAGGTGTAGCTTCTGGTTTGCAGTTCAAATTCCTTGTCTCTGTAAGCAAATCAAGAGCATATTTTCGTTAAGATAACATCATTTTTTTTTCTTAAAGTAAGCAAACTCAATCCCAAGAAAATATCTTGGTTTTCCAAGATCCTTTGTTTTGAAGATCTTGGCAAGATATTTTTTGACTTTGGTAATCCTCTCACTATTACTACTTGTAAGTAGAATATCAACATATATAACTAGAACAGTATAGTCTCAATTAGAACTATGAATGAATACAGAGTGATCAACAACGCATCTTCTGAATCCTCTAGCAATCAGTACTCCACTAAATCTGTCAAACCAAGTTTGAGGGCTCTGTTTCAGTCTGTAGATAGCTTTTCTTAATCTGCAAACCAACTATTCCTCTTGGGTGACATACCTAGGAGGTTGTGCCATGTAAACTTCTTTCGTCATATCATTATAGAGAAAGACATTCTTTATATCAAGTTGGTGGAATTCCCACTGTTGGTTGACTACTATAGACAAAAGAACTTTGATAGAATTAAGATGGGTGACAGGTGAGAAGGTTTCAGCATAGTCAACTTCGTATTTCTGTGTAAATCTTCTTGCCACCAACCGTGCATTGTGTCTCTCTACTGAGTCATCTGGTTTGTATTTCATTATGAATACCCACTTGCAAGAAATAAGATTTACATCAATTGGACAAGGAACCAGCTCTCATGTACCACGTGACCATAGTGCTTCCATCTCTTGATCTATGACATGCTTTCATGTAAGATTCTGTAAGGCTTTCTGGTATGTCTTTGGTACATTCTCAGACATGAAAGTTAAAGCAAAGGTATGACAATGACTTACGTGGTCATAGGAAACAAAGTTAGCAATAGGGTATTGGGTGCAAGTGTGAGTACCTTTTTGGAGAGCAATGGAAAGATCATTAGAATCTGTTGGAGGCTGTTAAAGGTGGTTAGTAGAATTTGCATCCGAGGAGATCCTTGGAGGAGCCAAGGAATCAACTTGAGGATGTCGTCTCTTGTGATACACCTGTAGTGGTCTTTTTTCACCTAAGTTGTCATCTCCAACAGTATCAGAGGACTCTACACCACCATCCTCTTGGGAATCCTCAACCAAAAATCTCTTATTTTGACTGGCAGAAGTCAAACTAGGTAAGGGAGGATTAGAATGACCAATATCTCCTAAAAAATAAGGCTGATCTTCAGTGAAGATAACATCAGCAGATATGTAGTAACATTTTGTAGGAGGATAATAACACCTTTAACCTTTTTGGGTTCGAGAGTACCTTACAAACACACACTTGATAGTATGAATATCAAGTTTATCTCGACCAGGGTTAAGATTATGAACATAGGTAGTGCACCCAAATACTTTAGGAGTGAAATTAAACAACTCTCTAGTAGAGTAAAGGTGATGAATGAGAATTTCTCCCCTTAATGGAGAAGATGACATCCTGTTAACAAGATATGCAATAGTAATGATAGTATTAGACCAAAAATACTTTGGAACTTTCATATGAAAAAGAAGAGTCTTAGTGATATCTAATAGATGACGATGCTTTCTCTTAGCAACTCTGTTCTGTTGAGAGGTGTATGAGCATGTCATCTGATGAATAATTCCTTAGGATAAATAGAAACTTTGAAATATAGTTCTAACAAATTCTAGTGTATTATCAGTACGAAGATACTTAAGAGTAACAGAAAATTGGGTTTTGATTTTATTAACAAAGTTTTCAACAGAAGTTACAATATTCTGCCTATTTTTCAATAGATACACCCAACAAACTCTCGAGAAATCATTCACAAGAACAAGATAATAACGAAAATCATATGGTGAGGTAACACAACTAGGACTTTACATATCACAATGAACTAAGTTAAACATTATATTACTCTTAGGAAGAGATACATGGGGATAGGTAGATTGACAGTGTTTTCCTAATTGACAAGATTCACAATCAAAATTCGGTATAGTAACCTAAGGCAACGCTTGTTGAAGCTTGTGAGCCAAAGGATGCCCCAACCGGTGATGCCAAAAAAGAGAAGACACAACAGTAGATGACAATAGAGCTACAAGACCACAAGAAGTATCACGGATAAGAACATACTCCCTTGAGCTTCTTTTATGGCCCAAACCAATTCTCTTTCTCATTTGCAAATCTTGAAAGGTACAATGAAATGGGAAAAAAGTCACAAAACAGGATAATTAGATCGTAATGGAATTAATAGATAAAAGGTTAATAAAGAGTTCAGGAATATATAATGTATTTTCAAGTCGAATATCGGGAGTGACATTAATTGTGCCACGTCTTGATATTTGACAAGAATGCCCATCGGTAATGGTGATATTGTGTAGGTTTATAATTTTCTGTAAGTGGAAGAAAAGGATAGGACATCTTGTCATATGTTGAGATGCACCTGAGTCAATAATCTAGGGTTGAGCCTCACTAGTAAACATAACTATGCTTGAGGTAGAAGCCAAAGATGTGACTACTAAAAAGTTGAAGCCTTGTGCCTGCTTCAGGTTCTTATATTCTTGCTGAGTAATGGTTACAATCAATGCCTTAGAAGTAGCATCTAGTGTATCCTTTGTTTCTATCACTACCTGAGCCCAAGTTATCTTCCCAAACTTCTCCTAGCACTTTTCTGATCTATGATTTGTTTTTCCACAGTGAGAACAAGGAATTCTAGGTCTTTCAGTCCCATGGTTGAGACGACTATCTTGCCTGTTCTGAGTGTTTTTGACAACTAAGGCTAATGCCTCTTATGTTTTTGTACCTATTACATTACTTGCTTTGGAGATGCGTAAAACTCTAGCAAAGAAAGTCCCTAAATCTGATGTAGTATCTCCTCCTAGAAGGTGCCCTTTGACCTGAGACACTAAGTTTGGTGGGAGATCAGCGAGGAAGGCAGCTACCTAAAGATCATTTCAATACCTTTGTAGTATCACAAGGTCAGTAGTAGGTGGTTGAAGAATGTTCAGTTCCTCAAATAAGGACCTCATTGTCCCATGATACTTTTATATTGATTGCCTCGACATCCTAAGAGTAAATATTTTCTCATAGATCTCATAAACTCTTAAAATATTTCTTTCCTCAGCATACATTTGCTTTAAAGTGTCTTATATAAGTTTTGCAGGGCGAAACATCATCACGCTCTTAGCAACAGACGGGTTCATACTATTTTTTAGCCAAATAATAACAGCAACATCATTAGCAAAATCAATCATCATATGCACCATCCTTAACATTTGGAGGCGGTTGAGTGAGGTGTCGACTCTTCCTTTGTGCTGCCACAAAGGTGAGAAAGCTTAACGACCATGTATGGTAGTGGAGCTCATTGAGCTTGACTGTCGTTCCGGACAATTGTCGGATCGCGATCTCTCTAAAAGCTATCAGATCTTATCAAGACACCTAACACCAATGGATTCAACAGCCACCATCTACAACATTGGTAGATTCAGTAGCCATTGTCTACATAAAGATTAGCAACAACCACTGACCTAGAGGCCTCTGTTCTTCAACATTTGCGGAGGAGACCTAAGGGACCAGACACATGCTTGGAACTTCGCACAGCTACACAAGGAATCATGGAATTTCACAATGGAATTTCATAACAACGGTCCATCAATCACAGTGGGTTTCTATACAGTCCGGGCAGCTTGGTAAGTCCAACAGTCTAGCAACTTGGAAAGTTCAAGAAGCTCTCACACTAGTCACATCAATTGAATGACAACTCTTAGTTCTTGCAACGATCCGGTAGTCCAGCAACAGTCCAGGCAGCTCTTTGCGCAATAGTCCAGGCAGCTCTCCATGCAACAGTCTAGGCAGCTCGAAAGTCACTCTATGTGTAGCCTTCTACATGAAGCCCTCGCACCTTCGCGTGGTCTCCAGCGTCGTTAGAAGAACCAAAAGACAACTCTCGCATGTGTGCTCATGTCACCCGACTGTGCACGCATCACCACACCTCCATGTGGTCTCTAGCATCGTTGGAAGAACTAAAAGACGACTCCCACGTGTGAGCTCGCGTCACCTGATTGTGCACGCATCGTCGGAAACATTGTAGACTCTCACATTGCTTGACTCTCGCGTGTGAAGACTTAGTCTTGATCACATAGCCTCCGATCACTGGTCGTCAATCCCTTGTCGACTGGCTGTCGATCACAAGGTTAACCTAGCTCTGATATCATGTGGATATTAAGTTTAGGAAAAAAGTTTCTTACTTTTGACACAAGGATATGATACATATATATAGGGTGAAAGATCCATATATGGATTCGTATACCTAATTACATAGAATATAACATAACATGAAAATAGGAAATTTTCTTATCAATCACAAAATTAATTTAGGAAATCCATGACCTATATAACATTGTTAGAAATGATGCTTTGGTTAAATTGAATTTTCAGAAATATGAGGTTCCCTGCCACATTCCTAAGTAGCTTCAGCATTTAGTGTGAACCTTGATAAAGTAATAGCATTGTGTGGAATGTTGAAGGAATTCTAATAATGTGTTATATCTGTTAAGAAGAGAGACCGTATCTTTATCATCACATTCCCTTCCTTTTCCAACTTGTGTGGGATGATTTACTTTTGCTTTTGAATTCATGCAACTCTCTCTTCTTGAACTTTCTTTTCATCCACTTTCACATAGGCAAAACAAATGCAGAACATAGAAAGGTCACTACCTAGTCACTTGTAATAGATCTAAAATATATTTCCTTTGTAATAATACTAATTATCCTTTTTTAGAAGTAAATCTAATACTGAGAAAATACCTTAGTTTGCTCATATCCTTATTGAGTACTTTGTTTCAACTTTGCCTTCTTCTTACTTCCTATAAAAAGAATATCACTATGTACACTACAAGGACCATGTAACCACTATTTGTTTTCTTAATAAATACCAAGTGATCAATAACATATCTTTTGAAATTTTCTCCCTTTATAATTTTGCTAAATTTGTTAAACAATGCCTAAGAATTTTTTTGAGGCTATATATAGTCCTTTTTATGTTTGTATACAACATTCTCTCTCAAAGCAATATAAAGTTACTTTGTTCGAACTTTTCAATAAGATTACCATATAAAAAGTATTATTGACATTGAGCTAGGACAACTCTCATCCTTTGTTAGAAATTTTATTTTGATGATGTGTATTTTACTAAGTTTAAAAATAAGTTTAAGTATATAGTTTTATCTCAATCGTATAGTTAGGCATTAATGATTTTTGAAAAGTTGTATAGTTATTATTAATGTTTCGAGTTAGTTGAATAATTATGTTAAAAACTCATATGATTATAGTTATCTATATGTGTGTTTTTAAAATATTAAGTTTTCACATATTTTATATGTACGTTCGATTAAGAAATAACGAAGAGTTAGATAACTGTTCGAGTTTTATAAAGTGATTAATGTAAAGTTAAGTCTTTCGGTTATAGTCATGTGTTTTGCAGGTGGAAAATTCGAAGAGTCATAGATAAGTATTTGAATTTTTATAGACATTAAAAGATAAATGTTTGACTAAAATGATGAGTTAAAAAATAAATTCTATATTTTTCTAGAAAAAGCATTCTCGATGGATCTACGATAGGAAAATGTGAAAATTCAAAAAGAACGTGATGAACATGGATATTTTAAATTTGAAAAAGAACGTGATAAATGTAGATATTTCAAATTTGAAAAAAGACGTGATATCATGAATTATAGATTAAGTAGATGAACGTGTTGAATGAGAAACTTCAATTCGATCGCTATAACAAAATGTACAAACTATACTTCAATGATTAAAAAAAAAATAATCTCAATATCCTAAAAATTATATAAAGATATCCCAATCGATACAAAGGAATCTTAGCAAATACAACGGAAAGAGTTGTCTCAAAAGCAAATTCAAGAGATTCTGAGTTAAGAGTAAAAAGGAGCGATGAGATATAGAAGTAGAGTCAATTCAAGAAGATTCAAAAGCTACGTGCAAAACTCAAGTTTAAAAGTCAAATTTACTTGAGGTTAGAATAAGATCATTTAATTTTTCAGTATAAATTTGTAAAAAGGAAAATTTTGTATCAAAATCGACAAATAGATAATGTGTGCTTAAAAAGTTTGTAAATTATTACTTTTTCAATAAAGTTGTGATTTACGAAATTAGTGTGAATTTTGTATTCTTATTTTATTCACCAAAAGTTTTAATTAATTATTTAAAGACACAATTCATCTTCCTTTTTGTGATATTTACAATCCTTCTTCTTTAATCAAGAGAAATAAATAATACTACTTTGATGGAATCAAAACAAGCTATTAAGGAGAAGGTTTGGAGAAGCCATTAAGAAAGGTTTGATAGTGGTGGCAATGGCAAAAGCCCTAGGTAGGTTTGATGGTGGTGGCAGAAAAGAAGGATGAGGATGACTGGTGGAGATGGTGGGTTTTGGTGGAGATGATTAGGCTTTAAACTATGGCTTTGATATTATGTTAGATGAGAGAAGAGGGAGTATTCTATTAGGTAATGTTACAATGCAAATTTATACACTCATCTATACCCTAAAGGTATATGGATATCCAAATACTCATTAACCTATATAATAATGTTCCAGCAAAAATCACAAAATAATGTTCAAGGGAACTTTTTCCTTGTCATTCATAGTGGTGCCATTTTCCTAGTTGAAAGAATCGATTCAGTTAAATTTGCACATATGTTGTTTTCTGGTTTTATGAGCATTACTTCACAAAACAATCTTTTTTTAGTTTTAAAACCATAGAAAGGCTGATCATTACTTTTCAAAATTGAAGGAGATATACATGTTTAAAAAATTTCCCTTGAAAAACACTCCTAACCAAAGGTGACAGTTCTAAATGAAGTCATGAATTGACAATAAATTTTTGTATGAATTATCTGATTATTAAAAGAATCATGCTAACCTGTAAATTGCAGCCTTGTTTCCTAGTTGAAACACAATTTTTATTCTATAACTCTATTATTTCTCTGTTTTGTCTTGGACATGAGTTTTTATCTGATATGCCACCTTTGATTTTTTCAAGCTTTCAGAAATATGTATCTAAGACTACTTCTTTTTTTGTAGTGGGAGTGATCAGTTGTTCCCAAGTCAAGAGGAAGCTAATAAAATTCAAAGTACCTTGCCTAATTGCAGAATCCGTCTTTTCAAAGATTGCGGTCACACTATTTTCTTGGTCTGGAGTTTTAATCTCTTTCCTGGCCTTCTCATCTTCTTAGCCTATAACAATATTCTTGGTGTGATATTTGTGGAGAAAATTTCCAACCTAGCTTATCTGAAATATATTAAAATATTATTATATTATGCATGTATGTAAGTAGTATGGTCATGAAAATTGTTAGAGAAAAAGAGTGCCATTTTCTTTGATCAGAAAACACATATGCACGCACGAATGCATAAGCAAACACCCACACACACATGCAAGCACCAACATGTAGGCACATGTGGAAGGATCAAAATTTCTAATTTGCATAGAGCCATTGAGCCAGCCCAACATTTGTATGCATTATATTAAACAATCCTTATTTACTTGATTTGTAAGACTTCGTCATTCACGTCTCTCACATTCCACTGTAAGGTGTGAACATTTCTAATTGTTGATCATTTGATTGATCTTGACCTAAACAAAAATATAATGAGAAAGGAAGAGGGATTCATGGACGATCACACTTCTAACTTATCTGTATTTTTCGCACCATGGGTTTTGGTTCTTGCAATATGAATTTTTTGATCCATGAGCTTTGATATCTTAAGAATCCTTGTGGAAACCCTTTTTAAGTAAGAAGAACCTTTTCTTTCCCTATCTATTATTTGTGGTAGAAAGGTTGTTAGCATTTCTTAAAAAAAAATCCCACCCCACCCCACATATACCCCCATTTAAAATGATATAACTGAGAGAGACCATGATCCAAAGTAGAAGAGCTTGTCTCATCCATGAATAACTATTTATGTATTTTGTAATGGCCTTATTAGAACTTAGAGTTGGTCCATAGGGGTACACATACCCCCATTTAAAATGATATAACTGAGAGAGACCATGATCCAAAGTAGAAGAGCTTGTCTCATCCATGAATAACTATTTATGTATTTTGTAATGGCCTTATTAGAACTTAGAGTTGGTCCATAAGGGTAAGAACTTCCTCACAAGTGATCCCAACATAGGATCCATTGTAACCTTGTCAGCCCTTCTTTATAAGAGACCAGGATCCATCCATGAATTAAAGGGTCTAAAAAGTCCTTAGAATGGTGGACCTATTAGAAAGACAAGATTGTTGGTGTTGACTTTCCCATTTTCTTTCTCGTCCATTACTCTCTAATTAAAACAAAGTGGACAAACACTGTTCAACTTGAAAACACTTGCTCTCATTCTGAACTCAATATGGGAAATGTCTTTCACTATGTGAAGATTAAGTGGAACAGGATTTACCAGGTGATAGGGTCACAGAAACACTTGTTTATTCCATATTTTGGCACCAAACCATACTAAGAAAATGAGCCCTATCTCTAGTGCAAATTCGTTTGAATTATGGACAAAAGGAATTTGATCTTTATTTAAATTCAAAACTACCACAAGTTGAGATGGAGTTGCATCTCCAATCTTCAAGCAAGAGTTTGGGCAGGTGGAGAGTACAATACAATCAAAGTTGTGGATTTTGTAGTCAGAATATGTCTTGTTCATTGAATTCAAGGCATAATGGATTAAGTGGTGCCATAAACTACTGATTTACCATACTATAATAATTTCATCCTTCTTTGGAATAGGATAGCCCAATATCCATGCCCTCTTTTGAAGCAATCTAAAATCTTAAGTTTTCCTCACATTGCTCCTTACTTTAAGTGCTCTTGTCATTCTTGGAGATGGAATAATGTCTAAAGGATTCTAATAAATCAAAGAGTGGCAGTAACTCCTCACAAAATGATTATTACTAGGGGGCAATGGTGAGTATCACCAAAAAAAGATGGCAAAAGAAGTGAGGCTCAATTGAAAGGAGAGAAGAGATCTAGTGAACCCTTTTCAAACCAATTTGCATCAAACCCTCTTTGATTGCCCCTTAAACTCCTTGTCCAATTTTTCATTGATTGATTGATTCCTATGGACCCATGGATATCGGAAACTTGCATTTCTTATTCACAAATCCATCCTTGTCTATACTACTAACTCTCAGTGGTAAGCTACTAGTTTGACTTATTAGAGTAGCAAGACTGACACTAGTTCCTAGCCTTTTTGGTTGTATCCCATGATCTAAAATTTTCTGTCAAACTTTGGAAGATAGCATCTATTTGTATGGTTCATTTGTTTCTTAGGGTTTTGCTCTTACTTTGTGATAGAGCTTTGAATGAGAGGTGCCCATATTTTGGTTGAATTCCCTATCCTAAGGGTTTTCCGTTTGTGTGGTTAGGGCCTTGGTGAACAAAGCAATTTCCCTCTCAATGATGAAGCTTATTCTTCATCATCTCATTGGTTGAACTTGACCCCTCTAATTTTGGTGAAACACCTAGCATTATGAGTTTTCCTTGATTTGGTACCATTCTCATGACTTGTGTCAAGATTGTAACATCCTTAGATTTTAATTCATGGAATTTTTAATGGCTTTCAATATTTATTACATTATATGCATGGTTACAATCAAAATTAGTTGATGCACTTTGAATTCAATTTTTATATAAATTCTTAGTACAATGAAATCATCACAAGTGTAATGCACTATTTTTGCAACAAACTCCTTGAGGAATATTGATGCGACAATTATGTTTTAATAGTGTACATTGTACTTAAGAAAAGAAACCTAGTGCATGCAAACCTAACCTATTAGGCTATCAAACTATCACTAAATTGAAAGTTATTTGTGAATGACTAGCTAACCCCTAGCTATGAAGTGAAAATACTCCATTACCATAAGAATTCATATTTATAGTAAAAAATCAAGTAGAAAAAGAAACGAAATTTTACAAACACCAAACATATCCAAGAATATCCATTGTAGTTGGAAAACATCACACCTTGTTATGTTGCTTGGTTCCAATGATAGACATAGTCATAAGCAGTTATTGATAACACAATAACAATAACAACAATTCAAGTTATAATCTCATTATGTGGGTTTGATTACATGAATATTTTTCTTTCAAATATTTTTATCTATGGTCAAATTTACAATCAAATTACACCTTACAAATATAACCATACCACTTAAGTCAATTTTCTCTTATCTTCATTTGATGCAACTTTTACACTATTCCTAATATGATCATTCATTTATTTAAGCATACACATCTTAACAATTTTACATATGGTTTTACTTTACAACTCAACATTCTGAAATATAAAGTATAGTTGGACAAATTGCAGTTTTCTACAAATTTTCTTCTCATTTTAAAAGTATCCTCTAATCACATAATACTTCAAAAGTATTTCTCCACTTCATTTATTCTATTTTAATCTTATGAACAACATCCTCTATGATTTCACCATTACTAATTATAGAACTTAAGTTGCAAAAGTCTTATTTTTATGGATCTCACAATTAGCTAAGTATATACCTTTGTTCCTATTTTCATTAGACCTACATTTGATATATTCAATTTTTGACTTAATCTAAATCCTTTGGATTTTAAAGTTTCTCTCCATACTTATTCTTAAGAATTAATTTATGCTGTATTTTCATCAATTAAAACAATGTCATCAACAAATAGTATATATCAAGGTATTTTTTTTAGAATTTACTGTTTTTTCATCTTGTCTTTTGGATAGTTATTGTTTTAACTATTCGAAAATCTACTTAAATGTCTCTTAGTCTTTTTCAGAAGGTTGTAGCTGTAACCTTCTGAAGAACTCATGACTTTCGGATAGTTACTACCTAACTATCTGAAAATTTACTTAAGTCCCTGTCTTTCGGACACTTGACATTAACTAAATAAATATTGATTTAAAGAGAACCCTTAGCATTAACTTATGCTTATTGGAAATTTCATAGTTTCTCTTCCTATAGTTTTAACATTAATAATTGTTTTTTCATACTTATCCTTTATAATATCAATATATCCTAGGTACTTTTCCATTCAAAATCCCACACAATTGGGTTTTAGGTACTCTATCATAGGTTTTTTCTAAATCAATGAAAATCATATGAAGGTCCAAAATATATGTATTAATATTATTATCATATTTTGATAATAATATTTTGATGTTATCTTAGGATTATTTACATATTTCAATGTCGTTTAGGAAATAATAGAGTTAAAATCTACATAATTACTATTAACTATTTATCAATGTACATTATAGATCTAAGAAATTAAAAAGAAGAAGATATTTAAATGGACAATTAGGCACTATGCCTTTTGGTGACTTAATAACCATGTTTTTATGCTTTAGTCACTTTCATATTTTATTATCAGATTTTGGAAATGGCATAGAATTTTGATAAGCTGATCAAAGATGCAGGAGAACAATGTTGATTTAGTAACAACCATAAAGGGGACATCCTTTTATCGACGCTCAGGAAAGTTAAACCATGGCAAAGATTATTTTCCACCAACAACTCATGAATTTCACAGAATCAGTGACTCTTACAGGTACCCGTATTTTTTTGGAATTAATATAGGTCTACTACATTTTCTTTGGATTTAGATTTATTTAGCCTTTTTTAATACATCTAGTTGAACTATTTTGTCATAGATCATTTGTTGCTACTGTAAGCTCTGTGATGCTTTCTACATTAGATGATGGAAAAATAGTCAGAGGCTTTGATGGAATTCCTTCAAGGGGACCTGTTATTTTTGTTGGTTATCATATGCTGCTGGGGGCAGATATGTATCCCTTAGTTCCAGAAATGTTGATTAAGAAAGGTATTCTTCTTCGTGGACTTGGACACCCCTTTATGTTTGACAGAAATTTGGAACAACATCTTTTCGATACATCAATGTTTGACCACTTGAGAATTATGGGTGCTGCTCCAGTCACGGGAGCCAACTTCTATAACCTTCTGGCTGAGAAACAGTTCATATTATTGTACCCAGGTGGTATAAGTGAGGCACTCCATGGGAAGGTAACTTTTTTTTGTTTGACTGGCACTTCATGGCATACTTAGTCATATTTTCTTAATTTTCCTCAAATGGCACAACTATCAATCCACAAAATGGTCTATGTCATTTTATAATTTCACAAATTTTTATGTTATTTTATCATTTTTTTTAATCATTTAATTTCGATGACTGGTTCACTGTATTTCACAGGGAGAAGACCTTTCGATGAGGAGTTATGATAATTAAAGCTACAAGATAGTCTAAATAAATTAAAGTGCATGTAATTATCCGATTCATAGTATAAAATATTCAATCTATAAAATAACAAACAAAGAAAAGAAAAGGTTAAATTAAAGCCTACAGAACCACCATTTATGCAGGATTTATTTTTATTGGTTGTAATGTAAGGATAACTAAGTACTAGGGGTGGGAAAATTGGTTGAGCCGGTTTCAGCCTTTCTGGTCGAACATGTTTACTATCCAATTTACATCTGACTCATTTAATAAATGGGTTGGAAGTCTCAAATCGAATTTAACTTGTACATAAACAAGCTGTGTTAATGCAATGGGCTAAAGGCTAAAGCACATGGGCAACTACTAAATCATTCAATAACCAAACTATTTAAGCCATTCATTCTATTTTCCATGACATGATTTGGAAATGAATGAAAGTCTATATTGATTATGTAGTTGTCATGACAAGAAGTATGATGAGCATTTGAATGACTGTTTAACTCATTTATGAAGTTAAACAAGTTACATTTTTAATCCAAGTTGTTTAATATATCCAATCTATCAAATGCTGTAAAAATCATAAAATGAACCAAGTAAAGAATATATATTATTATATGATATATTATGTAATAATGATGTTATATATATTAAATATATAGAATTTTCTTATATAGATTGGTGGTTCATAAATAGGTTATATATGGTGAACACGAATTTATCCTATTTAATAAGTGAGTTAAATGGGTCAACCGGGCTATGACTTGTATTCATTTTACCTTAGCCACAACCTATTTATTAAATGGTTTAATGGATTGCATTTGCAGGTATGACCAATTTTGTCACCCTTCATAACTATAAAGGCATCACTTACAAGTGTTAAGCTGGGTCATAACTCAAATAAATAAAAAAATAGTTTTTTTTTTTTAAATATCATATCATTGCATGTATTCATTAATATATGTAGGTGTTAGAGAAAATAACATATTAGAGTTATTTATGTATTATGGGGTAGTCCCAATTAAGTCATTTTTCTATCTCTTATGTAATCTCTATATGTAGAGGTCTTATATTGGCTTATGAAATTAATCTATCTCACTTATTTTCTTTTGTTCCAATATGGTATCAAAATTTAGATTTTTATTGTTTATAATGTATGAGGCATCTAGGTAGTAAGGGAAACCCTAATCACACCCTTCTCCCAATGACCACATTGGTAACTATTAGTAGTGTCACTAGTTTTTCTTCAACCATCCAAGCCATTGTCCAATGTCCCTACCAGGTTTAAAATGCCATCTCCATTAACCATTCAAGCCATTGAGGAGGAATGAGCTTTAAAACAAACAATGAAGGTTTGAGAGGTATGTGAATAAAAAAAAAAGAGAAAGGAAGGGGAGAGAGAAAGAGAAAGGAGAAAGAAAAAAAAAGGGGGAGAGAAGAAAAAATGAAAAAAATTATTACATAAAAAATTATGTTTATAAAAATGGTAGAAGTCAAGAAAAAAAAAGAGAGAAAATCAAGATAGAAAATAAGTGTTTAGTACTTTATTATCAATATCCAATCAAATTAATTATATTCCAATAATAGGTTTAAATTTATGCTAAAAAGGCTTTTATGAAATTAGATTAATACTAAAAGGTTGTAATGTCCAAAATATAATGAGATACAATAAAATACATTGATGTTTTTAAGTATGTAAAAATAAAGTTAGAATTAGGGATCAAAAAGTCTCTTTTCATTTCTTGATGGATTAGAATAAGTACAAGTGGTTATATGGTTAAATGGATCTAGATCCATTTAACTTGGATACATAAGATCTAATACATTAACACTTCCCCTCACGTTGGAAAGTACAAATTGTACAAGCTAAGCATGTTATAAAATTAAGTAAAATTTCCAATCGACAAAGGTTTAGTGAAGATGCTCACTTTTGATGTGAGGAAGGAATGGAAGGGCAAGTGATCGTGCCATTAAGCATTAATTATTGCACATGATGACAAGCTACTTCTATATACTTGACCCTCTCCTAAAAGGTCTCATTACTTACAATGTAGATAACTACTTGATTGTCGTAATACATCGAGATAGGAGTGAGAACCTAAATTCCCAATTGAAGTAAGAAATTATGTATTCAAATAATTTCTTTTCTAGTGTTTGATAAGCTACAGAAGGAAATAGAAGAATTAAAAAGAAGAGAATAATTTTTGTATAGAGATGTATAATTGATGTAATTACAAATGTGTAATTAAAATAATATATATATATATATAAATGTTTGAAAACTAATATGATGTTGAAATTTTATGATTGTAAATGATTGAATTAATTCAAAGTTGTATTGAAATCTCAAATATATATATATATTTGTTTGAAGTATTACAGTATTGTTCAAAATTATGATTATAAATGATGTGATTAAATACCAGGTGATTTGAAAAACATATAAATGTATTTACATGTTGAAGAGAAAATTTTGTTTGGTGCATAACAGTAAATAGGCTTTGAATTGAATATACACACACGTATGTTTGAAATTAACTAAGTTTGATTGAGTAAAACATCTAAGTATTGAATTAATTGTAGGAATGATGTATTTAATTATTATGATAGTGATTTTTCTTTTATCAATATGAATTAATTGCATGAATGAATATGTATTTAACTATATTCACGTTGGTAATATATAGGAAAGAAAGATAGAAGTTAATATGAGAAGTAGGTTTCTTAGGAAAATTTGTCTAAGTATTAACTCAATGAAGTTAATTCGTTGAGTTAACCTTAACTCCACGAAGCTAGTAATAGAATATAAGGTCATTTTGTTAAGTTATCTGTAACTCAATGAAGTTAGTCCGTGAAGTTAGCAAATAAAAGCCTAGGCTAGTCCGTTGAGTTAGCTATAACTCAATGAGGTTAGTTCATTAAATTAAGAATAGTAATCGAGGTTACTCCGTTGAGTTATCTGTAACTCATGAAGTTAGTTCGTAAAGTTAGCTGAATAGTTAATCTTTTCCTCTATGAATGAGACTTCGTGTGTTTAGTTATTACTGTAATTTAAATTTAAAAAAGTAGAGTATATAATTATAAATATAGAAACCATACCGCACGTTACAAGGTATATTCTTGCAACGAGATGCATTTGTAATATGAACTTGCATCATAAAAGCAAAACAAAATGTTATTTACTAGTTACTAATATTAAGTGAAGAGAAGAAAACTTATTGGGAAACTAGAAGGAGAAACAACTGATTCAACTTCATTTGTCAACAACTTCTTACATTATTAGAGTAAAACGTGAAACTGGTATGTAATTAACTTTTTGAAATTTACTATATGTTGAGAATTTATGAGAGACATGAATTTGTTCTTCTAGCATTAAATGATTAGTTAGAACATTTATACAGGATTATTTAACACAGAAGTATATTAAAAAATTTTCTAAAATTGAATTTAATGAAATCTTTAAGGGTGTCGCTAACCTTTCGTTAGAGGAAAACAAAGAAATGACTATTTCAGTAGAAAAACTATTAGGAGAAATTCTTTATCCTGAGTTAGCAGATGAACCTTTATGTCTTCGATTACCAAACTTTGAGGGAGATATGTTTGAACTGAAATCTAATTATATTAGTCAATTACCACACTTTTATGAATTAGAAAGAGAAGATGTCTATTACTTCTTTAGAGAGTTTAATGAAATTTATCAAATGATGAAAATGTCTAATATCAATCTAGTTTCATTTATAAGTATGTTTTATTTATCATACAAGAAAAACAAAAATATCAGTCTAGTTTGTTGGTATCTATTCTGAGAAACCAATTGACTTGCTTATGAGCTACCAAAAGCGTAGGAACTTGGGTTCCACACAATGTATATATATAATAATATATTTTTTACTTTTATTTGTTATATGTTTTACTTTTTTTTGTGAATGAAAGACTTTTTAGGAACAAACATCAGAAGATAATAATGGATTACAAGCAAATAATGTATGTTGATTAATTACTTATCCTTTTTTTTTTTTAATATCTATCCTTTAAATTCATCAGGAGATAGTCCTGCTGAATTTGAGGAAATACATCAGGAAAACTGAAATATTCAGTTAATATAAAATTTTACATTCTGTTCTTGTAATGTCAACTTTTGACTTTTTGGTTACCTGAGGAGAGGGTGGTGAAGCCAATGAGTGGTTTAACCCTTGAAATCACGATAAGGCTACACTTTTTGACATGGAATATGAGAGACTCGAGTCTTTTGAAAGAACCCCTGATGAAGGATGTCGCAGGACCAACCGAGAATTGTTCTGCAACTCTAGTGGATGACATTAAATGATTAATTACTTATCCTAAAGTTACATTCATGAGTAGTTCGTTGAATTAATTTTAACTCAACAAAATAAGTTCGTTGATTTAGGTGCTAACTTAACGAAATAATTTATCATGCCTGCTATCATATACTATATTTTCTGTAAATCTTTTACATTAAAGACAATATAAAATGTAAGTATGGGGAAGAGGTAATTGGATTAAAATCAAATTAAATCTTGTCATTTGTAGGAATTAAGATTGTTCTGCAAATTTTTTGTAGAATTTGATAAATTTTTTATGAATTTTGCTACAACCTTCTGAAAGTTTATTGAAACTTACCTGAAACCTTCCGATAGCTAAAAATGCTAAAGAATTTTTTTAAAAAAAAAACAACTTTAACTTTTCAAAAACTATATATTTAAGATTTTACATAAGATACAATGTATTAGTAGTAAAGTATTATAGTATCTTATATTTTTACTGAGTTTTTTGAGTATAACAGTTTTACAATTTTAAATGGAAATATGAATGCTTAACTGAAACTCAGAAATTTATTTGAAATCCTAAAAAGTTGAATTATTGATTTTTAGATTAAATGAAATGCATATGATCAAGGATAAATTTAACTTGATTGATTAAATTTGTGAAATGATTTATGTGTAAATCATATTGAATTACAGTAAAAAGTATGAGTTGGTTGAGATTGATTCATATTTTTAGTAGATCGTAGAAGTAGGATTATATGAGATTTGTATTTTATTGAATTTGTATTAATAAAATATACATTTACTATGTTTAAAAAAAAAAAGGCTTATAAAGTTAAGATCTTTGAGAGTTTATCAATCTGTTTGATCACAAACATTTTGTATTTAAGTATATAGATATGAAAGGATTGTTAACCTGATAAATGACTTTTTAAATCTAGCAACCTAAGGTCTTGACAAAATTTGGGATTGTTGACTTAAAGCTCGTTACATAGGTACATTAAAAAGTTATTGTATTATTCAAATTTTTTAAATTAACTTTTAAAATAAAAATATGTATATATTGTTCTGAAAAGATGAAAGTGTTTCATTAAAAGTACATATATTTTTGAATTGAGTATGATTTCTATCTTTATGACTACTGATGTTTGAATCTAGATTAGACTTTTGAAATTATTTATTTGAATTACACTTCATTATTCTTTTTGTTTTAATCATATTAAGTTTAAAATTGTATTTTGATTTATGTGCAGTTGAAATTTATTCTGAAAATTATATTAGATAAATTCAAGATAACAGATATTTCTAAGGGAAAAAAATTGATAGTATAGTACAACTACCTCTTATTTTATGTAGTTAAGTATATTTTGTATGTTATTTAAGTATTTTTGAAATATATTTGCAGGAGGGAAAGAACAATGTTAAATTAGATTGACGATTTTCAAAGAATATATTCATATTAATCTAACTTTAGTTTCCTTAGAATACAAGATAAATAGATATTTTCAAAAAGGATGTAGATCTATAAAGGAAAGAAATAGTCCTAGCACTCTATAAAGACCAATTTTTTAGATTATAGTAAGTTTGCTAAGAGACTAGCAAAATATAGGTACGAGAGAAGCATTAGAATGAAAAAGTACATAATATTAGTGGTTAATGAATGGTATTTAACTTATCATATAAGAATTAAGTCATAATATCATAATTATACGATTACATGTCTTAATTACAGAATATGTATAATTTCAAGGAATTAATGTTAATTAAATATTATTTCTGAAAGAATGAAAACCTAATTTATGTGTGGTTCTATAGTATTAAATATGGTATGCTTTATTTTTACATATTTGTATTATGTATAGTGCATAGTAACAACTCATTGAGTTAGTGTTCTTTTTGTAAAAAGATCATGTGATAACTCATTGAGTTACAGATTTAAAAGTTAAAAAGATCACGTGAGAATTCGTTAAGTTAGCGAGTAAAATTGTAAGTTGTATATTTGAACTCGCTAAGTTAGCATTATGCACGTGTTGAATTTAAAGTTTCTAATGTTATATTATGTCACGTGAGTTGCATATGTTTAACTCGTTAAGTTAACATAACTATACATGTTAAGTTACTTTATTAAATTTTAAGGTAACGCATTATATTAACGTTATAAACTTATAAGTTATTTCTTTATTACACGTGATGCATATATTATTGTTTATATATGCGAGTCTATTGAGTTAAACTTAACTCAATGAGGTAAGTCCATTGAGTTATAGTTAATTCAACGGAGTAAGTTTGTTAAGTTACACTAACTTTACGGATCAATTATTTTTTAATATTCAATTGTAAACAGTTGTAGGAACATGAAATTTAAAGAAAATTACATTGCACAAACTACATCATGATCTAAATCGTAAACAGAAGAAGTAATCACTACCGTTAATACGAAGGAAGGAGATCCAACCAGTCATTTAGGCGAAAGCAGTTATTACCGAAAGAAATATAAAAGGAAAAGAGAAAGAACAAAGAAAAGTGTGGAGAGAGAACCGTACTAATTGCAGAAAGTGTTGATCGTTCTTTAACTCTCACTAATATCACCATCTATAATTCATTGGAGGTCTGTGAGGATACTTTTCGGATGTCAGGTTGATTCCAAGCCAAACACGGTGATTGACAATCACTGTGAGGAGTGATTACATCACAGGAAGGGAAACCATCTTTACCAAGCATGAATCATTTCTTAGAAAATAGTAAAACTTCTAATCTTGGTTTTGGATTGGTGCTACTATACTGAAGAGAAGATTAACTTACAAAAGTCTCAGTTCGCGATCCTATAAGGAGAGGAGCACGTGACAATAAGTGATTAAGTTTTTAATTGTGTAACCGTATTGCATGTAGTAACGAAAGTTATTACTGTCAATAGAGAATTTTATCTTTCACCTTTCGTTTATCTTTAAGAATAGAAAACAAAAATAAAATAAAATCAAAACTCATTATTTATTTTTGTGTTTATCAAATCTGTGTTGTAATATGACTCCTATCATACGACTCACATCATATGACTCACAGTAGGGAGTATTTCCACATGTATGAGATAGTTAATGATGGATAGGTAACATTGGTTGACAATGATGTTTGTGATAGAGCAGATGTTGGTTTTATCAAATTTAGAATACATGATGAGACAGTGAGAATATTGGAGGATATTTGACATGTGCCTAAGCTGGATAAGTGTCTTATATCTTTGATGGCCTTTGATTTAAAGGGATATAGATATTCAGGTGGAGGAGGAAAACTCCAAGTCCTAAAGAACTCCTTAGTTGTAATGAAAGGAGTTAAAGACGGACCTTTGTACATCCTTTAGAGCACTCCTATCATTGGATCAGCTACAACAGTCATTAGTGATCAGTAGTCCACCTTTACGATTTGGCATTCCAAGATGGGTTACTTGGGATAGAAAGGAAGGTAGAAACTTAGCACTTTAGGAAGATTGGATGGGCACACATTTGTTGATGTTGATTTGTGCAAACATTGCATTTATGGTAAGTAAAAGTGTGTACAGTTTGGGAGAGCAGTGCACACCACTTGAGGGAAGTTAGACTATGTTCACATAGATTGTTGGGGATCATTCCAACAGCCCTCTCTTGTAGGTTCTAAATATTTCATTTCTATTGTTGATTATTCATACATGAATTGGGTTTTCATATTGAAACACAAGAGTGAGGCTTTCAAGAGCTTTAAGTAGTGGAAGTCTCTAATTGAAAATCAAGTTGGAAGGAAGGTAAAATATTTGAGAACAAACGATGGTTTAGAATTTTGCTCTTATGAATTTGATGTTTTTTGCAAGAATGCAAGAATTACTAGACACTACACAGTTAGAGGCACTCTACAATAGAATGGATTTACTGAATACCTCAACTAGACGTTATTGGAGAGAACTAGATGCATGCTTTCTCATGCTGGGTTGGAGAAGAAATTCTAGGTTGAGGTTGTTAAAACAGCCTCTTATTTTGTCAACAGGTCGCCTTCAACTGCAATAGATGACAAGATTCTATATGAGGTGTAGATGGACAGGGCTGCCAATTACTCTAAATTGAAAATTTTTAGGTGTCCAGCATACTATTATATGAACAATGGTAAGCTGGAGCTGCGTGTCAAGAAAGGTATATTTGTTGGATATGGAATAGGAGTTAAAAGGTATAGAATTTATATAGAAACAAAGAAAATGATTCACAGTTGTGATGTCACTTTTGATAAGACTTGACTTATGCTAAATGGAGAGAAGCCTACGGTTTCAGATGTGCCCAACACTCCCAAGTAGGTGGAGTTTGATTTGACGTAGCCTACTGTTATTGATTAGTGTATTTTAGGTGCAGGTTTGCCTTCAGAGTTGGATGACAACCATGGTGAGCAGATTGTGGTGGAGACACAACTAAGGTGTGTGGTTAGGGACCGCCTAAGGAGGGACGCCCAACCTCTACAAAAGTACGGCTTCAGCAACATGATTGCTATTGCATTACAGGTAGCTAGTGAGGTGGAGGATATTGTTGATCTGCCTAGCTTTGATGTTGCCTTGAAAAGTTTAAATGTCGCACATTGGATGGAAGCCATGCAAGAGAGCTTCAATCTCTACAAAGAAATAAAACATGGGATCTGGTGAAACGTCCTAAAGATAAAAATGTTATACAGGACTTGAAAGACACTTTAAAGTCTAAATTTGCTATGAAAGATTTAAGTATAGCAGACAAAATCCTTAGGATGAAAATATATCGCGATAGGAGTATTGAAAAACTATTCTTTCATCAATGCAGCTATGTCCAGAAAATTCTAAGCAAGTTTGGATTGGCTTCTAGTAAAGCCATTAGGATGCCATATGATAGAAACTTGTGTTTATCATTAGTCATGACTCCACAGACACAATCTGAATAAGAATACATGAAACGTGTTCCATATTTACAGGCCATTGGGAGCTTAATATACAGAATGGTATACACCCGCCCAGACTTAGCTTATCCTCTTAGTGTTGTAAGCAGATTTATGTTCAATTTGAGGAAGAATCATTGGCAGGCCGTTAAGAGAATCTTTAGATATTTGAAGGGGATGTCTAATGTTGGGC
Source organism: Cymodocea nodosa (assembly GCA_036874045.1). Taxonomy (NCBI): domain Eukaryota; kingdom Viridiplantae; phylum Streptophyta; class Magnoliopsida; order Alismatales; family Cymodoceaceae; genus Cymodocea; species Cymodocea nodosa. The sequence goes on from JAZBRI010000008.1 coordinate 2,340,112, forward strand.
TAATTTATAGTGTGAAGCATAATTACAGAATGGCTGGTTACTTAGATTAAAATTTTGTAGGTGATGTTGATCAAAGGAGGTCTTTGACAGGTTATGTTTTTACAGTTGTAGATTTTATTATCAGATGGAAATTTACTCTTTAGTTTACTATTTCGTTATCCACCACTGAGGCTAAATATATGACAATAACGGAAGCTGCAATGGAAGAGATCTAGTTGAAAGGGTTGCTTGAAGACTTTGGCTTGCGTTATGACAAGGTCGATATATTTTGTGACAGTCTTAGCATCATTAGCTTGACAAAGGATAATGTGTTTTACGATTGCACGAAGCACATTGATGTTTACTATCACTTCCTCAAGATTGAAGACTAGATAAAGATTTTAAAGATCAACACCAAGGATAACCCAACTGATATGTTCACCAAGAGAGTTTTTGAGACCAAGTTCAAGTATTGTCTAGACTTGCTCAATGTTTATGCCTATGCCTGACCCTTAGAGGTTTTTTGGATGAGAAGTTTTGTTGCAGGTGAAAAGTTGTATTCAAGACAAGGTAGAGATTATTGTAATATGTCTTGAATTTGGCTTTAAGTTGTATAAAGCCATTTTAGTCTTTTTGTATTTGACCCTCCAAGCTATATAAGCTTAAGGGTTTTGGGGCTCTTGATTTTGTATCCTTCTCCCAAATAGTGAAACTCTCCCACTCTTCCATCCCGTAGACGTACTCGCAAGGGGAACTACGTAAAAATCCGATGTTTGTGTGTTTGCTCAATCTATTTTATCTTCTTCTTTCATAACATATCGTTTGTTTTATATTGTCAGTATTGTTAGTATTGCTGAATGTTCTATGTTTATTTTATTTCAGTAAATAAAAAATTGTATTTCTGATTATTGAAATCAGTTAGTATTAAATCTTGAATGCTAGCGTTGATAAATGATGATTATAATATAAATTAGCATTAGAAGTTTAATTGATATTATTTACATTTTGTAGAACCGTCCGATGGATGATTGTATTTCTTTGTAGGCAGCAGTATTAATTTGAAACTACTAGTGAAGCTCATTGAATTAACTTAACTCAATAAGGATAATTTGTTGAGATAACTGTAACTCAACGAACTAAGTCCGTTAAGTTAGTAGTAAGTCAACGAAGTAAATAATCCAGAACATAAAAACCTTTGATTGTGAAAATTTAAATAGTCTAAAATTTTTACTTATTCTTTGTAGGATTGATTTGTACTTGTATACTTATACAATAGACACTAGGCATTTGCAGTTAATTATGAATTTGATTTAATATCTTATTCGTGAAAATTGTTGTTTACTTCTAATAAAAAAAAAAAAAAAAAAAAAGTAAACAAAAACAACCAACATCCTCATAGACTATAAGAATAATAGTATTTGTTAATTGTCTACATATAAATATAGAACTATCAACCACACACTTTTGGAACTCATGTGCAAGCATGATAGAATTAAGCTTGGTGAACTATGCTCGTGAACTTTGTTTTAAGTCATAGATAGACTTATGTAGTCAACATACTAGGTTCTCTTCTTGAGTGACATGCCTAGGAGGTTACTCCATAAAAATTTCTTCTTATAAATTATCATACAAAAATGCATTCTTGACATCAAGTTGAGAGAGAGGCTAAGAATTGGTAACCGCTAGAGATAAAAGAATCCAAATAGAATTGAGGCAAACTACTAGTGAGAAGGTAGTAAAATAGTTTACACCATAGGTTTGGGAAAAACCATGAGCAACCAAATAGGCTTTATGCCATTCAAGAGATCCATCAATTATATATTTGTTGGTGAAAACCCATCAACAATTAACAACAGTAGTGTTGTGAGGTTAAGGAATAAGGTCCCATGTTTTTTGGTTAGGTAAAACCTGCATTTCAACATCTATAACATGCTTCTAAGAGGGAAGAGTAAGTGTTATCTTATAATTATGAGGAATCAATTTAGAAGATGTAGTAATGGCATGAGAAATGATATGATTAGAAATGAGATGCGTAGTACAAGATCTAGTATCTTTACAAAGGACAATAGGTATGACTAATGAGTTAGAATCTGCTTGCAGAGAGGGAGATGATGGTGGAGGTACATAAGAAAGAGCACGATGACAGTGTTGATATACTTGTAAGGGAGATACCAAAACTATAGTAGGGGTGTCTTCTTAAAGATTTTTTATAGGAATCGTTGTAGATTGTGATGTAATAGTATAGAGAACCAAAGGAACAGACAAGACATCTAGAGGAAACAAAGGAGACCTTGGAGCATCTTTAAGAGAAGAAAAGTCAGAAACATCTTCCTAAAAGATAACATCAACAAACATCAAATAACAACAGGTAGGAGGATGATAATAGTAATATTTTTTTGATTGCGAGGATACCTAACAAAGATGCATTTAATAGACTTAGGAGAAAATTTATCAAAATAAGGAGTTAAATTTTTCACAAAGGCAATACCTAAAAACCTCAGGGGGGAGAGAAAATGGCTTCTTATTGGGAAACAAGCGACGAAGAAGGGTAATACCCTTATAGGTGAAGAAGGCATGCAGTTAATAAAATATGACATAATGGTGATAACATCGGTCCACAAATATTTAGGCACATTCATCTCAATTAATAGTGTGCGAGCAACGTCAAAGATATAACGATGTTTGTGCTCGACTACACCATTTTACTAGGATGTATGAACACATGTGGTTTGATATAAAATACTACAGTTAGTATAAAAAGAAACAATACTAGATTGAGTAAACTCCAATGTATTAATTTTACGAAACACTTTGGGAGTGATACCAAATTGAGTATTGACTTCATTAAAAAACATAATGATAACATTAAGAACAGATTGTCAATTCTTTAACAAATATAGCCAAGAGATATAATATCGTCAACAAATACAATATAATATCAATATTTGAATAAAGGTGTGACTTGAGTAGGTCCTCAAATATCACAATGAATAATGTTAAAAAGCTTAGGAGTTGACGTTAACTTATGACTCGAAAGGGTAGCATGAAATTACTTACATAAAATACATGATTGACAACTAAAGGTGCTAATCGAAGTTTAAGGAAGAACTTATTATAGTTTTTGATGCGATAGATGACCAAAATGATGATGCCACAGGAGAGTAGACTGATCAGAAATCATTATAGCAGCTAGTTCCTAAAGTATATCATCACAAACTAGGGTATAAACGTCATTACTCTACTCATATTCCACACCAATCCTCCTCCTTGTTTGTAGACCTTGGAAAACACAATGAAATGGGAAAAATTTTACGGAGTAGTAAAGTTGTTTGATAATTTTGTTAATGAATAATAAATTTATTGGAAAACTCAGGTACATAAAGAACATGATCAAAGGTAAAATTTTGAGTGATGCAAGCAGTGTCCTTATTGAAATAGAGCAACTGCAACTATCGACTAAAGCCATAGAACCAATGTTGGGTATGTTAAGTAAATGACTAAACAATTCTTGATTTCTTGAAATGTGGTTAGAAGCCTTGGAATCAATAATCCAAGTAGTATTATGAGAGGATTTGTGTAATGCAGAATTGCTAGACAAGAGAATGTGATTAGCACACGCTTCACTATGTTGTTGTGCATGATAAATCATTAATTCATCATAGTTAGCTTGGGATATTTGGATAGAACTAGAGGTGGGCAAACCAAGTGGCTTGAACATTGAAGTAGTAACAACATGAGTAGAGGCAGATGGTGGAGCAGTTGGACATCTAAACTTGTCCCAATAGTGATTAGATGAATGATTCTTGTGTACACAGTGCACACAAGATTGTCTTGGTTGATTTCGCCCACCAAATTTTCCTTTCCCATGTTCAGTTGAGTGAGTCTTTTTATCGATGGTTATAGTAAGGGTGGAAGCATCTTGTGAAATTGTGGCATGGTTGGCAGCAGTGGAGGTGGTTGTAATCCGTAGAACTTTGTTGATCATGGTCTGAAGGGATGGTAACATGTCTATAGTAAGAATTTGACCACATATTTGTTCTGAAATTTTTGATTTTAAACCAGCTAATAGTAAAACAACTCTAAATTTCTTTATATAATGATGTTGTGTTGCTAAATCAGGTGCAAGTGGTTGATACATGTCTAGCTCATCTAATAGTGCATGGAGACATGTATAAAATAGGTGAAAAATGCCTTTTCCTTGTTTGTGAGTGAACAATATTTCATAAATTTCACAAACTCTGAAAATGTTTTGCTCATTTCCATATGTAGTTCTGGGATTTTCCTATATGTGTCGCGTAGGGCAGACGTGATTAAATCCACAAACGATACTTTCTTTTCAATTGTTGAAAAGCCATGATACAATCACAACATTACTAGCTCTTTAGGCCACATAACTTTCAGATTTAATGTTTAGGGGATCTTGATATAGGTGAGTATCATGCATTTAAGAGATGACAAACTCCTTAAATGTAGATGCCCAATGGTGGTAATTCCATTCAGTCAACTTAACTCCTGTGGTGACCAACTTGAGAACAACATTGTGCTTGGATGATGACACCATGGAAAGAAAACGAACTGCCAATGGAAGAGTGGACTGTTGATTGGAGATGAAGAACTCTATAGAGGCTGAAAGCATGAGCATATAGTGTTGACCACTTCATGAGCCAACAAAATCAAGTCTTGTCAAAATTGATAAGGCATCCATGATAGTGGGATGGATGGGAGGTGCGGTAGACTTGGTGCTGAAATTTGGCATTGTCAAAATGACAATGACTTTATGCAAACCTTGAACACCAACGACCCTCAAGTTAAAAAGTAGTGATATACTAGAGTTTGTTCAGATCAGAGATGCACATATCAACAGATGGTAAATGTCTCTCTTAAGTTAAATGAGGCTCTGATACCAAGTTAGAATTAGGGATTGAAATGTCTCTCTTCATTTCTTGATGGACTAGAATAAGTACAAGGTGTTATATGGTTAAATGGATCTAGATCCATTTAACTTGGATACATAAGATCTAATACATTAATGAATAAAAAATAAGAAAAATTTACATATAGCTAGGTGACACCAAGGTTTTAAATATCTGTATTAAATTGAAAATTTGTTTTCTAGAAAAGCAAAACGTATTGAGAATTAAGAATTATATTGGTAGAAATGTAATAATTTTGTGAAAACAAAAAAAATTTCAAATTTCAACTTGAAACTCAAGGATAAGATTAAACAAACTATAATAAATATATTAAAATACCTAGATAAATTTTTTAGGCAATTATCATGTATAAAATAACAATTAAATAGAGATATAATAGTCATATGTATGAGAAAAGTCTTAAATCTTATAATGACAAATAATTCCAAATTTAGATTATATTTTAATAAACTTGAAGTTACAATTAAATATAATCAAACTTATAGTTTAATATATTTCAAATTATATTTTAATAGAAATTAGATTACATTTTAATATATATCAAGTTACATTTCAATACAATTTAGGTTATAGTTTAGTACAATCTATTTGAAACATCAAATTGTGAGCAATTAAGGAAGATGTGAGGTTGCCCTTTGCCATGTTAGGGTTCCTTAGTAGTGCTAGTGGCAATTCTCAAAACCTCTCTCCCTTCGACTTTTGCTAAAGGGAGGAATGACATGTGGCCCTCCATCCTCTTAAGGTGTGAGGTGAGTAAGGAGGAGGGTCGTTTCAATCTCTTTCAGTCCCCTAACAAGTTCATCAATTTGACAAACTTTAGAAGAAACAAAACCCACATTCACTAGTCCTTTGCATCCTTGTTGGGAGACTCCCTAATGTTTGTAGTTTTCCTTGAGCTTTTAGTGCACAAGCCAACCTTAGTTGATGGAGAGAGGATGCTTGCTATTTAATTTAGAGGAGGTTTCTTCCCTAATAGCTATTTTCAATTGAGCTTGGTGGGTAGGTTCAATACTAAATGTACCCCACCTAGGGTTCATGTTGCTGCACGAATTTGAATGTTAGTGCTCACCTTGCTGTGTTGTCCTTAGGACTCTTCCACACCTGTTAGCGACCCCTTTTGTGAGGTCGCATATACGAGTTAGTGTCACTACCATTGTCAATGCTGACCACACCTTACAACAGTTAGTGAAGCTTTTCAAGTAGTCTAGTCCACATACTTAAAGTTGTCATCGTCATATAGAGGTTCTCTCATTACACATCATCACCATTTATACCTAAAGTCATGGTTGTCCTCGTAGCCATCAACAACTCCAACATTTAGAGGTTCTCTCGTTACACATCATCATCATTTACATCTGAAGTCATGGTTGTCCTTATAGCCATCAACAACTCCAACATCGAGAGTACATTTGTGATGCATAGAGGTTCCAACACACTTAGTGATGTCCTTCTTTAGAGTTTTCTTGGTGTCTTCAAGAAGTCGAACAAAGCTAACTATATTCTTTAGGCCTAAAGCTTTGAAATAGTTGTTATAGTCTTTCATCAACAACATCATTTGTTGAATTCACCTTCATTTGCTACTGACCCAAGATATGGGGATTGGTTTGTTGACGATATAGCTATTTTTTTTAGATGTTATTTAGTATAGAATCTATTGTAGCTCATAGAGTGCCTCTCATGAAGCCAACTAATAAGATTTAGGATCATCTATGTCGAGTTTATGGATTTAACAAGAATATTTCTAAAATTCTTCAACTGTACAAATAGTTGTTCCACTTTAAACAAGGAGAAAAATCTGCTCAAGAACACTACAATTTGTTTAGAGGGTTGATAGATAAGTTGAATTTTATCAGCTACTTACAAATGATGTATCTATTTTCTAACGTTTCCGAGAGGAATTGGCTATGGTCATTTATCTCATCAGTTTAAATTCAGATGTTGTTGCTTAGATTCAAGGACACATATTGAGAGTTGACAATATGCTTGGTCTTAATGAGACCTTTTCTAGAGTAATGTAGCTATCAACTCCTTCTTCCATGATCCCTGCCCCTTCTATTGGTGATCAGTTGGCTCTCATTATTTCTAGTGGTCATGGAAGAGGGGGTGAGGAGAGAGACAATGTGCTAAGTGCAATTAGTGTGGTAGGTTAAGGCATCGTTTAGAGAAGTGTTGGGACAAATACTCACACTTGAAGCCTTCTTCTCTTACTGTTGTTAGCATGAAACTATCTAGTATTGAGGATGTTACTTTGTCTAGATCTACCATTACCATTGCACAAGCAGACTATGGTCGTCTCCTATAACGATAGAGTGCACATTCCATTGCTATGAGTGCTCATTCCCCCTTTTCTCATTCAAGTACTAGTGTTAGTATTGCCTTGGTTGCCTTTGATAGTGATCCTTAGATCATAAATTCAGGAGCCTCTTTTCATATTTCAAGTACATCTTCCTTGTTTGATTACTTATCCTTCTCACCAACAAGTTCAATGTTACTATTGCCAATGATCATTTATGTCTTGTTTCTAGCAAAAGAGAGGTTCAAGCCTCTTTTTAAATAAGACTGAATGATGTTCTTTATGTACCTGATTTTTCTTTTAATTTGTTATCCATTGGCACTATTATTGTTCAACTACAATGTTCAATAACCTTTCATCCATTTTATATTATATTTCAAGACTTGCAGACAGGTTAAAAGATTGGTTTGGGGTGTAGGTAGTGAGTTGATGATGTTTATTTATTAGTTCGCAATGATGTTCCTTATGGTTTGGTCACGTACTTGTCAAATACAAATTCCTTAGCTTTATAATATTATTGTTTGGGTCATCTATCTTAGGAGAAGCTTTGTCAAATTTTACTATGGGTTTCTGTTTTATCTTTTGATTGTGAGTTTTGTTAACTTAAAAAATACTGTTGTGTAACTTTTAAGTATTTGTGTCTTATGTCATCAAGAAATATATTTGATTTTGTTCATTGTAATATTTAAGGTCTTAGATCATGTTGTGTCTGTTCAAGGTCATAAGTATTGTATTGTGTTCGTTGATAACTTCTTTCATGTGTCTTAGGTCTATCTATTGAAAGATTGTTAAGGTATTGCTGATGTATTTCAAACCTTTCTATTTGAAATAAAAAATCAATTTTCAATTTGTCTCAAAATTTTGTAAATTGATAATGGTCTTAAATTTATGCAAACTCGTTTACAGGTTATTTGTTCGTTTTATGGTATTATTTATCAAATTACTTGTTCTTAAAAATTTTGTAAACTGATAATGCTCTTAAATTTATGCAAACTCATTTTCAAGTCATTTGTTTGCCTTATGGTATTATTTATCAAATTACTTGTTCTTATACCTCTCAAGAGAACGAGGTTGTTGAGCAAAAACATCATTATATCTTGGATGTGACTCACTCTCATAATGCATATGAAAGTTCTTAAATCTCTTTGGTTTGATATTATTCTTATTGTTATTTTTATGATAAACAGGATGTTCTCTATTCTTTAAGGAGTGACATTTCTCTTTGTTGTCTTTATCCTAGTATAGAATCATTTTCTTATAAACCCTAGAGTGTTTGATTGTATTAGTCTTGATGATACCATAGACAAATACAAAGCGTGCTTGGTGGTTTAGGGTTTTTCCTAGAAGTATGATATTGATTATTTTGAGTCATTCTCTCTTGTTACTTGCCTTGACTCTATTTGTTTGATACTTTTTATGATAGTTAATCAATCTTGACAGCTTGTTCAACTTGATGTCAAAAATACCTTTTTATATAAAGATCTTGAGGAATAGGTATTCATAAAGCAACTACTAGATTATTTTATATAAGGAGAGACAAATGTGTGTCTACTTCATAAAACTATTTATGGTCTCAAATGAAGCTCCAAAGCTTGGTTTGAGAAGTTTAGTAGTATTATGTGGAGTGGAGGCTTTGACTATTGTAGAATTGTCCACCCCATATTCATCAAGAAGACTTGAAGTGGAGTGGTCATCCTTGCTATGTATGTAGATGATATGCTATTAACAGGTGATAATAGTCAAAGAATTGAAAAAACCAAAATGGTTTCTCAGATGAAACTTTGCTACATGGGACATGGGAACACCTAGTACTTCCTTGATGTTGAATTTGTATACTTTAAAAGTAGACTATCTTTATCGTAAAGGAAATATGTACTAGACTTGTTGAATAAGATAAGTCTTGTGGGATGCAAGCCAGAAACTATTTCTATACAACAAAATTACTCCTTTTGGGAGGAAGACTCCTCTCTTGTTGAAGATCCAAAAAGGTATAGATAGTTAGTTGAAGAGTTTATTTATTTAACCATCACAATATTAGATATATCATATACAGTAAATTTATTTAGTCAATTTATACATGCTTCCAAGGAGTTCTATTGGTAAGGGGCTCTTAGGGTGATGACTTACATCAAGAATGTTTTTGGAAAAAGACTTCTATATCAAAAATATTGTCACTTAAGAGTAGAAGATTTTTCTAATGCTAGTTATGTTGGAGATAGAGTTGATAGAAAATCAACTTCTTGGTACTGCACTTTCTTTGTAGGGAATTTGGTTACATAAAGAGGTAAAAAATAGAATGTCATCTCCAAATCTAACGTAGAGTTTGAGTATAGGGTAATGTCTCAAACCATTTTTAAGTTAATTTGGTTGAAAGCTTTGTTACAAAAGTTTGAGGTTGAAGTAAATCTAACCATACTCATGCATTGTGAAAAGCAAGTTGTTATATATATAGCAAGCAATCTAACTTTCCATGAACAAACAAAACATGTTGGGGTGGATTGTTATTTTGTCAAAGATAATATCACAAAAAAGGCGATATTTATGTCTTTCACTCAATTTGAAGATCAAGTAGCCAATATCTTTATAAAAGGTCTTGGTGTAAATGTTTTTAAAAATCTTTATAACAAGTTGGGTATATTTGATATATATATTCTAACTTGAGGGGAAATATTAAGTTAAATGTGTTTGTATTGGAGATCCATTTAAGTATAAATAGATATCTATTTATCTATAAGGTATATAACCCATTGTTCTCTATTGTTGATTAAGGCAAGGAGAGTTACCATTTATCTCTCTCTCTCTCTCAACTATTGTTAAAGGCAACGTGTTTGTTTCACAGCTTTTTTATGCAGATGATGTGATCTCATTTCTTAATAGTGGGAAGAATAGAATTCAAGTGGTTTTTCAACTTCTTTAAGGTTACCAAAAGTTCTCGAGAGAAATAAACTCTGGCAAAAATTTTTTTTGGCCCCTAAGAGTTTCTCCAGCCAAAAGTTGAATATGATCCAAGACCTTACTAGATTTTATTAGGGGAGTTCTTCTGCAATCTGGGTTGTACGATCTTCTAGAGAAAATCTAAAAGTATCTACTTTGGAGACTTCATACAGAAAGCGTAAAGTAAGGTAGTTGGTTGGAAAAGTAAATTTCCTTCTCCTGAGGTTCGGATTACTCTTTTGAAGCATGTTCTTTCCAACTTGTCTGTTCATTTGATGAGTACTTTAGAAATCTCATTGGGATTCATTGATAGGGTGCAGTAATTGTTTGTCAAATTCTTGTGGAGAGAGGGCCAAACTTACTGAATCAAATGAAGCAATATCACCAAACCAATAGTTTGGGCACCAGGGATCTCAAGAAATTTATGATGACTTTGAGAATGAAAATAGCCTGGAGATTGATCAAGAAAAGACTCTTTGGGTTAATGTCATCTCGATAAAATACAAATACCCCTTTAACAAACAAATCTGATGTGAACTAGGTAGATGGAAATCCTTGTGGGCTACTTGGAGCTAAATAACCTAGTCAGCTAGATGGCTTGGAAGAAAGGGTAATATCAACTTTTGGAAAGATTAGTGGATTCCTTTTGGAACTATCTTATGTTTCATTTGTTTAAGTAGCAGAATGTAACAGATTTAGTCAGAATTGACATTATAATTTAGAGTTAGGAGAAGCCTTTCTTGCACACTATAATAGAAAAACAAGAGTGATGTTTGCTTGCAAAATTTCAAAATTGCTCCTGATTTAGTTTTGATGAAAAGAGTATTGTAATTAATATTTGGTATGCCGTAAACTATTTTTGTTGATATTATAATACTAGAATTTTGTAAATTATATGATATGATACATTATTTGTAATTATATATTTCAAAATCAAGACAAAATTTTAAAATATTTCAAATATTAGATTTTATACAATCACATCATTCAAAAAATCATTACCAAATACTATCACAACTTTCCAAGATTTTGAATATTATTGCATAGTTTAATTTTTATAAGTTGTAAAATTAAGTAAGAAATTTGATTTCAAATGATTGCGTAGTTTTTTCAACATTACCAAACATATATGAACAACATAGTGAGGATTCCGACTCTGAATGCATGCAACTCATAGACGCAGATTCGTCCACACATGGTATTCAAAGTCAACATGGAAGACACATCAAGTCCCTACTGAATTTCACCACAAATCAGTACATGTTCCTGTGTATTTGCAGTAATAACACACCAGAAAAATGAGGTTCAATCAACAACAAAAAATTACTACAACATGTAGTGTCCATTCACAATAGATTCAAAATGTAACAAGCTAATATCAAGCCTCAAATGATCATTTCATTCATTGTCTTAGACAGACAATAATGTTCAACAAACAAGCTAAAGAAAATGATTCAAACAGAAATATTTTTGTTGGTTTTTCATATTGAAATAACAAAGACACATAAAACTAATATAACAAGAACATTATTCTACCATTTACCTATCTTGTCATATGCTTCTTGAGCTTTTCTCAACCATTTAACTCTTGCACGCTTTGATGGTAAGTGTAGGAATATTGACCTTGAATCCTTATTCTCAATCTTTAATAATGCAATGTTCCATAATGGATCATCTACTGTAATTTCATCTTCTTCTAGTTTTGCGAAACAGTCCGATATAACATCAGTAATCTTACCAAATCACAATTCATGGATGAATTCCTCCATTTCAAATATTGTAGCTAAAACTACTTGTTTTTGTCTCTTTATTTGAGTGGGTATGCTTGTCTTCAAACCATTCATTGAAATGTGTTTCCTATCTCGTTCAGTATTGTTAGGTTGTTCTTCAACACAATCACCTTTTATTAGAGGATGTTCAATGTCATCAAAAAAGTTATCCCATTCAACTTTACGTTGTTGTGGATTTGATAATGTTCCTGGAATAAAATAATGCTCCCTTGTTGCAACAGAACTACCAAACAACTTTTCTAAAAGATCTGGGAATTTAATTCTCTTATAATGAAATTTCTTGCATAAAGGCTCCACTTGCATACTACAAAAGAATAAAAGGAAGAAATCAATTTATGAATATTTTTAGCTACAAGTAGTTCGTGCCACTAAACTAAAAACATGTTAACTAATAGTTCATCTAACAAGCACATTGTTTGTGATATGGAGGCAAAAAACACCACAGACGATGATCTGCTAGCATTTGAAAACAAAACTCTATTTTCTAAGAAAATTAAACACCACAGACGATTGATTGAAGAAAATGGAACACCACAGACGTGTGTGACTGAGTCCTGTCACAGGTTGGAGCTAGACACACTTTTAAACAAATGGGACCTAAGCGTTCATGGATTCTATGGTAAGCCTTGAACAACTAACGCTTGTCGAAGTAGCATTCAACCTCAATGTGCTTAACTAAATTTGTCTCATCAACAACATCATCCACAAGGTTCACAACAACCTCAACCTTCTCACAGATACTGAAGATGATTTTAAGTGGAATAGGTCATTGATAGAGACCTCTTAGTCAAATCAGCATGAGAAGCCATCAGGAAGAAGAGAAGATTGGCTCAATGGAATGAAGGTTTATGGAATATGTTATGGAAATTAAGATTAAACAAACTGGAAATAATGCACAATTACATGTAGACACAAAGATTTATGTGATTCTCCTCAAGGATACATCCATAGGTGAGACAATTTTACCATAGAGGAGAAAATAGAGTACAGATGAAGGATGTAAGTCCTTCTACAGAAAATCAGAAAGAAACAATTTTTAGATGGATGGATTTTTGCACTGCATGTCCTACTCTTATTTATAGAGTTTTAGGTGGCCTCAGATACTCTTTCAAACCAATAGTTACAAATTCCCAATAATTGTAATGACTGTTACAATTAATTCAGCCTTCAACGGCTGTCCAAAACTTTCTCCATCACTATCCAAAATTGTAACGGATGGTTAGTTACAAATCTTATTTTAGAAACTTCCCAGATATTCAAAATTCAAGTCATATCTTAACAGAATAAATTCATATCTACTAAAATCTCTTTCTTCCTCTAGAGATTATTTCATTCTATCCTCCTAACAAAGATAAATGCCTAAAGAAAAGGATTTCAATTTGCATTGTGGTGTAAATGTTGCAAATTTCAGTAGCAAGAAGATTTCAAACACCATCTCTGCTTTGATGGGAAATGGACTATTTTATGCAGAATTTGGGTGAAAACTAAGCCTCAACTTGTAAAATCAGCTTGACTAGAAGTAATTTGTTTAAAAATCTTTGTTCCAAAAAAGCAAGTCCCTCTTGAGCAGTGCTTTGAGGTTCCTAGTGGCCAATGTTCTATGGGAATGTTGAAAAGAATGATGTTCCATTATGTATGAGAATGGTAGGGGATCCTTTATGAAAATCAAAGCTAGAGATGAATCTACATTGGAAACCTTTGCTAAGATGTTTATTAGAATGAGATGTTGATTGGAAGAGATGGTGTTGCTGAAGTGACTTGGATTTAAAACTTTGGATGTTAAAAAGTCAATGTTCCAATGGATTGCATGGGAAAAACCACCTCAATCGAGAATCAAACTTAATATGAATGGTGTGGCTAGCATAGATGTTGGTGTAGTGGGTGGAGGAGTTATCTGAGATACAAAAGGGGAAGTGGAGGTAGCCTTCCTTGAGCCTTATATCCAAACAAATGTGATGATGGTAAAACTTCAGGCCATGCTGCATGGTCTAATTATCTGTATGGACATGGGGTTCAATGTAAATCTCCTTGAGATTGAGATCAATTCTCTTTCTCTCTTTTTGATGGTCTTCAGAATAATCAATGTGTCTTAAGATAGACTTTGTCGGCCTAGCCCAATCTTTGCAATCTTATCTGTCAAGTACACTCTTTTCGACATGTATCTCACAAAGCCAACTGGCTAGTGGACTCACTAGCTGTGAAAGGGCTCAATAGTGGCTAAAGAAGGCTCTTCAGTTGTGTAGCAGATCTTCCAGTGGAGTCACGTCAACAATGATTATTGGACAAGTTGGGTATTCTCAATAGCAAAAGGTAATAAACATAGCTTCTCATTTTTTGTTCTTCTATCTTATCTTTCCAGGTGCTTGTCCCATGTTATTTTCCCCTAAATTTTGTAATCCTTTTGCTTGGGCCCCTGCCCCTTAAATAGATTAGGGTTTTCTTACCAAAAAAAAAAAAAACTATACTTTTTAAGGAGTGGAATGCAAATCCTCTCAGATGAGAACGCAGACCATTAAGTTACTGAACAACAGGGCAGAGTCAACTCTGACCAATAATCGTTTACCTTTTTCTGCTAATATATGTAGTTACCAATAAAGTTTTTAATTTGGAGTTGTAGAGATCTTCATAACAAAGTCACCAGAAGCTATCTCAGAGACAAATATTCTCCTGCAGAATTCATTTGGCTGTCTTGATCAAGTCTTTTCTCAAAATTAATTCCAACAGTGATGTAGTCAATTTCCTTAAGCTTCCTTGCTGGGTTGGTAATCTGGAGAACAAAATCTGGATATTTTGAAGGAGTCTCTGCAGCTGGAGGTAGTGGATAATACCAATCAATCCATAACTCTTGCTCAAGGACAACAACAATCACATGATTTTCCTTGCTGTGGTTTATGCAGACTGCAACAGTCCAAATTTGAACTCTTTGGTTTGATCATAGTCCAAATGTGAACTCTTTGGTTTGATCTAAATAAAATCAATTGTATCATTGGGGATAATCCTTGGCTTATTGGCCGGGATTTTAATGCCGTTTGTGGAGTACATGAGGTCAATGTCGTAGAGGGTCTTAATTTTGCATGTATGAATTTAATGAAGCGATTCACTCCCTTGAATTATCTGAATTGCATCATGTTGGAGATAAACTTTCTTGGTGCAACAATCAGCAAGGAATTAATAGAAGATAGCGTGGGCTAGATCAGATACTGGTGAACAACCATTTCATCCTCAAAAAGCAAATTCATGTTGATACATGCCTAGAGTTCATTCTGATCACGCGCCAGACATCTACATTAGATTTGGGCTCACTCCTTTTAGATTTCAAACTATGTGGCTCACCCATACCAATCTCAACGAAGTAGTTGTTGATTGTTGGAAAGATAGAGGGCATACCAATCCTGTCCAGAAAATAAATATTAAACTCTACAAACTTAATGGGTTTTGAAGGATTGGAATAGAAATACCTTTGGGAATATTTATCTAGGGATGAAACTGTCCAAAGAGAGATGTCCAGGCTTGAGCAGGCTTTGCAAAAGGGCTGGAACGATGCTGATATCAGGGCCCTTGAGCGATTGAAGCAGGAAAATCATATGGATGAATGTAGGAAGGAAATTTTCTTTGCATAAAAATCTTGAATCTAATCAAATGACTCCTCATTTTAATGACTTGAAGGTAGTATCTAGTATTTCTATCTCCAGGAGGTTGCCTCATCCTTATCAAGCACGTCTTATCTAGTATCCCAATCCATGCCCTTAGTGTACATGATTTGTTAGCTGGAATCTTGGATCAAGTCTGCAGGATCTGTTCCAATATTTTGTGGGGTGGCGATTCATCCTCAGGGAAATGTTATTAGGTAGGTTGTAATAAAATCACCAAACAGATTGAGGAAGGAGGCTTGGGTATGAGAGACTTAAGTGAGGTTATGCAAGCCCTTCACTTGAAGATGGTGTGGAGACTCCTAAAGCATGACAACATCTAGTCTAACACTATAAATGACATCTACAACAATGAATAGAACCAAAGTTCAACATTTTCAAAATTGAGTGGAAAAAGATTACAAGATACTTGGGAGGAGTTATCTAGGCATGCCAGATGGTTAGGGGGACAATGAAAAATAAATTTCTGGATGCCTTGGTGGTTGAGGAGCGGCAGAATTTCAGACTGGATATCAGTTCCTAAAGAGTTTTCTAACCTCCTTGTGGGTGAAGTACACCAGAAGAAAGATATTCTGTTACAAATTGGCATCCCTGATGACCTTCAAGCTGAGATACTGATTGAGCTTGGTCATATATCCTCTGAAAAGGATGCTTTTGTGTGGCTTCCTAGTAATGAATTGAATGTGAAATCAGTGTGGAATGTCATGTGCAAGCGGGCTACACCCAATCCTCTCTGCAAAGGAATTTGGGGTTAGGTACATTCCAACAAAGGTTTCATTTTTTCTTTGGAGGTTCCTTTTGAATGCCCTTCCTACAGATGACAATCTTCAACAGAGGGGGAGTTATGTTGCCATTGTCTTGTATTTGTTGCAAAATCAGGAAGGATACTGACTCCATAGATCATTTCTGGTTTAAAGGTGAGTGAACAATTCATTCTAGAAAATGGTACAAGAGTCTTTTTGGTGCCAATTTGCATGGGCATCAAGACTGGAAGCAACTAATCTTGAAGGTCTTCAAAGATAAAAGTAATAAGGTGTTCAACATTGTCAGGAAATATTCTATTGCTATGCTATTTTGGGAATCCTGGTAAAAAAGTTGTGCCCACATTTTCGAAGGGCAGAGGTGTACCTTTGCAATATCAGGAGAAATGTCAATTCCAAAATGAAGGATTTGATCTCAGCCTGCTGATTGAAAGATAAACTCTTAAATGAAGTGTCAAGCTGCAGTAAGCTTTTGTGGATAACATGGAGGAGACCAGAGAGTAACTTACAGAAGCTAAACATGGATGGGGCCTGTACATGAAATAATCTTGCAATAGGGTGGGGCATCCTTCGAAATCAAGCCGGTGAGTTGATCTTCGTGTTCAGAAGCTCAAGATGGGTGCAAACTTTACTTCAAGGACTTCAATATTGCGCTGACATGGGTTTGCAACTAGGTTCCAAGTGGAGGTGGATCCCCAAATTATTTTTTCCATTAACAGACATGCTTGGTTCAACATTCTTCTTTTGATTCAGCAAGTCAGCATGTTTCCCACACATTTAGGGAAGGCAATTGCACAGTGGATAAACTAGTCAAGTGGGGGCTCAAGATGCGAGATGCTGCATTTTATGCCAGTAGTTATGAACTTCCTTGGGACATTAGAGGTTGAATCTGGGCAGACAGTCATAGCATACCTTGTTGTGGAGGGAGTTGGAAACCTTGAATTCGCTTTGTGGTTCTTTCTGCTTTTGCTTTTTTCACTCTTCTTTTTGTTGTGGAGTGTTGGTCTAGTCCCCTCTACATTTGTACTTCCCTTTTGAGTAGGTCCCCACCCATGAATTGATCGGGGTTTTTACTAAAAAAAAGGTTACAGTTCCGTATTTATTAGATTACATTTCAAAAGAATCTATGCTACAATTCATACATAGAACACAGATTAATAAGAATATACTAGGTACCAGAGAATTTTCATAAACTTTTTAATTAAAATTTTATTGATTATAATATTTTAGAGTAAATTATAAATTTTTATTTCTATAATGTAGTTAATATCTTTTTAAAAAATCTCCTGTAAATCAATTAAAAAAATAGAAAATAAAGTTTGTGAGAATATAAAAGATAAGTAGAAAAGGAATGTTACTCATAACTAAACATAATTTAAAAATATTAGGATTTTTTTGATTTTTTAATACTTCCACCATTTTTTTAAACATACTTTTTAGGTAATAATTTATTTCATTTGTTCTTCTCTCTTACTTTTTTTTCTTTTTTTCTTTCTCTTCCTTTTTTCTCTCTTTTTTTTCCCATGCTTCACCATCTCCTCCCTCAATTTTTTTTTTCTTTTATTTTTTACAATCTCACAGTTCATAGTGCACCCCCTCCTCTCCTTTTTTGTTCTGCACAACATGACCCAATCTTCTTACTTCAATTGTTCCACAATCCAAGACTGAAAACTCATCACGTGCCAACAAGGTTGGCTTGCAAGGTCACTGGATTGGTGAGCATGTGGATGACCTCCTTCATTGTAGACCTGTCCTCGCTCCTCTCAATGCATGGCATCACAACCCTAAGCAAGTGGGCCACATTCTCCAATAGGTAGTTGCGGACAAACCTGTCATCATTGACAGCAGGAACCTTGGCCCCTTTCATAAATAAAAGAAAAAGAAAGAATACTATAAACCGTATAATTTAGTTAAGTCTAGAAAAAGAAAATCTAGAGACTTAATTCAAATATATTAAACATAAGGATGGTAGAGTTTTAGTAAAGGAAAATAAAATAAAAGATAAATGGTGTAAGAATTTTAGTAAACTTCTTAACAAATTTCTCATAGGAAATACTTATGTGCAAAATATGGGCAGCAATACCAGGGATATAAACTATATTATTTAGAAAAATTGGTAATTTAGAGGTAAAAGAAACTATTAAGAAAATAAAATGTGGAAAAACTATTGAACTAAATGGTATTTTTGTTGGAGTTTGGAAGTATATGTGTGATGTAGGAGGTGATTAACTAAGCTTTTTAATAGAATTTTAAAGATTAAGAAGAAATTAGATGAATGAAGAAAGAGTTCTTTAATACTTATATTTAAGAATAAGTTGAAGTAAAAGAAGTTATTAAGAAAATGAAATGTAGGAAAACTATTAGACTAGATGGTATTTCTATTAAAGTGTGGAAGTGTATGTGAGATGTCGGTAAGTGGTTAACTAAGTAGAGGAAGGTTTAAAATTACTTGATTAGGAATTATGAAAAAAGATTTAAAGTTATATAATTTAACTAAACATTTAACCATAAATAGAAAATATGAAAGAAAAGGATTTATGTGGTTAACCTTATGCAGCAGGATTATGGTTGAAATTGTTATTGTTGTAAAATATATTAAGGAAGATTAAAAAGATTATTTGGTTAAAAATAGCGAAGAATAATTTGAATGACATAATTTAATAGAACATGTAGTGATTGATAGAAATAAATAGAAAGAAAAAGGTCACGACTGACCCCATAGTATGATTAAGGTATTAGTGGTGTTTTTGGTTGTTTTGCATGTCCGAAAATGCCAAGTGTATACATGTTTGGTAGAATATGATTAATATGTCTTATTCTTTTGGGTAGGTGCATCATTTGTACAGCATTCAATCGGTGTGTGATGTAGTAGTAAAATTATGCATTTAATGCTTTGTAATGCCTTGTCAAATTGCTAATATGATTAAGACCTACTGATTTAATTTTTAATTTATGATTTGTTAACACTTAATAGTATGATAGTTACACAGTAGTCATGCGTGACTTGATCTGTCTCTTCAAATTGAAGGTTTATAATTTGGTTTTGATTCTTGGTGAGATAAACGGTTGGAATAGTTGCATTCCTAAGAATATCTGCAAGTCCAATGTCATGTCTTTGAACGCTATACAACTATGATGTAAAATGAGTAATTAGAATTTCTATGTATCCACAGGGCAAGGAATACAAGCTTTGCTGGCCTGAACAAGCTGAGTTTGTCCGTATGGCATCTAAATTTGAGGCTACAATTGTGCCATTTG
Organism: Cymodocea nodosa; assembly: GCA_036874045.1. Taxonomy (NCBI): domain Eukaryota; kingdom Viridiplantae; phylum Streptophyta; class Magnoliopsida; order Alismatales; family Cymodoceaceae; genus Cymodocea; species Cymodocea nodosa. Next base: position 2,359,711 of record JAZBRI010000008.1, read on the forward strand.
GTGTTGTTGGAGAAGATGACATACTTGAAGTAAGAGTTTACATTCTACTATATTGTGTTACACTTTTAATATAATTTTTGCAAATCACCATATCTTATTTTGGTGTGCAGTCATTTCGTAGTCATAATGCTTTTATTTAAATGCTCAATTTTCAAATTAATTAATCATATTTCTACGTTGCATTCATATTATTGTAATATAAGAAATGAATAAAAGTTATTATATTATTTATAAGCAAATAAGACCTCTATATATAAAAACTACATAAAGAGAACAAAGGCACACCATAAGTAATGTAAGACTAAATCTACTTACAACACAAAAACCTAATTCATTATTTGCCTAATATGATGAAAACAATTTATTTGCCTACTTAATTAACTCATGTTGTGTTTCACTGTAGTGTTATCTATCAGATCTGTCCTGTCTATCAAATCTTTAATTAACTACTGATACTATGAAAAAATTGCATCCACAGTTAGCTTTAGATTATGATGACCTTGCCAATGTTCCCTTCTATGAGGTATTTATCGAGAGCTTGAATCAGGAAGATGTAAAATTGAGGTATGTTTTTCTTTTTTTTCCTTTTCTAATTAGTGGATACTTCAGCACTTTGACATGCATAAGAATCCATTTTTTTAAGATGTCAACAGAAGATTTACAAAACAAACATACTGAAATATATGAAAACCCTATATCAATCAGCTTATCTGGATTGTAATATAAAATATTATACCCACCAAAAAACATAGTTGGACATGTTGCCATTTCTCTATCTGGGTTTCTTCATATTCTGATAAAAGTCTGGCAGGCTTTGAGACCAAAGAAACTTTGCTTCCATAGATAGTAGTGTGGTTCTCCATCTTCCTCCCCAAAAAGTCCACAGTAAGGGGTGCATGAAGAGAGCGACTGAGAGTTTCTTTTCAGATTTGTCATAAACCATTGGCAAAGATCAACTGAAAACACAAATTTTGGATATGCCTTCATCCAAATATTTTGTGACAATCTTATAAACCTTCTAATGTGAGAATATGGATACAAATATTTACACAGTATGAATACTTCTATTTTCTAATTCATAAGAAGCACAATCATATATCTTTATTAAATATTTGTAATTTTTGTACAGAGAACTAGAAACAACAGTTATCCAGATGTTCCACATCAATAAATGGTATATTAGATGTGTCACACCATGAAACCAATGGTAATAGGCTCATGATAATCGTCACAATATTTGTAAAGAGATTACATATAAAAATTTGGGATGTGAAAAATTTGAGATCACCGACAATTGCTGCAATTTCCGCATACCGCCCCTCTCCAAATGGCCTGTCAAAAATGTAGACAGAGTTCACAAGGGCTGAATTCAGCATACCAATCAAAATTTTGGTATGTCGACTGGTTTGAGTCCTAGGTTCAGAATTAATACAAAATTCCTTCCCCTTAAATTACAGAAATAAAATTAAATTAAACTGAACCATATCATTACTAGATGTCCTGATAAACTGATAGCCTAGTTGTGACTTCAAGAAAACCAAACAGGAAAGAAGATTGGAAATTTTGCTATAACCAATTGACAGAAATCTAACTGCATTCATGTCCTTAACCTTGAGAAAAATAGAACTTGATTGCCTTTTTTTAGATATCCTAGACTTTTTCCTCCTCCCAAAAAAAGCCATAAAGAAGGTGGGGTGCAACCATTTCTGGTATATGTCAGGGATTTGAGGGGTGTGGACACTTATGGGCTATCAGAATATCATTATATTCTAAAAGATGTAAAACTTTTTAATTGGATCTGTTAGTCAACTTGTAGACCACCTCAAACCTGTAGACCATCTCAGATTGTGAAAAACAACCATCTAAGAGTTATCCTCTATTGTTATTATTCAACACCAGCCATAATGATTACAGTACTGCTGTCGATCACATAGATTGAGAAATCATGTTTCAGCCATCAGGATTTGCAAGCTTACTCGACTCCCAAGGAGCCAGAAGTAAGAAGTTGAACTCAAAACTTTTTGATAATTATAACAACTCCTGCTCAAGTATGGTTGTGTAGCTGGCTTCAATTACCATACACCACTAATGGTTCAACATGTTTATATATTTTATATACTGCATAGCAATGTTGAAGGATTTTTTCTTGAAATAACATAAAACTAGGCTACCATAGAAAATTCAAATATGAGAGATTTATGTCACTACTGTGGGAGATATTAATCCTTATGTGGTTCTTAAGGATGATTCATTTAGCTAGATCCATTTAAGGATCCATTTAACTTGTATCCTTGTATATTGTACTTCCTATCTAGTAACGAAGAAGACTTTTCTTTTCTCCCATTTTACCTCTCTTTCTTCCTAAGGCTCAATTCTCACATGGTATTAGAGCACTAGGTTCTCTCCAACATTTTGGTCACCTTTGTTCTCCTCATTTTTATTTTTTTTCCTGAACCTCTTGATTCTCTTTTCTCCTCTTCATAGTCGGTTGCTTGGCTTGACCGTTTGTAGGACGCAGATGTGAGACGTGGGACACACACATTGGATGTGGGGTGCATGCAGCTCGTAGGGTAGGATGTGGGATGTAGGACACGAACGTGCTTGCATCTGACTTTTGGATAGTGGGTTGAATGTGTTCGTGTAGGGCACGTGACTTTATGTGGTAGTGAATAGCTACTCCCTTGCAGATGTACAACTACTGAACTTTGTCATTTCTTCTCCTGCAAACTACATGAGGATTGTTTTACAGATGTACAACTGCTGAATACCATCAATCTTGTTCACTTTTGGACTGATTTGTGATGGCTCAATGATTCAACCACTTTTCGAAACTAGTGTGAAACTTAATGAAAGAAATTATTTGATGTAGTCCAAGAGTTTCTTCACCTTTGTTGTAGCATAAAGGACAAACAAACATTTAACCTATCCACCACTAGATATCAAGGATGGTAGTTATGATGATTGACTTGCTAATGATTCAATAATGATTACTTGGCTGGAAAATAGTATGACTACAAAAATTATTTGAAACGTTAAAACAAATGTATGTTGAGGAGAAAAATATATTGCGAGTCTATGAACTATATAAATAGATTTCCTCACTACAGATGGCAAATCAAAGTATTCAGGAATACTATGAAAGTATCTATGCATTGTTTGATGAGTTAAACAACTACCAACCCATTTCTACTGATCTAATTATTCTACGTCAATATAGAAATGATTTACAAGTGACTACCTTCCTTATTAGATTGCCTATAGACTTGACCTTTTAAATTCGAGGGCAACTTTTGGGAGGCAAGACTACTCTAGACCTTAGAATTACATTTGCTCATGTGCTTCACATCTCTAAAAGAGGTACTTTAGAAAGTAGACTTGCTTCTTCAATCCATGTCTCCCCTTCTATGCTCACCAGCTTCACTCTTCTTCCTTCTTTCTCTTCACAATCTCTTCTTTTGTACATTGTATTCTTCCTTTTCTTTAGTTCATACTTTACTAGTCTTTTAACTTTTTTCTTAGGTGAAAAGATGTCCAAATAGTTCTAATTCTAGACAATCCACCCTATCTAAAAAAGGCCATTTCTAAAGCTTAAAGGTCACAAGGGAACTATTGCCATAGTCTTACTAGGACAAGGCACGATTATATGTGGATGAATCTATTGAATTATTATCAGTTGATTTTAACTTTGATGTTCATCATATTGACGATGGTCTACAATGGAAACTATGCAAAATCTTAATCTATTTAAAAAAAGCAATGGTATTCTGTGAATATTGGTGGCATAAATAGTTTTATTAAACAAAGATTTTCTGGGTATGATTTAAGATCTGTTTCTCACAATTGAGACAAAAAGGAATGTCACTGCCTTTAAAACCTTTCATGTTTTGGTTTTGATTCAAGTTAAATGTTAATACTCTGATATTGATCTTTGTCAGTCTGTCAATTAGTTTCCTTTAATATTAACGCACTCTTTATATTGCATATAGGACTGATTCAACTGGAGAAATAAAAAATCAACGTATTCATTTCCCCATAATTTTGCCAAAAATGCCTGGACGTTTTTATTACCTATTTGGGAAGCCAATACAAACGAAAGGTACAATGCAGCTCAAATTCTGGGTCCTTCCTTTTTACTTTTTGTCACTATCATGTCGGTACGGACGTCCTTGTCAAGATGGACATGTCAATGCTTGACATAGCATCCACAGTGAACGTACCATTTTTCTGCAGTTTCATTGAGTTTCTGTTCGACTCTTTCATGTGATTCATCTTTTATAATTTATACAAATTCTTGACCATTAACATTTTGTAATAATTTGCCAAAGATTCAGACCACTTCCATGCCCTTTTTAATATTCCGAGAAATTGGACTCTTCAATCAAATGATTACATTTTTAATCTATGAATTGCAATTTATAATTTGAAATATATAAATGAAATGGTATGTTTATCTTAATCTTACATAATGAAGGGCATTGAATCAATAAATGTTGTATGCATTTTATAATTTTTTTTTTTACATGAAGGTTTGCGAGAAGAGCTTAAAGACAAGACGAGAGCACACAACTTATATTTGCATGTGAAATCAGAGGTTGAGGGCTGCCTTGCCTATTTGAAGGAAAAGAGGGAGAAGGATCCATATAGGAATATCGTGCCAAGGCTCATATACCAAGCCACCCAAGGTTTCAACTCTGAGGTTCCCGCTTTTGATCTTTGAATGACCCTCGATGACCTATTATATTTCAAGTTATTACCTCAGAAGGTCATTCCTTTTTAACTCGGGTGGAAGAAACAAAATTTTCTTCAATTCGTTCGTATTTTCAAAGTTTTGGATTACCGCCTCAAGTTTGTCTCCATATGCACGACTTCCATTTATTAATTATCATGGCAATGATATATTAAACAAGGCAAGGTGGTTATGTTTACATTCAATACGGGTATACCAGAAGAGTATAGAGTACTATTATGCAATCGTTAGATTGCTTTATTGTGGATTGAATTCCAATAAACAATCTTTTCATTTATTGAAGATTATGTATAATTAGATCTTTCTTGATCCCATATTGATGGGAGTCTTATGTATTACCTTTGTTACTATTTATATGTTTTCAACAATAAAGAGAAATGGAAAATATTGATAAATGTATCGTTACGTATATATATATATATGTGTGTGTGTGTATTAGAAAAAATTCGTCAGATTCACCACTCGCCATCTAGTTAGAAAAGACAATCCGACATTTCGTCTATTCCAGCAAAATCCTTTGTATCGGTGATATTAAAATACATCACAGTCTGAGCTCGTGAAGGTTATCACGACAATTTTTTGTCATTTGATTGTCCAAAAAGAACTGCAACACCCAAACTGATTGGAAAACAAAGGGAAGAAAAAGGAAGTATGGCATTCACTCAGAAAGTAGAAATGATTATCGATATGAGATACGCAAACAGTGAAGAAAAAAAGCATCATTGAGCACTTTCTTATCCTAGTGAAGTCCCCACACTTGTGGTGCTGGGACTAGCCGGACCTTAACAAGAAATCCGGGAACGCCCCAAAATTAACAAGCCCAGACTTGGTAGGTTTTAAGTGGCTAAGTGAAGCAGAGTCATGACATACGAACCGAGTTCGGATCCCAAAGTGATTTGTTGAGACCTAATGCAATTTTTTCTTAGATTTAAACCTTGAAATCGACTAAAACTCCAATCCTGATAAATACAAATATATAATTATTAAAAAAACTTTGAAGACACTTCTACAATTACCTCTAGATTAGCTTTCTTTTTCTTCCTCTATATCGTACTTTTTACTTTTGTCGCACTCAAAGTTTTTGCATTCTATACGCCATTTTCAAGAATGAATACCCGTACCTCCTCTTTTCTCCGACTCCCGGGGACTTGTACCGTTCGCTCTTAGTTGCACTCTCAAATATCAATAAAGACTCTTATTATTTTCACTGAAATGAAATTTTTACAAGGTGCGAAGAATTTACATGCGAAGTTGACCAAGGTGGATGTGCTAAATACAGCCAACAGCAGATTCTCTGCAAGGCAGCTGTTAGATGCCGACATCGAAGTATTTCGGGTCAGCTGGGAAGTGCTGCTCCACTTTTAACTGCCATAAATAGATGAAAGAAGTAAACACACAGGTCAAAATGGTTCATACTGTGAATTGAAATCAGACCCGAGCGACGTAAAGCAGGGTATGTGAAAGAGCTAACCCCTACCAAGGAACATGTGTGAAGCCGTACAGCTGTTAAAAGACACAAACACTCAAATACTTGCTAATTTCTAAAAAACAATAAAGAGGAGCAAGAGCAAAAGATTCTCACAAACTACCAGATCTAGGGTAAGAAAAGTAGGCATATAGTAAGATGACAGAGTGGAAATAGACAAACTCATCACAAGTTACGACTGCCCACCAACTTCGCTAATCTAACAGCAATGAGAAGCACATCCAGTAGAGACAAGATTGAGCGACTGACTGTGTATACAAGCGAGAATGAACAGACGGAAAACTTCATAGGCAGCCATACATGACTGACAGACGAACCACAAAAAGTAAGGCACCTAATGATAGGCAGTGACTTCCAATATCATTAGGCACCATTAACTACTGGAATGCAAAATGCCTATTAATGTATCCGATACTAACTTCAGAAATGAGATCTGGTTGATTCAAAAAACAAGCATTAGTCAAACCAAATGATCTGCTGTCACATATATGTTGAACAATTATTTCATACCTTGCCCTCATCTGCATCTGAGTGTCGCTGAGGAAATACTACACGAAGATCATTATATAAATAAAACCGCCGATCCTCATCAACATCAAGACCATTCCCTTGTGGCACCGAGAATGGATCAGATTTACATCTTCGCATTGACTTTGAACACTTTTTTGAAGAGCAAAGAAAGCGCAGATGCAGGGCATAACGAAGTACTCCACCTCCAGAAATATTTTCATTTACCTTAGATGAACTATCTATGGTTTTCCTCCCCTGCTTGTGAAATGTACATGGAGGATTGCATTTACCAATAATATTGTTTTCACGTTCATTTAGATGATCATTGCACAAGAAGAATACTGAATTCACCTCCCCTCCATTTTTATGTTGGACCAAATCATGTTGAGCAGTGTTCTCGTGTTTACAACCCTCATCAGAACTTACGTCCATTACAGCTTCAGAAATACCAGCACTTGATCTCGTGGTACATACAGTTCCAGCATCTTGATCAGTTGATCCATTGGCAAGATCCATGCCCTCACTTTTACCATTTTTCTTATTGGAATCTTTGTTTCCTTCTTTTGCAGAGGTACTAGCAGCCAAAGTAACTTTTTGACGCATGAATGTCTGATTCATGACCAACGGGAAAGAAAGAATATCTCAGAAACCACAAAGGAAAATATACTTCCTATAATAATTGTAAAGTTTTTTCAAAAATATTATTTTATCTAAAAGTAGGTCAAAGTAGTTTCTTATAAAATCACAGATGACTGTGCAATGCATTTGATCACAGAGGACAGCCTGTACATGGATTGGTCAATGTGATTCATGATCAACGGGAAACAAAGAATATCTCAGAAACCACAAAGGAAAATATACTTCCTATAATAACTGTAAAGTTCTTTCAAAAATATTATTTTATCTAAAAGTAGGTCAAAGTAGTTTCTTATAAAATCACAGATGACTGTGCAATGCATTTGATCACAGAGGACAGCCTGTACATGGATTGGTCAATGTATGCCAATGCAACATGTAGCTAAGGTTGGCAAATAGTGGTTAACTTAATAAAAACAGTTTATTTGATATGTGACTAGGACACTAGTTGGTGAATTGCAAGTATCAAATCCAGTTGGATGCTGATAGGAATAACCCATGATTAAGGTAGGAACCAAGTTAAAGAATGGATGAACAAAATAAAATGACACGACCACCACTTCCAATTGCCGATGTAGAAGATTGTATTGGATCACATGGACAGCCGATGTAGGCCAATGGTTGAAACAATTGCCTTGGAGCTATCCTTACAAAATGATAAAAAAGTTTCTTGTAAATTGACTGCAACAATTCTCATCACAAAAATCTAACAAGTTGTGTGAGCCACGCTTGAAGACTGAAAACCAGTAATCTCACAGACTGAAAACCAGTAATCTCACAGACTGATACTAAGCTAAAACCATTTGGCATCGTCTGCAGGAAATGTTGTAGTACTCTACTCAAAGGCTTGAACAACCAATCATTATCATGAAATAGATAAGGCTCTCCTCATCAAACTCTAATCCTAATATGCTTTATTTTATACTGTTTTGCTAAAGAAGAATATGCTTTATTAACCCACTTGTTTGCAAGGAATTAAACTTTGATACACATCCATACAAAAAATTGTACACACATTGTTTCCGTTACAACCTAAATGAATCTAAAGGAAAATCAGTTATAAAGTAAATGTTGACAAATAGATCACGTTAGTGAATGTTGACATGAAGGCCTTTTTTAGCTTTCACGAGCTACCAAGATCCACTCTTCTAGCCACCAACATAAAGACACCAATGGGGATTTGTGCAGAAGGAAAAGAAAGTTAGGAAAATTCTAACTATTTGTGCATGAGGAAAAGTGAATGAAAGTAATTATTCACTTTGCTTGATATAAATACCAACATTTTCCACACTTTACTCTCCCCTCACCCTTTACATCCTGCTCCAACCTCCCTGAGCTCTCCTCTCCTCCTGCCCTCAACCCTCTACTCAAGCTGTCCCTTTTGCTCAACCTCCCCTCTCCTCCCATCTCGACCTCCATTCACTTGTGTCTATTCACCTCCTTTGGCTATTGATTGGAATAGGAAGGAAGAAAGGGAAAGAGGAACAATGACAATCAAAATAAGAAGGGATAATTAAAAAAAAAGGTAATGACTCATTTTCAATTATTTAAAATTCATTTAGAAAAGAATAATGAAATTTTATTTTAATATTTGCACTTCCTTAAGCTTAGCAAGTAACATATAAATTTCTTTACTTTCCTTCATGTTGGAGTGTTATGTTGTGTATTAGATTGGGCCGTTGTGTATTAAGTTGGTGCCCATCACAGCCCAATAACTTTATTGTATATATATTTCTCTTATTAATGAGATTAGAGTTAATGAGTGATTAACCCTTTTTTAACACTTCAAATTCTTGAGCATGTATAAACATTTATTATTTATCAGACTTTTCATTACTCTCTATTACTTTTCCTTTACTGAGTGCACAAATAGGCCAAGAATCAAAAAAGGCTTTTCCCCCTCATGTCAACTATAAGTATTTTTTTTTTTGAACAATCTCAACATTTTATAAGCAAATCAAGAATATTAGAAACAAGTAATCCCTCATTAGTGAATCAATCACACTTTGTCCATTCCTCTTATATTTAACAATTTCTTGTATTTCACCATATTTATTTCATTTACATGTGAAACTCTTAATGTTATAAATGTGTAGAAATTAAATATTAGTATTAAATGTTTATAATTATTTCTTTTGTTTTATCCTAAAGTTTCAAAAAGAAATTCATTGTTTTTAGCCTTTTCATAGATGTCATGCTTTTACAAGTTTCAAAGTCTGAAACTTCCTATTGGATCAATGTTCAACAAGAAACCAAAGTTCAAATCTTGATAGTTTGTTCATTTTCTTTGGATCAATGTTTAACAAGAAACCAAAGTTAAATTCTTGCTAGTTTAAGACATTTTGTTCATTTTCTTAATATTTCTACCCAATACTACTTGATAATTGAATACTTAGACCATTAAGGAGATCAAATTTTAAAGATTATTAGTTGAGATGGTAAAGAATTAGAACCAAAGGAAGGTCACCATTGCTCATCTAAAGATGAGAAGTAACTTTCTAGAGGATTGTGGAAGTGGAAAATCACTAGAAAAGCAAGAAAATATTAGCTCTTCACTAAGACGATTAAGGCATTCAAACCAAGAGGTGAGAGAGGCAACACTTAACATGTAGGAGCCAAGTGATGCCTTAACTTGCCTAGTCATCTAAGGTGACAAGCAATGTCTTAATAACATTGTCAATTGAAAGCTAGAACATTAAGCACCAAGTAGATTTATAAACCTATAATGGGAGTCAACCCTGAGGCATTGCTCAATGCTCATAATGTTGAAGAACCTTGGGATCTATGGTGGTGAGAGGGATTAAACAAGGTAGAAGGATAGATGTTGCTACTATTTGAGTGGTAGCACACTCCAAGGTTCAATAGAGTTTAATACAACCATAGTGCCAAAAGCAAACCCTAAACCTCCCTTACATATTGACACAAAATAACCCACGAATTGCTTGACCCAACCCTAAACCAAACTACTAGTTCAACCATTGAACCAGTACAAAAATAAGAAATGTCCTGTTACATCACCCTCCTAGGGGAGGAGAGACTGTCTTCAAGGTCGAAAAATTGCACAAGTAATTTGTAGTGATCCTCCTAAGTTGCTAATGCTTTTATCTTCACCCATCTATTGCACTAGGACTCTTGTTATTTCACGATTACCATGCCTCTACAAGCAATGCTTCAATATTCGGCATGACTCCTAGGTAACTATCAAGTAAGTTATTGGAATTTTTGGACTCGTCACTTGCTGGACTGATCCCACCTTCCTTTGCAATTATGATACATGGAATACCAGATGAATGCATGATTCTAAAGGGAGTTGAAGTCAATACACCACCATTCCAATGCAAGCCAATATTTAAAATGGGTTGTGAAACCTCGCAGCTAACTTCTTACGCATGTTATTCTGACGGTATGACAGTAACTTTAAAGAGACCCAATCTCTCACCTCAAATTCCTCTTTATGACAATGTTGATCAACTATATTCTTCATCTGTACCTAAGCTTTCTACAACTTGCACCACAATTTTTGCAACAACTCTTCTCAATCTCTCAACTCTTCGTCCACTGTTGCCACCATTGTTGTATTAGGGACGTACAATAGGAGTGTGGGAGGCTTAACTCCATGTAAGGCCTCAAAGGGAGAAAATCCTGTAGATGCCTGTGAGCTTGTGTTGCATTCTCCACCCATGGTAACCATTTGCTCTAATCTCAAGGTTGCTAAAAAGTGAAACAATATAAATAGGTCTCCAAAGTTAAGATTATTTATTTACCCATCATTGTGAGTGTGATATACTAATGACATACATAATTGTAACCTTTGCATTCTCATCAACTCCTTCCAAAACATGTTGGTGAACAATGGGTTGCAATCACAAACTACCATCTTAGGTATGTCATGTAACTTGACTACAATTTCGACGGATAACTAGGTGATGCCCTTGGAGGTGTAAGGATGTTTGAGTGGTACAAAATGCCTATATTTAGTAAACTTGTCAACCACCACTAAAATGGCAGTCTTCCCCTTGAATGTTGGCAATCCTTCAATAAAATTCATGTTAATGTTTGTCTATCCTTATTACGGGATTGGTAATGGTTCTAGAAATCCTGTTGGAGTGGTGTTGTACTTAATTCTTTGGCAGATGACATGCTCTCTGATATACTTCTTCAGGTTATGGTGCCACCGCTTCCAAAACATATTTGCTTTCATCCTTCGACCACTTTTTTTGTACCCTAAATGTCCTATTATTGGTGTGTCATGGAACTCCTTAAGGAGTACTTGTTTTAGTGTCCACTCATCCCTTGTAAAAGAACACTCCATCTACCATTCTATACACGTCTAGATTGAGCTTGCCATTGTTGAACTAATTCTACATAGGTTGTTGACTTTTGATATGCCTTCTTGATTTGTTAAAAGCATTTAGTGGCCACAAAGGTGATGGCATTACTTTGTATAGACTTCATGATCCTATCGTGACAAGGCATCAACTACTTTACTAGTCAACCTTGATTTGTACTTTATCTTATAATTAAAACCCAACAATTTTGTGAACCATCATTCTTGCGTTGGTATCCTCATCTTTTGATCTTCTAAGTATCTCAAGCTGAGTTGATCAGTATGTATCACAAACTGCTTTCCCAGCAAGATCTACCTCCATTTGCTGATTGCTGTCAAGATAGCTAACATTTCCTTTTTGTATATGGGTAACAACTTTCGTCTCTCTTTATATGGCTTACTCATAACAGCTAAAGGTCAACCATCTTGCATTAAAAACAACTTTCACACTCGCTTCTAATGCATCACACTCCAACATGAATGTTTTTAAATAATCAGGCAATGCTAATAGTGGAGGTAATGTCAATGCATCTTTTAACTGAAAGGCCTCTCCCATCTAATTGTCCCATTTGAACTCATCTTTTTGCAAGGCAGAATTTAGCAATTGTGCTATTTTACTATAATTTCAAATAAAGCACTGGTAGTAGCTTGCCATTCCTAGAAAATTGCAAAGACTTTTGATGTTGTGTGGTTCTAACCACTCCACTATCACTCAGACCTTCTCCATCTCCACCTCGTTTGACCCTACTATGTGACCCAAATTTGAGATAGTGTTAATTGCAAACTTACATTTGCTCCTCTCAACAAAGAAGTTGTGTGTGGCTAAAACCTATAATGCAACCTCCAAGTGTTGCAAATGATCACCATAAGATGTGTTGTATATCAGAATATCATCTAAAAAGATTAAAACAAACTGTCGTAAGTATAGTTTGAATACATTGTTCATAATAGTTTAAAAAGTTAGTTGGAACATTGCATAAACCAAAAGACATTACTACACTCTCATAATGTCCATTATAAATCTTAAATATCCTCTTGTAAATATTCTCCTCTACCATTTTGATTTGGTGACAACCAGATCTAAGTTTAATTTTGGTACATAACTTGGCCTAACCTAATTCATTAAGCAACTCGTCAATAATTGACATCAAGTATTTATCTTTAATGGTTCTTCTATTTAATTCTCTATAGTCAATACACATTTGCTAAGTCTTCATCTTTCTTCTTGACTAACCAAATAGGGATGCAAATTCAGTGATGCTAGGACAAATCTATGGGGATAGTAAATAATTTTCCATCTACCTTTCAATCTCTTCTCATTATAAGTAAGCATATCGATAGGGGTGGATAACCACCAGTCTTGTACTCTCCTTCAAAATAATTTGATGATCCTTGGCCAGTGCTACCAAAACCCTGTTGGGCTCGACAAATACCTATTTGTACCTTTTTAACATTTCTTCCACTTTTGATTGTTGCTGACCTTTATCTACTTTGTTGTCTTCAGCAACCCCACCTTGCACCAATGCCATATAAGCAATTTGTTTAGTTTCCTTAGCCACAACATTAGGACTTACCACTAGAATTTCCTTTGGTGATCTCCTCTTCCATGTCATTGTTTGGCTGTTATATTCAAACTTGCACGTCATCTTTTCAAAATTTAACACCACATCTCCCCTAGGCTGTAGCCAATGCACCTTGATTATGACATTGCTATTATCTAATTAAACCACATAAAGATCCAAACTAATTTGTGTACCTTCCACACTGATTTTCACATTTGAGCAATAGCCTTTACAACTAACGAAGTTGCTCGAGGCTAATTCCACCCTCATTCCTTTTTTGGCATTAACTAGTAATTTTAGTTTCTTAATTGCTCCTTGATTGACGAAGTTGTGGGTTTTGCTTGGGTCAGCCATTTCTACAATGTCTTTCCCTGCATACTTTTCCTTTAATCTAATTTTATCAAGATAGTTATCTCCTATCAAGGTGTGTATAGAAATTTGTAGTGACAATTCCTCATTTTACTCCAGCTCTCCCTCCTTCGTCAGCTTCATGGCCTCTTCTTCTTCATCTAATTCTGTACCCTATAGAAAATACAATGACTTACTCTTGCATACATGCTCATGATGAAACTTTTCATTACAATGGAAGCATAGGTCTAGCTCTTATTTTCATTGCTTCTCTTCTCTAATCAATTTCGTTATAGGAGCCTTTTTTGGAATACTTGTGTCAGACTCCACTGACTTGCAAGTAGATGGTTGCAACCCTCCTTTGTTTTGCCCCCAGCTTTGATTCCCCTTTGATGCTTTGACTGTCCCAGTTGAACTCATCCACCCAATGCTTCCCTTCCAACCTCACCTCAAGAAGTTTCCCAATGACTTCTTCCAGCTCTGTCTAGTTTCCTTGCCCAATACCTTCGACCTATTCTTCTTTCATCACCAACATGATTCCTGCAACTTAGTTAAGGAAAAGGCTACAAACAAATCAAATAGCTAGAAGCTCTTTGCATCAAATTGTATTTCTTCACTCAACCGCCCAATGAAGCAAGAAACAAGAGCTTCCTCAAACTCCCTTGTCACTCTTGTCAACAAACTGATAAATTCATTCATGTATTTTGACACTATTCCTGTCTATGTAAGTTTGAAGAGTTCCTCTTGATAGTCCTACATGGAACTCTCCCCAAAATAGGCAATTAAGACTTCTACAAACTCCACCCACTCTAGTCTCTCTTGATTCCCAACAAAGGACTTGAACCAATGAGATGCAACTCCCTTTAGATTGATGAAGGCAATTGTCACCCATTTTGCTGCCTCGACTTGGTGATACAACAAAAGCTTCTCCATGATGTGTCTCCATTCCTTCAGATCTTCATTCCCATTCAAAATCAAATATTAAACTTAGTGTTTGGTAATACTCTACCATTAGGATGTCCTCTATTCTGTCAGTTGTACCTGTCATTGCTATGCCCCGTTTAACTCGATTGCAACATCTGGTTACTCAATATCGTCATCTAGGATTTGAGTGTGGAAATACATTTGTCCATCTTTACATCCAACTTTTGCAGTAACTCCACCAGACTTGATTCCTTATCTCCACTAGTCCTCATCTTGAACCATTGCCAATCTCTAATACCAACTACAGTGGGCATCAACCCTGAGGTACCATTCTACACTCATAATGCTAGAGAACTTTCACATCTATGGTGGTGAGAGGGATTGAACAAGGTAGAATGATAGATGTTGCTACCATTCAAGTGGTAGCACACTCCAAGGTTTAATAAAGTTCAATACAACCATAGTGCCAAAAGCAAACCCTAAACCTCCCTTACATACTTAGACAATATAACCTACGAACCACTCAACACAACCTTAAATTAGACTACCAATTCAACCACTGAACTGATACAAAAATAAGAAATGTCCTGTTTCATTACCACACTAAATGATCAATGATCATCCTCAATCTATTATAGAGGAACTCCTAGGAAATGTATCATCTAACCTGTTGGACAATCTTGTTCAATGGGCATTAACATCAGCTTGGACCCACTCAAATAAAGCACTTGATGGAATTGTATCACCTAAACCATTAGACTACCAAACCCAATGGATTCAACCTTGACCTAGCTACCCAAACTAATGTTGCATCTACCACTACCCAAACTACTGTTGCGTTAGCTTCAACCTCTTTAGGTACTAATTCTGCCATGGTAACTAGGGAGGATATCAGGTCTTAGATTGTAGACTTAGGAGCATCTCAACACATGACAAATAGTCATTCCTTATTTGACCGCTTACACTTTCTACCAAACCTTCGTAGCATGATTGTCACTAATGATTATGATTGTAAAGTTTTTAGTAGAGGAACTATTTAGGTTACTCTTGACATTTACCTTGATCATAATTTTTATGTCCCTAAACTATTTGTAAATCTATCATCTATTAGTGCTATTACTGTTCAACTCTCATATTTAGTAACATTTTTTTTCCTTTCATTATACCTTTTAGGACCTTCAAATAGGGGCAAAGATTGGTTTGAGCCATAAAGACAATGATGAAGATTGGTTTGGGCCATAAAGACAGCGATGAAGTCTATACCTTAGTGTGGAATATACCAAATCATGGCCTTGCTGCCCTGTTATTATTTGATGGTTCTCCTAACTTGTCAATGCTACGACACTATCGCTTGGGACATCCCTCTTGCTAGAAGCTTTAGCAAGCATTGCCCTAGTTATTTTTTTCTGATTTTCAATGTGAGTCATGTTAGTTGGAAAATTATTGTTGGTCGTCGTATTCCCATGTCTAATTGGCCACTAGTAGTAAAATACTTGATCTTGTTCATTGTGATATTTGAGGCACTAGTTATGTTGCATCTTTTTTTGGTTATAAATATTACATTATCTTTGTTGAAGATTATTCTTGTGCATGAAGGGTTTATTTGTTGAAAGATCGTCAAAACATTATTACTATTGTTAATCATTTTCTTGTTGAAATTCGAAATCAGTTTGATATTACTTCAAAATGTTTACATACTAACAATGCTTTAGAATTTGTTAGTACTAATTTTCAAAACTTGTGTCCTTTTGGCATAATTCATTAAATCACTTGCCCTCACACTTCTCAGCAGAATGATGAGATTAACGTAAACATCATCACCTTCTTGATATTGCCTAGACTCTTCTTATTCATATGAAAATTTCAAAACATTTTTAGTCTAACGTCATACTTATTGTAGCCTATCTTATTAATTGCAAACCTTCTATACCTTTAAGGGGGGAGGGGGGGGGAAGTATCTCTTAGGCGTTTATTGCCTACTCAAGAGTTGTTCACTCCACCTCCCCATTTCTTTAGTTGTGTTGCCTATGTTCAAGACTTATCCCCTAGTTTGGATAAACTTTTTATTCAAGTTCTCAAGTGTGTTTTTGTGGGATATTCAGAAACTCAAAAAGGGTATAAATGTTTCATCCTCCTACTAAAAAATACTACACCTCTACAAATGTTATATTTTTTGAGGATCAATCATATGTCCATGGCATTGATTCTTCTGTGAAATCCCTTGATTCTATACCTAAGTCTATTATTCTTCATGATATTGATCATAATGACAATGGGTTGGTAGATCGTCCCTTACAGAAGTATCATCGTCGGGGCAGACCACTTGTTGTTATTGAAGCTTTGCCAATCGTCCCTCCAAAAGATGAGTCCTTCCACCCATGGTTCAAAATGATAGGGATCTTCAAGTCTTGCAACCAACACCTTCAAGTCTTGCATCTAATAATGGTAGGGATCTCCTGATCACTTTATGGAAAAGTATTTGTTCTTGTACTCAACATCTTATAGCCAATTTTATTTCCTATGATCACTTAACCTCCTCTTGTTGTAAGTTTGCCTTAGGGGTCTCCTCTAAGTTTACTTTAAGAAGTTGTCAAGAAGCCTTACAACTATTACACTAGAAAGAAGTTATGAATGAAAAGATGAAGACACTAATGTTTACCTAGGAGTTGGTGGAATCCTGTTGATGCTAATCTAGTCTCATGTAAATGAGTTTTCATTGTTAAATACAAATCTGATGGGTTTGTTGACAAATACAAAGCTTACCTGGTTACTCATGGTTTCATCCAAGATTATGGTATAGATTATGAGGAGACATTTGCTCTTGTAGCTTGTCTTAATTTTATTCGTGTTATTTTCTCCTTGGCAGTTAATCAAGGTTGGACTTTACATCAACTTAATGTGAAAAATGTTTTTTTGTATAGTGATCTAAATGAAGAAATATACATAGAGTAATCTCTTGGATATACTACTCAAGGAGAGTATCAAGTGTGTCTACTGAAAATATCTATTTATGACTTTAAACAAAATCCTAGGGCTTGGTTTGACAAGCTTAGCTAGGTGATGATGGATGGTTACTTTATATTCACATCTTAAGAGTTCCTTACTTTATATCCAGCTGTAGTGTAGAATTTTATTTACATATTCCTTGTTTTCAGTGGCATATGATGATTCCTGCAAAGTAGTACAAATACCTTTAAGGTGAAACAAAATAAATAAACATTGCAAAATCATACATGTATATTCACACTCTAAAAGTTACATAATTCTCAACTCTAACAGTATCATGTCCTCCAAAATTAAGCTGATTTAAAATTTCAACTTTCACGGAAATGAAATTCTCAACAGATAAAAAATCTGAAATCTGTGTCCTGATTTTTTTTTAAAGCTCTTCTTACCTTGGTTCCAGCTGGCATGTCACTCAAGTCATAGTTGCAAAAGAACTTGTGAACGGGAGTCAGCTCAGGATTGCTAAGAACCTACAAAAACAGGTGAATTGATAATATTGGTACTGCTAGACCTTTCAGTTGTGTATCTTTCAAGGTGCTTTCAGTAACAGTGTATTTAGAAGTAATAAAATGATTGAAAGCAAGAAAATAAGAATATACCGTTTGGAAGAAAAATGTATAATTAGAAAATAATATAAATGGTCTCAGCTTTTTATACCCCATAATATCCAACTCATGTTATACACCAGTTGAGGTGTGAATCTAAATTCGAGAAATTAAGATTATTTGTGAAATTTATATTATAATACAAGGAAATTATGAATTAAAAGATATTCCACTTTGACAAAATAACTTATCCTGACCTATTAAGATACAAGCAAGAGATTGAGTACCAGTTGTATGCACCCTTTCATGGGGATTCGCAGGCGACTTTTGGCTGGCCTAGACTCATCGATTGTTAGACTCCTCCTTAGAGTTTGGCCTTTATATTTGTTAGAAGGCAAATTTCCAGCAAGATCAATTGATGCATGGTATAGTAAATAGTTCTCTCCATCAACACTTGTTACTGAAAAGGGAAGCTTCTGAGTTGGGGGTGAGAAACTCCCACCAGTAACATTTAGCACGGCCAGAAAACCATCAATCCTCTGCATGAATTAAAGGAAAAGATTTGCATGATTAATATATCATAAAATATCATAACCATAACACAGACTAGGCCAAGAAAGGAGCCCATGTGTACTTGTGCTTGCTTTACTTACTTCACTAGCTGACAAGCGGCCAGATAAAAGACACTCTTCAAATGAACCAACTAGAGACCTCCTAACTGGGAGGACATTCATATTTCTTACAAACTTGCTGCATTGTGGAGTATGTCTGGAACCATGATCCCATTTATGACCTAAATTAGGGCCATCCTGTGGGGTAAACGTACACATATTAGTTCTCATAACTTCAAACACGTCATTTCCAAATATATCTTCTTCTGATGCAACCAAAGTTCTACAATATTCATTTTCCAATTCCTCAGATAGATCACTTTGAAATCCCACATTTTTCATTCTTTCTGACCATTTGGGACCAAGAGGAGATAAGGAAAGTGAAGGAGAATTCAACTTTTTTGGAGAAATTTTTATAGGACAGGTTTTTTCTTTTATATTGCAGGGTTCAGATGTCCTCAAAGGTAAGCAATTAGTTTGAAAAATTGCGTCCATATTGTCAAGAAGAGGGCCATCAGTAAATAAATAAGGCATGGAACGGTTTTTGTGTGGTAGATTACTCAATCCTGAATATCTAGACGTTGGCCACATAGGACCATCTAAAAAATCAATATTTCCGGTATTGGCTTTCTTGTAATCCTGTGAATTGAAGTCATTGCTCTTCTTAGCACTGCCACTGAATTTAGAGTTTTCACTGTTCCCAGCAAGGTCAAGCAAATCCCCATGAAAGTCATTTGACCTAAACATCACATTTAAAGGTGACAACAAGCGCTTTCTCATTTGAGTGCCATTACATTCACTAGCATTACCGGAAAACCCTTCAGAGTCAGAAACAAGGAGTTTGTTAGGTGCAATTCTCCTAGATTCATCTAAAGCATAATCTAAACCACTTGATTTAAACCCCACCACTCTTGAAGCAGGAGTCACAAGATTTTTTCCCACTTTGGAAGAAGAAAAGATCCCTTTATTTTTAGAGTCAATCTTTAATCCATGGAGATCTACAGTTCCATCTACAGTGTGTTTATATTTGAATGACCCATTGGATGACTTCGAATATTTTGATGTAGTCCGGCTCTGGCATTCAGTAATAGGAAAAACAGATAAATTGTTCTCAACTTTAGCATCTGTGCTGCCCACATGCAGGCCGTCTAAATCACAAGTACACTGTGGTGGGCTTGATACCAATGTGCTGTATATTGCTGCTGAGACCTTATCTGACATTTCAGAAGATAGCTGAGGCAACCCCATTGCTAATATCCGAAAACTAATGTCAGTTCAGTTGCTCCTAGTCTGCAAATACTGCTTCCCTCCACAATCTTTTTCTTCTTCTTTTTGTTATTCTGCTTTCAGCAACTTTTTTCCTGCACAAGAACGATCACCACTAAGCTAAGCTAGTGTATATCCATTCAAGATCAGCAGCCAATTAATTATTGTATTTGTTCTTCTACAAAAGAAAAACTGTCAAAAAGGCATGATCAAGATATCAACAAACAAGATAAGGATTCTAGGCTTCCTAAAAAAAGCAACAACTATGACCCTTTATAAGAGGGAAAACACCATGGAAAAATGCTTGAAACCCAGAAAGAATTAGAAACAACTTTAGGTCTCCATACCAGCAACAAACGAAGCATTGAGGATTCATGCTCATTCAGACTTCGTTTAAATTCTTGAAATCAAATGTATGAAAATTATAAATAAGCAACAGTTTTTACTAAAGATTATCAAAAGCAAATCGGATGGTTTCTTCTTGTGCTAGTAGACAAAAGTATGCCAACAGCAAATGGAATTTTGTTCTTCCAGTGATACCAATGCCAGAAAAAAATCTTAATCCAATATGTTTGCAAAAAATCAAATAAATTGGCAAGTCAAACAGAATCACTCCATCATAGAAGCAAACACTCACTGACCCAGATAATAGTGCGGACTAAGATGACAAAAGTGTTACCATTGGTTTTCCTGAACTCCCCATTATCAACTAATTATCGTAGAACGAAAAATAAAAATAAAAACTGCAGAAAACGAAGGAAACCTTGAGGACTGAAATCAATACGCTTTTCTGCAGATGAAAATTGACAAAAATAGAAAAAAAAGAAACCGAAAAAATAAATAAATAACGCAACAGTAATAGAAATTTTTTTTTAAAAAAATCTCCTCGTAAATGTCAGGGGTCCATAAATCAGAACTCCAAAATCCAAATGTAAGCGTCAGATTTTGCCAAAGGCGCATGGGTACAACACATGAACAAATCAGAATCGATAAAAGGCCAGATGAATCGCCAGCATCAACATCATCGTCATCAGAATATGAAGAAGAAAAGCTTCAAGAAGCTGGAAAAAAGGATCGGAAACTAAAATCGGCTCCCAACCAGAACCCAAGAACACACAAAAATACACCGCCATTTTCCAACAATCATCGCCAAAGACCACCAGCACTTCCGCAGAAACAAATCAACAGAATTGCGTGAATCGATCCAAAACGACCGATCGGCATCCGGATCAGAATTCCGGTCCAAAACCGCAGAATGGAGAAACAAAAAGACACGATTCCACAGCACGTAACAAACCTATTGGTCATGGAACAAGATTTAGTTACGGTGATTTGAGTTTATTGGAGTGAATAATCGAAGAGGAGACTCTCCGTCGTAAATGTAGAAATCTCCTCTCCACTTTCCTCTTTCTCCTCTCTGCTCTGGTTTTGCGGTTCTGCGAAAAAATCCATCGTCCACCGTAATATATATCGTCCGTCTCATCCTTCCTGCGATGCAATTATTATATTATATTCGCTGGAGTTTGTTTTTATTTTCCTTCTCTCTCTCTCTATTTTTTTTTTTTTTTTTTAACCTGTTCGTTTTAAGTGTTCCTCCTCAACTTCTCATCTTTAGTATTTTATCCATCTTTTTCTAATAGAGAAGTAAAGAGGTTTTTTTATTAATGATAATATTTTCGAGTAAATTCCATATGTTCTCTTAATTGTGTTTGCCAAATGATAGCAGAATGAATTCATATAAATTAAGATTTGACCTTTTCTATCATCACGTATATCTCGCGTCTTTTTTGCCTCGAATCATGACGCACATAAGTAAATCACACATAAGATAATAAAATGAAATATAAATAATGTCGTATTTCAAATAATTGTATTAGCGATCGTATCTTATAATTTCCACATTTAAGTAGAATTTTTCTATCAAATTATACAAAAATAAGTGAGAAAAGTCGACTTTGTGAGAAAATTCTACTACTTGGCAATCGGAATGTTGAATTAAAATCACATAATAACATTTTGTAAAATAAGATATTTAGGAGTCTAATTAATCAAATGAGCTAATCACAACGGGCGGATCGATCGAATGATCGACTAGACGTTAAACCGATAAAACTCTTTCAAATTGACATCCCTGTTGACAGCTTCGTACGCCTTCGAAATAGTTGACCAGGCTTCTAATAGTTTTCTAAATGTTTTGGTTAAAATTTTTATTAACATTTAAATTTAAATAAACGTAAAATTATCATTATAAAACAATTAAGTGTTCTAACGCCAACGCTTCACGTATTTGCGAAATTCATGTGTCCATCATCTCTGCTTTGGGATGAGATAAGACTCATATAACATTATAACCCTTTGCTTGTTGTGTTTGCATGCAGCGAAAGTTCTCATGGAAGCCAGATCATAAGAAAAAAAAATTCATTTAATTCTTTTTAGGCTGAATGATATATTTATTATTTGCGTTTAATTTATTGGAAACAATTTTTTGTTTGCATTCATTTATATGAGAAATTGGACACCAGGATCAATTGTCTCTTAACGTACAAAATGAGATAAGAAAGTATGCGTGACCATTTTCTTGTTGTTGCTTCGAAGTAATTAAAAAATAATAATATTGTTTTGTATTGAGATATAGAGGCCATATGTTTGAAAATTGGAAGTAATCTCTTGGATGCATGCAAATGAAATAATAATAATAATAATTTTCCTTGGTGACAGCTGCTAAATGTTTTTTTCATCATTCATTGTAATAGTTAAACTGGTATTCATTATAACTTCAATTAAGATTTAAATTATAGTAAACATTAATACAAACATTATAAATAAAAAGAAGACAGGATTATCCATCATTTTGAATCTCCTAAAGACCTGCGTTGATCATAGTTTTTTCTTTTTGATAATTGTAATTCTTATATAGTTGATCAATATTTGAAATTTAATAATAATAATGATTTTTGTTGATCAACTGAATCATTATAGTTAATTTTCAGTCATGAATTATTTGACGCTAGTCAAAGTTAAATAAATATTATAAGATCGACAATTGCGGTACGTAAACTAATTGAAAAACGTGTGATTTAATGAAACGCTAGCCTTCTTTGTTTAAATTGTTGACCAAGCAGAATTGTTCTTTATGATAGGGTTTTTTCCATTCTCGAAAAAAAAAAATTATAAGAGGTTTTCTTCAAAAATCCTTTGGAGATGTGTTAAAAAATTGAAATATCACTTAAAAATACCAACTGCAACAGAAACCTTGTGTTAAGTTGTTAACAGAATTGTAAATAATTTTTTTTTTTTTAAAAAAAATCATGTAAGTTATAATAAATTTTACGTAATTTTATTTTAATATTTGTACTTTGAAGTAAAATTCATTAAAAATTACGCTTAACTTGGAGAAGAAGCGTCGTGAATAAAACTACGTTGGTATTTCGTGCGGCAAACTTGATCTTCGACGAGGACTTTTATGCGTAAGTTGAAATGTTACGGTTGAATTTCTTACGATAATATTAATTATAATTCTTTATTTAATAAGATTTAAATTCTGACGACGATAAAGAGAAAATTACAAAATGCAAGACGATGGTAAAAGTCGTAGGGAGAGAGCATGGCGTGGACGACGCGGCCGGCCGGCTGTCATTCATGTGTCGGGACAAGGGACGGGGACAAGTCATATGCGTAACGCGCTGTGTCGTGCGGGACTGAGCGTTGCGGCGCCACAACCACATGCAGTCGTGCGGCCGTCATCTATCTATCTTTCCAAAACGCAAGGTGGTCGATGGCCGGAGACCACAGCCTTTCCTTCCGGTTCATCGTTCACGCCGATAGGATAAGATCCGAACGTCCCATGGACTGGTTTTGTGGGCGTGTTTGTAGCAGCAGCTACGGAGTTGCCTCCGGCTTCACGCCGTACGTGGTCCTCTCATGGATCTCCATGCATTTTTCTTTGATAAGGTTGGAAACAACAACTAGCGATGTCGATGTCACGTTGATACGATCAGATTCGAAGGGTTAAATTCGTGTCACAAGGTTCTGTTCTAACAAGTGAAACAAGATAATGTATCCTGTCGAGTTACGCTCTTTGACTTAAATCTTAGATTAATATATTAAATTTAATAAACTCTTAAATTAATATGTTTGACATTTCGATCTTACAATTAATAAATTAAAATCAGTATAAATAAGTTCTATAAATGTTTTCGACATATTGTTTATATAAATAATATACAAATTTTAGAAAAATCTATTTTGTGCTGGTACGATTTGATTTGAACACATAAATTCAATGAATAGTAATTTGGTAGATTAAGTTCATCAAATTATACTATATTAATTAACGGTACAATTTGTTGGGACGTGATCACAAAGACCATCGAAACGTGGTTATGTTCGCCACCACCAGAACATGGTCACATTGACCACATTAATGTTAAAATTGACTAAGAGCGATTCAGGTAGAGGAAAAGTTGAAACTTTTACTTTCTCTATAAATAGGAATGGGGAAAAAGGACGTCGAACACACAAAGTTAATCGGAAATCCCCACCCACTTTCGTTGGTCTTAAAAATTCCACCAGAAAACTCAAACTCATCGGAAACCTAGCTTTGCTGGCCATTGATACCATCTGCCACTACTGTCAGTTGCCGGTCGGTCTCTCACTGCAAGCCACCACCATTAGACACTTAACGAGTATCGAAACTAATCGCTCAATGATGCACACGCCCAAGATGAAATACCACGCAAGATAGACAAATAATTGCACAAAGATACTCACATGGGAAATATAATAATTTATATAGTTCCACGACAGCCTATGTCCACGACAACACCAGTTCTTCCTATTTGCATTAATGCTTCAAATTTACTGATGTGTAGTAGATATTTAAAGGAGGCATTGAGATAATTCACAATTACAATAATATCTTTATATAGTTATCAAAATAACATTCTTTCGTAAATGAAGTTATCTTAACTTTTCACAATAATCAACGAAGTTATTACAAAATCATAAAATACGATATTAGTTTCTTACAATTTCAGTAGATATATATATATTGTAATTGTGGGTATCAATTAAGTTTTCAAATGCTAATTCATATTACATTCATCATTGATTGATTCTAGCATTCAATACATCTAAACAATAGATTTTTAAATCAATATTTTAGAGATTTATATTAATTGGTTTAAACAATTAGTAATACGATTTTATATAACTGAAATAAAATAAACACAAAACATTCAACACTACTAACAATACAAACACAAATGATACAACATAGATTAGATAAGCATAAAAACAGATAATAAGTTTTGTTTTGTTTTGTTCCTTCAGATGAACAAGTAATGAAAGATAAAATTCTCTATTGATAGTAAGAAAACTTCTATCACTATATGCGACGTGATTACACCTTGAAAACTTAACTACTTACTATCAAGTGCTCATCTCCCTACTAGATTGTGAACTTAGACTTTTGTAAGTTGATCTCATTTTCAACATAGTGGTATCAACCGGAAACCAAGACTAGAAGTTTTACTATTTCCTAAGAGATGATTCAGTGCTTGGTGAAAATGTCATTCTTTCCTGTGATGCAATCAGTTCTCATAGTGATTGTCAATTACCATATTTGACTCGAAATTGACCTGATATCTCAAAAGTATCCTAATAGACCTCCGATGAATGGTAGATAGTGGTATTGGTGAGAGCTCAAGGAATGCCCGACGCTTTTTGTAATGAGCTCGATTCTCCTCCATTTCTTCGTTCTTTTTCTTTTCCTTTTATATTTCCTTCAATATTTAACTACATCTGCCAACATCGCTAGTTAGATTTCCTTCTTTCACATCAATGATGATGATTACTTTTTCATTCCACATTTTAGATCATGACGTGATTCGTGCAACGTAGTTTCCTTCAAATTTCTTGTAACTACTTACAATTGAATATTAGAAAATAACTACTTTGTAGAGTTAGTGTAACTCAACAGACTTACTCTATTAACTTAATTCTAACTTAATGGACCGACCTTGTTAAATTAAGTTTAACTTAATGAATTCGTTCAGTTTTGTAGTTTAGTAAAATAAATATTTATATAGCATTTAACATTTAATATGTAAAAGAAGTAATTTCTAATTCATTTATAAATGATACTTAATTAACCACTAATTCCTTGAAATTATGCATATTCTTTAATTAAGGCTTATAATTGTAACATAATGACTTAATTTTCATATGATAAACTAAATACTATGAAATTAACCATTTATTAACTTATAATATTATGCATAATTTCATTCTAAACAAGCGCTTTTTAACTTCTCCACTAGCATTGATCACTAGATCCCAAACTAGAGCGATGACATCCAACACCTTCTCTACACCTATTGTTTCGTTTGTTGTTTCTGCAACTACCATTGTGTCAATCTCTACCATGTTTGGACCACCTCCATCGGTTGCTACTCAAACATGTGTGACCACACCGATCAAGACACCTCGAAGACCATTGCTGCTCCCCCTACTAGGGTTTGTGTACTACTAAGGCATTGGATGCCTATCTAGCTTAGAACCCTTTGGCATAGTCGACCGTCAAGTAGTTGTTTGAGTAAGCTGTCACCTTCCCCTATGTTGCTCAATGCCCAAAGGGTACTAGCACCCACTAGCAATTTTTGATGCTTGACCAATACAATGAGCCTTGTTTCAACCAAGTCCTCAAGTACGCCCTGATCGCCTACCAATAGCTCACCCTTTTCTAGCAAGGGGTTGACCTCCCCAAATAGCAAACACAATTCCCTGAGTGCAATGAGAATTCCCCACATTAAGGTCTATACGAATGGTTGGGAAGAGCCTCCAAGCCCACAAGGGGCCAATAGACCTTCTAAATCCATGGAAAAGGGGAGATGGGACATATGGGTGACCATAGGTTGTAGACTTGATGGGAGGGTTAGTCACCTCATCTAGCTTAGGTATTTGATATTGACCAAAGTTTAAAAGAGAAGTATTTATAAATCTCCATGACTAAGTGAGAGATATTGGGATGTAATTATGAAAACCATTGGAACACGACCACTTTCACCACTATTGAGATGTGGTCACATTGATTATGTTGATATCAAAAACAATGAAAGTGACTGGGGGTGGAGAGGAAGCTGGGACTTTTGCTCTCTCTATAAATAGGAATAGAGAGAAGGACATTGAACATACTAAAGTTGATCAAAAATCCCCATCCACCTTTGCTAGAGCCTTAAAGATTCTATCAAAAACCTAGCTCTATCAACTATCCTCACCATCAATTGCCAACCACGAGCTACCACTAGACACCAACACAATTAAACTCAACCTCTAGAAACAAAAGATGAACTTGAGGAGTCCATGAACCAAAATGGCATAGGAGAGACCAATGGATGTTGAATAAAAGTATCTCATTTATTTCAATTTGAATGTTTGGAACCCACACATGGTCTGTCATATTTTATTCCTATGTATGAATTTGGATTGGAAAAAAATATTTGTCTCTTGTCTTTATTTGTTTTCTTTTTTACGGTACTATGAACAACATGCATTAATTCTACTTCCCATGTCCACGCATATATATACATGGCCAGTTTCCAACATCGTATTAATTTTTGTATATTTTTTCAAAGTTATATGTGCACACACAACATGGAAGAACTCCTTTGGTGTTGAATTAATTCACCTCCCCGCCTGCACGCGCCCAATTGTCATTGTGTCACCCAACAACTTGCCAAGATCGAACACCATCGTCGTTGCCCGTCTTTGTTCCTAGGACCTTCCTTTCCGACAAACACTAATTTGGGCAACGAAGGAAGCAGGGGCCAACTGTGCATAGTGAAGAGGAAATGGGGGAAGAAGGAAGAGAGTTTTTTTTTAGGAATGTTATAGTTCATTTTTATTGATTATTGTATATTTATTATTAATTATTATATAATATTGTAGATTATTGTACCTTATAAAAAGTGATGTATTTGAATTTATAAAAGTCTGTTTATATGAAATTATTTTGACTATAATGTTGATATTTTTTATTATAATAACAATTATGAGAGATAAAATTCAAGTTTATATAATTTCTTTTGCATTATATAATTAAAGTATATTAATTATATTAATGGATCAAGTTTCATTGTTACATAATAAAAAAATTTAAAATATTATCAATTTATTTAATCATACTAATGTATATATTTTTCTAAAGATTCATAACTTTCTAGTTACATACACAAATACCTTAAGTTTTTCTAAAATTTCAAATTTTTTATTTCTCAGAATTCTGTTCTTCTGATTCTAAATTTTTCAACGTAAAACTTCACAGAAAAAACCGTATCGACAGAAAAATGTTTTATTATGTTCCTCAGGAACACCAGACCTTCTGGTTCACGATTCCTTTCCTCGTTACCTCCTCCCCCTCCTCTCTTCTTCGGGTTCTTCCCCTCCTTCCTTGGTTACTACATCACTTCGTGCGAAAGCTTTCTCCTTCTATTGCTTTTCCACGAAGAGGTTTTTGGCGGTGGTGGAGGAAGAGGAGGTGGAGAGATGTTGGATGCATCGAGGGTGCAGAAGGAGCGGCTGGAATGCAACAAGGACAGGAAAATCACCGGTGTCAGCATTGATATCCATGGTGGGGGGTTGAAGCTCTCTCTCACCTCGCTGGCGCCATCACAGGTCTCGTCACTACGCCTTACGAAGGTGGAACCTTTCTGATCGACATCCGCTTGCCCGGTGAGTGGAAATTCCTAAACCAAGTTCTCATGCCCGGGAGGTTTTGTTAGGGTTTGTGTTGACTGAGTTTTCCCGGTCTCTGTTATCGTCTGGTTCTCATGATTGTTTTGCTTCTTTTTCGTGGCGGGCTTTGTGAAGTATACGAATTTGGATTCCGCGTGCGTGGTTCTTAAGGTGGTCGATCGTATTTTGTGGTTGCAGATTGTTACCCGTTTGAGCCTCCCAAGATGTAGTTTCTGACTAAAGTTTGGTATGTCTTTTACCGACGTGATCGGAATGATATCCAGGACGGAACTTAAGATTCTCTTTGAAATTATTGTTGATCATTGGCTTTTGTACTTTGCTTCTTTTTTCAGTTCCACGTCTTTGAAGCCTCAATAAAAATGAATTTTTATCTTACATATAGTCTGTGCACAAAATCAGATATGAATAATATTGATGCAATAAAATCTTGCTTAGGCTGGACTGATGTAAGTATTGACATACGTCGACTACTCTACTTGTTAACAAAAAATGACATTGCCATGGTAATTTAGTGAAAATGGTGATTTCTTTATCATATTTCCGCTGACATGACTTAAACATATCAAAATTTTACTGGCACATATTAGCTTTCAATTTATTGAAGTCTAGCACAAATTCGATCCTACCTCTAGCGTACTAGTGCCTAATAGTGGCACCTTACTGTTGTGAGGTGAAAATAAAACATAAGTTATACTGTCAAATTTTGTTTACCATTTCTCATGCTATCTGGTGAAGACAATGGAAAGGAATAGCAGTTTGTTTCAAGATGTCAACCATGATGAAGAGCACTTCTAGTCCAAGGTGTTAATTGGCAACCTCAGGGTGCCATGGATGATGCTGAAGTTTGGATGTGACTTCAGTCCTTGGTTACTTTTTGAGGCAGTGGCCCTTTTTGTTCATCTCCCTGTCACTTCATTCTTGTGTTTGTGTTTTTTTCCTTTTATGTATGTTTCCCTTTATCTAGTTGGCCTTGGTCTTTTTGTCATGATGTTTAGTAGGTTTCCTCTTTAAAGCCTGATAGGTCATATAAACAATCTGATTTCCTGCATAAACAAACAATTAGTTAAAATCTGCTTTTTTAATTCTTCTCAGTCTCATACATAATAATATACCTGATTCAAGGATATATATATATATATATGACAGCATCTATATTGCTATAAGTTCATTTCAATGCAATGAAGACAATCAACAACAAGTAATTGTACCCTATCATAGTTACATTTATACATGCTTCACTGTAATGTTGACTAGTGCCTACAGCTTAGGGACATTTTCTATTTTTAATGAATCCATGCTTCACTATGTTAATTCATTGTCAGCTATCTTTGCTATCAAGTACCAATAAAAGCTAAATAGTAAATATTTAAAAAATTTAATAGAAAAAATGCAATATCTCCATGATACGATGAGTTGCATAAGAAGCCCAGCTAAGCTTCTACTAGAAAAGAATACCAATAAGTCTTTCTTTAGTATGTACCTGAACAACAGTTAAATAATTTGAAGTATAGCTACTTGATTCAAGGTGGAATGCATACTCTTCTTGTATTGGCAATTTTGATGCAAGGTGGAAATATGAGGGTAGGGGCATAAGGCATACCACTAAATTTATTTTGTTTCCTACTCAAACTTTACAAATTGTTCTGATGAAGAAAATTGATAAGACTTCATTTTCGAAATTTTTATTTTGGTTAAGTACTTTACCAAGACTTGGACTAGTGTTTTAACATGTATTGTTCAGTGGCATACCATCATTGTCATCATCTCCTTCTATGTCAATTCACAAATCAAAATTTAAAAGTTTTTTTTCTTATATACAACAATAATTGAAGTCATAATCCTAACTAATATCAATAAATCATAATTCAAGTCATAATCAATAAGTCTTTTTTTACATCTTTTAGCTTCTTTTACATTAATTAATTTTCCGCTTCTAACTAATATCTTCTTTGGTCTCTTAAGGATATGAAAAAACTAGCTAAGTTGATTTTCTTTTATCTTATTTTCAATTGGTGCAACATTTTTTTTTTTAATAAAATCGTTTTTTAATTTATTCCTTGTAGTATTAGATACCTTGTGAGAGAGTGGGGAAGTAAATCTTACCTTAGAAAATGAGAATAAAGTATAAGAGATGTCTAGTGGTTGTGTATTGATTTTGTGGCCAATAGTAATGTATATTAGGATTAGTGGCTTAAAAGTGTATGTGCAATGGCTAGAAACTTTTAATAATGGTTGTTAGATTGGTGTGTCATTTTGATTATCATCATGTTATTAGATCTAATAATCAAATGAATGGATATGCCGTTGGGTAAAATAGTATGTTATTTCTAAATGACTTGACACTCTATAATAAAATCAGTATGTTATGTCTCAACAAATTATCTTTAGGATTCATTTTCGTGAGAGACTATCTATTTAACACTAACCCTTCTCTTTTAGTTGGGCAAATAATAATTTTGTAGAATTTTTCTTTTAATTTTAAAGGTATTCTCCTATCACATAATGCTTTAGAAACATTTCTCTACTTCATCTATTCTACTTTGATTTCATAAATAACATCTTTTATAATTTCACCATTAATAAATAATAATTTCTAAGTATTTAAAAGTTTTATTTTTTTTGAATTTCATGACCATTTAAGTATATATCTTCGTCATTATTCCTAATTTCATTAGATCTACATTTTATGTATTTAACTTTTGATCTACTTAAATCTAAATCCTTTGGACTTTAAAGTATCTAATTGAGAACTGATTTTTGACTTATTTTTATCAACTAAAACTATATCATCATCAAATAGCATACATTAAGATATTTCTTTTTGAATTTCTTTAGTTATTTCATCTATTGCCATAACAAATAGATATGAATTTAAAAAGGATCCTTGGTGTAAACCTATGCTTATTGAAAATTCCATAGTTTTTCCTTTTATAGCTTTATGACTAACTGCCTTCATATATATATATATATTATAATATCAATATATCTTAAATACACCATAATAGATTTCTAGGTACTTTATCATAAGTTTTTTCTAAATTAATGAAAATCATGTGAATCTTTTTTTCTAAACTCTAAAATTTTCTATTAATTATCTAAGTAAATGAATATCTTCTATTGTTGACTTATCCAACATAAGCTCAAATTGATTTTTTGTAATTTTAATTATATGCTTTAGTCTTTGTTCAATTATCTTTTTCTATAATTTCATAATATGACTTATTAACTTAATATCACAATAATTATTACAATTTTATATGCCTCCCTTATTTTTCTCTATTTGTCTAATATATTCTATCTTTAAAATTATGTTAAAAATCTTAATTAAACACTTAATCTCTAATTCACTTATACACTTCCATACTTTAATGGGTATTCCATCTAGTTTAATAGTTTTTCATATTTATTTTCTTAATAACTTCTTTTACCTTCAAAATATTAATTCTTTTAAAATAACTATCATTTATATCTTTTATACTGCTACCCCAATTTTTCATATAAAAGTTTCCTATGGTAGAATACATCATTATCATTTGTTCATCCCTCATTGTGCTGGTATTTCCTTTCTACACTATTTTACTTGTTCCACTAGTTATAGGTGTGACGACATGCCTATATTTTTCTCCAGCCTCATCTTCACAAGTATGCCCTATTTTGCAAAAGTTATTGTTTTTAATACCATGTAATACAAGTTCAATTTATATAGAAGCTTGTTGCTTCATATAGATTTTGACTTGGGTAGGTGATTGTAATTAAATCTTTCCCCACTTGGACTTCAGAAAAAACTGTTTCTTCTGGTTCCTTATTTCCATATTCTTTGGGTTTTTTGGAAGGCACCCCAAGCTTTGCTTTCAGCACCTGAACCAGATGATCCACAAAATCCTGTGGTTGCTTGGTAGGTATGGATATCATATCAATGTCTAAGTTGTTGCTAAGTATCACTTTCACGTAGTACTGACATTTAGGAGGCATTTGTGCACCAGGAAAAGTAGTGAAAAGGAAAGTGGTGAAAAAATATGTTGTGTTTGTATCTAACGGAAAGTAATGAAAAATGTCTGTCATTTTTTAAAGAAAATTTTGCAAGAGGAAGCAGAGGTATCTTTTTTTTTGAGTTGGAGGATTTAGAAGTGAAGAAAAAAATGAAAAGGAAAAAAATAAAAGAAAATGTAATTTGTTAAATTTATATATTAAAAAAAAGATGAAATAATAATATTAATTAATTAATAATTATAATAATAATAATTTTTTACACTATGTTAAATTTAACCTCGTAATGTAATGTACTGTTATGAAGAATATAAACATTTTTAATTTTTTCGTAAACTTGAGATATTTATAAATATTTTTATGTTATTTATTTATATTTTGTTGTTTTTTCACTTTCTATCCTTTTTTAAATATTTTTGTCACTTTTTGATTGATACATAAATAGTATAATTTTCTAATGACTTTCTTTAATTTTCTATAACTTTCTTTTTCGTCACTTTTGATATTTTCTTTTTTGTTATTTTTTATCACTTTCTAAGTGTACAAATAGACCTTTAAACTCTCCTACTATCTGCATCAATATCTAACATTTGTCGCAACAGGCAGGTATTAGACAGAAACATTTGCCAAGAGGAGTTTCACTGGGACTGAAGAAAAGGCAGAGATCAATCATACCAAGATTTAAAGATACTTGTGTAGTATAACCATATCTGAAGTTTGTTTCTATTACTTGAATATAATTCATATACAGATACAAAAACTTGTAGAGATGGGCTTTCCTGAGGGTATGGTCAGAAACACATTAGAAAGTGTAAACGGAGATGAAAATATGGCTCTTGAAAAGCTTTGTTCCGGGTAAAGTTTCATATTCCTTGTAAATTTCTGAATTAAGTTACGCCTCAAGCTCATTTGTTTCAGTTTTCTTATTGTACGCTTGAGAGTGTCGTGTCCTTCAGACAACACAACCAATGATTCGGAAGATTGCTTTTTACAATACGCTTCCTTTCGGTTCTATTTTCTCCGTAACTTAGGCATACTCCGTTAGATTGGAAAAAGGTTTCTAACTATTTTTTTTATTATTTGTTTTCTATAATCTCGAGTTGTCTTAAGGATTTTTTTTATGGTATTATAAAATATCATATTGTTGCTTATATCATTATAAAATATCCATTTATCCGTATGTCCTCCTAAAAGTAAAGACTTTTTTATAATGTCGTTGCAGTTAACAATTGTGATTTAACGTTGTTTAAGTTGTTATTCATGTGCGAAAGGATTTTTTAACCTCCCACTGGGTAAACTATTGTCTACCTCTCCCTTATATGATAGGTCTCAAAACAAACTAGTTGTATCCATAATGAGCAAATGCGTTAAGGGTGGTAATTTGAATTAGCTTAGAATAAGATGATAATATGGATAACTTGGTAATTTTACATGTAAGGTGAAGTAATAATAATTTGTGTTAAGTTAAATATTTTACAAAAAATGATATTTTAGTATAACATTAAATTTAAAATTGTATATCGATAAATTTATATTTTATGGTAGCATAGTGGTGGCATAAGATTTTGCAATAACATGTAAGCAAAAAATATAAAATGAATCTCTTGTAAAATGGTATAAGAAATTTGATGATCTTGGCATGGGAAGTCAGTTTAATCTTGGGGTTTAACAGTTAATGGCGTTGATAGGATGAATCTCTTTGCTTGAAATTTTCGTTAATGCTCTAACCTCCAGGTGTGTCTGTGAACGCAAAACTTATATAACCACTTTTTTGACTAGATTTGTAATTTACAGTTGAAATTCCAAGATTAAACTATGTTTCGGACTTACGGTCTTCAATCTTCATGTTACAAGATTATGATTATGTAACAAGATTGAAACAGATAGTATTGATATGACAGATTAGGGTGAAAATCAAGTAAATTACATATAGTAATTTTGCATATGTCATAATCTATTTTCTCTCAAATTAAGAGATTATAATTTAGTTTATACATTTTTATTTTTATAATCGGATATCTATAACCTAATCAAATATAATAAATAACAGTATAGTTACAATACCACAGAATTCATAATTTTGATTGCTGTGTATAACATGAAATAAGCACAAGTTAAACATCTTATGATCTCAACTGAACCAGGCCTATGTTTCTAATCACACGTGAGGCTGAGGCATGAATCTCAAGGCGCAGATGTAATTTTTTTTTCAATTGTTGGTATGAGTTTGAAATTTTAAATTTACGTTAATAATATGATAAAAATTCTTTGTCGTCGTTGTAGATACGTGTAAGCCATTCCGTCGTAGTCGTCAATCCATCCCAATAAATACGATGGCCCTTGGAGTGAACACCCCGAGTTGGTTTAATTTTATGCAAAAAGTTAGTACATTTTAATCAACTTTTTTAAAGATAAATTTCTACGATAAAAGATTTTAGATCTTATGATAAGATTATTTTATCACTTACAATATTATCATGTATTTATGTCGTTTGCATCTGAAGTATAATTCTGTAGTGCTGATAACCAATGGCATAAGCTTATGGATGCATAAAGTGACATTACCATAGGTTTACATTACACCATTGATTTTTCAACTAAGTGCAATGATCAATTTTGTCAACAATCTTAACATTTCAACCATTAATTTTTATCACTTGAATCAAATGGTCAAAAAAAAAAGTTGCTATCATTGTAAAAGTTGGTTCAGATTGTAACTTTGATTAAAATTAAATGTTGGTGCAGGCAAAAGTCTATCCTTGTCAAGAGGGAAGAAGAAAGAAGTTCCCTATCATTTAAAGAAATCCTTTGGATTCCCTATCTTTATACGTTGAAAGGAACGATTAATGATATTTTTCATATTTACAATATTTATTTTAGATTTAAATTTAAGAATTTTTTATTTTATAGGACTTTAGAAATAAAAATATATTAATTATATATACTATCTACTTACCGTTAATGACTAATCATGTTAATTATTGATGTAATTAGTCACCGCTAGTTATTTACCAGTTAACACCACCACCGCCATCAAATCCGGTCACGTGCAGAGGAGATACGTCATGGATTCGGTGGGTGCTCGCGTGAGGGTGGACCGCGGGTTAGACGGAGCACAATTAATACCAAAGCTCCGCCCGCATTAAATTCCAACCACCCAAAAATTTAAATCTCAACGAAGAATATTTTTAAAGTGTCGTTATAATTAATCAGATTACGGCAGTGATGGAGCAAATTAATTTGGAGTAGGAAGATAATGGAGTTGTTGGTTGATTACCGTCGTTTCCAAGCCTCTATTAAGTGTTTTCATTTAATCGTCCAGTGTTTTCGTTATCACTGCGAGAGATGACCATTTCAAGGGGAAGAATGGTCCGTTTACACAATACACTTCTACATTAACAGTCAATTTTGGATTGCGAGGGAAGTAATTATAAGTAAGTACCAATTCAGGAAAAAATCATCACAGGAACAACAGTCGTACGTCAAGCCCGGTTATTGACCAAAAAAAAAAAAATGCCGTATTTATCCCTCCCAAGCGACCCCATGGATGACCCAGCCATCAATACGGACCCTAGGGTTTAATATTTGTTTAGTCCAAATTAACGTTTTTTTAATGCTGAGACAAAAAATTTAAGTACAAGTGTGAGTATCGTAATTCAAACTCACGTCGATAATACGACGAAAATTCTTTGTCATTATTAAGATAAACTTCCAAGCGTGAGACAAATGTAATGTTTCAAACTACACACGTACCTAAAGGAAAAATTGCAAGAAATGGTTTATTAGCTTCTATAAATGTATTGTGGACGCTACTTTTATTAAAAGCTCTTCCAACCAGATAAGGGTATACCAACTGTAATACCATTGTCTTCTTCTTCTATTTCCCTTTCTTTCTTTCTTTCTTTTTACATCAATTTTCCAATTATCTTCTTCTCTCCTTTTCATATGTTTACTTCTTAATTTGTTCGTTTTTGAGGAAGTTATTAAGCTTCATTCAATGCACAGTAAATTTAAATGTGTGGTTACAATATTTAATGTTGTAAGAAATACATATTAGGGAAAACAGTGGTAATGAATGTTCAAGCTTTTAAACTTGACCAATAATTAATTAAAAAAAAAAAAAAAAACCTTTTGATTATCATTCAGTCTAATTAATTAACCATGAAAAACTTGTCCTCTCTTTTTAAGCATATATTGTCATACGTACTCCCACTCACTATTTTGCTATAACATAATATGTTATAGTCTTTGCTATTATTGACATGTTATTTCTGTATATATCATGCGTAACAACGTTATTTTGTTTTATGTGGTAACATTCTAATGTCTCTAATGTCATTGACATGTTAATTGAATGTCAATAATTTACCTCTATGTCATCAACACACACACACACACACACACACACACATATATAAGTATATGTATATGTATATGTATATAGATGACGATCATGACTCACAAGGTAATTGCAAACACATAAAAAGTTGAAGTGGAAGTGAATTAAGTAAGACCTGTCAACATTAAGAACCTCTTAAAAAACGATCACAGGAGAGAATAACTCTAGATAATAGCTTTTATTAATATTTACATTGAAAATAGTAGTTTTCAAGGAGATTAGAGACCTACTCCTTATAATATGTAGTTAAATAATAGAAGATGTCTTGTTTGAATCTATGGACGTGAACTTAAACCTATCTGGTTCAAACATGACGAGAAATCACAAAAGGAAAATAGAAAACGATGAAAAGAGTAACGAAAACTAATCTATTTCTGTATAGGAACCACGTCAACAAATTAAGGAGATTAGAGACCTGCCTTGTGAACTTAATATGGAGACATGTTTGGAGCTTCCCAAGAAAGGGTTCCTAAAGCTCCACTAGTGGTGTTGTTTCCAGCATCCACTGCTTATATATGTAAATAACATGCCTCACTATCATGCATGTACTTAAACATGACATGTAATCTAAATTATCATAACCACATCAATTTTCTTCAATTACTTCAACATTTACGTGACTTGTCTTGCTTCTATGAATATATATATATACCATCATAATTGTACGTTTCAATTCTTCAGTGCCATATTTACATAATCTATGAATTATATGACATGTCTTACTTCTGTCAATGTACTATCATACATAATCATGTTTTCAAGTCCAAGTTAGATATGTTATTGTTTGTATATGTTCAAAAAAAAAAATGACTCTTGAAATAATATTAACTTTATGTAGTCGTAGGTTCAAATTTTATTTAATGTCTTCCAAAATGTCATTCATCTAACAAAATACCATCATAGTCATGTCAATTGTTGACAACTGTTGGAACATTTACCATGTCAATTGTTTACTATGTACACCTCAACTTATAGAACAATGCTATTAATTTATCGTGACAGATACTATCATACCGATGTCAATTGTCTACCATGTACACCTCAACTTGTATAGAACAATGCTATTAATTTATCATGACAGATAACTATCACACCGGTCTCATTTTTAAATTACCATGTTGAAAAACAGCAATGCCACCAAAGTGAGATGAGAAGGTTAGCTCAAAAGCATACCTGTGGCTACTCGCTATCTCTACTTAATTTAGTGGAAGAAACTCTAGCGCATCACAAATGCACATAAATATGCATGGTAGAGCATTCATGTGTTAATATCATGTCATTCCTGTATCAAAAGCAATGAATTATATGTAAATAATACGGTTATGAGATATAGATGGAAGATGATTGCATGAAGTTATATACAATATGATTTAAAAAAAAAAAAAAAATCCAATTAATAGACTGATGACAAAAACATATGTATCTTCCTGACTAAGATGGGTTCATTTTTGTAAAATGGTCAAAAGGTGGGTTTTGGAAAATCTCTTATTTTTGAGAACTCAGGTAAAGGGTGCACCCAGACCTACAGAAAATAGAAGTAAAAAATGACAAGTTAATGATTCTAAAGTGACATACCTCGTTTTCTTCTTCTCTTGTAATAAATTATAATAAAGAAGAAAATACATTTGAATGTGTATCTTAATTGTGACAAAAACTTTTCGCTATATTATTAAAGTAAATTCAAATTTTCAAATTTATATTTTAATTAAAATTTTTACCTCAGTATAAAAAAATAGAGTAAAAACTGAGTTCACAACTCAGAAGTAAAAATAATGTTATTTAATCAAAATCTGGGGCCTTTACTTCTCCATTGCCCGGGACAACTACCACCAACCACCGGGACCTCCAGAGCGAAACAGAAGAGACCACTCGCTCCAGCACCGGCGACGCCTCAAAAGGCCGAAACCGGGGCCCTGCCCCCCCCCCCCCCCCCCCCCTCCCCCTCCCTCTCTCTCCAGTACACATCGCCGGAGAGCACTGGTTTTCAACTCCTCTCCCCATTTTGTATGTCCAATGGGATGCCTCTTCGGCAAACCGGCGACCATACTTGGCGGGAAAGATGTGCACCGACACCGACGATGGTCCACCGAGAAAAGAGACGGCAACGATGAGGCCGGCGTTACACGGAGGGTTGGGTGCAGCAGACGTCCCTCCACCGCTTCACCGGACTCCAGGTGGAGCCCGGTGCCGTCATTCATGGCCAGCCCCCTGGAGTGGCCTCCATGGCTCTCGTCGGTGGCTGGTGAAGCCCTCGTCGGTTGGGTTCCTAGGAGGGCTGATTCATTTCAGAGGCTGTCAAAAGTGTGTTCTTTCTCCTCTTACCCCTCATTTGTCTTTTGTTGGGTATACCCTTTTTTCTCCTCCTCCTCTTCATTCGAAGTAGTGATCTTGATGGTGTTTGGAGTTAAGCCGAAACACTCCACGGTAATCCAGCTTTTAGTTTTGTCACTTTTGTCACTTGTTTCCTTTATGGGGAAGTTGGAATCGCTTCCACTGTTTGCTTCTCCTTCTGTCTCGCATAAGCCAAGAATACTCTTTTAACATGTTCTTCTACAAGCCCAATTGACACATAGCTAAGGTGAGCAAATCGGTTCTCAGCTTCTCCTGTCTGAGTGTTTGCTCTTTCCAGATTGCTTTCCAGCTTCAGCCTCCAGGCCTTGATGATGCTAAGTTTCAAACTCAGTTGGGAGGTTCGATTCGAGTAACTACTTTACCATGGTTGTTTTCCTGAGAAGACGTTCATCCTCGGAAACTATTA
This sequence comes from Cymodocea nodosa, assembly GCA_036874045.1. Lineage (NCBI taxonomy): Eukaryota > Viridiplantae > Streptophyta > Magnoliopsida > Alismatales > Cymodoceaceae > Cymodocea > Cymodocea nodosa. The sequence goes on from JAZBRI010000008.1 coordinate 2,399,577, forward strand.
CTTTGTTGTCTGATTCCACAACCGAAATCTTGAGTACCCATGGACGTATTCTTCTCAGAAGGTTTTTCTATTCCACCCAATTTGTATTTATTTTTCTCTGCAAACCATATGCTACAATCCAGAACTGCTGATGCCACTTTTGTTGACTTCGACTCTTTCCTCCCTTCCGAGTAGACATGGAACATTGATTCCAAGCACGTTGCGGTGGTTGGCACCTGTATTCATGGTTTTAAAACAAAAAATCGTGTTGGTTGGTAGCTTCTCAGAACCATTCAATTAATTCGTTCCATTAGCTAGTGCACCATCACACCCCTTTGATAGGTTTTAATCGTTCATAATGTTAACATGATGATAAAGTTTTTGTTGTCCTATAGTTTCTACTATGATCTGACCATGTTCTGTAGATCGGACAGGGAACATACAGCAACGTTTACAAGGCGAAGGATCTGATGACAGGAAAGACAGTGGCATTGAAGAAGGTGAGGTTCGACAATAACGAGCCTGAGAGCATCAAGTTCATGGCAAGGGAGATCACTCTCCTCCGGAGACTGGACCACCCCAACGTCATAAAAATTGAAGGCCTGGTCACTTCTCGTGTGTCCTGCAGCTTGTACCTCATCTTCGAGTACATGGAGCACGATCTCTCTGGCCTTGCTGCCTCCCCCGACATCGAGTTCACCCTACCACAGGTGCGGTTGCTGCCCTTCCTTACCCTGTCGAGCTGTTGGGCGTGCCTTCCCAAGCCATCATTCTTTCATTATCATTACTCGATTAGATTTTTGTTGGTTTTTCTCATGATTAAGTTTGTAGACGTTGAAATAGCGTCTGAAAGGAGATCGAGGAATCCTTACTTCGTTTTTTCAATTTGCTGAGGGAAGTGGTGGGGAAAGAAAGAAGGTTGCCCACGATTTGACCTAGGTGTTTGTGTCTCTTTCCATTGTAATGGTCAACATTAACGTCTACTTGGACATGATGAAGGGGAAATATCTTTGGTGGTTGAATTGATCAAGGAATCTGTACTGCTTTCCTTCATTCAGTCAACCCAAGAAAACGAACCAAGGACTTCTCATCAATCTCTTCACTGCACTTTGCCCACATTGATGCTGGGCAAATCTCTATCCATTCCTTGTTGTCAAGAAAATTACCTACACAACCAGTAGTGATTCTTTTTACCTCATATGTTGCTGTTTAGCGGTTTTTCCATCAGCACCAGCACCATGGATGAAACAAAATTTTATTGAAATTTCAACTTAAAATCAATTGACGATGAATGAAAGGATTTGTCATATATTATAAGGTTCAATTCTGTTTCTACCTCCTCTTTTCTTTTCAAGAGTTCATTGGCGGCATATGATTTGATGACAGGTGAAATGCTACATCAAACAATTACTCTCTGGGCTTGAGCATTGCCACAGTCTAGGTGTGCTGCATCGAGATATAAAGGGTTCCAATCTGTTAGTCGACAACCAAGGTGTTCTAAAAATTGCCGACTTTGGACTTGCCTCAACATTTGATCCCGAGCAAAAACGACCCATGACTAGTAGAGTTGTCACCCTCTGGTATCGTCCTCCCGAGCTGATTCTTGGGGTTACACGTTACGGTCCCAGTGTTGATCTGTGGAGTGCTGGTTGCATCCTTGCAGAATTACTAGCCAAAAAACCAGTACTGCCTGGAAGAACAGAGGTACTTCTTCATTTGAATCATCCCACCAAATTCATCATGTGTCGGTTGTATGAGAATCTGAAGTAAAATCTCCAGTTTATTTGAAGTAAATATTTTTGCTGCTTTCGTCATAATGTGGTGGATTTTATTGATGTCTTCTTCCAGGTGGAACAGCTGCACAAGATCTTCAAATTATGTGGTTCACCTTCAGATGAGTATTGGAAGAAATTAAAAGTGCCTCAGGCAAAGGTCTTCAAGACGGAGCAGCACTACGAGAGCTCCATAGCAGAAACTTTCAAGGATTTTCCAGCTTCCTGTCTTACCCTTGTCAAAACTCTTCTGTCGATCGACCCCAGTGGGCGAGGCACCGCCAAAGACGCACTCAGCAGTGAAGTGAGTCCACTCTTGTTTGTCTTCCTTTGCATTCCTTGGAATTGAACCACATGAACAAGCTTGAAAGAAGAAAAAAACTATCGATCCATAGTCATAACTACTTGAATGGCATGGTCGATGTTAACTTGTGATTTGGCTTCCAATACAGTTCTTCACGACAGAACCTTTTGCATGCGAAACGGAAAGCTTACCCAGCTATCCTCCAAGCAAGGAGATGGATGCTAGACAGAGAGACGAGGAATCCAGAAGGTGGGGGATTTCTAGTTCAATGTACTCTTATTTACCTCATGTTAGTTATTATCATATGTTATTATCATATGGGTCTTGATGGCCTTCCTTGCCACAGGAAAACTACGATGAGCAGGAGAAGAACCGGCGAGTCCAGGAAGAAAACGAACTCCAGTATCAGATCCGGCAGGGCGGTGCCAGCTCCGCAGGCCAACGCTGAGCTGCACAGTAATTTACGCGTAAGGGGTGGCAACTTCCTTGTGCAAGCAAGAAAACATTCCAATTCAGATTGTGATGAAATTTTGTTCTTGGCATTGCAGAGACTCAGGCAGATGGCAAGAGCCAACCCCACAAGCAAGAGCGACAAGTTCCCGCCACCACATCAAGATGGTGCGCTTGGCTTCCCGTTGGAAAATGCCTCGTTCGACGGTCCGGCTTCCTTTGCCATGCCTGATTCATCGTCGTTTGCATCATCATTCTTCGAGGAACAGAGAGAGCCCAAGCTACGAAGAGCTGGGCACCGGATTGCCCCGTCCCACCTCAGCAACAGCTCCAGGAAGAAGCCACCCACCTATTGGAGACGTCCAAGTAAGGGGAAAGCCTTCCAAAAAAGGGAGAGGGGGAAGGAGATAGAAGTCTTCCGTGGCGGCGGAGTGTAAGCAAGCATGCAAGTCAATGTTTGGCACTGGTTCAGGAATGAGTAGGAGGATATATATCTTCCTTCCTTCCTTCCTTCCTTCCTTGCTTGCTTGCATATAATTAATATGATATATTCCTCTTATTGTTGTGCTCATAGTGCATTAGATTCCCGATTTTCCGAGATACGTAGCTCATGATTCATGAATCATGCCATCACCTCTTGTACAGCTTTGCAAAGAAGTGAATCGTCGGTTGTAAAGAGTGTCGGAGGATGTTTACTGGCAACAGATCGATGCAGAAGACGATGACTTCCCCTTAATACTAACGTTACAGTCTATGATGCTTGAGAAAAACGCGGTGAAGTCAAGGATTATCGGAATTCACCAAAGCTTTGTTCGTTATTGAAGTTCAACGCACGGTTGGTAATAAATGGCTTTCGTGGATGAAAGTTTGTTTCCATTTATGCAGCCCGGATTTTGTGTTGATAACGCCCAAGGTTTCTTTAAAACATTAGCTGAAAGAAAGATCTTCCGTCACCTCCATTATTTATTGTCGCGGGAAAATACAGATCGAAACGAAGAATGTAAAATAAATAATCACACATAAAGAGAAACGATTTATGTGATTCACCGTAAAAGACTACATCTACAGATGACGAGAGAGAGAGAGAGAGAGAGATTTATTAATTTATGTGATTTAACAATTCTCTACTTTGACTTAGAATTTTTTTTTTCTCATCGTTAGCTTCACCTTAAGGTTACGGCAAACTATAAGCATTAAGTCCAACTAATGCAGAAACTTGTTTTCAAGAATTGATTTGGTAAATATATCTTTCTCTAATCTTTCTTACTTTAATTCTCTTTTCTACATATATGAAGTGATACCTCACGTCAATGTGTTCGGTCCTTTTATGATACACTTGACCCTTGGCTAAGTATATTACACTTAAATTATCTCAATACATTATAACTTGATCTCGTTGTAATCCAAGATCTCCAACTGACCCTTATGCCTCTTTGGTAACTTATGTCAATATCATATACCTCTATTGTAGACAAAGTAACTAACAATTATAGGGTTGCTTTCTAACTCACTATAGAACTACCTAAAGTAAATATGTAACTAGTCATTGATCTTCTACTATCTACATTTACATCATAATTTGAATCAGAATAACTTGTCACCAAACAATCTATACTACTTCTATAGATGAGACCTATCAAATGTTCCTTTCGTATATCTAAAAATGCACTTTATAACTTGTCAATGTTTTTTTCTAGGTTTACTCGTAAACCTACTAACAATACTAACCACATATACAATATCAAGTTTAGTGCATATCATTACATATATTAGGCTCCCAAGTACACTAATATAAGGAACATGTGACATGTATTCTTCTTTGATTTTTGACTAAGATGAAAATACTATGAAAGATATGAATTTGCAACAAAAAGAGTATTGATAGACTTTCTAAATGTAGCGCTTTTGTGACAAGAAGAGCTTCCCATGATTCTTGTCTTTATAGATCTCCATTTCCAAAACTTCATTTGCTGCTCCAAAGTCAAATTCTAAACTAAGAAGATTCTTCAACTCTTGAATCTTCATCTTGTCTCATGTGGTAATGAGTATATCATCTATATAAAGAAGTAAATAGATAAATGAGTCATCATTCAGCTTGCCGTGACATATATAATAATCATACAAACTTTTGTTGTTGTCATTTTTAATCATAAAACTATCAAATCTCTTAACCACTACTTTGGAGATTGCTTAAGTCTATACAATAACTTCTTCAACTTTCAAACATAATCTTCCTTATTAGAAACGATGAACCCATTTGGTTGACTCATCAAGATATTTTTTCTAGCCCTTTAAAAAAGTAGTCTTCAAATCTAGTTGCTCTAGGTTCAAATTTCAATGTGCTACTAATACAAGTAACATTATAGAAATGTATCTTACAATTGGTAAAAAAACTTCATTATAGTCAACCTTTTCTTTTTAACTATAATTTTTTGCAACTAACCATGCTTTATATCTTATCCCTTCAACTCCTTGGGTTAACTTTTTCTTGAAGACCTATTTGCAACCAATAATTCTTCTCTCCTTTGGTACCTTAACTAATTCTTATGTTTGATTCTTGCAAAGAGATTCATCTCCTCACTCATTGTAGTAATCCACTAAGGAAATTCTTTATTTCTGATGCCTTCTTAGTAGGTAGAGGGCTCCTCAAACTCCACCTCTTCTAATGATTAAAGAGCATAAACTATCATGCTCTCATCACCATATCTCTTTGGAGTATTAATTTGTCTCTAAGGTTGATTAGTAACAATACTATATGATTGTTCTTGTGGTTGCTCTTCAAATTCTACATTGATCTCCAATTCATGATTCTCTAATGAATCTTTGAATTCATTATCTTTCTCATTGGGAGTTATTTTGAACTCCACCTGTTTTGCATCACTTTTTGAATTTTTTGAAACAAATGGCTCTACACTTAGGTAGACATAGAATTTTCATTGAAAGTTACACTTTTACTAAGGGTAACTTTATATTCAGAAGGAGACCAAATTTTATATCTTTTTACCCCAACACCATAACTCATAGACAACCCTTTCCTTGCTCTTGGTTCTAGCTTATCTTAACTAACATGATAATAAGTAGGGAATCTAAATATTCTAATATTAGAATATGTAGCAAGCTTTCTAAGCTATACCTCAAAAGGCATTTTACTTTCAATGGAACTAGTTGGGCATTAATTCACTAAGTAGTATGTCATGTTCATTGCCTTTGCCTAAAAAGTTTTTTCCAATCTAGAATTTCGGATAATGCAATGAGTTTTCTCTAATAATGTTTTGTTCATTTGTTCAACTACATTATTTTGTTGAGGTATGTCTTTGACTGTATGATATTTAGCAATGCCTACATCTTTATAGAAATTATTGAATTTGTTAGAATAAAATTCTATACCATTATCAGTACAAAGGCACTTGATTTTCTTTTCTATTTGATTTTCAACTAGTGTCTTTCATTATTTAAAGACTTTAAGTACCTCATTCTTGTGCTTCATTATAAATGCCCAAATCATTCTTGAGTAATCATCTATCACAAAAAGGAAGTATCTTAAACCTCTTAAGGATGGAATACAAGGACCCCAACAATCCACATAGATATAATCAAACATTCCTTTTGTTGTATGTTCTCCTTTATTGAATTGAACTTGACATTGCTTTCCAAAGATACTGTACCCGTAAAATTCAATGTCTACTACCTTGTGGACTCCTAGATGACCTTGCTTACTTAGAATTGTCATTTCTTTCTAACTCAAATGAGTTGCATATGCCATAATTTTGTCTAATTTGATTGTAACTACTTTAAAGGAGATATTGTTGCTATAGAATTCATGATAATTATACCTTGGAGGATATATAAGGGGCATTTCTTGATATCCTTCATAACAACCAAAGCTCCTTTTGTCACTTGAAGTATTCTACCTCTACCATTGTATTTAAATACCTTGTCATCTAAAGACATCAAGGATATTAAATTTTTTTTTAACTTTGGAATGTGTTGAACATTGGTTAATACTCTTACCACACCATTATGCATTTTGATTTGAATGGTACCACTACCAATCATTCTACAAACGATATTTTTGGTCATAGAAACATTACCACTATTAGCTTTCTCATAGGTTGAAAACCATTTTCTATTTAAACACATGTGATGTGATGTACTAGAATCTTATATCCAACTATCAATTGAATATTGAACATTAAAAGCAATGAAATAATGTTTGGTTCTAATGAAAAATCATCTTATGCCATGACAGCAATTGACACTCTTGACTTCTTCTTGGAACAGTTAGCTTTCTAGTTGCTTGGTTCTTTGCAATAGTTACATATGTCCCTTAGATTCAGATTTCTATCTTTAGACCTTGACCTCATTTTATCTTTTTTGTCAATTTTCTCAAAACATCCACAACTTCTGTCAAAACTTATCGTGGCAAATTCAAAAGTTGAATTATCTATACTAGTACTCCATGCCATATGATGAAGTTCTCGAGTATGTATATTAGATCTAACTTCTTCTAGAGAAATTGTATCCTTTCCAATAAAGAAAGATTGAATGAAGTTCTCGTACAACTACAAAAGAGAAACTAACAAAAGTAAAGCAACATCTTTCTATTTTGACATTGATGTTTCTCAACTCCATTAATAAAATATTCAACTAATCCAAATGATCGTTTAGAGATATACCTTTTTTCATGCAAAGGGAAAATAAACATTATTTCAAAAGTAATTTGTTATTTAAATATTTTTTCATATATAAACTTTCTAACTTTAACCACAAATTAATTGTAGTTTCTTCATCTACAACCTCAATGATAACTTTATCAGCATGACAAAGCAAGATAATGAAGTGTGTTTTTCCTCTTGCATGGCTAACTCTATTTCATTAACCCCAAAAGGTTTTATCTTCATTAGCAATGTCAAAATACATTGTTGCTTTAATAAAGTTCACATCTTAATTTGCTAAAGACTGAAATTATTCTTCCCTATAAACTTTTAATCTTCCCTTTATGTGATAGCATCTTCTCTTATATAAATAAACCCAAACCTGAAACCCTAATACTAGTGTTGCAAGAAAATATAGAATATAAAAAAGAAGAAGAATGCAAAATAAACAATCACACTCACAAATAGAAATTATTTACATGATTTTCCATAAAGGACTATGTCCACGGGCGACAACAAAGAGAAATTCACTATTTCGTAAGGAGGCATTACATAACTAAGAGGAGAGAGGCCTCAACGGAGAACATAAACTCCTCTCTTACAAGTGTCTATTTATATTACAAAACAAATCTTTTAAATCAGGTATTTACTATAAATAGGCTGGGATAATAGATGTTCGTGATTTCATATTATCCACTATAAACTAAAAACTTGCAATTGCAAAAGTAGTAGACAGATGTTTGGTCAAGATTCAAGGCATATGAAACATTTATCATGGTCACATTTCTAAATAAAATGCTTATTGGTCTACCAAAAGAAAACAGACTGCTTGAGGGCATTCATTCTCCAGTGGCAGACAAGAAACGTTAAATAGCTACCATGCCGTCCATACATTCGTTTTCCTCCCATCTGGTGAGGAATTATTTGGTAAATCTTGAATAATATGATTGGCACTCCAGTGCAACAAAACTGTTGCCTTTTGGAATGATAGAAAGTAAACCCAATGCACCATCATTATAGGATCTAATACACAAGTTAACGAACTTATAACCTTTAGATCACGATGAAATAAAGTTACCTTTGCATCAAATGTGACTAACAATGGATAGCACAACTAGTCTCACTTGTCTTGTAAGATTTATTTATGAGGAAAAAAAACATAGGATTAAATTTAAACAAAACATTGTAAGCATAAAAAATTTGCACCATTAGATATATGCATCCAACGAGCGATTTCACTGTGAGAGTGTATCACCTCTCCCAGAAGTGCTAGATCCATCGAACGATTTCACGGTAAGTGCGCGCTCCACCGCCCCCAAAGAAAGTATGAAACTATCTTCATGTCAAGCCTAAGATTTCAACCAAGAATGATAAAGAATTTTTATTGCTTCCAAATGCAGGAATCGCAATGCATGGTTAGACCTTACGATGGAAAACAAAACTAATTTTTTGCACGAAGGCAAACTGGGATTAGAATTCCTCATGCAAAGAACAATGCCATGCAGTCCCAAACCACCTGCTCAAGCAGCAGCAGCCATGGGGACAGACCGGTAGCATGCTCTTTTAGCAGCACGAACTATGTCATCAATCTGCAAGATAAGGTACAATTAGCAAATTCTCAAGGGAAAAAAAAAAAAACTAAAAATACAATGAATGATTTGATTTCTTAGGCAAGCCATACAAGTCTAGTCGACATGCTAGAGTCGGGTAAACAAACCTGAGGAACAGCCATTCTCTCAAGGTTTGCTGCATAAGGCATGGGGACATCTGCTCCTGCAATCCTTTCAATTGGTGCATCAAGGTATTCAAAACTTTCCTCAACAACAGAGGTACTGTGGAGATGTAATAAGCCATCAGAAGCAAGATTAAACACGGAAAGGATTTGACGTATGTATAAAAGGAACTGACCAAATTTCAGCACCAATGCCACTCTGTGGAAATCCCTCTTCAACTGTAATGAGACGGTTGGTTTTCCTCACAGAAGTGTTGATGGCAGCTCTATCCAGCGGCCTAATTGACCGAAGATTTATAACCTGGTCAAAAATAAGTTCTAACGTCAGACACTAGAAGAAGATGACTACAATATTTATTTTTTTCAAAGGAGGACCATACCTCAGCACTGATCCCTTCCTTTGAAAGAATTTCAGCTGCCTGTAGGACAAAAAAAAAAACGAACAGAACTAGAAAGCATTTTCTATCATAGAGTCGGTAAAACATTAGCAAACTAAGTACAGCTGAACTTGGGAAAAAAATCCAATTGAGGCAGAGGTGGAGCATCAAACCTTAGGATTTTAACAACAAATTCGAAGGCCTTTTTTTAAAAATAAATATGCAATGGGGGCCTATTCCATCAGAAGCTAACCCCATCTCCATTACCCACCACTAACTCGATGCCACATCCAACAATCACCTCAGCTTCCAACATCCTTTTCCACAAACTACACGCCCTCTCCACCTAGTGTACATTCCCCCTCTAGAACACCTTATACCACTTCTTCCTGAAAATAGCCTCCCACAAAAACCTAGAACCTTCCAAGTCCCCCTCGAGGTGATATAACCATTTGTCCAGCAAAGCCTAATTCAGAGCAACAAAATTTTGTATGCCAAGGCTACCTTTATATTTAGGTCTACAAATCTTTTTCCAAGAGACCAAGTGAAAGCCTGAAGGATTTATTTTGTGACCTCCTCTATATGGAGACTGTTGCTTAAGTCCTTCAAGTCACTTAACTAAACTAACTAGGGCAGAGGGCATCAAAGTAAGTTTCTTCCCAAAGGACAAATATCTACCAACACGTCCAAATAGCCTTTGTTCAAAGCACTCAATCATTGGTTGCCAATTTGATACCTTAAGATTCCTCTAAGTGGTAGTCCCAAGTACTTGATCAAAAATGTCTCAACTTTGCAACCCATAAAATTTGTTGCAGCTTGGAAGATCAAAAGAAGAGTAATCTAGCTAAGCTCATAAATTTCTAAACTCAGGACTGGTGTAAAACAACCAATGATGTCAATTTCTTTATAAAGGTCAATGAAAACGTGGGAAGAATATAGAGGCAATAAAAATTCATTCACAACTAACAAAAACCATTTAATAATATCCTAAAGTTTCATCAAACTCAAATACATTTTCCTAAGAGAAGATATAATATAAATGTAGAAGAAACATTCTTTAGAAGCACAAAATGTTGAATGGACACAACAAAAAAAAAAGAGAAACACATGATAAGTATCAAATGTAATGTAATTTCAAACCACTGTGCTGTAAAATTTTGTGCAGAAGCATAAACTTTTGAAAATAACAAAAGGGCAAAGTATTCACCTTCACAGCATATCCAACCATTTTGGAGTAAGCAACAATAGTAACATCTTTTCCTTCTTGTTCTATCTGGCAATGGAAAATATTAGAAAGAGTAAACAAGAACTCCATTTTAAATTTTGACACTATTCTGCATCACTGAAAACATACCTTGGCCTTGCCTATTGGAATGCAGAAACTAGAGTCAAGAACTTCTTCTGAGACTGGAAATGATTCACCATACCTAATCATTGTATGGATTGTAAATTCAATTTATGGTTACTAACAGCAATTTTAAGATTAAAATTCAAACCTACACAATTACATGAGAAAATAGAATATTTTCAAAATCACATACAGAAGCTCATTCTCTAGGAAAACAACAGGGTCAGGGTCCCTAATTGCAGATTTTAGCAAACCACGAGCATCTTCAGAAGAATATGGGCATAAAACTTTCAGCCCAGGAATTGATCCATACCAAGATGCATAACACTGCACATTTCAAATATGAGGTAAATTATTTGCAATCAAACCCTAACCACAAACAATAACATTTAGCATAAATGTTTCTCAGATAGCCGTCTAATTACATAGGCACTTCAGGTATGTGAATAGAAGCTTGAAATATCAATCGAAAAGACCTTTGAAGGAATTGAAAGAACAACTTTAAGCGTGAGAAGTAAAAATTTGTTGAGAGTTACTGGATCATATATAAATGAAAGAAAAATATGAAAGAATAGAAATTAGTAGCAATAAGTGTAATAACAACAAGCCAAATTAACAAAGAATAATCACAAGGCACGAGATAAGAGGCATGAAGCATCCAATTGAAAGCACTGTATATAATCCCAAGAAGATAAACTTTGTGATGGACTTCTGGACCATCATATATAACCAAGAGGAAAAATATGAAGGAAGGCATGATTACCTGCAAACAGCATGGTGCATTAAAAGTGAATGATCATAAGCATATAACATAAATATTTGGATTCTGATGGAGTGACCACGAGAGTACATTTAAATAACATAATATCGCATCATTGCAAAGGTCCAAGGATGTGGAAGATAAAAAACAGATAACGAAGGCATAAAGAAAAACACACCGACCTGTGAATGTTGAGAGCTGACTCCAGCAGCAGCACCATTTGGTCCTCTGAAAACAATTGGCACAGATATCTCACCAGCAGACATATAGTTCATTTTTGCCGCAGAATTAATTATATGGTCAATGGCCTGCAATAAGATAATGTATTGTTCAGAGAATGCACAATATATAACTCCATATCTAAAACTGAGAAAGTACCACAGAAGTTACAAAAGAAACATGTCAGATAAAAAAAGCATAAAAGACAACAAAGTCCTGGAAGATAAATTACCTTTTTATAAGTATTTTATACCATCAAGGACAATGAATGATATAGTATCAATATGCCTTGTTTCAAATTCAAGCGTAGACTAAACTATTGAAAATAATCAACATCATTGACACTACACAGGGGATGGATCTGTAAAGCGTAAATTGTAGATCCTAGTGTAGTGTAGTAGGCATCATCCAACCCCTTCCCATCCCCTGTATCAATTTTTACATCCACTGCAACACATCAGGGGGACTCCAATGGGGTTAAATGCAGTCCTTTAAATCAAATGAGTTTAATGGAATCTCTTCTTTTCTAGTTAACAAGACAAATTTCCTAGTGTCATTACCAAGAAATATTCTATTGATGGATGTTTTGCACCACTAGATTTCCTTACATACATGAGATTTGTACTATACACAAGGATCAAAGTACTTGCATGTGAAAGGATAGAAGAAAAAGCTTTTAAGGTCTGTTTGTGTATGACAAAAAGTTCAGAAATTGAGAAAATGAAAAGTTCAAGATAAGTGGAAATGAAAAGCTTGGAAAGTTAGAAATTTTAAAGATATTTGTATATACAACAGAAAGTCACGAAAGACAGATATTCAAATTTGTACCTGATAAAAAGCTAAGAAACAAAATGTTAGGAAATTATATAATTTCAACAATAGTATAAATTGGTAACATAAACTCCCTAATATTAAACTTCTTAATAATAATATAAACAATAATTATATAATATGAAAAAAAGTTCTAAATATAATAAAGGTCAAATATTACAATAAACGTTCATACCATAACACATTATTACAAAAACCATAATAGTCATACAAGTCCATAAGATTTTCATATAACTCATTTGAAATGATTCAAAAATTATATCATCTCACATAACTGTCATCATACATTTTATCTACTTTTTCTTTTTTTCTTCTTGAGACATTTCTAAAGTACTATTCATCTGTGAATGTTGTTCTTGAACAGCTTTAATATTTTTATTTTTGAAATCAAATTCAACCAAACTTATCTTCAAAATTTTCAAGTAAATCTATTCTATCAACATTATATAAAAAATTGTGAAATAAAAAGCAAACACATTACCTAAAACTAGGACCGTTTTTGTATTTAGACATTCATACTGCCTAAGGTTCAACTAGGTAGGCATCCCAACCACATGGTTTAGTTATTCCTTTGATGTACAGTTCAGATGGGCCTTGCCATTTTTTGCCAAAAATGGAAATGCCCTGATTTTGAATCCTGTTCTTTTCTTCAATGTAATTTTCAAACTGAAAATCCAATCCACTTTACAGATCTAAATTGCATAAAGCAAAAATTCAAATATCAAGATAATTCAAAAACTTCCAACTTTAAAAACCAAGATGCTTAATGTCAGATCAGCTAAGGTCATAACAAGTAATCCTATGTTGTGTGTAGGATCATAATAGAAAAAGTTGATTAACAACTAATTTTTATTCAGAAGCCATGTATCTTGATTATTGTAGGTTAAATCTATCAAGTTGGTTTTCCATGAAAGATGTGGTTGAAAAAAAACATAAAACATAATTGCATGTGAGGCAGTATGTTGTTCTTGTATTTGCTATAATGTATTTAATCTGTTTCAATCAATGATTCAAACTGGTGAATTCATCAGCATGAAATCAACAGTTGCTTGGTACTGGATCAACAACTGATGTCTTGCAACCAGTTCAACTGACATTTCACCAATAGTATAACCAATTATTTCCAATAATGATTATTTGGCAATTTGACATGGCTTATCTACATTTTTATCAACACCATATCCATGTGAAGAGCTTATAATCCTTTTTAGTTGCATCAGCATTTTACCGTAGCCTTCTATGTTGAAATCCCTTCATATATGCATAACATGTGAAGAGCAAATGCCATTATAGAACCCTATAGCCTTCAAGTTTGGTGAGGACAAAAGTAACTCAAAAGGTGGTTAGCTTTTTTTAATATTTTTGTAAAAGATTTTCTCCACAACTTTTTCAAGAATGATGTTTTCAACACAAAACTCTACCTATGAAAGTTAACCCTTCATAGCTGATCTTAAGTTTGGATAAAGGGGGATTAGCATTAAGTAAATAACTAACTGTAAAAACTTAACAATCCTTCATTAACATGAATTCCAAAAATAATTCGTGAAGATGTAACCCTCTTAACGATGCATTACACTAGACTTTAGTTCTAATGAAAAGAAAATAAGACAGAAGTGTTGTACACCTTAGGTATAACATTCTTAAGTTAGGGGCACTACATTGATGCTTAGGGGGTGTTAGTAGCACTGGAAAGTTTAGGAAATAAAGTTTAAGAAAATTTGGAAAACGAGGGAAATAGAAACCTAAAGAAAGTTTAAGAAATTTAGGAAATTTGAAGATGTTAGTGTATGTTTAGAAAGTTCAAAAAAGTTTGGGAAATTTAGAAATTTTGAAGGTATTGGTATACATTTAGAAAGTAGAGGAAAGTAAAAGAATATAGATTATAAATAAATAATTTTTATACTTTAAATTTATTTTTAGGATAATAAATAAGACTAATATTATTATAAATAAATAATTTGTATACTTCCATTCTCTTCTCTTTATTATATTTTCTTTTCTTTATTTGTTTATTTATTAATTTTCTCTTAAGGAATTGTCGACTATTGAACATTTACGTGTGGAAAAGGATTTGTCTATACAAACTTTGTAGAAAAAACTTTTTCTCTAGATTTCCAACCAAAATAGTCGAAAATCCAAATGATGAGTCTCTTTTATATTTGTTCCCTTACTTTCCTACTGCCACCTAACACTAGAAGAAAAAAAAATTTCCCCTACTTTATTTTTCACTTACTTTCCTCTACTTTCTTACCTACACTAACCTCCACTTAGATGTAAATGAAAATAATCAAGGATTTTCACACCTTAATGAATAGATGTAGGTAAAAAGCTTAGTTCAAAATATCAAAATTAGGCTAATATAGAATATAGGAACTTTGATTGATAAGAACATGGAATTAGTGGGTATAATAATAAAAAGGAAAGTTAGCATATTATGCTTGCAAGAAACTAAATGAGTAAAAGAAAATTCTAGATTGATTGATGATAGTGGTTTTAAATTGTAGCATATAGAAAAAAATGAGCATAAGAATGAAGTTGAAATAATAGTTAATAAAATTTTAAAAGAAGTTGAGATAACAAGGATAAAAGATAGAATTATAATGATTAAATTTGTGATAGGATAGTTAATGCAATTAATGTGTATGCTCTACAAGTTGGTTTAGAAGTTATTAAACAATAATTTTAGAAAAATTTGGATAGATTAATTGATGATTTACCTACTAGTGAAAAGTTTTTTATTGAAAGATATCTAAATGGTCATGTAAGGGAGCTATGGTATTATATGTAAGGATCCATATATGATCCTTATATATATGTACCTATAATCTCTATTTTGCAATGCTAATGTGGATTAGGGTTCCTTAATCACATGGTATTAGAGCACTAATCTTTCTCCTTCCCACTTTCCACCCACGTCCACATTCTTTATCCACATCCATGGTCAGCGCAAGTTTGTGCATTTAGCTCATGTCCTCCATGCACATCCATGTTCCGTATGCATCTGTTGATTCAGTGTGTGTGGTCTGTGCACTTCCATTTGCCAGTTCAGCTCGCAGTCGCAACCTTATCTGTCTACAAAGTGGGGCGTGTTTAGTAGTAGTGCACTCAGCCTGCATGGGAGTGATCAACTGTGTATACACATCCTCTTGGTTTCTTTTGCTCACTGAATGATAGTAAGTTTGTAAGTATATCTCTGTAGATGTGTGGCTACTGAATCCACACGGTTGTTGCTAATCCACGATAGGGTCAGTTTGTTGCCCTGATTGGGTTAAGTTTTTTTTTTTTTTTGCACAATTGCTGAAAAGAAGAAGGATGTTTACTTAGTAGTGCGTCATGCCTCCATCATGGCTGAATGACTGAATGGAATAAATTATCTCATATGGTCCAAAAGCTTCTACACCTTTGCAACATCTCAACAGAAGCATGGGCACTTGACCAAAGATCCATCGAAAGTCAAAGATACAAAGTATGACAACTAGTTTGTAGATGATTCAACGATTGTCACCTAGCTTGAGAACAGAATGGAGCCTAGTATTGCCCGTAGAGTTATAATGTTTCGTCTAGTCAAGTTGATTTGGGAAACACTAAAATAGATGTATGCTCAAGAGAAAAATATCTTGTGCAAGTGTACGAGATATATGAGCAGATTTTTACCCTTCACATGGTAGATCAATCTCTTCAATCACATTATGAACATATGAGAGTCTTATTTAAATAGCTTGAAGCACATTAGTTGTCAACTACAAATGCTACTACCCTATGCCAATATAGGAATGATTTACAGGTAGTTGCCTTCTTGGCTAATATTCCCTTTGATTTGGCATCTCAAGTGTGCGGTCAAATTCTAGGAGGGAACTCGACTCCAAATCTTTCTACTGCATTTGCTTGCGTACTTCGGGTCCGAACAGTGTGTACTCTCCCTTAACAAGAATCATCTTCTTTAGCTGCCAAAAATCAACCTAAAGGAAGTAGCGTAGAATTCCTTATGTTCATTATGGGAAAACTAATCATCAACCTGAGCATTACTAAGAGAAATATGGAAAGTCAGCATAGGCAAAGGTGGCCATTGACTCTGTTGACCATGCCAAGACCTCTATGACTAGTAACCCCTCTCCAAATTAACCAAGAATGGTGAAGATTCCATAGGAAAACTATGATCATTTTCTATAGCTTCAAGTAACTGATCACAATGCCATGAATGTCACTACATTCACTTTAAGTATAGATACTACTTTGACAACAAAAGATAGTAGTCCCTGGATTATTGACTTAAGAGTTTCTAAACATATGACAAGTAGTTTTGACCTTTTTTACCACTTATACTATACCACAAACTTTCACAGCATTATCATTTTTGATGGTCGATCTTGTTGAGTCACTAATAGTAGCACTGTTCAAGCCACCTCCAGAATTCGATTAAATCACACCCTATTTATTCTTGAATTATCTAGCAATGCCATTACTCGACAACTTTCCTATTCAATAACCTTCTTTCCATTTCACTATACTTTCTAGAACCTATAGATAGAGACAAAGATTGGTTTGAGCTATAAGGATAGCTTTAAAGTATATACCCTAGTTCGTGATACTCCATCAAATGACCTTATTGCACTATTATCTACTACCGAGTCATCTACCTTGTGGCACTACCTTCTAGGTCATCCCACTTTTCGAAGGCTTCAACAAGCTTTTTCTTAGATTTTTCTTTCTGAGATTAATTGTGAATCTTATCAATTAGACAAACATTGTCGCACTTCCTTTCCTCGTGTGGATCTTACTTCTAGTAATAGTATTTTTGACTTGGTTCATTATGATATCTAGGGTCCAAGTCATGTTGCGTTTGTCAACAACTACTGCTAATATATTATTTTTGTAAATGGTTATTCTAGAGTATCGTGAGTCTATATGTTGAAAGATCGTCAAAACATTGTATCCATTATTCAACATTTTCTTAATAAAGTGAGAAATCTATTTTCTATTGTTCCAAAATGTTTGCAGACTGATAATGTCTTAGAGTCTATTAGTGTAAAATTTCAATACTTGTGTTCCTCTCTTGGAATTATCTACCAAACTTCTTATGCTCATAAATTGTAATAAAATAGCGTGGCTGAGAGAAAACACCATCACTTTCTTGATATTACTCGTACCTTATTTATTCAGATGAATATCCCTAAGTATCTTTGGGCCAGCGTAGTTCTCACTATATCATATTTGGTAAACCAGTTACCTTCCAAACCACTTGACGAGGAAGTACCTCTTCATCACCTTTATCCTAAAACAGAACTTTTTGGTCTCTCCTCATTTCTTTGGGTGTGTGACCTTTATGTAGGATATATCCCCTAGTCAAGATAGATTAACAACTTGTTCTATCAAATACATCTTTATAGGGTACTCTAGAATTCAAAAGAGTTAACAATGTTATCACCCTCCTACAAAATTCTACAACACCTTTGCTAATATCACCTTCTTTGAGAATCAACCCAATTTCTCTAAGGATCATCAAAAGAATGATAGTCCTATGATAATTCTCATTCCTGTTCTCATGCCTAGTACAGTTGGTGATTCTAATGTTAATAGTCGTGCATCTGATCAACCACTATAAGTGTATCATAGACAAACACGCACTCCAACTATGCTTTCAGCTACTCTAGTTGATACCTCAAATGCAGGTCCTACATCCCTTGCTGATTCACCACCTACATCTCAAGGAAGTAAACCTAACCAAGATTTACTTCCTATTACCTTGCATAAAAGTACTCACTCCTATACTCTACATCTCATTACCTCATGTGTTTCCTATGATCACTTGAATCATTCCTATCAGAATTTTGCTTTAGCCATTTCTTCCGAGTTAATTCTAAGGAACTACCAGAAAGCTTTACAGCTACCTCATTAGAAGGTAGTTATGGATGATAAAGTAGATGTCTTAAGGTCTCGTAGCACTTGAGATCTTATTATTTGTCTTGCAAATGTAAATATTGTTTCTTACAAGTAGGTCTTCGCTATGAAATACAAATCAAATGGCACAATTGTTTACTATAAAGTTCATCTAATTGCTTGTGGCTTTACTCAAGAATATGAAATTAATTATATAGAAACCTTCTCTCCAATTACTAGACTAAACTCCATCTGTGTGCTTTTATCTGTTACAGTAAATCACCAGTGGGAGTTGCACCAACTCGATGTTAAAAATACATTTCTCTATGGTGATCTTGTTGAAGAAGTCTATATAGAGCAACCTCATAAACATGTTGTTTAAGAGGAGAACCTAGTGTGCTGATTGAAGAATGTCATTTATGGCCTTAAACAAAGCCCACAAGCCTGGTTCGAAAAGTTCAGTCAAGTCATATTTTCTAGTGGCTTTCAAAGGTGTGATGTGGATCACTCTATTTTTATCTGACAAACACAACGTGGATGTGTTATCCTGGCTATTTATGTTAATAACATCATTCTCATCAGAAGTGATAGTGTAGGCATTACTAAGACCAAAGCGTATCTCTCGAAAGTTTTTGATACTAAAGACATGGGAAGGCCAATTTATTTTTTGGAGATTGAATTTGTCTACTCCATATGTTGTGCTATCTCAATGAAAGTATGCTTTAAACTTATTGAAGGAGATTGACTATCTTGGGTGTAAACCTAAAACAACTCCTATTGAGCAAAATTTGCCATTTTGGGATGAGTCTTTAGAATATTTAGACAATCCTAATTGGTATCACCAACTAGTAAGAAAACTTATCTATCTTACCATTACTAGGCTTGACATTGCTTATTCTGTTGGAGAACTAAGTCAGTTTATGTACCAACCTAGACTTGTACATTGAGCAAGAGCTTAAAGAGTACTTGCCTATATCAAAGGTACTCCTGGCAAAGGCCTTCTATATCAAGCTTTTGGTCATCTCAAGGTTGAAGCCTACTCAGATTTTAGTTATGTTGGTGAAAAGGGAGATAAGAAGTCCACTTCAAGCTATTTTACCTTTGTTAGGAGTAATTTAGTAACCTAACGAAGCAAGAAGCAAAATGTCATCTCTTGTTCAAGTGCTAAGGCAGAATATAGGTCAATGGCTAAGACAAGTTGAGAACTATCTTGGCTAAAATCCTTACTACAGAAGTTTCGTGTTGCAATTCAAGAGTCAATACTTATGTATTGTGACAACTAAATAGCAATCCATATAACTCAAAATGAAACTTTTCATGAACATATCAAGATTTATTGTCATTATGTTCATGATTTAGTGAACAAGGGAATCATCACCGCATCATATGTTTCGTCCTCACAAGAACTTATCGATATTCTTACAAATGGGTTGAATTCTAATCTTTTTGTATCCATTTGTAACAAGCTGGGAATGAAAAATATATATATTCTAATTTGAGGGGGAGTGTGGTATTATATGTAAGGATCCGTATAAGAATCTGTATAAGGATCCATATATGATCTTTGTATATATGTACCTATAATCTTTGTTTTGCAATGCTAATGTGGATTAGGGTTTCTTAATCACAAGAGAAAAATATAGAATATGAAAAAAATTATGGAGGATCTGGTCTTGGTAATAGAAATGAAGAAGGAAATTCAATTTTAGATTTTAGTATAACTTACAACCTTTTAGTAACAAACACTTATTTTAGAAAAAAGAGAGTTTTAATTATATTTAGAAGTGGTTCAAATGCTAATCAAAAAGATCAAAGAATGTGTAAAGATTGTAAACTTATTCCAAGAGAAAACTTAACTACATAGCATAAGTTGTTAATATCAAAATTAGGAAAAGAAAAATTAAAGAACATAAAAACCCAAGAATTAGGTGGTAGAATCTAAAATGTAAAAAAGAAAATAATATTTAAATAAAATGTTAAAAGGAATATGGGAATTTGATGGAGAGGTAGAAAAACTTTGGAGTGAAATGATTATTTGTATTAAAAAGATTGCTAAGAAAATTTCAAAAGAATCTTGTAGGGTAGCTCCTCTAGGTAAAAAAAAAGGTGGTGGAATGGAAATGTACAAAAGATAATAAAAGAAAAGAAAGAATACCATAAAACCTATCATAAATGTAAAAATGAGAAATATTTAAAGTATAAGCTAGCAAAAAAAATGCTAAGAAAATTGTTAGTAAAGCTAAAAAACAAGCCTATAATGAATTATATGATAGTCTAAACATAAAACAAAGATAAAATGAAAAATATAGATTTGCTAAGGCTAAAGAAAGGAAATCTAGAGATTTGAGTTAAAGTGCATTAAAGATGAAGCTGGTAAAGTTCTAGTAAAAGAAAATGAAATAAATACTTGATGATGTAAGTATTTTAGTGAACTTTGCATGAATCTACCATAGGAAATTCTTAAATATAAAATTTGGGTAAAAATACACAGGATATAAACATAGTTATTTTAGAAAAAATAGTATTTTTGAAGGAAAAAAAAAGTTATTAAGAAAATAATATGTGGGAAAACTATTGGACCAAATAGTGTTCTTATTGATGTGTGGAAGTGCATAGTGAAGTAGAGATTTAGTGACAATTAAGTTTTTCAATATAATTTTAAAGATAGAAGATATTAGATGAATAGAGAAAAAAATCTTTAATAATATCTATACTTAAAAATAAGGGAGGCATACCAAATTGTAATAATTATCATACCATTAACTTAATGAGTTATACTATAAAATTATAAAAAAGAGTAATTGAAAAAAGACTAAGGCATCTAACTAAAATTACAGAAAATCAATTTAGGTTTATACCAGGTAGGTCAATAATGAAAATTGTTCATTTACTTAGAAATTTAAGGTATATGACTTTGAAATGAAATTTCCTTTTTTTTGCTATTTTGGGCAGATTTTAAACTTATTTATTATATTTCAAAATATTTTAAAGCAGATTTAAGTAATGAAATATTATTTCAAACCAGTTAGACATTTCATTTGGTATTGAGGTGTAGTAAGGTTTGTATAATTTTTTCTGAATATTAAAAACATCTTCTTTGGCAGTATAATGCATTTTTATTGTATTCTAAGATTTTAAGTAGGTACTATAATGTATTTTCAGTTTCATAAATGCCTAGAAAATACTTCTTATTATCCATGAATGTGTATTTTGATTACTTTAGCTTGCCTAAAAATTTTAGATTGAAATTCATTTGTTTAGAGCTTTTTTGGAGACTTCTGTGATTTTACTAACCTTTCACTGATGTTTAACACTTTTCCGTTTTTGTCAAACCGAAGTCCATCGAAGTCCAACACAAAATCAAAGTTAGATTCCTTGCTCTCAACAAAAAGTCAACATCCACTAAGCCAGAGTAACTTTAAATCTGTAATATTTAGTTAACATAATACTACTCAAAGGAGATATCTACTTTGTGCATGAAGGGAATGTTATGCGTCACAAAAGTAACAGTGACCAATATGTAGAAACATCAATTCACTGACTGAAAGAGTGCATTTTATCAAGGGAAGGAAAACATATTTAACCTGCATTGAGAAGTTAAAAGTCATAAATTCTACAACAGGCCGTAGTCCATGGTATGCTGCACCAACACCAATTCCAGCAAAACCAGCCTGACAAGATGGACATGTGGAATTCCAGGCAACATGAGCAATATTAATTAAGGACAAGTTAAAGAAGTATGGTATGCAAATCATGTGTCAGAAGAGAAACCTCAGTGATTGGAGTGTCAAGAATTCTCTCAGGCCCATACTTTTCCAGGAGACCTTTCGAAATCTACAAAAGGGATTATTAGAAAAGTAGATGTAGATGTGCGAAAAAAATAGATACATTGGAAACTTTCAAGAAACATGCTAACAATTTACAATGTTCAATGCAGACCTTGTATGCACCTTGATATTCTCCAACCTAAGACCCAAAAGGGATGAAAGATTAGTCAAGAGAAACACACTCCAAGCATGGAAAGTTTAGACTACATGATACTACCTCTTCACCCATCAGTACAACTCTTGAATCAGCAGACAATTCCTCATCTAATGCAGAGTTTAGAGCATCACGCACAATCATCTGGAAAATTATTTTATGAAAACAAATTTTTACTATTGTCAGAATATTACTTAAATTACCAAATACAATGCCAAATATGCTATGGAGCAAAGAAAAAAAACAAGCAAATGTGTTTGTGCTATTGACCGGCATATAAACTTTATTAGCATATTTGATGTCATGAAACTTATCATTTTCTTTTTTCCCAATCATCAATTTATTAATCAAGTTTGCTTTGAAAGCATTAATATCAGCGAGTTTTCAATCTTCAAAATGCCATTGACATCTCTTCAACATCATGTAAAAACTTGATATTTGAACTCACCAGAAGAGCTTGAAAATTTTCTCATTGTGTATAGTTACTTGAGTCTCATGTGTTTGATCAACTACTGTGAAGTTGAACATGGTTTCTAATAATCTAATTTTACAAACAAAAATTAATTCCATTTGTAATCTTTTCCCCAAAATGGGCAGGCAACAGTGCAATAATAATGTTACTCCATTATGACTTTGAAGTCCTGAGTTTGAATCCTAGTCCTTTCATTTATGGGAGTAAAGTCGTACACAATGAGACACTACCTAGATCTCATATTGGTGAGAGTCTCAATGGGTTTTTCCTTGTTTGTAATCTTTTCAATAAGGAATCATTTTAAAGACTAACAGCCAACATCTTGCAAATTATAAATGCATCTCCAGTTCAAAATTTATCGGTAGGAGAACCATCAAAGTTCTTGTGCAAACATCACTATTATTCCATTCCCTGGTACAGTAAAACCAGTGAACGTATACAAAGCTAGGTGCCAACGGCAGATAAGGGGAAAAAAAAACCCAACACTAATCTGATCTACAATGTCATGATTGCAATAGCAAGTTTACAACATTTTGACTAATCTAAAGCTCATATGCCAGTAGTCAAATTCCAAGCACTAAGTAACCAACGTGTCTAATAATCAAGTTAGTATGAAGCACCTCCTTTGTCGCAGTGGAATAAGTTCTAGGAAGAACAACCAAAGCATGACGGAGTCTCCATAAGGACTGATCTAAATTCTGCAGCAACAACGAGACATCACTGTAACAAATCCAGCCAACCCATCGCTCGCTGGAAACAATGAAAGACGACTTTCTCCACGTACCGATGCAGAGCCAATTGCAGCAACCGCTTTCCTCCTTATAGTCCCCAACATATTACTTGCCTGCCGATGAAAGATAAAACCTTTCACAAAAGTAAAATTTACACATCAGACATCCTATCTGCTGCACTTTCGGAGCCGCAAAATATATATATATATAAATCGACTCTGTTGTATTGAACTGATGAAATATATATATGAAGGGATGTGAAATGCTGTTGCTCTGTAAAAAAAACTCCAGATACAAATCAGAATTTTACCGCGAAAAGAGGAACAAAGAGATGAAGCGGAGAAGGAATCGAAAATTAATCCGGCTGATGGAGGAAGGGATCGAGGAGTTCACCGCCACCGGGACGATGCCAGAGACAATGGGAGTTGATGACGACGACGGTTAGTGGGAATGGAGGAAAGTGGCAGATACAGATCCCTTCCGTCGCTCGTGCCTCGTGGTAGATGAAGCCACTTCGATTCGGCGGCTCCCGGTCCCTTCACGTTTCCCTCCCCGTCAGATTTGTCTTGCCGAGCAATAATATTTTTAGAAATTTTTTCTGAAATATTTTTGCATTTTTTTACATAGAAATAATTACATAAATTTTAAAAGTAGGATAAATTTTTTACTTAAATTGAATAAATATCGGTTGTGATCTAAATATTTTAGAATTATCGATTTCTATTAAATTTCAACTGCTGATTTTTAAAAAAGATCTTAACGAACGTAACTTGGATTAAGTTAATATTTTAATGCATAATATATTATATTATAGATTAACTAGTTATATAATTGTGTTTTTATTTTTTAATAATTCAAATAAAGTATGCCTCTAGTTAAATTTTCTAAAGATAGATCTAAAAACTTTTGACTTAGAAAGTATTCGTTTAAAATATCTCTCTTAATTTTTCTTTCTTTCTTTTAGATTATTTAGATAATAGAAATAGTATCAACTTGATATTCTTTTGAATCTTTAATTTGATTTTTTTTTATTAGAATACTCGACCATAGGTGGTGTAAATGTTGAGATAACTAAAAAAGTATTCTTAATCTAAGATTGACATTATCTTCTCATGAAAATCTTTCTGATCTGATTTTAGAAAAGAAAGTACTTAGGAGATAGTCTGATACAGTGAAAGTTAAGTACCTAATTATTTTTTTACTGACTACTCCTGCACTTTAATGGATCTATTTTTGAAATTCTTGTAATTCTTCGTGTTGTAGGAAGAATGACTTCATAATTAGAGTTTATTTTATTTATTTTACTTTAATTATTTTTTAAAAATTTATTTAGCAAAATCTGCAATTAATTACAATAATTTAATCACTATAGACAACGCTATTCAAAATCTCTTCTAAAATATAAACGTTCGAGAATAAATATAAAAAGAAAACACTTATTTGGCAAAATTATCACCAAACGTTCAACAACCGCACGATTTTCCCAAAAAAAAAAAAAAAAAAACTCCACCTACCACGCCACGTGCAACGATCCATGACTCCCGTCAACATCCTTCCTCCATCCACATCTCTGTTCCCACCGACGGCCATTGACTCGTGGAGGTCAAAATTAGTGAAACGTGTTCGATCAGATTTTCTGACCAATATCATTTCAATTTCTTGTCGTAGACACACGAAGAGTAGAAGAAGTAATCATATTATTTTTATTTTTGCTTGCATCACTATATATACAATTTTAAAAAAATAATTAAATTAAATAAGCATTAATCTTTGAATGAAAAAATAAAAATGAACACAACATAAATTAAGTGGAAACTTTAGTCCCAAGTAGATTATATTATAGATTAACAGATTGTCTACTTTTATTTAAGATTGAAAATAAATTATTTAAAAAGAAGGTGATGAGACGAACGCTTGTGTTTGTTGCACGAATCAGAAATCTAACTTTAGTTCCCCCAGTAAAAAAGAAAAGAAAAGAAAAGAAATAAAAACCTTCCTTCCAGTGTACGTAATTAGTCTATCTCAAGAAAAGATAGCATAGATGTAAAACACTACCATTACAAAAAGAATAGTTTAAAACCTTATATATGTTGCCATGCGGCGCATGATATTGGTAATCAATAAAATATTTCGTGTAGCACATCCTTGAATCCTATGGAGTGGAACTAATCGAAGACATTATTATATCCTACGGAATAATAATATACCAGATGATTACACAGCAGTAGAGTAGAGTGCAAGACAAACATCACATCTGTTTTTAGTATTGGCAAGCAATACCGAGATCGACGGTCTTCCTTGAAAGATCAATATTTGAGTGATTGTTGATCTGCCAGCTGTTCGAGATTTGGTCTTCTAGATTCTAAATCTTCATCATGATCATAACGTTTCTATTTTTTAATCAATACTAAATGCGAGGGGACTTCACAGAAAATAAAAAAAAGGATATCATGGTATGGTAGGGTTACATTTGATACATAAATGGTGATAAGTTTGGCGGGAGTTACCCAAGAATAGATATCTGCATGGTAGGATTACGTCAAGATATCTGCATGGTAGAATTACGTCGTTCTCTTTCCTACCAGTGTAGATTCGAAATCTACGAATCAGCCAGCACTCCATTGCAGCATTGGATGTCTTCCAACCTTTCCGAGTGGCCGGAACAACATTATCCTCTCCTCATATATCCAAACCTGTACTTGCATACAAGGTTTTTATGATATGGAGACTACACTCGACCAAGGGTTGATTTATACAAATGGTTTTGTTGAATACATACGTTAAACACTGGAGAGCACCCCCATTGGTATCCACTGGCTTGTTACACAATCCTCCTGTTACAAAAGTCCCATAGACTTTGTTCTAGGCATTCAAATCTACGCATTAAAGGCAAGTTAGGAAAATCTTTTTCAATTGATTTTGATAACACTAATGACTTGTATAAATCAAGTTTATGACAGGATATACAGAAGAAGTAAGGCCAAGTTTTAGCAAAGTTATAAACAAGGAGAATCAAGGGAGGTCATCATTTATAAAGATTTTTACTGTTGTTGATATATGCTGTATTGTTAAGTTTTAAGGTGAATATGTAAATTTTCGAACAATCTCTCTCATGTTAAGATGATCTTCGTATCAAAAATTTAGAGTGCATCATCCATACACTTAAAAAAACTATTTGAAGTAGCATGAAAAGAGTCTAACTTGGTACTTTCTTTCTCACAAAAATGAAACATTGTTTTCTTGTAAACAACATACAATTTACTAGGTCAGAAGTACCAACTTGATTTTGAATCAAAAACGACATACCAATTTTATGAACTGACATATCATCTTTTAGAACAAAGGTATAATTATTCTACAAAACAAAAATGACATCAATTTTACCAATCGACACACTGATTTTATTATAGAGTGCTAAATCATCTAGAAGAGACATATCATTGTCCTTAGTGGTATATTGATCTATTTGACTTAGACTCAATGACATACCAATAAATAAAACAATACACCAATTCACTAGCCATTAGAAGAAATTTCTAGTTGTTGTACGTAAATTTTTAGGACACCAAACCTTATATAAACATCTTGATTGACCGTAGATTTCACAAGAGAACAAAAATAGCAAGAACCACTACGTCATTTCTTGTATTTCATTCTTATTTTTTGTGAGTACGATTCATTTCCCTACTCTCCTACAAAGTATCAATTTACACCATAGAGCTTTGAAGATCAATTGCATACACATCCATAAGAGACATTCATCAAAGGGGACATAACGCTATAAGGTTTATAAGTTAATTTTATAACTTATTTCACTATGCTACGATGAGAGCTCCTTGGATTGTTAAAAGAAAAGATTTAATGGATTTGCCAATGAATTTATAAATAACAAGCTATTGACCTAGAACAATATCAACTTAGTGTAAAACCTAAGTGGAAAGTTTGAGGAGTAGAGATAGTTTAAGTTTTGGGTGAATCATTACAAATTTTCACATAATTTTTTCATTGTTTCTCATGTCTTCACAAATTAGTTTATCACAACATTTCTTGTCGTTTATTTATTTTATTATATTGTGAACTATTTAAGTATTTTTATTTTTTTTTAAATATTAATTGATAATTTAATATTTACCTTTAGTAAAGTTAGTCGATCTTAATACTTGGTATAAAAAAAGGTTTGATCTAATCAATACATTCACAAAACTCTACTTAGGTCATAAATGAATAAAGTAGCTATTGACCTTTATTTTTCAATAACTTCAACTATACTTGTTGAAATCATTATATGATTATGTTCCCTAAATCAGTTGATATTGATTTATGGGACACTAATAAATATCCCTTGAATCTCAACCAAACATCTGTTTTGAGATTGAAAGTTTGTATTTTATGGTGGATATTCATTATGGAATCGCCAACAATTGTCATGATAGCTTATTTATAATAAATATCTGATTTAAAGGATTTCTTTTGTAATATAAATAGACACCTATAAGAGAGGAGTTTACATTGTTTGTTGAAGCTTCTTTCCTCTTATTTGTATAACACTTCTCTTATGAAATAGTGAATCTCTCTTTATCATCGCCTATAGATATAGTCTTTTGTAATGAACTACATAAATTGAATAAAGTTCTCGTATAATTGTGGAAGAGAAACTAATAGAAGTAAAACTACATCTTCATCTTCTATTTTGATGTTGATATTCCTCAACTCGATTAATAAAATATTCAATTGATCCAAATGATCTTTCAAAAATGTATATTCTTTCATGCAAAGGAAAAATAGACATTACTTCAAAAGTGGCTTATTGGTTAAAGATTTCATCTTATGCAAACTTTTTAATTTAAACAATAGATTGGTTGCAATTTCTTCTTCTACAACTTTGATGATAACTTCATCGACAAGATAGAGCAAGGTAGTGGAGTGCACATTTTCCTCTTGCATGACCAACTCTATTTCATTAATCCTAGAAGGTTTTGTCTTCATTAACAATGTCTGAATGCTTTGTTACTTTAATAAAATTCACATCTTAATTTGTCAAAGACTAAAACTATTCTTTCTTGTAAACTTCTCAATCTTTATGCTATGTAATGACATCTCTTCTTGTATGGATGAACTTGAACTTGAACTTGAGACTCTAATATTAGTTTATTGTGAGAAATTATAAAATCCAAATTGAAAGAAGAATGTAAAATAAATAGCCATAGAGACAAAGAGAAATAATTGATGTGATTCACCACAATAGACTGCATCTACATATGACAACAAAGAGAAATTCTCTATTTCGCAGAGGAAGTGTTACACAAACAAGAGGAGAAAGGAATTTATGTCATTCAGTGAAGTCTCTCCTCTTATCTATGTAATGCTTCTTCTAAAAAATAGTGAATCTCTCTTTGTTGTCGTATGTGGACGTAGTCTTTTATGGTAAATCACGTAAATCATTTCCTTTTATACATATGATTGTTTATTTCACATTCTTTTTTCGATCTATATTTTATATTTTCTCACGTACAATTGTAAATGGTCTAGCACCAACTAATAATGGCCCAAAATTCACACACACTTGTGTGTTCATCCATGATGTACTAGTATTTTGGTTTCATGGCTACATTTGATCGAGTGTGCTAGATTAAAACAAATCCTAGACATCTTTTCTTCCTATTCAAGTTTATACATAAATCCAACCAAGTCCTTCATCCACTTGGGCAAAGAATTTAATATAATCCTCCAAAATCACATCACATAATCCCTAAGGTTTAGCCTTAGCTCCACAATCCTTTACATACTTTGGAAGCTGCATCAACCAACCCCATCGATCCTCTTCCATAATCCTAGAAAAATTAAAATCTAAAGTTGAAGGTCGGCAAGTAATTAAAAAAATTGTCCCATGTTGGAAGAACCACCCTAATTAAATCAATTCCATCCTTAGAAGCTTCACCCTTCTATCTATGTCCTTCACACTTTATGAGAAATTGATTAATTCAATAGAGGCATCCCTTGTACCACCAAGGAGATTTTACTCCTATTGTCACATATTTCAACCCTAATGGTCTATTCCTTTTAACCAAATTTGGAAAATCCATGTAATTAAGTTCTTTGGATGGAGATTATCTCAAAACATCATTCCAACTACGTAGAAGTGGCAATGTTATTTTAATATGCAAGATAATAATTATGTTATGTGTACGACTAGGGAAACCAAATTCAAGCAGTAAAAAAAATTTAATCATATTAATATTTAATATATATGCTTTTAGTAAATGAAAATAAAATTTAATAATAGTAGTTTATGCACTTTTAATTTATACATTTTGTTAACATTTTAATAGTATTTTATTAATAATGACATTAAAGTTTATTAGTATAAAATATTTAATATTTAATTTTAAAAATAAAAAATTATGATTCGTTTTTAGTTTAAGTTTTTGACTTTTCTTGTTGTGCATGAACGACTTTTTTTTTTTTTTTTTACTTTTCAAACTTTTCCTTTGTTGATATTTCTTAAGAAGACTCTTGGGCTGGGTTTCCCAGTATTGATTAAATCTGGACCGTTCATATTGAACCGGGCTTACGGTAGGCTTTCGAGAAACTAAGCATATTAGGGGATTATTACATGCACAATGTTGCGATGCTCGAAAGGGGGAGAAGATGGTGCGAATGGGTGCGTTTTGGGGGACGAGGGTCATGGAAATAGTGAAGAAAAACGACCGCCCGGGGCTCCTCTGGAAGAGGATCAAGCTCACCTCCACCCGCAAGGCCAACGCCAAGAAGCGTCTCAGGAGAGTATGGCAGGTACTACTACTCCCACTGCCACCACATCATATCCTCTTGTTCTGTTGCTTTATCTGCTATTGTTCGTGTTATTATTCCATACCCTACGTTTAGCTTTTAAGGATTTTCACCAGAAAAATGCTCGATTTTTTTGATCGTTTCCGGTTAAATAGCGGTTTTTTTACTTGAGATGTTGATAAGGGTTTTGAAAGTGAGATTGGTCTGCTTCGATGTAGAACGAGGCAGTCTTGAGGGCGTGTGCTGAACCCCGGGAGGCCGCTTCTGCTGCAGATGCATCTTCGACCACTTCTACTTAAGGATTGGAGCAAGACGTTGGCCTTCTGCTTCGATGCTTATCGGTCTGCCGTCATTTTGCATGCTTATCTAGTTTTCTTCTATCTATTTGGAAATATGGTTTTTTTTCTACTGCTAATGTGTGAATTGCACTAATTCCTTGTAGTATCTACTATGAGCCGATGAAAATTCGTTGGCATATCAGCTTATTATGAGCACATCGGTAGTAATTTAGCATTCACTCTTTCAGTGTTTCGTGCAGAAAAATTTCCTTTACTTTCCTGTGAGAATTGTGTCGGTAATCTCCATTTAGTTATTGGAACTAT
Organism: Cymodocea nodosa; assembly: GCA_036874045.1. Lineage (NCBI taxonomy): Eukaryota > Viridiplantae > Streptophyta > Magnoliopsida > Alismatales > Cymodoceaceae > Cymodocea > Cymodocea nodosa. Next base: position 2,430,456 of record JAZBRI010000008.1, read on the forward strand.
TTAGAACTAAAAAATACTAGAGATGAATAGAGGATACTACTGTGATCTACATGGGAAGGTTGAATTGGTCAAACAATGCCCAGTTTGCATGCTACCATCCATTTTAATTAAGAGTTCATTAAACGAACGTCAGCATGAATCTTGAAACACTTATCTTTGCACAAGATCAGAGCTTGAATTCTGTACCGAAGGGTGGAAGACAATTTAGATACCATTTTTTAATTTATGGAGATCTAAAATGTCAGCATTTGTAAATGTAATCATCACAGCCATAATCGTGGCTACTTTTTTTATGATTTTACTGTTGTAATTTCAGTTGGCTGATTTGGAAGGAAAAAGCAATCATAGATGGCCATGTTCACCTGGTTGACTAGCAAAAATTTTGCTAATGGAAATTGGTCCAAGTTTTTATTTCATAGGAATCAGTTACGATCTCATAGGGAAAACATGCACAATATTCGAATATGACAACCATGCAATAAAAGGTTCACATTTTTACCATTCAGGAAGGCATTTCATATTTTCATGAGGCTTCTTTAAATATGAGTACCTTGGGAAGGTCCATATATTCACAACCTAATCTTGTGTTTCAGAAACTATTCCCATGACATGAAATTCTTCCCTACGCCATTATATCAAGATCATTGCATTCACTTTTAACTTTTGTATTCTTTACTCTTGGATAGTATTTAGTAGTTATGCATATGCTTTGCACAAATAGAAATTTTATAAATTTATGAATTTTAAATTTATATATAAATTTATGAATTTTAAATTTATATATAAATTTATGAATTTTAAATTTATATATAAATTTAAACTAATAAAAATTTCATATAAATAAAATTATAATGAAAGAGAAATTTTTTATGCAGATTATTTTTAAATTCAATGTATCCATTGGTCTACCTATGGCTTGTGTAGGCTTCCTTATTTTCTTGTGATTTAAGTTTTTTCTCTTGCTAATGCTCAAAAAATCAATGCATCCAATTAATTGTATGATACAAGATGAAAAATATGAAAATAAAGTGAGGGAGAAAAAAGTTAATAGATTTTATAATGTGTAGAAATTTGATTTCTGAATTTATTTGAACTATTTGACAATGAATGAAAATTAATATAAATTTTATTATAAATTCGTCATATAATTTTTACAATAAAACATGGCTTATCTTTTTAAATAATAAATATGTGAATTTTGTTAAAGAATATCAAAAAACATGTATCTCACTGAATTTCATACATTGTGTGTGCTATTCAAATTATTCTCAAAATTAATTCTATTAAAACTGTTAGTGAATATTAATGTATTAGGGTTAAGAGTTATGTGTGGGTTTGGTCCCAAATTGCTTTAAGTTGTATTTGTTGCTTTTGTATAGTTTCCATATATAGGAGCCCCATGTTTGCTAATAAGATATTCCATTTCCACTTACCTTTTGTGTTTTTACATGATATTAGCGTTTAAGTTTTGAGAGTTCAAAAATTGTGAAAGATCTAGGTAAGGAGGAGAAAAACGTTAGACACTACCCCTCCTTCTAACAACCATTATTGTCGACCCTATCTAGATTGTTGCTATTGGTGTTGTTGGTTTGTTTCCCTTCCCCTTGTTCTTTCTCTTTTGTTTTTTTCACCAGGGCCTATTGCTGCTCTTCTGTTAATTTTCCACTACCAATAAAATAGGGGGAGAAACCCTACCTTCCTTCCTGCTGCAACTGCTACCATGAACAGGGATCCAAGGTTTCCTCTCTACTGCTGCCATTGATAGGGGGAATACCACCTAAAGAGCCTAGTCGTAATGTAAAAAATGCAAGAGGTCCTCATCTAAAAAATCTGCAATTCTCCAAACTTTCTCAGAGTAAAGAAGTGCGACACAAGGAGCAAGGCCTCCATTTTAGACGTGATCAGAAATTTCATCATGGCCATGTTTGCAAAAACAAATAGATTTGTCTAGTCGAAGGTATAATTTCAAATGAGGAGGAGGAGGGAGAGACAATGGAGGAAACCCTACCTTCGTTTGTTTTTTTCACAAGGGCCTATTGCTGTCCTTCTGTTGATTTTCCACTACCAATAAAACAGGGGGAGAAACCCTACCTTCCTTCATGCTGCAACTGCTGCCATTGATAAGGATCCAAGGTTTCCTCTCTACTGCTGCCAACTTCTAGGACTACTGCTGACAAAGCTGTCAAGTCATGGGGCTCTAGCCATGCCATTTCCATTGGTCTATCTCTTGTGCTCGTGCATGGCCACCACATCAAATCTATTCCCTCTTTCTCTCATTTGCTCCTCATTATTGTGGAAAGGCAAGCATCTCCCACACCATTGCCTCCACCCTTGCTGCCTTCACTAGTACATCTCTCATGCTTGTGCATGACCACCATGTTGAATCTATCCATTCTTAGCTTGCTTCTCATTGCCACTTCCTTGTATGCCATTTATCAATGGTTGCAAATGGATGAAGGAGAAGAGAGGGGAAAGAAAAGAAATATAAAATGGGGGAGAGAAAGAGAAAAGTAAGGCCTTATTTGTGCACATTTCCATTAGGAAATGTAACAACAAAAAATAATGGAAAATGAAAATGGCAAAACATGATATGAAATACAATGTTGTTTATGCATTAAAAGAAATGATAGGAAATCAAAAAATGAAATGTTTGTGCAGTTGTGAGAAATGATAGAAAATTAAAAAGTTAATAATTTTTAAAAAATTAAATAATAAATTTAAAAATATTATGTTTGAAAAGTAATATTTTAAATATTATAGTATATATTAACATTTCTTTAAATACAGAAGTAACATGTGAAATAATATGTTTGTAATTAACATAAACAACATTGTTCATTACAATTTAAATTTTTTCAGAAATAATATGTTAATGTATTATTTAATATTATTAAATTGTGTTGGAATTAATGTTATTTAATTGAGTTGAATATGTTAATGTCTTATTTATTCTTATAACGTTAATGTTATTATACTTTAATGTATTATAATCTAGTATCATTCTTCAACGTTATTTTTTATTTTAATCTATTATAATTATAATACTTTATTATTTATTATAATCATACTTCTTGATATTACATTAATGTTATTATTTATTTTAATATATTATAACTATAATATGTTATAATTATATATTATTTATTATATTAGAAGTTTATAGCGTTTTCCATCATTTTTGAAGGGATGAGGTGGGAAATGATGAGAAACATTTTCTTTAATATGGGAGGAAATGACTAAAAATCATTTTCCTTTGTTTCTATTGACACAAACACAAGAAATGGTGGGAAAAAAATTTCTGTCATTTCCTTTTCCCCTATTTCTCCTTATTTTCCAGTCACACAAACCCTCCTTATAAGAAAAAAGAGAGAAAAAAATGTGTAAAAAATGGTGGAAATATATTTTTTTAAAAGTGAGAGAAAATTCACAAAAAAATTTCCTAAAGGTGATCACATCTAACTACCTACTTTCTAAGGATAGACTACATTTGCTTATTTGTTCTACAGCTTCGAATTGTGTCATTCAATAGTTATTCTATTATTGTCTAAGATATAGTTTTTTTAAACTTATCTCAAATTATTTCTGTTGCTACTATTTCTATTACAACTACTACTATCTGTTACTACTACTGCTACTACAACAATTAGTTTTTATGTCTCTTTATGTATCTGCTATGTATAAGTTTTTTAAATTATTATTAAGTTTGTTACAAACTAGATGCTCCATCTTGAGGGAGATTATTAGAGAATATTAATGTATTAGGGTCAAAGGTTATGTGTGGATCTAGTCTCACATTACTTAAGTTGTATTTGTCTTTTTGTATAGCGTTTATATATAGAGGCCTCATGTTTTCTAATAAGATATTCCACTTCTACCTATCTTTTGTGTTCTCATAAAAAGTAATCAAGAGGCATGTTTGTCTCTCATTTCACCAAAAACTCACAAGGAATGATACTATATAAATATAGCTATAAATAATTTTGAATTCTTAGACGATGAATGAGCATTATATGAAAATTACTACAAATACATTGTATAGTTTTCTTTTTAAAGCATGGCTTATCAAATAACAAGTATGAGATTTTTTTAAAGAATATCAAACGTTATGCACCAGTTTATATTCAACACACTATGTACTTTTTAATTTATTTTAATATCAATACTATTAAAAGTAATTGATAGGAATGCTTAGGTGGCATGTGTCTCCTTTTACTAAAAACACAAAATAGTAATATAACATAGACTAGGACTCATCCCAGGATAACAGTCATCTGGTGATATTTCGAAAGGGGTCTAATCAATAGCCTCAACTCTTTAGGTTCAACACAAAGCAGTTTACGAGGTTCTTACCAATATGGTTACCTATTTACCATGGAAGAATACGTGCACAATTTTAGCATTGCCTTTAGAGAAGCTATTCCTCCATAATATAATAGAGCAACTTTATTGTTGTATCAAGAATTTACTTCCAACATTCTTAACCCTAGATAGATATTAGTCACCCTTAAATCTTCAATATAACAATCATCTCATGATATTTGATAGAGATCAAATCAATATGCATCCAATCACAGAATTTTAGGCAATAAGGTTGGACAACTACTAGTGAACCTACAAATATACAATGCATGTAAACAATGATATCCAATGCAACAGACTGTTCTTAATTAGCTGTGATTTGGCTGGTGGTTGGCTATGATACATGTTTGGTTAAAAGTTTATTATGGTTTGATATTATGGTCCCACAGTGAAAAAGTGATGATAGAATTTGCACTACTATACTCATGGAAAATTGATTTTGAGTTGATTATCCATATTTCAAGATTGAATCAAAGTCAATATCCAAATGGGATCCAATTTTCCATACATCATCTACCTGATTCAAGAAATAGAAATTTGTACTACATAAAATGTGGTACCAAAAATATGCTGCAAGTGAGGAAGTGTTGTGATAGTAATACATTGAGGACAAAAATTACACTAATGTAGGAATTTGATATCAAATTTATTATCCTTTTCTGAGATAATTGAGTTGGATGACTATATTTCAATCGATACTCACATAATTATGTTTAATTTTTTAATAAAGGAATTTGATATCAAGTTTATTATCCTTTCCTGAGATAATTGAGTTTTAGCATGAATTTATGAGTTGAGGTTTGTAAATTGTGTTTTAGTTTAACTCCTTAAAAGCCAAGGAAGTTGCTTCAATGTTCATATTGGAATATCGGAATTGAATTTGAACTTTTTATTTCAATGAGTTTTTGGAAATGGGATGAATTTTAGTTGATCCACGTGAAAAGTTCAGGAGATTGCAAAATGACTGTTTAGGGCTTAAACCTATCAAATTTCCTTTTGATGCTGTCAAAGTTTACACAATATGTTTTCAATGGATTCATTTAAACTGTATGAGCCACTATGTTAGTTTTTGGCTGGCATTTCAAAAGCGACATAACATGAGTTTGATATGAACATTTCTTCCCTACCTGATGCGTGTGTTAATCAAAACAAAGAGTTCAACCAATTGAGCCATTCACACAGCTTTCTGGTCTGTTCTGATTTTTTGTATTACTTGCTGCTGTTGATGTTATCACATGTGCATTAGCTTAAAACGGTAGCTGTATAAACAAGCAAACATTTACAGATTTGTTGGTAAACTGTGCTTCTAATGGTCACTGAAATTTTCAAGTGGTATTTCTAACTTCTGAAATCTTGAAGCCTTATCTGATTTTACATAAAAAAAAATTATCAATATATGTTTGCAAATTTTTTGTTTGAATAAGATACTGCAGAAATAACTGCAAGCAGTAAAGGGTGATCATGGTTTTTTATGAGGAATGAAGGATGAACATGTTCGATGGCATGGTATCATGAATATATACTGAGATGACTAAGTAGTTGAAGGATTATGAGGTCTTTTTCCCTTTTGACATTGCTGAAGTTTTTGCCTGGTCTTAAACATAAGCTCTTATTTTCTGATGGACCTACTTTATAAGGCTAATGACATGACCTTTCATGGGTTATCATGTTTTTTTCTGAGGATGTGATGGATTATGAGGTCAAAGAAACAAAATGTGGTTTCATATTTTTATTTCTTCTAGATCTGGTCTTCTGGCAATAGAATCAATATTAGGGTGCAAACGTTTACTACATATTGCGATTGGCAGTTGTCTTTTGGAACGGAACATACAAGAGTTGACTACAGATTAGGTGGGAGAAAAGAACGGGCAGGGGACTCCAGCAAACATGCAAGCAATGTTCCTTGTATTACACTCAACAGCCATCCTACTTGAATAAGGATGCTTTAGAAAGATTTTTCTGCGTGCCAACATCATCTTCAGACGACCAAAGCATCATCTCGCCCCTTACACATGCATTTCATCACTATTACCCAATAATAACACAAGGAGAAACGAAGAACACCGCTGAGTAGTCTTCGACGGCAAGCCCACGTGCAACTTGTCCGATGGAGGAGGAAAATGTCAGAAAAGGGAAAAAAAAGGATTATTCACCGCAGTAGTCGCTTTTTTTTCCGTATTGGTAAGTGTAGTAGTGGTGTGGAAGGAAGTGGTGTCGTGGGGGAGAACTCCCAATGCCCAGAAGGTCCATTGTATATTTTGTATTCGGCTGCGGGGAGGGGTCCCATGCCATGAGATACTTTGAAAACCCAAATCCACAAGAAACTTTGGTCGGCAATCCATCTTTTTCTTTTTCGCAGGTGGTGTAGCACAGCAGAGAAGAAGATGATGGAAGAAATATAGATGCTGATATGTCATGGGCAGCACGTAAACACACAAATGGCTCCACTTTGGTATTCAAAGCACGTCTGTCTCTCCTCTTTGATCGTAATATCTTATCGTCAGCTACATGTGTTTGTTTTTTTTAAAAAAAAAAAAATACAGAACCATGGCCTCTTTTGGTTGCATGACGCCTCGGCTCTTTGTTTGTTTTTTTCTTTTTTTCACTTGGTTTCGTTTTGGGTCTACTTTATTTTCTCGTGTGAAGTTATGGTTGATGCTCATGTGTGGTTGGCATCTTTGCCTCTTTTTTTTTTTTTTTCCCCCGGCCCACTCTATTCTAGAGATATGCATAGCTGGTTTGAAGATTTGCACGTACGTCCTAAGAAACGCTTCATTCGGTACGTAACCAGTGATGGACTGACGTCAAAGTTTTCGATTTCTAAGAAATTACACGGGCGGTGGTGTCGTGTGAACTTGGACACCAATATTTCTTTACCGCCTTATGTTTGCAAAAATGATGTTACGGAAAGAATTGATAATAACGCTAGATTGCGTCATGTTGGTGGTTCACGACAAGAAGACAAGTATGTGAAAATATTTCTTGTCACTGGGCAATGGTTTCTTGCTGGCCTTGGGTTATTCAATGAAAAATTGTTTGATATTTATATTGGTAGCTCTGTATTATTGTCTAATTTGGATGGTAGCAATACTTGTAATTTTCTCAGTTCGAAAAGTTCGTTGAAAGCAAACAGTTTTTGGTAAACTTGTACTATTGTCCCACTGAAATTCTAAATTGACCAAACTACCGTAGCAATCGTAGGACACCCACCAGGAACGCAACGAACCGATGAGTGAATGATGAGCAGCCAGCCATATTGGTTTCTAAAAGTATTTAGCAAAAAAGCCCCTTTTATTCAGGGGAGAAAACGCAAATTTCACAATTATGACGATGACTGATGCGGAATGATTTTCATGTCCGCCACTGTCACATATAGAATTGCCGGAATCGGTGCGAGTTGTCGCCTGCAGCGAGAAAAGAAATGGCCTTTTGTTTATTTTAAATGACGGTGGATTAAGAAGAGGCCTGTCCGGCTGTCGCGTCTCGGAGACTCCCTCTCTCGTCGCACGCTCGGCGCTTCACGTAATGGCATCGATCGATCTGATAGTCCTCCGCCCCTTGGATTGGATTCTTCTCCGTGCCCTGTTCCGGTCAACCGCCGGATGATTCCTTCTCCGGTTTCAAATTTTGAATTTTTTAAGATTTTCTGCATTCTTGCAACACAAAGAGAAATAATGCGCTTCACGGTAAAGGGGCCTAAGATTCTGGCATTTCCAGAATAATTTAATTACATGTAGTTTTAATCCTTCAAAAAATTACAAGTGTGTTTTTTGGCAACGGATGATATTATTGGATTTTGTGAAATTGAATAGCTAAGTCTTAGGGTTTTTTTTAATTGGTGTGGGTGTGGGTCCTTATCTTTCCTATATATTTTTTTATTTTACATAAAATATATAAAAGTGGTCTACGTCTTAATCCTGATACCATATAAACCATTTAACGATAAACGATAGGTCTTACATCATACGTTAAGTCGTCAATATTTTATTTATTTTAGTTGCCGGGGGAACTTTGTATCAACTCCGGACTTAAAATGTAAATTATTTTTATCCTTGAGTTGAGTTGAGTATTGACGAAGGAAGCATAACTTGTGTAAGCTTTATTGTACTCGCTTGTCAAGGGCGGCAACGGGCGGCCCATTTGTTCGTAAGGAAATTGTAGTCTACGACCTTCCAAAAATTAATACACCAATGATAAGTGATAAGCCACTAAAACAAAATCAATTCACGAAAAAGCCCTCTCGTTTTACCAAAATACTCGAAAAAACCATCCTACACGCTCGCTTCGAACGGCTTGTGTAATAATTAATAAACAGGAAAAAGCCCACACTCAAGCCCCGACGACCGGTGGGTCCGTCTACAACATTGTCGATTAATTAATCGTAAATATTGAAACTGTTTTCATGCGTGCGCTTCTCATCTCAAGGCCAACCGACGGCGAGAAGATAATATAATAAAATCAAATCAAATCTTGAGGTTTAATTTAAATAAAAATATTATAAATAAATTTCTACAAGGTTGCTTCCCGGGGTTCTCTTCCATGAACCATTATCATAATATTACATGCTTTCCTTCTCTTCTGTGCCTTCTCAATTATCACCATATTGTAATATGAAGAAGCATGCATGATTGAGCTCCACCACCCCTTCTCTTTTATTTCTCCGGTCAAATCTTTCCTTCTTTTGATCATATATAATGTTCCTGTTTTGATGATAATACGTTCAGCTCACAACAGAAGCCATCATCATATGTCTCTTGTTCTCGTTGTCGTCCTTATATATATATATTGAAATGTGAGACATTTAACTCAAAAATAGGTCAAAATTTAGGCCATTACAAGTAAAAACTGTTTCTTTTATCATGTACACGCACAAGTTTTATTTTTTTTTATTTTCATTTTCCAAAAGTGAGACCATCCCACATTGCCTAGATAAATTGAATCATTTCCAATAATGATGATGCTTTTGTTTCAGTTGAATTCAAATACATCGTATCTCCCGGTCTCTCAAAGCAGAAGGAGGATTTCATTTTTTGCATCAGAAGTTGGAACTTTGAGAGAGTGAACCTAAATGGCGAGGAAATTTTCATCACTCTTCTGATCAAAAGTTGGAACTTTTGTGAAAATTAAAGATGGTAAAAAATACTTTTCATCTTGTAAAAAAGAAATTTATAACTTCAGCTGATATGAGTGGTCTACTCATACTTGCAGACAAACCCGGTCTCTGTATCTCACCTTCGCGTATGTATGTGTGTCATACATACGCAACACTGGAGAAGACCTTACCTCTTTTTTGTATGAAGCACTCGTCTTCTTCTGCCCTAAGTCTTATTCCCTCCAGAAGAGAACTTTTCCTTATATTGGCAGTTCGAAAATAGAATAGTCTGCCATTCAAAGTTCTCGTTAACAAACCTACATCAATCATTCTCTTTTATTTATTTCTATTCATCATTATACCTTCTACTCAATTCTAAAATTTCAAACTTTCTGTTTTCTCTTCCCCTTAATTTCCTTCCCATTGTAAATCTTTCAGGTATATAAACAGATCATCTAAGGTATGTGTATACAGTCAAGTCTTATTTTATTCTACACGAAATCTTTCTTTTTAACTTAACTTATTACTTGCTGCACTACCACTACCACTACCACTCAATAATCTTATCATTCCCATGTGCTCCTCTAACTTGTACCAGTGGAATGCATTTGAGATTTTGGCCACTTGTTTGGAAAGTTCAAACTTTGATATCTGTGGCTAGAAGGAGCTGCTAAAGTTGATGCCTGGAAGGGACCCAGAGCCCAAATGTTCTTATGCCCAGGCGATCGTGTGCAAAAGGAAGGCATCGATCTTTTCTTTTCTTTCTCTTGACGGGCATGAATATATGCCATTATCATCCCCTAAAGCAGAAAACCACCGTCCTTTTTGCTGCAAAAGCAGCACCACCACAGCAATAAATCTAGCACCCATCAATCATTTTTATTAATACCATAGTCCTTAAATACGATCACCCTTCACGACCGCTCACTCCATTGAGAACTCGATTATCACCCAAAGAAGAGAAACTTGGGTGGTAAGATTGGCCTTGGAGAGACTTTTGTTTTTATTTTATGCAGAAAAATGGTTGACCAGGAGAAATGATTGGAACTTGGCATGAAACTAGCATTGATTGAGTTCTGAATACAAAAAAGTTGAGCTTGAAACAAAAATAAAGGTAAAAAAGTGATGCCCATTCCTGAGTCAACAAGCCCCCCTTTAAGAAAAAGGCTAGTTGCCAACTGTTGTTGCAGTTCCTCCTCCCTAGAGACTGAGTGAAAAAAAACCAGTTAAAGCTTGAGGGTTATGGTTTGAGCGTTGTTGCTTCCTCCTTTCCCATGGAAGCAGGATCATGAGCGCCAGGCACCTTCCTTGTTACTGCATGGGAAACAAGGGACTGGTAGTGCTATGACCATTGGCTTCCTCTTCACTGTTTGATTCGCTGGAAAGTTCAGTCACGCAGCTCGACTCCGATGCCATTGGCCGGGGTGCAGAATCGGCATCCCTTCGTCCCATGAAGTCGATGAATCGAATCCGGCCACGGGCAGTCAACACTTCATCTTCTCCTGGTTCCACGACCATCTCAGATCCCTCACTTCCATCAGCTCTTTTCTTCTGAAATATGTGGCAAAGAACCCAGTCTCCCATCTGCAATGGTCAAGGAAACACACCATCAGAAATCACTAATTACGATTGGTAAAGGGTGGTGGGACAAGTGATTGCTTGAACAAGTCAAAGCCTTTCTTTTAAAAATCATCCAAGTGATCAGAAACCAGACGCAAGCTTAAGCCAATGTACAGCAGAAAGGTCGTGCTCAACCACGATTCTGCTGTCGGACGTGGGTACCACAAAAGATCACAGAGAAGACAGATATCGAATTCCATTTGAAAGCCGGATGGACGATTGGATAAAAGTCTACAACACCATAAACCCTCGAAAATGGTTTACCGTTGGCACAGATATGTAGTAGGAAGAAGATGTATTGATTACTCACGTAAGTAGTGGAGCTCTTGGCCTGAGGTGGGTTGCAGCCACGACCGCCTGCGGTGGTGCCGGTGAGGTAGTATTCATGCATAACCCAATCTGTTCTAGAACCATGCGGTGGCTTCCCTCTGTAGAACACAAGGAACTTCTTGATCCCAACCACCTGATTACCACCCCCGGATGTGGTAATTGGCCTGTCTCTGCCAGTGGCCTTCCAGTAGCCGGAGCCCGCTGCTCGGTTGGCACGGCTGCCGATCCTGTACTTCGCCTCTTTCCGGTTGAAGAAGTACTTCTCCTTTTCAGAGCTACCAATAGCAGCACCAACTAAACCAAAGAACAATGGAAAACCAGGAGTTCAGCACTAGAACAAATCCAAACAATCCGAGACTGTCAGTCCATGTTTATTTTCATGATCCCAGCTTTTACAGATGAAAACAAGTTTTTTTTGTTCCCCCTTTTCTTTAAGTGTCCAATTCAATATGGTCAAGTAAGATGGTAGCAGTATGGAATGGAATCAGACCCATGAGAGAATTTCCTTCATTGGCCAACATTTGCAACAAGGAAAACACAAGCTTCAGAAAAGGAGGGGAAAAAAGATGAAAATTATTCATCAAACATTACACCCATGGAACTGATATGATGCCCCAAAACCAAAGCTTATGCTCTAAGTGGATGGGTCAAGAACAAAAGCCACAGATGAACAAAAGAAATTGTTTATCGAAGGATAAAGGGCAAAAAGAAGCAGCAGAGGTGGCAAAAAGGGCCTCAACTTTGTAGTTGTCATGGTAAGTGTAGCATGCTTTCACTAGTAGAAACTCATAGTTCCAATCTGCCAAAAGGAATAATGATCTCTGTGCTGTGTTATGAGGGAATGATGCTATAAATCATGGGGTTTGTGGCATCATCTTGAACAAAAATATTGAATCTGGATTGGTTCAAACAAACAAAACCCATTAAAGGAAGAGCACGCGTTAATTAAAACCTCAAGTTGGAAGATGGGAGGGAGATAAATTGAAGAAAAAAAAAAAAAAGTAGGCACCGTGGGGTTTGGAGGCTGGAACTAACCGGGGATGTCCCAAGGGTCAAATCTGGAGAGTTCAATGTCAGGTATGATGGAAGCCGGCAGTGGGCAGGAGAGGACCTTCCTTCTCAGGTACTGCATCACAAGCTCTTCGTCCGTTGGGTGGAACCTAAACCCGGGAGGCAGCCTTATCACCGGAGCACACCCACCACTACTACCCAAAACCCCAACTTTCTCCATTCAGATCTCAGCCCACTTCACCTCCTTCTCCTCTGCCTCTCCCTCCCCCTCTCTCTCAAACACACGCAACTCCAAGCCCTACGATCTCCTCCTAGTCCTCACCGGGGCCAAAACTAAAACAACCCATGCTCCATTTTCCACCGAAAAACCCAATAGAATAATGGAAGAAGACGAGTATAAAGAAGATCACAAGTTGCAGCACTGGAATAGGGTGATGGGCGTTAGAACGGAAGCAAGAGGGACGGGGAGAGGAGAGGGGAGATGGTGGTGGGTAACCGTGGAGAGAAAAGCGTTGGATCTTTATAGCAATGGCGGAGGAGAAGACGACGCCGAGGCTATTTGGCGTGAACAACACTCAACTTCAAGTTCTCTTCTCCTCTCCCACGTCTCCACCTTTGACGGCACCCTCTCCTTCCCCATCTCTCTCTCTCTCTCTCTCTCTCTCTCTCTCTCTTTCCCTCTCCATCAATATACATGATAAATAATTTTATAAATGATAAATTGGGGTGCGTGTTTTCTTTTTCGGAAAAATTTGGGTTTTATTTCTCAATTCTCGTTGAATACGTAACAACAATTGTTTACGTGGATGGATCACCTGAATCTTTTATTTAAATTATTTTTGTCAGTGGTTAAATCTTCTATTGAATTATATAATTTTAATTTTTTTTTCATTATTCGTAATCTTAAGTTTACCTTTATTTTTTTCTGCGTTAATCAACTCTTTTCTCGTGCATTCTTTAATCTCTTTAAGATACATCTAACCGCCTAAACTAATTTCCTCGTATCTTGTTTTCAATCAGAGAACTCTTATTTTATTCTTGATAAAATCGTTTTTTAATTTATTTCTCGTAATATTAGCATTTCTCGGTCTATACATAAACCATTTATAAGTATCTTAACAACACTAACCTTTTACATATACTTTATAGTTTAACTTTCTAAGTCATTAAATATAACTAGGTGAATAACAAATTTATAAAATTTTCTTTTTTATTTTAAAAGTATCTACTTACCATATAACACTTCTAGAAACATTTTTACACACTTTATCCATCTTACTTTAATTTTATAAATAATATCTTTTATAATGTCATCATTGTTATTTATTACAGATCTTACCTATTTAAAAATCTTACAACTATTTAATATTAATAATATTATTACGAAATTAAAATTCCATGTATTTAATTTTTGAGTAATTACTTGGTGCAATCATTTAGATTTTAATAGTAGCTCTTTGTAATTCTAATTTAAAACCAATTCTTAAATTACTTTTATGAACTAAAATTGTCATCCATAAATAACATAACTACGGTATTTCTTAATTTTTCTTAACATATACCACTGTATTGCTTGTATGGTATTAATACCAGTAACTATCCTTTTAAATATATCTTTTATAATATCAATATATTTAATAGGTATTCTTTTTAAAACTCACCGGTGTCTAAGTTCTTTATCATAATCTTTTTCTAAATCGATAAAAGTATACAAAGGTAATTTTTTATTATTTATCTAAGTAAATGAATAGCTTCCATGATTGATTTACCTAACATAAATCCAAAATGATCTTTTATGGTTTTAGTTATATGCTTTAGCCTGTGCTCAATTATCTTTTGACACATTAGATTAATGCTACGATGATTATTATAATTTTATGTCTTTTTTATTCTTAATATAAATATTAAAGAACTTTTTCTCTATTTATATGAAATATTCTTTGTTTTTAAAATTATATTAAAAAATTTAGTTAACCACACCTTAACAACAATACCAGTAGCTTAACAGCTTTTTTGCATTTCATTTTCTTAACAATTTATTCTATCTTTAAATTAATTATTCTTCTAAAATAATTATAGTTTATATCCCTTATATTACGATCTAAATTTTGCATGTAAAAGTTTCTCACGATACATTCATCAAAAAGATTTTTAAAATACCTACGTCATTTATCTTTTATTTTATTTTCTTTTATTAAAATTTTACCGTTTTTTTCTTTAACGAACTTTACCTGACTTAAATCTCTGGATATATATACTATCTTTCTTTAGCCTTAACCAAATTACCTATTATTTTATTTACACTTTCTTTCGCGTTCAAGTTATCAAATAATTCTTTATAAACTTATATTTTTAATTTCACTGATATTTGTTAGGAATCAATCATTTTTATTAGCTTGTATTTTTCTTATTTTTACTTTCACAATAGGTTCTTCATTTTCATTTGCAATTGTGCCTTGATGCAAAAACCTAAGGCATCTAACAATTTTCTTTTATTTTCTTTTCATTGCACTGATACTTTCACAATAGGTCGGTTGCGAGCATGACCGACGGTTGAGAGCCTGAGTGATGGTTGCGAGCGTCAGTGATGGTTACGAGCGTCAACGACGGTAGCGAGTGTCAGCGACAGATGCAATGGCTGTGAGCGTGAGCGACAGATGCGACGGCTGTGAGCGTGAGCGACAGATGCGACGGCTGTGAGCGTGAGTGACGACAGCGAGTGTGAGCGACGAATGTGATGACTGCGAGCGTGAGCGACGGTAGTGAGCGTGAGCAACGGATGCGACGACTGCGAGCGTGAGCGACGAATGTGATGGCTATGAGTATGAGCGATGAGCATGAGGAGGGGGTGATGAGCGTGAGGAGGGGGCGACGAATGTGAGCGACTGTGAGGATGCAGCTGTACGAGGAGGCGACGAAAGAGACGAGCTCAGAGGAGGGAAATTGATTTTTCCGTAAGGGAAGGTCGGAAATGACGAAAAAATAAAGGTAAATTTACATATTTATATGTCGATAAATTTACACTTTCTTTTTATTTCAATATTATACATACCAACAACATTCTAACATAATTCAACGATTTTTCTTTCCGTCAAATAATTCTTTATAAACTTATATTTTTAATTTCACTAATATTTGTTAGGAATCAATCATTTTTATTAGCTTGTATTTTTCTAAATTTTTCTTATTTTTACTTTCACAATAGGTTCTTCATTTTCATCTGCAATTGTGCCTTGATGCAAAAACCTAAGGCATCTAACAATTTTCTTTTGTTTTCTTTCCATTGCACCAATACTTTCACAATAGGTCGGTTGCGAGCATGATCGACGTCTGAGAGCCTGAGTGATGGTTGCGAGTGTCAACGATGGTTACAAGCGTCAGCGACAAATGCAATGGCTGTGAGCGTGAGCGACAGATGCGACGGTTGTGAGCGTGAGTGACGGCAGTGAGAGTGAGCGATGAATGTGATGACTGCGAGCGTGAGCAACGGATGCGACGACTGCGAGCGTAAGCGACGAATGTGATGGCTGTGAGTATGAGCGATGAGCATGAGCCCACAGATGCAATGGCTGTGAGCGTGAGCGACAGATGTGACGGTTGTGAGCGTGAGTGACGGCAACGAGTGTGAGCGACGAATGTGATGGCTGTGAGTATGAGCGATGAGCATGAGGAGGGGGTGATGAGCGTGAGGAGGGGGCGACGAATGTGAGCGACTGTGAGGATGCAGCTGTACGAGGAGGCGACGAAAGAGACGAGCTCGGAGGAGGGAAATTGATTTTTCCGTAAGGGAAGGTCGAAAAAATAAAGGTAAATTTACATATTTATATGTCGATAAATTTACAATTTCTTTTTATTTCAATATTATACATGTCAACAACATTCTAATGTAATTTAACGATTTTTATTTCCGTACATCACTAGCCCCCCCCCCCCCCCCTTTACTTTCACTTTCTTAGAATTCCTAGGAATCTGTGGTGCACAAACCTAACCCCCCCCCCCCCCCCACCTCCCCCTTTCCCTTCTAAAGGTTTGACATAACACATCATTAAGATGCTTGCACTCTAATAGATTATCTTTTAGATTTATTTTTATAGTTTAGTTGTCAACTTAACGTTAATCTTCCTCCATCTGGGATTGAGACTAGTTATATACAAAGGGACAAACCTTCACAAGCAGAGTTTATTAATTTCTTGGTAAACGCTGAAATTATTTTTCAACGAAATTGTATTTTTAGCTAGTAAAAAAAAGAATTTTGCAAGAATAAATCACTTAATACACAATTACAAGAATTTGCTTTTTTATCTTCTTCTCAAAACATCCTTGTATATATATTTTTTGTTTACGCATTCATTTTTTCTGTAGTCACTCGTAACATTCTCTGTCGTGAGTATCTAAAATGATATGGTGAATTTAATCTCAATATATCGTTTTATGATGTTGGATGTGTACTCCAGCATCGACGCGATTAAAATTAACATATTAAGTAAGAGGTGTTTACGTGATTCGTAGGAGTAAAATATTCGATAAAATTGTTATACTATTTTCAAACAATTATGAATATCTACCTTCACATCCTTTCCTTTTCTATCTATATACTGTATGAATATCTCTTTACTGGATGATTTTGAGTTGGATGACCACCATCGTCGCCGTCTCATCATCCTCGAAGCGGTTTCCTACTCGTTGGCCGTCGATCATCGTAGCAAGGAACTAATTAAACTACCGTATGTATGTATGTATGTATGTATGTATGTATGTATGATGTAGAATAATGCATGATTAAGCTGCATGCATGCATGTCTCATCGTGACTCCCGCACACACACGCGCACACATTAATTTCCCTCGTTCGATCGGTCTCTATATTCTTTGTCGTTGCTTTGTTGCACGTAGCAGAGCTTTGAAATTAAGTAGAATAATAAGAAGATTAATATAACGTAGAGAATAAGTAATGCATTTTATCATGTAGAACCGTTTTCTCGGGATAAGAAGAGCACACACACACACACGCACACGCACACGCACACACACGCACACACACACACATCTGGTAGAATGATGATTTGCCAAATTTTGTAAAATAGTATTATATTATGCAGAATATAAGTGATGTGGTATTTCATCTTGAATGTTTTGCTAAATTCTATATACAGAAGGTAACGGACAAACTAATACTTCATGTAGTATAATGTGTTATATAATTAATTATGCAAAATGATTTGCAATGTCCAGCCTGTAGAATGTTACAAATATATATACATATTCCATAATTAAGTGAACTATATTGTTATTTGCAATTATATGTTACATCATGTAATTAATTATAGAGGTCATGATTTGCAAGGATAGAGGTGGGCACCCAAGGAGTTTCTAATGCTTTTAAGTCAAAGAGGCTTTGCGAGTATATATCATCGGTATAATGCTCTTGGAGGTCGCCTAATCTTCTAATAATTTTATCATTAAAAGTAAAAACGTATTTATGTGATTACTTAATATATAGTTCATCTATTATGATGCATTGAAGAATCAACGTACCTGAATTACATTCATTTTGTCTAATGGATTGAAAATTAATAAAACTTGGTGTATTCTTTTAGGTTGGAGAGTAACAATTGTTCAATTTAATTAAACATTTTGCCACAAATTTATTGTTATCTTATAATCAAAACTAAATAGTTACTTCCACACCATCCTCGCCTATCTTTTGTACAGATTCTATATATCCTTATTTATTTATTTGGTCTATATCAATAATTTCTATGGATGCGATGACTTTAGGAAAATCGAAAGGAAATTAAGAGGGGTTAGTGTCTGACGGAATTCAACTGACGGAAATGAAAATTATTGAATTCCGTCAGAATGCTGTTAGTGTGCATTACACTTGACGGAAAGGAAAGTCGGATTTTACCGTTGTATAAAATCCAAAAATTTCCTTTACCGTTAGAAAATTTCTGATCGCCCCCATTCAGAAAATTTTTCTCCCTCTTTCGTGCCTAATGGAATTCGTAAGACTGATAAGGAAGATTTACTTAAGGACCTGCTAGATGAGTTGGAATAGTTAAATATTATTGATGACATACAACCAATGGGAGAGATACATATAGAAAGCAATGCTCAGGTTCGAATGACTCAAAAATAAAGAAAAGAAATGGCAGATAAGATGCGAGAAGATATGATGATGGCAATGTGGGATGGAAGAACTAGATGATATTATTTCGTATTGTAATATTTCAATTAAGATGTATTTGTATTTTTCAAATATTAGTTGTAATAAACTTTTGTCAGAATTTTCCGTCCTGTACTAAACTCATCTCAGAATTTTCCTTTTCCTTTCCGTTACAAATTTTCCATTTACTTTCCGTCAGAATTTTCCTTTTCCTTTCCGTCAGAATTTTACGTCATGTACTAACACGCCTTAAGAATACATGAAAGAAAAAGTAAAATCCTAAAAATAAGACAATCATCTTTACTAATATTATTTTTATGGAGAATCCTTCTCAGGATCTGTGTTTTACTAGAGAAATCGATAATTAATTGTTAACCGATAATTACAAAATCTTATTTTAAATCTCAGGCTTTGAATAATTTAGTACACACACTTCATTTTTATATGTGGCTAAATTTAACCAATCTTGTTACTAAGCACCACATAAAGACATAAGAGACGGAAGCACGTTTTACCCTAATCACTGGATCAGGCAACTTATGTTTTGTTTGGTTAGTCTTAATTTTTCATGTAATACAATCAAATCACATTACTTAATAAATAATAATCTTTGTTAATCATATGTAAATTACTTTAAGGATTATATAAGAAAAAAAATCAAATTTATCATTCAAACTTATCTTCAACTAATTGAGTGATATCGCTAGTACCTTTATTTCAATAATCAAAATCGCAATTACTTATAAATCAACTTCATCCAACGGAGTTAATCAGAAATGCGTGTTCTCCCAGTGATCAGTGAAAAATGAAAAACATAATCATTGCCAATAACTCTCACGTTTTTTCTTCAAAAATTTTAAATTCTGATTTTCATACAAAATCTTTTTTAATCTCATGTTACTTGTTTTCCACGTCTTAAATTCCTCAAAAAAAAAAAAAAAAAAGAAGAAGACAATTATACACATGCAAGTATAACTTAATATTTATACTTTTACTTCAATAAAAATAAAAAGAGAATTATATCTTCCGTCAACATCGATGTTGATGTAATTACGTCAGCAAAGGAAATGTGTTGGTGCAAATCACAATGTTTGAAAGTTCTCCGGCGATCACTTGTCTCCCATGGAGTGCTCACGCGGTGAAAGCGACGTGCAATGCCCTCTTGTAGGCGTCGAAATGACGGAGTGGCTGGGCTCCGACTGCGGAGTCGTAGGGGGGCGGGGCAGCGCGGAGCGGTCATTAGGTCGGCGCCGTATGACGTCGTGCTCTGCCCGGAACTGGACGGCAGCCGGCACCTTGATCCAAGGTCCACTTGGACGATATTGCCCCCATGAAGAAACTGGATTTACCACTGACCACACTACCTTATCGGAGAGGGGAAGAGCACTGTGCACGCCTCTGCTTGTTAGGGGGCAAGCGACAAGGCTGCCGACTACGCTACCATGCTACTGTTGCTTGCACGAATTGACGTTTTTACCCTTGCGTTTGGTTGATGGATTGACCGGAAGAATTGATTCTTCTTCGATAAATACATGTACCTACTGGCCACGTTATCTGTCGATAACTTGTGGGTGCAAGTTTTCGATCGATAATCTCCAACAGTCGTCGTATGCAGATTTTCTTTTGTATATATGTTTGCTTCGAGCGGATAACAACAACCACAGCCGCAACCAGAGCGGGTAAAGAAATAAATCGAGAAGGACAAGGGTACCTCGGTAACTCCACACGGTTGTACCATTGACCTTGTGGTTTCCGTATGGAGAAGCAAGAGAAAAACCTCAGACCTCAACCTCTCGAGGAGAAAGTGACGAGAGGAGAGGAACAGGAAGAGAACCCAAAAAGATCCGTCGGATTCCACTCACGGGCATGGAAAGTGAAAAGCCAGGTAAGGGAAGAACTGATTGATGGGCGTCGAGCTCAGCTTTCCCAAGGCCTTCCGACTTTTTATAAGTCTGGTGCTTTTGTTTTGATCGAAATCTAATAAATATTATTTTTTCCTTCCCATCGTCTTGAAGAAGTTGAAGATAAATTACCGTATATATTAATTAAACTCAGGTATGGATTACTTGCAGTACATGAATTTGTGACGTTTTCTCCAGCCTTCTTCTGTCTGTCTTTCTCGTTAATTCTGTCTCTCTCTTTTTTTCTTCTTTTTTTCTCTTCTTTGGTCAAACGTGATTGCGTGCAGGGTTTTGTGGGTTCTCGTCCAGGCACCACAAGGCAGAAGCTCAAAAGCTACAATTATTGTTTTTTTATTCTTAATTTTCAAGCATGGACTTTTAACTCCTCGTTACCCAAAAAAAAAAAAAAAAGGGCCTTTTTTTAACTCCTTTTCCTTGTGCCGTTCTGATTGTTGGCCTTCGGCATGGGTGCTTCCAGTTTCCCTCAACCCTTTAGCATCTGTTTTTGTTGTGTGTTGCATGTTCCTGTGAATAACCCATAGCCAGCCTTGTAGGTGAAGGAAAGGAAGAGAGAAAGGAAGAAAGAAATGAAAGGATGGGCATGTGCTCTGTGGAGTCTCTGTTAGCTGACTTTTTCTCTCTTTGTTCTTCTTGGCGTCCTTACCTTACCTTACTTTCCATGTCCTACACTTGTTGCTTTTCTGAGAAGGAAACGTTTAAATTCGATTAGAACAAATACTATCCATATAAAAAAGAAACATTTGAAATATTGATGGATTGACACATGCATACAACAACTTGGTTGGGTTGCAAGTGGAGTAAATGGGGGGTAGATCTGGAACGCCAGGACTATAAACAAGAGTTCTGTCCTTGTAGGTTTCATTGTCTCGTGGTATGAATGGCTGGCATTTGAGAAGAATATCTCAAATAATCTGATCATCGTCAAGTTGGAAGGAGGTGGAGTTGGACATCTTGAGGACAGCCGGTTTGTGGGCTTCCATGACTCATGTGGGTCCCCAGTTTTCAATTATTCCACAATTTCATTGAATGTTGCGCGTTGCTGATGAATAAATACACTTGTCTTCCATGGCTGTGCTTATTATTGGCCGCTTGATGTTGTTGATCAGGAGAGGCAATTGTTTGAAGAATCCTTAAAGGAAAGGAAAGAAGAGAAAAGGGATTTGAAATTTATGGCGTTCCTTCTTCCCCTTTCTTTTCTCACATCCCTCTTTAAGCGAGAAAAAGAAGGGACGAAAGGCAAGAATTGCTGAACGGAGGCTACATGGGTGGAAAAGTATCTCTTGATTGTGATGTGTAATTCTTGAATATCATGTGCACAAGAATCCCCTCGGATTCCATTATACGAGGAGTTAACCCAGATTAGCATGACATGTATACGATCATGATTATGGTCGAGGTTACACATAACAACAATATTCCGATCTTACCGAAGTCTGAGGAGCAAGAGTGTTTGATTAAGCCATTGTTGGATTAGAAGAAAAAGAAGTTAGTTATTGTTTGTTTCTTCTGGTAACCAAAAACACCATCCATTCTATTCACTGCTGATTCCTATTTCCTTATATCATCCAAGATCAAGTTCCCCTAACGTGCCGGGGGTATGAGACAGAAAAGCTTGGGTTGAATGATCTATCGCCCTCCCCCAAGTGCCCCTCCGCCATCCCAACCCAGCTTGGCAAATTGGGATGGAGACGCGAATTCCTAACTCCGAAAATGTGATGAACACCTGGCTTTCTCTCTGGTCGTTCAAACCAATTGCTGTGTAAGACATTCAAATGTGAAGAAACATCTTCAGTTTAATCAATTGAATTTATTTCTACAGATCGTACCACCACCAACAAATTCTTTTACCGCCTGTGCAGAGTCTAAAACTTGAATAGCATAAATAAGAGCAATGAGCCCAAGATAAACAAACAGGAGTTATTTACAGCATTACCTAAAAAAACAAACAAACAAACAGGAGTTTTGACACGCTAGATGACTAATTAACAACCGTCCGTTTTGAAGCTACAGACGACATGACAGCTTGATACGATCGAAGGACAAATGAAAAAAGAAGAGTGCCGTCTGGAGAAGTTTCCCTTCAAAGTCTTCTCCTGGTCCTTCTACAGGTAGTAGTTGACAAGGGGTGTGACGTGGGAGTGGAAAGGCGTCGCTAATTGTTCTCGTTCCTTTTTCCTTCGCTTCCCCAAACCCCTTGGGTGTTGGGATTGGGTTGCTTCCTGTGAAAGGCAGGTGGGTTTGCATATGTTTAAAGGGTGGTTGTTGCTACTGACCATTGTGATAATCCTACCAGGAAGCAAGGCATGGATATTGGATGCCTTGTTGTAAGAAGAAAACAATGGTTTTAAGGCTGCCTTCAATGTCTTCGAAAGTGCAATTGCACCTTCCTTCACTAATCACTGGCACCAGCTTTCGTAGAGAGAGGGAGAGGGAAAATAATTTATTTCTCACGTCCACTTGTATGGCTTTTAAGTTTGACGTTGAGTACCGTTGTATGCAATCGTAGACTGCACTTCCAGACGACAAGAAACATACCGGTGAACAAATAGGACTAAAGCAACAGGTTTTATATATTCAAGCGAAAACGGAGTGGCATTTCTACAATCACATGACGACAGAGTCCACACGAAGCAGAAAAGCTACGTCGGCCGTGCAACGGAGGACGAGCCCCCCATCGAGTCTGATATTGCCGGCCAGTGGTGGTGGTGGTGGTGGTGGTGGTGGTGACGATGGTTTCTTTTTTTTTTTTTTGCTAACGGCAGTAGTACAATCAACTCAACTATTACAGTAGTTGTTGTGGGCGGTGAATTTGGTAGAGCATGGGAGTAGCCATGGAATTGATGTTGTCAAGGAGTAAGGTTCAGGTTAGCTGACGACCAATAAATTAACAAGTTGATTCCCACCTAAACCCACATCATGCATTCACAATACTGTGCGTGGTCAGTCCCTTTCCCTTTCTCGGTGGAAGAAGGATGGTGGAGTTGGGGGCTGGTTTAAATGTGCCGTGTACCGTTCAGTCAAATTTGCAGCCAAATGGTTAAGGTGTCTGGTGCAAGTAAACTTAAAAGTGAAGAATGAAGATGACACAAAACTCTTTGTGCTTTTCCTTGTGACAATGAGCCACCGCCCGACCATGTTCTGCACGCTATAATCCCACGAGATTAATCAAGCATCAATTGATTTGTTGAAAAAACAGATCAAATCAGACATTGTAAAACCGAACTTAGACTTATGCAGCTTTATATCACACATATACATAGGCCAAAGTCTCTCTACGTATCATCATTTGATTCTGAATTAAAACTACGAGGAAAGATCTTGCCACGGAGATGGCAACAAACGGAAATTAGAAAGGCGGTGCAAACTTGCTTGCGTGTTGGATTATGTGTTTCTTGAGGAAGGAAGGGCATCTGGGCATGGACGGTGAGCGAGCGAGCGAGTGAGTGCTGATATACCAACTAAATCAAATGAGCAGGTAAAGGCTTGAAATGATGCTTTCCGTCTTTTTAAATTGCTTTGTGTTTGGTTGAATAATGATCTAATTATAGCTTAGTTGGTGAGTGGATCCACTCCCCCCAAGGCAGGCTGCTGAATCAAATCAAACTGTGCATATATGCTACACTACAAACACAAGTAGACATCATCATGTTCGCAATTATTTACGTGAATCAAGCAAGGAGTATGGCAGATAAGGCCACTGCATCACACATGGGTTTCCTCCTTCCTGTAACCTGCACGGTAAAACAACTCCATTTTTCAAGATGCATGATTACGAGTTATTTAGTCTTAGGAATGAATTGCACTACCTTTCTTCTTCTTTTTTTCTTTTTTTTTTTTAAAAAAAAATAAATATATATATATTAGCGAGAAGATGTAATCACCAAGCTCGATTCGGATCATCACGAAAGGTATGAAATCTCAATTTAAAATTTGCACTTTTATTTGCGTGACGGAACCAAAAGCTCGGTTTTTCATTTTCTTTAATGTGGTAACGATTTTTATGTGTATCGAGATTTGAATTTTAATGTAAATCATGAGCAGCGCTATATTTGATAAACTAAACTATCGTAGATTTTCATTCCTTGAAAGACTACAAATAACAGAGGCACTAATTCTCGTTTTAACGTTGTTTTCCTGCCCATGGGATGCGCCTACAACTTTCATTTTCATCCTCTCAAATAAATAGGAAAAAATATCGAAAGAAGGTACGCTGCTAAGAAAGAAAATGAGAGTAACAAGGAAGCAAAGAAACCCTAATTGATGAAAAGGAATGATTAAGAAACAGAGTAATTGGTAAAGGTCAGTGTACGTAGAGTTGGGTCCATCATATTTAAGCATGTACTACGTAGACAAGTAGTAATTTTTTTTATAGGTGTACTTTGTTAGATCGAACCTACAATTACATAGATTCGAACCTTCAATCATGTGGGTGCTGAAAAGACAAGTGACAACTAAAATGAACAAAGTTTGAATCTTCAGGTTTACACTTGCAGTTGAATTTTCCACCTTTACATACAAAGTGTTAATGCATTGAATTGGTGCATGACCATTGGATATTTTGGCAAGCTAGTCCAAATAGGTGGTGGTCCAACCCTATAAAAGGCTACTTCATGATTTTTCTCATTTATTTTCCTCTCCCCTTAACTCTAAACGCGCCTCTCCTCCCTTTCCCTTGGCCGGTTGACCCCCAAGGAAATCCTAGGTAACCACAAAAAACCTTTCATTTTTTTTGCCTTAAAAGTGAAGGTAACTTTGATGGCTCTGTTTGAAGAAGAGTAATTATATTCATCTATTTAAGAGTTTTGTGATCAAAAAAGTTCCACGCCATGGAGAAAATAGGGATTGGAAGTGGGAACTCCCAACCAAACCATGGAGCACCACTCCCCACTTCTGTTGACATGCACATATATCTATTTGTTTATGGCTATCTGTCTTTTGAATAATCTAGGTAAGAAGTATGTATGGGAGATTTTTTTGAAGTGTAAAATATGATAGGTAAACTTGGATGGATTTTTTGTCATGCTATTGGCTTGCCATAAAAGAAACTTACAAACATGAGTTTCTTTTTTATCAGTTCAAAACTAAGACTTGGTTTATGTGCCAAGACAAAAGGAAATCAACCAAGCAAGATCTTGTAAAGGAGCAAGGCAATCTAGCATTAAGAAGCTTTCTCGTTCATTGGCACAAAATTTTGGAAGATTCCTCAGTACAGCAAGCAGCACATTGGGATAGCATATCTAATCTTCTGTTTACCACCTTTCTCCTACTATGTACATACAAGCTCTCCTTCCCTGCCAATGTGAAAAACAGAAGAAAAAGAGAAAAAAATGTCATCAAACTACGAAGACCCCATCCTGCTGATAATCTAAGAGATGGGGAAGCAGCACTGATTCCTTTCCTGTGTGGTGGCATCATCAAGCATTTGAACTGTCTTGCCCATTTGCCTTCCTCCAATTCTCTCCCCACATCTTCGCCTCTGCCACAGCTCGTTCCCTGTCGAAGTCCTTGTTATTTAACATCCCCGTCATCTCCTTTGGGGAATCCTCTTTTTCATACCTTTCCAGTTGCCATTTGTTTCCTGACCCTTCACCATCTTCATTCCTCACCACAGCTCTCCCATTTCTCTCCTCCCATCTGACTCTGCTTCTCTTCTCGTCCGAGACCCCTGAACCTTTGCTGGCCTGTGATGGGGCAGCACTTGGATCATATGCTTGGGATGCTAGATAGGATAGAGCGGTCACCACATCAACGATCATGGGGCGGGTAGCTGCTTCTTCCCGTATGCACATGGATGCCACCGCGAGTGCTTGGTAGAGCCCACGCATTGGATATCGACCTCGCAACTTGGGATCTGCCAATTTTGCATGTTGTCTCCTGTCATTCAACAAGGGACGTGCCTGCCAAACATGCAAAGATCGATAAAATTGAAATCAATTTTTGCCCAAAACTAGAGCATCCAGTATTAATCATCACTAAAAGTTCGAATCATTGCTGTAACCATCTGCCTGGCAGCAAGTATCATAATTTGCACAAGAGGATACTCGATATCATGTCTTCTATTTGCACGTCAAATATGATGATATAAGCACTTGATCATCCAAGACTTGAAGATTTAAATAAAATTTATTGTTTTAAATTCATACGATGCAGATACAGTGTTATCAGTTAGGAAGCATCATAATTAAGCAACGTTTTGATATTAACCTAAGATTTTTAAGGTAATCTAACGAGAGAACTTTAACAAGACAATGAACTACTGCATACCACTTGTGGCAAAACAAGGTAGACAGGTAATGGAATAAAGAGAAAGAAGCACCCATTTTCCTCTCCAAAGAAAGAAAGAAAGAATCAATGAAGAATAAGGAGAAGATTTCCATTCTAATTACATGGTGTTTTCTTGAGCAGTAATAATTACGTGGGTTTAATTCAACAAATAAAACAAGATCAACACATTTACTTGCCATGTTCATTATTCTCATCTGAAGATGTATGAAGGCATACCAAATGGATTGAACTATTCCATGACAGTTTAGGAAGGTTACCCATGTAACAAGGTTCTGTTCTGCATGTGGCTTGCTGCCGTCAATTGCCTTTCTTCCTGTAATAAGCTCCAAGAAAACAACCCCAAAACTGTAAACATCAGACTTAACAGTTAGTTGTCCGGTCATTGCATACTCAGGTGCACAGTAACCATAAGTTCCCATGACCCTAGTGGAAACATGTGATTTATCTCCAGTTGGACCCAACTTGGCAAGTCCAAAGTCAGAGAGCTTCGGGTGAAACCCCTCTTCCAGTAAGATATTAGATGATTTGAAGTCCCTGTAAATAACAGGTGGATTGGCTTGGTCATGGAGATACTCAAGCCCTCTAGCCGCTCCTGCAGCAATCTTCATTCTTGTATTCCAGTCCAGTGGTTCTTTATCTGGTGGAAGGTCTGAACAAAGTTTCATATTTCCATTACTAACAATACAGACAACTAAAAAAAATACAATTTCCAGACACTACGAGAACAATATATATCCACTACAAGAATATACTTACCAGTTCAGAAAGTTTCTATATGGATAACACAAAGGGCCTGTTTATTTACAAGATTTGGTTTTTCTCAAAAGCCATCTTGTACCGGGACCCAATTTTAAAACATGCTTGGAAGATGAAGTTTTCATGGAAAAAGTAACATTGGTTGAAAAGAAAAACTCACACTCTGAAGTTTTTTCAACCATACAAAATAACTTCTTGATTTTTTGTGTCAAGGGAGACAAGGAAAAAACCTTTGTCCCCTATTTGGTAAAAAAAACTAGCTTAAAAAAATTAATAAAAAATGTTTGGAGGACCCAAAGTTTCATTGCCAGTTGCTAGTATGCAAAGTTCTTTTTCATATCACAAGCTTAGTCTCTCATCAATGTGGAGTCAAGCATCGTCTCTGCAATTAAATGAAACTTCATATTGGCCCAGGTAATCAAACTTCCAGGTTTGGGTGGTTTCCACCACGATCAGGAGCTATGGGTCATGTCATAGCTCCTGACCATCTCAGCCATGCATTTGAAAAGGTATGATTGAGATTAAATCGAGCAGAAAATCATTTTTTTAAAATTAAAAATAGAGTAAAAAAATAAAAGTACGGTTACAGAAGAAAATTTTAAGTTTTTAACTATTCATCTAATATTTTAAAATAAAAAACAAAAACACAGTCAACTATTTTTTTAAAAATTTATGCTCAGGAGCTATGATAGCTCTTGGAGTGTAAAAAAATGTTCCCCTAGTTTCTAGAGGTGCCAAGTGACAACTCTTTCTAAGCCATGCATTAAGCAATAATAGTGGTATAGTTAAACGTGCAGAAATTATAAGGTTGACAGTGAATCAGTACATGGTGCAATGACGTATTATATTATAGATTTAAAATTTATTAAGTGTTAGAAAAATTTCACATTGATAAAAGTAATGATACAATTAGGCTTTATATATGAAAACATTTTTACTTATTACCAATTGATTTTGAGTTAACATTTTAATATGACATCAGAGTCAGATTCACACACATTCTTTTATAGATACTGGTAGGCATATAAATAATTTATAAGTGAAAGACAGTGTCAAAAAAGTTTCATACTAATAAAAGTAAAGAAAGAACTGATTTTTATATATGACGATTATTTTCACTTATTGCTTATTAATTTTGAGTTAGTATTTCAGCAGTAAGATTGTTAGCAATATGTTTGTAATAAATACGCATTATCTCTTCAGTTGATTGAGACTTGAGTGCAAGCATCTAATTGGGAGGGTCCTTCAGAATTTGTAGGGATAAAAATTTTAGCAAGCTATGTATAAAAAACATGGCATAAACATGCAAAGCCTAGTTGTCAGTTCTGGAAAACTACAGCACGTGTAAGCAATGTCTTCCATGTTGACAAAAATCAAATTGCAGTATCCAACTTTTAGTTTGTTTACATGGAGACAAAAGAACAGTATCAAGGGATCAACAAGAGAATCACATTTACTAAAATGATAATAGCATATTCAGTAGTTCATATCATCGTTAATTTAACATATAATATGGCAAAAATAATAACCACACTTTTAACTATATGTGTGTTCAGCAACATGAACCCTTCCAGTCTAATTCTAACCATTTTATTTCAAATACACATGAGTTAGTTTCTCATTTCAGTCAAGCACTTAAAAAAAGTCTACTTTTTAAACATACTCAAAAATCTAGGATGGTTACCTGAATTTTTTTCAATTCCTATCTTCCATTTAGGATTTTTCTTAAATTATCTTGTAAATATTTTCTTCCGTCCATCATGGCACCCTTTTTCCTTGAAATTTTTGAACATGAAATTTGGTTTACCCAAATGCTTAATGTTCTGTCAAATTATTAATTACCACACTGATTCCAAACTACGGCTGGATATTTACATCAAACTGATCTTAGGTGACCCTAGGGGATGGTAACTCATCGTTGGCAAGGTCAGTGCAGACCAGAGATGGGATGATGGATGACCCAAAGCCACTGAATGCAGTTCATTGCTTGGCCTATCAAAAGACAAACAACTAAGTTCTCTATAAGAAGAGAGAAAGGGGGGTCAAGGACTCTCTGATGTTTAAGCTCAATAAGAAATTCAAAATAAGAGATCAAGTTTAGATTAAGGGTTCAGAAAGAGATTACCTCTCTCCCCTCATAACAAATGCATTTAAGAGGTAATTGTAGATATGGTCATGGATGACAGTGGAAGGTGGAGGCTACCTATCACCTGTTCATTGTAGATTACTCTTCTAACATGGGTTGAGTTGCCTGTCTGACTGAAATGGTCAACAATCCATCACTGGCAGGATAGGCTGGTCGACCATCATTAGAGTGGTAGGTTTGCAAATGACCTAGATGGAACAATCACCCAGTTCGAAACCCACATCACAAACAATTCAAATGCGATCCCAAATTTATTGTCTAGTGGGTCAACTCCTGTGATGAATGTATCAAGTTTTACAACATTTTTAACGCCATCAGAATATTATTGGTCAAAAACTCTGCACATGCAAAATCTGTTAAGTATGGGTAATGGGCAAGAAGTCCAGCATCACCACCACCAACATAAAAGATATTCAAAAGAGAGAACAAGGAATAGAGGTGTTGAATGGAGTTCAGAACTCATCCAAGTGGTAAAAATAAATAAATAGAATGTGTATAGATATATAAAAAAATCAGTATAAATATAAAGTTTCATATTATACATTTAAGGAATTGATTTACATAGGTAATACAAACAACAAATACAGCCGTTGATAATGGCTTATTCTAGGCTTTGACTGAATTTAGTTGCAATGTTCACTTGCTATGAAATTGAGAATCATTCATTATCCCAAAAACTTATTTTTGTTAAGAAGCAAGGAATTATGCAGATGCCTTTACTCTTAAAAACAGAGAAGAACAAGACAACTTTTTTGTGGGCATGATTAAATTTTCAGCAGCTTGAACATCATTAATTTGTATGGTAGAATATCAGTTTAGGAGTGTGGATTTTAGATAAAGGAACTATGAACCATTCATTCTGTCAAATGCCTAGTTTATTACGGTAGCTTAAAAGGACTCTCCAGCAAGAACCAACAAAAAAAAGGTTAATGTTACCATGCAGATGATCCTCCAATGACCCTAATGGCATGAACTCATAAACAAGGAGGCGCTGGTCTCCATCCGCACAATAACCAATCAAACTGACAAGATTTGGATGATGCAATAGACTGAGCATTAGAACTTCCACCAGAAATTCTCTGTTTCCTTGAAGCCCATTCCTATCTAGCTGCTTGACAGCAACAACCTGCACTTGAAGAAAAACATTAAGATAAACCTTAGGCCTGAAATCGTGCAGTCATGTTTACATGAAATGAACTACCGTCAAAGCAGTTTTATATCAAAAGACTGTTAGGAATAAGACCTGGCCTGTGCCCTCTAATCGTCCCTTGTAGACACGTCCAAAACCACCTTCCCCTAAGAAGCACTCTGATCTAAAGTTCTTTGTGACAGCTGCAAGTTCTCTAAAAGTAAATGTCTGTGCAGATATCTTAACTTCAGGAAGTTCCGGTTGAACTTCAGCTATGCTGTTTGAGCCCCCATTGCTTCTGGGCTCCAAACGATCGTCTCCTGCACATGCATGACAGCATTATCCAACAGAATAAGACACCTAAAATTTGATATCAAGTTAAGTAGCATTAGTTTGTGAAGGGTCTTCTCTGGCCAGTACATGATGACAGTACTCAAACTATTTAGATTGAGAACAAACAAAGGAACCATAACTCAGAACCGTGAAACATTAGAATTCAGATGCACCAATTATAAAATATTATGAATAAAGACAAGACGTAACAAGGGGAACAATCAGAAAGAACTTAGCAATTTACAGTGCTAAGAAAAAAATACACAAAGTATCAAACAAACTGATAAAGTACTTGACTGATCATTGTTCAAAATTAAAGGATTAGGACAGTTTTCCGTAGAAAAATTTCCATATGAACATAAATAAGGATTTCAACCAGAAGAAACATTGTAGAGCTAGAGCCACCAAAAGTTTTCATCTTATGAGATATGTTGTGTATCCTATTTGACACCCATCATAACGGGAAGAGGCGTATACCCTTTCAACATCTATCAACAATCAGATCAAGTTATAAACGAAATGGATTGGTGTAAACACTTCTTCCAAAATGAACAAGAATTAAAAACAAATCCATTAGAAATTCAACACCAGCCCCCAAAACTCGCGAAATACCAATTCGTCAAAGAACCAAAAAAAATCACCAAATGAACAAGGAGAGTAGTGTGTGTGAGAGAGTACTCTAACCTGAGGTCAATCTGTGGACCTGAGGTGGCACCATGGGGTGCTCCTCCCTGTGATCACTCTTCACATCCTTGGGATTCAACTCCTCCGCCTCCTTGGAATCGAAGCAAGGAAAGCAACCCATCTCCACCTTCCACCTACCTACAACAGCCCCCAACGGGAAAACCACCTCCTACCCAAATCCAGCAGCATTCAGCACGACCGTCTTGGGTTCCTCTCAGATTCCAGATCGAACCCAAATGCCCCAATCAAACACGGAAGAGAACCATCGAAAGAGGAGAAGGGATAGACAACAAATACCAAAACGAAAACCACCCAACACCACCGCAGAAAGGAGGCGACCTTACGCGCCAGAGAAGACGACGACGGCGACGGGAAGAAGAAACTTGGACCGGGAAGCCGTCCCGGCCGTTTCCATCTACATGAACATATAGACAATAGATGCGAGGAAGAAATCCAGGGGAAAGCACAAAACGATGGCAGGGGGCAATAAAAAGAAACCACAACTTTGTGTTCTAGTTGGTTTTTATCGTTGTCTTTTTTACTGCAGGGGAGAGGGGAAAAAGGCTGAACTTTCTATACCATAAACATATAGAAAACGAAAACAAGCCTTGGGGTGGTGGGCATTACATGTAATAGTATAGGAATACAAATTCACAATCTTCTCTGAAAATCTCAAGGCTTCCTTTCTCTTGACCTTTCTCCCGCTACTCCAACCCAATCAGTGCGAAATAAATATGATCACCGTGAGAAAGCAAAGGACTGTGTCCAGCTCAGGCCCCGCTCCAGGCCTGCCATGGCTGCCGGACGTTGACCCCACATGGCATTTCGTTCTTGTCCAAGTACAGCTGCGTTCCCCAGCACACTTTCGCCACCTCCTCCAGAGATTCCAGAGAGAAAGAGAGAGAGAGGGCCCATGGGCGGGGGGCAAGGAATGGTGCAACGTCTGATGTGAAACGGCAACCAAATGGGAAGACGTACCAGAGCGTTGGTGTGGGTCGATTGGCGCCGTGGAATACGGATGGCCGAGGTACTATTCCAGCGTACCTTTTTCCCAGACAGCACAGGTCAGCATTGATTTCAAATATCTTTTTATATATATACAAAGTTAAAGTTTTCTAACGCATATAAATTCCAAATGTTTTTATTTTTATTTTTATTTATATAACAAGATAGTTTATGTTATCTTCATTATCAATAACTTCACCCTTAGCGCCTTGGAACACGGAATCTTAAGTGAGGTAGGTGTTGGTGTGGGTTGAAGTAGTCGGTCAGACTCGGTCTCACCGAGAAGTTAATCACAGCATGTATGTTTAATAAAAAAATAGTTCAATATTATTATAAGTGCTTAATAATTCAAAATAACGTAGGTATAGGTATTTATCTTATGATTTATAACATAAATTTAAAATCTATCAATAATAAATATTATATCTCAAATAGATACTTACAAATAAGAAATATCTATTTATTTTAAATATAAATTTTAAGTTAATGTGTTCTAACTATAAAATAAGCACTTACCACATTTTTAACAGTTGTAAGTGCCTACGAATGTATTTTCTTGTTTAAAAAATTAATAAATGCTGTATTTACGTTATAGGAATAATAAAAGAAGAAATATGATCGATCAACCTTTCGATGCGAAGTATAATAATTAGTTTATGGTTGAAGGTGGATCATGACAGCCTTGGAGTCAATGCATGCAAAAAAGAAATAAATATAAATTAATCATTTTTCAAAATTTTGGAACTACGCTTATGC
Source organism: Cymodocea nodosa (assembly GCA_036874045.1). Classification (NCBI taxonomy): domain Eukaryota; kingdom Viridiplantae; phylum Streptophyta; class Magnoliopsida; order Alismatales; family Cymodoceaceae; genus Cymodocea; species Cymodocea nodosa. Next base: position 2,464,049 of record JAZBRI010000008.1, read on the forward strand.
CTTATGGTTCATCCAAAACATTCCACCAAGTTTAGCTTCCATGTGAAAAGCATTGTTTTTTTTTTTTTTTGTGTGTGACAATGATTGAATAATGAAGTTGGGTGGTTTTAAATTAAGTTCTTCCTTCTTCGTGCAAAAAATGGAAGATGTAAATATTTACATCGATCTAAATGAGTGTAGGCATCACGGTTAAGATGATCAGTCATGTTCTCCTCATCATTCTCTTCACTTAATTATTAAACACTTACACTCATTTGTGTGCATATATATGGGTCTCTTCTTAGTATTTATAGATTATAAAGAAAGTACCAATACGTTGGTTTCCATTATTCATATGAAGTAATCGTTGGCAAGGCATGAATTAATTGTTGTTGTCTGTGGTTCTGAAGTAGAAGGAAGGTGGATATCAAAGTAGATGCCCATCTATCAGTTAGTATACATTCTAGTTGATAGGGTTGAGTGGACTCTATCAATTATAGTGAAGTCTTCATCTTAATAGGACCAAATTAACCCTAATAACACAAGATTAGGTTGGTTAGTTGAAACACACCTTTTGTTTGGGCTAATTAAAGAAAGAAATGGTGTGTTTTATATTCCGTTCAAGATGGGATCATATCCTTTTTTCCTTCTTTTCAATTCATTTCTTTCTTCTAACTCATGAATATCATAGGAGTAATTAACTAGATTAGAAGCCTTGGAAGCTAGCATAGTTTGTTAAACAAGTGTGTTTGATCTTTGTGTTCTAAATAAACTAATGCAGTGAATCTTTTCAGGAGCAATGTATCTTCTTAAATGCGGCAAATTGTAAAAATCAAAGGAGAATAGTAGGAGAGGTTCTCTTGCTAGCTTCATTTTAACATGCAACAATAAACAAATACTATTGTTAGGTGTCTAGCATGTGTTGGCGATGTAGGTGTCTCAACTAAATTGCTCATGTTAGAGGAGGTGCCTTGCACTTTATCGTGATAGGTGGGCATGACTTAAACTAGGGATCAGATGCTTAGGGCTACATTTGAACTTGTAAACTTGGTACTACTGACCTTTTAAGAAAAGTTGAGGAGCATTTGCTATCACCTTAAGGTTTTGACATGGTGGTAGAACTTGATCCTAACAAGTTATATCAAAGCTAGAGGTCATGGGTTCAAGTTTCAATGAGTATGTTTGTGTGTATGCATGTTGAGGTGATGCATGTGTCTCAACTAAGTCACTTGTGTTTGAAGAGGTGCCTCACAATTTACCATGATGAGGGAGTATGATCAAAAGTTAGAGATCAAATGCCTACGAATATATTTGAACTCGTAGACTTAATGTTGTTAACCCTTTAAGAGGAGTTGAGAGACATTTGCTGTTACCTCAAGGTTTTGGGAAAGTAGTAGCACCAAATCCTGATAGTTATCTTTGTTGTACATAGCTTTTAGTTTTAGCACAATTAATGTTTTTTCACAAACATACATATGCGTGTATATATATGTCTTTTTGATCATTCATCTTCTACCCCAGATTCATGTAAAGTTCACAATTATACTTTAAATGTACCCACGTCTAAGCGTGGCACAAGTGGTATATCTATTCTTATCCAATTTGCAAGTATCTTACTTGACACAAAAGAATTCCACTTAATATATATATATTATTATGTTAAAGTCTTTGAAGGATCACATGAAGTCTTTGTTAGAAAAGTCTTACGTCAATAAGAACATAAACAGGATTTAACCTTATATTTGATGAATTATTCTGCTTATTATCAATTGATTTTAAGTTAGAATTTTACATGATATCATAGTCGATTCACATATAAATACTATATGCATATAATTAAACCACAAGTAAGGAAAACTATTGGAAATAGTCCTACATTGAATAAATAAAAATCAAATATGAAAGAATGCTTTTGTTTCGTAAATAATCATCCATTTAAATTCAAATAATAGAATTTCGTCAACATAAGCAATATATCTACAGTAAATACACTAATCAGATTGATTTACGAAGAGACCAATGCTAGAATGATTTGACGAAACTTTCCATAATTTTACTTAATGGCTTTTTTATTTTATAAAAGAGTTTTACTTTAATTTATTTTCCTACAAGCTACGGAGTATTTTGGTTTATCTATATAAATTTTTTTCTCAGATTCACCACGTTTTGTTGATCCATTTAATTAATTAATGCCAATACCATATGTGCGATCACTCCAATCAAAAGATTAAGTACTAAAATATTATTAAAGATTAAGTTTTACAATAGATTAACTTAAAAACGAACATATTTTACATAAACGTAATTAAGCCTAACTAACTTATCACTTGATAATTAAATACGTACGTACTTATGGTAACATGACATTCTTTTTTTTGCAAGATTAAGAAATTAGGATAGATTAAAATTTAACCGGAATTTATTAAAGACTCGATCGAGTCAATAATGACAAAAGGTTTTTTTTTGTAACGGAAACGACAAATTAGTAAGAGAGGACACGGCGACGTCGCCGACATTCTCTGCAACGGCCCCCGTGCTTGTCTCTCCGCCCGTTCGCCAGCGCGTCCGCCACCAACGGCTCGGATCGCGACGCAACGCGTGCGATGGCGGTGGCAGAACCTGAGGTTTTCACCGCGTGGAAGCATCTCACTGGACGGACGGAGCAGGAACGCGAATCACGTGATCCAGGCCGACGACGACGGTTGCACGCGCCGACGCCTTCACCAGATCTTTTCTCCGAATACGCACGTCTGGGTTGGGGTCGGGTCTTTGCTTGCGATCGGCGGCGGCCACAAGCTCCAAGCGAAATGTGGCGCTGAGCTCTGGAAGCTGCCGGCCGTCCCGCTTTTTTATTTGGGTTAAGGAGGAGAGAGCAGATCAGGTTCGCATGCGCCCCCCCGAAGGCAGCATTTTCCAAAAGGAAACGTGGTCAAAGGAAGCGTCGACAACGGCAATTAACGACGCTTTCCATGTACATATATTCCTCAGGAAAGTTCTCGAACAATAATATGATCCTTCATGAGTATCTACGGCGAAATCAAAACATTAATGTGGAGAGCATGGGAATATCAATCCGCAGGCCGGACGCCTCTCTTTGCATAACAGCTAGAACACTACCACCAGCATCAAAAGGAAAGAAAAAACCAGTTACAGCAACGAGGAGGAGGTTGCATGAGAAGGAAAGACGGAAATGCGTACGTTGTCGATCTAGTGTTGTACGTTATGAGTGAACATTCGACACAAATATATGCTTCCTTTGATTAAGATCGACTAGATCCGAGGTTTCTGTTATGCTTCCCAGCCCTTTTCTTTCTTTACAAAAAAAAAAACCATCCACCCAAGCGGAGCTGGTTTGCTTGGATGGAAGGAGCATGAACAAAACCCAACACCATCGCCATCAGAGCCAGAGAGCACCAGCCTCCTTGAGGAGAGGCACGAGGTTGCCATTGATGTGGGAGGCCATGACTCTATCCATGGCCCCCAGGAGCTTGCCGCCAACGAACACCACGGGGACGGTGGAAGTCCCGCCGACGAGCCTGACCAACGCCCTCTCCATCTCCTTCCCGTGCAGGTCCTCGTCCAGCTCGTGCACCGTCGGGCTCACCCCCATCCCACAGAACAGCCTCTTGATGGCGTGGCACATGCAGCAGGTGCCGACGCTGAATATCACCACCGCGTTCTCCGCCGCCAGCCTCTCCACCCGCTCCAGCGGGTCCATCGTCCTCCCCGCAGGCGTCACCACGTACGGATCGCACGACTGGTACTGCATGTCGACCAAGGAATCAATCAAGAACCGGGGAGAAGAGGAGGCTGTCGAGAACCGGTGACGGTGGTGGTGGTGGTGTCAGGAGAATATTATATATATAGGGGGGGGGGGGAGGGCATTTTGGGAATATACATAGGCAGAACGTGTTTGTCCTTCTCGTCACCATAGTGCAATTTAACAAAAGATCTGGATTTTTGGTGAAAATATGAAACTTTCTTTTCCTGCGTGGGATGGGGATGGGGATGGGGAAGGGGGCGGGCGGTGTCTTCCTGCTCTTGGGGTTATCAATGTGTAGTACACGATTACTTGCCATGACTGGCAATTAAATCCCAATTGCGCGCATATATGATTACTTGCCGTGACGATGCATTTTTTGTACGTGATGTGAGAAGATTCACATTTCTCAACAAAATAACACTCGGGGTCTACTACTTTTCTTGATTTGAGAGTCATTATTGTCTTGTTTAAAAATTCTTTCGGCTCTTTGCCAAGCTATAAATGGTAGAAACTTCATATGGGAGTTCCAATTTTATCACTCCACCTTTTCTTTTTAAATCTATAGTGATCAAGGAAGAAATATTTTAAAAAAAACTAATATATTTGTAAAAATAATATACTAAATGATATAAAAGTAACCATGCAAAAAACTTGTTCTTTCAAGGTTTTTTTTTCTTACTTGCTCTTCTGCCCCCTCTCGTGTTCTCCCCCCATTGTCTACTCTTTCTCTCTCTCTCTCTCATGTTTCTCTTTTCGATGTTATATATATGTCCTGAACCCTAGATTAGATAAGTATATGTATAATTACATAACATTAACTACCACCCACAATATTAATTAATTGCTCATGCGTGTGTCTTCTACCGGTAGTCATGTAAGGTGGCCACGTGATCAGGTGGCATGACTAATAAATAGATTTTAGGAGTCATCTTCCTTTCAACATTGAGCAGTACGAGCAATAGACTCAAGTGCTTAGGTATTTTCATTGTAAATCTTACTTGAGTTTTTTTTTTTTTAGGATTTTTTGCTTGGTATGTTATTATAAAATTTTGTATTATCATGTATATATGTTACTACGTACAAAATACCTAATTATCAATGCATTATCCTAAAATCTACTGTCATTCTGAAATATCATTTTTGTTACGATGTTTAATCTATCAAATATTGGACTATTAATCTACCTTACATATGAAATGACTGAATTACCATTATTATATTCTTATTCTAACTTAATCTAAGCTGCCCCATCTAATGCATTTTTCCATAATTAACACAAGTGCTTTGCTTGCTTTGCCGCCCATGATATGGGGAGGAGAGGAGGGTGAACAGACCTTTCACACATAAATAACAGTTTAAACAAATGTTAAACCACAATGATATGTCTTTAAGAAATAAATTAATTTTTCGAACCCCATAATGATAAACGGGCTTTTTATAATTACATATGCGGCAAAATACAACATTTTACAATGCTCTAGAATAATCGTAAATGTTACTGCGATTGTGATCTTTCCTTTCCTTGTTGGTCTTGATTTCCTTACAATGTGATGGAAGATAATTAATTGCGTTATGCCACTGGTTTCAAGAAAGAAAAAAAAAAAAAACATATGGGCCGTTTGTTAATTTGATGTTTTCTCAATCGTTAAATTTTTTTCTTTTAACCAAACAGGAGACAAAAACCAAGAATTTATTTGGCATGGTTGAGGAAAAAAAAATGAACTCCAGAATGTGTGTTTTCTAAACGACTAGCTTAATTTACCAAACATGATTTATTTTTTCGAACCTTATCAAAATTGAGTCCCGGTTGTTTTTGAAAAAAATCAAATATTGTAAACAAATAGACTCACAATTAATTATAATAAATTAATTAAATATAAAAATTATTATTATTATTATCAAAAAAAATTTGATAAAATGTCCCCATCCCGGTTTAGCTAGTAGAGCAGACGGAAGCGCATTTTTTTTCACAATTTGTCTACGTGTTCGAACAGCGCTCGTAGATTTGAATTTCTCGCTTATTCCAAACATTTTTTTAATTTGTAGCAAAATAATAAATTTAATTATAAATAAAAATTTGAAGACTTAAATTTACATAAATAATATAACAAAAATTATTTTTCATCATTGAGATATAATTATTTCTCTTATCGTAGATTTATTTTCTTATAGTTTTGGGAAATGAATCTAAGGGTATATTAGTGAATGACGTAAAATTCTGATGAAAATAAAAAGAAAAATTTGTAACGTAAAGTAAAAGGAAAATTCTTAAAAGTGTTTAGTGCAAGACGGAAAATTTTGATATAAATTTTAACAAAAATTTATTACAACTAATATTTGAAAAATACAAATACATCTTAATTGAAATATTACAATACGAAATAATATCATTCAGTTCTTCCATCCCATATTGTCATCATCATATCTTCTCGCATCTTATCTGTCATTTCTTTTCTTTATTATTGAGTCATTCGAACCTAGGCATTGCTTTCTATATATATCTCTCTCATTGGTTGTATGTCATCAATAATATTTAACTCTTCCAACTCATCTAGTAGGTCCTCAAGTAAATCTTCCTTATCAGTCTTACGAATAAAATTATGAAGCAAAAACATGCGATGACAATCTTTACTTGTGTTTCATATGGATATGGCATTTGACCACGTAATATTGAGAATCGATGTTTCACAACTTCAAATGTACGCTCAATGACTATTCTCAGTTGTGAATGTTTGTAGTTGAAATTTTCTACAGCATTACGAGGAACTCTATCATTAACATAATCAAATAGATGGTATCTTACACCTTGATATAGACAAATATATTCTGGTCGATTTGGATATCCAACATCAACTAAGTAAAACTTACCTGTATAAAAAAAAAATTAGTATGGTGATGTCTTCATAACTTGTAGAAGTGGAAAACACATTTACCTAGTGGAACTTGAAAACCATTAGGTCTAGTAACTGCATCTTGGAGAATACGAGCATCATCAGCTGATCCTTCCCAACCAGCTAAAATATATGTAAATTCCATATCAAAATTACATGCTACCATTACATTTTGAGATAATTCACCTTTCATGTTCCTAAATCTTGCTGTTTCTTGTCCATAAATAGTTGCTTTGATATGTGTACCATCAATAGCTCCAATACAATCCTATAAACATGCATTTTTATTTTGATATTGACTAAAATAACATTAAAGATAAGGAAACACCAAAGGTGTGGAAATGTACCTTAAAATATGGGTACACATTTGAGTCTTGACGAATTCAACTTGGTGTTTTAGATGAAGGTCTTGCTAGAAGAATATGATTTAGTCGTAATACAGCATTCAAGACTTCATTAAAGTATTTACTAACTGTCCAACTTGATCGACTAAATCGTTCTGTAGTTACTCCATACCTTTGATTTTGCCCAACTGTCACAAGGAACATGGCAAACTTCTCTTTTACATTGATATTGTTAGTATCTTTCAGGACTTCTTCCCTCCTCATTAATTCACAAAAACCCTTGAAAACACTTTGACTCATTCTATAAATCTTTAGACAATTGTAAACTTGATGTGGTAAAGAAGGATCTAGTAATATTCTTATATAATCTACACCTTCTTTACTATAAATACGACTTGTACTTGAAAACAAAGTTGAAGTACTTGCAATCCCTGCTAAAATATTCCAAAAAGCAAGTAAATGTCTTCGCCTTCTTCTAGCATGTTCTTCCTCTTATTCAAATAACATCAAAGTATTATTTACTAGTTCGTCAAAATCCTCTTCAAAATTCATCGTCACCTACAAAATTTCATGTCGAAACATATTACAAGGTTGTAATACAAATAAACATATTACATGAAATCATTTCACAATTAATAGAACATAACAAAATATGATAAACAAACATCAATAATAATATCATTCCACATTTCCTTGTCCAAACAAAAAGTAGTTACATCATACATCTAATACAAAAAAAAAACATGTAAATCATCTTTAGTCTTCCATCTTTTCTAAGTGAAACTTCAACCATCCTTGTCGCATTTCTTTTAGAATTGATAGAAATTTTTTACTGATTTCTTGCTTTTGGAATAATTGAGTAGCTTTATATCGATCAGTCATAGATAGATCTTCAATCTCAAATATTGAAGCAATAGCTTCATCTAAAAAAGACTGACTTCTTTTGCCATGCAAACATTTCCTTCTTCCATGCAAACATTTCCTTCTTACATACAAACATCTCCTTCTGTATGTGAACCATCTCTCTCATTTGTTCATTACGTACATCACCATTAACAATATCTTGTTCACACAAAGTAAGAAAAGCTCGTGACGTATCTTTCAAACTTTCTGCTATCATTTGTTGAGATTCTGCATGAGGGCGTGCTCGCTTCCCCTTTTTCCTTTGCTCCAATGGAACATGTGCACTTCCTCCTGAACTAGGAGGTATGTCAGAATCGAGGTCCATTCCATCTTGTGTAATGTTTGGAGTAAATGTATTTGGAACTTGAGTGTTTGGTACAATGTCTACTTCTTCTGCCTGTCTAGACATATTTCCACTAGCCATAGTACCTTCAAAAATGAGCTGTAATTGTTCATAAATTAAACATGATTTTCCCTTGCAGCTTTCACACTCTAGATGTGCCTACATAAAATTACAATATATATTAAGAAAAATTCAATACAATTGGGATAATCTTAAAGTATGTAAATAAAAATCTTACCTTAATAAACTCCTTCCATATCTCTTCATCTATGTCAGTATACCCTTGTATGAAATTCCATCTCCATCCACTCTGATTTGCAATTTTTGAGTAGTTACGATAAATTTGTCTCCATGTCTTTAAACGACTTTCCACATTCTTTTTTGTAATACATGCATTCCTTCTATTATTGTATTTTTCAACTAATTCATCCCAAGTGCTCCCTTTTATCTTTCCATCTTGGGTTTTTTTGTTTCCCTCATTTAATACTTCTAACAAAATATCTAAAAAGAATGCATCTGCATCTGCATTTCAAGTCATATAAGTTCGTCCAGCATTACTCTGTCCTCTATCAAGAGTACTCATTTACTACATAAGATCAAATATTAATTAATTGCTCCGACATAAGATTATGAGATTTGCAAAAACATAATATATTTTGTCAATCTACTCAATATTTGAAAATGAAAGCAAAATAATAACCTTTGGAGCATCTGATGCAATGATCCTATAGTTTTAAAAGAGGATGACTTGCTCAACCATATTGCAAAGAAGAATATGATATCAACAAAATATAATAAATAACAAAATAACACAATCATAGATATTAATAATGCAAAACATGTCAACTAGAAATATTTATTCTTCATATCAAATATTTATCTTTTAAGAAGAACATGCCAACTCTTTCTTATTAACAATACAAACCTTGGATATCTAACAGGTTGATAGCTTATTTATTGCAACTCTTTCAATCTGCTTTCTTCCCTCTGTGATTGATAGTTAACAAAGCACAAACAACGATTGAATATGCACTGTCTAGTCAAAGATTCAATTTCCAGATTGTAAAAATTGGTTAAAATCAAGTATTGTTAAAATCAAGCTCAACATAGTCAGATCACCTACAGTCGACACTCAAATAATCGAGCTCCAAGCAGCAGCAAGCATACTTTGTATTAGCTTAACGCAAGCAAAAATGCACATTACGTATTTGATTGAAATAACATATTCTTCTACATTTTTTCTCTTTTTTACTTTTTCCTTTATTTCCTCCATTTTTTTCCCTCTCTTGCTCCTCTTTACTTCACACATTTTCACTGCATTTTCTCTTGCTCCTTTTCTACACACTTTTTCACTCTCACATTTTACTTGTCCTTTGTAATAGTATGCACTTACAAAAATGAAGTCCAATTCCTGCAATTTATGACACTGCCATGAATGTCCATGGACCGGCAATACTCCATAAAGCTTAAGATAGAGAATATGCAAATTGCAAAAATTTTAGAGATGACTACGGAGAGAGATAGTCAAACCAGAAGAAGCAACCCACAAAAAAATCGCACATCAAATATGTACAACATCCCACATCAATCTTCCAGATGTTGAAAATAAGTACAATAAACATTCAAGATTATGGCTTTCAAAGAAGGGAAATCGTTGGAAACAAAAAATAGTCGAGAATAGAAAAGAAATCTGCACCAACCAGAGAAAATTGGTTGCCGATCTACTCTCGAGTCTCAAGAAATCTGCACCTAAATCTCCAAAACCAGAAAAGAAAATTAAATGAAAACTCACACCCCGACACAACCATTAGATCACATCCAAATAATTTAATCGACCCAATCGAAGCAACCAACCACAATAAGCCCTTGGAAAACCGATGGATCAAGTACCACATACCTCGAGCTATTGGAGGGAAATGTTAGCAGGTGCCGTCAATCGTAGGCTAGAGGGAGCAGGGACCAGTGTGGAGAGGAGTCCAGAGCTTTTGTCGAGCACGAGACCGGGTCACTACCGACGTAGGCGCAAGAAGGAGAGAAGCTTTGACGGCGAATCCTCTGCAAGCGAACGTCACGAAGTCTCGGTCGAGGGTTTCGCGTAAGAGAAATTTTTCTGAACGGAGGTGATCGGAAAATATTCGACGGTAAAGGAAATTTTCAGATTTTATACAACGGTAAAATCCGACTTTCCTTTTCGTCAAGTGTAATGCACACTAACATCATTCTAACAGAATTCAGCAATTTTTCTTTCCGTCAGCTGAATTCCGTCAGGCACTAACCCCCCCTAAATGTTTGTTTGTGCATCCAAAAAGTAAAAAATATAGGTATTTATGCACAATTAAGAGAGTGACATAAATTAACAAAAAATAATAGAATATAAATTAATAAAATAAAAATATTTATACTTTTGACAAGTTTATGGAAAAATTCCTAAGTTAATAATATTTATATCTTTATGATAATATATTATATATTATGTTCTTTCCATATAGATAACATCATTTAGTTACATATGTTATTAACTATTTCTTTCTTCTGTTATTGAGTTAATCTAGATGTAGTTACTCTTTCAATTTCTCTATTTGTACTTTATAACTTTATTTATAATGATAAAATGATTTTTATGATTTATGATGATAAAATATGATTTTTATAATAAAATATAATTTTCATGGTAAAAGATGATAAAATATGACTTATGATCATAAAATATGATTTTTAAGATAAAAGATGATAAAATATGATTTATGATCATAAAATATGATTTTTAAGATAAAAGATGATAAAATATGATTTTTATGATAAAATATAATTTTTATGGTAAAAGATGATAAAATATGGTTTTTATAATTTATGATGATAAAATATGATTTTTAAGATAAAAGATATTAAAATATGATATTTATAATTTATAATAATAACATATGATTCATAAGAAAATTAAAAGAAAACTTTTGCTCAACATATGGTAAGGATGAGTAGTGACTTTTTTACGCTTCTTAACATCAAAAAGAATTCATAAAAAAAAAATCTTTTTTAAAAAAGTTTATCAAATATTCTTTTACTTTCCATCAGAAATAAATATCCTACACTTTATCTTAACTTATTGTTACTTTTTTTTTCATCTCTTTTGTTACTTTTTGTCATGCACAAATTTTTTTTAAGTAATCTTATCAAATATGTTCAATTCCTTAATGAAGGTTCACACATAATCAATCTTCAATTTGTTGATAATTTTACATTTTATCTTGACCTATAAATGCAAAATATGATATTTATAATTTATAATAATAACACATGATTCATAAGTAAATTAAAAGAAAACTTTGGCTCAACATATGGTAAGGATGAGTTGTGACTTTTTGACTTTTTTACGCTTCTTAACATCAAAAAGAATTCATTAAATTTTTTTTTTTATAAAAAAGTTAAAGTAAAAAGTTTATCAAATATTCTTTTACTTTCCATCAGAAACAAATATCCTACATTTTACCTTAACTTTCTATTACTTTTTTTTTTTTTTCTATTTCTTTTGTTACCTTTTGTCATGCACAAATTCTCTTTTAAGTAACGTTATCAAATATGTTCAATTCGTTAACGAAGGTTCACACATAATTAATCTTCAATTTGTTGATAATTTTATATTTTTTCTTGACCTAGAAATGCAGAATGTAATTAACTTCAAAAGAATCCTATGTGTTTTTCAAATCATTTCTGATCTAAAAGTAAACTTCTCTAAATCATCTCCTGTGGATGTTCAGTCAGATAGCAATAGATTAGACTGCCATTGCAATCTTCTAGGCTGTAAAAGAAATTCTTTTGAGGTGTTACCCCTAAAGGAAAGGCTAAATACCACTTAGCTAATTAGAATAACAGCTGTAGATGCAAAATATTTAGAGGTTTTGGTATTATTAATGTAATGTAAGAACTTTCCCTTTTACTTTATAAAAGGAAGACTGATTTGGTCCCTCCTCAAGCATGATAAATACAAAACTTAGCTCTCGATCTTAGATTCTATCTATCTATTTTAAGAATTTAGGAATTGGGTGTCTCTTAAATAAGTCGTCTACTTCTTTGTATAGGTGTTTCCTTGATGTCGATCATCAAGGAAATTTACCCTATTTGTACAAATTTTTGTTGCATTGTTCTAGGAGATGGTACAATAAGTGGAATGATCATGGTACTCTCCTGAACGATTTTCTTGAAACTCATTAGATCATTAATGGTCATAAATATACTGTAGCAAAGCTATTAATTCTCTGCACTTCAGGAGAAAACTCCAAAATCCGCTGGACACAATATCTTGGATGTTAGGTCCACAATCTTTTATCAGCAAATAATTCTATTGTATTAATTGATGCTGTTGACTTAATAAGTTGGAGCCTTGAAGTTAAAAGTTTTTTGTTCAATCCTTTTATAAAGTTTTGCTTTGATTTTTACAAGCAAATTTGGAGAATTCAAACTCCCCTTAAAGTTGAAATAATCTCTTGATTTTGCATACATGATTAACCGCTTACTAAGAAAAATCTAGTTAAAAAGGATTGTGAAGACATTACCTCTTCTTCCTTTTGTGATATTAGTATTAAAATCCACGCACTATTTATTTGTTAATTGCTTACTTGCAAATGATATAAAAATGAAATAATAAGAAAATAATTAACTTTTCATTGTAACTGTTATCTTATTTCTCCTTGTAACTTTTATTCCTTGTATCTTATTCATCAATTATTTTTAATTTAATCTTCTGTCTCGTTGCCAAAAAAAAAAAAAAAACTTGTTCCAAAGGTTTGAACGTGTACTTGGGGGAAGTGCACGGTCGGGAAACATCGCGTCAGTACTAGTGTTCTCGTACCTGTTCCCGAACGTCTCCGTATAATAATAATATTATAACACCTCTCACGAGGAGGGAGCAGTCCAGCACATCGAAAATGCACAAGCACAACTTAACGAGCGAGAAATAACATAATTTACTAAACAGAAATAGCAGGATTAGGATGGTCGTACCGTCGAGGAATTATTATTCTTCTTAGAAAGATGGAGATCGATGGGGAGGAGGAGGACGACGACAGGAGGTGTTTTGGCGTGTCGGCAGCACGTGGGAACATGTTCGCCGAGAAATCTGAGAGCCCCCGTACGTTCTCCGCCGTGAACTCCGAGGACCACCGTCAGTTCTCCGCCACTCCGCTCGGCTGCTGCCGTTTGGAATGGGCGAGATGACCGCATCGAGCCGTCGATACCGTGGGTCCTTGACGTCACCGACGAAACTTGACCCACTGGCAGCACTCCGTCGCGTGCCATGATTCCCCGCGTACCCTTTTCTGGTCCCCCTCCAACTCTTTCTCTCTCTCTCTCTCTCTAAACGGTAAACTAGATAATTTAATTTTGCTATATTATTTGTACGAATAAAAATAAGAGTTCTAAACTGAAGCTTCGTAGGAATAGAAATAAGAGTTCTAAAGTGAAGATATATTAGTAAGGTATCAATAACCAATTAAAAGTTTCTTAAATCCTTTGAGAGAATTTTTAATTATAATTGATTACGAGAAAAAGTTCTCTGTGAAAAAAGCTACTTACCATTTGAACACAAACTTAATAATTGACAAAACTGAAATCAACATGCAAATTAAGTAAACTAACGTGCAGAGTCTTGAAGTCCACATTGTCATTCAACACATTCTTTACGTTACCGTACCATTCTACGAATAACAACAATTTGACTTACATTTCATGAATTCTATTCTATTTATGATTAAATCTTCAGTTAAATTACATAAATTTCAATCTCTTCTCGTGACAATTCTTAAATAAGTTTTGTTTTGAGTCTTACCATACTTCTTTCAGTTTAATTAACTATTGGTGTATCCTATGAGCTTCTAAAAGTATTATCAAATCACTGAAATCGATTTTCTCTTATTTTATTTTGTACAACCCTAACTATATTTTTAATATAGTGATTTTTTGGTGTCTCTTGTAGTATCATCACCTATTCATTTAAGCATCTGCATCTCTACAACACATCCTTTGAATAAGTTCACAAATTTAACCAATTTGAAGTAACTTTACGATCATGAATGCCAACAGATCAAGTTATGTTATCTTCTGACAGAAAAATAATGCCAGCTTAATCTTTAAACTTCATAATATTTTAAAGAAAATGTTAAATGCTTGCCACAATTTTACCAATATAATATTCAAAAACCAGCCTAAAGTTACCTTGAATCAATGAGGCGACCCCAACAAAACCAAAACGCTTGATCCAAATAAGACCTAAAGCCAGAACGTTAGTCATTTTCTCCGAAGTAAGCTCTAGCAAGACCTTCCCATGCAACTGATGCAGGTAAATGCCCATCCAAAAGTACAGCCATCGTACTCGGAGCATATTAAGTAAAGAATGAGCTAAGACAACCATTCCTTTACCTTCCGAAAAAACCCTGCCTTACAAAAGGGGCCTAATTCTTTGGAGGACCAGATTCTCATTAACAATGCGCACACCATATAGAGCAAGCAAATCATCTGAGTTTAAATTTCACATATAATTCCATGTCAGACGAGGACTTTTTTCTCTTCTATTCCTTGAGATTGAAAATATGTTGGTGACCATCCGTGACGTGTTTCAGATGATCAAGATTTCAGATCTGGCATGGCTAAAAATAACGTTTAGAATACCTAAAATACCAAAATAGACTCAGGATCCATTTGAATCCACCAACTTATACTAACCAACTTCTTAGTTGGCTACATAAGCTAGCTTCTATATAGAATATTGAGATACCAACTTTTACTACGTCAATACTTCATTGTCAAGCCATCTAAGCCAACAACTTCTGGCAGGGCGCGTTGATATTGATTACAAGGAGAATGAAATACAAACAAGCATCACAAAGACAAGTGTAGCTTCTTCCATGGTTATCAAATTAGAGAAGCCCAGTCAGGATAGGGACACGAATAACTCCAACCAGGTCCAGTATACCTCACACAGTGTAGCCATAGACCCCCCTCCAGTGCTTCATATCTGAATAAAAGAAAAGGATATTGTGATTACGAGAGAATAACAATCAAGAAACGAAAATTGGGAACAGCTTTCAATCTTACAAATCAACTAAAGTATAAACCCTTTAACATAATGGAATATAAACTTTTGAACATCGCAACTGAGATTTCCAACAAGATATTTCCCATGTTATCAAAAATTATAGTTTACAAATAAAAATGGCCTATAATGAGAAAGAGTACGTCATGAACAAGATAAGGTGCTCTTGACTTTCTATACTTCAACAAAATAGGGTAAAAGTAGATTCGTCGGTTATATCCTAAAGGGCTCAATCTTTGCTGAAAAGTAGGTAACATCCTATATTGTATTAGTAGGTTGTAATAAAAAACTTGGAGCACTCTCATGAAGCTTAAAAGTCAAAGTTCGTACTTCTAATTCGCCCTGCATCTTAAAGTTGAAGATAAACGCATAAAACATCTTGGAAAACTTGAACCAGAAAGTAACTTATCTTAGACCTTGACAATTACAAATAGCACAATGATGTAAGTCTTATTTCATTTCAAAGTATGCACCACGGCAATTCAGGAGAATAACAATGTCAAAATATTGTGTTTGACGTAGTTGCTTGCAGAAAACTTCCCTATGGAAAAAAACTGCAAACAACCATATGCAATAATTAAAAGCAAATTGCATGCCTTTAATGTATAAGATATCTCATGATATTAACAAGGTGTAGATTGTTTAAAAGTAATAATTGGAATCAAATTTAAAAGAATACCCTTTTGGAGCTAGATTTGGGCAGTTTGTGCACATGGGATCAATAGTAAATTCTTCATTTAGACAATTACCACCAACTTCAGATTTATGAAAACCATCAGAAATGTTTAATAAATGTGATAAATTAGTTGCTTGTAAAGCAGCAGCAGCCCTATCAGCTCCAGTTCCAGCTGCAGACCGAGGAGCAATAGTTGCAGAACAATATAAGGCATCATTGACTATGGCATGGCCGGCATATTGCAAGTGTACACGTATCTGATCTAGGAAAAGGAAATAATAAATATGTTGAAGTCCAAAAAAGGTGAAACATAAAGATAAAGATAGACAGAGGAGTCCAGAGAAGATTTTTTGGCAATAGAAACCTAAAAACAAATGTCTTACCTGGTGAGTTCGTCCAGTGACAGGTTTGCATAAGACAATACTATGAATTCCATCAGTATTTAGCCTTGTAAATTTTGTGGATGCAGTCTTCCCTTTTGATGGCTTTCCAGAGTAGTTATTTCTCGGCTACATTTTGAAAACCGATCAAATTTATTAAATAAATAAAACATAGCCAATGAATGCGAGAACAAGTATGATAGAAAAAAAATCTTTCAGACAATTATAGAAAAGAATATATCCCTTTTCTTTTCAGTGAAAATCCAATAATGTCGGAACTTTCACAAACCATAGCATAAAAAAAATGAACATTGAGAATAAGAATGCCAAGATAGCTGAAAGGTAGGAAAATATTGCTGAACTACCATGATATTTAAAGGAATTATAAGGTATATAGTCGTAAATAAAAATGGTAGATTTATATGTATCATGTATGGTGCAAGGAAAACATACTTGTGCACACCTGGAAACATGTCAGGACAAAGGATTTCATACAGAGAAAAAAACCCTAAACTCTTTGCCCAATGATCAATTTTCATCTTTTCAGTGTCTCGGCAATCAAACTACCATTGATATAGAGAAAAAAACCTAGCAGATGTTCCAAACATTTGCTCATGGATACTCTGACACCTTGAATAATATATTAGTAGTTTATAGCATTATCAAGAACACATTCACAACCATAGCGAAGTATTACTTGTTCCATCCAACCAAACTGCCAACTTACTCGGCCTCTTAATGACAAACACAAAAAAAATGAAAGAAAGCACTTACCACTGCCGTACTTCTTCCCTCCCGGGGATTGTAATCTACATTTGCATTGATGACATGCTGCAAAAAGCAACATCTGTATCAGAAACTGTATGCTCCTATATTTTACATTATCAAAACATTTAAATGGCCTAGTGGTCATTTAAAAAGAATCTACACTTGTAACTATCTTGTAGAATAATGCAAAATTTCATTAATTTTGTTAAAGCAAGATTCTTCATGTTAGGTTTCTATTCCTGAATGAATGCTTGCTTGCAACCTTGCTCACTAGAAATACTTCTCCAACATAAGAAGCTAACTAAAATGCTAAAATAACACTGACTTTGAAAAAAGAATGAACGATCTGAGCACTAAGAAAGAATGTAAAAGAAACCAAGTAAATTGATATGATAAAAAAAAAAACCTCTCCATCAGGAAATACGCCAACAACTCTGGCAACATATTCTTTATGTAGCAATCCGGCCTCAATCTGCAGTAGTGATGGTGGTGATGTCATGTTAAGCTATTACTCAAATAAGTCAATCACTATTATATGAACAATAATTCCAACCAAGTGTGGTTGGACAGTTAATAATTATTTAGGCACTTGTTCATTTGGCTTCTTTACATGAATACGAAGATTCACATTTGGAGATTCATGTTGCTTAGTGGCCGATAGGGAAATCTTGCACTTTCTTGCATCAGTTGGGCTGTCAAGTTTTTGGACTGGAAGTAGCTTCCTGAAAGCAATGGCCCTCTCATACACAAGGACAACACTAATCTCACAAGGTTGGAAGTCCATAGGATATTGTATGTGATCTTTTCATTTCATCACTTATTGGAAGTCATTTTTCTTAAATGAAGTTGATATGAACTATACTCTACTCTTTTCCTTATTTGATTACTACACAAAATTTCTGAAGGAAATAAATTACGCTAAAGGCTTCAGATTATACTAAAAGAAAAGGATCCAAGTATCTAGACCCCAAAATTAACCTAACATAATGGCATACAAACGATAAAAAAAATACACACAAATCATACCATCATTTTGATTTTCTTATCATGAATTTCACTCAAAATTTCATGTGTCGTTCAAGTGCCATTTGTGTGTCATTTGGAATCCATTTACCATCTTCAAAAAATAACGTCTACTACAGAAAAGTTGTTTCTTAAACAGTTTAAATAAATCTGGCCCTACTAGAAATACCTGTTGCCTGAAGAAATCTGCCTTAACAGCATTTCTTGCAAAGATAAGAAGACCAGAGACCAAACGGTCTAGTCTGTGTATGGCTATTTAAATGAATTAATAGTCAAGGAAACAATAAGTGCACATAGAAGATATATGTAGAAAAAACTTAAAATATGGTGCAAAAAGTACTGGATACGGAAAAGAGGAGATAAGCCATGTTCAGCCTGCAAGATGCCCACTACAGTATTCTTACGATACTGGCCACACGGATGCACCTAAACAACAAAGTCAAAATATAAATAACATGGAATGTTTCATAAACTGAAGGTATTACCATTATTAATTTGTATCTCTGTCTTTGTAAAACATCAAAATTTGAGTTATAGTTCTTTCCACCAAGTAATCCTTCACACAAAATATTGCCCAATGTGCACTAAATTGTACAGGGTCACAAAAAATCTATGTTTGTATCTCATTGAGAGTTCTGTTAAATATTGCATATGCATTGGCAAGTTTTAGAAATCCCATATTTGAAAGACACAAGAATCAGAAATTTCCTTTTCCTATAATAGCAAACATATTTTACTTACATGCCATAAGATCAATGCGGAACCACATAGAATTATTAAAATTTGACTTTCCGCAAATAAAAGATAAAAACTAAAGATGGCAAAGTAACAAAGTGTTGAAAATGCAAAATAAATATAGAAATACGTTAATGTGTTTTTAAATTAGTTTTCCTAAATGACAAGGGTGTGTAGTAAATGGGAATTGTTTCCAACTTACCGGAAGAGATGCTGGCTTATAGACAGTTAGTAGATCAGGCTCTTTATGTAGAACTGAAATATCTGAAGCCAACACAGGTGGTTCGTGCCTAAAATAGTAAATAAACATAAACAAATCTGTACATGTCCCATAATTCATGTCTCTGCTAGTCATGAATAGACATGAGTGGAAAGGCAATAAATTTAGTAACGAAAGTACATTGGAGGAGCATCTACAACGTTCTTTTTGTTACCCCACGATTAAGTAGGGTTATAAATTTGTTGGGTAAGACACTTTTCACCAAAAGCACAGTATTAGAAATTTACAATGCAAATTACCACTTAATAGTATGAAATTTAAGAAATCAAGGTAGAAATCTCAATTCTGGAGACAAGCTTGCGTAAAATTACATCCTCAGACTTCACCCATGCAGTGGGTTTAAACTTTTGTTGATAAAGTACCCAAATAATGAGCATGATAAACTAGCAAGACAGGATAGGATAATGAAAAGGAATGAGAGAAGGTTTAAGCATGTGTAAAACAAGTATATGAAAAAATCATCAGAGGCAAGCAAAAAAATTAACTTGGGGAAAGAAAATGTTTAAACCAGTTCAACGGAGAAATTCATACTGTGCAATTCACACCGATGGTTGGGACTTAATAGTAATAATCACGCAAAAATAGATCATTCGTTTACTGAACGATCACCGAAGCATAGGGAAGCACTCAACACTGCAGATAATGAAACAACAAAAACACTCAACACTGAATATTCAACTTGGAAGAAACCTGTGGAGAAAATGACTTATTCTCTGCGACGAACGGACAACGTACGACTGATCAATCCTCTTGCCGTCCACCTGGATCCTCCCCATCCTCACCGCATCGACCTATATCCATCCATGCCAAAGCAACATTATCCGTATTCGAAACAGAAGAAAAAAAAGGAACTCGAGACGAGAAAACATCATGATCAGGGCAACGTCGTCCAACCACAAACGTACGTAGTACTCGTAAGGCCGTCCTTTGAACTCCTCAGCGAAGAGATCAACGATGGCCTTCCCCACCCACCGATCCTTAACCTGGAAAAAAAACATCATAAGCATGACTTCGACGAGAAGCAGAAGCGAGCAAGAGAACTTACGTGGGAGATGAATTCGAAGAAGTACGGTCTGACATGGCGCCTCCCTGGTGAAACATTGCAGACGGACTCAGCTTTCGCCTTCAGGTAAATTGGCGGAGGAGGAAGAGGAAGAACCGAAGAAGAAGGAAGGAAGGAAGGAAGGAAGGAAGAGGATTTAGGGTTTTTACCGTCGCGAAAGATGTAATCCTTGGCCTCCGGGGGATTCGCAGGGGTTTGCCACGAAATCTCCATTTGCTCTCCTCCGCGCTTGGGTGGGTGACGTCTATCGCTCAGCAACGGCGAATAGCCTGAAGGTGCCTTCGAGTTTTCCAGTTCGCATGATTAGTTATTGCAATCTATAATCCAATATATATAATCATTTAATATTTTATAATAATACTTTTACTTATATATATATAATCATATATTATATATAATAATATCTAAAAAAAGTTGCCAAAAAATATCTCAAAGAATAGATATAAATCGATCGTAATACTTGTTGCATTGTGCTTGTTTTACAGCAACTACAAAGGTTTAATCAGAAACAGAAGTAAATAAGGTGTGTTGTTTGTTTGTAATATTTGAGTTTCGAAATTCATTTTTTCAATTATCCATGTGTTGACATTGTCGATAAATTCAATTTTAGGAGTGATCAATAGTCTCACTTATCGATTTTAATATATGAAAGAGTTGAGGAAAATAATTCAAAGTAAAGTAGATGGAGGAGAAAAAAGTGATGACAGGTGTGAGGGGAGAAGGGTTTGTATCACCTCAAAATGTAGGAATTGAAAAATTAAGAAAGTTTTCTTAACTTTCTAGTATTTGTGTTACATAAAAAAGTTGAAAATAAGTTTTCAACTTTATTATATATAAAAGGTCAAATATTCTAAGTTTTCAAATTTTTCATCATTTGAAAGTTGAAAAGTAATATAGGAATTATCACTAATTAATTAATTATAATTAAAGTATATATTGTTAATATAATTAAAGTATAATATATTATTTTATAATATTAAAATCATAAATATTATTTTATTTAATTAATAATATTATTTTATAATATAATATTAAAATTTCAAAAACTATATAATTTTCCTAGTTTTCCATCGATGACACAAAAAATTTTAAATTTTACTTTTTGATTTTATGATTCTTAATTTTTTTGATTTTTTTATTCTTAACTTTTTTGACTTTCTATTTTTAAATTTTTCTTACTTTTTTGAATGATACAAACAGACTCGTGATGTCACCATTTTTGTTGGTTGAAGAGTACAGGAATGGGGGACCTAAGCAATCAATTTATGTAGTAAAAAAAATAAGAACATGATCCAATACAATTTTGACAATCTCAATTAACAAAACTCTAAGGTGAGAAGATTTCCAAGAGATTGAAATCAAAAATTTATCTAGCTTAAGTTGAATTTCGTTAGATTGAAAGTTAAGTCCAAGTGTATTTACAATTGTTAGGAGATAAATGCATTAATTAATGATAGAAAATGAAATTATTAAAGTCTTCCATTAGGTGAGTGTGACATTGCTCTTTCGAGAAACGGGAGCTTGAAATTATAAAGGCAAGGGTCATAATGCCTCAATGAGGAATCAAGAAGAGCAATAATAGGTGAAACAGAATTTAAGAGTTATAAAAAAAGAGAGCCTTTATAGGTATTAAGAAGGGATTTATATACACTAAAAAATAAGGAAAAGTTTTGAAAAAGAAAATTACAGTTAAATTTCTGTATTTGTGCACGTTGATGGAAAAAATCTATTACTTTTTTAATATAATGTGTGTGTGTGTGTGTGTTTTTTTTTCCCCTACACTTACAAGTGACATGGGAGTGCATTATTTTGTTTTCTTTTTTGTGATCCATGTTTTTCATTCGTTCATCTGCAGGGTTTGGTGTATACTTTCTAGAAAGGATCATGAAGTGTTTTATATTTGTATTACATTTATATATATCACATAGGCTGCTTAGCACAAGAATTTAGTCCTACATTAGTTATTTTTGGCTTGTTAAACATTAGAATTGGTTGCCACTAGGTTGGTCGAGCCTAGTAAAAATGCACTGTTAAATTAAGTCGTTTCATGTAATTTAGATATATATAAATGGACAGGATTGATTGAACACGTAATATCATTCCATTTGCTTTAGTTTTATTTTGTGACGCGTCGTCTTATTTGAAAACATATCAAATGATGTTTCTTCCCTTAGGTGGCAATGCTCACTACCACAACCATGGAAGAATGGCTCGTCATCCACAAGAGGGACAACTTCATTACACTTCAAATGATGGAAACATCTTGGCCAACTTCTTGAACCTTGATAGGATACATTCTTCACTACTACGGAGGTCACTAGTTTTCTTTGCTCAATTGACAGCCAAATGTCCACTTGCGATTATATTTCTCCTTATCGTTCTATATGCTACTCCTACAAGTGCAGCCATTTTGGTCTTGTACATATCCCTGATCATCATGTTGTTTGCACTGCCATCCTTCTTGATACTGTAGTTTGCATTTCCTAGCCTAGATTGGAACTTAGTTATTCATCTGAACAACATTAATTTGCAATCCTATCTTTACAAGTCTAGATTTGATGTCAATTACAAAGATATGCATTTTTGAATGGTTAATAATAATGATATCTAGGTAAAGGTCTTGATTATTAATATATTTGTAAAATGGAGCAAATTTAGCTACCAACAAGGATAAAGTTTGAAATGTAAAGAATCTATACGTTAAATCAAAAGAGAAGTCATGCATCAAACTAAAGAAGTCATTAATATGTCATACCCTACGTCCCTTGTTTGTATTTGTTCATGTTTTTTACTTGCCTATCCATTCCCTTTATGTATAATAGATTATATACAACGTTTTAAAATATGTACTCTATTATCTTATTGTTTCTTATAGGACTTTATTATTATATTTATAGATATTACAGTAAGTTTTTAGTTAAACATATCTACCATGAATAATAAAAAGGGCGGAGGACAAAATTACATAAGTTAGAATATGGTAAGTGATGAACTTATTTTAAATATTTTGTGTAAGAAATTGAATAAAGAAAATAGTAGATCTATTGATGACAAGATAAAAGCTAATACTTAGGATAAAGCCATTAAAGAATATAATGAGAAGACAAAATATAGTATCACAAGAAAAAATGTGAATAGTTACCTTAGAACCATAATAATTCTTGTATATTATGAAAAATTTGCATACATTATCTTATTTCATTGATTTGATTGCACAACCTTCTTATTGCAAATATGATATGTTATTATTTTAATTTTGAACTTATAATAGATTAACTTACTAGGTTTTAACTCACATACATTACTATTATATTTTCTTTTAGGCTACTAAATAGACTCCTAAGGTAGGTTGCGTTGGTTACCCTTTTGACTAGTTGTAGTAGCATTTTTATGACAAACAAAATGGAAATATATGATTTTTGCATCCCATCATGTGAATCTTTGATTAGGGCTAAATTGTAATTTTTTTTTTTTGCTTTTCCATTACGATTATTAACCTATGAAACTTTAGATCCATCATTTTTTCTTATTTTTTATTATTATACATCTTTTAGTAGGTACCAACATTGTAATATTTAAGAGAGTTTTTCATGTATCTTTTTATTTAAGCATGATTTCTTATATTTAATATTATGATAATTGTCATTTCCTTTTCTAAGCTGTGACACAAGATCTTTTTGTAATTGTGAGCTTGTCAATTAATGCAATAATTGATAAGCTCACAATTCAAATCTATTTCATACATTCCATTATTTAATTTAGTTATAATTGCATATAACCTCCTACAACAAGGTTTGGTTATCATATATCACCTTATGATCGAGATCTAAGATACCTTGAACGTTTAAGACTAGGTCAAATATATCCTACTATCTTTATTATGTATATAATACTACAGTATCATATCTCTCTAATTGAGTTTTATAGCTAATATGTTCATTTATTATTTTTATAAATTTTCACATTTGACTAAAAGTCATAACAACAATATGCATAACCTACAATAATTGTCTTTCATTTTTAAATAACCATATGTAAAATAAATAAACCTTCTATACTCAATGACAAATATTCATATCATGCATAATAATTATGAATTTTTTATAAATGTTGTGACATCAATATCATGCACAACCCTTTAAAATATGTAAAATTACAAATATTTGTATAAGACACATGATTATGCAATAATTAATATAAATGTGTAATAAACACTAATATGCATGTAATTAAGATTATAAAATACATAAATCAGCATAATCATACATTTATCTTAAAACAAAATTATTTTGAGCTAAATGATGAGAAAAACTTACAAAAAGGAGTTGTTTAATACAAAAAACCCAAATAATTATTTTCCTTTTTTTTTTTTTTCTTTTTCTCTTCTTCCCTTCTTCTTTCTTCTTCTTTTATTGACTGCCGATGTCGAACCCAACAAAAACTCCCATCGAGCTCGTCGGATCAACCAAGCTCACACTCCACCTGTGCATGGCAAGAAAACGAGGGACAGAGGAGGTCGTCAGCCCCAACACCGCATGGACGAGTTGTGAAAATGAAAGAACGTCGCTCACCTCACGCGGCGTTCACCGACGACGCTACTTCTGTCCGTAGTGTGTGGAGGTCACCAATGGCGATGACGTCCCAAGCTCCACCTGTGCACTCTCCAATCAACGTTTAACTTGACTAGTGCTTCATTGACTCATGGAGGAGAGGACGAAACAGGGGCACCTTAGGTGGAAAAAAAGGAGACAAGAGGAAGAAAAAAACTGTGATCATAATTAAGAAAAATAATCGAGGTAAATTACCAGATTTTCTCTGACTCCTTACATCTTAGGTCAAAGTAGATGAGATTGAGATTACATAATTACCAAGAATTTATAAAAGTAACAATATATATAATATATGATAGAAATAATATTATTATAGATGAAAAAATTGACATTATTTTTTATAACAGTTATACAAGAATAATTTCATTATTCAACTCACACTGTAAGTATCATCTTCAATAAAATGTTGAATGCACTATTTTTAGCTAAGCATCATCATCAACATATAATAAAATCTGTAATGATGTAAATGTCTTCTTATAGAAAAAATCTACTATTAATGTTAAAATACTTCAAGATGCAATATCAAGTTTCACTTTACAAGTAGTTCTAAAAAAATTTAAACAATAAATTATATTTAAGTAAGAGGGAGTTAGTTAGACTGATCCAGAATTAAATCTCGGGAAAGACGTACATTGCATATCACTCAGAGCTCCTGTAGGGCATGCAGTTGAACTACCCCACGTACGACAAGGAGATGATCGCATTACACTAAACTGTCAAGCACTAGAGGTGCCATTTACCGGGGAAAAGAGACCATCATATCATACACGCTAACCATCGACCTTTGCAGTATTTACATACTCAAAGTAGATTGCAGCAAACGCGACATCTAAAATGGATGTCGTACTTACAATAGTTCAACTTGTTGATCAAATACAAACGGGGAGGGTGCAACAAAATTGCTGATTTTCTTTTCCAGACCATTGGTTATCCTTTCCCACGTGTTGGCCACATAATCAACGCCACGGGAGGAGTTTGGCATTATGATATGAACAAAATTCTGATTTTCGACAGGTGTGGCAGAATGTTGGATAATGTCAAGCAACTGGCTTCCATATTGCTGATGGGTTGCTTTGGAAAGGACGTCAACTATGTGTCCCACAAGAC